>CM062819.1:94336610-96736610 GCA_031772625.1 Pinus tabuliformis | reverse complement strand
CGGGTTCTTGTTTCTGTGACTGCTTCAGGTTCCAATATGATTTTTCCTTCCTCGTCAAGTTCCGACAATATTGTTTGAACTAGGAGCTTGTCACTTATAAACTTCTTTAAGCATGAAACATGGAAAAATGGAGACACTCGGGAAGATGCAGGAAGCTCCAATTTTTATTCCATAGTACCAATATTTTGCAGCGCCTTGTAAGGACCATAGTACTTTGGTGATATTTTATTATCCTTCTTAGCTTTCTTGAGGGTCATTTGCTTGTATGGTTGTATTTATGAAAATACCGACTCGCCTATATCAAAACTTCTTTCACTGCAATGTTGATCTGCCTATTGTTTCATTTGATTCTGTGCCAAAGTGAGGTTATCCTTTAAGAGTTGGAGAACTTGTTGTTGTTGAGGGTCTAGCTTAACACCTTCATGAGATACAATATGACCCAAGTATTCCACATCTTGTACTCCAAAGAAACATTTGGAGGTTTTTGCATATAATTTTTTCTCATCCAATAGTCTGAGCACTCTATCAACATGTTCAACATGATCCTTCCAAGACTTGCTGTAGATTAGTATATCACCAAAAAAATACTAACACAACTTTTCTAAGGAAGGGTTTGAAAATGGAATTCATCAAACCTTGGAATGTAGAAGGTGCATTGGTAAGGCCAAAAGGCATGACCAAAAATTCATAATGACCCTCATGAGTTCTAAATATTGTTTTCAGAATTTCTTCATTCTGATTTGATGATATCCTGCATGAAGGTCCAACTCGGTGAAGTAAATTGATCCATGCAATTCATCCAATACTTCATTAATGACAGGAATGGGAAATTTATCTTTAATAGTGAGCTTGTTGAGCTCCCTATAATTCGGACACATGCGCCATGATCCATCCTTCTTGTGCACCAATACTATTGGAGCAAGGAAAGAACTTTGACTAGGTTGAATTATACTAACCTCTAACATTTATGCAACCATACATTCAATTTCACTCTTTTGTGCAAATGGATATCTGTAAGGCCTGATTTTTGGAAGAACACTTCCTAGAAAATGAATAGCATGATCATGATCACAAATAGGTGGGAGGCCTTTGGGAGCCTCAAATACCTTGGAATGATTGTCCAAGACTATTTGGAGATCTGGGGAAATAGATGATTTCGGCGTGGGAACCTCTAGAGAACATAATTGTGAAATTATGCCACGTTGTTCTTCCTTTAGAAGCTTTTTCATACCATTAGAGATGATTATCATTCATATTTTCCCTGTGATACCCCTTAATTCAACTTCCTTTCCTTCTGAAAAAAATTCAAGAAGAGTTCTTGAAAATTAAAAGTTATCGTACTGAAAGATTGTATCCATTGGACTCCTAGTACAACATCAACACCACCCATTGGAATGGAAAGAATTGGACTATTCAAAACATATTCTCCCATGGATATGTTGATATTATGGTACTTTCCAGAGAAATTTATGGTTCCTCCACTTGTAACCATCACTTGACACTCTGGTGCTGGATATAGGAAGCAATTTAATTCCTTGGCTATCTTACAATGAATAAAATTATGGGTACTGCCCAAATCAATCAACACTATTACCTTTTTCTTCTTGGTATGTCCTTCTATATTCATAGTTTGAGGCGTGGTAATTTCGGCCAATGCATTACAAGATATGGTCGGATTCATTTCTTCTTTCTCGATGTGGTCTTTCACTTCTTGAACCTTTTTCTTCTTGATATGTCCTTCTATCTTGAGAGTTTGAGGAGTGGTAATTCTTGCCAATGCTTTACAAGATATGGTTAGATTCATTTCTTCTTTATTTGGGGTTGGTTCTTGGTGTATATGCTCTTCTTTTGATATTTCTTGATCCTTTTCTTCCTTCTCTTCAAAATCTATGTAAAATAATTTCTTCTCATCACACTTATGACATTTAGTGTATTTGCTATCACAAATGTAACAAAGCCCTTTTTCTCTTTTTTCTTCCAATTGTTGTGGTGTAAACCTTGTAGGTTGTGGAAGGCTAGGAGAAAAAACACTTCCATATTTATAGTTGTGAATGGTGGGATTCCTTATTTCCATAATTCCTCTTTTAATTTTTCTTGCCAACCTGAATGCCTTCTCCAATGAATCAGGTTCCCAAAGACGAACTTCATGTTGAATGTTATCCTTTAAAGTCCCTATGAATACATCAATCCTTTGCTTCTCTGGAATATCATTTACCCTTATATTCAATTTTTGAAAGTCCTCAATGTGCTCTACCATTGAACCCTTTTGGTTGAGATTTATCAATTGGCTAAAGAAGGTGTTTCTCTTTGTATCCTCATATTGTGTTATCATTTCCTCCGTAAAAATTGACCACGTGATAAGTGGTTTACGAGAAAAAAGCCTTTCATACCATAAAAATTGATTTGATTCTAAATGTAAAGATGCAATACTTACCTTTTTTAATAGTTGCACCTCATGTAGATCAAAATATTGTTTCATCTGTAGTATCCAATTTACCAGATCCTTGCCATCGAACTTCCTCATAATGCATTTTCTTGATTTTAGGAGCTCGATATTGAAACGACTATAACTCTATAATTATGATCTCCAAGGTCTGAAATTGTGACTTGTAGTAGCCCTTTGTGTCCTCTTTCCAATTCTACCAGTCGTATCGAAATTTGATTCTCCAAGAAAGCGTTATGCCCAATCTCCCAAGATGACCTGCTTATATACTTTTTCAGTAGAGCGAACTTGTACGAAGTGCCACGTGTTACTATTTCAACCTTTATACCTAGAAAAAATATAATAAAATTTTATTTCGTGCTATTTCTGTAGATTCTTACTAAATTTCAATCTGATGCTCAGAGAGAAAGGTATGACGATTTTTCCTAGGTCACCTGTTTGGGATGTAATTCAGGAGCCTGCAAACACCCTAAATGTCTTGGACTGTAACTCAGAAAATGTAGCAAAATAAGATCTGAAATATAGGCCCGAGATTCACCACAAATTCAGCACAAATGGGTTTTTATTTAAATGTCTGAAACTTCATAGAAACCAAATTATAGCGAAAATTCCACAATGACCTGTTTGAGATGGAATTATGGAGCTTGCAAAAACCCTAAATTCCTCAAATGATATCTCTGAAAATATAGCGAGAGAAGATCTGAAATTCAGACCCGAGGTTCAGAATGATTTCGGCGCAAATGGATTTTTGTTTTAGATTTGGAAAATTCGTAGAAAAAAATTTATATCAAAATTCCACGATGACCTATTTGGAGTAGCGAAAGCCTAGAATCCAAAGCTCTGATACCAAGTTTTATGAAACTAGCTCACAAAAAGATAGAAAAGATAGATCAACGACTTAAAAATCAGACTCTTCGAGGGGGCAACCTCCTTTACATTACACAAATGAATAATTCTTGGATGATACAAATGACAATACCTCCTTTCTATATATACGAGTCTAAGGGGTCATAATGTAATTAGAGCTGACATAACAATAATAATGTAAGGGCACAACAATAGCAATAGTGGGCTTCTATGGGGCACAATAATAACAATATGGGGACTGCATGGGCACAAAAATATAATAAGGGGGTTTCACTAATAAAAATAAGGGGTTACACTAGTAGTATAGGGACCTAACATGGCAGTACTCTTCCCCTCCTCTGATACAATATCCTTCACCTTGGAATCAGTGGTCCCCCTCATCACCTTTCCAATGCCCTCCATCGCAACCATATCCTTCGACTCAGAATTGGAGAGGAAATTCCCTAGGTCCAGTTCCTCCTATAATAGTAGTACAACAACAGTTACAACTACCACCTCTCCAAACACTTGTTGATACACCTTCTATACGACCCCAATTACCTATGCAACCTAACCCTAACCCAAAGAATAAGGTAGACCAGAACATTGAACCCTCGATTACCTTTCAAACTTATTGTATCACTCATGTCGGGTATAATGAAATCCATCTTCATTTAGGGAAAGTAGTTAACCCAAATCTCTCCCCTATTATAACTGAAGAAGAATGTGAGTCGCCTCAGGGCGGGGGGGGGTCCTTTAGATCTTGAAGTTGCTGTCACACCTGTAACATCTGATTCGGAAAGGACTATTGCACCTGTAACAACCAGTTCAAGTAAAGCTAATACATCTGTAACAGCTGATTTTCCTATAACAACTAAAGGCCCTCCTTATCCTCAATGGTTAGGAAAAACTGGTATGACTGTACACCTGGAATCAGATTTCCTTAAGGAGTTGAGAAATTTACACATACAAATTCCCCTACTACAGGCTATCAGGGATGTGCCTATTTATGAAAAAACAGTAAGGGACTTGTGTGTTATAAACCTAGAAGGAAGCCTAAAGACCCTGCTACTATTCATGTGATGGGAAAGTTGTTCGAGTTGATGATTGATCGACCCCTTTGAAGAAAATACAATGACCTAGGAAATACTATTGTCACTATTTACATCAATGACACGCCCATTACCAATATATTGATTAATTTAGGGGCAACCATCAATGTAATGACAAAAGAACTCTTCATCACCTTGGGGTTACATGGACTAATACACACACCTATGGTGTTGGAATTAGCAGATAGGTCCCATGTCAAACATGAGGGATGTTAGAAGATGTGGTGATTACAGTAGATTCTTGGCGACATCCTGCTGACTTCATTATTTTACAAACTAAATCAAACCTAAGGGGGCATCCTTTAATCTTAGGAAGGTCATGGCTAGCCAATGCAGATGCATTCATAGGATGTAGGTATGGATCTATGATGATTTCTAATGGCCAAGCCACCAAGAATATTAGCCTTTATCCCCCAGGAAAACTAGATACGGATTCAGGAAACCCTTTGTGGGATGAATTTGAACCCGAGTCAGATCACTCACAGCCACTTCTCACCGTCAGGAAGGCAAACTAATTTAAGAATGAAACGAAAGATGATATCATAAGTGGTTTTATTAGTAATTCACTTTTTGTTACTGTTAGAGCCTAGATTTGTCTTAGGCTGAAAAGACAAGGTTCTAGGTCCACATCAAACCAAGCTCAGCCTCATAGCTAGCCCTACGAGGACAAGAGAGGGCTCTCTCCGGGTCAATCTCGGCAAAAGGTAATTGATGAGGCTCAAGATGACTAAAGTTACAACTGATATTAGGCTAGGTATTAAGTGCAGGGATTTGATTTGGTTTTTTGAGGGTTTTTTTGAAAAAATGGGAAAGGCAAATTTGGGCTCGGGGATGCACAGTTTCTGCAGAGTTTCGATTGGGGCGAGGAAGGTAATCGTTTTGATGCTTTAAAGCAAGTGAGATGGATAGATCAGACTGGTGAGGAGCTAAGGAGAGCAAGAAAGTCTCAAGAATTCTCCTTAAATAGATGAAAACATGGAAATTTAAACAAATTCAAAGGAAGAGCATAACAGTTATGGATTCCACCTTAATCACTCATTTATCCTGTACTTGTGGTGCTGATGTTGGAAACGAGGTGCCTTTCAGCCCGGGTGGAGATAACACTCGTTTTGTTGCTGCAAACAAATGTCTGGTGCCTCTCCGATATGTGATGAATACCGGCGCACTAGCGGTCTCATGACGCTCATACTGATGAGAAGATCCACCTTCATGCTTAACCTCTGATAATCCCCATGAAGCTCTGAAAAAGTCACGAGAGATGAAATCATCCCAAGTGATGCCCTGCAATCCAAGATGATGAACCACCAAAATCTTAATAAGAGCAAAATGATAGACACTATTAAGTTGCTGCTGAGGGGTTTTATGTTGTATAAAGGTTCTCATCCTCTCTATGTTCTGGCAAATGAAATACGGAATGTTCATCATCCGTACCCTGGTGAAATGCATGAGCAACCTGATGTGATAAGCATAGAGATGAGAGAACCGCCCCTCACAGTTGAAATATTTCATAATCAATCTCATTAGTGGAGCATGTTCATCTTTCAGATATTAGAACGGTAACACTCCCTTGAGCTGCCTCAAGAAACTGGTTTTAATGTATGGCTCATAATGCTGCTGATCAATCTTTTGTTTCTTGTGCCATGGTTCACCAATGTTCGGCATATCGGTTGCTAACGAGACAGATTCTGGTGTAAGCATGAAGGTAACACTGACTAAGGTAGCTTGATCTCCATGTAAGTGTAGCACGAACAGACGAGCTAGCTCATGATGAAATTGGACACTAGCCACCTTTTGACAAAACTCATAGCATGACTGATGCTGAAAACACTGCATAGCAAGAGGGCAGGCCTGCAATTCTATGAGGGTGATTGGTTCCTCCCTAACATGTCTGCCACCTTTATGAGGCCTCCAAGGTACCTGTTCTTCCAAGGGTGAGTCACTTTGGGTTTCTACCTCATAGTCTGATGAATGCTCAGATGTCATGACTGCTATACAAAATACCTTGAAGGAAAGATGTTGTTGTATATGAAAACTGTTTTGACTGCTCTTTAGTGTGCAAAGTCTGCCAGCAAAGTCTACCACCAAAGGGAAAAAACAAATGCAACAGGGGCTATTAGGAAGGGGAAACAATAGTAAGAAATGGGAATTATTGGGAGAAATTTAATAGGGAAATATGGGAGAGGGTTTGAGGGATTTATGTATGGGAATAGGGTTTAGGGTTTGGGATTATTGTATAGGTTTTGAGGTGTGAGGTTGGAGGATTTGGGATAGAGCATGTAGGAGAAGGGAATAATGAATTTAGGTGATAGGGAATTAGGGATTGGTGAAGACAAGGGAACAATGGGAAGGAGAAATAATCTTGGTGGAAAAACAGTGAGTTCTAAAACCCTGACAGCAAGTTGGCTTATGTTTATAAAAAGAGGGCTTGATATATGTGTTCACCCATTGTTACCCATAAACCACCATCACTGATTACAAAATTTGATGAAACATCAAGAAGAAGGCCCTACCTGGCAAATTCATGCAAGGTATGAGCAAATTGGTCAAATTTGAAACATTTTCGGGCTTTGGACTGTATGCACCACGCCAAGAGCCCAGTGCGCCATGCCCGTTTAGAATAACACTGGACGAAAACTCCTAGTGCGCCGCGGGCTCCAGTGTGACGCACCACCTGTTCTGTGCGCCGCGCCTGCTAGCTGCAAACTATTTCTCTCCGAAACACGCACTGCTCACAAAATTTGCTTTGAAATGCTTTTCTTCGACCTTGGCATGCAGAATGACATTCATCTTCATAGCAAAACCTTTATAAAGACATTGATTTGATTTTTGGTTCTTCAAAACCCATTTTTGTAATGTTTTGAAATTGGCACTTTTTCATAATTAATACAACTCTGACTTTTTGTTTCCTCCTTGATTTTTTGGTTGAAATGATGCATTTCTTGGCAAATTTTTGCAGGAATAGCTGACATGGAATTTGGCAAAGGAGACCAGGGCTGCGCCTGAAGAATTCAAGAATTGAAAATTTTGGAAAATTATTACAGAAAATGAAATGTTGACTTGTCTTCAAAACAGAGTTTTGAAGAAAAGTCATAATCCATCCGTGTGAGGATAAAAATCTTTGAAAGAACAACTTATTAAGAACCTCCCTCTGGCCTGCTGGCTTTATTAGACCTTGTTTGAAGACCAAATTGACTTACCCTAGACCTAATGACTAAAGTGACTATTATGACCTAGAAACTGAAACAGGACTGCAAATAACTTTTAAAACTTGATTTTGATGGACAAACTTGAGCCAGCAGTGCAAAGCATGAGGGGTAGTGAATGACAAAGTCCTTCCGTTAGATTTATGGCATGCTCCTAACGGAATGCAACTAATCGAGCAAGATGGGACACCTAAACATGAAATGCAAAAATAGTTTTGATCTCTCACGGAGGGATGACCAGACCGAATCTAACAGTTACTTCCCTTAAAGACTTGGGGAGGAAGATGATGTAGAAGATTTGAGCCTTGAACAGATGAAGTTCGCTCCAAGTATTAACAACAACCCTATTGAAATAGAACTAGGAAAATATCTTAATGTCAATCCAAAATTGACTGTTGAGCATAACAGATTGTTGTTACAGCTGTTATAGAAATACAAAAAGGCATTTGCATGGGATTATACAGATATGAAGGGTATCCATCCCAGCATGTGCACTCACCGCATCTATTTGAAGGATGGTTGCAATCCAGTGAGACAACTGCAGTGATGCATGAACCCTGCATTAAAGGAGGTAGTAAAAGAAGAATTGCAGAAACTCCTGAATGCCAACTTCATTTATCCCATTTCTGATAGTCAATGGGTATCTCCGCTTTTCATTGTCCCCAAAAAGAATGGCAAGTGGAGAGTCTGTGTGGATTATATAGAACTTAACAAGGCCACCCAAAAGGACCATTTCCCCTTTCCATTCATAGAATAGGTCCTTGATACCCTATCTGGAAGGAATTTTTTCTCATTCTTAGACGGGTTTAGTGGGTACAACCAAATACAGATTTCCCTGAAAGACCAAGATAAAACGACCTTTACATGCCCTTGGGGAACTTTCACATATATAGGGTTCTTCCTTTTGGACTCTATAACGCACTAGCAACTTTCCAAATCACGATACTAGGAATTTTCTCAGATTTTTTGAATGACTATCTAGAAATTTTCATGGATGACTTTACACCCTACGGGGATGCCTTCGAAACAACATTAGTTAATTTAGAAAAAGTATTAGAACGATGTGAACAAACTAATGTTGCTTTGAGTACAGAGAAATTTCACATGATGATGAATGAAGGGATTGTGCTAGGACATCTTATTTTAGTTGATGGGATTAAAGTGGACCCTGCAAAGATAGAGGTAATCTTGAAAATCCAAATCCCCAAGACACAAAAAGAGGTACATAGTTTCTTGGGTCATGCAGGGTATTATAGGAGTTTTATAGAAAAAAATTCAAAGATTGCATCTCCTTTATTTTCTTTACTTATGAAATATGCAGAGTTTGTATGGACAAGAAAATGCGAGCAGGCCTTTGCAAAATTAAAAGACTATGTATCAACAGCCCCTATTTTGCGAGGTCCAAATTGGAATCTGTCATTCCACATAGTTACAGACACATCTGATACTATTGTGGGAGCTATTTTGGGCCAACTAGAGGACATGAAACCATATGCCATTTATTATATAAGAAAAAAATTAACTCCAGTTGAACTCAATTACACAGTGACCGAGAAGGAATTCCTTGCAGTAGTGCATGCCATCAATAAATTTCAGCACTACATCACAGGATATCAAGTGTTTGTACACACTGTCCACTCTTCCATTGATTTTTTTATGAACAAACCAGTCACTAATGGTAGGACACAATGGTTATTGTTGTTACAGGAATTTGATATAACTATCCTACATAAACCTGGGAAACATATCGTGGTGGTTGATTTTCTTTCTAGGCTGAATGTTGGTAGCAAAAGAATTCCTATTGAAGATTCTTTTCGTGGTGAATAATTTTTTTCTATTTCAGTTCACTCATCGTGGTATGCAGACATAGATAATTATCTTGCTGCAAGAAAAAATCCCCAACACCTATCCTACAGGGAAAAGAGAAAGATTGTCTAGCAAAGTGCTGGATACTCATGGATAGAAGGAAATCTCTATCACATTGGGCCAAATCATCAAATCAGACATTGTGTAAGGGAGGATGAAATTTTTGATATCCTTCGAGCCTGTCATGAGGAACCTTGCAGAGGACACTTTGTAGATAAGAGAACATGATACAAGGTGCTCTCAATAGGATACTATTGGCCCATAATATTCCAGGATGTTAAGAAATTCGTGAAGGGATGTGACAGCTGCCATAGAATGGGTCAACCGCTCCAATCAGATGAGATGTCATTGCAACCTCAAATATTCTTAGAACCATTTGAGAAATGGGCCCTAAATTTTGTAGGACTAATTAACCCATCATCTCAGCATAAATCCTACATTCTAATTTGCACAGACTATGTCTCAAAATGGGTTGAGGAAAAATCATTAACCAGAGCTACAGAGTAGGTTGTTTCATACTTCTGGTTTCAAGATATTTTTGTCTACTTTGGAGTACCCAGAGAAATAGTGACAGGTGGAGGATCCCATTTTACATCTCATTTGATTTAGATTTTGGTTGAAAAATATAAAATTTGTCATAGAATCACCATGCCTTAACATCCACAAGCAAATGGCCAAGTAGAAAGAACCAACAAGGTTATTGAGGGTATTCTAACCAAGATCATACCCAGCCATTGAAGGAATTGGGACGATAAACTTCCAAGAGCGTTGTGGGCATACCAGACTACATGGAGGAATACTACGGGGTTCTCACCATATGAATTAGTGTATGGTAAAAATCATTTCTTTCCTATAGAATTTGAAATTAAGACATTAAGAACAACACTACAATTAAATCCGGATCTGGAAACAACACATAAACAACGGTTGAATCAGCTTAATGAACTAGATGAGAAATGGTTGGCTACCATTCAGAAAACAGACATTGTCCTGTAGCAAAGGGCTAAGTGGCATGATAAATTCATTAAAAGGAAGAAATTGCAAAAACGAGATTGGGCTCTATTATATGATTCAATATTTAAGAATTTAAAGGAAAGTTCTACACCAGGTGTGTTACAGGGAAAAGTGCCTATGCAGAACTGCTAATCCCACTAAGGGTGGTAGCTACCTTAGAAACAAACAAAGTAAAACTACTTTCATTTTCCTTTATGAAAGATAGATGAGAGAAGAATAGAGGAGACCAACCTCTGTCTTGTGCTTGGTTCCTTGCTCAATTCCTCTCTCTTCTGATAGTCCTTTGCTACTTGCTTTCTTGTATACCCAGCTTCACAGAGTACTTGTAGAATCAAAGCAGCATAACACTATATGAGAACATGGACCTATTATCATAAACAATCTAGGATCAGATGTAAATTGACCATACAAATGCATAAAACATAAATCACACAAGAGTATGGAGGAAAACTTGAATAGCTTTATTGATAATCAAGAAAGAGCCAAGAGAGTTACAACAAATTGTTCTGACCCAGCATCATCCTCTCAGCAAGTGAGCCCCTCTTCACCTCATGAAAATCTTAGATCACCCAACACTATGATGTTGCCTCAAGAAACCAACAGCAATTCCTTACAAGATGCAAAATTCCAGCCTCTGGATCTCTGGGATGAGGGATCCATATATAGATGTCTGCAAGGGAGATGAGTCAGCTTGTGATTTTATTAGTGTCTTCCCTCTGATATTTCTTGCTTCCACTTGGAGATTGATGATCTCTTACTCATCCCTGGTCGAATTTAGAGATGCAAGTGTCACAGGAGAAGTTTCTGGAAGATTCCATGTTTCTCCACCTTGCGGATTGACACTACCATTTGTCTCTTCTCGCCCATCGCACCCCATAGAAGGGCTTTTTGAAATGCAACGTGTTAGAGTCGGTCCAATTATCCCTCCGTCAGAGATCAAAGCTCTTTTTTGCATTTCATGTTTAGGTGTCCCATCAGTTTCGATTAGTTGCATTTCGTTAGGCATGCCATAACTCTGACGGAATGGTTTGTGTTACTCATTCCCCTCGTGCTTCGCACTGCTGGTTCAGGTCTATTCATAAAAACAAGTCTTCAAAGGTCATGTACAGTCCTGTTTCAAATTTCTGGGTCATAACAATGGTTCTTGGTGATTAGGTCTTGGGTTTGAGTCAGTCTTGTTTTGCAAAGTCTAAGAAGACCAGCAGGCCAGAGGGATGTCCTCGATAGGTGGTTACTTCAATAATTTTCATCATTATACAGATAAATTAGGACTTCTCTTCAAAACTCTGTTTTGAAGATAAGTCGTCATCTCATTTTTGTAAAAATCTTCAAAAATTTTAGTTCTTGAAACGTCTAAGCGCAGCCTTGGTCTCCTTTGCCAGATCATATCACAGCTATCCCTGCAAAGAATTGCAAAGAAAATCATCATTTCAATCAAATTTAAGGAGGAAACCAAAATGGTCAGAAGTCTATTAATTCTGAAAAAGTTTCAACGACAAAACATTACAAAATGGGTCATGGACCAAGTAAAAATCAAAAGGGAGTCTTTATAAAGATATTTCATGAGATTTTCAACTCATTTTGCATGCCAAGAGAGAAGAACATCATTCCAAAGTGAAATTGTGAGTTTGTGAGGAAGTTGGAGCAGTTTCAGGGGCGCGCGATGCATTGGACTAGGCGTGAGGCGCATTAGGGGCATGCGGCGCATCAGGCAAACAATTGCAGTGTAAAAATACACGTGCGCGGCGCATCAGAAGCGCGCGGCGTGTTGGGTAAGGCACGCGGTGCACTGGGGTTTAAGCCCAATTTTTTTTTTAAAATGCATGAACTCGCCTCCTCTTCGCACAAAATTGTAGGTAGGCTCACATCCACCACTTGTGTTGGTTTTTGAAAGATAAATGTGATAGGTTCATGATATGTTTGCCTTAGAAATCCAAGTGGAAAGCCCTCCTTTTCAATGAAATTGTTGTAGGGTTTTAATGCAAAAAATTTATGCAAGGGTTTCAAAAAAAGAGTGTAACCAAGGTTGTCATTATTTCTCCCTTTCCCTTTGTTTCCCATTCCCAAATTCACCCTTATTTTCCCCATTAATTCCCCCCTTCATCATACACTATAATCCCTCAAAATCCTAGTCCCTCACCTCTATTACAAAACACATTATCCTTATCATTTCCTTTCCCTTCTCTAAGTCCCATGTTTTTATTTCCAAATTTCCTAATTCCCTAATGCTTGCCCTTTCCTAATATTCCCTTGTGCATTTGTGTCCCCTTGGTCACAACATTTTAGAGCAAAAGAACAGTTTACAGGCAATTGTGCACGCAGCTTATACATCAGCATATATATTCCAGCTATCTTGTTTTCAAACACATGTCAGAGACCGAGTCAGTCTATGAGCAGGATTATGATAGTGATTCTACACCGGAGGTAAATGTGCCAAGGAGGTATCACAAAGGTGGCAAAAGTGGTTAGCATGTCAAGGAGGAGCCTACTTCTTTGGCTCAATTGCAAGCTTGTCCACTTGCAATGGATTGTTTTCGGTATCAATCATGTTTCGAATACTGTGAGCTGATCTCACAAATCCAGCATCATCGGGAACTAGTCCGTTTATTTGTTCTACATTTACAGGATGGTCATGTAAAGCTTGTCGGAGTGAATTTCACCTTGTCACCCGAGACTATTGCTTAGGCCACTGGGATACCAAATGTAGGGGAGGAATGGAGTAAACGCTAGCAGTTAGACAGATTCTACTATGAGCCATATATCAAGCCCAGGTATATGAGACACTTGAGTGCAGTTTTTCCTTTCAGATTCCTGAGGGATGAGTATGCACCATTGATGAAACTCATCATTCGATATTTCAGTTGCGAGGGCAGATTCTCACGTCTCTATGCGTACCATGTCTGTTTGTTGATGCATTTCACAAGGGTACGCATGATGAACATTCTGTTTTTCATGTGTCACAACATAGAGAGGATGGTGCCTTTAGTACAAAGGAAGAGCCCAGCACATCAGCATAAGAGCATCTATCATTATGCATTGATCAAAATCATAGTGATGCATCAGTTGGCACAGCAGGGCATTACTTGGGAAGATTTCATCTCCCGTGATTACTTTGCAGCATTACAGCCACCTCCCAAGATAGTTCATGATGAGGGAGCACCTTCACACCAGCCAGGCATTCCCGAGACTGAGCATATAAGTGCTCCTCCATATGTGACATACCAGCGAGGCCACAGGGCCTTATTTGCATCTACACGATGAGTACTATCTCCACCCCGGGTGGAAGGGGTCTCATTGACTTCATCAGCACAGCGAGTGTTATCTCCACCTTGTGTGGAAGGGGCCTCGCTTCTGACAGCAGCACCGCAGGTATAGGATAAGGGCAAGAAGCCCAAGCATGAGGAGAGGCCTTCAGGTGAGCCATCAAGTTTTGTTACTATTCATGATGATGAGACAGCTTCAGAATCAGAGGAGACCCAATATATCAGGACTATCAAAGAGCAAGGAACGAACATTCGAGCTTTGCAAATTCAGCTGGAGATGGCAAAGTCAAATATCAGGTATCTAGAGTAGCGGAATAAATAGCTTGAGGACCAGCACGTGATCATAGAGCTACAGAACATCCGTGAGAATCGCCAAGCTGCCCAACATAGAGAAATTGAGTTCACCTCTCTAGAGCAACAGGTAAATGAGGATCGAGAGGCTAATCTCGAGAGGGTCAACATCTACTTGGAGGAGCGGCTGAAAAAGGCCAATAGAGACAATGCATTATTAAAACACATGGCTATGCATTACAAGGCCCGGAACCTAGTTTGCAAGGCGCGAATTAGGAGTCTTAAGGCAAAATTGAAGAAAGCGGTCAAAAAGCAAAAAAGACAAAAGGAGCTTGATTGTCTTTGGATTTTGGCCGAAGCCTCTTTGGCTGAGCATGGTACTTGATTGGGGACCCCCAGCCCAAATTCCAACAAGTTTGGAGAAAATTTGTCAATTTTGAAATTTTTGGTTAAAAAAACAGGTTTTTTGGCTCAATGCGTAGCGCGCCGCGCGCGACCCATAAGATTGGGAGGTCCAAATCACAAATGGTTTGAATTTTTGGATTTGTCATGATGAAATATACATGCTCAACTATTTCCAAGGCATTTCATCAAGGTTTGTGTCCCCAAAAGATCAAAAAACATGCAAAAAATGACCTCACTGCCCCTTTTTGAACATACAGGAAGCAGTCTTGGGAGAATGCACTTTTTGAGGGGAAAATGGACACCAAATTGGAAAATTCCACTAGGGTTGGAAAGTAGACATCCAGGGCTTTCCTACAAGCTAACCTGATCTCAATTTGGATGCCAAGAAGTGCCCCAAAAGTAGGTGGAAAGGCGTGCGGCGCATAGGGCTCAGGCGCACGGCGCACAGGGTGTTTTGGCACAATTTTCATCTTCAGCTCAGGAAACGAAGCCAGTTTGACCAGTTTTGACTTTTGATGTGATTTTTTCACTCCTCTTGATGTAATTAATGAAACATGATGTAATTTTGGCACTTTATTACTTGTTCTAGAAGATTCATTCACTAAAAAGTGAAAATTAAATGAATGAATCAGTTTCCTACCTTATAGAGGCAAGTTGTTTTGACTGCCTAGATTGTAGTGCTTTGTTTAGAATTGGTTGAAACAGCTCCTAGGATGATGAGCTCGACCCCTAGAGGCAAGGGAATGAGTTAGCTTGCCTATATTATGTATTTTCTTAGTCATTTTCAGGGTTGGACTCTTGGGGAAGAGGTTTTGAGACTTTATTGTACATTTTACTTCAGCATTTTGGCAAAGGAAAGACCAGGGTTTTGCAGCACTGTTTGGAATTCATGTGGCTTTATGTCTTGATGGTGTGCTTCTTTCAGTACTTGTAAGTTGTTATGTGTATCATTTTCCTTCTCTCATCTTCTGCAATTGAACAAATGAAGTGTTAAGGTAGAATTCATAATCTGTAATGCTCTGCCTTTAAGTTTGTTTGATCTCCTATGTTTTCATCTGTTTAAGGAGAATTCTTGAGGTTTTCTTGCTCTCCTTAGCTCCTCACCTGTCTGATCTACTCACCTCATTAGCTTTTAAGGCATCAAACAATTGCCTACCTTGCTCCAATCAGACCTCTGCAGAAACTGTGTCTCATCCCCGCACCCAAAATTGCCTTTCCCTTTGATTAAAAAAAAACCCCAAAAAATCACCTTTAAACCTCTGCACTTAATACCTAGCCTAAGATTAGTTACAATTTCAGTCATCTCGAGTCTCATTGATTATATTTTTCGGAGATTGACCCGGAGAGAGCCCTCTCCTGTCCTCATAGGGCTAGCTACGAGGCTGAGCATGGTTTGATGTTGCCTTGAGTTTTGCCTTCCTCAGCCTGGGGCAGATTTGAGTGCTAACATAGTGGCGACCATACTGGGGACGATTAGAATGGTTTTCCCGTTGATGTCATTTTTCTCATAAGCTACAGACGGAGCCTGAAGATTAGTCAGGTAGCCTTCGAAACACTTTTGCTTCTCATTAGCGCAAGTAGATCAAAGATACTTCAGTCAATCTCCGGTTTAGCTCTTGACCATGACATTTGAAACACCCCAGTACATTTGCAAACTCTAAGCTTTCGGATGATAAGTTGAGAGTTTTCACAGGCTGACTAGCTCTTTTGTTCCTTGATATTTTGAAAATAACAAGCTGGCTTCAGATCCTAGTCTCATATTTAAATCTCATTCATGTACGGTTATCTTTATGTATTTTGAAGAAATTGATTTTGACGAGAGGTTTGAACTATCGCTGTTTAAAACTAAATCTAAAAGTGCACTTGATTCTCTAGTTCCTAATCCTGATTTTGCTGCTGCCCTTGAAATTGAGAGAAATAACAAAGTGGTTGAAAATTTTATCCTACGACAACTTCAGACAGATACTCAAGCTGCAAATATGGTTGATTTTCTAGAAGCTGCATCTGCCAACATTGGATCTACTATCACGGCTTCTGCTTTGCACGAGCAGACCGAACCCCCTTTCATCTCCATTTCTCCCATAATTACATATCCAGAATCTACAGTCAATTCCCCTTCTTCATCCCACGTGGTTTCTCCTCCACATACACCCCTACATACCGCACATACTTCAGCTACACCCACTCCTCCAACTACCCCTAGACCAAATCCTCCAAAAGCAATGGCAGCTCGGTTTGCACCCCTCGCTTTGCCTCAAGTTTTGAATGACATGCCTGCAGATTATCAAAGTAAAATTCCTTTGTTTGATGGCACACCTCAGAATATCACAGCTCAACAGCATGTGGATAAGATGGCGGATTTCTTTGATCTTCATGAAATCGATGAAGAAAATGTGACTATGAGGTTATTCGTGCAGACTTTTGGTGGAGAGGTAAGGAAATGGTTTAGAAATTTTCCAGCCAGAAGTATTCCTACATTAGATGATCTGCAAATCAATGCTGAATATACTAAGCTTAAAAGGAATGCTGGAGAGTCCATTCAAGACTATTGTATCAGATTCAATGCAGTATACAATGCAATTCCGGATGATTTAAAACCAACCAGAAAATCAGCGCTGCTCAAGTTCCCCGATGGTTTTGATCCAGACATGGCATATCAACTAAGGGAGAGAGATCCGGCCACCTTAGAAGAGATGCAGAAAATTGCAGTCAGTGTCGAAGCAAATTTGAATGATAAGAGAGCTAGAATGAAAGCTGAAAGGAAGGTTACTATAAAGGAAGAAGCTTCTACATCAGACCAAGTTCTTCGCAAGGTAGAAAAGATGATTGAAAGGTTAGCTATTGACAAGCCCGAAACGCAGATTCGGAATCCTAATTTTCGTGGTCAGCAACAGCCACAATTTAGGATCAAACAGCGTGAGCAGCGAACACAAGACACACCATCACAACAGCAGCAAGTGAAGACACCTCTCCAGCAGAATTTTGTTGGTCCTGAGTCAGATGATGATGATCAGGTAGTTGGAGAAGAAAATCATTTTTTTACTCCTGATGATATGCCCACATTTATCACTGAAGATGATGAAAAGACAACAAGATCAACAGCTCAAAATGATGCAGATTTTATCTTAGCAAATGAGATCGCTTTGGAGGAAGAGTCAGATGAGTATCAGAGAGGTTATATGCATGCATTGTCTGCTCAGCAGCGCCAATTATCACTAAGAGGCAGAAATGTTCCCATAAATCCCATCCAAAAGAGAAAAGAAGTTCCAACATCTAAAGAGGAAACATCAGCTGCATCAAAGAAAGGTAAAGAGAGTGCTGACCCTATGACCAGCAAGCCTATTCCAGCAAATGAGATCCCAACAGATGAAAAGGTAAATCAGATCAGCATACCAAAGGATAAACCTGAAAAGAAAGATGTTCCAGCCAAAGAAGTGGACAAGACTTCTTCTTTTAATTTGGAGAATGAAATTTCTAAATTGAAGGTGTCTATTCCATTAACTGAGCTCATGAAGAACAGCAGCTATAGAGGACAAGTCTCCAAAATTCTGAATTTTGACCCAATGTCTGATATGGTCAGTGTTGAGGATGATCAGCCGGAATTGATATTTGGACCAGCATTAAGTGGTGAGTCGGAAGTACCTCCTTTTTATATAAGTTTAAGGCTGCATGAGTTTGTATTGCATAATGCTATGTTTGACACTGGCGCTTCCCACAATCTTATGCCAAAGGCCATCATGGAAAAGTTGGGTTTGGATATCACCAGGAAATATCATGATCTCTACTCCTTTGATTCCAGCAGGGTGAGATGTATTGGGTTAATTAAAGATTTGGTTGTAAGTTTGGATCAGATCCCTGCAAAGAATGTCTTGATGGACGTTGTTGTGGCCGACATTCCTCCTCGCTTTGGTATGCTCCTTTCTCGATCTTGGGGGGCAAAATTGCAAGGAACAATTCAGCTTGATTTCTCTTATGCAACGATTCCCGTGTTTGGCCAAATGAGAAAGTTGTACCGGGAACAGAAAATGAAATATATGATCACCAGCAAGGAGAAACCAATCAATCATCCTATCAGTTATGTACATACAGATCTTGAATCTTTCGTTTTGTATTCAGATAGTTTAAATGATATTGATAGTCAGTTAGTTGTAATAAATGATATCCCAGAAATAGCAGAGAATTTCAGAGAAGTCCTAAGGAAAGAACGTCAGGAACAGCAGAGCATCACCGAGCAATCAGCTGAAAGTAATGGACAGCAAACAGAAAAATCACAGCAGACAACCTTTCAGCACTTGGCAGAAGAGGAAGACGGTTTATGGACCATGGATTTTGATGGAGCAGTAGGTAATGATGGTGCTGGGATTGGTATTTGGGTACGTAGTCCTTTTTCTGTCTCAGACAAAGTACCTAGTAATGTCCGGGTATGTTCTTATAAACTTGCTTTTGATTGTTCAAATAATGAAGCCGAATATGAAGCTTTGATTGCTGGCCTGAAAATTTTAAGAAAGCTAAATGCTAAGAGGATTGCCGTGTACGGTGACTCTGAATTAGTGATCAAGCAAGTTAAAGGCGAATATCAAACAAAACACCCTCGGATGCGGGCATACCGGAATGCTGTTTTAGATATATTGAAAGTATTTTCAGATTATACATTGACGTGTGTGCCTCGTGTTCAAAATAGCATTGCAGATGCACTTGCTAAGGCGGCCAGCAATCTGAAAATTCCTATGAACTCAAGTAATAAATTTGAAATCCATGTGAAGCACCGTCCCGCTGTCCCGGATAATCAAAGACATTGGCAAGTTTTCCAAAATGATGAGGAGATCAATGATTTTCTGCAAAATAAAGGTGAGTTCGAAAATGTTTTAATGGATGCAGAACATGATGATGGTAGCAATGAGTTGCAAATAAATCAGATGGAAGTATTGCAGCTCAAAGATAATGTAATTCCTAAAGGTTTGATACCTTTAGAGGAGCTTTTTGATCATGATGATGTAGCCCGCAAACCAACATTGCAGCCAACAGAAAAAGGAGTTGAAGAGGTAAATATTGGAACGGCTCAGGATCCTAAGACGGTAAAGTTATCCAAATCATTGACACCAAAGGTAAAGGAAGAGTATATCAGATTGTTGTCTTCATTTGCAAATGTTTTTGCATGGGATTATTCCGATCTGAAAACATATGATACTAATATCATTCAGCATACTATTCCAATCAAACCAAATCAGAAGCCATTCCGTCAAAAGTTGAGGAGGATCAATCCTAAGCTGCTACCATCGATTGAAAAAGAGGTGAACAGGTTATATAAGTCAGGAATCATTGTGCCTATCAGATTTTCTGATTGGATATCAAATTTGGTGCCTGTAAGAAAGAAAACAGGTGAGATCCGTTTATGTATTGACTTCAGAAATTTGAATAAGGTGTCCTTAAAAGATAATTATCCATTGCCAAAGATGGATCATATATTGCAACGAGTAGTTGGAGCATCAAGGATGTCATTACTCGACGGGTATTCCGGATATAATCAAATTTTGGTCCATGAAGATGATCGAGACAAAACAGCCTTCACCACTCCGTGGGGAACCTTCCATTATGCCAAAATGCCTTTTGGTTTAAAGAATGCAGGTGCTACGTTTCAGCGCGCAATGGACATGGCCTTCGCTAACGAAAAAGATGTATTTTTGGTTGTTTACCTTGATGATTTAACTGTATTTTCAAAGACTGATGAGGAACATTTATATCATCTGAAAGTTGTTTTTCAAAAGTGCAGAAAATATGGCATTTCGCTGAATCCAAAAAAGAGCCTTTTCGCCATGAGTGAAGGCAAGCTCTTGGGCCACATCATATCAAAAGACGGCATCCGTGTGGACCCCGCACGTGTTGAAGCCATTCAGCAGCTTGAAAAGCCCCGGAACAAGAAAGAAATACAATCATTCAATGGTAAACTTAATTTTCTGCGTCGCTTCATTCCAAATCTAGCTGAGCATCTTAGAGAAATCACGAATATGCTGAAAAAGGACAGTCAGATAAAGTGGACCGAGGAGGCGGTGAAATCATTCAATTTGGTAAAATTAGCTCTTTCTTCAGCCCCTACTTTGATTAGCCCGGACTACACACAGGACTTCATTTTGTTTTCATTTGCTTCTGAGCACACTTTGGCAGCCGTATTAATGCAAAAGAGAGAAGGAGTTGAAAGACCCATTGCCTTTTTCAGTCGGATTATAAGAGACGGAGCATTGAAATACAATATCATTGAGAAACAAGCACTTGCGCTTGTAAAAGCTTTGAAAGACTTCCGTGTATATATACTGCATTCCCACATAATAGCATATGTTCCTAGTGCAGCAATTAAAGACGTTTTGGTACAGGCAGACCCAGAGGGAAGACGAGGTAAGTGGATTGCTGCATTGTTAGAATATGATGTGGAGATTAAACCAACCAAGTTGATCAAAGGACAAGGACTTGCAAAACTAATGGCTGAAACAAATCTGCAAGTTCTAGACATAAATTTGATTGCTGCCATGACCGATGAAGATGAAAAGAGTATGCCAGTTCAGGTATCTAATATGTTTCTTTCTTCTCCTTGGTATGCTGATATTTTATATGTACTTCAGAATTTGTCTTCACCTCCCGGAATGCCTAGAAATAAGAGTAGAACGTTGAAATTGAAAGCTGCCAAATTCTGCATTATATTGGAAAGACCCTGGTGGAATGTTATTGAATTGTTTGGTAGAGGAGGAAGCTCAAAGAGTTGTGGAGGACTTTCATAAAGGAGATTGCGGGGGCCATTTGTTTTGGAAAACCACAGCAAATAAGATTCTAAGGGCGGGATATTATTGGCCTTCGCTGTTTTCAGATGTGTTTAAGGCTGTTAAGAATTGTCATGAATGCCAAATTTTTGAAGGAAAGCAGAAACTACAGCCCTTGCCTCTCAAACCTATTGAAGTTAGTGCGCCTTTTCAGCAGTGGGGATTGGATTTCATCGGGGAAATTCATCCGGCCTCATCAGGACAACATAGATGGATATTGACTGCCACGGACTATTTTACAAAATGGATTGAAGCTATTGCTACTCGACAGGCCACGGATGCGGTAATCATTTCTTTTCTTGAAACCAATATTTTGTCACGTTTTGGATGTCCTAGTAAGCTAATCACAGATAATGCAGCAGCATTCAAATCAAAGAGAATGGTGGAATTTTGCTATAAATACAATATCAGCCTAGGACACTCAACTGCATATCATCCTCAAGGCAATGGATTGGCCGAATCATCTAATAAATCTTTGGTTAATATCATAAAGAAATTGCTGGAAATTAATAAAAAGAACTGGCACAAGAAATTGGTGAATGCTTTGTGGGCTGATAGGGTGAGTCAGAAAAAGTCTATTGGCATGTCTCCTTTCGAGTTGGTATACGGCACAGACACGGTTTTTCCTACTTCGCTTGCTGTCCCAGTAGTCAAATTGCTTCAGGAAGCTGGTAGTGAAGAAGATCCCATGCAAAGGAGGATTAATCAGATGATTCATTTGCAGCAGACACGGGAGGAGGTATTGCAAAATACTTTCAAATTGCAGGAGCGCATCAAAAAGATTTATGATAGGAAGGCAAAAACAGACACTTTTCAGCTAGATGAGGTAGTTCTGAGATGGGATGCCCGGAATGAAGACAAAGGAAAACACGGCAAATTTGAAAACTTATGGAAGGGTCCTTATAAGATTGCAGCATATCGTGGCCAAAACGCTTTCCTTCTCAAAGAAATGAATGGAGATGAATGTCCTGGAGGGCCGATTAATGGTCGGCTGTTAAAGAGATACTACTTCTGAGTATTTTCTGCTCATTTCATCATCATTGTACATATCGTTTTACTTCTGTTTTATTGCACATGTATACTAACTTCTCATCTTCAGTCTGGGGCCCGCAGTGAAGGCTATAATTCTGAAAATAGAGGTTAGTTGGTTTAAGTTTGTCAAGTCAGTTGTATCAGTCTTTTTAGTTTTGAGTCTGTTTTGGTCAAACTGGTTTTTGATTTTTCCGTTCAATTCTCAAAATTTTGTGTTGGAATAATGACTCCATCGCCCAATGGATGAAGGCACTGTCTAGCTCTTGCAGAGATCTGCGGTTCTTGGCATCTCCAAGGAGCTACCATCCCCATTGGAGCCAATGTTAGAGTCGGTCTAGTTATCCCTCCATCAGAGATCAAAGCTCTTTTTTGCATTTCATGTTTAGGTGTCCCATCAGTTTCGATTAGTTGCATGTCGTTAGGCATGCCATAACTCTGATGGAATGGTTTGTGTTACTCATTCCCCTCATGCTTGTCACTGCTGGTTCAGGTCTATTCATAAAAACAAGTCTTCAAAGGTCATGTACAGTCCTGTTTCAAATTTCTGGGTCATAACAATGGTTCTTGGTCATTAGGTCTTGGGTTTGAGTCAGTCTTGTTTTGCAAAGTCTAAGAAGACCAGCAGGCCGAAGGGATATCCTCGATAGGTGGTTACTTCAATAATTTTCATCATTATACAGATAAATTAGGACTTCTCTTCAAAACTCTGTTTTAAAGATAAGTCGTCATCTCATTTTTGTAAAAATCTTCAAAAATTTCAGTTCTTGAAACGTCCAAGTGTAGCCTTGGTCTCCTTTGCCAGATCATATCACAGTTATCCCTACAAAGAATTGCAAAGAAAATAATCATTTCAATCAAATTTAAGGAGGAAACCAAAAAGGTCAGAAGTCTATTAATTCTGAAAAAGTGTCAACGAAAAAACATTACAAAATGGGTCATGGACCAAGTAAAAATCAAAAGGGAGTCTTTATAAAGATATTTCATGACATTTTCAACTCATTTTGCATGCCAAGAGAGAAGAACATCATTCCAAAGTGAAATTGTGAGTTCGTGAGGAAGTTGGAGCAGTTTCAGGGGCGCGCGATGCATTGGACTAAGCGCGCGGCGCATCAGGCAAACAATTGCAGTGTAAAAATACACGCGCGCGGCGCATCAGAGGTGCGCGACGCGTTGGGTAAGGCGCGCGACGCACTGGGGTTTAAGCCCAAAATTTGATTTAAAACACATGAACTCGCCTCCTCCTCGCACAAAATTGCAAGTAGGCTCACATCCACCACTTGTGCTTGGTTTTTGAAAGATAAATGTGATAGGTCCATGATATGTTTGCCTTAGAAATCCAAGTGGAAAGCCCTCCTTGTCAATGAAATTGTTGTAGGGTTTTAATGCAAAAAATTGCTGTAAGGGTTTTAAAAACAAAGTGAAACCAAGGTTGTCATTATTTCTCCCTTTCCCTTTGTTTCCCATTCCCAAATTCACCCTTATTTTCCCCATTAATTCCCCCCTTCATCCTACACTATAATCCCTCAAAATCCTAGTCCCTCACCTCTATTACAAAACACATTATCCTTATCATTTCCTTTCCCTTCTCTAAGTCCCTTGTTTTTATTTCCAAATTTCCTAATTCCCTAATGCTTCCCCTTTCCTAATATTCCCTTGTGCATTTGTGTCCCCTTGGTCACAGCATTTTAGAGCAAAAGAACATTTTACAGGCAATTGTGCACGCAGTTTATACATCAGCATATATATTCCAGCTATCTTGTTTTCAAAGACATGTTAGAGATCGAGTCAGTCTATGAGCAGGATTATGATAGTGATTCTAAACCGGAGGTAAATGTGCTAAGGAGGTATCACAAAGGTGGCAAAAGTGGTCAGCATTTCAGGGAAGAGCCTACTTTTTTGGCTCAATTGCGAGCTTGTCCACTTGCAATGGATTGTTTTCGGTATCAATCATGTTTCAAATACCGTGAGCTGATCTCACAAATCCAGCATCATCGGGAACTAGTCCATTTATTTGTTCTACATTTACAGGATGGTCATGTAAAGATTGCCGGAGTGAATTTCACCTTGTCACCCGAGACTATTGCTCAGGCCACTAGGATACCAAATGTAGGGGAGGAATGGAGTAAACGCCAGTAGTTAGATTCTACTATGAGCCATATATCAAGCCCGGGTATATGAGACACTTGAGTGCAGTTTTTCCTTTCAGATTCCTGAGGGATGAGTATGCACCATTGATGAAACTCATCATTCGATATTTCAGTTGCGATGGCAGATTCTCACGTCTCTATGCGTACCATGTCCGTTTGTTGATGCATTTCACAAGGGTACGTATGATGAACATTCCGTTTTTCATGTGTCGCAACATAGAGAGGATGGTGCCTTTAGTATAAAGGAAGAGCCCAGCACATTAGCATAATAGCATCTATCATTATGCGTTGATCAAAATCATAGTGATGCATCAGTTGGCACAGCAGGGCATTACTTGGGAAGATTTCATCTTCCGTGATTACTTTGCAGCATTACAGCCACCTCCCGAGATAGTTCATGATGAGGGAGCACCTTCACACCAGCCAGGTGTTCCCGAGACTGAGCATATAAGTGCTCCTCCATATGTGACATACCAGCGAGGCCACAGGGACTTATTTGCATCTACACGACGAGTACTATCTCCACCCGGGGTGGAAGGGGTCTCGTTGACTTCATCAGCACAGCGAGTGTTATCTCCACCTCGTGTGGAAAGGGCCTCACTTCCAACAGCAGCACCGCAGGTGCAGGATAAGGGCAAGAAGCCCAATCATGAGGAGAGGCCTTCAGGTGATCCATCAGGTTTTGTTACTATTCATGATGATGAGACAACTTCAGAATCAGAGGAGACCCAATATATCAGGATTATCAAAGAGCAAGGAACGGACATTCGAGCTTTGCAAATTCAGATGGAGATGGCAAAGTCAAATATCAGGTATCTAGAGCAGCGAAATAAATATCTTGAGGACCAGCACGTGATCATAGAGCTACAGAACATCCGTGAGAATCGCCAAGCTGCCCAACATAGAGAAATTGAGTTCACCTCTTTAGAGCAACAGGTAAATGAGGATCGAGAGGCTAATCTCGAGAGGGAAAACATCTACTTGGAGGAGCGGATGAAAAAGGCCAATAGAGACAATGCATTATTAAAACACATGGCTATGCATTACAAGGCCCGGAACCTAGTTTGCAAGGCGCGAATTAGGAGTCTTAAGGCAAAATTGAAGAAAGCGGTCAAAAAGCAAAAAAGACAAAAGGAGCTTGATTGTCTTCGGATTTTGGCCAAAGCCTCTTTGGCTGAGCATGGTACTTGATTGGGGACCCCCAGCCCAAATTCCAACAAGTTTGGAGAAAAGTTTGTCAATTTTGAAATTTTTGGTTAAAAAAACAGGTTTTTTGGCTCAACGCGTAGTGCGCCGCGGGCGACCCATAAGATTGGGAGGTCCAAATCACAAATGGTTTGCATTTTTGGATTTTTCATGATGAAATATACATGCTCAGCTATTTCCAAGGCATTTCATCAAGGTTTGGGTCCCCAAAAGGTCAAAAAACATGCAAAAAATGACCTCACTACCCCTTTTTGAACATACAGGAAGCAGCTTGGGAGAATTAACTTTTGGAGGGGTAAATGGACACCAAATTGGACAATTCCACTTGGGTTGGAAAGTAGACATCCAGGGCTTTCCAACAAGCTAACCTGAGCTCAATTTGGATGCCGATAAGTGCCCCAAAAGTAGGTGGAAATGTGCGCGTTGCATAGGGCTCAGGCCCGCGGCGCACAGGGTGTTTTGGCACAATTTTCATCTTCAGCTCAGGAAACGAAGCCAGTTTGACCAATTTTGACTTGTGATGTGATTTTTTCACTCCTCTTGATGTAATTAATGAAACATGATGTAATTTTGGCACTTTATTACTTGTTCTAGAAGATTCATTCACTAAAAAGTGAAACTTAAATGAATGAATCAGTTTCCTACCTTATAAAGGCAAGTTGTTTTGACTGCCTAGATTGTAGTTCTTTGTTTAGAATTGGTTGAAACAGCTCCTAGGATGATGAGCTCGACCCCTAGAGGCAAGAGAATGAGTTAGCTTGCCTATATTATGTATTTTCTTAGTCATATTCAGGGTTGGACTCTTGGGGAAGAGGTTTTGAGGCTTTATTATACATTTTACTTTAGCATTTTGGCAAAGGAAAGACCAGGGTTTTGCAGCACTGTTTGGAATTCATGTGGCTTTATGTCTTGATGATGTGCTTCTTTCAGTACTTGTAAGTTGTTATGTATATCATTTTCCTTCTCTCATCTTCTGCAATTGAACAAATGAAGTGTTAAGGTATAATTCATAATCTGTAATGCTCTGCCTTTAAGTTTGTTTGATCTCCTATGTTTTCATCTGTTTAAGGAGAATTCTTGAGGTTTTCTTGCTCTCCTTAGCTCCTCACCTGTCTGATCTACTCACCTCATTAGCTTTTAAGGCATCAAACAATTGCCTACCTTGCTCCAATCAGACCTCTGCAGAAACTGTGTCTCATCCCTGCACCCAAAATTTCCTTTCCCTTTGATTCAAAAAAAACCCCAAAAAATCACCTTTAAACCTCTGCACTTAATACCTAGTGTCATGCGGAAAGAGTCGACTTTGTGGACAAAGCCAACCTCCCTAGAAGCCTAAGACTTTCTAGTGACAAACAAGACAATTAAGAGCAATCCTTCTCTAAATATGCATTTACACTATGAGTAATCAAGTGTTTAGATCCTACCTGTAACCCAACGCTATTGTAGTAGTCCAGCCTCGTTGATCCGGATGAGCTCCTCCTTCTCTTCGAAACCTGCATTCACTAACAATCAAACGATTAAATAGCACCTGAAAATCTCATAAAATAAAACATATTTAACATATAGACCAAGGAGTATATGAAATAACTCATAAATAACAAATTGTTGAGAAGAATGGACTTATTTGTATTAATAGGAAACAAAAGAAACCATTACAACCTGAGCCTTGGTGTTGTGCAGGTCCCTCCCAGGGTCCACAAGAGTTCTCCTTTACTCTGATCAGCTCACCCACTTCCAAATGGAACAAGCAAGGATGGGAATCTCTCCTCAAAAGTTTCTACAAGGAAGTCCTAATTCCAGCAGCATCTACCCTTAGGAATGTTCAGCTTTCAACCTCTCTGTTGTTGGGAAAAGTATCCAATACGGAATGACCCTATTCCACTCTAAGGAGTGAGAGTACCTCAACAACAAACAAGACAAAACTATCTAAGTGTTCTTCTTTATGAAATGTAAATAGGGGAGAAGGATGTAACTAACCGATGTCTTCCGCTAGTTTGTTGATCCAATCTCACTCCTTGCTGCTTGCTTCCAGCTGCTTGCTCCTTCACTGGCCCAGCTACACCAAGTTCCTGCAAAATGGCAAGAGAGGGAAACTACAAGAAGCATACATTCATAACTAGTTTAATGATTAGAATAAACTAAATATGCAAATACAACAAAACATCATTGAGATACATGCATATAGAAGAAACTCAAATGGCTTTATTGATGAAGAAGTAAAGTTCAGGAAGTGATACAACCATATGAGGCCCAATCCAGCATCACCTTCCCAGCAGAAAGGAATCTCCTCTCCAACTCCTTCAAAGCAAATCACCCAATAGCTCTAACCTCAAACCAACAGCAATTCTTTGCATTCACAAAATTCCAGCCTCTAGATCTCATGGGGGAGAGATCCATATATAGATGTTTTGGAGAGAGGATGAGTCAGCCTAAGATATGACTAGTGTCCTCTCCCTCTGTGAGTTCTTGATTCCACTTGGAGGTTCTTGCTTCCACTTGAAGATTTGGAACCTCTTACTCATCACCAGTCGAATTCCCTGAGGCAAGTGTCATTTTGGAAGCTTCCTAGGTTCTGACACCTTGAGAAATGAACTTGCCACTTGTCCAATCTCGCTCAGCACAGGTAGCCAGTGTTGCCTTTGACATTCAGCGCAGGTAGCCAGTGTTGGCTTTGACATTCAGCGCAGACAGCTAGTGTAGCCACTGAAATGATCCTGAATTGACTTGTTTTTGAGCAGTTTCTGGTGGAGAACTTCTGTGAATTGCTGTGGTTTATTGGCCTTGTTCCTCTAGGGGTAGGAACAACATGTTTAGGGACTTTGGATCCCTTAGATTATGGACATTTCATGCTTAATGCTGTAAGGCACAAAAATTTCTATAATAGTTGCCCCCTAAAGTATGAGGCCGTTTATCGGGTGAAATGCTTTATCAGGAGGATCCGAAGTTCATCCAATGTTGGGAGGAGACCTGTAATAAGATAAAATACAATACATTATTTTTCATACTGCTTTCATGATCTAGCTAAGGCGGGCATTCCCATGCTCAGCTTTATAAATTCATTTTTCTGTACATAGAACAGACAATCGTTTTATGGTAGAATGATAATTCTTGATGAAATTATCATCCTTTGGGTAGGATGATCATCTGCTGTACATGTCAATGTCTTTATTTCCTGAATATATATCGCAGCCCGGATGGATGAAACTAGATCCAGGGTCTTCAATCTCGTCCGATCTTCACTCTAGGTACAAGTCGATCCATGTGAGAATTTTTTGAAGTCGAACATGGAAAGACATCGCTTGATTACCAGTCAATGATGTAAACTGTTAACAAGCGCGAGAGGAATCACCGATAATGATGATGACCCTCAAGGTACTGCAGTACAATTCATGTGGTGTGAATAAAGGACTTGGCATCGAACACCACGCAAAATCTTTCGGTTGAAGGTCATTGATGTATACCTGTCGCCGGAAGTGAGAAACTTGCCATTGAGGCATGCAAGCTTCAAAGTACTGAGGGGGTGTTCCTAGATCAACTTCTTGGATAATGAGCTGACGTCGACAAGAAGCGATCCGTCAAAGGAGGGCCTTAATGAATCCCACATCAGTGACACAGAACGGAGCTAATGATTGTGATGGAGGTGAAAACGATCTGTGACATATGATTCAGGGTGGCGGTCATGAAAGGATGAAGGATAATGTATGGTAGTGGATGGGACACGGTTGACTCTTTCTGAACAACATCTCTTGAACATATGGCGACACTGATGCGATGGATCGGTAGCATTACCCCAAATATGGATGGTATGGCGAGACCATGGTGATGTGACCGGTGAATGAAACAACCCAACCCGATTGTGGTATGCAGGAAAAGTGTCATGTTCAAGAGCGACTTGCTACCATCAAAATTTCTTTGAGTTTCTCCCAATTTTTCCCCAGTCATTGCTGACCAGTACCTCTTTATTTTTGTCAAGCTTGAGGAGGATAACATATGCTTGTTCTATAACTTGCCCTTCGGGAAAGCCCATCACTATTTTTTAACGAGCCTAGCGATAGGGAAACTCGTTCTCGTCTAAAGACAAGTTTGTCGCTATTTAATGCATTTAACGAGTCTAGTGACAAAGACAACTCGATCCTTTTCATTTTTAGAGAGTCTGAAAAGGTACATAAAGTTAACTCCAAAGGTCCTTTTTCGTCATCTAATCCCTTAAGTCCGAAAAAGTATAAAACAATACAGAAGGGATGAATTTTCGATAGTTTTAACGAGCCGAACTAAAAAAGCGCTCGATCTTTTTGTGCAATAATCCCTCAGGTCCAAAAAGATTAAAATCTAGAGGAGGGATAGCTCTTCCGGTCGCTTTAACGAGCTGGAAGGCCAAAACTCGGCAAACTTTTCATATTTTACGAGTCGGTTGAAAAGAGCTCAAAGAAGACTCGTCTTTTGAGGAACGAGTGATAAACAGGGATAGCAGCTGATTCCAGTTACAGGTTGGAATTTTCCAATCACGGCAGTGTCACAAGGATGGCTAGGTGAAATCACTCTTCGCAGCTGTTCCTCAAAATGGGTAAACAATCAAATGGAGGTGAATGACTGGCCAAATGAAAAGTGGAGGTGACGGTGCAAACACGACCAAGGCTTTTAATGGCTGATGAATTTACGATCACAGTGGTTATTTACCGGTTCATTTTTTCTGGATGAGCTTGAACTCTAGGGGGAAGCTTGCTCACAATTGCTTTTCTATTTTTTAACGAACATAAATTCCGCGTTAAAACTGCTCAGATCTTGCATTTATTTTTTAACGAGCATGAACTCTGTGCTAAAACTGCTCGATTATACCAGTCATAAGATAAGAATGTCTCCTTAAGATTCTATTTTTTATTGGAGCTTCATCTTTAAAGCTTTGCTCCATATCCTTTCTTTATGTAAGTTAGGAAACGGTTAACCTAAAAAATAGATAAATAACCGCTCTTTGCTTGCACTCCAAAAGGTTTGCATGCCCCCAGGTATAAAATACAATTTCAAGGTTACCTCTCCTGCTTCTCACCTCTGCTTCTCTTTGGGTGTTCACAGCTACTTGTCTTCTTACTAGTCCAGTTTCAACGGGTCCCTACAAGATCACAAGAGAACAGCTACTTGCCTTCTCGCTAGCCCAACTTTAATAGATTCCTGCAAGATCGCAAGAGAACAGCTACTTGCGACAAGAGAAGAACACTACTCAAAGACAAAACATTTGTTTTACTGAGGGAGGCCTACCTCTTTTAGGTTACCCAAAGATTGTCTCGTTAATATTTCAAACAAAACATTTCTTTGACGATGTCTACCGAAATAGACAAAAGTGAGTGACCCTGTTCCGTCAAACACATAACTTTGACAAAAGAATCTTGTTCTAGAACAACCCCTCTTCCTAGATGAACGGGGTACGAACTAGTCATATTCTCCCGCGGAAACCTATCTTATACCCAAGGTTTTCTCTGCCCGAGGCAGACCAGGATGCATGCTCCCTGGGTTCCAGTCACATCTTTCCGAATCACTCGCACTCATCGGGAAGAAGGACTGGGGGTGGAGACATTTCTTGAGTGAACAGACCATTTAAGGTTGGTATATGACTATTTGCGATGCATGATCCCGGAAATGAAAGTTGGTCTATGAGCTTGACCATTCTTCCTTCGTGTGGAAAACACATTACTCTAAAGAGTGAGGAGACAATGGCTCCCATGCAATATATATAGTCTCGTCCAAGGAGTAGGTTATAATCCAAGGGTCCTTGAACAACCATCACGTTCATTTGAACGGCCTTCCCTTTCAATGTTATGGGCACATTGGGGAGGATCCCTAAAGGTCGACTGGTTCCTTTATCAAAGCTCGATAGATTTCTCATCTCAGGCAAAAGCGCTAGGGAACCCAGTGCTTTCCAAGCAATAGAGGAAAGGATACTCATAGATGCCCCCTCATCAATGATTGTGCCAGCCATTACCATTCTGTATATTTGGACGATAATTCTGAATGGTATACTGGCTGGCAACCGGGGTCTGCCTAGTTGGTTCCAGTCAAAGGACACAACCAGGTTGCTTGGTGGTGGGACCGAATACACGGCCGGATATGACCCTGACAAAGTTCCTTCCTGCGAAAAAGGAATGGGAACATTTCCCCCATGCTCGTCGGAGTCTGTGTTGATGAAAAGAATCTGGATGGTGTCATCCTTATTCTCTTCAGTGACAGTGTCATTCGAAGGTGAATCCTCTGAAGGCAAGACCGGGTCAACTGCCGTCTCGACTTTTTGACTTTCGTCAGGTATGGATTCAGTAGGTTCATTTTCGATGACTGACGCTTCAGCCGACCACTTGAGCGGGCCAGCTGTATTCTCAACTAACGAAGGACTTGGCACAAGTTTTTTATATCCAGGAGGAAGTCGTGACGGTGAAACCGGACGATCTTCCAAAACTCTCTTTGCCTCGTCTAAGAAGGGACAACGGTGGATGGCGTGATCGCCTTCACACAGTATGCAGGGAGATCCAGCTCTCCCTCTTTGTCTTGGACCTTCACTTTCGCTGGTTGACGGTAAGCATTCAACATGGCTATCAGAGGTTGATGCTACCGGATTGTGCAAACGAGGAGACCAGTCCCTCAGTATCCGAGGAATACAGGGACAATCTCTATGGAAGTGGTCTCCTCTACATATCACACATGGCGATTTAGGCCCGGTCAGTGCTGTGTGTGGATTTTTGTCAGATGCCTTTTGCTTGCCCCCAGTCGCCTTTGGCTCCTTCTTCTTCTTCTCTCTCTTCTTCTTCTCCTTCTTCTCTTTGGGAGCTTGGCTTTTGCCGGCTCTACCTTGCGAGGAGGAAGGAGGAGAGGAAGAGTTATAGGAAGTAGAAGGCTGGTGGGTAGCTCTAGACCGATCTAACTGTTGACTCGACTGTTCAGGAACCGTGGTGTTCTAAACTACATTGGTTGAGAAGAGCCAGACTGGCAGGCCAATTGTCAGTCCTGGAAGCGACAATGTGGCCATATTAGGCACACCAACATCTCCCCAAGAGGAGAAGGGACTAGGATTTCCATCATGGGGAATTCCTTGGTTGGTGTGTTCCATTTTCTCAACCTAAAGATCAACGCAGGAATAGGAGGTGATTTGTTCCGTTTAAAATAAATTTTAACGACACTTTAGACACAACTTGCTTTTTCACTTTTAAAGAGTCGAGAAAAAGCTAAAGATGACTCTAGTCTCCTTCGATGTTTTAACGAGCCCGAAGTGACAAATGCTCGGATGGACTTTTTCTGTTATAGAGTCTAAAAAAGGCCAAAAGGAACTGCTCTGGAGTTCTAGGTAGAGGGTGTGCCAAACCTTTCGCAAAACCGCAGAATACTTTTTAGGGTACGGGTGGTCGATCTTCCTGAATGCTGTGTTCAGTGCATTGCGATCAGTAAGGCGGCCGACATGGCTTCCTATGGATAAAGGCTTTATTCCTATAGGGGTCTCCCAATATATACGCGGCGGTACGTGGGAGCACAGTCTGTACTGATACTTATCGCTTCACCGTGGAGGAATCACCCAACCACTCAACGATAAGATATCAGGCTTAACGATGCCGGAACACGTCTCTATCCTAGACCTCTATGTTGTGCGTTATGTTACAAAGCATTGTTATGTTCATTCAATTTATTTTAGGTTGATCTTATTTAGAAGTTTTCCTTCTTGGATCACCACGAGATGTATGGTACAACTCCTAAATGCAGTCTAAAGATGATAAGCAAGCTTTTTCTATCTTTTCAACATATGAAAATCCTAACTACTGAGGGAAAAGAAAGACATCATCTTTTCTCATAGAGCATAGAACACATAGTAATGCACTTTTTCCTAAATCAACATGCAAGCTGTCAAAATGAAAATGCACAAATGCAGGTATTTCTTTTCTCTTTCTTAATATTGATGTTTATATAAAGAACGCTGTTGTATAACTTTGAATTCGGTTTCAAGTGAAAACACAAACAAGTTCTTTTTCCAAAATCAAAAGACACCTTATGATTTACTTGTTTCGACACTAGAAATGCATAAATTCAAACCATATGACGAAAGTAAAAGCTAAATCAATTGTGAACAGCAAACAAACTTACTCCTAAGATCAAAACGACACTTATGACAGGTCTAGATCTAAGGGTCACAGTAAGGCTAGTTTAACTTTCGTAATGGGAAACTGCAAATGATGTAAGAAATACACAAAGAACAAATACAGTTTCTTTATACAACTGAGGCGGAATTGAGGCAAAGAAAGGTGGTTTCAGATAGGTACATTGACTGATAACAGGCTGCAAAAACAGGGATAAAAACTGAGCAAAAGACACAGGGAACCACAGCTCCACAAGGCAAGGACTGTTCAGCGCAGGTCTAACACATAGGTTTTGAAATTCAGCGCAGGTAGCCTTTACGGGACCTGCGTTGAAATGCAGAACCTCTTCACTGGGTCTGCGCTGAAGCAGAAATGAGAAATGTTTCTGGGTTTTGAGCTACGGTTTGCAGTTAAAATCACAGTTTTTGGCCAAATCAAAGCTAGCAATCAAGTACAATCTAAGGGATGATTCAAAGGAGGATGAAGATCTATCACTAAGAGCTGTTAGAGCACTTGTGGATCAGCTCCTCAGATCATAAACAGGCCCAATGATTGGACTAGAGTAGCTGCCCTCTACTTTGCATTCGAAAAACAAATGCAGTTCGATTCGGTACTCTTTGAGTTTATGAAATGAATAGCAAAAACACAAACCAACCAACAAGATACAATCCCCAGCGGAGTCGCCAATTTTTTGTTGGGAAAAGTATCCAATACGGAATGACCCTATCCCACTCTAAGGAGTGATAGTACCTCAGCAACAAACAAGACAAAACTATCTAAGTGTTCTTCTTTATGAAATGTAAATAGGGGAGAAGGATGTAACTAACCGATGTCTTCTGCTAGTTTGTTGATCCAATCTCACTCCTTGCTGCTTGCTTCCAGCTGCTTGCTCCTTCACTGGCCCAGCTACACCAAGTTCCTACAAAATGGCAAGAGAGGGAAACTACAAGAAGCATACATTCATAACTAGTTTAAGGATTAGAATAAACTAAATATGCAAATACAACAAAACATCATTGAGATACATGCATATAGAAGAAACTCAAATGGCTTTATTGATGAAGAAGTAAAGTTCAGGAAGTGATACAACCATATGAGGCCCAATCCAGCATCACCTTCCCAGCAGAAAGGAATCTCCTCTTCACCTCCTTCAAAGCAAATCACCTAATAGCTCTAACCTCAAACCAACAGCAATTCTTTGCGTTCACAAAATTCCAGCCTCTAGATCTCATGGGGGAGAGATCCATATATAGATGTTTTGGAGAGAGGATGAGTCAGCCTGAGATGTGACTAGTGTCCTCTCCCTCTGTGAGTTCTTGATTCCACTTGGAGGTTCTTGCTTCCACTTGGAGATTTGGAACCTCTTACTCATCACCAGTCGAATTCCCTGAGGCAAGTGTCATTTTGGAAGCTTCCTGGGTTCTGACACCTTGAGAAATGAACTTGCCACTTGTCCAATCTCGCTCAGCGCAGGAAGCCAGTGTTGCCTTTGACATTCAGCGCAGGTAGCCAGTGTTGGCTTTGAAATTCAGGGCAGACAGCTAGTGTAGCCACTGAAATGATCCTGAATTGACTTGTTTTTGAGCAGTTTCTGGTGGAGAACTTCTGTGAATTGCTGTGGTTTATTGGCCTTGTTCCTCTAGGGGTAGGAACAACATGTTTAGGGACTTTGGATCCCTTAGATTATGGACATTTCATGCTTAATGCTGTAAGGCACAAAAATGTCTATAACACTCTCCTCCCTCTGGCCCAATGCCTGTATTTATAGTGCTCTAGAGGAAGTTAATTAGCTCCACCATGAATGGGATAAGCCCCTCTTTCAATGGGATAGCTCCCCTCTTCATGGGATAAGTTCCTCTTTCTTTGGGTGCATGAACCATCTGGAGGCGCTTCATACACGTCAAACCATCTTCTAGAATGCTCTAGAAATGACCACAAGTAACTTTTTTAAGATGAAACTCGCGCCTTTTGACCTTTACAGGGGTACACACCCACCCCTTTACATACAGAGCATACAACTACGCAGGTATTGTGAACTTGGGTTGCGTACACGCAGGTAAGGCTAAGAGAAACTGCGTACCAAAGATAATTGACTTTAAATGACTTTTCTCTCTTTCTTGGAGTTTGACATGAAGAGCAGAGGCATGAGACTTGCCAAGGAGGATAGTATGACAGTGGATGGAGCCATACTAACTGCAAATAGTCATGGTGACATTTTTTAGTGTAACAGATTGCCCCCTAAAGTGCGAAGCCTGTAGTAGATTAGGGTTTTATATGATCTAGGAAGGGTGAAGTACTTTATCATTTCAAGGAGTATCTTGCGGAGAGCCCGGTCAGAACCTGCAAATATTCAACATAAAATACATATATAAGATGATATCATCGCTGAGGTAGGCATTCCCATACTCAGATTGAAAACTTTAACTAACAATCTAACTACTGCTCTAATACAAGAATGATTTTGCAATACATCACAACCATATAATTTTGTAGACACAGTATGGACGTAGCCATCTGTTTATGATAAGTCTACTATATAATGAATACAAAACTCCTCGCAGCCTGGATGGTGGAAACTAGATCCAGGGTCTTCATCTCTACTTCCCGAATTGTTACGATTCTATCCATGCGAATAAATGAGTTGATGTCGAACATGGTAGAAACCACTTGATTACTAGTCGATGATGTAAACTGTTAACAAGTGTGAGAGAGACCACCAGTGATGTCAATGGTTCTCAAAGTACCCAGTACAATCCATGAAATGTGAATGAATGGGTTGATGTCGAACACGTCATGGAATCCTTTGATCGAAAGTCAATGATGTAAACTGTCGTCAAAGGTGAGAAACCTGCCATTGATGCATGCAGACTTCAAGGTACTGATGATTTCTAAGTCATATTTATAGATAATGTGCTGATGTCGATAGAAAGCGACCTGTCGTAGGCAAGCCCACAACACGAAATCATTGTTCAAGTTGAAGAAATGTTGCTGTAAGGACTGACTCAGGGATGGTCAAATGGATGACAAGTATTTTGCATATGAATGGTTTATTTGCAGAGACCTCTTGAACACAAAACGACATGACAGATGGCTTGATGACGATTGACCCAAAGTTAATACCCAGAAACAGTTGAAGACTTTCAAAATGGTTTGATCAAATTTAAGGCAAAGGATTTCCCAACCCAGGTGAATGAAAAGTGTCGTGTTCAAGAGCGGTGATAAGGTTCTTCTGTAACAAAAGGATAACAAATAGGCTCATTCTTCTCTCTTTTCCCCCACCATTTCTGGCAAGTACCTCTTTATTTTTTACAGGCTTGAGGAGGATAACATATGCTTGATTATAAGCTCATCCTTCGGATGAGTCCAACTTAGTTTAGATTCGGACCCTAAGAAGGAGTGGTCCGTTCCTGTTTGTAATCGAACAGGTCCTCTACTGTGAAATTTTAACGAGTCCAGTATAGGAGAAACTCGGCGTTTTTCAATTTTAGAGAGTCTGAAAAAACTAAAGAAGACTCCAAGGTGAACTTTTTCGTAAATTTGTGTCTCTCAAGCCCGAAAAAGTATAAAATAATACCTGAGAGAACCGCTTGATCTTGCAACCAAGGAGTACTTTCATGATTAGTGCCTTTGACCTGAAAAGTAAAAAGCGATCAAGGACACGTCGTTTTATTTCCAGTATCGAATTTGAAACGAAAAAAATCCGGCAATCTTTTCTTGTTTTTACGGTCAGAAAAGGGCTATAAGAGGACCGTCTTTTAATTCCATTTTAACGAGTGTAAAAGAAACACTCGGCAATCTTTTCATGTTTTAGGAGTCAGAAAAGGGCTTAAAAGATGACTCTGATGTCTTGGTTCGTGAAAAATGATAATTCACCCTAAAGTCCCTTTGTCCTGCACAAAAACAACACATTACTCATACCTGTTTAAGATCGGCAAAAATACATTGAAAAATACCCTTTCATGGTAGAAAATAAACAAACTTAGCATTCATTTATCCAAAAAACCTATAAAAAGACTTTTTACCATGTCATTTTTACCATTTTACTATTGAGGGAGAGAAAAGGGCTTTTGATAAGAAACTTCCCATGGACTTTGTGGAGAATCCGACCATCGGAATCGAGCGCCGTCTCTTTCAGGTATTTCACAACATCCTCCTCTTCAATTTCATTCGTTTAGAATTCCTTTTTAAGTTTTAGTTTGATTTTTTGGAGGGTTTGGGGTTTTAGGGTCCGCTTTTCGGGGTACGCAGGTGCCCCATGGGTGACCTGCGTACCCTGACATTTTCGTATATGGGAAAATGGTCGGAGTACGCAGCCCACCTTCAAAACAACTGCGTACCCTCGCTCTGATTTCTGAACGCGGGGTGCGTACTCCACGCAAAGCGGATTTTCAAAACCCAAACTCAAAACCTAACCATCAAAATTTGATTTAATGAATTCTAATCAATGTTTTTTGGTGTGTAGATTGCCCACCATGCTAGATTGGCGCAAAAGAGAACACAAAGATGTCGATTTGGCCGCAATAGGTCATCAACCTTCCATTGATGCTTTAAAGGCATGCGGTCTCTATGAGTACGGGGCCATACCTGGCATGAGGGCCCAAGTGCCATTCTTAGAGTGGCTGGTTGAAAGGTGGAACATTCAGGATCAATGTTTCTACATCGGAGAGCACCAGCTCGAGATAGAGCCCTCTGACATATATTTTCTCACTGGCTTGCCTAACAGGGGCGAGCAACTGTCTCTATTTGGGACTAGGCCGGGTGGCCAATCCCTTGCTAGTCTCCGGCTAGAGTGGTGCAACAATCAAAACCAGGAGAAGGGGATAGAAATCAAATACATATCCCGACCTGAACTTATGGTAATTGCCTTTACGGTTACCAGACTTTGCGGTGTTGCCCCTTTGCACATAGCCACTGGTTCCCAAATGCGGATGGCTATAGATTGCTTCCGAGGCACCATTTTCAACTGGTGCGATGCTGTGTTGGCCAATATGAAGGTCCAACTGACTAGGGCAAAGAACGAACAATTGAAGACCTTTGGATATGGGCCTTTAGTTGTGAGCTTTGCCCTAGAGGGAGTTCCAATGCTGATCCCCCATCATCTTACTGTTCCAGTTGGGCCTCCTCGGGAGCCTAAGTTGACGCGATGGGTTTCGGTAATGGCCCGGCATCTTGATGAGGGAGAGGGAGTTGTCCGATTTCCTGATGGTTACTTTCACTGGTTGGAGGGCCAGGTCTTTGCGATTCAGGATTTTCCTTATGCCGGAATGGATTTTCGCAATGATCCGGACATGGTTCTTCCACAGGGAGAACAATGGGATGACAGAGGTACTTCATTTTTCAAAAGTTTTTAAATTATCTATTTTTTTTTTTGTTTTATATATCGTCTCAAAACTGACAGTAAAAATTTTCAAAATGCATATGTAGGCCCACGGTGTCCAGCCAATCTCCGGGCTTTTGAGAGGATACATCCAGCTGCACCGGCACAGGCCCCACAGGACGCGGCTGCAGAGGCACTGGCTGAGTTGGAGCAGGATCTAGAGCATCTGACGGCGGATATACCAGAGACTACTATAGATGATATTCCTATCAGACTTCAGCGCTATGTAGTCGCAGTCCTGGGACCTTTTAGGAGATTTTTGTGTAGGGTAGCCCGTGCAGTGGTGTCGTATAGAGAGCACCACCAGTGATTGGATGGTCATTTGTAGACACATGTGACATTTTGGTTTTTTGTACTTATCATTTTTGCCGATCATAAGGTGTTTTTCAACCTATGATCGAAGACGATGTATATTTTTTGACACACTCCTATCTATATATATCATTATTACCGGCTTATTTTGTTAAACATGTGTGATGAAATGTTTATAAATTTACATTTATGATTGTTACAAATGTCTATTTAACATTCGAGACGCCATTTCATATACTAATGTATTTAAAGACCTTGGAATATGCTGATATTCAATGTAATCAAATTCACGTTCCAAGAGACGCACCCTCAAAAACAATCTCAATAACACTGGATTTCTAATGGAATAAACTCTATTAAGCTGTAATACAACGAGTTCAGAATCTAACCTCACTATCAAACTCCGAATCCCAAATGAAATAGATTCAGATAATAACTCAATCACTGCACTGTATTCTGCAATGTTGTTTGTTGTTTGACCGAGGCTCACCCCATGCATAGAAACTAACTCGTCAGAGGGCGAATAAATAACCCAAGCTGCGGAAGAGATATTCCGTGTACTACGACAAGCACCATCAGCAAATCCAATGTACGTTTGGAGAGGCGTCGACATCTGCAATATCAAGAGTAAAACCAAGATAAGCCAGAATAATGACAAAAAACACACTTTCTAAATTAAGCAAACTGTCTAAACTAAACACACAGTCTAAACTAAGCACACATACCAGCTAAAAAGAAAAAAACTATCCTAACTAAAATCTCCATACCCATCATTTAAGCATAATACCTCTTTAGGTAAAGTCCATTTCTGGGTTTACCCAAAGAGTCCCCGTCAAAGTCTACCAGCTCATAGGCTCCTTTTGCTAGCTTTCGCTTGACAATGTAGGGTCCATGCCACATAGGAACGAATTTTCCAGCACCTAACTTATCATTAGCTTGATCATATAACAACACTAGGTCTCCTTCCGAAAAATTTCGAGGGGTCACATTCCGGTCATACTGAGCTTTCATTCGTTTTGCGTGAGTCTCGATTGCTAAAGCAGCTTCACGTCGAGTCTCATTTAATTTAGCTAAGTATAACAGACGCTTCTTCTCTTCGGAAGTAGCTGGGAGTAATTCGATGGCCATTTGCAGTGACAGGATTTCGCATTCAATGGGCAGCACGGCTTCCAAACCATAAACTAGTTGGAAAGGAGTGAACCCTATTGATGTTTTCACTGAGGTTCAGTATGCCCACAGCGCCGAAAATAACATGTTGTGCCAATTCGACCGATGAATACCAATGATCCGTCGGATCATGATAACTAGAACTTTGTTGATAGACTCAACCAGACCGTTCGCTTGGGGATAATAAGGAGTAGAACTATCATGACGTAAACCAAGCTGGCCTGTAAGTTCTGTCATCATAATGTTTCGAAAATGGCACCCATGGTCAGTGATTATCGCTTGTGGGACACCAAACCTAGCAATACTGTGATTGAATATGAAAATTGTTGTTGTCTTGACGTCTGCCTCGAATGTAGGCATCGCCTCGGCCCACTTAGTAAAATAATCAACCGCAAGGATGATATACGCATGCCCCCCGGCCGAGTGAGGGTTACAAGTAATAAAGTCAATACCCCATTTGGCGAAAGGACCAACGGCAATTATAGGGTGGAGAGGAACAGGTGGCGCGCGCATCTTTCGATCAAACACCTGGCAGTTGTGGCATTTTCAGACCGCAATAATACAGTCTTTAAATAAGGACGGCCAGAAATAGCCAGCGCGCAATATCTTTTGGGCTGTGGCATACCCAGACATATGACCGCCACACGCTCCAGAGTGACAGTCATTCAAAACCCTTTCAGCTTCCTCATGAGTTAAGCAACGTCAAAAAATCAAATCCACCCCACGACGATAAAGAGTATCTCCAAGGATTTTGTATTGTTGGGACTGGAATCGAATTCTCCGACGCTCCGACTTTGAGATTTCGGGCCAAAAGGATTGGGTCTGGAGATAGACGATTATATCCCCATACCACGAATCTAAAGTGCTGATAAGAAACAAAGATTCGTCCGCAATGGGCTCCTCTGCCACTGTTTCCGTGTCAGCACGCGGGAAATCACACATTAACTCGACAAAGACTAAGGATTTCTTAGACTTGGATTTCTCGAACTCCAAATCGAACTCCTGCAGGATAACGATCCATTTGGAGTACTTGCCCCCTAGCAACTGTTTAGTCAGAATATAGATCATAGGGTTGCAATCCGAAATCACTGTAGTTTTACGGAGAAGAATGTAGTGACGAAAACGCTGGACAGCTTGAACGGCTGCCAGTGCCAACTTTTCCACATGCGAGTACTTTAGCTCGGTTGGATTTAATGTCTGACTAAGATAATATATCACATGTTCCATTTCGAATTCATCTTCCTGAACTAAGACCATTCTAATGGTGGAGTGGGAGGCGGCGAGATACAAAAAGTAATCCTGGTTGTAGTTGGGAGGATGCAGTAACGGTACATGGGTCAACGCGTGCTTAAGTGCATCAAAAGACTTCTGAGCTATCTCATCCCAAGAGAATTGAGCATTTTGTTTCAACAACCGGGTGAAACCCTTGGTAACCTCGGCGTAGTTAGGAATGAATCGACGTAAAAAGTTTGCTTTCCCTTGCAAACTTTGGAGTTGGCGCAGACTCGAAGGAGGAGGCAATTTGATGATAGCTTCTACCTTCGAGGGATCGACGCGGATACCGGCTTTTGAAACGACAAATCCTAGCAATCGTCCCACTTCTATGCAGAAGACACATTTGTGTGGGTTCAACCGAATTCGATAATGCCGACACCTCAGAAAAATAGCTCGTAAGTGGACAAGGTGATCAGCTCGATGTAAAGAATGAGCAGGCAAATCATCGAGATACGGTTGCACAATGTGTTTGATTTCGTGAAACGCGTAAGACATTGCCTGTTGGAAAGTGGCTCCGGCATTCTTAAGTCCAAAAGGTAATTTGCAGTAAGCAAATGTCCCCCAGGGACAAATGAAAGTCGTTTTTGGTTGATCGGCAGGTAGAATATTGATTTTGTTGTAACCCGAAAAGCCATCCATAAAGGAAAATATTTCACTGCCGGCACAATCATCAATTATTTGATCGATATAGGGCGTGGGATAGTTGTCTTTTGGACAAGCACGATTTATATCCCTATAGTCGATGCATATTCTTATTGTTCCTTATTTCTTGTTAACTGGAACAATATTCGATACCCAATCTGTTAACGGGATCGGATAAATGAAACCTGCTTTCAACAGCTTCTCCACTTCTGCTTTAATTGCAGCCACTTTCCTAGGGTGTATCTGACGCAGACGTTGCCGAACGGGTTTAGCGTCCGGGTAGGTCTTGATCTCATGAACAACAATGGAGGGATCAATTCCTGGCATTTCCTCATAGGACCAGGTGAACACGTCGCGGAATTCTTGAAATAGGGCCTTGTATGTTTGAATTTCGTCATTTGTACACGAGGCACCTATATGAATGTTCTCAATAATTCCGGTTTTGACTGAAATGTCAATGGCGATAGTTTGGGAAATGTTTCCCAAATTCAACTCTGAATCAGGATGTTTCATGGGATTCTGAGCATCCTTGACATATTCAGTTGTAAAGATTGATGAAAAATCATTTTCAAAGTCATCACCCTCAGGTAAAAATGATGATCTATGATGGAGATCTTCCCATGGTAGATTGTCTACACTTAGGATTTCGCGAAGTTGTTCGTCAGATGACACGACTTCAGGAAACGTTATCCGTTCTGAGGTTGATGTGAAAAGTGACTCCTCACGGACCACATTCATTTGGTCAATTTGGGTTGAACGCGAGTCGGTAAAAGACGGCATGGCTTCATAAGAAATTTCATATGGACTCAAAGGCATAGCATCACCAAATGAGTCTATCTCAAATTCAGATGGGACAATCCAAGGATCATCGTAAATAATAGTATCTGATGTAATCATATGAATGAAAGCAAATGAAGGGTCTGCGTTGAGTGGAGGGAAAGGAAAAGTTCCCAGTAAACCGGAATCTTTAACTAATCCTACACCAACATCCTTGTAGGGGATAGTCGTTTTACCGACATGCTGGATACTCTCTGAAGAGGCTGGGTTGGATGAAAAGTAAGCCAGCTGGTCTATTGTCATGATCTTGCCATTGTGTGGAAACTTTATAACTCTGAAGACCGATGACACGACCGCTATCATAGCCTAAGACCAACTGCGACCCAAAAGAAGGTTGTAGTCTAGAGGGGCATCAACCACCTCCACATCCAGACTAACAGTTTTTCCTTCAACCCCTATAGTCAAATCCTGTAGAATGCCAAACGGATGGAACCCACGGCCATCAAAGGCCTTAAGAATTGTCGGGGATTGGTTCAGTGAAGGAGAACCAAGCGATCTCCAACACTGAATCGACATAATACACGTAGAAGCTCCTTCATCAATTACAGTTCGATGAATAGGCCTGTTTTTTACTATCACTGGAATCTGGAAAGCCATCTGATGAGGGAGACGCGGTGTACTATTTTCTAGATCAAAGATTATCAGGTTCGGGTCCTGAATATCAACAGCTCCTATAGCCGACAAAAGTAATTTTCGTTGTGCTGGACATGATTGCAGCACTTCCAAAGCCGACATTGTTGAGGGTGAAACAGTTAAGTCCTCAACAATGTTATAATTCTGAGCTGCTCTCGCATGTGGATTGAAAGCAGACTTTCGAAGTATACCCTTGGCGGGCGGTTTGATTACTAATTCCGGGTTAGGTTTCTTGATCTGTAGTGGATCGGAACCGGGAGCTGAGGTTGATGGATTAGAATGAGAAGATTCTGCTTCTTTGCCATCAACAGGACTCTTACTACCATAATCTTGCGATCGAGTCGCAATCCGTACATGAGACATCATCAATATGGGTTCTTCACTGGCACTCGAGGAAGAACCTATCATTTTACTCTCCTGCTTTGGAAATGGATCTTTCAAAATAGCAGGAGTTGGGGAACCTTTAACGATTTTCACAACCTCTGCCCGATGAGGGCAATCTCTTGTAAAATGATCTTCTTCACAAATTAGACAAGGATAGCGAGGTTTGCGCTTTTCGTCAGTGGTTTCTGACTTTTCTTTTTTCTCCTTTGGAGCCTTGTCTGCTTTTTCCTTCTTCTTGCCTTTCTTCTTACCACCATTTTTTGATTTAGCTGTAGATGACTCTACAGCGTGAACGTCGACATAATTTTAGGAGAAGACTCTCCTGTCGGGGAGTCTGGTAAGGTTATTATTGGAGAAGAATTCTTTGAGGATTTCTTCTTACTTTTAGTATTCACCGTACCAATCATGCCATCAGCAGCATGAGACCCCGAAGGAGCAGCAGCGATTTGATTCGACTTAGGAAGATCTGGGATCTTCTCGTGCAACGTACCCGACTGAGTGTAAACTAAGTCAAGGTACTGGGCTTGAGCAATGACTTGCTCCTCAGTAACTACTCCGGCCTTAGCTACGTCTTCAGTAATCTTCGGTAATAATGATTTAACAAACCATTCAGCTAAGATCTGGTCCGGGATAAAAACTTTCACTAAACGTCTTCGACGTCTCCATTCATGAATATGATCGGAAATATAAGTGGACGTCGATTGCTTTAATGAAGTTAATAACTCAGTACCATTATCGTATCTGAACGAAAACTGAAAATGAGTTAGGAACGAGGTAGCTAACTGGCTGAAATTATAAAAAGAGGACCGTGGTAACTCAATGTACCACTTGGCCGCGAGACCAATGAGCGTACGCTGGAAAAGATGTAAGCGGATCGAATCATCCGAGATGGAATTTGAGGCACACCAGAGGTGGTAAGTCATCACATGATTTGACGGATCCTCTCCAGACTTACCTTCGAACTTGGGTATATTAATGGGCAACTTATTAGGCATTGGCGGCCAAAACGGAAGATAATTGATCGGATCGTTCATTAGGCGCGTCAAGTCGGGTAAATCCAAAGTTGCGATAAACGGTAATTGCCGGTTAGGATCTCTAAAACTCTGGGTCACAATACCAGTTCCAGGAGGAGGATATCCAGGATAACTAGGAATAGGAATCGCGTTCGGGATATTATATCCTCCTGGAAAACCAGGATTATCCGGACCGTACTGGGGTTGTTGAGGTTGTTGATAAGTGTACCTAGGATACGGTTGATACTGGTAAACCGGTTGTTGAATAGCAGGACTGAATTGGTACCGTCCCTGGTACTGTTGATAAGTAAATTGAGGTTGACTTGTTACAACAGTACCTAAACCAGGCTGCCCTACAGGCATCTGAACCGTGGTTTGAATCATAGATCCGGACAACGGTAAAGATGTCTGAGGAGTGGTTGCAGAGACAGTAGAAACCGGAGCTGTCGATACTCCAGAAGTAAGTGCGGTGGATGTTGCGGTAGTTGCAGCAGTCGTTTGAGATGGAGTACTAGGTGCAATTGGTGACTGAGTAACTACCGAAGTTACAGAAGTTTGAATATTTGACTGGACAGGTTGCGGTTGCTGGGGTGAACCAGAAACTACGGGTTGTCCAGTTTGAGGTAACAACTGTATACTTGGCTGCAACAACTGTTGACCTTGTGATGGATCCCACACTATCATTCCGGGGTATTGACCCATAACAGGTTGAGGATACTGAGATCTGTAACCAGGTTGAGGGTAGGATTGATAATTGACAGGTACATTTCCTATACTTTGAACATAAGCTTGACCTTGAGGTGGTAGATAACCTTGAGTCGAGTACTGACCTTGGGGTTGATACCCTTGAGGCACGTACTGATATTGGGGTTAACCTTGACTCGAGTACTGACCTTGGGGTTGATACCCTTAAGGCATGTACTGATACTGGGGTTGACCTTGACTCGAGTACTGACCTTGGGGTTGATACCCTTGAGGCACGTACTGATACTGGGGTTGACCTTGACTCGAGTACTGACCTTGGGGTTGATACCCTTGAGGCACGTACTGATACTGGGGTTGACCTTGGGGTACATATTGAGGCTGGGGTTGACCTTGAGGAATGTATTGTACCACAGGTATATATTGTCCTTGAGGTTGCCCCCAAGACACAATTTGTGTACTTTGAGGTTGCCCCCCAGGCGGTAACTGTGCACCTTGAGGTTGAGAACTAGGAGTTGAACTTGACATCATATAGATGTCTCCTACGCCCAACGGCTTATTACCATTGTTTCCAGCTAATAACTCATGTTCAATGGGTTGAGGAGATACTCCCGCAAAAGTACCAGCAAGTGACTGATACCCAATAGGAACAAAAGGACCGCCATACAAAAATGATTCAGGTGATTGAGTGAACATGGACGACTGACCAGACATATTTACAGGAGTATAAATACCTCCAGGTGGAAAAGGAGTACGAGGTGGAGAAAAACTTGACCCTGAGTTGTCTAAATAATTAGTTAACGAAAGATACCAAGTAGTACTTCTAGGAGGACTGTAAAAAATGGATTCACGCTCCCTTAGATCAAGAGTAGGTTGATGTTCAGGGATAGGGACGCCTATATCTTCTTTTGGAGCAAGCTCTTCAATAGCAATCAAACCAGAAGGAAGATTTTCGGTGATGACTCGTTCTACCCTAGGTGAATCTGGAGCACTAGAAATCGGAGTAATAGGTTCGGATATTTTAGGTTCCTCACCTATATCACTAGTAGATGAAAAACTACTAGCAAGCTCGGAAACTGTAACAGCTTCAGGATTATAGCCTGTTTCTAGACTTTGGTAAATCGGATGGACTACCAAGGAAGACTCTCCTTCTTCAGGTGACCCTACTTTACTGCCTTCAGGAGTTACAAGGACTTTCAAACCGTCGAAATGACTCGGAACCTCTTCAGGAGGTTGGCCTCGAAGTCTACAAGACCTCCTCAACAAATCGGCCACGGTTACAACTTCAGGAGACTTGCCCCGAGATCCAGGGGACTGTCTCGGTAATTCAGCCACAGTTAAAGATTTTTAACTACTGCACACGCAAACAAAGTAAAATCTCAAAGCAAACTGCCTAAAGTCTCTAAAGAACCAAACAAATTTGAAGCACACGCCTAAAGAATCTAGGGCATCAAACCAAGCACAAACAGTAGCCTTCCGGACCGAAAACGCTAGTTGGAGATGAAACCCAACATCGTCGGATTTAGTACAGAAGTGGCGGGTGGAACAGTTACCCCGGCAACCTGCTTAATGAATAGACCGGCACAAGTTCCTCCACTTTAACCGTCTCGAGTGAAGTGAACCCCCCGGAAAATCCAAGTGAGTCTAGCCGACGTCTGCTCCAGGTACAGTGGGATCTTCCCTCCACCGTCACCTTGGTAGAATCCTAAAGATAATGGTCACTAAAGTTACCAACAGCAAAAAATATACCTGGGGGAACAGTCTACGACCCGATAGCACGTAAGGGCAGAGTAACAAGCTCAATCCCCTTGCCGGCTCCTTGACAATAATCCAAGGTTTACCGACAAGCGACCCCAGGCTCCTCGACAATAATCTAAGGTTTACCGTTTGTAGTACGTGCGTATCTGGCGTCTTTCCCAATGAAGGAGGATTGATCCCCTCACTGGTTCGGACACGGTCTCGTGCTTCTCCTTTAAGAGGAGCTTTCCCAGAGCATAAGTTAAACAGCTGGATTTATTCTATCACAAGATAAGCTACTTGTTTGGTTTTGTTGTCTTGGAGAGTTTATTACTCTCCTACTCCAAGACACTAGCCTAATCTATATTGGTGTTTCAGAGCCCTAGTAAATAAAAAGTTACTAAGTTGATTTTACTTTAAGCGTTAATTTTATGGCTTTTATTTAAGACAAAAGGTAGTGGAGATGAAACTGGTGGTGTGTAGACTCGACTCGTAACCACTACAAAGATGCACCTAAGATGATTTACACTACTTTTCTTTTTCAATGAATCTCCTAGCTAAGAGAGTTGGAGAATGCAAATTTTATAGAAAACAACTTTCTTGGCAAAGACAATCAAAGAAACAATCTCTTTATCTTTTCAAAGCATGCAACTCATGACCACTAATTATTTCACGAAATTTCCTTTCTCTTCAAAAGACTACAAATTCTACCAAAGCAAACTTCTTCCAAAAGAATTTTTTGTATGTTTCCTATATTAATAAAGCATGTAAAACTATTTATCAAAAATCAAATTTAACAAATCTAAAACAATCAAATCAAATTCACTCAAAAGCAAATTAAAGGGAAATTTACCTAAAAGCAAAAAATAATGAGGACAAAAGCTTACAAGGATAATTCCCGGATGTTTTACTCAGTCAAAATGCAACTAAGGATCAATTCATGCAGAATCATAAACTAATCAAAAAACAAAATCGAAATCTTTTTGTTCTTTTTTCTCAAGAATGAAATTCAAAGCTTTAATTAACAAACTTTTTCGAGATTCGCAAAGAGAAGACACAAAGGTAGGTTTCTCACAAGGGTGAATTCTATGACAGGCCCGACTCCTAAGAGGGTTGAACAAAACCAGGGAGATCCAAAGTTTGACAACCTCTAATGCCAAAGTCACTATAGGACCAGTTAAAAATCAAACCCTAAGGCAAAATCTCTATGAATTCCACCAAAACCCTCTACACTAACGGAACAAGTTCAGGTGAAGATCTCTGATAGTAAACCAATGGATCTGGGTAGGAAAAACAAATTAAAAACAAAATCTAAAGAGCAAAAAGGAAAAAATTGAAATTTTCTCAAATTTGACAGGGATACGCAGGTAATTTGTTCACACAGGTGCGGGTACGCTCTGTGCACAAAGCCGCAGTGCGTACAAGTACGCACTGTGCCTAACTCGGAGGCTGCGTACTGCTGACAAAGCTAAGAAAAATAAAAATCTAATTTAAACCTAAGCTAACCCACCCAAATACACAGTCAGACAGCCAAAAACCAGAAAACAATCGACTTTTCTCAGACCAAAATATGAAATCAAAAAGAACTCAAACACATTCATGGTTTCCCCAGTATGGTCGCCATTTTGTCATGCGGAAAGAGTCGACTTTGCAGACAAAGCCAACCTCCCTAGAAGCCTAAGACTTTCTAGTGACAAACAAGACAATTAAGAGCAATCCTTCTCTAAATATGCATTTACACTATGAGTAATCAAGTGTTTAGATCCTACCTGTAACCCAACGCTGTTGTAGTAGTCCAGCCTCGTTGATCCGGATGAGCTCCTCCTTCTCTTCGAAACCTGCATTCACTAACAATCAAACGATTAAATAGCACCTAAAAATCTCATAAAATAAAACATATTTAACATATAGACCAAGGAGTATATGAAACAACTCATAAATAACAAATTTTTGAGAAGAATGGACTTATTTGTATTAATAGGAAACAAAAGAAACCATTACAACCTGAGCCTTGGTGTTGTGCAGGTTCCTCCCAGGGTCCACAAGAGTTCTCCTTTACTCTGATCAGCTCACCCACTTCCAAATGGAACAAGCAAGGATGGGAATCTCTCCTCACAAGCTTCTACAAGGAAGTCCTAATTCCAGCAGCATCTACCCTTAGGAATGTTCAGCTTTCAACCTCTCCTCCCTCTGGCCCAATGCCTGTATTTATAGTGCTCTAGAGGAAGTTAATTAGCTCCACCATGAATGGGATAAGCCCCTCTTTCAATGGGATAGCTCCCCTCTTCATGGGATAAGTTCCTCTTTCTTTGGGTGCATGAACCATCTGAAGGCGCTTCATACACGTCAAACCATCTTCTAGAATGCTCTAGAAATGACCACAAGTAACTTTTTTAAGATGAAACTCGCGCCTTTTGACCTTTACAGCGGTACGCACCCACCCCTTTACATACAGAGCGTACAAGTACGCAGGTATTGTGAACTTGGGTTGCGTACACGCAGGTAATGCTAAGAGAAACTGCGTACCAGAGATAATTGACTTTAAACGACTTTTCTCTCTTTCTTGGAGTTTGACATGAAGAGCAGAGGCATGAGACTTGCCAAGGAGGATAGTATGACAGTGGATGGAGCCATACTAACTGCAAATAGTCATGGTGACATTTTTTAGTGTAACACCTAGCCTAAGATTAGTTACAATTTCAGTCATCTCGAGCCTCATTGATTATATTTTTCCGAGATTTACCCGGAGAGAGCCCTCCCCTGTCCTCGTAGGGCTAGCTACGAGGCTGAGCGTGGTTTGATGTTGCCTTGAGTTTTTCCTTCCTTAGCCTGGGGCAGATTTGAGCGCTAACACAATGCACCTACTGTGTGTATTTAGGTGAGATGCAACGCACTTTGCCTATGGAGCAGGTGAAATGGTTTAGTTTTGACCAGTTCTGAGCAGTTTTTCATGGAGAACTTCTGGGAGAAGCTGTAATCAGTTGACCTTATTCTTTTAGGGGTTGGAACAACACTTTTAGGGACTTAGGAGCCCTTAGTTTATGGACATTTATGCTTGGGGTTGCAGTGCCCAAAAATGTCTATAACAGTTGCCCCCTAAAGCATGAGGTCGTTAATCTTTTTTGATGTCGGGTGAAATGCTTTACCATGAGGATCCGAAGTTCTTTCAAGGTAGAAGGAGACCTGTAATAAGATACAATACATTATCTTCATAATATTTTCATGATCTAGCTGAGGCGGGCATTCCCATGATCAGCTTTATAAATTTATTTTCATGTACATAGGACAGACAATCATCTGAGTGTAGACTGATGATTCTGGTAGAGCCATCATCCCTTAGATTGGATGATTATCTGTGCAGCAATGATGTACATTTGATGTCTTTATTTTCCTGAATATATATTGCAGCCCGGATGGATGAAACTAGATCCGGGATCTTCAATCTCGTTCGATCTTCACTCAAAGTACAAGTCGATCCATGTGAGAGCTGTTCTGGAGTCGAACATGGAAAGACATCGCCTGATTACCAGCCAATGATGTAAGTTGTTAACAGGCACGAGAGGAATCACCGATAATGATAATGATCCTCAAGGTACTGCAGTACAATTCACGTGGTGTGAATAAAGGACTTGGCATCGAACACCACGCAAAATCTTTCGGTCGAAGGTCATTGATGTAAACCTGTCGCCGGAAGTGAGAAACTTGCCGTTGAGGCATGCAAGCTTCAAAGTACTGAAAGGGGTGTTCCTAGATCGACTTCTTGGATAATGAGCTGCAGGGAAAATTTTAAGAACCCCCCCTAAATTTACATGTATAATAAATGGGCGAATCTCCATGGTATATAGGAAAAATGGAAGGCGATTTTATCAATAATATGATATGTATATATAATTTTTTGGCGAATCTCTCACTAGGCATGGTCAATATTTTACACAATTATAAAATCTTGTGTTTATTGAATATACAAATGAAATCATTGCATTTCTTTAAAATATCTTTTGAAATCAAAATTAACGAAATTACATATCGATAACCTAGTAGGTGTAGGATAAAATTCACCCATGCCATTCACAGAAAGCATGAGAAAAAACCTAATACTATATATAAAACCACGAAAAATTCAAATTCATCACTTCTACGGAACTCGTAACCACCCTGCCAATACACAAGTATGTTCCTATTTGCAATTAGAAAAATTACCCAAATTACAATCTGTTTACTCCAGCATATGTTGGAAAGTTATAGAAGGATGACTATTGTAATCAATCCATTCCTTTTAGCTCTAGATTTGTTTCAGTTTAAAACAGAAGTATACAAATATACTTGTCCAATGTCTATGCTTTAACCATTCACCTTAAGATGTTTTTACAATATAACTTCCTAAGTCTATTTAATATCTTCATTATCATAAAAACCAACCTATATCCATCTTAACTCCACATCTACCACTCTTTGGGGGATGAAATCTATTTATCCCTCTGAGCACTTGGTAGACCCAGAATTAAGATGGATCTAAGATGATAGAATTTCCCCTTTAAATAGTCTATGCTCACATGAATACCATGGTATTACCATGGGTCAATACCATGGGTTATCATAAACCTGGAGCTTAAAAATTACTATTAGTAATTTATAAAAATTAATAAAATTAATAGTTGATTTTTATTTTATTTTTTATTTTAACCAAGCTAAAATGTTTAACATACATTAAATTACAACATCCATTTTTACTCTTGATCGGATCAAATATTTTTTCACTCTATGCTAGTTTGCATATCACGATATTTGATACCTCTCTGGGGTTAGTAGATCCAGAGTAAAGATGGATCTGGTTTAATTCCCCCATTTAAATAGGCTACATTCCAGGTGAATACCATGGGTCAATACCATGTGCTATTTTGGTGAATACCATGGGTCAATACCATGTGCCATTTTTATTTTTATTAATACTAATATTAGGGTTAATAATGTTTTTTTGCATGGTATTAATAACAATCTAGTCCATGGTATTTGTCCCATAGTATTTTGCCCATAGGTTTCACCTAAATATAACGCATTTTTTGAAATATAAAAAAATGTTTTATTTGCTTACCATACCTCTCATTTATTTATATTTTTATTAATTTACCATACCTCTTTTAGAAATATGGTATTTGGCCCATAAGATTCACTTAAATAAAACCTCTTTCTTGAGCCTTCATAAATAGAACGAGGGTTATGGACTAAATATAAAAAGAGGTTTTATTTATTTACCATGCATCTAGTTTATTTATATTTTTATTTATTTACCATACCTTTTGAGTAAGTATAAAAAAACGTTTTATTTATTTACCATACCTCCACTGTACTTATATTTTTATTTGTTTACACCCTTGCATGTATATAAGGTGACTTATGGAGTAAATATAAAAAATGTTTTATTTATTTACCATACTTCTCATTTATTTATATTTTTATTAATTTACCATACCTCTTTTATAAATATGGTATTTTGGCCTTTGGCCCATAGGATTCACTTAAATAAAACCTATTCTTGAAAATGGGCGAATGGAAGGTTGTAACTTCTAATTTCAAGGGCTAAATTTACCTTTTTTACCCTCTCCCTTAAAAGAAGGTGGGCTGTTTGAGGTGATTTATAAAAATGTACTATGATACAAAATAATCGCCCACTAAAAATTTAAAACCCCTTAATTTCGCCAAAGGGTGAACATTCGCCCCTAAAATCACCCCTAATGAGCTGATGTCGACAAGAAGCGATCCGTCATAGGAGGGCCTTAATGAATCCCACATCAATGACATGGAACGGAGCAAATGATTTTAATGGAGGTGAAAACGATCTGGGGATATAAGGTTCAGGGCGGCGGTCATGAAAGAATGGAGCGTAAATGTATTGCAGCGGGTGAGACATAGGTGAATTCTCTAAGTGACTTCTCTTGAACATATCGGTGACACTGACATGATGGATTGGTAGCATTAACCCCAAATGTGGATGGTGTGATGTGACCATGGTGATGTGACCGGTGAATGAAACAACCCAACCCGACTTGGATGCGGAATGAAAGTGTCATGTTCAAGAGCGACTTGCTACCAACAAAGTTTCTTCAAGTTTTCTTCCCAATTTTTCCCCAGTCATTGCTAACCAATACCTCTTTATTTTTGTCAAGCTTGAGGAGGATAACATATGCTTGTTCTATAATTTTCCCTTCGGGCAAACCCATCGTATGTTTTAACGAGCCTAGTGATAGTGAAACTCGTTCTTGTCTGTTATGGACAAGTTTTTCACTATTAGGTTTTAACGAGTTTAACGACAAAGATAACTCGGTCCTTTTCAATTTTAGAGAGTCTGAAAAGGGACGTAAAGGAAACTCCAAAAATCCTTTTTCGTCATCTAATCCCTTAAGTCCGAAAAAGTATAAAACAATACAGAAGGGATGAATTTTCGGTACTTTTAATGAGCCGAACAAAACAAGCGCTCGATCTTTTTGTGTAATAATCCCTCCGGTCCAAAAAGATTAAAATCTAAAGGAGGGATAGCACTTCTGGTCACTTTAACGAGCTGGAGAGGCCAATGGCTCGGCAATATTTTCATATTTTACGAGTCAGTTGAAAAGAGCTTAAAGGAGACTCGTCTTTGAGGAACGAGTGATAAATTTGGGTAGCAGCTGATTCCAGGTAAGGTTTGGAATTTCCCAATCACAGCAGTGTTACAAGGATGGCTAACAGGATCACTCTTCGTAGTTGTTCCTCAAAAGGGGTAAACAATCAAATGGAGGTGAATGATCGGCCAATACAGAGTGGAGGTGATGATGTGAACACGACCAAGGCTTCAAAGGCTGAAGTACTACATTCACGACAGTCATTTACCGGAAATTGGTTCATTTTTTATTGAGCTTAAATGCTAGGGGAAACATTTTCTCATTGCTTATGTTTATTTTTTAACAAGCATGAAGTCCGCGTTAAAATTGCTCGACATATCCAATCGCATAATAAGGATGTCTCATATATAAAAACGGCAATTTTTCAAATCTTTGCCCCACATCCTTTCTTTATGCAAGTTAGGAAACGACCAATCCTACGAGTTTAAAGGGTTAGAAGACCTACAAATTTAAAAAAAATAAATGGTCGCTCTTCGCTTGCACGCCAAAAGGTTTGCATGCCCCCAGGTATAAAATAGAGTTTCAAGGTCACCTCTCAATCTACCGACAAAACATTTGTTTCATCGAGAAAGGCTTACCTCTTTCCGGTTACCAAAGATTGTTCTATCTGCACCGCAAACAAAACACTTCTTCGTCGATGCCTACTGAAATAAACAAAGGCGAGTGGTGCAGACGCCTCCACGCACATAACTTTGACAAGGGAATCTTATTCTAGTCTAACCCCTTTTTTCAATCACGGACGGGAGTGTCAGACTAGTCATATATCTCTCGCGGAAACCTATCCTATATCTAAAGTTTTCTTGCTGAAGCAGACCAGGGTGCATACCCCCTGGGTTTCAGTCATGTCCCCCGAATCACTCGCGCTCATCAGGTGGACGGACTGGGGATTGATGAGACATTCCTTGCGTGAAAAGACCATTCAGGGATGGTATATGACTATTTGCATGTGTGAATCGGGAAATGAAAGCCAGTCTATGAGCTTGACCACTCTTCCTTTGTGCGGAAAACACATTACTCTAAAGAGTGATGAGACAATGGCTCCCATGCAATAAATATAGTCTCGTCCAAGGAGTAGATTATAATCCAGGGGTCCTTGGACTACCATTACGTTCATTTGAACGGTTTTCCCTCTCAATGTTATGGGCACATTGGGAAGGATCCCTAATGGTCGACTGGTTCCTTTGTCGGAGCCTATTAGATTTATCATCTCAGGCAAAAGCGATGGCGAACCAAGCACTTTCCAATCAGTCAAGGAAAGGATACTCACAGAAGCCCTTTCATCTATGATGGTACCTGCCATAACCATTCTATATACTTGAGCAATCATTCGGAATGGTACACTAGTCGGTAAACGGGGTCTGCCTAGCTGATTCCAGTCGAAGGAAACCACTAGGTTGCTTGGAGGTGGGACCAAATAGACGGCCAGGTACGAATCTGATGAACTTCCTTCCTGCGGTAAAGGAATGGGTAAATTTCCCCCATGTTCATCGGAGTCTGTGTTTATGAAAAGAATTTGGATGGTGTCATCCTTGTTCTCTTCGGTGACTGTATCATCTGAAGATGGAACCTCTGAAGGAAAGACCGGGTCAACTGCCACCTCGACCTTTTGAATTTCGTTTGGTATGGGTTCAGATGGTTTATCTTCAATGATAGACGCTTCGGCTGACCACCTGGGTGGGTCAGCCGGATTTTCAACTAGTGACGGACTCGGCAAGAGTTTCTTATATATAGGAGGAAGTCGTAATGGTGAAACCGGACGATCATCCAAAACTCTTTTAGCCTCGTCTAACAAGGGACAACGGTGGACGACGTGATCGCCTTCACATAGTTTACAAGGAAATTTTCACTTTCCTTTTTGTCCAGGGGCTTCACTTTCACTAGTCGATGGTGTGTTTTCAACATGATCATCAGAGGTTGATGACACCGGGTTGTGCAAACGAGGAGACCAGTCCCTTAAGATCCATGGGATGCAAGGACAATCTCTATGATAGTGGTCTCCTTTGCAAATGACACATGGCGATTTAGGCTTGGTCGATGCAGTGTGTGGATTTTCACTAAATGACGCTTGGTTGCCCCTTTTCGCCTTTGGCTCTTTCTTCTTCTTTTCTTTCTTCTTCTTTTCCTTCTTCTTCTCAGGTACTTGATTTTCAGCTTTACCAGCTTCATCAAGCGAAGAGGAAGGAGGAGAGGAAGAATTGGATGAAGTAGAGGGTTGGGGGGTAACTCTGGAATCGTCTAGTTGCTGACTCGATTGTTCAGGAATTACGGTGTTCTGAACGATGGAGGTTGAGAAAAGCCATACGGGCAAGCCGATTGTCAATCCTGGAAGCGACAATGTGGCCATATGGGGTGCACCAACATCTCCCCAAGAGGAGAAGGGACTAGGATTTCCTCCAAGGGGAATTCCATGGTTGGTGGACTCCATTTTCTCAACCTAAGACCAATGTAGGAAAGGTGATGATTACTCCATTTAAAATAAATTTTAGACGCTTTGACACAACTTGTTTTTTCAATTTTTAAGAGTTGAGAAAAAACAAAAGATGACTCTAGTCACCTTCGATTTTTAATGAGCCTAAAGTGACAAGTGCTCAAATGGACCTTTTCCATTAAGGAGTCTGAAAAGGAATGAAAGGGACTGCTCTAGAAATCTAGGCAGAGGGATTACCAAACCAATCACAAAATTGCAAAATACATTTTACGGTACGGCAGTCAATCTTCCTGAATGTTGTGTTCAGTGCATTGCGATCGATATGGCGACAGACACAGCTTCCTATGGATAAAGGATTAAGCCTATTGTGGTATCCGAAAATATACTCGACGGTACGTGGGAGAACAAGTCCGTACTGGCAATTATCGTCTCAAGGTGGAGGAATCACCCAACCAACAGTGAGAACAACAGTTACCAGGCTTTACAATGCCGGAATATGTCTCTAGCCTAGACTTCTAGATGTTGTGCGTTAGGTTCCAAAGCGTTGTTATATTCATTAAATTTATTTTATAGTTGATCTTACTTAAGAAATTTGCCTTTCAGGTTCACCGCGTGATGTAGATGTACAATTCCTAAAATGCAATCTAAGATGATAAACAGTCGTTTTATCTTCTTTGTGCAATGAAAATCCTAGCTACTAAGGAAAGAGAGACAATATTCTTTCAGCAAAGAGCATAGAGCACACACTATATGTATTGTCCTAAATCAAACCAATCAAACAGTCTAAATGCAAATGCACATGCATGTATTTGTTTTCAGCCCTCTTAATATGTGAATGATAAAAAGAAAGCTAATGCGCAAATCTGAATTATCTTTCAAAGCGACAATTACTAACAAGTTTCTTTTTCAAAATCAAAATGAAGACAATGACAACACTTTGCGATTTGGAAATGAAAACTTGCTTTCGACATTAGAAAAACTACTAATTCAGATCAAATACAATAGTAACAGGGTAATCGACTATCAAGAGAAATCAGACTCTCTTCTATGGATGAAAACGACACTTGCGACACTTTCAAATCAAGAAATGACAGTACAATTACGTTACTTCTTTGTAAGGGAGAACTGAAAATGACTCAACAAATACATAAAAACATTTACAGTTCTTTGCACAATGGAGGAAGAATAACAGCAAGGAAAGGGGTTTCAAACAGAGGTGTACTGGCTACAGGCAGCAAAACTCCTGAATAGATCTGAAAAGAGTGAACATAGAAACCAAAATTCAGGAACAAGGCCTTGTCTGATCAGTGCACCTGTAACATAGTGAATTTGAAATGCAGCGCACCTACTACACTCGGGAAGTGCGCTGAATTTGAGAATCACAGAACAGACAGTGCGTTGGACTAGGGACGAGACTTTGATTGGGTTCCAGGTCACAGTTTGCAGTTCAGTTCAGGGATTTTGGCTGAGCAAGTGGTAATCAGTAAATCAATCACAGGGGTAGATCTAAGAAGGTTACTAGAGCCACCACAAGGGCAATTAGAGAGTTTGTAAATCAATTGTTTAATTCATAAAAAAAACCCAGAGATTGACTGAAGCGGCATTTATCTACTTTGCATTTGCATAGCAAATGCAATTCGAAGGCTACCTGGCTCAACTTCAGGCTCCATCTGTAAGTTTATAAAGTAAACAAATGTAGATAAACAAACAACCTAGTTGCTCCCCAGCGGAGTCGCCATTTTGTCATAGGGAAAAGTGTCTATGCAGAACTGCTAATCCCACTAAGGGTGGTAGCTACCTTAGAAACAAACAAAGTAAAACTACTTTCGTTTTCCTTTATGACAGATAGATGAGAGAAGAATAGAGGAGACCAACCTCTGTCTTGTGCTTGGTTCCTTGCTCGATTCCTCTCTCTTCTGATAGTCCTTTGCTACTTGCTTTCTTGTATACCCAACTTCACAGAGGACCTGTAGAATCAAAGCAGTATAACACTATACGAGAACATGGATCTATTATCATAAACAATCTATGATCAAATGTAAATTGACCATACAAATGCATAAAACATAAATCACACAAGAGTATGGAGGAAAACTTGAATAGCTTTATTTTTAATCAAGAAAGAGCCAAGAGAGTTACAACCAATTGTTCTGACCCAGCATCATCCTCTCAGCAAGTGAGCCCCTCTTCACCTCATGAAAAGCTTAGATCACCCAACACTATGATGTTGCCTTAAGAAACCAACAACAATTCCTTACAAGATGCAAAATTCCAGCCTCTGGATCTCTGGGATGAGGGATCCATATATAGATGTCTGCAAGGGAGATGAGTCAACTTGTGATTTTATTAGTGTCTTCCCTCTGATAGTTCTTGCTTCCACTTGGAGATTGGTGGTCTCTTACTCATCCCTGGTCGAATTCAGAGAGGCAAGTGTCACAGGAGAAGTTTCTGGAAGATTCCATGCTTCTCCACCTTGCGCATTGACACTGCCATTTGTCTCTTCTCGCCCATTGCACCCCATAGAAGGGCTTTTTGAAATGCAATGCACCTACTGTGTGTATTTAGGTGAGATGCAACGCACTTTACCTATGGAGCAAGTGAAATGGTCCAGTTTTGACAAGTTCTGAGCAATTTTTCATGGAGAACTTCTGGGAGAAGCTATAATCAGTTGACCTTGTTCTTTTAGGGGTTGGAACAACACTTTTAGGGACTTAGGAGCCCTTATTTTATGGACATTTATGCTTGGGGTTGCAGTGCCCAAAAATGTCTATAACAAGGTGGCTAGGTCCTTATGAAGTCGCCACAGTCTTTGACAATGAGACTGTAAATTTAGTAACCATTGACAGTGTTAGGACACCATTGCTTGCTAATGGGCACCGTCTTTGGCTATATCACAAACTTTCTTCAAAGGAATCATTCATCAACATTGTCACAGATTCTGACCTTCAGATTACAAAGGAAGGGGATAATTCCCCTATGCTTCGAATTTCTTAATTCTATAATAAGTGTAACAGCTGAAAACTAGCTTCTGTTGGCAACTGTTACACCCAGCAATAAAAAAAATAAAAAGAGCAATAAAAACATATAAATAAAAATCTAACTGTGAAAACCTCTTCTGAGGCACAAAAAGACCGATTGTGACAGCTAAAAACCACTATGTGGCAGTTGTTGCACATTTCTTTTTCCTCTGTAACAAAATTATGCAACTCATGCATATTCTATTTTTGTATGTTGTTACAAGTTCTATTAGAATATGTTTGTAAAATCTTTCTATAAGTATTTTAAAGAATTATGTAAATAAGAAATGGTTGTAGAAAAAGTGTGTAAATTGGGTTTGTTGTTACATGTGTAACAATTGTCAACCTGTAAGCAGTCACATGAGTGAAATTGTCAGCCACAATATAAAAGAGAGAGTATTCATCAGCACTATGCCACAGAATAAATTCATACAACTAGCACATCATCATCGGAATTAATTATATCATTGATTCTTGTTACCGGTCCTTTCTTGCCACATCATGATAGGTACGTCATAAGGTATATCACTTATGCCGTATGTTTAACAATTATGGAAATTAATATGGTATCTCTTTAGACGGACGTCACATTAAACTTGAGGGAGAGGACGAGTCATTTCATAATCTATGATCTCGAATTTAGAAACCAGTAATCATTATTAAAACCTTGTCATCCTTATCCTTTTATTTAGATCATGTTAGGAATTAAAACACATTTAATGCTAGATCTCCAAGATCCAAACCAATCATGAAACCATATCATGTGCAGTACGATCCTCCTTAACCCAAAATCCTCATTTTATTGCCTATTTCACTACCCTAACATCAACCTCAGTGAAGCATTGCACCTTCATTCAAAAATTCTCAGAGAAAGAGCAGAGTACAAAGTGTTGGGATAGAGATGGGAAGAGAAGTAGTCCAAGAAGAGCCCACCTTGATGGAAGAATCATATAATTTCCCTAAGGAATGCTAGGTCTTTAAGGAAGTTGTCTGGTTCAAATTTTTTGAATGGCTCAAGGGATTAGAGGAGTCAGTGGCCATGGAATTCGCTCAGAACCTGCATAGAAACTAGATGGAAGTCTAGGGTTAAATCTAGAAGTGACAGAAGAAGTGATTTCCTATGTGACATCACTACAGACTATGGGGAAATAATGGTTTGGCAGAAAAATCAATGACCCCTCTCTTAAGGCAAAATTCCTTCAAGGAGAGGAACAATTGGAGAAGAAGGGTAGGGGAATTGATAGATCGTCACTCCCTCAGCCATGGGGAGATGTTTCCCTATACATTATCAAGTACATCACCTATGAAGGAAGGGAAACAATCATCTTAAGCTACCATTTTACATTACTAAACCACCTATGGCACGGGCAACTGGTTAAAATTCCATATTTCTTATTAGAGAACATCAGGAACATGTCTACTGCTATAAAAACCACTACACACCCAGAAACTTGTATCACTAGTCATGGTATTTTTAAATTGATCGTACTAGATGCCTTGGAATGACAAGGAAGAAGCTGGGAAGAATTCATGAGTAGAAAGACAAGGACTTCTGGCAAGAGGTGAACTGAAATCCCTCACACCCCAAAGGAAGCAAAGGAGACTGGAGAACGAGGCCAATATTTGGGGGTAGGGTCAGGAAAATATCATTGAAGAAGCCAATAGGTGGTAGAATACCGAAGAAAAGGGTAAAAGTCATTTCGCGGCCAGAACCTTCACCTTCATCCAGCAAAGAACTGAGCAAGGACACGGGGAAGCATAAAGAGGAGGGACAACCCCATCCATAAGAAGATCTCCTGCCTGGTAAGGACAAGACTTAGTCTTTTCTACTTAAAATAAAAATTTTAAAAGAAGAAAATGAAAAATTGAAGCAGAAATTAGAAGGAAGTAGAGCAAAAGCAAGGGTCCCAGGCCTAGATACCATGGAAAAAGTAGTGGAAAAAATAAGGGTGGATTCTGCACAAGGTCCTGTGTGTGCAACATGCACCATAAACCTAGTGGAAACCAGATACAAAGTCTACGTTGTGAGCACCATCTCTATGGAGACTCAAATCGATCCCTGGGAATCTGTTACATAAGAGCCCGTTGACAACGCTGCTGATACACAAGAACCGACAGCTGAAATGGAGCATCCCATGGGTGGCGACCTGAGAGCTGATACATAAGAACTTATCGACGACACTGTTGTTACATAATAACTAGCAGTAGAGGCAGAAGCTGACCAGGGATGAAAAGAAGAGACTACTACCCAAGAACCCGTTAATGACACTATTGTTACACAAGAACTAGCAGCCGAAATGAAACAGCTCAATCCTCACGATGATGTTACACCCACAAGTGATAGTGCATGTGGAGGAACATGAGGCCCCGAATCAAGATGGTGTTCTAAGAAAATTTTATTGATATCAGTTGCAAAAGTGGAAACAGTAGGCACTCTTGTTGCAAAAGGGAGTGGTCTCACTAGCAGAACACTAGAAAGTAGTAAAATCACTCAAGGAGAAATGGGCTAAGATGAATTTGGTAGAAAAATGGGAAAGATGGGGTGAAGAGGTAGCTATGAAGAAGAAATAAGAGCAGTTGTTGTTGTTATAGGATTGGGTTCGAGATTTAATGAATGATAAACACAAGTTGCATGAACTCACCCTAAATCTGTTAGGGTTTGGAAGACCCTCTCTGACCTACCCAACTTTTTAGTGGAAACGATTTTTCTTGTTTCAATTAAAGGCGGTCTATGGAAATAGATTGTATTTGGGTAATTCTACCCAAGCCTTTTTGGATGTTTTTTGTGCTTGCGATTTCCATGATCAAAGATTTCTTTACGAGCTTTTCCTTCATAATATGATTTGTGAGCATGTTAGTATGCACATGGTTGCGAGTGTTATTTCTTACATGGGTGATCTATAGTTGCGCGCCTTTATTTCCTTTATGAAAAATCAGATAGAACGACACATGGCTATGAATTCAGTGGACGCAAATGAAGAGAAGGCAACATTAATGATTTGGGCTAAACCGGTATGGCTACAAAATTAAGGCGATTTTTTAGGAAATTTTCGAGTGTTCCGGATGTCAAGGAGCAAGCATCCATCTACAGGAGAAGGATCATGAAGCTCTGCTTCAAATTTTCTATGCAGATGAAGAGTCGTGCACTAAGAGGATGCCATAAATGCACAGAGGTTAGTAGTGTAGGACTACAGGATAGCAACCCATTTGGTTTTCAGAAATTTTTGGTTGTTGTTGCACAGGTCCCAGAGTATGCCCAGATTGTAGATCTATTAGGCACCTTTTGGATAGGACTTAGGTTCAAGTATCCTTTGATTTGGTTGTCAGTGGAGGAGTACGAGCCTTAGTATCAACTATGTGATTACAAGGAGGACTCTTGGCCACATTAGCTGATGGCCACTCAAGGCTACAGGGTTGTTGAGGAGGACACTGCTAACGCCTATAACCCGACAGAACTACATATGAAGTATAGCAATAGGCTATAAAGTATTTTTCATGAGGACATGCATTTGCTTCAACTCAGGGGAGATGTTGGGTGCAAGATTTGTGCATATTTTGGACACCTTTTTCTCCACATCCTTGACCATTTCACCTCTGAACCTGTGGACTTTATATCATAATTACCTTTTTCCCAGTTATAAGAATCCATTTTTTTATCACATATTATTTTTCCATATTTGTTAAATATGAATTAGGTGATATCCTTTTTCATGACCAATCGAGGCAATTATGGAAAAAAATTCTCTGGCTGTGTTTCTTTCAGGTAATGCTTCAAAGTCCATAGACAAAGGATGAATAGTGGTGTGATGATTCACAAAGGGGTTTTGAGTACTTCTTGTTTCAGACCATTGTTGTTACACCCCGAATCATTGTTACACCTCAAGCATTGTTGTTACACCTCAAGCATTGATGTTACACCTCACATTGTTGTTACACTGCGGGATGTTGACTACACCGCAACTATCTAGGACTATGGGTACTATTTCATAGGAAAAGTGTCGTAAACATTGTATTATCCATGGGCGGCTAAGGAATCAAGGCAGTTTTGATTTTTAGAAATGATGTAACAACAATAAGCCTTGTATTTAGAACTTGTTGTAACGATTTCTATTTTCTCTCGATATTGATTAGCATGAGAATCGTGAGATTCTCATGACTGGTCTGTTTCTTATTTTGAACATGTCAATCTTATAAAGGGAACTAAGTTCCATGTAAACAAGGAGAGTATCATTATTTTTCTTCTGTAATTCATAACTATTTCTTAATACAAAGAATAACGTTGTTGATGCCTTTACAAACTGGTGTTGAGACTTTACTAATTTTTATTTCATCCCTGCTCCCTGCTAGGGAGGAAGGGAACTCCTATTTAGCATGGATTGCAGTAGAATAGTGGTAAATTAATTATTTTTCCTTTAAATAAGTGTGAATTTATTCCTGTCACAGTGTAATTTGCAGAATGGGTTTATTTCTATTTCCAAATTTTGGATATGTTGTCACACAGGATTGATTTGAGCATAATATTCGGCTAACTGGCTTAGTTCGTGGTCTGGTGTGTGGCACGCCTTTTCCTTGGTAACATGAAGTGTGATTTCATTTATGTAGAATTCTTTTTATTTCTACATGAATGTTACTTTCTATAATTAAGTTCAATGACATTTGTTTTGTCTCTTATTTTTACTCTTGGCTGAAGCGTATCGGCACACACAGTGCATACTCCTTTGAAATAAATAGACCTACCCTGGGTTGACAATTAATGGTTGTGATTCAGTCAATTAAAAGTGATTAAATCGACTCAACAGTTTCTATGTGGGATATCATTGTTATTAATTTATTTTGGGTAGTGGTAATGGATCTAGGGGAATATACCATGGACAAAGAGAGAGAAAAAATGGCCTTATATAGGAAAATAAGGCTTCTCAACTTTGGGCACTATGAATAAGGTCTCCAACCACAACACATATGCTCTAAGTGAGATTTTTGACCCTAAGTGGTATTCCAAGTGTCATTAAGTATTTTGTATAAAGGGAAAGGGTCTAGGACCTTACTATTCTTAGGAGAGGAAAACAACCTATCCTAATCTCTTAAAAGAAGGTTATTGTTGGCTAGAGCGAGTCGTCAGGGAAAAGACCCCAGGTTCAGGAATGGAAGGCCAACAATGGTCCGTTGTAGTCTAGGACAGCATTGGCATTTTCACCTTACCTCGAAGGGAAAAGAGTCTTACTCGAAGCGCGCTGCGACCAAAAGGAGAGAAGGGCTCAGCATTGGTTTTAAGGGGTCTAAGCTATACACAGGCAGTCATATACATATGTGGTCACACAACATGGAATAGAAATAATAGTATCATCAACTCATACACAGAGACTCATCATGTATGCCACAGAAATTAACAATATACAAGTGTCGATCTATCAAACACCATCCTCATATAACAAGGGGACTAATTAGAATTTTGACAAACCACATAATAAGATGTGCAGTATATTTATGGGCCTTAACAGTCATCAACCTCGAATTACATTAAAGTATTAGAACATAATACATTAGAACTCGGCTCTTGGCCGTCAACAACACCGAGAAAACCTGGCTCAGTAGCTTGGGTCATATCTACTCCACAACTCAGTTCCTTAGTACCTAGCCCCTCCTGCTCCTACTCTGGTATCTGCGTACATCCTCAGCGGCGCTACTATTTTGGGCAAATTTAGTGTTTTGTACAAGCACCTAACCCTCTAAACTTAGTAGCTAGTCTAGAAACAACAAACAAAGTAATTCGCTACCTTTTCTTTAATCACCAGATAAGAGAAGTAAGAAGAGAAACCAACCTGTAGCTTTCACTTGCTCCCTCTCTCCCTTGACCAATCCTGCTGCTCATTTCCGTACTTAACCTACTTAGAAAGTACCTGCACACAAGCCGAGATAGAAACCAATCAAAGCATACAATACAGATTTGTTAATTAAACATACCATAGAATCCAGAATATGATATACATATGAGAGCATGAATGGAAAAAGCTTTGAATTCTTTATTGATAAAAGGAAAGATTAAAACCCATGAATTTTCATGATTGATTCAGTGTCTTCCTTCCAGTTCAATCCCTTCTCTCCTCATGAAGCATCAATTGGACGTCATTACAATACTCTTACTAATCTCATTCAAACAACATCTCCTTAACTCAAGAACTAGACCAGCCTTCGAATGCTTGATTAATTTATCGCTGAATGGAGGAGGTTAAGCCATTAATGGCCCTCATGAATGCTCTGCCAAATTTGGGAGGTGGTTCCATGGAGAAAGGGATAATGGATTGAGGTTCATTCATCCTCTTCCTCATCTAAATGCGAGCTAAAATAACTTGGAAACTTCCAGAAGTATCCATTGGATGAGGAATCCAATGGATTCATTTAAAAAAATAGTTGAAACCCACTCAACACATGTGAAACAGAGGCTAAGTGCACTGCAGCACACCCAGTCAATGCAGTTCCCGCATTACAATGCAGCCTGATAGAATGTTACATGTTCTGATCTCCTTAGGGACACTTTTTGGATGAATGGTGTCATGGAAACTATTGGAAAGCAAGCATGATGTAGGTTGACCTCATTAGGGAATGAAAACAACTGAATTAGGGATTGATGGACCTTAATAATATAGATCTGGAAGTCGAGGTTGATGTGCCCAAATTGACCTATAATAGTTTCCCCCTAAAGCATGAAGTCGAAAATAAACATTTCGAGTGAGATGCTTCACCATTTGGAGAGAAGGTTTCAAAGTGGAAGGTGACCTGCATCAATTACAATACAAATATCATGATAATTTGATTTTTTCTCACAAACTAGCTGAGGGAAGGCATACCCATGCTTAGCTTATAAACTTTCATTACATGCACAAATATAGTTGTCTATAGATGTAGACCCATGAATGGATGACCATGAATGTAAGACCATTCGTACATTTGATATAGTACTCCTGAAAATATATCGCAGCTCGGATGGATGAAACTAGTTTCGTGTTCTTCAATCTCGTTTAATCTTCTCTCAATGTACAAGTCTAACCATGTGAATAGATGATCTAATGTCGAACATGGAGAGACATCGTCTGATTACCAGCCAATGATGTGAGTCATTAACAGACGCGAGAGGAATCACCGATAATGATAATGACCCTCAAGGTACTGCAATGCATTTCACATGGTGTGAATAAATGATTTGATGTCGAACACCATACGAAGTCTTTCGGTCGAAGGCCAGTGATGTCAACCTATTGCCGGAAGCAAGAATATTGTCATTGATGTCTGCAAGCCTCAAGGTACTAAGGGGGTGTTTCTAAGTCAACTTCTTGGATGATGTACTGATGTCAACAAGAAGCGACTCGTCGTAGGAGGGCCTTGATGTATCCCACATCAACGACAAGAAATGAGGTAAATGATTTTGGAGATGAAACATCAACTAACGACACAAGCTTCAGGAATGGCAGGCATGAAAAATGAAGGTTTACTGTATTGTAAAGGATGATGTTTTGAACTGAATGAATTCTCTTGAACATATCGGTGACATTGAAGTGAATTGGTAGCATTGACCCAAAACAAAGTGATGGATGGTATGATAGACTGTTATGAAACCAGCTCAAGAAAAGATAAAAAAGATAGATCAACTCCTTAGAATTCAGCCTCTTCGAGGGGGCAACCTCCTTTACATTACATAAATGAACAATTCTTGGATGATTCAAATGAAAAAACCTCCTTTCTATATATAGGAGTCTAAGGAGTCACAATATAATCCAGCTGACCTAACAATAATAATATAAAGCCACAAAAATAACAATAGAGGGATTCTATGGGCACATTAATAACAATATGGTGGCAATGGGGGCACAACAATATAAATAAGGGGTATAACTACAATAGTAGTGGGGTAATCACTAGTATTATAGGGACCCAACATGCCCCTTTCCTTCAAAAAAGTGTTGTCCTCAACGCTTGAGTAGTTTTGGATACTTCTGCATAAAATTCTCATCCTCCCATGTGGAATCTTCAGCGGATAAGTTCTTCCACTTGATAAGGTACTCTGAAATTGATCGATTTCGTAGCTGTCGAGTTCTTGTTTCTATAACTGCTTCCGGTTCCAATATAATTTTTCCTTCCTCGTCAAGTTCTGGCAATATTGTTTGAACTGGGAGCTTGTCGCCCATAACCTTCTTTAAGCATGAAACATGGAAAACTGGGTGCAATCAAGAAGCTGCAGGAAGCTCCAATTTGTATGCCATAGTACCAATCTTTTGCAACACCTTGTACGGACCATAATACTTTGGTGATAATTTATTATCCTTCTTAGCTTGCTTGAGGGACATTTTCTTATATGGTTGTAGTCGTAGGAATACCCAATCACTTACATCAAAACTTCTTTCACTGCTATGTTGATCTGCCTGTTGTTTCATTCTATTCTGTGCCAACATGAGGTTATCCTTTAAGAGTTAGAGGACTTGTTGTTGATGTTCGATGTGATGTTCCACTGCCTGAACCTTAGAATTTTCTCTTAAATATGATGTGATGGATGGTGGTTGATACCCATAAAGTGCCATAAATGGGGTCATTTTTGTTGTTGTATGAAAGGAAGTGTTATACCACCATTCAGCTAGAGGCAACCATTTGACCCATTGTGTCTGTTTATCAGATACAAAGCAACGAAGATATCCTTCCAAACATTTTTTTACTATCTCAATTTGCCCATCAGATTGAGGATGATAAGATGAGCTATGAGCTAACTGAGTACCAAGACAAGAAAATAATTCTGTCCAAAAATTTCCAGTGAAAATGGGATCTCTGTCACTTACAATAATCTTTGGGTTTCCATGTAGCTTTTGAATTGTTTCCATAAATGCAGTAGAAACTGTACTGGCTTTAAATGGATGTGATAATGCACAAAAGTGTGCATACTTGGTAAGTCTGTCAACTACCACCATGATGACACTCTTTCCCTCAGACTTGGGTAAACCTGTGATAAAATCCATTGATACCTCCTCCCAACATTGGCTTGGAATGGATAAAGGTTGTAATAGACCCGGTGTCTTAATTGTTTCAACTTTATTTTGTTGGCAAACCAAACATTCTGCCACAAACTTTTGAATATCTGATTTAAGGCCATCCCAAAAAAATTCCTTCTTAACCCTGTGGTAAGTTTTTAAAAATCCTGAGTGCCCTCCTAAGGGAGAAGTGTGCAATTCCATAAGAATCTTTTGTTTTAGCTGGGAATTCTTACAGAGGTATAAGTGATCTTTGTACCATAACGAATCATTTTTCCAGCTAAATGTATCAGACGTACTGGAATCTTGTTGTAGCTTTCGAATAAGTGCCCACACTTCTTCGTCATTCTTCCATTCCTCCCTTGCTTCATTTATCCAATCTGGTTGGATGATAGAAATAGCGCACAACAATGCTTCCACATCCTCATCCTTCCTTGAGAGTGCATCTGCCACCACATTTTGCTTCCCTTTTTGTAGATGATTTCAAAGTCATAACCCAACATCTTTGTGACCCACTTTTGTTGCTCTTCAGAGGATAATCTTTGTTCTAAAAATTATTTAAGGCTATCATGATCCGTTTTTACCTTGAAGTGTCTTCCCATTAGGTAGGGTCGCCATTTCTTAAGTGCATGGAGTATTGCCAACATTTCCTTCTCATAAATAGCTTTGCTTAGAAACTTTCCCTTGATTGGACGACTTTCAAAAGCAATGGGTCTTTCATCTTGCATTAGAACAGTACCAATTCCATTTCCTGAAGCATCACATTCCACAATAAAGGTTTTTGTCAAGTGCGGTGTAGCTAAGACCGGTGCTTGGCACATTGCCTCTTTAAGATGTTCAAAGGCCTTTGTTGCTTCCGGAGTCCATGAAAATGCATCTTTCTTCAATAATGTCATTAGAGGTGCTGCTATTCTCCCATAATTCTTAACAAACTTGCGATAATACCCTGTCAACCCAAGAAATCTGCGCAAATGCTTTATGGATGTGGGGATTTTCCATTCCTTAATGGCTTTAATTTTGTTAGGGTCTACCTTAACTCCTTCATGAGATACAATATGACCCAAATATTCCACCTCCTGGACTCCAAAGAAACATTTGGATCTTTTGGCATATAATTGTTTCTCCTCCAATAGTTGTAGCACCCTGTCAACATGTTCAACATGATCCTTCCAAGACTTGCTGTAGATAAGTATATCATCAAAAAATACTAACACAAATTTTCTAAGGAATGGTTTGAAAATTGAATTCATCAAACCTTGAAATGTTGAAGGTGCATTGGTAAGGCCAAAAGGCATGACCAAAAATTCATAATGACCCTCATGAGTTCTAAATGCCATTTTTGGAATGTCTTCAATCTTCATTCTGATTTGATGATATCCTGAATGAAGATCCAACTTGGTGAAGTAAATTGATCCATGCAATTCATCCAGTAATTCATCAATGACAGGAATGGGGAACTTATCTTTAATAGTGAGCTTGTTGAGCTCCCTATAATCCGGACACATGCGCCATGATCCATCCTTCTTGTGCACCAATACTACTGGAGCAGAGAAAGAACTTTGACTCGGTTGAATTATACCAGCCTCTAGCATTTCTGCAACCATACGTTCAATTTCACTTTTTTGGACATAGGGATATCTGTACGGCCTGATGTTTGGAGGAACACTTCCTGGAATCAGATGAATAGCATGATCATGATCACGCATAGGTGGGAGACCTTTGGGAGTCTCAAATACCTTGGAATGATTGTCCAGGACTTTTTGGAGATCTGGAGAAATAGATGATTCTAATGTGGAAACATCTAGCGAACATAATTGTGCAATTACACCCCTTTGCTCCTTTTTTAGAAGCTTTGTCATACCATTAGAGCTGATTATCTTTCCTGGTTTCCCTGCAATACCCCTTAATTCAACTTCCTTTCCTTCCGTAGAAAATTTGATGAAAAGTTCTTGAAAATTAAAAGCTATTGTACCCAAGGATTGTAGCCATTGGACTCCTAGTACAACATCAGCACCTCCCATTAGAATGGAAAGCATTGGGCTAGTCAATACATATTCTCCCATGGATAGCTTGATATTATGGCACTTTCCAGAGCAATTTATTGTTCCTCCATTTGCAATCATCACTTGACACTCTGGTGCTGGATATAGGAAGCAATTCAATTCTTTTGCTACCCTACAATGAATAAAATTGTGGGTGCTTCCTGAATCAATCAACACTATTACCTTTTTCTTCTTGATTTGTCCTTCTATCTTGATGGTTTGAGGAGTGGTAATTCCTGCCAATGCATTAAAATATATGGTCGGATTTATTTGTTCTTCATCTAGGCTTTGTTCCTCGAGCATATCCTGTTATTTTTACCTTTCTTGCTCCTTTTCTTCTTCCTCTTCACAATCTATGTAGAATAATTTCTTCTCAGCACACTTATGACCTTTAGTGTATTTGCTATCACAACTATAAAAAAGCCCTTTTGCTCTTTTTTCTTCCAATTGTTGTGGTGTCAACCTTATAGGTTGTGGAAGACTAGGGGCAACAACACTTCCGTCTTTATAGTTGTGAGTGGTATGCTTCCTGGTTGCCATAATTTTGCTTTCCATTTTTCTTGCTAACCTGAATGTCTTCTCTAATGAATCAGGTTCCCAAAGTTGAACATCATGCTGGATATTATCCTTTAAAGACCCTATGAACACATCAATCCTATGCTCCTCTGGAATATCTTTTACCCTTATGTTCAATTTTTGGAACTCCTCAATGTGCTCCATTATTGAACCCTTTTGTTTGAGACTTATCAATTGGCTAAAAAAAGTGTTGCTTTTTGTATCCTCATAATGTGCTATCAATTCTTCTGTAAAAATTGCCCAAGTGATAAATTGTTTACGAGAGCAAAGCCATTGATACCATACAAACTGATTTGGTTCCAAATATAAAGTTGCCATACGTACCTTTTGTGTGTTTTGCACATTATTGAGATCGAAGAACTGCTCCATCTGTAATATCCATGTGGCGAGATCCTTGCCATCAAACTTCCTCATATCGATTTTTGGAATATGGTGGGTATTCGATCCAACATTAGAGTCTATGGAATCATGATTAACATTTCTTTTGTTCACATCATGAGTTTCCTTTACAACCCTTTCACCATTAGTAAGTATTTCTTGTAGAAAATTTGTCAAATCTGTCTTCAAATCTGCCATGACTGTCTTCAAATCTGTCCTCAAATCTGTCTTCAGATCATCCATCTTAGCTTCCATGCCCTTTATCTTAGATTCCACACCATTTATCTTAGATTCCACGCCATTTATCTTAGCATCTGTTAGCTTTTGTGAGCGTGACATTTGTTGCACTTGTTCTTGTAATTTTGATATATCATGTAGCATTTCTTCCTCTTCTTCATGAGTCATGCTAGAGCTTTCAGGTTCCTTACTAGGTGTTTGCATTTTATTTCCTCAGGGCATCAGTTACCGATAATAATGCTTTACTATGCCCTTTGAATTCCTTCAAACCAAGCTTATGCAAAAATTTAAAAAAAAAAACTACACACTTTTTTTTACTTTGTAGAAGCCTGATATTGAATCTGATGTATCTCTGTAATTTCGAATCATACAGTTCTAAGATTGTGATCTGTAGTAGCCTTCTATGTCCTCTTTCCAATGCCACTAGTCTGATCCAAATTGGACTCTCCAAGAAAGAGTTATGCACAATCTCCCGTAGTGACCTGATTATAGACTATTTCAGTAGAGCGAACTTGTATGAAGTGCCACGTGTCACTACTTCAACCTTTCACTCTGAAAAATATATAAAAGAAAACTACAGTCCGCCCTCTTTCTTTACCTTCTTACAAAATTTCAATCCGATGCTCAGAAAGAAAGTTATGACGATTTTCCCCAGGTCACCTGTTTTGAGTGTAATTCAGGAGTCTGCAAAAAGACCAACTTCCTCAGATCATATCTCCAAAAATATCACGCGAAAAGCTTTGAAATTCGGACCCAACATTCAGCGCGATTTCTTCTCAAATGGGTTTTTTGTACGACTTCTGAAACATCACAGAAAAAACGTTATAGCGAAAATTCCATGATGACCTGTTTGAAGCAGCGAAACCCTAGAATCCAAAGCTCTGATACCAAATGTTATGAAACCAGCTCAAGAAAAGATAAAAAAGAGATAGATCACGCCTTAGAATTCAGCATCTTCGAGGGGGAAACCTCCTTTACATTACATAAATGAACAATTCTTGGATGATTCAAATGACAAAACCTCCTTTCTATATATAGGAGTCTAAGGAGTCACAATATAATCCAGCCGACCTAACAATAATAATATAAAGCCACAAAAATAACAATAGAGGGATTCTATGGGCACATTAATAACAATATGGGGGCAATGGGGGCACAACAATATAAATAAGGGGTATAACTACAATAGTAGTGGGGTAATCACTAGTATTATAGGGACCCAACATAGACCAATGGTATGATAACCATCAAGCTAAATGACCCAACCCACATAGTCATGGCGATGAGGTGAAAGTGCCATGTTCAAGAGCGACCTGCTACCATAAAGTTTCCTCGGCTTTTTCCCATTTTCCCCAGTCATTTCTGACTAGTACCTCTTTATTTTTTTTCAAGCTTGAGGAGGATAACATATGCTTGTTGTATAACTCCACCCTTCGGGTGAATTCATTACTATTTGATGTTTTAACGAGTCTAGTGAAGGTGAAACTCGGTCTTGTCTAGATGGACAAGTTTGTTGCTATTTAATGTTTTTTAACGAGTTTAACGACAAAGATAAATCGATCCTTTTCACATTTAGAGTCTAAAAAGGGACTAAAAGGAAACTCCACTAGTTATTTTTTGTAAATTTGTCTCTCAAGTGTGAAAAAGCATAAAATAATACAAGAGAGAACCTATTGATCATGTTCAATCAACGAGTACCTTTTTCGTAGTTAATCTATCTCATCCCAAAGAAGGAGTAAAACTATATTGAGTAGATATCGATTCTAATCCATTAACAAGCTAGAAAGGACAAGCGCTCGGCAATATTTTCATGTTTAGAGAGTCTAAAAAGAGCTTAAAGAGGACTCCAAGGGGGTTCTTTTTTCATTTTTAACAAAGCTCGAAAAGGTGATAAAAGTTTGCTTTGTGGTCAAATATGTTCAATTTACACGTAAGCACATCATAACTACATATCAATTGTTAATCCTGCTCAAGATGTCATCAAAATAGATTAAAAATACATGTTCATGGATTAAATAAATGAAAAACCAATGTTTAGTCGATTAATGTGCAAGAAATAAACATAAAAATTGGTTCTTACCATTCATTTTCACCATCTCGTTTTTACCTTTTGATCTCTGGAGTAGTTTTTCCTTCGAAGTTCACCAGTTTATTGCGGAGGATTCAGCGGATCATTCGTCATGCTGTTTGGACCAGGTAGGAGTTAACTCTATTCTCTTTTATTCCATTTATTTCCTGTTTTAGTCAAGTAAATTTTAGGGTTCTGAGGCTCCTAGGGTTTCATTTTCCAATTCAGGAATAACGGTAATTATATGGAGAGAATGAGAGCATGAAGAACAGGATATCATGGCCTTGAATAATCAGGGTACAGTTGAGGCCCTAAGAAATTGTGGGTTACTCAAGTATTTCCAATTATCCAACATGCAGCAGCAGATTGATCTTCTACAGTTCCTTGTTCAATCATGGGATTCGACTAATCAGACTTTTCACATTCGGGACAAAGAGGTCCCATTTACCATCGATGATATATACTTTTTGACCAAAATGTCGAGGCAGGGTGCCCCCATTTCACTAACAGGACTTGTCCATGGGGGTAGACCAGTGAAAGATTATGTGCGACAGTTTTGTAGGTAGGGTGCCCAGCCTAGCAGAGATGGAAGGATAAATATCAAGGATGTTAGTGATTTACCACTAAGGACGATCCTCTTTACCATTGCCAGATTGGTTGGTAGTTCGACACTTCATTTGGCCAACAGATCATACATGCAGTATGCTTTAGAATGTTTAGAGCTAAAGGTGTTCAACTGGTGTGAGGTTGTTCTTTCATCTGTGAAAGAGAAATTGACCAAGGTAAAAAGAGGAAATATCAAGAATTTCAGCTATGGATCGATCGTAATTTCTTTTTCCTTGGAGAGAATTCCTCTCTTACAGCCATAGCTTATTTCATTGGGTGTATTTGGATCGTGAGACCCAAGGATGTAGAGGTGGGGAGATCTTATGGCTAGGCATGGTGCCCATTCATCGATCGTATTTACCTCTACATTCTTTGAATAGTTCAATCAACAGGAGATGACGTTCATAGAATATCCATATTCAGGAATGGATTTACGCGGCGATCCAAGTTACCATTACCAGTTGGAGCAATGTGGAGTGCTATTGGTAAATTGTTTGACCAAGTGTTTTTAATTTTTTAAAGTTTTTGCATTTTTGTGTTTTTTGATTAATTCCAAGACTAAACAAAATCAATTTTTATGTATACAGATGTTGGACCTGTTTGACCTGTGGGGGACCCACGAGATGTAGCTGGACCAGCATAGAGACCTATAGGGAGAGCGGTTCTTCGAGACTTGGATTTGGCCGAGACTCTGGCTGAATTGCAAGATCACATAGAGGGATTAACCCTGGGTATTCCGGATGTCTGAATCGAGGAGCTACCTATGTGATTGGAGTGCCACACCATTTGTGTACTAGGTCATTGGATGAGACTCTTGTGCATGATAGCACATGCAGTGACCTGTTATCATGAGCACCACTAGTCTACTTAGATGCTTTTTCTGCATACATTTTAGTTTTGGGTTAGATGACCAATTTTTGTCTTGGACACAAACTGTTTGTAAAAACTTTTACAATTATCTATTTTACTTTCAGGGTTTTATTATGGTTGAGTGATGCAATCCTATCTAATTGATGATGCTAATTGAAAATATTTACTTTACATATGCCACAAATGTCTATTTAACACATAATTTTCTAGAGAATCAGTTAATGCGTTTAGATTTATGGAAATATGTTGATATTGAATAAAATCAAAATACCTTTCCAAAATACAAACTCTAAGGAACATGCGATGAATTGCTAGGTTTCAAACGGTATAAATGCTAGTAATTTGTAGTAGAACGAGCTACGAGTCCAGCCTAATGATGATGCAGCGAAAACCAAGTGAAATGGCATCAGAGAGAAGTTCAATCAATGCACTATACTCAGCGATATTGTTTGTCGGTCGACCAATGCAAATCCCTCTAAAACTCATTAACTCGTCGCTTGGGGTGAAAATAGCCCATGGTGCAGAAGATAGGTTATGCGTACTATGACTAGCACCATCGGCGTTGTTGGTCACTTTAATTGTTTATTAATTCAAACAACTAAGTGCTACATAAATTGTCAACCCAGGGAAGTCTGTTTATTTCAAAGGCAACTACACACTGTATGTGCTCAATCTCAAAAGTAGTAAAAGTTGTAGTAATAAGTATACTAGTCACACCTTGCTCTAAGCAAACTGAAGCTCTACTCTAAGTTACAACAAAAACAACCTATTGCAGACAATTATCAAAGAATGCTTAATTTCATTAAAAAGAGAAATCTAATGAAAGGAATCAATCTGCAAAGGAAAGCACTAGCTATGTTGTAACAGAGAACATGACCCTATTCCCCAAGCAGGAATCTTCAGCACCTGTTTCTGATTACCATGCTTGCCAACTCACTCTGTAAACTCAATTGCCAATAAAGCACTCACGGATTAACTGTAGATGAATTTGAGAAAGTAATGCAGCAATCAATTGGAAAAACAGAGTTCAACAATAATGCATAAGCAACATTCAGTAAACAAAGCTTTTAACAAGGTATGGATAGAAAACACACTTAACACATTGCAGAAATATAATGGGTGAATCTTGTGATGAAGGTGGACCCTGTCCTTCTCACAAGATTCCCCAGGAAACGGGAACTAGAAATATATGTTTAGAATAGTGTTTTATTCATCCATCAATATGTCATGTTACAAAAGGATTCAAGTTATTTTCCTTCAGCTAGACCTTCCCGTAGTCTGTCTATCCCCTCTAATGTAGATGTCTCCTCTTTTTAAAGAGGAGACATCTATTACAATTGATTATATTGTAAGTCCTATCTTTAACCCAATATACCAAAATAGGGAAATCAATTTTCCCATTAACAAAATGTTGTTACAATGGTTATGGTAATGCTGACTTTGGAGTGTGGTTGTTACATCCAGTGTAGCAGCTCCTTCGATGATCTTCTTCTATTGCTGTTGAATCTAGAATGCAAATCACAGCTGCTTCAACAACGGGATTTGCGCATTGTTCTAACTGTTACAGTAACATAACCTGTAATAATAACCCTGCAGTCTCCAGACTATTTCAGCAATGTAGACTACAATGATAACTATTTCAACAACTATCCAATTCAACGATTAACTATGAAGGTAATGTAATTATATGTAAAATAAATTAAACGTATAGTACCGAGAAGATGTATTGTATACCTTTGGAAAAATTGATTAAAGCAATAACATGGACTTTAAATATAGGTTGGAAAAGGATGACATAATAGAAAACTATATGTTCAAAAAGTGACAATGTAGGGTCCTAACAGGCGTAACCAACAAATGGTTTTGAAAAGTTTGACATCTGCAACAAATGCGAAGTGGATTACTTAACCAAATAAAAACCCTAAAAGAAACACACTCACACATGCAATCCAAGCATATTTACATGAGTTTTACCATACTTAACTAAGCATAGTAACATTTTAAATACAACCCATTTCTAGGCTTAGACAATGGAATTCCATCATAATATACTAACTCGTAGGCACCTTTCGTCAAAAAGCGCTTAACAATATAAGGGCCCATCTAAAGCGGTTTAAATTTTCCTTCTCCAATTTTATCAGACTCCTGATCGTAAAGCAAGACCAGGTCACCTTCTGAGAAGACACGAGGCTTGAAATTTTTATCATATTGCGCCTTTACCCGTTTCTTATGCGCTTCGTTAGCCAATGCGCCATCACAATGGGTTTCATCTAGATGGATTAATTCCAAGAAACGTGCTTCTTCTTTAGAAGTGTCAGGTAGCAGGTCAATTGCGAGTTTGAGTGACGAAATTTCACATTGAATTGGCAAGACTGCTTCCAAACCATACACCAACTGAAAGGGTGTGAATCCGGTAGCATTTCTCACCGAGGTTCGATATGCCCACAAAGCCGAGTACAGGATTAAATTCCAATTTTGTTTATGAACTCCAATCATTCGTTGCAACATGCGCTTAAGGACCTTGTTTATAGCCTCAACTTGTCCATTATCTTGTGGGTAATATGGAGTAGAACTATATGTGACAGTCCTAATTTGGCAGTCAACTCAACCATCATATGATTGCAAAAATATGACCCATGATCTGTGACTATGGACTGTGGTACACCAAACGTGGCAACCACGTGGTTGAAGAAAAATAATGTAGTCGTTTCACCACTGTTGTTTAATGTAGGCATCACCTTGGCTCATTTGGTAAAATAGTCAACAACGACTATAATATACCCATGTCCCCCGATCGAGGTGGGGTTACATGTCATAAATTCAATGCCCCATTTAGCGAATGGTCCAACAGCGGCTACTGGATGCAAAGGTGGAGGTGGTAATCTGGTTTTTTGATCAAATATTTGACATGCATGACAACTCCTGATAGCAATTATGCAATCCTTGACGATAGTTGGCCAGAAGTAACAAGCCCGTAGAATTCTCTGTGTTGTAGCATAGCCAGATAGATTTCCACCACAAGCACCTGAATGACGTTCATTCAAAGCTTTCTCAGCCTCCTCATGAGTGAGGCACCTACATAAAATCGTATCGATACCACGGTGATAAAGCATTTCACCAATGATCAAATAACTTTTGGCTTGGTATCAGATATGTCATTGTTCAGAGCGAGAGGTATTGGGCCAGAAAGCTTGGGTCTGGAGATAGATTAGTATATCCCCATACCATGGATCACTTGATGAAATGAGAAACAGAGACTCATCCAAGATTAATGCTTCTGACGTTGAAGCATTGGAGGATGAGGGAAGATCGGAAAGTAGTTGGCAAATACGAGAGATTTCTTTGACTTAGATTTAGTGAATTCAAAATCAAATTCCCGCAATATAGCTATCCACTTCGAATATTTTCCCCCCAGCAATTAACGTGACAAAATGTATGTCATATGGTTGCAATCGAAGATAATTGTAGTTTTATGCAGGAGGATATAGTGACGAAACCTCTGCACAGCTTAAATGGCTGCCAAAGCTAACTTTTCGACATAAGAATAGTTCCTTTCTATATCATCGAGATTACGACTCAAATAATATACTAGATGTTTTATTCCATCCTCTTCTTGGACTAAAACCATTCCGATGGTTGTATCTGCAGCGACGAGATGCACGTAATAGTCCTGTTGATAGTTTGGGGCATACATTAATGATGCTCTAATCAGGGAATCTTCAAGAGCACTAAAGGAAGCTTAAGCAACCTGATCCCAATGGAAGGGTACCCATTTCTTCAACAGACGAGTAAAACCTTTAGCCATTTTAGCATAGTTTGGAATGAACCTCCTCAAAAATTTTGCCTTCCCTTGAAGTTTTTGTAACTCTAATAAATTCGAAGGTGGAGGCAAGTCAAGTATTGCCTAAACCTTAGTTGGATCAAGTCGAATTCCGTCTTTTGAGACCATGAATCCAAGCAATCAACCAGAGCCAACACAAAACACACACTTGTGTGGATTGAGCCTTATTTTGTAGTGTCGACACTGCAAGAATATTGCTCTAAGATGTTGCAAGTGATCAGTCCGCTTTCGTGAATGAGCAGGCAAGTCATCAAGATATGGTTGAACAATGCTCTTAATGTCATGGAAGGCATAGTTCATTGCCCTCTGAAATGTAGCCCCTGCATTCTTCCAAACGGTAACTTTCTATAGGCGAATGTGCCCCACAGACAAATAAATGCAGTTTTTGACAAGTCCTGTGGGCGGATATTGATTTGATTATAGTCGGAAAATCCATCCATGAATGAAAATATTTCACATCCAGCACATTCGTCAATAATTTGGTCGATGAAGAGTGTAGGATAATTGTCTTTTGGACATGCTTTATTTACATCCCGGTAATCAACACACACTCGAATTGTTCCTTGTTTTTTCATCATTGGAACAATGTTTGATACCCAATCAGTAACAGGTATAGGGTAAATGAAGCCAGCACGCAAAATTTTTTCAACCTCTATCTTAATACCAACAACCTTCTTTGGATGTACAAGTCGAAGTCGCTGTTGTACTGGTTTGACATCAGGGTACATTTTGATTTGATGTTCAACAATGCTTGAATCAATGCCTGGCATCTCCTCGTAAGACCATGCAAATATGTCTCTGAATTCATGAAATAGAGCACAATAATTATTGATTTCCAAAGGAGAACAAGATTTGCCGACATGAATGTTTTCTACAATGTTAGGCTTGATCGAAATGTCTATAGAAATGTTTCTTCTATGTTAGACAAATTACGCTCAGAATATACGGAATATATTCTAACAGAATTTGAAAATAAATCTACAATTTAAGGGTGTACTAGCTCATTTGAATAATCTTCATTGGAATCTAGAAGATGGGAATGATGATGATAATCTTCCCATGGTTCTTCTCCTATCATCATTGATTGGATGATTCCTTCATATGTATAATATATACAAGAAAAAGGATCCGAAGAAGTACTGTATTCAGATTAATGATCTACCCATTAAATCGGGGAATGTGGATTTGGAAATGTCGCACAAGCAATAAATATTGTTTTCTATGCAAGCTCGATAGGGCTTAGCGGCATAACCTCAGCAAAAATTTCGTCTTAAATACTATTGGTGATCCTCTTTAAGTCAGATGAAGAGGAGGATAACATATTACATGTCTCGACTCTCGCAACTTTCGAAATCTCAGATGGTGAAGGAAGTGTAAAAGTACCCACTAGGGAAGGATCTTTGAAAAGAACTACACCAACAGATTGAAGTGAAAGTGGTGGTCTGTTAACAAACAGAATGCTTCCCATAACTTGAGAACTAGAGGCAAAAATCATAACGAAGCCTTACCGAATCATCATTCAAGGAGTTTGAGGAACACCATAAATGAAATGTCATGATGTGATTTGACGGGTCTTCTCCGGGATTTCCATTAAACTTTGGAATATCGGAAGGCAACTTATGACGAATTACCAGCCACCATGGTGCATATAAAATTGGATCATTGGTAAAACGGTTCAAATTCGGTAATTTTAAAGTTGCAACAATTGGTAACTGCCAATTCAAATCAGGTTGAGCATATCCAGGATAAGATGGAATTGCTTGTGCAGTAGGCCTTTTCATACCCATATAAGGCGGATAACCTTGATATGGCGGTTGGACATAACCGGTATATGGATTAAAACCTGGTTGACTTTGCAATTTTCCATAACCAGGCTGGGCTTGATACACAGGGCCCTGATATGCTTGATACTGTCCTTGCCCAGGTTGAACTTGAAAAGCTGGCCCATACTGAGGTTGGACATTCTGAAAAGGAGGCTGTTGATATTGTGGCTGCCAAGGTTGTTGGGGTACCAGTTGTGAAGTCTGATATTTCCCCCCAATTCCAACTTGACCAGGCTGAGGATAAACATAACCAATAGAAACTTGAGTCACTCCATATAATGGCACACTAGCCTGAGGTAATTGTACCCCGGAAACAAGCGGTTGTTGTATAACAGCCTGAGAAGCTTGGGTTTGCTAACTCGAAACTTGTGGTTATAAGGTAGCAGAACTAACTTGTGCAGGTTGAGATACAACAGGTTGAGCTTGTATCTGTGGTTCAATAGTTGCGACAAGTACAGTCGAAATAGTCGACTCAGTTTGCATAGGTTGTGTTGGGTACACAAGCCTTCGTTGTGGTGGCAAAGTTGGCTGCCACTGATAGACTCTCATTTCAGGTTGACCTGAATAAGGTGCGACATAACCATAGGGTTTTTCTCCTTGATAGGGAGGATGTGGTGAATAGGAATACTGCTGACTGTATGGTGGAATTCGAGTGTTAAGAGGATATACGTGTCTTTGTTCACTAAATTGCCCAATTTGATATTGGTATTGGTAAGCAGGATCAAACTGTTGTCCCTGATAAGAAGAACCAGGTAAAATGTCCGATGATGACATGGGTGATGACCATGGCAAAGAAGAAACCCCTAAGTGGATTCCAGACATAGACTGGTAACTAGCCGGGATGGATGGTTGTCCATATAAATGTGACTCAGGTGTGGTAGAAAACATCGAAGAAGTAGCAACAAAGGATTCTGCCATAGCTACATCAGATGAAGCAGTTTGGGATGTTTATGGTTGTTCTACCATGGTTAACTGACCCAAGAGTTGACCTAATGACTCAAGTGGTATTTCAGAGGTAGCAGTAAAAAAGAGAGCAGTAAAACGAGGAGGAGATTGAGAATAAAGAAACAAACTAGGTCTAAAATGGTGTGGAGTCCGAGGGGTAGAATCTTCCTCAATTTCTTCCTCTACAGCAATTAATCCAAGTGGAAGGATTTAACTATCAGGTTTGAAAAATACTTCTGGCGTTAAAGATGAAGTTTCAGAAACTATAGATGACTGAGGTAATTTAGTAACAACTTCGAAATGTTCAAGGTCAAAGTCCAAATGTTCTGGTAAAAGAACTTTAGCTTCAAGGGAAGGTTCGTGAACAACTTCTGGTTCAAAAATGTCTTCGGTTTCAATTGCTATGGGTTCTGGATCAAATTCCAATTGAACTGGTTCAAGTCCTAAAGTAATTTTTTGTTGATTAACTTCACTTTGTGGATCAACTTTAGTTGTTTCTGTTATAGCGGCCTTAGGTAGTTGAGTAACTTCTTCTTGTGTAACAAATGTACCAGAAATGGTTGGAATAACTGGAGGCTCAGTACTAGCTGTGATAGGCGGCTCTGGTAATTCAAATGAAATACCATAATGTACCAGACTCAGTTTGATGAGTCCACCTTCACCGAATAGAAGTCACTTCCGGTGGCAAGGGCGGTTTGCTTGTAACTCTCCTCGAACGACAGAGTGGAGGTTGATTTTCTTCCATAATTTCTGATTGATTCTATCAACTTAAAATCAACTAAGGAATGAGAATGTTATTCGCGGTCAATTAATTTTTACGACACTGGAACACAACTTTTCTTTTTCATTTTTAAAGAGTCGAGAAAAAACAAAAGATGACTCTAGTCGCCTTCGATTTTTAATGAGCCTGAAAGGACAAGTGCTCAGATGATCCTTTTACTTTTAAAGAGTCGAAAAGGAATGAAAGTGACTGCTCTAGAGATTCTAGACAAGAGGTTTTACTAGACTAACTGAAAAAAATCAATATACACCTTGGTGATAAATGAAAGAGAAATGACCAAGGACTTTACATACGACAGTCAATCTTCCCGAATGCTGTGTTCAGTGTGTTGCGATCGGTAAGGTGGCAGACTCGGCTTTGTAGGGATAAAGGATTTCAACCTATTGGGTTCTCCCACCATATACTCGATGGTACAGGGAGCACAAGTCCATACTAGCACTTATCGAATCAATGAGGAGGAATCACCCAACCTCAGTGAAAACGATAGTCACTAGGTTTAAAGACATCGGAACACATCTCTAGCCTAGACCTCTAGATGTTTTCCTTAAGTTCCAATGCGTTATTAGATTAATTGATGTAAATTTTAGGTTGATATTGCTTAAAATTTGCCTTTGAAGGTTTCACCATGAGATGTTTTCTGCAATTCCTAAGAATGCAACTAGAATGAGAAGCACTCTTTCCATTTAATTTTAGCAATGAAAATCCTAGCTATGAGGGATAGAGCATACAAGTACTTTTTGAACTAGCAACAAAGAGCACAAACTAATGCAATTCCCTAAACCATTCCTTTCGAACACACAAAATCAAACTCTAAGATGCAAATTGCATGTATTTCTTTTCAGTTTCTCTTAATGTGAATGATGCAATAAGAAAAACTAATGCAAAAATGATTCAGAAGTCCTTTCATAAAAAATGATGATTTGTGACAATTTATTTTAGAGGGAAAGGAAGACTGTACGACACTTTCAATTTTAAAGAAATTGTCAGACCAGGAGGTAACTCCTCAAAACAATTCATTGATATTCATTCAAGTTGGTCTTTATTATATACATGAGGGAGAGACTGTTCATTTCATCTCCCAGTGACTATTCATATTTTCTATTATTTATTTACATCAATTTCAGCTATTCACCCAATCTTGATGATTAGGTGTCAACATTCCCCCCCTTAATCTGAAGGGATGTTGGTGAGTCCAAGCATCATTCTAAATCTTTCAAGCTTTTCTCTTCCAAGTGCTTTGGTGAAGATGTCTGCAATTTTCTCATTAGTGGAACAATGGCGGAGATGGATTGTTTTGGCCTCAACATGATGTCAAATAAGATGATATTTAGTATTTATGTGCTTCATTCAATCATGGAACTTTGGGTTCTTGGCCAACTTTATTGTTGAGGTATTGTCAATCATGAGTGGAGTCAATTGTACTTGTTTTACCTGCAAATCTTCAAGAAAATTCTTGAGCCACACAATTTCTTTTGTTGCCTCAGTTGTTGCCACATATTCTACCTCTGTTGTGGAATCTGCTAGAACTAATTGTTTTCATGATCTCCAGGAGACAGCTCTTGATCCAAGACTCATAGCATAACCTGAAGTAGATACCCAGTTTCTTTGTCTACATCGAAGTCTGAATCAGAGTATCCAATCAAGCTGAATTCGTCCATCTGTGTATACTTGATTCCAAAGTCTTGAGTTCCCTTCAAGTACCTTAGAACTCTTTTTGCAGTAGACCAATGTCCCTCACAAGGCTTTTGCATAAATCTGGAGAGGATTCCAATAGCAAATGAAATGTCTGGTCTGGTAGTAGTTAGGTACTTGAGACTTCCTACAAGCTGTCTATACTTTGTTGCATCCTCAAACTCTTTTCCTTCAATGGATGTGAGCTTTATGTTTTGTTCCATTGGAGTAGTAAGAGGATTGCATTCTATCATGCCAAACCTATTCAACAGATCTCCAATGTACTTCTTTTGAGAAAGGAATATGGACTTCAAATGTTGAGTTACTTCAATACCAAGATAGTAATGAACATAGCCCAAATCAGTCATTTCAAAACATTTCTTCAATTCCTTCTTTATGGATGCAATGTAGCTTTCATTTTTCCCTGTCATCAAAATATCATCTACATATACCACAAGATATACAACTATTTTTCCAACTTTCTTTAAAAATAAAGTTGCATCATCATCAATTAGTTTTTCATACCAGGCTCGCAGTGCTTGTTTGAGGCCATACAATGATTTCACAAGTTTGCATACTTTATGTTCATGTCCTTTCACAACAAATCCTTCAGGCTGGGACATAAAAACATTCTCTTTTAGATCTCCATGCAAGAAAGCAGTTTTTACATCCATTTGATGGACTTTCCAACCGTTCTGAGCTACTAGGGAAAAGAGTGTCTGGATGGTAGCCCATTTTTCTATGGGGGCAAAAGTCTCCTCATAATCGACCCCTTCCTTCTATGCAAAACCTCTTGCCACAAGCCTGGCTTTGTGCTTGTCAAGTGAGCCATCAACTTTATACTTGTTCTTGTAGACACACTTGCAGCCAATTGGTTTGGTTCCTAATGGAGGATCAACCAGCTTCCAAGTGCCATTCTTTATAAGGGCATCATACTCCTTTTGCATCACTCCTTTTCATTCATCATGAGAAGCAACTTCTTTGAAGGAATATGGCTTGAAATCTGTAGAAAAATTCAATTCACAATCAGAAGAAACATCCATATCAACAGGTGAACCAGAGTCATCTACATCACCTCCATTTTTCCGGTTTGAATTTCTAGTTCCTATCTTTCCAACCTCATCAAGATGAACACTTTTAAGTGTCTTTGTTAGCCACTTTGCGGGACCTTTCTCAGATGGTCCACGCTGCTCCATTGATTGAGTTGGGATTGAATCAAGATTGATTCTCCCAATTCTATCAATCACATCACTTAAACTATCATCTGTTGTTGGAGTTTCATGCGGGGGAGAGAGTGCTTCAGAAGAATATTCCATAGGTTGATCTAGTATAGGAATCCCCCCTTCAAGATGTGGAATCTGATTATTAAATTCTTGAAATGATTTTGGGTTTGCGAATCTATCCAAGCAATCAAGTTGCCGCTCAAAAACATTGTTTGATGTTTCAAGAAAGATTACATCTCTAGATACAACAAACTTTTTATTGACTTCATCATAGAGACAGTATGCTTTGGAGGTGTTTGAATACCCCAGGAAGATACACCTATGACTTCTTGCACCAAGTTTGTTTCTATGTACCTTTGGTATCAAGGCATAATAGGTGGAACCAAAGACCCTGAGATGTTTTACCGAAGGATTGTGCCCATACCACATTCCATAGGGAGTCTTATTTCTGATAGCATTAGATGGACATCTATTCTTTATATATACAGCACATAGAACTGCATCAGCCCAAAACATCAATTTTACATTTTTGAAAAACATCATGGAGCATGCCATATTTAAGATTGCCCTATTCATTCTTTCAGCTACATTGTTCTGTTGGGGATTATAAGGCACAATTGTTTGATGTTTGATCCCATGTTGGCAAAGATAGTTTTCAAATTCATTTGAAGTATATTATTTTCCATTATCAGTGTGAATAGAGCCAATATGAGATTGTGCATCATTTTCAATCCATGTATGAAAGTTCTTGAATGTTTGAAAAGCATTAGATTTTTTCTTCAATAAATAAACCCAACACATTCTGGTGTAGTCATCAATAAATGCCATCATATATTTATTTCCATTTGCAGAAGGAACAGGCATTGGAACACATAAATATGAATGAATGAGTTCAAGTTTTCTATGTTCTCTTGAATGTGAATCATGAAAACACTATTTTCCATGCTTTCCTAGAATGCAAGAATCACATTGCTAAAGTTTCCTAGGAATTGTAGGAAAACCAGTAACACCACTTTTCTTCAGAAAGTGGAGGCTATCATAGTTCAAATGTCAAAATCTAGCATGCCATAATAAACTTGATGGAAGTGTACCTTCTTCATAATGAGAGTTGTATGAGAAATGTTGTGCACGAGCAGAGATACCCTACAGCTTGAGAAGCATTTCTTCTTCTATCCCCCTCATGAAAAGTGAGTGGTCAGATGCTTTTCTCACCTCAAGCTTGCCATCAAACATATGAATGGAGTGACCTTGCTAGCAGATGTGGACCAAGGACAGCAAGTTTCTCTTCAGTTGTGGGAGATATAGAACATGATGCAGAAGAAAGTCTGGAAGACTAGGCAATTTAAGCCTGATTGTGCCAAGCCCTGATGGCTTGAGTTTTGATTGGTCTGCAAAGTATACTGCTCCATCAACATTGTTAGTAAATTCTTCAAAAAAATATTTTCTATGAGTCATGTGGCAAGTTGCTCCTGAATCAAGAAACCAATCATTTTTCCAAGAAGCAAGTGAAGCATTAAATAAGTCTTCATTTACTCCGATATTACATTGTGCCACAACATAATGAGCAGATTCAGGTGCTTTACCTTGCTCTGTGTCATTAGTTTTACCTTTGGGTTGGTTTCTTTGCTACTCAATTTTTTCCCAAGGTAACTTGCATGTAGAGGCATCATGTGATCCATTTCTTTCGCAGCGTATGCAGTGAAAATCTGAGTTTTCTCCTTGAGAATGTCTACCCCCTGCCTCTGAAATATCTTCCTCTTCATCTTCGACCACCTCTTCCTCTGGAAGAATCTTCGGCAAGATTCTTTTCTTTATGAGCAAGGCACACAGCCTCTTCAAAAGATTCAGGGGCTGTCTTCTTTCCAAAAGTTTTCTCTCTTTCAACAAATTTTCTCACAAGAGAGGCAAAGGTAATATCTTTGATATTTCCATTTGCTTGCAATGACTCAAGATAATTGGAGTAAGTAGGATAAAGTGCCTTGAGAAAAGCTATCAGAGGAATATCCAGTTTAACATTAGTGACTTTGATATCATGCATTACAGATTTTACTTCTGATGCAAGAACAAGAGAATCATTGTTTTGTAATTCAAGAGTGAAGAGTTTAATCATGAGTTGAACAACTTCAAGTGCAGAGTGTGAGTCATAGATTTCTTTCAGCTTTTGTAAGGCTTCGAAAGTAGTTGAAAATGGTGAAATATGGCAACTCATCTCTTCACTTACAGATGCTGCAATTAATGCACAAGCTTTGCTATTCTTATTTTCCCAAATGGCAAACTCTTTGTATGAGGTAGGTTGTTCTGGCTCTTTGTCTCCGTCTCCAACACACATTCCTTTCCACAACTCATTGAAAATGAGGGTGTATTTTATCTTCCGAGACCACTCAGGATAGTTCTCCTTGCCAATGAGAACTACTCCCACAATAGATATGATTGAATGCATTGTAAAATATGAGTGTTGTAAAAATACTTCTGCTGGCAAAAAAAAAATGTGCTTTTGTGGAAAAAAAGACTTCTGCTGGCAAAAGAAAATGTGCTAAAAACTCGCGCAGGAGAGGAGGCTCTCACGCATAGGCTCTGGACAATAATAGTTTTGGAGCACCACGCAATTGAAATGAGGGGTAACATGGTATTGTATCCCCTAGAATACATGCCAGAATGGAGTAGCGAGCAATTGAAATGAGGGGTAACATGGTATTGTATCCTCCACAATACATGTCAGAATGGAGCAACGCACAATTGAAATGAGATTTAAAGTTTCTATACCCAAACCATCGATTAAATGCATGGGATGGAGACCACTATGGATAGAAGAGCATAGTGCGCACAAGGATTGGGAGAGTATTAACTACAACATTCATATGACTGTCGAGCAGTATTACGCGTGAGGGTGTAATGAACAACAGAGGCAACGCAGTATTAACCTAGAGAATGGTGAGGAGCGATCAGTGTACCAGCATTCAATGTATACCTAGGGCTGTGAGATCAAATACAATGGCAGTGTGGCCTGATTTTTGCAGGAGATCGACAAGCTTATACCAACACCAAGCCCCGTGGCCTCCCTCATGAACTAGAACAAGCATGACATGGCACTGACTGAGAGGAGGAGGAGGATGCCATTGCTAACAGTAACACCAAGTATCAATTAATCAATGGCGACCTTCTTGGAGGATCCTCCAGGCGACGGTCAGGCTGGAGAAAAAATATTCAAGAAGAAATGCGCCCAATGCCATATGGTTGACAAGGGTGCAGGTTTCAAGCAGCGTAGCAAAGAAGGCAGCACAGGTAGGCTTGATGGTATGGGAGTGCCAGAGAGCAGTGTTATTAGACTATGTTAGTTTGAATGCATTATTCTGGGAAAAGAATGCGGCAACCTATGGGGAGAGCGCAGAAAGCATCATGAGTATTTTGTATGCAAGTGAAGAAGCGATAGGAGCAGCGTAATAGAGAATAATAGTGAGTCGCAGGGGAATAATGATGTGTTCAGGCCAATGGAAGTGTCAGAGCTGCTAGGCTAGCCAGTCTGCATAGGATTCAGAATACCATAGGCAGAATAGGGAGTTACAAAGCAGAGGGAAGCCAAAAATTGTGTTGGCTCTGATACCATGTCAGACCAGGAGGTAACTCCTTAAAACAATTCATTGATATTCATTCAGGTTGGTCTTTATTATATACATGAGGGAGAGACTATTCATTTCATCTCCCAATGACTATTCATATTTTCTATTATTTATTTACATCAATTTCAGTTATTCACCCATTCCTGATGATTAGGTGTTGACATAAATGAAGATTTTTGACACTTTAAATGAAAATACAAATCAAATGCACAAGTAAATCAATCGATTATTTATGAATGAAGACTTTATGACACTTCATTTTTCGATGAAAATGATGACACTTTTCTATCGACAAAACAATCGATCAAAACTACCTTTCGACAATGGATTGCAAATGATAAACAAATACATAAAACAACATCCAACAATCCAGTCTAAATTAGGTCGAATAAAGAGATAAAAACTGTTTTCAGAGACAAAACATCATTGACATTCAGCAACTCATTCAAACAAGAGAAAATTGGCAGAAAACTTTCAGTTCCTAGAGGGAAACTGACCCTCAAGGGATCAACACAGGCAGCAGTTAGAGACAGTGTACTGAATCACACTATATCTATGTGGAAGTGTACTGTAGCGCACTGTGTCCTTCATTGGACTATGTTGGTGACAGTAAGCCATTCTGAAGGCAATTTTGACACAGTTTCGACTCAACTTTTAATGAAAAAAAACTGAAATGCAATCAACGACTACAAGTATAGTATGTAGAAATGTCTTTTTCAAGCCAGGAGTAACTCCAGTTTGGCAGAAAACTGATACGATTTATTTCATTAGGTAGCTATTGTTATATACAAAGAATGTGACTGCTCAGTTCATCTTATGATGACTGTTCACATTCCAAATTCACCCAATCGCAAAGGATTAGGTGTCAACATTCCCCCCCTTAATCTAAAGGGATGTTGGTGAGTCCAAGCATCGTTCTGAATCTTTCAAGCTTTTCTCTTCCAAGTGCTTTGGTGAAGATGTCTGAAATTTGCTCATTTGTGGAACAATGACGGAGATGGATTGTTTTGGCCTCAACATGATGTCGGATCAGATGATATTTAGTATTGATGTGCTTTGTACAATCATGGAACTTTGGTTTCTTGGCCAACTTTATTGCAGAGGTGTTGTCAATCATGAGTGGAGTTTATTGTACTTGTTTTACCTGCAAATCTTCAAGAATTTTCCTAAGCCACACAATTTCTTTCGTTGCTTCAGCTGCTGCCACGTATTCTGCTTCTGTTGTGGAATCTGCTAGAACTGATTGTTTGCGTGATCTCCAAGAGACAGCTCCTGATCCAAGACTCATAGCATATCCTGAAGTAGATACCCTAGTTTCTTTGTCTCCATCGAAGTCTGAATCAGAGTATCCAATCAAGCTGAAGTCGTCCACCTGTGTATACTTGATTCCAAGGTCTTGAGTTCCCTTCAAGTACCTTAGAACTCTTTTTGCAATAGAACAATGTCCCTCACAAGGCTTTTGCATAAACCTGGAGAGGATTCCAACAGCAAATGAAATGTCTGGTCTGGTAGTAGTGAGGTAGATGAGACTTCCTACAAGCTGTCTATACTTTGTTGCATCCTCGAATTCCTTTCCTTCAATAAATGTGAGCTTTAAGTTTTGTTCCATTGGAGTAGAAAGAGGATTGCACTCTGTCATGCCAAATTTGTTTAACAAATATCCAATGTATTTCTTTTGAGAAAGAAATATGAATTTTGGATGTTGGGTTACTTCAATGCCAAGATAGTAATGAACATATCCCAAATCAGTCATTTCAAAACTTTTCCCCAATTCCTTCTTTATGGATGCAATGTAGCTTTCATTTTTCCCTGTCATTAAAAGATCATCTACATATACCACAAGATATACAACTGTTTTACTAACTTTCTTGACAAATAAAGTTGCATCATCAAGATCAAAATGATTGAAGTTGAGTTTCAGAAGATGCTCAATTAGTTTTTCATACCAGGCTCGCGGTGCTTGTTTGAGGCCATACAAGGACTTCACAAGTTTGCATACTTTTTGTTCATGTCCTTTCACAACAAATCCTTCAGGCTGGGACATAAAAACATTCTCCTTTAGATCTCCATTCAAGAAGGCAGTTTTTACATCCATTTGATGGACTTTCCAACCGTTCTAAGCTGCTAGTGCAAAGAGTGTCCGGATGGTGGCCCATTTTGCTGTGGGGGAAAAATTTTCCTCATAATCGACCCCTTCCTTCTGTGAAAATCCTTTTGCGACAAGCCTAGCTTTGTGCTTGTCAAGTGAGCCGTCAGCTTTGTATTTGTTCTTGTAGACCAACTTGCAGCCAATTGGTTTGGTTCCAAATGGAGGATCAACCAGCTTCCAAGTTCCGTTCTTTATGAGGGCATCATACTCCTTTTGCATCGCTTCTTTCCATTCATCATGAGAAGCAGCTTCTTTGAAGGAAGTTGGTTCAAAATCTGTAGACAATTTCAATTCACAATCATAAGAAACATCCATATCAACAGGTGAATTAGAGTCATCTACATCACCTCCATTTTGTCGGTTTGAATTTATGGTTCCTGTTTTTCCAATTTCATCAGGATGAACACTTTCAAGTGTCTTTGTCAGCCACTTTGGGGGACCTTTCTGAGATGGTCCAGGCTGCTCTGTTGATTGAGTTGGGACTGAATCAAGATTGAGTCTCTTAATTCTATCAATTACATCACTTAAAGCATCATCCGTTGTTGGAGTTTCATGCAGGGGAGATTGTTCTTCAGAAGAAGATTCCACATGTTGATCTAGTATAGGAATCCCCCCTTCAAGATGTGGAATCTGATTATCAAATTCTTGAAATGATTTCGTTTTTGCGAATCTATCCAAGCGATCAAGTTGCCGCTCAACAACATTGTCAGATTTGGATGATTCAAGAAAAATGACATCTCTAGATACAACAAACTTTTTATTTGCTTCATCATAGAGGCGGTATGCTTTGGAGGTGTTTGAATACCCCAGGAAGATACACTTACAACTTCTAGCACCAAGTTTGTTTCTATGTACCTTTGGTATCAAAGCATAACAGGTGGAACCAAAGATCCTGAGATGTTTTACCGAAGGAACATGTCCATACCACAATTCATAAGGAGTCTTGTTTATTATAGCATTAGATGGACATCTATTCTTTATATATGCAGCACATAGAATAGCATCAGCCCAAAACATTATCTTTACATTTTTGAAGAAAAGCATGGATCGTACCATATTCAAGATTGTTCTATTCATTCTTTCAGCTACACCATTCTGTTGGGGATTATAAGGCACAGTTGTTTGATGTTTGATCCCATGTTGGCGAAGATAGTTTTCAAATTCATTTGATGTATATTCTTTTCCATTATCAGTGCAAATAGACCCAATATGAGATTGTGCATCATTTTCAATCCATTTATGAAAATTCTTGAATGTTTGAAAAGCATCAGATTTGTTCTTCAATAAATAAACCCAACACATTCTGGTGTAATCATCAATAAATGTCATGATATATTTATTTCCATTTGCAGAAGGAACAAGCATTGGACCACATAAATCTGAATGAATGAGTTCAAGCTTCCTATGTTCTCTTGAATGTGAATCATGAAAAGACTGTTTGCTATGCTTTCCTAGAATGCAAGCATCACATTGCTTATGTTTCCTAGGAATTGTAGGCAAACCAGCAACACCAATTTTCTTCAATAAGCAGAGATTGTCATAGTTTAAATGTCCAAATCTAGCATGCCATAATAAACTTGATGGAAGTGTACCTTCTTCATGATGAGAAATATATGAGAAATGTTGTGCATGAGCAGAGGTTCCTTGCAGTTTGAGAAGCCTTTCTTCTTCTATTCCCCTCATGACATGTGAGTGGTCAGAAGCTTTTCTTACCTCAAGCTTGCCATCAAACATATGAATGGAGCGACCTTGCTGGCGGATGTGGACCAAGGACAACAAGTTTCTCTTGAGCTGTGGGAGATATAGAACATGATCCAGAAGAAAGTCTAGAAGACCAGGCAGTTTAAGCCTGATTGTGCCAAGCCCTGATGGCTTGATTCTTGACTGATCTGCAAAGTATACTGCTCCATCAACATTATTAGTGAAATCTTCAAAAAAATCTTTTCTATGAGTCATATGACAGGTTGCTCCTGAATCAAGCAACCAATCATTTTTCGAAGAAGCAAGTGAAGCATTAAACAAATCTTCATTTACTCCAATGTTACATTGTGCCTCAATATAGTGAGAAGATTCAGGTGCTTTACCTTTGTCTGTATCATCAGTTTTACCTTTCTGTTGGTTTCTTTTCTACTCAATTTTGTCCCATGGTAGCTTGCATGTAGAGGCATCATGTGATCCATTTCTTTTGCAGCGAATGCAATGTAAGTCTGCCTTTTCTCCTTGAGAATGTCTGCCCCCCATACCTCTGAAATATCTTCCTCTTCCTCTTCGTCCACCTCTTCCTCTTGTAGAATCTTGAGCAGGATGCTTTTCTTTATGAGCAAGGCACACAGTCTCTTCAGAAGATTCAGGGGCTGTCTTCTTTCCAAAGGCTTTCTCTATTTCAGCAAACTTTTTCACAAGAGAGTCAAAGGTTATATCTTTAAGATTTCCATTTGCTTGTAAAGACTCAAGATAATTGGAGTAAGTAGGATAGAGTGCCTTGAGAAAAGCAATAAGAGGGATATCCAGCTCAACCTTAGTGGATTTGATATCATGCATTATAGATTTTACTTCAGATGCAAGAGCAAGAGGATCATTATTTTTCAGTTCAAGAGTGAAGAGTCTAATCATGAGCTGAACAACTTCAAGTGCAGAATGTGAGTCATGGAGTTCTTTTAGCTTTTGTAAAGCTTCAAAGGAAGTTGAATATGATGAAATATGGCGACTCACCTCTTCATTTATAGATGTTATGATTAATGCATAGGCTTTGATGTTCTTGTTTTCCCAAATGACGAGCTCTTTGTCTGATGTAGGCTGTACTGGGTCATTCTCTCCTTCTCCGACACACACTCCTTTCCACAACTCATTGAAGATGAGGGTGTGTTTTATCATCTGGGACCATTCAGGATGGTTCTCCTTGCCAGTGAGAACTATTCCTACCATAGAGATGATTGAATGCATTCTGTAAAAAAATACTTCTGCTGATATACAGTGAAATTGTACTCAAATTTTTTATTTTTTTTTGTGGGAAACAATTTTGGTTGTTTAATTCATATCATAGTCAATAATCAATCTAGCACCGCGAGCTCTACAAAGTTGGAGTAGCAACAGTATCAACTGCGAGCTCTACAAAGTTGGAACAGCAACAGTATCAACCGCGAGCTCTACAAAGTTGGAGCAGCAACGACATTACAATTTCAAGCTCTGATGGTAGACATCTCATGTAATCTGAGAATATTTTAAACAAAACATTAAACATCTATATTCTAAAGCTCACTGAAAAGACTTAAAAATTCACCATAAATCCCTTTGATTTTCTAAATCTTGAAGCCACGACTGTTTACCACGAGCCATCTCAATAAAAAGAGCACTGCACCACCATCTCAAATTTCCTGGGGACGAGGCATTGTTTCACATCGCCCGGAGGTCATATTTGGTAACTTCTCTATGCGGGTCCCTGGGATTCGATCCTGAGACACCCACTACACCAAAACCTACAGGTTAAGGACGCCTATTTCATGGTTAATGGACTGTGCGTTAAGGCGTTGGTTCCACATGGTTAATGGACTGTGCGTTGGTTCCACATGGTTAATGGACTGTGCGTTAAGGCGTTGGTTCGAATCGCAAACTCGGTAGATTGTATTTCAAAAGAAAATGAGCTTCAGAATTAATTAATCATCGAACATGCCGAGGAATGTTTCAGAAGATCAAGCGCAGTCACATAGAATTACAGGCGCTCGTTTGTGGAATCCTCCGATTCCGATGATGAAGGCAGTGTTAAACATATATCAACAGGTGAATTAGAGTGTTAAAGATATGGAGACCGAAAGAAGGTGAGGGGATAGACTACCAGTGTCAGCGTATTTCGGACTCGGCTTCTAGAACTTCCGTAGAACTCGACCGTGCGGCGCCACCACTTAGAACAAGGTCTCGGTTCTGTGTGTGACCACAGTAGTCATCGTGCCATTAAGGGCCGTTACCAAATTCACCATTAATCTCTGCGCTATGATAGTCCTGAGCCTCGAAACTGCTCAACAGAGAATCAGTCAATGTTATGCGAAAGTGTTAATGCAAACATTCAAAGGTGGCCTGTACTGATGGACAGAAGGGTATAATGAAAAGAGAAGCGTTCAATAGTGATGCCACTGAGGGACAGGTGGGGGCAGCGCGTTATGGACAGAAACATTTATGCACAGTTTCTGAGATTCTGCGCCCTCTTCAGTTGAACACGCTCAGAGTCCATAGATAGAATATGTCAGGGCAGCGCAGGTGTGGCAGACAGAACGCAGGTATGGCAGAACACAGGTATGGAGTTACAAAGACATAAAGACTAAATAGGGAGCTGGCTCTGATACCATGTCAGGCTAGGAGTAACTCCAGTTTGGCAGAAAACTGATACGATTTATTCCATTAGGTAGCTATTGTTATATACAAAGAATGTGACTACTCAGTTCATCTTCTGATGACTGTTGACATTCCAAATTCACCCAATCGCAGAGGATTAGGTGTCAACAGTCTTAAGAGGCTGATAAGCTACTAAAAGGGGTTAAAATGATCCCCAGTGGAGTCACCAATTTGTTTTGGGCAAATTTAGTGTTTTGTACAAACACCTAACCCTCTAGACTTTGTAGCTAGTCTAGAAACAATAGACAAAGTAATTCGCTACCTTTCTTTAATCAACATATAAGAGAAGTAAGAAGAGAAACCAACCTGTAGCTTTTGCTTGCTCCCTCTCTCCCTTGACCGATCCTGTCACTCCTTTCTATACTTAACCCGCTTAGAAAGTACCTGCACACAAGCCAAGATAGAAACCAATCAAAGCATACAATACAGATCTGTTAATTAAACATATCATAGAATCCAGAATACGACATAAATATGAGAACATGAATGCAAAAAAATTTGAATTCTTTATTGATAAAAGGAAAGATTACAACCCATGAATTTTCATGCTTGATTTAGTGTCTTCCTTCTAGTTCAATCCCTTCTCTCCTCATGAAGCAACAATTCAACATCATTACAATACTCTTACTAATCTCATTCAAACAACATCTCCTTAGCTCAAGAAATTCCAACCTAGACTAGCCTTTGAATGCTTGATCAATTTATAGCTGAATGGAGGAGGTTAAGCCATTAATGGCCCTCATGAATGCTCTGCCAAATTTGGGAGGTGGTTCCATGGAGGAAGGGATAATGGATTGAGGTTCATTCATCCTCTTCCTCATCCAAATGCGAGCTCAACCAACTTGGAAACTTCCAGAAGTATCCATTGGATGAGGAATCCAATGGATTCATTTAAAAAATTAGTTGAAACCTGCTCAGCGCAGGTGAAACAAAGGCTAAGTGCGTTGCAGCGCACCCAGTCAGTGCAGTTCCTGCATTGCAATGTAGCCTAATAGAAGGCTACCTGCGCTGATCTCCTTAGGGACACATTTCAGATGAATGGTGTCATGGAAACTTTTGGGAGGCAAGCATGATGTAGGTTGACCTCATTAGGGAATGAAAACAAGTAAATTATGGATTGATAGACCCTAATAATATGGATCTGGAAGTCAAGGTTGATGTGCCCAAATTGACCTGTAACACCTATCCTTCAGTGTCTTAACACCAGCCCCGATGATCAGCGAACTCAACAACAATAGTAGCAACACCATCAACAACCCATAATCCAACCCTTCCTTTTTGTTCTTCCTCTCTTTATATCCTTCTCAACTTCCTAGACTGCCAGTTCTCACTCGGCTGCTTGCTTCCTTCCCTGCCTCTACGCTTTTTCGTTTCTTCGGCTGCCTTTTTCTTTCGCTGCCACCTTGTCATCACCTTCCTATAACTACTCGTTTGGTCACTCAACCATTGTTGCCATTTGTCCTTTCCCACCCTATGGTTGGTCAAAACCAGTCAAAACTCCTCAAAATTAACGAAGGCTCCAATAGGCCCTAACCACAATTTCTTGACTCGTCCCCAAGTCGAGTCATTTCGATCTCTAGTGGCTCTAGTGTTGTCTCCATGGGTTCTATGGGTGGCGGTTGTGTTGCTACCGGTGCTATTTCCTCTGTCTGTTGTGTCGGAACCTCTGTTGTTGTAATTCCTTCTCACAGAATAGGAATTCCTTCTGTTTCCAACCTAGCTTGTCGTGTGGCATCTGTTTTTGTGCCCCTTTCCTGACCTTGTAACTCCTCCATCCCAAATGAAGGCTCCAACTAGGGGACTGCTATTGTCATTTGCTGCCTGAACTCGCTATATCGCTGGATGGCCAAGATCCAATTTGTGAGGATCACATCTGCCTTTTGTGTAAATGTCTCAACTGATTATGATGTCAGCACTGTCAGCCATTGGACATGCAGGTCATCTAGTTGTTGGCTACTTGAGTCACATGCCTCTTTCAATTGAAATACCTCCATTCACACCGGGGGCCGTAAGTCTCGGATTACCCTCTTCATCCTGGATAACTCCTCCTCAATTGCATCAACTTGGGCTTGGAGGATGTCAATTTGTTCAGTTAGCTATGGGATCTAAACAGGATCGGCGCATGCCCTTGTGCTTGCAAATAATAACTGAATATGCTCTCGCAATGTGTATACTTGGTGATTATTTACGGCTAGAATGACTGACCAGTTGTGGACTATGCCCATTAAGGCATATCCATTGGTGAGGGTGTCAGCTAGTGCCTGTTTCTTCGTCCTAGCTCCCACATCTTGCTTTCAACTGAATGTTCATATATTTCCATAAGGCCTATCAATGCAGATCTTACAATCTCTAGATTCTTCTTCATCTCTACGTTTGTGGTTGCCAGGCGTATCCATGCCATCTATATGTGAACGCAGCAGTCGATCAAGAAGTAGGCGGACATGCCTGCCGATGTTTTAGTGTTTTCTTCGATGACTATTGGCCACATGGCTTGGAATCACTGCGTTAGTTGTTGTACTTGTGCTTGCAACCCTGTATTTGCCTCTTTTAGGCGATCGCGTTCTTCTGTCATTGTGAGAAATTACATCATCTACTACTCCTGCTCCTTAACTAATTTCTCATGAAGGTCCTTGGCCTTGTGAGCGGCTTGCTGAATGAAAGAAAATAACTAGGCTGATGACCAGTGATATAATGTATCAACGCTCATGGTGTCTGGTTCTGGAAACTGTTGTTGTAGGGGTAGGCCACTTGCAATAGATCTATCAGAATGTGAGGTGGGTGAATGCTCTTGTTGGGATGGTTGTTGTGATGGAGGAGTGAATTGTGGTGTGGTTGGTGTGATACTAGGGTTTTGGGGGATTATGATTTTTATAGGGGACGCGGGTAGGTACGGGCCTGTCCTTTCTCCCTGCCAACTGAAATCCAGATATCTTCCAATCAATGGGTCCAGTCCTAGCATTAGTTTTGTACTCTCAGTAGGTAGCATTTCTAAAGTCGAGGTGGCACCTTCCTTTTGGCCGGTTAATTGAACTTCTGCTTCTACAGATACTCTCCTATGGCAGAAGGGGAAGATCTCGGACACCTTTGTAGAGGTGGAAGTTGTTTGCGGGGATGACTCCCGTGACTGATGTATTCCGGTGGTTGTGGTAGTGGGTATTTCGTTGACTATGGCAGTTGTAGGAATTTGATGTTCGACCTCAATAGTGAGATCGACAACTGGGGCTGGGGTGGTAAATTTTGGCTTTTTGGTAGCTGGCTTTTTGACTTGGGGGGTGTGGATAACCCGTTTCTTTTGTGGTTAGGGAACTGGGGTCGTGGAGGGGACTTGGGCTACATCTGTGGCTAGAGCCATTGAGAGGGGTGGCATGATAATTCGAAACAGCATAGTTGAACCTCGAAAATATTCAGGATATTCACCCTCACCTGGCTCGAAGCTTGCAATTGTTCTCCTAACCTCGAACATTTTCTCCTCCATTTAGAGAATCATTGGTTGGAGTACCTCTGTTTCTTCCCTTCTGCTGCTTTCTTCTCCCTCTCCTTCTTGGCTCTCTGGCGCCATAGCTCCGAATAGGTACCTGGGCTTCCCCTCTGTTATTTCGTAGGCCACTCCTAGCCATGACGCTACTTCTCTACACAAAGCCTCCTCTGTCAAACCAAATCTTTGTGGCCTAAACATAAATGTGGTGGGGTTGACACAACGTGGTCTGAGGTACGTATGCGCATGCGAGGCATCGAACCAGAGGTCGCCCGAGAACTCATCTAGGAGTGCCTTAGGTATTCGCTCAGCGGATTGAATGGCATCCACCATTTGGGCATACCAGCTCCTGAAAGCCGCTTCATTGATTTCCTTGACATTGGCATCTCCTGATGCCCTCCATGGTTCATATTTGAGTGCTATTGGCTGATCTACAGCAATGGTTTCCATCTGCCTCTCTGGGGTGTCCTCCACTTCCACATCGCCAATGTCATTACCAAGTAACAGAACACAAATCCAGTGCTCCGTTGGTAGACATCTTCGCACGCCTCAAAGAGTTTGTTTTGTAAAAACACTGCCCAGTTGAGTATCTCACCCTGGCAGTAGTGTTCTACTATTGAGACTATGTCTAGGGTGCACTCATTTCTTGTGAAGTGCCTCATCATCATTCCTGCAATCAAGTAGCAAGCAAACCGAATGTTATATTTTTTGATTCTGTCTAGCTTTGCACCTTTTCCCCCCCGCTCTGTTCCATATCGAGCGTAGATGTTGTCCTCTGTGGGTTTCTTGCCATGCTTGGCCCCTACCTGGAATGTTGTGTTGACTGCATTCCCCATGTTTTCCAGCCCTGTCAATCAGGAGATATCCTTGGCATGGATTGGGTATTCTTTGTCCAGCCATAGGGAACCTCCATGCATCCTGCTTGCCAACAGCTTGGTACACTACATGGCAGCCAATTGGGTGCCAAACACAGGTAAATTTCTCAAGTTGAATAGTGTGGACCTCTGTAGCCCTTTAAAATCTCCCCTGATTCTGGAGGCCCTGGTGCCATCCTCCTGTTGAAATTCTTCTGCATATACATCCCTCTTCATGGTCGGGAAGTGGAACTCGTCTGTGAAGTCATTGTCAATGAGGTTCGACCGGTCGTATTTCCCATATAGGTCATACATAACTTCAATTCTTGCATCTATAGCAGTTTTTTGAACTGATGTGATTCTCTTGGCCATTATTCCCCTTCTTCTATACACAATTTGCACTCGTGGTCTCTTGTTTCTTTTGTCCTACTCCTGTTCTTCTGAGTTCTTCTGAAATCCTTCTGGTGTTTGAACTTTTTCTATTCCCTACATTCTTCTAGGAGTTATGTAGTTGGTTCTGACACAACATCCCCTGACTGATGAGGCTTTAATCACCCCATTACTCCAGTGGCATTTCCATGTATTCTAGCCATCTTTTTTCCACCATCGGCTAACTGGTACATGCCAACTATGATGTGGGCTTGGCAAGTACAGAGTGGGCTGCATGGCATCTTTATTCTGCCATGATGGGCTTATTTATTAACTAATTCTATGCTTAGCGGGAAATATTTTTCAATGCTATCATGGCAGTTGCCTTATTTATTACTTAATCAGGAAATAACTACTAGTACGGCGGATGGGATGGGTGCGTGTGCGGTCATCAATTTTCAAAAAAGTTTGAACCTACGTGGATTCTGTTGATAGTGCTTGACATGCATGGCTACTATTCTTGCCAACTTGGCCTACTGACTCTACTGGCACTATACTCCCCCCCCCCCCCGGACAACAAATGGGTTCCGGTATCTGGCTATTGACCACAACTTTATTATGAACATTGAAAGAAATTTATTTATTTATTTATTTATTATTATTATTATTATATATTCACTTGTGGAAAGGTTTCAGGGGTGCACCATTCACCCATCCTGGCAGTAGAACTCCATCCAGTTGCACGAGTCTCACCACACCGGATTCCTTTATGTGTGAAAATATGAATGGGCCTAACAAGTGAATCTATTTTCTTGGGAACTTGAGGAACTTACTGTCATATAGGAGCACTTGGTTACCAATGCTGAATGATTTCTTCTTGATGTGCCTATCATGCCAAGCCTTCTGTCTTTGTTTTTCGACAGATTGATGGAACTCTGCCAGGAACTACATTTCATCGAGCTCTAACAGTTGGCTCAGTCTCTCCCACAAGGCATTGCTTTTTGTCATTTTTGTTGCTTCTGAAATAAACATGCTGGGTAGTACAAAATTTGCTAACACCACCGCCTCTATGCTATATACCAGCTAAAATAGTGTTTGTTTATGTATTCTTTTAACTGTTGTTCTATATGCTCAGAGTGTCGTTGGAATTCTTTCATCCCAGTCATCTTTGTTGGCTGATATGATTTTGGTTAGCCCTTTTTCCAATATCTTGTTGAATGCTTCTAGTGCATTATTTGCTTGTGGATGGTAAGGGCTGCTTTTGTGATGTTGTACCATAAAATTTGTTGATAGTACCTGGATCGTCTTGTTCAGGAAGTGTGTACCTTGGTGGCTTGTAAGACTTCTTGGGCATCAGAACCTTGAGATGATGTTTTCAAGAATGAAGCATGTTGATGTTTCTGTTCTGCAATCTTTTACTGGCACAGCTTCTGCCCATCTTGACAGATACTCTGTGGCGGTAATTATGTATCGGGATTTGGAGTGATGTGCTAGCGGGGATATTGGACCAATGAAGTCTACCGCTCATTTATCAAATATTTGTACTGTATGGACCGGGTGTAGTGGTAGCTCATTGCGTTGGAAAGGCCTTCCAACTCTTTGAAAGACATTGCATTCATTGGCGAATGCCTTTGAATCCTTATGTACCATAGGCCACCACAGTCCCACTTGTAGTATTTTCCTTACCGTTTCCTTACCCCCAACATGTCCTCCCGCAACCCCTGTGTGGCACTCCCATAAGATATCTTCTCTTTCGTGCTATAGGACGCAATGCCTGAGTATCTAGTCTAAACCCATTTTGTAAAGGTGTCCTGCTATGAGTTGGTAATCTGTTGCTCTGACCACCAGGTGTCGTTTCTGCGTTACGTTGTAGTCCTATGGACAATTTCCTATTGTGAGCAGAGTAGCAATTTCCTATAGGTAGTCAGATATATCTTCTATCCTGAATACATCAGCTTCGGGTAATCGGTCGTCTATTGCTCCATCGCTCTCCCTTGTCTCTAAACAAGAGAGGTGATCTGGGCCTACATTGAGTCTACCCAACTTAACAACTACTTCAAATGTGAACTCTTGAAACAACAATAGCCATCTGCATATCCTTCCCTCCAGCATGAGCTTGTTTACTAGGTATTTTAGTGCAAAATGGTCTGTGAAAATTTTGAAAGGCGCCCCCAGCAGGTAGTGCCTAAACTCTCAGAGAGACTAGACCATTGCTAGAGCCTCTCATTCTTTTGTTGTATAATTATTTTCTGCCATGGAGAGCTTTATGCTTGCGGAGTATACTGGGTGATCCATCTTCTCTCCTGGTTGTGCCAGGACTGCTCCTAGTGATATTCCAGACACATCAATATGTACATGAAACATTTTGTTCCAGTCAGGGTATACTAATATGGGCACACTTACTAACCTTTCTTTTAGTTTGTCGAGTGTTGCTTGACAATCTGTTGTCCAGATGAATTCCTCTGTCTTCTTTAGTAGTCTCTCCTTTAGGGCTGTTATGGTTGCATAGTTTCTGATGAATCTTCTGTAGTACCCCATATGGCCTAGAGTTGCTCTTAATTGCTTTATGTTGCGGGGCGGTTCCATGTGGATGATTGTTGCTATTTTAGCAGGGACCACGCAAACTCCATCTTTGCATACAATATGTCCTAGAAGGGTTCCAAAGAGAACTGCGAAAATGCACTTCTTCAAATTTAAAGAGATCTGTAATTGTCTACATCTTTAGAACATTACTCGCAATAGGCTGGTGTGCTTTTTCAGTAGGCTGTACACTATCCAGTCATCCATGTAGACTTCTAGGAATTTATGAATATAGTCCCTGAAAGCTGTTATTACAATCCTTGAAAAGACTGCTGGCACATTCTTCAATCCAAATGGAATTTCATTGTATGCGTATGACCCCCAATCCGTCGTGAACATTGTTTTTCTTTTGTCTTCTTCATCTATTCAGACTTGGTGATAGCCCAAGAAACCATCTGTGAACGAGTAAGCCTCATTCCTAGCAACATTGTCTAGGAATTCGTTGCTGAAGGGTGTGGGGAATGGGTCGTGCACACATGCATTGTTCAGGCTTCTATAGTCAACACATACTCTAATCTCGCTCACATCCTTCTTGTTTTGAATCACTATAGGGCTTATCCAGTCAACTTCATCGACTGGAAAAATGATTCCTACATCCAACATTTTATCAATCTCCCTTTTAACCTTTTCTTTGACTCTTGGGTTCAGCTAATACGGTTTGTGCTTTACTGGTCAGACTCCTGGTTTTAGAAAAATTTTCATTTCTCCCAAGTTACCTTTTATCCCCTTGAGCTTGGCTACCGAAGCTAGGAAAAGGTCTTGGTACTCTTGTAACAAGTCGAAAATTTCTTTAGTGGTCTGTTCATCCCAGTAGTCTCCCACCAATGCTATCTTGGGTTTATTCTCTGTCCCTACATTCTGCTTTCTCAGTTTCACTGGTAGGAAATGAGCACCTTTTGTTGAAGGGTTCTCGTGGATCCCTCTTTCTCCCTCTGTTTCTTCGAAGGCTAGATGTCTAAGCCCTTCCACTCCGTCTTCTTCTGGTTCTGCATCGACTCTATCATAGGTTACCAGTTCTGGAGGTTCCATATCAAATAAGTAGTGTAGGAATTTTTCTTCGTGCTCCCCCTCCACTTGTGTTTCTAGGGTGAATAAAAATCCTTTCACCACTTGAAGCGCATCTGTCATTTTGTCCTCATTGTCCTTGAACAAGAAACCATCAACGAACTATGATTTCAAGGCATCCCAAGCAGCTATTTGTCGTCGTAGTTCTTCATGGATGTACCACGCCCAGGGGATGGTGCTAAGGGTGTGTATAAATGCATGCACCCATAGATTCCTTAGTAGTCCCTGGCTTTCCCAGTTGGTTGTGCATTCTTTAATATGTTCCTCGGGACTTGAATTCCTTGTGTATTCTTTTTGGCCTAATTGTTGCTCTGCTAAACCTTTCCTTTAATGCCCGCTTTGCATCTATCCAATCTTTCAATACTTGGTTGTGTGCTTTCCACCATCTTGTCAGTGTTGCCATGAGCACAATTTCTAAAAAGGGGATTCTTTGGTCTTCTTGTACACCCTGGCCCATCCTGTCCAGGAATTGATCTATCGGTTCAAGGCCACAGTATTTCAGGATGTTGTCCTTTCCTATATATCCCCCATTTACTCGGCTTATCATTACACATCGTCGAGTTTCTAGTTTGTATCCCCCCTGTTGCCATGCATCCCATGCAGCTTCTGAACCATCTTCAGAACTTTGGATGCTCCTCCAGCTAACTGATCCTCCAGCTGTAGGATTTATGTAATATTCCCTCTTCCCTGCCATGAGAGTATACAACTGGTCTAATATCCCTGGTTCTTCCCTGTTATCTGTTGTTTCTGTGAACCTGGGTCCTTGGTAAGGGTCCAGCAGCTGAATGAACCTCAGGCCTTCTGCTTCAAATATCATCAGTTCCTTTTTCAAATCTATGATGGCATAGTTTTCGTATGCCCAGTCAATCCCCAGGAGTGTTGTTTATGGGTCTTTATCCCCCATAATGTATATTACTTCGAACTCGGTGCATGTTTTTACTCCTGCTACATCAACCTCTACATTCTCTAATCTTCTGATGGGCAGTATGCAATATTGATTTTCCATTCTCAACTGAATTGGCGAATATTTTAATTGTGGTTTCCCCATTGCCTCCCAAGTTTTCCGGGGTAGGATTTTTACATCCGATCCCAGATCTAGCATGGTGTCTTTTATTTGGAATCTTGCCACCTGTGCATTGATTCAGAATTCCTTCCCACTTCTCTTCTTATTCCTCTTTACCCTCCTAGATGCTTTCTCTGGCTAGACTTCATAAGGTGGTCCCACGTCCTCTCACTCTACGGATACCGCAGCTTTCAAGATTTTCCGTAATTCCCTTAGCATGGTCTCATCTTCAACAATTTTTAAGAATAGTTTAAACCATTCCCCAATGGGTTGGGCAGGGCTGGGCCCATAGATTTGCGGACCTTGGGTGTCCCTATCTTCAGTCATTCCTTTGAACAGTTTGGCCGCTTCTTGGTAATACTGCTTCTAGTGCTCGGGTTGATACGCCTTTTGTGGTGATGTCACTTTGACAATTACGGGAGTTTCCTCAGCGTAGTGATCTTCCCCTATCTTTTTCCCTCCTCGGGTGACTATATTGATATTTGTTGTGGGGAGGGCTTCGTCGACCCGTGGCTCGGCATTCACCAGGTTAGCTCCTCGTTGTCTGGTCCTCTCTTCCCATTTTGCGATGAGCTCTGGGCAATCTTCTATCGCATGGGTGTTAACTCTGCATTGTGAACACCATGGTCTTCTCGGGAGCGGGCATTCCCTTGTGACATGTCCTTCTTGATCGCAGTTGTAGCATCTTAGGGGTCCTCTGCCCCCCAATCTCCCTCCACATCCATTGCCTTCTTGCCCCCCTTGATTTGCTTCATTGACTCGAAATGTGGATCTATCCAGTCTCTCTGCTAGAGAATTTAACACCCGACACTGATTGGTGTGATGAGTATTCAATGCGCAAAACTCATAGTAGTTGTTATTGGGGATGCTAGAGTACTTTCGCAGCACTAGACACATATGTGGTAGGTGTCCATATGTTCTACATATTTCACAAAAATTTGCGCTATTCCTTCCTGGGAGGGGTCCTTGCGCCCTGATGGCCGCAACCCCTGCAGTCGGAGTGGTTCCCAATGACCCCACCACACCTCCTGTTGGGTTAAGACCTCGTAGTTGCAGGCATTCCATCGCGATGTGACCCTCCACCATACAATGAGTGTGCCAAACATTGGGCCTAGACGGTCATGCAAGTTGAAGATCCCTCAGCTTCTTGGTTAGGTTTGCAATCTGGCTCTGCAAGCCCATGATTGTTGGGTCTTGCAGACTTGTGCCTCCCTGGTATTCTTGGGGATACTGTTAGGCCCCTATACTACTAGTGTAACCCCTTATTGTTATTAGTACAACCCCATTATTATATTGGTGTACCCATGTAGTGCCCATATTGTTACTATTGTGCCCCATAGAAGCCCACTATTGTTATTATTGTGCCCTTACATTATTATTGTCATGTCGGCTCTGACTATATTATGACCCCTTAGACTCCTATATATAGAAAGGAGGTATTTTCATTTGTATCATCAAAGAATCATTCATTTGTGTGATGTAAAGGAGGTTGCCCCCTCAAAGAGGCTGAATTCTAAGGCGTTGATCTATCTTTTCTATCTTTTTGTGAGCTGGTTTCATAACATTTGGTATCAGAGTTTTGGATTCTAGGGTTTCACTGCTCCAAATAGGTCATCATGGCATTTTTTATACTGCGACGTTTCAGAAGTGACAAAAAAAACCCATTTGAGATGAAATCGCGTTGAGCCTCAAGTTCGAATTTTAGAGCTTTTTGCTCAATATTTGCAAAGATATGATCTGAGGAAGTTGGTCTTTTTGCAGACTACTGAATTACATTCCAAACAGGTGACTTGGGGAAAATAGTCATAACTTTTGTTTTGAGCATCAAATTGAAATTTCATAAGAAGTTACAGAACGAGGACAGACTGTAGTTTCTTATATACATTTTTTAGATCGAAAGGTCGAAACAGTGACACGTGGCACGTCGTACAAGTTTGCTCTACTTAACTAGTCTATAATCAGGTCAACGTGGGAGATTTGGCATAACTCTTTCTTGGAGAATCTAAATTTGATCATACTGCTGGCATTGGAAAGAGGACACAGAGGGCTACTGTATGTCACAATTTTAGAATTGCAAGAACTGAAATTACAGAGTTATAGTCATTTCAAGATCAAGCTCCTAAAATCAAGAAAAGGCAATATGAGGAATTTTGATGGCAAGGATCCGATAAATTGGATACTTCAGATGGAGCAATATTTTGATCTACATGGTGTAACACTATTACAAAAGGTATGTATTGCATCTTCATATTTAGAACTGGAACAATTTTTATGGTATAAAGGGCTTTGTTCTCGTAAACAACTTGTTACGTGTTCAATTTTCACAGAGGAAATGATAGCACATTATGAGGATACAAACAACAACACCTTCTTTAGAGCAACACCACAACAATTGGAAAGAGTAAAAGGGCTTTGTTACATATGGAAAGTAAAATTATGGCAACAAAGAAGTCTACCCCTCACAACTATAAAGATGGAAGTGTTGTTTATCCTAACCTTCCACAACCTACAAGGGTTACACCACAACAATTGGAAGAATGAAGAGAAAAAGGGCTTTGTTACAATTGTGATAGCAAATGCACTAAAGGTCATAAGTGTGCTGACAAGAAATTATTTTACATAGAGTATGAAGAGGAGGAAGAAAAGGATCAAGAAACATCAAAAGAAGAGGATATATGCAAGGACCCAACCCCAAAAGAAAGAAGAAATGAATCAAACCATATCTTGCAAAGCATTGGCAAGAATTACCACACCTCAAACTCTCAAGATAGAAGGACATATCAAGAAGGAAAAGGTGCAAGAAGTGAAAGATCACATCACGAAAGAAGAAATGAATCCAACCATATCTTGTAAGTCATTGGTTGGAATTACCACTCCTCAAACTATCAAAATAGAAGGACATATCAAGAAGAAAAAGGTTCAAGAAGTGAAAGATCACATCGAGCATCAAGAAATGAATCCGACCATATCTTGTAAAGGATTGGAAGAAATTACCACTCCTCAAACTCTAAAGATAGAAGGACATATCAAGAAGAAAAAGGTTCAAGCAGTGAAAGGTCACATCGAGCATCAACAACAAGTTCTCCAACTTTTAAAGGATAACACCACTTTGGTGCAAAATCGAATGAAACAACAGGTAGATCAACGTCATAGTGAAAAATCTTTTGATGTAGGTGATTGGGTGTTTTTACTGCTACATCTCAAGCAAGCTATTTATGAGAAGGAAATGTTGGTAATACTACATGCACTTAAGAAATGGCGACCTTAACGAATGGGAAGACACTTCAAGGTAAAAATGGATCATGATAGTCTTAAATACTTTTTAGAAAAACTATTATCTTTAGAAGAATAGAAACAATATGTCAGAAATATGTTGGGTTATGACTTTGACATCATCTATAGAAAATGGAAGCAAAATGTTGTTGCAGATGCACTCTCAAGAAAGGATGAGGATGTGGAAGCATTGTTTTGTGCTATTTCTATTATCCAACCAGATTGGATAAACGAAGCAAGGGATGAATGGAAGAAGGACGAAGAAGTATGGCCACTTATTCAAAAGTTGCAAAAGATCCCAATTCAAACAATATTGCTAGAAATTGAAGAGGAAGGAAAAATCATATTGGAACCTGGAGCAGTCACAGAAACAAGAACCCGATAGCTACAAAATCGATCAATGTCAGAGTATCTCATCAAGTGGAAGAACTTAACCGCTGAAGATTCCACATGGGAGGACAAGAATTTTATACAGAAGCATCAAGAACTACTCAAGCGTTGAGGACAAAACTTTTTGAAGGAGAGGGGCATGTTAGGCCCCTATACTACTAGTGTAACCCCTTATTGTCATTAATACAACCTCGTTATTATATTGATGTACCCATGTAGTGCCCATATTGTTACTATTGTGCCCCATAGAAGCCCACTATTGTTATTATTGTGCCCTTACATTATTATTGTTATGTCGTCTCTGACTATATTATGACCCCTTAGACTCCTATATATAGAAAGGAGGTCTTTTCATTTGTATCATCAAAGAATCATTCATTTGTGTAATGTAAAGGAGGTTGCCCCCTCGAAGAGGCTGAATTCTAAGGCGTTGATCTATATTTTCTATCTTTTTGTGAGCTGGTTTCATAATAGATACCCTACCATTGCTTCTATCTGTGATGCTTGCTCTAAAGCATCCTGCAGGGTTCCTATCTTTTGTTGTGTCAGCAGTGTTCTAGTCAAAGGAAAGAGCACCTTGATGAACCAGTCCTGCTGGTGGTTTGGGTCCAAAGTATAACTTAGCTTGGCAATGGCATCCTTAAATATTTGCATGAGCTCCCATGCAGTCTCTCCCTCCCTCTACTTGATTTCCCACAACTCCGACAGCCCTTGCTGATTGGTTTGCAGTACCTTGAACTCTTGCACAAATCCCCTCTTAATGTTGTTTATGGTTGGGTTTTGGTTTTGCTCCGCCCACTTTATGAACCAACGTAGAGCCCGTTCCCTAAGCGTTGTTTGGAACTCCACCGCTCGAACGTTATCTGGAGTCTGGCAGACTCTCTAGATGGCTTCGCAGAGGTACCAATGTTGCTCCACATCATCATTCCCTTGCCTACAAACTTCGGGTATCTTGTAAATGATCCCACCATACTGTTATGAATATTTGCAAACAATCTAAAGCCGTTGGTTCCCAGCTGTAGTGACCCTTGTAGTCCCAAATTTCTGCTACATCCAGTTTTGGTATCACCCCTAGTGCTAAGACTAGTCTTGTACTTTTCTCACACTCTATATACTTGTGATTCTTTTGCTAGGTTAAAGATGAATTCTTCTGGTTTGTGGTAGGGTACTAGGGGAAGGTTAGGGAAAACGCCGCTTGCACTTAGGGGTTGGGGCTACTGAACTTTGGAGGATGTGGGTTCTTCATTGAATAACTTCCTCATTCTATTGTCCATGTTGTTGTCATCCTCATACCAACATGGGTGTCGGCCCTATGGTTCTTCTTCTGCAGCCTTCGGGGAGGGTCCTTCACGGGGCCCCAGTCGCGATTCCACATCCGCAACATTCCGGGATAGCCCTCCTCCAATGCCCTATTGTGATCCTATTTCCGCAACCTATAGGGGAAGTCCTTCCTCCTCTTCCCGATTCTGACATCCTTTTAACCCATCTTCTAGTGCCTTAGCGTCCTCTTCCCCCTTCATCTCAGCTTGGGGTTTTTTCATCGCCACTCCTATCGGGTGGGAACCTCTCCTTCTTTTCCCTAGGACCCGAGCTACTCTTACTTGCCACTTATCTACTAATAGTGCCCTTCTCTGTGCTCTAACATCCTTTTCTTTCTTTAATCCTTCTGCATCCATCGCCCTGCAACACCCTTATCCCCTGGTGGGCTGCATTTTCCCCTTTAGTTCCTTCCCCTAATACTGGGGTTTTACGCTTCCATCCTGGCAGTGGCTAGAGATAACATTTCCTCCTCTACCAAAAACATCTTAATCCATGTCAAGATTTCTTGTATCAGTTCCCCCCTTAGCTTGGAGTGGAACACCGCCTCCGCCTTTGAGTAGGATTGATAGGTCTCTGCAACAAACTCGACTACGTACCCTTCTACCGTAGTTCTTACCCAGAAATCAACTGCTCTCGTCCACTCATTATCTAGCTACTATAATAGTAATTTTGTACGAAGTCCAACTATGGTAGGGTCTCGCTGGTTTGCTCGAAGGACTCTGTCACTTCAGTTCCCTCACCCAATTGTACAAGTCTTCAGGGAATTTGCACCAGAAAATTTCATATCGGTCATCTACACTATCAGCGTATAGGATCTGCTTGCACACCCTACTAACCGAATAATTCCTATAGGTAGCTCTTTTTACCACAAATTGGTCTATCTTGTGATTCCACCAGTTTCTGATCCCTTTCTTAAACACCCTTGACACCATATTCTGAACCAGTTCTCCTAATTTCAGGTCCCGACAACGAAACCATTTGTTGGCTTGAGCGAGTCATCAGGGAAAAGACCTCGGGTTCAAGAACGGAAGGCCAACAATGGTCCGTTGTAGTCTAGGATAGCGTTGGCATTTTCACCTTACCTCGAAGGGCAAAGAGTCTCACCCGAAGCGCAACGCGACCAAAAGGGGAGAAGGGCTCAGCATAGGTTTTAAGGGGTCTAAGCTATACACAAGCAGTCATATACATATGCGGTCACACAACATGGAACAGAAATAATAGTCTCATCAACTCATACACAGAGACTCGTCATGTATGGAATAGGACTTAACAATATACAAGTGTCGATCTATCAAACACCATCCTCATATAGCAAGGGGACTAATTTAAATTTGGACAAACCATACAATAAGATTTGCAGTATATTTATGGGCCTTAACACTCATCAACTTCGAATTACATTAAAGTATCAGAACAGAATACATAAGAACTCAACTCTTAGCCATCAACAACACAGAGAATACCCAACTCAGTAGCTAGGGTCAGATCTTCTCCGCAACTCAATTCCTTAGTACCTAGCCCCTCTTGCTCCTGCTTTGGTATTTGTGTACCTCCTCAGCAACTCGATCCTTTAGTGTCTTAGCACCAACACTAATGATCAGCGAACTAAAAAACAATAGTAGCAACACCATCAACAACCCACAATCCAACCCTTCCTTTCTGTTCTTCCTCTCTTTATATCCTCCTCAGCTTCCTGGATTGCCAGTTCTCGCTCGGTTGCTTGCTTCCTTGGCCGCCTCTGCGCTTTTCCATTTCCTCAACTGCCTTTGCCTTTCGCTGCCACCTTGCCGTCACCTTCCTGCAACTGCTCGTTCCACCACCCAACCATTGCTGCCATTTGTCCTTTCCCACCCTACAGTTGGTCAAAACTGGTCAAAACTCCTCAAAATTAACGTAGGCTCCAACAGTTATAGTGATAATATTCTCGTTTTAAATATGTCAAGATGAGGGATTTTTGCATAGATATCATTATATATATAAAATAACATATATGAATTAATATCATGCACTTCCAAAAAAAATCAAAATAGGTCTGATTGTTTCATTTTCTCTATCAGTATTGGATTTCTCTCTTTTAAATTCATATTGAAAAAATTGGTAGTTTAGGCTACATAAACAAAGATATACTCATTTTCTAACTACTTATTCCTATCATAATTTTGTAACAAATCTTTAAATATGGTTTATATATTCATGCTTGGTGAAACTATGCATTATTAAATTAAAGATATATATAATTAACATTAAAATTTATGTAAATATAGTTTTGTACAAAAGCGTCTTATTATCTACAACTATGCAAATTTCTTTTAAGAAATTCCTTCAACTGGCTATTAAACTAGCATCTTAATAAGGACATATGAATTATGTTTTGGAGAAAAAATAGTCATGTAAGTTATTATTGTGGAGAAAGAAGGTCCTTTATGTAGGTGGGGGATGGGGAGAAGGGCACTGAACAATTGTGCAGAGGAAGCACTGTACATTAATACTATTATCAGAGCGCATATGACTCAACAGGCTCAAATATGCACAAAATATACACTCAACAATTGTGTTAAAGATTGTAAACTATACAAAACCCTAATTCCACCAACAAAATGAGGATGGAAAAAAAAAAAAATATGCCCATAATGTTTTGAAAACACATTTCAATAATCCTTTCCCTCTAATGCCATAATTTATATTTATAGTTATTATCATTGGATATGTGTGCTAGCTCCCTTATTATCAATTATGATTATCCTATTAAGACTATTATACACATTATAAACCTTTCTCTTTATGCACTTTGGGTGTTCAATTATCCCATTGGTCATCTTCTCTATACTTTTAGATATTACGAACTATAAGCCTAATAATATTATTCTAATATCCTATACTAGTATAATGTGACTTTAGTTTCTCCGCTTTATTCCGATAAACTCATTATCATATCCATATTAGAATTGCAAGGTAATATGTCAAAGATTATCTTAATAACGAAGAATATAACAAGTATTCTAATATAAGTGCTCAGTAGACTATTCAAAAATCATGAGAAATTAGTCAGTTATGACTACCTCTCATGGAAATGGTCATAGATGAATGACTTACTTAACGCACTTAATCCCAAAAAATTCACTTAAATTCAAGTAATGATTTTAAAAAATGCATAGCAAATTTAATTGACTTTAATGGAAAGCATTGCTTGTGTGGAGCTTTCATTGCGTGGAAATCTCCACAAAAGAAAAACTCTGCACATCATTGGAATAGTTGTGTGGAATTCTCCAATAGTATATATCCCTATACTCTTCGCACATCTGCACAAAGAACGACTGAAACTTGGTGAAAAATAGCGAAAAGTTTGGTGGAAAGGCGAAAAAACATGTGGTTGGAATAATGCTTACATTAGTATATGGGTAGAATTGGGTTGTTGGTTGTTGGAGTTTTGTTTGGAATATGTTGGATCTCATAAAGCGCTATTTATGTGGCATGTATCTAGGGTTTGTGATTGAATTGACAAATTGTTTTGAGTGAATCTGTCCACAAGGTTTGCTCTTCCAATTTCTTTATTTGTATTACAACGTGTATGAGTTTGAATCCCTCAAGGGAGGGCCTAGGGAGATGGAAGCATTGAAAATTTTAGGGGCTAATATTCACAAGTGGGCTAATTTTCCATGCTTTTTCCTAAAAAAGATTCGTTAATTTCCATTTTTTCTAAAAATGAATCGCCCAAATTTTATAGTATAAAATTGTTTTACCTTAAAAATCATCAAAATGTTATATAGAGACTATATAAAATAATTATAAATTTGAATTGTTTTACAAAAACATTTCCAAACATTTTACAAATTGATATTATGTACTAGTGAGATCAAAATTTCTAAACTTTAAAATAAATTTTCATCTTTAAAATTTTTGAGAGATGAAAGAGATTTAAGATTTCATTCTATGTACATAGATTAATAGGTGTATGAGTTTATATCTACTATGATTTTTTTACTGCATAGATTTAATACCTGCTATTTCTGTCCGAGAGGAGATTGTGAAACTGTAGCTTTCGTTTTGGTCTGAGACAACCTCTCGGAAAAGGGTTCTTGCTCTGCATAGATAGCCATCAGCAGCCAAGAGTGAGTCAGGGAACCAAGACCAATCATGTGGATCTATCGTAGAACTAGCTCATGGCAGAGATTTCTATTAATTAGATGGTATCATGAATCTGTGCTTTATATATTTCATCATCCGACAGCGAGATAGATATGAAAGCGTTGCAGGACATCTGTGTAGCAGACACAAAGTCTCTATGATTCGACTTGGTCAATATTTTGTCCTTCCACATCCTTTGACGATTATTCCTATGATTAGATTATGTTGGAGATACTACACACCTAGGACCTTCATTATTGGCACATGCGAACACTTAGTTGGAGCATGGGACTACATGCAAGATCCTTTCTGCATGATTTACTCCCTGATTTGCTCCTCCTTTCACTTCGCAACTGGCTAGTTCTTCCACATGGTTTACTCCTTGATTTGATCCTCCTTTCACTCCGTAACTAGCTAGTTCTTCTGCATGATTTACTCCTGATTTGCTCCTCCTTTCACTCCGCAACTGGCTAGTTCTTCTGCATGATTTATTCCCTGATTTTCTCCTCCTTTCACTCCGCAACTGGCTAGTTCTCTCCGGAACTTGTTGTAGGTGTTAAGTCCTCTCATTGATCACCACTATGGCACATTACCTTGGGATCTTCACCCAGTAATGCTATATCATGAGCATTGTAAACTATTTTCTGAATCAAACATTCTTTTTGTTCTTTCGATTCTTTTAGTGTTTTGGCTCTGCAAAGCTGTGTGTTCAACCTTTACTAGCTAGATTTATATGTGCTGGTTTTCTAACACATTTACGTGGTATTAGAGCCAATAGGTTGCTAGATAAAAGGTGCACTAGTACTTTATTTTGCAGGTATTACATCTTGGAGATCGAAGATCGACAGAAAAATGGAGTTTCCCAAAGCATCGATCCTAACACCGTACAACTATCACGAATGGAAGGACCAAATGGCTCGATACCTTCGTTAGAAAGGGTTGTACAGGATTACCATGGCTACAGAAGTGGAACCCATTTCAGCCATAGAGAAATCCAAGTACCTCAACCGCATGGATGAGGCCCACGGATCCATATGCATGTGCATCTCCCCAGAGTTGCAATTTCATTTATCTGCCTGCAATACTCCCAATGAGATTTGGAAAAAGGTTGAATAACTCTACGGGAAACAGGATGAGATGAAAGTACATCTGCTCGAAGTGGAGCCGCTCTCATTGGATCCACGAAACTATGACAGAATTCAAGACTTCTTCACCAAATATAATGATCTATTGCTACAACTCAAGGGTTGTGGAATTGACAAATCCAAGGAGGAGAGTGACCAAGTTCTCTCTATTTTGTCAAAGCTTGGACCAGAATACTTTGACTTTGTGTCTACATTTCATTTAGTAAGGCTCGCAATAGGTAAATCCTACACTATGCCTTCCCTCAAAGAGTTCATGGAGTCCCTCACTTTTGAGCAAGATAAACTCATTGGAATGGGGAAAATCAAACCTCCAAAAGCGCATGCACTTGCTGTGCATAATGGCAGCCACAATAAAAATCACAGATCTGATTCAAATCAAAAAAATTAGTAGAAAAAAGACAAAGGAAAAGCGCATTCCCATCCAAAGAAGGAAGGGTACACCGATCCCTTCAATGACTCCTCCAGCTCCAGAAATGAGAAAGGGAAGAAAGGAGACAAATGCACCTACTGTCACCGAGGATTCCATTCATAATCCTCCTGCACGAAGAAACAAATTGATCAAATGGTAGAAATACTTCAGAAGCGCAACCTTGGGGACCACATCCCTCAGGGCGCCAAGAAGAAAACTGAGGATCCGCCACACGGGAAAGGTAACAATTTTCATGCTTTAGTTGCAATTAACTCTTTCCCTGATGCATGGATTATAGATTCTAGTGCATCACATCATATGGCTACTGCAAAGGAAGTTTATTCCTCTTTGGATGCATGCAAAGGACCTCCCATCCTTATGGGAGATGACTCACCTATTGAGGTCATTGGAAAAGGTAGAGTGGAACTTTTACACTGAAGCTTTGAAGATGTGCTTCATGTTCCAAAACGTTCGGTAAACCTGCTTTCAATTTATCAAATCACTCATTCTGGCACCGGAAAGAGAGTGGAATTCACTCCAGATGCATCGAACATATATGACCTACATAGCAACTCCAAAATTGCAACCGGTGAGGTAAACAATGGAGCTAGACTCTATACATTTTCTGAATTGATCGAATCTGAATCCTCCTTATTGCTTACACATGCTGATGATAGTGGTAGGCTTTGGCACGAGAGGTTTGGTCACTTAAATTGCAGGTATATGCAGCAACTAAGCAAGCATGAGATGGTGGAAGGCTTGCCAAATATCAGTTTTTCGAAAGGATTTTGTGAAGGGTGTGTCCTTGGCAAACATCCTAGAGAAAAGTTTGATACCGGCAAGACTCACAGAGCATCCTCTCCTCTAGATCTGATACATAATGATCTCATGGGGGCTTTTCCTCATCCTTCCATCAACAAAGCAATGTATGTGCTTACATTTATTGATGATTTCTCATGGTATACTTGGGTGTATCTTCTCAGGGCCAAATCTGAAGCTTTTGAGCACCTTGAAGATTTCAAAGCACTAGTTGAGACACAGTTAGAGAGAAAGATCAAAGCCCTCCATACAGACAGTGGGGGGGAATATGTTAACACAACACTTCAGAACCTTTGCCTTGAGTCTGACATACAGTTGCAGCACATAGTTCCATACACTCCGCAGCAGAACGGAGTTGCTGAGAGAAAGAACTAATCTCTCAAAGAGATGGCTTCCTGCATGTTGCATGCTAAGTCACTACCTCATAAGCTATGGGTTGAAGCACTTAATTGTGCTAGCTACATCCAGAACAGATCTCCTATAGGTCTGTCAAGGATCAGACTCTCTTTGAGGCTTGGAGCGGCACTAAACCAGAGGTCACCCACTTCCATGTTTTCGGCTCCCAAGCATGGGTCAGGATCCCCTTTGAAAAGAGGAAAGCTCTTGATCCACAGAGCATTGAGTGCATATTTGTTGGATACTCTCATGGTGTGAATGGATACCGGCTCCTGATTTCCTCTATGGACAAGCTCATCATTGAGTGAAGTGTCAAATTTGAGGTAAGTCTCTTGCATGCACCTCAATTGCCACATGCAGACACCTTTTATCTACCTCATGTCCAAGATGATGACTCAGTACACTCAGATGCAGATACAGAGCATGCAAATGTCGAGGTAGAGCATGCAGATGCAGAGACAGAGTCTTCAGATACAAATCCAATGCATGCATATGATGATCCACATCCAAGCCCAAATCAGGCTTCCAGCAATGAATCAACTTCCCCTGTCATAAATAAGAGAACAAGGAGCTTAAGTGAGATATATGCACAAGACCACCCAGCTGCTAGAAATGGTCTTGTGGGGGATAATTCTGATCCGCGGAGGACTAGCTCAGAGCTTATTGAGCCTCCTCTTGCCCTCACTACCATTGTACCAACGCCATCCTGGCATTGTCATTTGGTTCAGTCTTCTGATCCGCAGTCTTATGTTGAGGCTGCTAGGCATCCCTCTTGTGAGTACGCCATGGAGGAGGAGTATAACTCCCTCCTCGAGAACCTGACCTGGGATCTGGTCCCCCTTCCTTCAGGAAGGAAACTTGTTCGATGCAAATGGGTCTACAGGACCAAGAGTGTTGTAGATGGGCAAATCACCAGACAGAAAGCCAGGCTAGTAGCCAAAGGCTTCCAGCAAGTTCCTGTCATTGATTATGATGAGATCTTTGCTCCAGTAGCAAAGATGGATTCCATACGCCTTACACTTGCCATTGCGGCTACCTAGGAGTGAGAAGTACATCAAATGGATGTGAAGAATGCCTTTCTTCACGGACCTATCTGAGGAGATCTACATGGAGCAGCCACATGGTTTCATTCAGGATTCATCTTTGATCTGCAAACTAAATAAATCTCTCTACGACCTTAAGCAGCCCTCGAGAGCTTGGTATGCAAAGATGGATTCTTTTCTCTTATCACAAAACTTTGAAAGATGTAAGTCTGATCCGAATGTTGACATGCTCAGGACACATGATTCTCTTCTTATCTTAGTTTTGTACGTGGATGATCTCCTGATCACTGGCAGCTTGGCTTCAGCCATTGCTGCAGTCAAAAGGGCCTTGCATGATAGGTTCTTGATGACGGACATGGGTCCATTACACTTCTATCTTGGTATTGAGAACAGCCAAGATGCCACAGGCATCAAACTCTCTGAGGCTAAGTATGCACGGGATCTCCTCAAGAGATTTCACATGATTGTCTACAAGCCAACACTGACTCCTTTTCTGTCTGGGGTCTGCCTTAAGGATGGAGGTGACACTCCATTAGTTGACAGGACTCTCTACCGACAGCTAGTGGGAAGCTTATTGTACCTCACCCACTCCAGACCAGATTTGTCATATGTAGTAAGTGTGATTTCCAAATACATGCAGGAGCCACATGAGATACACTGGAATGATGCCAAGCACATGCTCTAATATGTGCAGGGCACCATCACCTTCGGGATTCATTATGCAGCAGGCACTACATTGAATCTCCTTAGCTTCACAGATTCTAATTGGGCGAGTGACAGCATTGATCGCAAGTCCACCTCTAGATATTCACTCAGTCTAGGGTCTAGCCCTATCTGTTGGTCGAGTAAGAAGCAGGTTGCTATTTCTCTCTCTTCAGCTGAGGCCGAGTACAGAGGAGTAATCAACATCACCATTCAGGCTCTGTGGCTACAACACTTTCTCACTAAGTTGGGCATCTAGTTCCACCAGCCCATTGTCATCTGGTGTGACAACCAAAGCACTCTCAAATTTTGCAGGGATCCAGTACAGTGACAATGGACAAAGCACATAGAGATCCATATGCACTACATCAAAGACTTAGTACATGATCAGGTCATTGATTTGCAGTTCTATCCTTCTGCAAAACAGACTGCAGACATCTTCACTAAGACATTCACTAAGCAGAAGTTTCACTCTCTACGTGATCGTCTTGGAGTGAAGAACACAGTTGCTTACCAATTGTCTTTTCTTCCTATTTTCTTTTGATTGAGAGGGGGGTTTTCCCATGAAGTTTTCCCTCTTTCCTCAATTTTAGTACAAGTTGCACTATATTTTGGGTGACCTTTGGCTTTAGTTGCCAAGGCTCATTTTCTATTTTTCCCCATAGTGGTGTTCAGGGGGGGTTTTGGAGATACTACACACCTAGTACCTTCATTACTGGCACATGCAAACACTTAGAGCATGGGACTACATGCAAGATCCTTTCTGCATGATTTACTCCCTGATTTGCTCCTCCTTTCACTCTGCAACTGGCTAGTTCTCTCCGGAACTTGTTGTAGGTGTTGAGTCCTCTCATTGATCACCACTATGGCACATTACCTTGGGATCTTCACCCAGTAATGCTATATCATGAGCATCGTAAACTATTTTCTGAATCAATATTTCCTTTTGTTCTTTCGATTCTTTTAGTGTTTTTTCTCTCCAAAGCTGTGTGTTCAACCTTTACTAGCTAGATTCATCTGTGCAGGTTTTCTAACACATTTACAGATTAGTCTTAGTAATGCTATATCATGAGCATCGTAAACTATTTTCTGAATCAATCATTCCTTTTGTTCTTTCGATTCTTTTAGTGTTTTTCCTCTGCAAAGCTATGTGTTTAACCTTTACTAGCTAGATTCATCTGTGCAGCTTTTCTAACACATTTACAGATTAGTCTTCGCATACATATTTTTACACGTTTGCCTGATTTCTTTAAGGAAGCATGGTTGTAGTCTTGTCGGGAGAGCTTTCTGAAGATGTTTGTTGACAAGCAGTTCTGAGGGAGAAAAGAAAGCAAAGCCACCACCAATTTTTTTCAAGGCGTAATTTTCAGGGCAATGTTCCTGTCATCGTTCGGTAGAAATGATGGAGCTCGGATAGCGCAATTGCAGCAAAATTCTATCATCTGATTTATTTAACCAAACCCAAGGATATGCATCATTCTTCCCACAGGCGAGTAAATGGGTACTTCTCATCATACACAATGATCGTTCTTCTTGTGAGTTTTCGATTATTCAAAGTAGACTCCTTCGAGATGAATGGTAAGAGAGGTGAAGACAGGGTAATTATAAAAGTTTATGCCTCTCGAACGCATGTAGGAGATGTCTCATCTTGTGGAAGATGACCCTCATGATGTAACATGGGCACAACAATGATTGCGTCTTCCAAAATATGCCAGTCACAATATGTTGGTTTTCTGGATGATTTTTTGTTTTTTTTCATTGTTGCTACAGAGCTTCCTGCGCCAAGGAAGGATGTCGTGGTGACTTGTTTATGCTTTGATGATAGCTGATAGTTTCATAGATTCATGTAAAATGATGGTTAGATTTGTGAAGTTTTCATTCTTTTTCTAAAAGTTCAGAATTGATTGATGAATAGAGGAATATAGTTAAATTAGCTTCGGTGTTGAGAGAATATATCTTTAATTTGATTGTGTGAATTTTTTATTCACTGATGGATTTTGTTGTGCTTCTTGATTCATGAGAATCAGTTACAGGTTATGTTATGAGATCCATGTGTGTAGAAAAGTCAGTTGCATAATTGACTACTCGATATCGAGATTATTTTTCAGGGGATCAAGAAAGCTCAATTATACAAAGTTCATCAAAGATGGTCAAAGGTGATTATGTCTCAAATGAGTTGAATGGGAAGCTCAAATATTGTGGTGGTAAAAAGAGCATTGTTTGAAGACTTCAGAGTGGGGATAAGTGTCGAGGAAGACTAGTGAGATAGATGTGACATGTGAATTGTAATTTGTCATTTTTGTATTAATCTTTGTAATAATGTAATAAGCATTAAAGGGGGGACTTGGAATAATTCTTACATCATTATACCCTGAGTTTATCTTGATTGTCGATTCCCGAATATTCGATAATCGGATGGACATGGGCACAGTGAAAAATTTGACCGTGCCCATGTCCATCCGATTGTCGAATATTTGGGGAATCGGTAATGGGGATAAAGATGCCCATCATTATATAGGTAGAATTAAGTAGTTAACTATTAGAGTTTTGTTGAGATATTTTCTCAACAACATTACTTGTATAGAATCAGTTAGATCCCATAAAAGAACTATTTATGTGACATGTATCTAGAGTTTGGGATTAAATTGACGAAATGTTTTGAGCCACAATGGTTGTTCTTCCAATTTACTTTGATTTTTGGAGTGTTTTTATTTATTTCCCTGTGAATCTTGAGTGGCCTTTGAAATTTTGGTTACTGGGAATCAAACTGATAATGTTTAATTGCACCAGGGGCAGCGGAGTTATGCATCTACGGGATGGCTTCGCTGGGGAGTATTTGTATAATATGATCTTTCCATAATCATCGTGGAACAGCTTCGTTCCCCACACGTGACTTCATGTGGGAACACGGGTAACTCCTATGTGTTTATTATGTGTATAATTGTGATAGTATTTAGTTGGTTTATGAAGCTTGGCTTGTGTTGGACTTAGTTAAGTGATATGTTCAAATATTAGGGGAGGATAGATAATTCGTATATTTCATAGAAATAATTGGCGTATTCGATATAGATAATTCACATATTGGGTTGATATATTCGATATTGGACGAAGATAAATGGCTTGTCTTGGATTCATAACATGCAGAATCCGCCAGGATGGATGCAGAATTTTGACGTGTTTGTCCAAATTTTGTTTGAGGAAAAAAGCTCCCTTGAGAGCCTTTAAAACAAAAATAAATTAAAAGGCAATAAAGTTATAATAGGACGAAAATTACAATGAGTAAAATTAAATTTAAAAAATAAATATAACAAGTAACTCAACACCTCCGCAGATGGCTAATTAATGAATGGCTATAAGTCTAAGTCTTGGGCTATATTATGATGTGTGCGTTATCCGCCTAAGATGCCACTACTGTTTTCTTTCCAATTTGGTAACCCCTAAAGCAAATTGCAGGTTGAGCCGAATGTATTCATCCAGATGTCTCTTAAAAGTTGGCTACACCTTATTCTCAAAATGTGAGCATGCCTAAAATTCAAGGTTGGCCACCGTGTTTTACCTTGAAGAAAGATACGATTTGATTATGGGCCTAATGCGAGCGCCTACGATTAACATGTGTCCCTGAAGTTAGGAACACGTGATCACCTAGAAAATGTTTTAAACAATTTCAAATTTCGATTAATTGGTTGTGTTAGTAATATGGCAAGGTTGTTTTAGTTATATAGAAAGTTCTCCCGCACATGCTTAACTCACCTAGTTATATGGAAAGTTCGGCCGAATTGGCCCCCAAAATACGAAATCTTGGTGATTCGATTCGTTTTACGTATTAATACGCCAATTTCAGTTCGGTACGGGAAAATTGAGTTGAATATGATGGGTCAGATGAACGTGAACATGGCACCATTCTATTGTAAACAAAAGGTGAACAAGGCACCTACTGGTTCTCATCCAAATTATTTTGGAGAATTTCATGTGTTTCATTCAATATTAGCACTTTAAATTTCATGAGGAATCGTGATAAAATCAACACAGATCAACATTGAAAGAGAGCAACGCAAGCACAACAAAGTGGAGTAGCTTTTTAGAAGAGGGTACTTACTTAAAAATGGAGTTGTGTCTGAATCTAGTGGAAATATTTCAGGTAAAATTTTGATTTGTGTTATTTAAACTCGTTTTTTGATTGTATATATAGATTCAGCACTCTGAAAAACTCTTAGGGCACTTAGATTGTGCAGAGATTATCCATCAAGTTTGTGATTTCAATAAATTCCTACCAGATTTTAGAGAAATTAGACTGGAAAAGCTTCCAAAAAATTAGCTACTCTCTTAAAAATTTAATCACTTAATAATTGTAAAAAAAAGTAACATAAAATATTCTTAATTGCTTAATAATTGTAAAACAAAATAATATAAAAAGGGTAATTTGCTGTAAAGGAAGAAATTTTCTTAAAAAAACTACAGCCTTGAAATTCGCTACCTCTTTGGCATTTATTTTCTGTGGATAGGGACAATTTTCAATAGAGCCATAAAATTCACTGCCCCTGGCAATTTTTTTCTTTGTGGGTAGGGGAAATTTTCAATAAAGCCGTAAAATTCGCTATTAATGAATGACAATTTTGAATTTTCAATGAATGGAAATACAGATTGGGATTTTCACCATCAACCTGTTGGGCAACGGTCGACACTAAGCCCTTCTGCGATAGCATTACATATAGAGGTTTACTCCGGAACGATTATTGGAACCCTGGGTTCTCAAATGTGAACATTTCTCTTCCAGGGAATAAAATCGTATAGTATGAGGATTAACACATGAGAAATATATAGATTATTAGCACACAACCATTATGTAGATTATTTTCCATCTGATCCACTTCAATTGTATGAAACAATAGGCCATGGATGTCATGGCTTAACTTGTACCCCTGCAAAGTCTTCTATAGGTAGGCTACTTCTTCTTAATGATAGGCTTTTAGAGGTACTAGAGATGTTCGTAACCTTCCAGATAACGACCATATAGAGCAAGATTCACATGTCTCTAGCAAATAATTTGACGCTGTAAATACTGATCGGAAACATGTTTAAGAGTGGAAAATTTTCTAACGTACCTTCTCAAAATATGATATGATTGAGTAAACGATGCCCGCCTTTGCCTCCAATATCAATAGCTCTAAAGCCACGAGTATTGCAGTTGTGAGTGTTTGTTTTGTGCCTCTAACAATGACGCAGATGTTCTCCATGGAATATAGTGAATGACTCAATTCAATGTGTTATCATGTGGACTGAGATAAAGATCTGTGAAAGGTGGGGGATTCCATGTGCCAAATATTGTGTTGTCCGATGGTGAAACATACAAGTATGTATATTAAATAGGAGAGGAATTTTTCTATTATGGTAAAAAAAACCATTTTTTTTATTACTTGTGTAAAATTATTAGAGCATAATTGAAGAATAATTGCACAAAATTGCAGGAAATTGAAAAATAAAATCGGAATCGAGAATGAATTTGATTACATAATATTGGTGTGAGAATCAATACAAAAAGCAACTAAGTTAAGGTTAGTTGTACATGTATTAACTATGGATAATTGAATTTAACTAAAGCTAAGTGTTTTTTATGTTCTGTTAATGTGCACATGCACCACATGCAAGCAATGGAGTTAACTAACTAAATCCAAGTGCACACTATATGTAAGCACTCAAGTTAACTAACTAAAGTCAAGTGCACATCACATGCAATAACTAGACTTGAATTGAAGCTAATTAAAGCTAACTAGGTGTATGTATACCAACACCCCCCTTAAGCATAGCTTAGGTGAGTGTGATACAAAATGTATGAGTCCCAACAACAAGGCCATTTTAGGTAACCATATACAATGCTTGAAAAGAGGAAAGAGGGAAAACCAGTGGGAAGACACACACCCCCCCCTCAAAATATAATGCAAAAATTAGAGAAAATACAAGTGTTAGGCAATCATGTCCTTCACCCCGAGACGATCTTGCAGAAATTGAAAATTTCCAAGTCTTGGTGAAGATATCGATAGTCTTTTTAAAGATTAATGATCACATCATGAATTAGTTCTCTAATGAAGTGCATGTGGATCTCAATATGTTTGGTCCATTGCAGCTGCACTAGATCTATGCAAAATTTTAGAATACTTTGATTATCACACCATATGGTAGTTGGATGATGGTAGCTGATACCAAGCTCAGATAGGAAATGTTGTAGCTAAATGGCATGAATAGTGCCATTGAATACTCCTTTGTACTCATCTTGTGTTGATGATAAAGCAATGGCAGTCTGCTTCTTACTTGACCAACAAATTGAGTCGGATCCAAAACAAAGTTAGCGATCAAATGAAAACTACTACCTCAAAACGAGAACTCTAGCAAAAAAAACCCAAAAAAATATGAAAAAATACGCTCAAAACAAGTGTTGACGCTAGAATAACATTTTTTTAAGAGTAAATTTTCAACTTTTTTTGTAAATGGCAGTAAAACCAATTTTTTTTGTGCAAAAAACACTCTAAAAACGAAAAGTGTCGATGTTGGAATAACATCTTTTTTTTTCAAGGGTAAATTTTCAACATTTTTAATAATGACGTTAAACATAAAATATCATGACTGAAAATCTTTAAATTTCCAACGTTTTCAATCATGACATTAAAGATAAAATATCGCGTCTTTGAAAAACCTTAAAATTCCAACAAATTTTAGTCATTGTGCTAAAAAAAAATACTTATCACTATTTTCAACCATAGTCTTAAAGATAAAATATCATGACTTAAAAAAACATTAAAATCTTCACAATTTTTCAACCATAGAATTAAAACCAAAGATTAGGACTATAAAAAACTTTAAGTTTTCAAAATATTTCAAACATGACATTATGCAAAAACTTTATGACTAAAAAAACTTTAAAAATGAACACCTAAATGAAAGATTTATTATATCAAGAGTAATTTATTTTTTAAATGTTAAATGTATAGAAATTTTAAAATCTTAGCCTAAGACAACTTGATACATTGCAACAAAAATTTAAAAATCAACCATCAAGTTGACATGCAGTGTAGGTGAACTTGACCCATTGTAATGAAAACTTAAAGACCAACCCTAAAATTGACACCTTGTGGAGTAGACTCTATTCATTATGACGAAAATTTTAAAATCAATTATCAAATTCCACATAATGGGATCGGGTTGTTAGTCGAGCATCAACACAAATCCTATAAAAAAATTAAAAAATAAAAAAACCAAAATTATCAATAAATAAAATACAAAGAAAACAAAAATTCAAACATTGAAAAAAAAAAAAAATAATAACAAGTAAAAAAAAAAAAATTAAAAACATGACAGAAAATAAAAAAAGAAAATCAAAATCAAAATCAAAATCAAATATAAAAACTATATAAAAAAACAAATACCATAAAAAGTAAAAAAAAAAAAAACAAAAACAAAATTAGTTCGTAAAAATTATAAATATAGAAAAAACAAATTTTAAAAATATGAAAAAAATAGAGATAATTAAAAAAAAAAGGGAAAAAAAGATACAATTTATGAAAAGAAAATAAATAAAATATCAAAAACAATTATTTTTAAAGTTATAAAAAAAATTAAAAAAACGAAAATAAAAATTATATATATATATATATATATATATATAATGATAATTTAAAAAATTATAATTATAATTTGAAAATTTAAAAAACACAATTAAAAATAAAAAATAAATAAAATATATATGATAAAAATAAATAAAAAACAACAAAAATTAGATTACAAAAATTAAAATCAAAACAATTTTAATTAATAATAAAAATAAATCTGACCCCCGGGCGACCTAGGTCGATTCCCAGAATCGAGATGGCCATGCAGGCCACCTGTTGGCGACCCTAGGTGGCCAGATCGATTTCGAGAAGCGACCTAGGCCACCCTCGGCCATGGCCACCCGGGTCGCGGGGTCTCTGGCATTCCTAAGCCAGCACTATGTCGCGCCACCCCAGCTAGGTGCGAGGCCTCGCAGCCCTGACCAACCATGACCGAGCTTGGCCTTGGTCGCTTAGGTCCACGGGGCCTTAGGCTTGGTCGTGGCAATGTTGCACAACGACCGCCACAGCGATGGCCAAGGCCCCATGACTGGGCAGCCTAGGTCGATTCCCGAAATCAACTTGGCCACCTAGGGCTGTCGTCAGGGGGGCCTGGGTAGCCAGGTCCGGGAATCGACCTAGGCCACTCGGATCATAAGGCCTCAGCCCTGGCTGGCGTGGCCGCTATGCAGCGCTGCCACCGCTAAGCTCGATGCCTTGTGACTTTGGCCGACCATGATCGAGCTCGACCTTGGTTGCCTAGGGTTGCAAGGCCTCGGGTGGTCGTGGCGGCGCTGCACAGTCGCTGCCCTAGCTAGAGCCAAGGTCCCGCAACCCGAGCGGCCCACGTCAATTTCCAGAATCGACCTGGCCACCTAGGGTCGCCGCTAAGGGGCCCTAGGTGGCTAGGTTGATTCCGGGAATCGACCTAGGCCGCCCGGGAACTAAATTTTTTCAAATTTTCTTTATTTTTAATTTAAATTGTTATGATTTTTATTTTTTATTTTTAACTTAATTGTTTTTTTTTTATTAATTTTTTTTTTTATATTTTTTAAAACTGTTTTAATTTTTAATTTATTTAAGTTTTTTTTTTTAATTATGTGGTTGTTTTTAATGTTTTTATTTTTATTTTTTTCTTGAATTATGTTTTTTTAAAATATTTTTCCCTTTTTTGTTTCATATTTTTTATTTTTTTGTGTTATATTTTTTTTAATTTTTTGTTTTAATTTTTTTATTTTTACAAGTTAATTTTGTTGTTTTTACATTTTTATAGTTTTTTTTCATCATTTTTTTTGTTCCCCCTTTGAAAGTGCGGCGATGTTTAGATATCTGATGTATGAAGAAGTTTCACAATATGGATTCCAAGAGGCTCCCAAAACTTGCTTCTAACTTTAGTCAAAACCCCCACCCGTGCCTCAAGCATGGGTGGCATCAGGATGCTCAGTCTTGGCTCAACCTTTGGGGGATTAAGGGGGAGATCATCGTGGGAAATAAGAAGAGTATCAAAGATACTATTACCTCCAGTTTTAATGACAAGATGTGGGATGCTAAGGAGTTGGAGGGTAAAATGAAGCTAAGGTACTATAAGGAGGTGATCAACCCCACCCTCAATATCCAAAACTATATCTCCATGTTGAATAGCACCAAGAAGAAAATGAACATCGCTAGGATTAGAACCAATTCTCATGAGCTTCAGAGTGAGATGGGACGGTGGTCTACTCCCAAGACTCCCTGGGACGATAGAATTTATTAGATTTGCGATACTAAGAAGGTGGAAGATAAAAAGCACTTCCTTTTAGACTGTCTAGCTCTTTACCACATCCACTCTCAATTCCCTATCATCAGCCAAACCTCCAATCTTCTTGACTTATTAAGCCAACCCAACTATAGTGATCTTAGAACGCTTCTTTCCCTGCTCTTTGATCACCAAAACAAGATTTTGAAGAAGGACAATTAGACTCTCTTTTCTTGAGGTCTAATAGACCACATTTGTAAAACCTCAGAGCTGCGATGGGTTTTGGCAAGTGCGCATGAGAGAGGAGCAACAAGCGAGACAAGTGAAACGAGCATAGCTGCAGATGAAACACGAGGCTATAATGAAAAATGGCTAAGTGTTGGACTAGACAGCGGTATATAGGATGAGGCAGTCTCGGGTGGGGGAGCCCAACCAAAGGGGCGACGTGCAGGAATGTTAAAAGAAAGGCTGAATAGGTGGGTTGGCTGGGCAAGCTGACGTGATAACCATGGCAGAGGATGAGTATAAGTATGGAGAATGGGAGAGCTTGTTCATCATCGAACAATTCGAGCAAGTCAACAAGCGTACAAGCCAAGGAGAGCGAAGTGGAAAGTTAGAGGTTCTGAAATTCAGGCGAAGGTGGAGGTGGACATCGGGCCGAAGAACCCGAGCATCAGGTTGAGCTGTGGGTGCCAAAGAGGTGTGTGCAGGCCGTAGGGTGCAGCGAGAACGGTGGACAGTTTGGCGGGCGTAGGTCGGGTAGCACATAGGCGGGCGCACACGGTGGGCATTCAACTAAACGGTTAAGTGGTTTAGTGGGTGCGACACATGGTGGAAGGGCGAGCGGGGTGAGGCGAGCTCGTGTGCGGGTGTGCACGGTTGTATGAAGGAACGCCGTGTAGGCTAAACGGTGAACCGACAAATGTGAACAAAGGCATGCGGTGTGCCGATGGGTGGAACGTGTGGGCGTGTTGGGAACGACGACATGGTGACACGGTGAAGTGTTGGGTGATCAGTGAACGAGTCAGAGGGCGAGTTGGTGAACGAGTCAGAGGGTGAGTTGGTGAACGCGTTCGAGTGAGGTTGAACGTGCGGCAGTGCATGGGCGAATGGTGAAATGTTGGGTTAATGCGGTGGGCGTGCCCAAATGTTGGAACGAAGATGAGTTTTGTGTTATAGTGGAAGGCGTTGGTGAATGAAGAGTCGTGCACGGTGAAACAGAGATGGGTGGCACAAATGACACAAAGGTGCGACAAGTGCAAGAGCTAAATGGAAGCTCGGGTGACTTTGCCCAGTGGCTGGGCAAGGCTGCATGACAAGTGCGGGAAGGTGAATTTGTATAGGTATAGAGGTGAAACTTGGGGTTTCCCTCCGTTGTAAACTTATATGTGAATTCTGAATATTATCATTATTAATACGGGCAGATTCATAATTACAAGGAGTTTCCCCTCCCATGATATTCTGCTATGCACTTGAAATTTAATGGTGATAATATGTTAATGATGAAATTTTCCGCTGTGTATGTTGAATGAAAGATATGCTTAGCTATTGAAAAATAATCTAAGTATAGAAGTAAGGTGTAGTCCACAATCATTACTATTGTTAAAAAGAAAAGGGTCGGCGGTGCCACACTTCCTATAGTGCGGTTGGACGAGTACCACCAGTGTAGGGGCATGACAGTTGGTATCAGAGCCTGATTCAGTCAAACCAGGCTTACTGGAGGAAGTGTTACACCTCATGACAAGTTTAGCAAGGGTGAAGCTTCATGCTTGGACCAAGCTGAATGACAAGACATGGCATGTTTGGAAGAATGCGAAGGGAGGCTCTTGCTAACCTTATACAGGTTGAAGCTAATGAAAGAGGAGAACCCACAGATTCGAGATGAACTTGAATTCTTGGAAAGGAATGTTGAAGATGAACTTCTTCGACTTGGTTGGACAATGGAGCAGGATGTAGCTGCAGACTATGATGACGAAGAAGAGGAAGCCATGATGTTTGAGGATGTTGCAGGCATGACAACGATGGAATATGAACTTGAAATTATTCAAGTTGGACCAAGATTGTGTAGTTTGCAGACATTGGTGGATGAGGAAACTCACATGGAGGAGCCTCATGATAAAATAAGTACTAATGATACTTGTGTTTCATTTGAGCTTTTGGTAGATGGGCCATATGCAGGAAAGGGTAAAATTAGTTTTCCGATGCGATGGAGGATCTTACCATGGATGTCTACGACGAGATCTTGTATGGAGAAGCAAGGACCATTGGTTGTTGCAGAGCTTGTTGGGGTTGTTTATGACCTTATGGCAGAAGGTGCAAATGCCCGTGACAAGGGAGGAACATGATGATCATTACGGAGGAATGGGTCATGCTTTAGACATATAGAGAAATTGGCTAAGTTCCCGGCATGACTCATGGATTGGAGAAGGGCACATACTTGAGTTTGATGAAACTTGGGTGGACTTCTCATGGTCGAGGCCAAGAGGAATTCTTGGTGGAACCTTCAGTGGGGGAGCCATGGTGGAAGAGACTCATGTGATGATGATATGGTTTGGGTGACCAAGTTCACTAGACCGGATTGCAGGTTTGGATGAGGATGACCGATTGTTGTGATGGGTCTACTTAGTTGGACAACATAAGCAACTTGAGTCATGGACATCGAGTTGGATACATTAAACATGGCAGTCTTATGCAGGGACATTATGCAGGAGCACTTGTAGAGGTGTCACTTATGGGCATCCAATGAGGAGTGCCAAGGCAGGGATGTTGTGCACGTGGATTTGCTAGTGTGACATGGAGATGTTTTATTTATGAGCTGATGGGGATGTTGTGCACTTTTGTACAACAAGGCCACGGACTGATTAGACTTGTGAGTAGACTATGGAGCATTCCTTCTACATGGAGAGTTGAGGCATCTTGCGGGGACCTTTGGGTCAAGACATGTATGCTTGCTAGGATGTTGATTCGAGATGACTCATGGAGCTCATGATGACATGAGGCTTTGACTTTTGGGGACTTCATATTATGGTGGACTTAGAGGATCTGATGCATTGAATAGCTAAGGTCAAGGACTTTGATGCAGTATGGGGTGCACACTTTTGAGTACATTTATGGGTGTGCTCGAAAGAGTGACTTGATGTGGAGGATCAGTATGAGACACTTTGGAGTGATAGAGTTACAACGACGATGATGCCTTGGTAGCAACACTTGGGCATGGGTTGAGCTGAGACTTAACCACTTTTGATGCATGGAATCTGATTGGTCTATGATCATGGGTAGCACATGGATGATGAGACAAGTGTATACTTGTTTCCTTGGCAGACTTGAGGGATGACACATTGAAGATATGATGGAAGTTGCTTCATGGACCTAGATGTGGCACATCGAGAGTTGGTTTGATGAGAGGATCTCTTCACTTTGAGGAGACGGAGTTTACACATATGGATGATGATGTTGGATAGATGCGGCTGATTTCATGCAACACATTGATACCAAACATCATGGACATCATGTTGCAGATGAGATGAAGATTACTTCATGGGCCTGGCCATGGATTACATTTTGATGGAGATGGACATGAATTCTTGATCGAGTTGATGTTGTGAAAGGAAGCTAGGAGAAACGACTGATAATGGCATGGGGATGTGCATTCTTATGGTTTGAGTGTGTCAGTTGGACTGATCACCCGACTAGTTTGAATCATGGGGGTCGACAGTGTACAGAGATGTGTTAGCATTGTGTTGGAGTATCATGGTAGCAGTTCGCACGATGATGATACATGATGAGGTCGACACAATATGTTGCAGTAAGCATGTAGCTTGAGTTTGAGGGACCAACCTTCCACGGTGGGGCAGCATGTGGGGATTGCGACAGAGGTGGTTGATGGTCATGGATTGAGGAGACTTTCCGATTCATGGAGGCCATAGACCAATGTTTTATGTGACGTTGGAGTGAATGCAGGTAGTATGAGCATCTTAGATGTTGGAGCTAGTAGCACTTTGCGACAATGGTTGATTGGCAGTCTTGGCAGCGGGTGGTTGTCGGGATGGAAGATTGTCAAGGGCGATAATGACTTCGAGTGCGAGAGGATGTAATGCCCCGGAGCTACAATGGGTTTCAGCAAGTGCACACGACGAAGGAGTGATGGGCGAGACAAGCGAAATGAGCGTAGCTGCAGATGAAACACGAGGCTATAAAGAAAAATGGCTAAGTGTGGGACTAGACGACGATATATAAGATGAGGCGGTCCCGGGTGAGGGTGCCCAACCAAAAGGCCGATGTGTAGGAATGTTAAAAAAACGCTGAATGGGTGGGTTGGCTAGGCAAACCGACGTGATAACCATGGTGGAGGATGAGTATAAGTATGGTGAAGGGGAGAGCTCATTCATCATCAAACAATTCGAGCAAGTCAACAAGTGCAAAAGCCAAGGAGAGTGAAGTGTGAAGTTGGAGATTCTGAAATTCAAGCGGAGGTGCAGGTGGACATCGGGTCGAAGCACCTGAGCCACAGTTCAAGATGTGGGTGTTGCAGAGGTGCATGCAGGCCGTAGGGTGCAAGGCGAACGATGGATAGTTCGGCGGGTGTAGGTCGGGCAGCACATAGGCGGGCGCACATGGTGGGCATTTAGCTGAATAGTTAAGTGGTTCAGCGGGTACAATGCATGGTGGAAGGGCGAGCTGGGCAAGGTGATCTCATGTGCGAGTGCACACGGTTGAACGAAGGAACGTCGAGTAGGCTGAATGATGAGCCAGCAAACATGAATGAAGGCATGCAGTGTGCCGACGGGTGGAACGTGTGGGCGCGCCGGGCACGACGACATGACGACACGTGAAGTGTTGGGTGGTCGGTGAATGAGTTGGAGGGCAAGTTGGTGAACGTGTCTGGGTGAGGTTGAATGTGTGATGGTGCATGGGCGAATGGTGAAAAGTTTGGTGAACGCGGTGGACGCGCCCAAACATTAGAATGAAGACGAGTTTTGTTCGACGGTGGAAGGCACTAGTGAACGAAGAGTCATGCATGGTGAAACGACGACAGTTGGCACAAACGACATGAAGGTGTGACGAGAGAATGAACTGAATGATAGCTCAGGTGACTTTGCTTGGAGGCTGGGCAAGGGTGCACGACGAGTGCAGGAAGGTGAATTTGTATAATTATAGAGGTGAAACTTGGGGTTTCCCTCCATTGTAAACTTATATGTGAATTTTGAATATTATCATTATTAATACGGGCAGACTCATAATTACAGGGAGTTGCCCCTCCCATGATATTCCGTTGTGCACTTGAATGTTAATGGTGATAATATGTTAATGATGAAAGTTTCCGTTGTGTATGTTTAATGAAAGATATGCTTAGCTTTTGAAAAATAATATAAGTATAGAAATAAGGCATAGTCCACGATCATTAGTATTGTTAAAAAGAAAAGGGTCGGTGGTGTCGCACCTCATATAGTGTGGTTGGAAGAGTACCGGCAATGTAGGGGCGTGACAACACTGGTCTTAGTGGACGTTAATCATCATCATAATCATATTTTATTCTTTTGTCATGTTTAAAAAAAATATATGTTTTATTACTTGTTATTTTATAATATTTATTATTCTGTTTTTGGTTTAAATTTTTTATTTTTACAAATTAATTTTGTTATTTTTTTCTATTTTTATGGTTTTATTTATTTATCTATTTATATATTTTTTATATTTGATTTTATTGTCGTGTTTGTTTATTTTATTTTTATGGTTTATCACCAGCATCAAAATCAACAATATTTAAAAAAAAATATCCATACTTAATACATTAAAAAATTTAAAGTGTAAAAAATAAGCCCTCTAAATAGAAAGGGTTGATGTTGCATCAACATTTTTCAAAATCAGTATGAAAATCACTAACATTAAAAAAAATATATTCATACTCGATACATAAAAAAATTAAAGTTTCAAATATAAGCCCTCTAAAAAATATGTGTTGACGCTACATCAACACTGTTCAAAATTAGCATGAAAATCGCTAACATTTAAAAAAAAATGTTACATAAGAAAATTTAAAGTGTCAAAAATATACTCCAAAAAAAGAAGGTGTATTCTGAATAACCACTTTTTAAAATCAGGTGCTCTTTTTGCTACCTTAAGAAAATGGGTACTAGGTAATTTTCTCGTTTGATAGGTAACTATGTTCATAACCGAAGGTGGACTTGCAATCAATGTTGTCTCTAGCCCAATCTGAATCTATGAACCCAATGAGATCCAAAGAACAATTTTCTGCATAATGAATCCCATATGTGATTGTCTCCTGAACATATCGAAGGATGCACTTTGAAGCTTTCCAGTGTAACTCATGTGGGTCTTGCATGTATCTGGAAATTTCTCCTACGACATATGAGAGTTCAGGATGGGAGTGAGTGAGATAAAGAAGGCTTCCCACAAGTTGATGATACATTTTGCAATCAACCAATGCTGTGTATTTTCCATTCTTAAGCTTTATCCCTGATAAGAAAGGTGTTGTTGTTGGCTTGCAGTCAATCATGTGAAATTGTACCAAAATATCTCTAGCATACTTTGGTTGAGAAATGGTAATCCCAAAATCACTCTAATTGATCTCTAGTCCAAGGAAGAAATTTAGCAAGCCCATGTCTGACATAGAAAACTACTTATGCAATGCAGTTTTAATATTAGGAATGGAATAAGCTGAACTACCTGCTATCAAAAGATCATCTATGTAGAATACTATGATCAACAAGGAGTCATTTTTCTTCAAACAATAAACATTGGAATCAGATTTGCAGTGTACAAAATTTTGAGATAAAAAATAGGAATCCATCTTTGCATACCATGCTCTAGGTGCCTTCTTGAGGCCATAGAGAGACTACTTTAGTTTGCATACCACAGATGAATTTTTCATGTAACCCTGTGTCTACTCCACGTATATTTCCTCCTCAAGATCATCTTGAATAAATGAATTCTTCACATCCATATAATGCACCTCCCATCCTCTTGTTTCTGCAATGGAGAGAGCTAGCTGAATGGAATCCATTTTTTCCACTGGAGAAAAAGTCTCATCATATTCAACACCATGTACCTGTTGAAAACGTTTTGCCACCAACTGTGCCTTATATCAACTAACTTGGCCATTTGTTGCTTTCTTGGTCCGGTAAACCTACTTGCACCTGACAAGTTTACGATTGGAAGGTAGCAAAACTAGATCCCAAGTCTGGTTCTCAATGATATAGTTGTATTCCTCATCCATATCTCCTTCCCATTTAGGATTCCCAACTGCTTCTGCACTGATCACACATATTATGTTGAAAAACGTGCAACAAGAAATGCTAAATTTAGGAAGTGATAAAAATAGAATTGCTAAAAATAGCACTTCTAAAAATAGTAGTTTGGCCAATGAGCATTTTGGCCACCTTGGGTGAGAGGTGAAACTGCTAAAAATAGCATCTTCTAAAAATAGCATTTTTTGGTCCCTTCCTATTTATAGCAGTCCCTGGTCTATCTATAGGAAGTAAATTCGAATTTGGTCTTACCAGCAGTTTGGAATATTAATTAATTAATTCTCCATGAGTTAATTAGTTAAGGAAAAGAAAACTTGAAGTATTTGTGAGAACATGCAATTATTTCTCCACTAATTGGGGAATGTGTCCTTGATTTGCTCCACTGATTGAGGAATTAAGGATGAGTTCTATATTGAGAGGATCAATTGACTTAGTTTAATTTAGTCAAGTTTAGTTAGATTAATTTAACAAGTTGTTAAATTAATGAGATATAGTTTGTTGATGCTTGCATTCATGTGACAACTATTATTTTCAGATAACTGAGTATTCACTCATGGATAACTGATGCATGTCAGTTCTATCAGAGACCTAGTTGAGATCAGATGTGGGACAGTGTACTATCAGATGCTAGGATATTTCTAGTAAGTATTCCTTGCATGGGGAAGGAAGCTTCTTCCTTCTATGACTGCATAGTTGGACCTGAGGTGACAGCAGGTATGATCAAGCCAATTTACATGTGTTTTGTAATTGGACCCCAATCAAAACTGCACAAGGAAATAGGAGCTTGGACCTGAGGTGTAGCCTTTATATATAGGGCTAGGTAGTCCATGAGCTTGATCATCAGAGTACAGAGAGAGCAAGATAACTTTTGAGCTGATTCTTTTTGTATGTTGTTGAGGATTTCCACTTAATTGATAATACAGAGATGGGGTTTTAGGCTGGTTCCTTTCCCAGATAAATTCTTCTGTGTTATGTGTGATTGATTCCTTCTTATCAGTTATATGTGTTCATGTTTGATGTTGCTCATGGTTGATTAGTGTCATGCGGAAAGAGTCAATTTTGTGGACAAAACCGACCTCCCTAGAAAACAAGGCTTTTCTAGTGACAAACAAAACAATCAAGCACTATCTTTCCCTAAATATGCATTAAAATAAAAGAAACCAGGTGTTTAAGGCTTACCTTTAGTCCAACGCTTGTTTGTAGCAGCCAAGCCTCTTCGATCCAGATGAGCTCCTTCTCCTTGAAGCCTGCATTCACTAACAAGCAAACGATTACATAGCACCTGAATAACTCATATAATAAAACATATTCATCATAAAGACCAAGGAGTTTATGAAACAAATTATATATAACAACTTGTTGAGAAAAATGAACTTAATTGTATTAATTGGAAACAAAAGAAACCATTACAACCAGTGCCTTGGTGTTGTGCAGGTCCCTCCCAGGGTCCAGCAAGAGTTCTCCTTTACTTTGATTAGCTCACCCACTTCCAAATGAAGCTAAGAAAGGATTGGAATCTCTCCTCTCAAGCTCTAAAAGGGAGTCCTAATTTCAGCAGCATCTACCCTTAGGAATGTTCAGCTTTCAACCTCCCCTCCCTCTGGCCCAATGCCTATATTTATAGTCCTTTGGAGGAAGTTAATCAGGTCCACCATCAATGGGATAAGCCCCTCTTTCAATGGGATAGCTCCCCTCTTGATGGGATAAGTTCCTCTTTCATTGGGATGCATGAACCATCTGGAGGCGCTCAATCCACGTCAAACCATCTTCTAGAATGCTCTAGAATCGACCACAAGTAAGTTTTTTGAAGTAAAACTTGCACCTTTTGACCTTTACAGGAGTACGCACCCATCCCTTTACAGACAGAGCGTACAAGTACGTAGGTATTATGAACTTGAGGTGTGTACACGCAGGTAAGGGTAAGAGAAACTGCGTAACCAGAGTTATAATGATTTTTAAAGACTTTCTCTCTTTTTTGGAGTTTGACATGAGGAGCAAAGGTATAAGACTTGCCAAGGAGGACAGTATGACTATTGATGAAGCCATACTGACTGCAAATAGTCATGGTGACAAATTTTAGTGTAACAGATTGCCCCCTAAAGTACGAAGCCTGTAGTAGATTAGGGTTTCATATCATCTAAGAAGGGTGAAGCATTTTATTATTTCAAGGATTATCTTGTGGAGAGCCCAGTTGGAACCTGCAAATATTCAACACAAAATACATATATGAGATCATATCATCGCTGAGGTAGGCATTCCCATACTCAGATCAAAAACTTTAACTGACAAACTAACTACTGCTCTGATATAGGAATGATTTCGCAGTACATCATAATCATAGACTCATGTAGACACAGTATGGACACAGCCATCTGTTTATAATTAGTCTACTATATAATGAATACAAAACTCCTCGCAGCCTGGATGGCGGAAACTAGATCCAGGGTCTTCATTTCTACTTCCCGAAATAGTACGATTCTATCCATGCGAATAAATGAGTTGATGTCGAACATGGTAGAAACGACTTGATTACCAGTCAATGATGTAAACTGTTAACAAGTGTGAGAGATACCACCAGTGATGTCAATGGTTCTCAAAGTACCCAGTACAATCCATGAGATGTGAATGAATGTGTTGATGTCGACCATGTCACGGAATCCTTCGATCGAAAGTCAATGATGTAAACTGTTGTCAAAGGCGAGAAACCTGCCATTGATGCATGCAAATTTCAAGGTACTGACGATTTCTAGATCATCTTTCTAGATAATGTGCTGATGTCGATAGAAAGTGATCCGTCGTAGGCAAGCCCACAACATGAAATCATAGATCAAGTTGAAGAAATGTAGCTGTAAGGACTGACTCAGGGATGGTCAAGATGGATGACATATATTTTGCAGATGAATGGTTTATTTGCAGTGACCTCTTGAACATATAACGACACAACAGATGGCTTGGTGACAATTGACCCAAAGTTAATACCCAGAAACTAGCTGAAGACTTTCAATGTGGTCTGATTAACTGTTAGGCAAAGGATTTCCCAACCCAGGTGAATGAAAAATTTCGTGTTCAAGAGTGGTGATAAGGTTTTTTTCTGAAACAAAGGATAACAAATAGGCTCATTTTTCTCTCTTTTCCCCCACCATTTCTGGCAAGTACCTCTTTATTTTTTACAAGCTTGAGGAGGATAACATTTGCTTGATTATAAGCTCATCCTTTGGATGAGTCCAACTTAGTTTAGATTCGAACCCTAAGAAGGAGTGGTCCGTTCCTGTTTGTAATCGAACAGGTCCTTTACTGTGAAATTTTAACGAGTCCAGTATAGGAGAAACTCGACGTTTTTCAATTTTAGAGAGTCTGAAAAACTTAAGAAGACTCCAGGGTTGACCTTTTTCGTAAGTTTGTGTCTCCCAAGCCCGAAAAAGTATAAAATAATACTTGAGAGAACCGCTTGATCTCTACGACCAAGGAGTACTTTTCATGATTAGTTTCTTTGATCTGAAAAGTAAAAAGCGATCAAAGACACGTCGTTTTATTTCCAATATCGAATTTGAAATGACAAAAATCCGGCAATCTTTTCATGTTTTTACGGTCAGAAAAGGGCTGTAAGAGGACCGTCTTTTAATTCCGTTTTAACGAGTGTAAAAGAAACGCTCGGCAATCTTTTCATGTTTTAGGAGTCAGAAAAGGGCTTAAAGATGACTCTGATGTTTTTGTTTGTAAAAATTACAATTTTCCCTGAAAATCCTTTATCCTGCACAAAAACCAACACATTACTCATACCTGTTGAAGATAGATAAAAATACTTTGAAAAATACCTTTTCATGGTGAAAAATAAACAAATTTACCATTTATTTACCCAAAAAACCTATAAAAAGGGCTTTTACCAATTCATTTTTACCATTTTACTGTTGAGGAGAGCAAAATGGCTTTTGGCAAGAAACTTCCTGTGGACATTGCGGAGAATCCGACCATCGAAATCGAACGCCGTCTCTTTCAGGTATTCTACAACATCCTCCTCTTCATTTTCATCCGTTTAGAATTCCTTTTTAGGCCCTAAATTTCATTTTTTGGAGGCTTTGGGGTTTCAAGAACCGCCTCTCGGGGTACGCAGGTGCCACACTAGGGACCCGCATACCCTGACATTTTCTCAGTCGGGAAAATGTCGGGCGTACGCACCTTGCCTTCAGGGAACCTACGTACCCACGCTCTGTTCCTAAAGGCGGGGTGCGTACCCTGCAAAATGAGTTTTCAAACCCCAATTTCTCCAAAATGGACCAAAATTTTTTGATTTCATGGAATCTAATGGATGTTTTCTGGTGTGTAGATTGTTCACCATGCTTGATTGGCACGAGAGAGAGCATGAAGATGTTGATTTGGCCGCCATTAATCATCAACCGTCAATTGATGCTTTGAAGGCATGCAGCCTTTATAAATACTAGGCCATACCTGGCATGAGGGCCCAAGTGAGATTTCTAGAGTGGCTGGTAGAAAGATGGAACGTTCAGAACAGTGTTTTTATATTGGAGGGCACTAGCTCGAGATGGAGCCCGCAGATATCTACTTTCTTACTGGTTTGCCCAAGAGAGGCGAACACTTGACTCTGTTCAGGACTAGGCCGGGTGGCCAGTCCATCGCTAGTCTCCGACTAGAGTGGTGTAACACTCAGACTCAGGAGAAGGGGATAGAGATCAAAACTATATCCTGCCCTAAACTTATGGTGATTGCCTTTACAGTTACCAGACTTTGCGGGGCTGTCGCTTTACACATTGCCACTGGATCCCAGATGCGGATGGCGATTGATTGCTATCGAGGTACCATTTTCAACTGGTGCGATGCTGTGTTGGCCAATGTAAAAGGCCAACTGACTAGAGCCAAAAACGGACAGCTGAAGACTTTTGGTTATGGGCCTTTAGTTGTGAGATTTGGCTTAGAGAGGGTTCTGATGCTGATCCCACAGCAGCTCACTATTGGTGTTGGGCTTCCTCGAGAGCCCAAATTGATGCGATGGGTTGCGATATGGCCCGTCATCCTGATGAGGGAACGGAGGTTGTTCGATTTACTCCGGACTACTTTCACTGGTTAGAGGACCAGGTCTTTTCTATACAGGATTTTCCTTATGCCGGAGTTGATTTTCGTGGAGATCCAGACATGGTTCTTCCACCGGGAGAACAATGGGATGATACAGGTAACTTCATTTTCCACAAATTTTTAAACTATCTATTTTTTTGTTTTTATATCGTCTCAAAACTGATAGTAATAATTTTCAAAATGCAAATGTAGGCCCACGACGTCTAGCCAATCTCCGGCCTTTCGAGAGGAGACTACCAGTTGTAGCGGCACCGGCCCCACAAGAGGAGGCCACAGAGACTTTAGCTAAGTTGAAACATGACCTAGAGCATCTTACAACAGATATACCGGAGACTACCATAGATGATATTCCTATCAGGCTTCAGCGCTATGTAGTCGAGGTCCCAGGACCTTTTAGGAGGTTCTTGTGTAGGGTAGCCCGTGCAGTGGTGTCATATAGAGATCATCACCAGTGATTGGATGGTCGTTTTTGTAGACACATGTGACATTTTGGTTTTTTTTACTTATCATTTTTGCCGATCATAAGGTGTTTTTCAACCTATGATCGAAGACGATGTATTTTTTGACACACTCCTATCTATATATATCATTATTACCGACTTATCTTGTAAATCATGTTATGGAATGGTTTTAAATTTACATGTATGATTATTACAAATGTCTATTTAACATTCGAGAAGCAATTGCATCTGCTAATGTATTTAAAGACCTTGGAATATGTTGATATTCAATGTAATCAAACTCATGTTCCAAGAGACGCACTCTCAAAAATAACCTTAATAACACTGGATTTCTAATGGCATATACTCTATTAAGTTGTAATACAACGAGTTCAGAATCTAACCTCACTATCAAACTCCGAATCCCAAATGAAATAGATTCAGACAATAACTCAATCACTGCACTGTATTCGGCAATGTTGTTTGTTGTTTGACCAAGGCTCACCCCATGCATAGAAACTAACTCGTCAGAGGGCGAATAGATAACCCAAGCTGCGAAAGAGATATTCCGTGTACTACGACAAGCACCATCAGCGAAACCAATGTATGTTCGGAGAGGCATTGACATCTGCATCATCAAGAGTAAAACCAAGATAAGCCAGAATAACGACGAAAACACACTTTCTAAGCTAAGCACACTGTCTAAACTAACAAACACACCAGCTAGAAAGAAAAACTAACCTAACTAAAAATCTCCATACCCATCTTTTAAGCATAATACCTCTTTAGGTAAAGTCCATTTCTGGGTTTATCCAAAGAGTCCCCGTCAAAGTCTACCAGCTCATAGGCCCCTTTTGCTAGCTTTCGCTTGAAAATATAGGGCCCATGCCACATAGGAATGAATTTTCCAGCACCTAATTTATCATTAGCTTGATCATATAATAATACTAGGTCTCCTTCCGAAAAATTTCGAGGGGTCACATTTCGATCATACTGAGCTTTCATTCGTTTTGCGTGAGTCTCGATCACCAATGCAGCATCACGTCGATTCTCATCTAATTCAGCTAAGTATAATAAACACTTTTCCTCTTCGGAAGTATCTGGAAGTAACTTGATGGCCATTTGCAGTGACGGGATTTCGCATTCAATGGGTAGCACAGCTTCCAAACCATAAACTAGTTGGAAAGGAGTGAACCCTGTTGATGTTTTCACTGAGGTTTGGTACGCCCAAAGTGCTGAAAATAACATGTTGTGCCAATTCGACTGATGAATACCAATGATTCGTCGGATCATGATAACTAGAACTTTGTTGATGGACTCAACCAGACCATTCGCTTGTGGATAATAAGGAGTTGAACTATCGTGACGCAAACCAAGCTGACTTGTAAGTTTTGTCATCATAACGTTTCAAAAATGGCGCCCATGGTCAGTGATTATCGCTTGTGGGACATCAAACCTAGCAATTATATGATTGAATACGAAAATTGCAGCTGTCTTGCCGTTTGCCTCGAATGTAGGCATCGCCTCGGCCCACTTAGTAAAATAATCTACCGCAAGGATGATATACGCATGCCCCCCGGCCGAGTGAGGGTTACATGTAATAAAATTGATACCCCATTTGGCAAAAGGACCAACGGCAATGATAGGGTGGATAGGAGCAGGTGGAGCGCGCATCTTTCGATCAAACACTTGACAGTTGTGGCATTTTCGGACCGCAGTAATACAATCTTTAAACAAGGACGGCCAGAAGTAACCAGCGCGCAATATCTTTTGGGCTGTGGCATACCCAGACATATGACTGCCACATGCTCCAGAGTGACAGTCATTTAGAACCCTTTCAGCCTCTTCGTGAGTTAGACAACATCGAAAGATAGAGTCCACCCCACGGCGATAAAGAGTATCTCCAATAATTTTGTATTGTTGGGACTAGAATCGAATTTTCCGACGTTCCGACTTTGAAGCTTTGGGCCGAAAGGATTGGGTCTGGAGATAGACGATGGTATCCCCATACCACGGATCTAAAGTGATGATTAGAAACAAAGATTCGTCCGCAATGGGCTCCTCTGCCACAGTTTCCGTGTCAGCACATGGGAAGTCACACATTAACTCTGCAAAAACTAAAGATTTCTTAGACTTAGATTTCTCAAACTCCAAGTCGAACTCCTACAGGATAACAATCCATTTAGAGTACTTGCCCCCTAGAAATTGTTTAGTCAAAATGTAGATCATAGGGTTGCAATCCGAAATGACTGTAGTTTTACGGAGTAAAATGTAGTGACGAAAACGTTGGACAGCTTGAACGGCTGCCAATGCCAATTTCTCCACATGTGAGTATTTTAGCTCGGTTGGATTTAGCGTCCGACTAAGGTAATATATCACATGTTCCGTTCCGAATTCATCTTCCTGAACTAAGACCATCCCAATGGTGGAATGATGGTACAAAAAGTAATCCTGGTTGTAGTTGGGAGGATGCAACAACGGTGCATGGGTCAACGCGTGTTTGAGTGCATCAAAAGATTTCTGAGCTATCTCATCCCAAGAGAATTAAGCGTTCTGTTTCAACAACCTTGTAAAACCCTTTGTAACCTCGGCGTAGTTAGGAATGAATCGTCGTAAAAAGTTTGCTTTCCCCTGCAAACTTTGGAGTTGGCGAAGACTCGAAGGAGGAGGAAATTTGATTATAGCTTCTACCTTCGAGGGATCGACGCGAATGCCGACTTTCGGAACTATAAATCCTAGCAATCGTCCCACTTCTATACAGAAGACACATTTGTGTGGGTTCAACCGAATACGATAATGCCTACACCTTGTAAATGGACAAGGTGATCAGCTCGATGTAACGAATGAGCAGGCAAATCATCGAGATACGGTTGCACAATGTGTTTGATGTCATGAAACGCATAAGACATCGCCCTTTTAAAAGTTGCTCCGGCGTTCTTAAGCCCAAAAGACAATTTGCAATAAGAAAATGTCCCCCATGGACAAATGAAAGCCGTTTTTGGTTGATCGGCAGGTAGAATATTGATTTGATTGTAACCGGAAAAACCGTCCATAAAGGAAAATATTTCACTGTCGGCACAATCATCAATGATTTGATCGATATAGGGTGTTGGGTAGTTGTCCTTTGGACAAGCTCGATTAATGTCCCTATAATCGATGCATATTCTTATTGTTCCCTGTTTTTTTTTAACCGGAACAATATTCGATACCCAATCCGTTAACGGGATCTGATAAATGAAACCTGCTTTCAACAGTTTTTCAACTTCTGTTTTAATTGCAGCAGCTTTTCGTGGGTGAATCTGACGCAAACGTTGCCAGACGGGTTTAGCGTCTGGGTAAGTCTTGATTTCATGAACAATAATCACGGGATCAATTCCCGGCATTTCCTCATAGGACCAGGCAAACACGTCGCGGAATTCTTGAAATAGGGCCTTGTATGTCTGAATTTCGTCATCTATACACGAGGCACCTATATGAATGTTCTCAACAATTCCAGGCTTAACTGAAATGTCAATGGGAATAGTTCAAGAGATATTTCCCAAATTCAGCTCTGAATCAGGATGTTTCATGGGATTCTGAGCTTCTTTGACATATTCAGTTGTAAAAATTGATGAGAAATCATTTTCAAAACGATCATCCTCAGGTAAAAACGAAGATTTATGATGGAGATCCTCCCATGGTAAATCATCTATACACAGGACTTCACGAAGTTGCTCGTCAGATGACACAACTTCGGGGAACGCTATTATCTCTGAGGTTGATGTGAAAAGTGATTCCTCACGGACCACATTCATTTGGTCGATTTTGGTTGAACACGGGTCGATAAAAGACTGCATGGCTTCATAGGCAATTTCGTATGGACTCAACGGCATAAAATTACCAAATGAGTCTATTTCAGATTCAAAAGGAACGATCCAAGGATCGTCGTAATAAATAGTGTCTGATGTAATCATATGAATGGTTGCAAATGAAGATGATACGTTGAGTGGAGGAAAAGGAAAAGTTCCCAGTAAACTGGCATCTTTAACTAATCCTACACCAACATCCTTATATGGGATAGTCGTTTTACCGACATGCTGAATACTCTCTGAAGAGGTTGGGTCGGATGAAAAGTAAGCCAGCTGGTCTATTGTTATGATCTTTCCATTATGTGGGAACTTTATTACGCGGAAGACCAATAAAACAACTGCTGTCATAGCGTAAGTCCAACTTCGACCCAAGAGAAGGTTGTAGTCTAGAGGGGCATCAACCACCTCCACGTCTAGACTAACAGTTTTTCCTTCAACCCCTATAGGCAAATCCTGTAGAATGCCAAAAGGATGAAACCCACGGCCATCAAAGGCCTTAAGAATTGTCGGGGATTGATTTAGTGAAGGAGAACCAAGCGATCTCCAACACTGTATCGACATAATACACGTGGAAGCTCCCTCATCAATTACAGTCCGATGAATAGGCCTGTTTTTTACTATCACTGGGATCTGGAAAGCCATTTGATGAGGCAAACGCAGTGTACAATTTTCTAAATCAAAGATTATTAGGTTTGGGTCCTGAACATCAACAGCTCTTATAGCCGACAAAAGTAATTTGTGTTGTGTTGGGCATGATTGCAGCACTTCCAAAGCCGACATTGCTGAGGGTGAAACAACTAAGTCCTCAACAATGTTGTAATTCTGGGCCGCTCTCGCATGTGGGTTGAAAGCAGACCTTTGAAGTACACCCTTGGCGGGCGGTTTGATTACTAAGTCTGGGTTAGGTTTCTCGATCTGTAGCGGATCGGAACCAGGAGATGAGGTTGATGGATTAGAATGAGAAGATTCTGCTTCTTTGCCATCAACAGGACTTTTACTACCATAATCTTGCGATCGAGTCGCAATCCTTACATGGGACATCATCAAAATGGGTTCTTCATTGGCACTCGAGGAAGAACTTATCATTTTGCTATCCTTTGGAAATGGATCCTTCAAGACAGCAGGAATTTGGGAACCTTTGACGATCTTCGCAACCTCTACTCGATGAGGGCAGTCTCTTGTAAAGTGTTCTTCTTCACAAATAAGACACGGATAACGAGGCTTGCGCTTTTCATCATTGGATTCCACCTTTTCAGTTTTATCCTTTGGAGTTTTGTCTGCTTTATTCTTCTTCTTCCCTTTCTTCTTCCCACCGGATTTTGATTTAGCCGTAGATGACTCTACAGCGTGAATATCGGCGGAGAGTTCAACAGAAGAATCTCCTGTCGGGGAGTCTGGTAAGGTTATAATAGGAGAAGAATTCTTGGAAGACTTCTTCTTGCTTTTAGTGTTCACCGTACCAATCATGCCATCAGCGGCATGAGATCCTGAAGGAGCTGCAGCGATTTGATTTGACTTTGGAAGATCTGGGATCTTTTCATGTAACGTACCTGACTGAGTATAAACTAAGTCAAGGTACTGCGCTTGAGCAATCACTTGCTCCTCAGTAACTACTCCGGCCTTAGCCACGTCTTCAGTAATCTTCGGTAACAATGATTTAACAAACCATTCAGCTAAGATCTGGTCCGGGATAAAAACTTTCACTAACCGCCTTCGACGTCTCCATTCATTGATATGATCAGAAATATAAGTGGACATTGATTGTTTTAATGAAGTTAGTAACTCCGTGCCATTATCATATCTGACCGGCAACTGAAATTGAGTTAAAAACGAGGTAGCTAACTGACTAAAATTATAAAAAGAGGCCCGTGGTAGCTCAATGTACCACTTGGCCGCAAGACCAATGAGAGTGCGCTGGAAAATACGTAAGCGGATCGAATCATCCGAGATGGAATTAGAGGCACACCAGAGGTGGTAAGTCATCACATGATTCGACGGGTCCTCTCCAGACTTACCCTCGAACTTGGGAATGTCACTGGGAAACTTATTCGGCATTGGCGGCCAAAACGGAAGATAATTAATTGGATCGTTCGTTAGGCACGACATGTCTGGTAAATCCAAAGTTGCGATAAACGGTAGCTGCCGATTAGGATCCCTAAAACTCTTGGTCACTATACCAGCCCCAGGAGGAGGATATCCAAGATAACTAGGAATAGGAATCGCGTTCGGGATATTGTATCCTCCTAGAAAACCAGGATTAACCGGACCGTACTGGGGTTGTTGTGGTTGTTGATAAGTGTACCCAGGATACGGTTGATACTGGTAAACTGGTTGCTGGACAACAGGACCGAATTGGTATTGTCCCTGGTACGGTTGATAAGTGAATTGTGGTTGACTTGTGACAACCGTACTTAAACCAGGTTGTCCTACAGGCATCTGAACCGTAGTTTGAACCATGGATCCAGACGATGGTAAAGATGTCTGAGGAGTAGATACAGGGACAGTAGAAACTGGAGCTGTCGATACTCCAGAAGTAAGTGGGGTAGATGGAACAGATGTTGTGGCAGTTGCAGCAGTCGTTTGAGATGGAGTACGAGGGGAAATAGGCCCAGACTGAGAAACTACCGAAGGTACAGAAGTTTGAATATTAGACTGGACTGGTTGCTGGGGTGAACCAGAAACTAAGGGTTGTCCAGTTTGAGATGACAACTGTACATTTGACTGCAACACCTGTTGAACTTGCGATGGATCCCACACTATGTTTATTCCGGGGTATTGACCCATAACAGGTTGAGGATATTGAGATCCATAACCGGGTTGAGGGTAGGATTGATAAGTGAAAGGTACATTTCCCGTACCTTGAACATAATATTGACCTTGGGGTGGTTGGAAAACTTGACTCGAGTACTAACCTTGGGGTAGATACCCTTGAGGCATGTACTGATACTGGGGTTGACCTTGAGGTATAAATTGATACTGGGGTTGACCTTGGGGTACATATTGAGTCTGGGGTTGACCTTGAGGAATGTAATGTACCGTAGGCACATACTGTCCTTGAGGTTGCCCACCAGATGCAAATTGTGTACCTTGAGGTTGCCCCCCAGGCGTTAATTGAGGCTTCCCCCCAGGCGGTAACTGGCCACCTTGAGGTTGAGAAGCGGGAATAGAACCTGACATCATAAGAATGTCTTCTACACTCAACGGCTTTGCACCATTGCTTCCAGTGAACATCCTTTGTTCAATGGGTTGAGGAGATGCTCCCGAAAAAGTACCAGACAGAGACTGATACCCAGCAGGAACAGAAGGACCGTCGTACAAAAAAGATTCAGGCGATTGAGTAAACATGGACGACTGACCTGACATATTTACTGTTGGATAGGTAAATCCCCTCTGCAGACAGAGGTGATCCCACTAGCCTAAAACAGAACTAGCCACAATCGATTCACGCTGCTACGCAAGTTCCTAGTTGTACACTAAAAGTGAATTAAGAAGACCAACCTGGAATCCAACGCTATAGTCGAAGCAGAGTTGGTATTCCCGCTCCCTCGCTCCAGCAGGTCACAATCCTTGCTATCCTCACAACCGGACACTTGCACATGCAAAGGAAGAAACAGATACAAGCATAAAATCCACCAAGGCACAACTATATTTCAGTCAGAAAGGAAATAAATCAAACATCATTATAATAGACAATGAGATTGGAACCATAACAGCAGTCGTTCATTAATAAATAATAGACGGGAAAAGATACAACCAAGGTTCTGACGCTGAACCTTTCCTCTGGCTGGGCGAGCAGCTATGTGTGTCTTGCAGTACACCTCCTCTCCGGCAGCATAACCTCTCTATGCTTCACTATCACTCACGACAAGCGTAACCACAACTAGCATTACTCAAAAACTAGCTTGTCTAATGCATGAGGACAGTCATTTATAGATGGAGAAGGGAGGAAGATTCAATGAACCAGGACACCCATTGTGGATTGGCATTATCTCTGAAAGGATAGATGATGAGGATAGATGATGACTCTCGACCTCTATCTGGTGGATTTTACCCTCAAAAGACTAGTGATCTGAAGGGAAAAAACACATGGGCGTGCGTTTGTGAAAAATCATTACCAAACTGGGCTGGCACGGGTATTGTTCTGTGACAGAGCGCCAATGGTCGCGCCCTCTTTTGAGGATCTCCATGATTGGCGCGGGTGAGACACTGTGGACCCGCGCCAATGGAAAAAAAGCACTTTTCAGGGATAATTTGCAGAAGGTGTCTTCAGGGAACATGAAGTACATACTCAGGGGAACATAATGCAAGTGTTTTTGGGTTATGTCACTGCTCACAGGTCCCGGAATGCATCCTCCATTGTACGGAACCGGGGCGATAGGGACGGTGACCAATGGTGATAAATTACTGTGTAACAGATGCCCCCTAAAGCATGAGGTCCGAGAGGTAGAGAGGGGTGAAATGCTTTACAAGAACACACAAGAACACATATAGCTGCCGCCGAGGATCTGCATTGAGAGATACGACTGATAGTTCAATTACATGATGTACATGGTATGGTCGCAGCCATCCATAAGAGAGTACATAAATAATCTAGATCCATAGTATGGACGCAGCCATCTGGTTAGGATCAATGAATAGACTCAGGCATGGTCGCAACCATCCAAGGGAATGAGTCATGTATCAAGAATCATGCCTGGATTACAACAGACACAATCCAGGGTCTTGCGCTCCATCTCGACCCGAACAAAAGTACAAGTTCAAGCATGCGAATATATGAGCTGAAGTCGAACATGCATGAACATCATCTGATTACCAGTCAATAATGGAAACTGTTAACAGACGCAAGAGGTACCACCAATAATGACAATGGCCCTCAAGGTACTATAGGTACAATCTACGGCATGCGAATTAATGAGCTGGCGTCTAACACCCGTAGAATCATTCGATCGGAGGCCAATGATGAAAACCTCACGTCGAACACGAAGAACCTGCCATTGAGGCATGCAGGCTCCAAGGCACCGGAAGGGAGTCCCTAGATCAGCTTCCTGGATAATGAGTTGAAGTCGACAGGAAGTGACCTTGATCGAAGGTGGGCCATAATGTTTCCCACATCATCGACACGAGACAGAGAGATAATGTTTGTGAATCAAGAGTATGTGGACTATCAGATGGCGGTTGTTTCTTTTCAGAGGTCAACTTCTCTTGAACATATCGACGGCACGATAGTGGAATTGGCAGTATTTGACATCAATGGATCAGAGGTCATGATGACGAGGCAATGAGCAGATGAGAGGTCAAATAGGATTACCCAAATCCATGGAGGCCAGTGAAAAATGAGATGAGATATCCCCACCCAGACACGAAAGCAGATAAGTGCCATGTTCAAGAGCGACATACTGCCGACACGACAGTGATTATGGTTCCAAAATTTCTTTTCCCCCACCATTTCTGGCGAGTACCCCAGTTATTTTTAACAAGCTTGATGGGGATAGCATATGCTTGTGGTGTGTCATTTTGACAAAATCCAATGTCATCAAGTTTTAACGAGTCTGAAAAAGGAAGAACTCGGCGTCTTTTCATATTTAGAGAGTTTGAAAAGACAGCGGAAAGGAAACTCCAGGGGTTCCCTTTTTCGTAAAGTTGTGTCTCCCGAGCCCGAAAAAGTATAAAACAATGCTCGAAAGAACCGCCCGACCATTACGATCGAGGAGTACTTTTCATAATAGTGATCTTGAACTGAAAAAGTAAAAAAGTGGTCAAAACCACGTCGTTTCATGACCATTAACAAGTTTGAAACGACAAGACCCGGTAATCTTTTTATGTTTTAACGGTCGATAAAAAGAACGTAAAACGACCGCCCCTTATTAACGTTTAACGAGTCAAGAGGAATAACTCGGCAATCTTTTCTCTTTAAATGGTCATAAAAAGAGCTAAAAGTGGACCTTGGAGTAACCTTTTCATTTGTTTTACAGAGCTTGAAAAAGTGGGAAAAGGAGCTCGTTTCGTTGCTTGAGTTGCACCAAACCCTGTCATCATTCAAAAAATAGCGTAAAACCCACTTTGACATAAAAATACCCACAAAAACATTATTTTAATGTATTTTTAGGCCAAAAGAAGCTATAAATAGTGAAATGGTAAAAAATAAAATTACTTTTTATTTTTTACCTTGCAAGTTTACCATTGGAGGGTTTTGGGTGCAAAGTTCGGCTGCTGATTGCGATCAATCCAGGAGACCATTCGAGCCGTCGTCTGCAACAGGTAAGAGGCCTCATCTTGCTCTTCATTTTTACTCCATTTCTTTAGCTTTTCACCCACAGAATGATCCTCTGCAAGGGGGATTGTAAAAATTAGGGTCGCGCCCATTGGCGCGAGTTTCCCGTGCGGGTTCGCACCAATGGGCAATTTTCCTTAAAGGAGTCGCGCCATTGTCACGACTGTTTTGAAAACAGTCGCGCCATTGTCGCGACTGTTTTGAAAACAGTCGCGCCAATTGCGCGAACCAAATTTTCACATGATTCCGACCGTTTAACTTGCAATTTTTGTTGATTTTTTGTTTCACCATCGATTTATTGATGACATCTTCGGCTTTTTGGTTGCAGGGATTGGTCAAAATGGCTATAGAATGGAGAGAAAGGGAACATGAGGCCATAGATGCCATGGCCTTGGAGGATGATGCATGTATGGATGCTCTGAGAGATTGCGGCTTGAAGAAATTCTTTCTTACCTCGTACTTACGTGCATAGCCTGAGTTACTGAGGTTTATTGTGGATGCTTGGGACACAGAGGATCAGGTATTCCGCCTGAAGGACCAGACATTGGAGTTGGATGTCTCCGATGTCTATTTTATTACAGGATTATCACGGCGGGGTGCACGGCCCATCTTGACCGGTAGCAGGCCTTCCGCAGAAAAGATGGGGGAGGTAATGGCCAAAGTTTGTCCTGGAGCACAGTTTGGATCCAACAGTGGCAAAGTAGATATTGGCACTATTCCGGATCTGGTGCTACGAGTGGTACTATTTACTATCACCCAAACTGCTGGGGTACAGGCACCCCATGAGGCCAACAAGAATCACTTGCTGCTGGCGACTGAGTGTCTGCACCCTACACTGTTTGATTGGGCAACGGCAGTGACAACAAACATAAGGAGGCAGCTTACCAAGTGTAAGCGAGATGGCAACAAGCAGTTCGGATATGGATCCATCATTGTATCGTTTTTCCTGGAGCGGCTACCGATATTCCCGATCCAGGGAGGTTTAGTGGCAGATCCAGTGCCATGGGAGCCAAGGTTGGCTCGATGGGCAGCACTTATTCCCAGAGTAGGAGGGGGCCAGCAGATGGCCTGGAGGCCCGAGTTCTTCATTTGGCTCCGACACCAGATGATCGTCATGGAGGACTGGCCCTATGCGGGCACTGATTTCACTGGAGATCCAGATCTCCCATTGCCTGCGGGGGAGGATTGGGATGAGGAGCTAGGTAAGAACTCTCTGTATTTTTGATGTTTTTATGTATTTAGTTTTTTTTGGTAATACATGCCAGTCTCTGACGACAAATATACATATGTATGCAGACGTTGGTGCATAACGACCAGCTGAGCTGTCCCATATAGCATGGAGGGCACCTGCTGCCGACCCTCAGGTTGAGGGTGATGCGGATGATGACCTAGTACAGAACCTCGAGGCACTTACTCGAGGGATCCCAGATTATGGCAGATTGGCAGACATGCCCAGAGCATATCAGAGGCACACGGTGGGAGTATCTACTCGCATCCATCATCTGCTGAGACGCGTGGTGCGAGCGGTGACATGCTATCATGAGCATCACCGTGCTTAGACGCCTAGGTTTGATTTTTGTACATTTTTGAGAGACATGTTGTCAGCGGCCGTATGGGACTTGGACATGTATTATTTTTTGGGTTATGTAATGCGCGTAGCGCAAACATTATGACACACACGTATATATATACATATGCTTATGGTTCACTATTGTGTTTTCATGTGCTTGCTTATATACTGTTTTGATTACAAATTATGCAAATGTCTATCTAACACATGATTGGCCAATGCATCAGATAATGTGTTTAATTGTCTTGGAACATGTTGATATGTGATAAAATCAAAATGCCTTTCTAACAATCTTACACGTAAATACAACCTTAGAATATGATGATTTCTGACGGAATATTGCCCGTTGAGCTGGTGGACAACAAGTTGAGAGTCCAGGTTCACTAGCAATGCACGAATGCTGAGATTAATTGCTTTAGCAAGTAGCTCGATTACATCACAGTATTCGGCGACATTGTTAGTAGTACGACCTAAACACACACCTTGACAATCTACTAGCTCGCCATGAGGATCGTAGATCACCCATGCCGCAGAGGACAAATCGCGAGTACTGCGGCAGGCACCATCAGCGAAACCAACATAAGGTGCATCCGACATCTGCACAGGAAGCGAAAAACACAATAAGTGGTTGCTATACTTTTAAAACTGACACACACACACAACACACTAAAGTACATGTATGTACACAATAAAACGTACTAGCATCACGCATAGTACTTTTTCAAATAAAGCCCATTCCAGGGCTTCCCAAGGGGATTCCCTTCATAATCAATCAGCTCGTAGACCCCTTTCTGTAGAACTTTCTTGACAATGTAAAGGCCTAGCCACATAGACTCGAGCTTTCCTGCTCCTAGTTTATCTTTTGCCTGATCATAGAGCAGGACTAAGTCTCCCTCAACGAAAGAACGCAGACGGACGGTTTGATCGAAGTGAGTCTTGACTCGCTTCTTTTGCGTTTCAATGGCCAAAGAGGCCAGGCGACGAGTCTCATCTAGCCATTCTAAGTAAAGAAGACGTTCCTCTAACGGAGTGGTGTTGGGAAGTAGCTCGACAGCTAATTTCAGTGAAGGGATCTCGCATTTAATTGGAAGGGTAGCCTCCAGTCCATAAACCAGTTGAAATGGAGTGAAACCAGTGGCATCCTTCACAGAAGTTCGGTAGGCCCACAAGGCAGGGAACAACATCAAATGCTAGTTAGACTTATGCACACCAACGATACGTTGAAGCATTGTAACCAAGATCTTATTGACCGCTTCAACTTGACCGTTGGACTGAGGGTAATATGGAGTTGAACTATCGTGTTGTAAGCCTAGCTGGGTTGTTAATTCCGACATCATATGATTACGAAAATGCTTTCCGTGATCAGTGACAATGGCTTGAGGGATGCCGAATCGTGAAATAACATGATTGAATAAAAATTGCGCCGCTGTGTGACCGTCTTCAGTTAATGTAGGCATCGCCTTGGCCCATTTAGTAAAATAATCGATGGCAACGATGATAAACCCATGCCCCCCGGCCGAGCGAGGGTTACAGGTCATATAATCAATGCCCCATTTTGCGAAAGGGCCGACAGTGACAACAGGGTGCAATGGAGCAGGAGGCGCTCGCATTTTGCGCTGGTATATCTGACACTCATGACAAGAGCGGACGGCAAGGATGCAATCCTTGAAGATAGAGGGCCAAAAGTAACCAGCACGAAGGATTTTTTGGGTCGTAGCATATCCAGACATATGTCCGCCACAGGCACCGGAGTGGCAGTCATTTAAGACCCGTTCAGCTTCCTCGAGAGTAAGACAACGGCGGAGAACAGAGTTTGTGCCGAGACGATATAATGTATCTCCAATGATACGGTATGGTTGAGATTGATGATGAATCCTTCGCCGAGTGTCTTTAGACACACCCGGGCGAAAGGAGGACGTTTGCAGATATGTGATTATATCTCCGTAACATGGATCGAGGGTGCTAATGAGGAACAGGGTTTCATCCGGAATTTGATCCTCTATATGCGAGGTCGAGGAAGAAGATGGCAAAGCGCAAATTAACTCAGCAAACACAAAGGATTTCTTAGACTTGGCAGTTGTAAATTCCAAGTCAAACTCTTGGAGGATAACAATCCACTTCGAGTATTTGCCCCCCAGCAACTGGCGTGACAATATATACGTCATGGGGTTGCAATCAGAAATCACAGTAGTTGTTCGCAGCAAGATATAATGACGGAAACGTTGGACAACACAGACCACGGCTAAAGCCAACTTCTCAACATAAGCATATCGAGTTTCCGTATCTAGAAGGTTGTGGCTGAGGTAATAAATCACATGTTCAGTGCCATCGTCGTCAGCTTGAATAAGAACCATGCTGATAGTGGTGTCGGCGGTGGCCAAATACAGCGTGTAATCGCGATAATAATTCGGAGGACGGAGTAATGGAGCGGAGATAAGGAGACCCTTGAGACGCTCAAAAGATTCCTGAGCAATGTTATCCCAATGAAAAGGGACATCGCATTTTAACAATCATGTAAAACCTTTGGCCACCTCGGCATAGTTTGGAACGAAACGACGTAAGAAATTTGCTTTACCCTGCAATCTTTGCAATTGCTATAAAGAAGCAGGGGGAGGAAGATTCACTATGGCCTCGACTTTAAGGGGATCCAAGCGGATGCCCTCTCGGGAAACAACAAACCCGAGAAGTCGGCCAGACTCAACGCAGAAGACACACTTGTGAGGATTAAGTCTAATTCGATAGTATCAACAGCGGAGAAAGATTTCGCGAAGGTGTTGAGGGTGGTCCTGACGTTTAGCTGAATGAGCAGGGAGATCATCCAGGTAAGGCTATACAATGTGTCGAATGTCATGGAAAGCATAAGACATTGCACGCTGGAAGGTAGCACCGGCATTTTTAAGACCGAAAGGGAGCTTCTTGTAGGCAAAAGTACCCCACGGGCATATAAAGGCAGTTTTGTGTTGATCAGCGGGAGCAATATTAATCTGGTTATAGCCAGAAAAACCGTCCATAAAAGAATACATTTCGCTTCCCGCACACTCGTCAATAATCTGATCAATGAATGGTGTGGGAAAATTATCTTTAGGACAAGCTCGGTTGATATCACGATAATCAACACAAACGCAGATTGTACCTTGTTTTTTAGTGACAGGTACAATATTAGAAACCCAATCCGTGAGAGGAATAGGATAAATAAAACCGGCTTTAAGAAGCTTCTCTACCTTGGCCTTAATTGCTGCAGCCTTGCGTGGGTGTACAGGGCGTAAACGTTGGCGAACAGGCTTAGCACCTGGGTACGTGATTATCTCATGCACCACTATACTAGGATCAATGCCGGGCATTTCTTCATAGGACCATGCGAAGACATCACGGAATTCGCGAAAAAGATTTGAATAAAGTTGAATCTCCTCTGGAGTACAAGTGACTCCGATGTGAATATGCTCGACAATCCCTGGTTTGACAGAGATGTCGATGGGTTGGGTTTGCGTGATGTTTGCCATATTCCCTTCAGAAAATACCTGATCAATCTGAATAGGCGTTTGAAGGATTTGAGATGGGAGGCAAGGAGCAAACTGCTCGAGGCAAGTCAGAAAATTCTGCGGGGCAGGTAGAAATGAGGAACGATGGTGGGAATCATACCAAGGAGGTTCCTCTAGAGACATGGTCTCAATAATGGCTTCGTCGGAAAGGAATATCTCTCTTAAGGAATCCGAAGAAGCCTCTTCTAGAAGCCCTGAGGATGGAGTAAGGGTGGAAGAGGAAGCCGAGGCAGCAATGATTTCAACATAGTTAAGCTCGGCGGGACTCAACGGCATCCTATCACCCCAGGAATCTACTTGGTCTGCGGGAGGGAGGATCCATGGGTCAGAACTAGTAGTGATCATATTAACAGAGGCGAGATTCGGAGGAGGGAGCGGAAAAACGCCCATAAGAGCGGGATCTTTGAAAAGTCCGGCTCCCAGACTCTTAGGTAATTTGGAGGTATGCTCCACAAACGGGATGGTACCCTCGAAAGAAGAAGCAAAGAAGGATAGCTGGTCGACGGTAATGATCTTCCCTTGATGAGGGAAACGAATGATATGAAAGAAAGATGAAGCAACAGCTTGCATCGCGTATATCCAGCTACGTCCGAGAAGGAGGTTGTAGGTCAGAGTAGCATCAACAACCTCAACTTCCATCTCGACCGTCTTGCCTTCCAAAGAGATAGGTAAACGTGGGAGTATACTGTAAGGACGGGACGCTCTTCCATCAAAAGCTTCCAAGGTAGTAGGAGACTGGCTCAGCGTTGGAGATCCAATGGCTTTCCAACAGGCAACAGACATGATGCAGGTTGAAGCACCTTCATCAATGACTGTACGATGAATCGTCTTGGAATGAATAATAACCTGTATAAGGAAAGCGATTTGGGGAGGCAGTCTCTGAGTATGGCGTTCTAAGTCAAAATTGATTAAATCCGAATCAGCCGGGTCTATGCCACCAATGGCAGATAGCAAGGACTTCCTCTGAGAAGGGAAACTCTGGAGAACTTCTAAAGCGGACATAGCGGACGGAGTTTGGGCTAAGTCTTCAACGATATTATAGTGCTGTGCAGCACGAGCATTCGAATTGTAAGAAGATTTCCGGAGTACTCCTTTTGGAGGGGGTCGAAGAGGCGTCTCAGTGGTAGGTCTCTCAATATGGAGTGGACCTGAACTGAACGGAGGAGCACTAGAGGGAACCTCAGGCTCCTTCCCGGCAGATGGCGGATAATCTTTAGTGCGAGTACTGATATTGATAGGTATTGTGCCAGCCATAAAGACTTGAGAACCAAAGGAAGAGGGAGGCTGAGAAGGGTCAGCCACCATTTGAGTTTTTTGAGTTTGTTGGGTGGGAAAGGGCTCTTTGAGCACCGCAGGAGTCCCAGGGGCGCCTTTCAACAAACGACTAACTTCGGACCGCCTCGGGCAGTCCTTGGTATAGTGATCCTCATCAAAGATAAGACAAGGATACTTGGGTTTGCGTTTAGCACCGTCCTCGGGTGGAGGTTTAGGGGTATCCTGTTTGGGTTGCTCTGGTTTATTTTTCGCTTTGCCTTTCTTCTTTTCTTTCGAGGCCTTGTTTGCCGTATTGGATTGGATGGCATTAACCTCGGAAGTGACATTCGAAGCAGGAGGTACCTGGGAAGGTTGTTCGTTTGAAGCAATCGACTTTAGCTTCCCAGGGTTCGCGGGATTTTTCTTTGAGGATGAACTGACTGAACCAATGATACCGTCAACAGTTGGTGTTGGCAGGGCTTTAGACGTTCCTGGTCTTGGGGCATCAGGCAAATAGTCATATAGTGTACCTGATTGAGAATAGACTAAATCAAGGTACTGAGCACGCGCAATAGCTTGCTCTTCAGTGACACACGCACCCATGGCAATATCCCAAGCAATTGGAGGAACGAACGAAGTCGTAAACCAATCTGTAAGAAGCTGGTCGGGAATCCAAAATTTAATCATACGTCTATGCCGTCTCCATTCATGGATATGATCAGAGATATGCGTAGCCGTCATTTGTATTAAGGAGGTGAGGAGGTGCGTACCCGTTTCATATCGAATGGGTAACTGAAAGTGAGTGAGAAATGCCATAGCCAAAGAGTTGAAATCCTGAAAGGATCCGCGATTGAGTTCAATATACCACTTAGCGGCATAGCCAGTGAGAGTCCTTTGAAAAAGGTGAAGCCGAATCGAGTCATCAAGCCATGAATTAGATGAACACCACAAATGATAAGTCATGACATGGGCTTGTGGATCTTCATCAGCTTTGCCATCGAATTTTGGACAGTCACCAGGAATTTTGGTTGGAACCGGAGGCCAATAAGGGTTATGAAGAATAGGATCATTGGTCAATTTGGACACATCCGGTAACTCTAAAGTCGCTAAGAACGTAATTGAGGATTGAAAGACATCTGGGGCTGCTGGTAGGATGGAGCACCAGGGTTCCAACCAGGTGGTGGTGGCCCCCATGGGTTCTGCCCAGATGGATTTGGCCCCATAGGGTATTGGCCATAGGGATTTGTATTTTGCCCCCCAGCATAAGGATTACCAAACGATGCTGCAGATGTGCCATATGGCTGTTGATAAGTCTGCGAAGGATTCGCCTGCAGTTGTTGGTAATTCTGGTATGGGGCGAACAAAGGTTGCCCTTGAGGTTGCTGGTAGCCATACGGTGGTGGGGCTCCAAATTGAGTTTGAACACCAGGCTGGGTTTGATAAAAAGTTTGGGATTGGGTTCCAGCCTGCATTTGAAGACCAGATGGGTTTTGGGGTCCCGCTTGGGGCCACGGACCGGATTGAGCAGTTCCAGTAGGCTGTCCTGAAGGTTGGGCTATCTGGCCAGAAGGATAACCTTGTTGATACGGAGGTTGGCCTACCTGTCTAGAAGGTTGTACCTGCTGATACTGAGGTTGGCCGACCTACTGGGATTGAAGCTGTTGTTGCGCAGCTGAAGGTTGTCCTAACAGACTAGATGGCTGAGAGGGTTGGGCAGTTGGTTGACCTAACTGTGGTTGAGGCTGACCGGCTTGCCCAGAAGGTTGATTATACTGGACAGTAGGCTGACCAAGTGGTTGAGTAACTTGTCCAGATACTGGACCATACTGGACATTGGGTTGATTGAGATTAAAAAAGGATTGACCAGTGTGTCCAGTAGGGGAACCTTGCTGGATACCAGGTTGAGCTTGTTGCATAGAAGGTTGACCTGGGTTACCAGTAGGTTGAGAGGTGAAAAACGGACCACCAGAGGCAAAAGGATTTCCTTGGAAGGATTTTCCTTGTAGGTTTTGCTGAGGTGGTTTGTCGGGTTGAGCATACGAGGCTTGACCACCATGAAAAACGGTGGAACTCCAATCGATTGACAATGGAACTGAAACCTCGACCATCGGTTGACCCGTCAAATACCCATGAGGTGGAAAATACGAATCGTATTGGCCTTCAGGTGGGGCGTTCGATGTAGGATCAAAACCTCCAAACAAAGATTGACTAAACATAGGAGTCGATGAAGCCACAGACACCGTTGGAGCGGTTGTGACTGAGGTAACAGATGTACTATAACTTGGTGGAGTCAAGAGCCCCGTGTTGGAAAAACTGAGTTGTGACCAAATAGAGGTCGGGAATGGAGAAGACATAACATGGCTGATTGCTCTATAACCTGGAGGTAGCCTCTCAGCAGTAGGAGTGCCACTAACAGGTGTAGAGACCATTGAGGTGGGATTTTCACCACCTGGCATACCGGATTCATCAGTTGTAGTAGGGGATGTATCTTCCATGTCGGAAGGAAATGGAGGTGGTGGAACCTGAGGAGAAGTGTATTCCCAAAAAGGGACACCGTTTTCAGAAGGTTCCCAAATAGGGTTCCAATGAAACTGATAAGTCTTGTCGCCTAGAGCACGAGAATTGAGCGGTTGTATACTTGGAACAATAGAAAGTTCGCTCACAACCAGTATCTCGGAAGACGAAATTGGTAATTCCGCCAGGATGGGACTTCACAAAATCCTAGGGAATCTAACGAGACAAGACCCTACTCAGACTAACGCAAACAAAGTCTAACCAGGTAATATTATCGTGGCAAATAAATTTTAAGACACTGAACTTGACCTTTTCATTTTTTAAGAGTCGAGAAAAGGACAAAAGGATTACTCTAGTCTCCTTCGAATATTTAATGAGCACGAAGTGACAAGAAGCTCACTGGCACCTTTTCATTTAGAGAGTCCGAAAAGGATCAAAAGTGACTGCTCTGGAGAACTAGGAAAGAGGTTTACCAAACAATCCGTAAAACTGCTTATACACCTTGGCAATCAGATGAAAACCAAGGACTTCCCGTACTATAGTCAATCTTCCCAAATTTTGTGTTCAGTGCATTACGGCTTGTAAGGCGGCAGACTCGGCTTCCTATGGATAAAGGTTTTAATCCTATAGGGGTCTCCCAATGTATACGCGACGGTACGTGGGAGCACAATCCGTATTGGCACCTATCGTTTCACCGTGGAGGAATCACCCAACCACTCGACGGTAAGCTATCAGGTTTAAAGACGCCGGAACACGTCTCTAACCTAGACCTCTAGAATGTTCACGTTAGGTTCCAATGCATTGTTATGTTCATTCAGTTGATTTTAAAGTTTATATTTAATTATGTTTCAGTTTTTTGGTCCTAGCATATGTGATCTCTCAAAACTTCCTAAATGCAAACTACATGCCAAAATTATATCATTTCATTCAATGAATTCTATCTACAGGAAGGTTGAGATTTTTACACAAACAAAATGATCAAAAAGCAATCAACAAAGATCCTAATGCAGCTAATAACAAGAAATGAAAATCTTTCTTTTCTTTTTCTTTTTAAAAGCAAGAAATAACAATAAATGCTAACTAATATGATGCAAAAGATCTTTTGTTTTTCTTTCCTTTAAGATGGCATGATGCATGTAAGAAAATCTTAAGAGATATTCACAAGTATAGAAAAACAGAATTCACTCAAAGGAAATAGAACCAATTCTGAAACATCAAAATGAACTATCCAAGCAAGGAAAAACACAAAGACTCTCAATGAACCATGTGATCTAAGTTCAAATGAAGTCAAACAAAATTCAAACAAGCTAGAAGTGAATCACTCAAAGCATAGAAAACCAAGCTTTAACAACCACTAGATAGGTGTGAAACACAACCAACAAAATGACTGGAAAATCAAAAAAACAGAACTTCCCACAGAAGGCTCGACATGCAAGGCCACCAGATATGCTAGGGCAAAGATACAAAATTGATTGAAATAAGCAAACAACTGAAGGATCAAGGCACAACCAGTCAAACGGAGGTTCAACACACTTCCAGAAGCTGTGAAAGATAGAAAAAGCCAAAAATCCGAGTTAAAAGAGCTTCCAACCAACACACAGGAAAAATTCACAGGGCTGGTGCGACTGTCAACCTGCAACTTGTGCTAACAGTCGACTGGCGCGAGTGTCTATCAGGCAACCTGCGCCAACTGGCGCGATTGTCAGATAAAAAACCGTGCCAATTAAGTTTGGCGGCTTAAAAAATAAATAAAACGACTCAAGGTCGGGCCGACAATATTCAGATGGATCAAACAGCAAATAACAATTTCAGAACTGACCCAGAAAGCTCATTCACTCAAACAGGCAAGAGAAAATTAACATGCAAGACAAACTCCAAAATAGCTACTCCCTAGTGGAGTCGCCAAATTGTTGGATAGGTAAATCCCCTCTGCGGACAGAGGTGATCCCACTAGCCTAAAACAGAACTAGCCACAATCGATTCACGCTGCTAAGCAAGTTCCTAGTTGTACTCTAAAAGTGAATTAAGAAGACCAACCTAGAATCCAACGCTATAGTCGAAGCAGAGTTGGTATTCCCGCTCCCTTGCTCCAGCAGGTCACAATCCTTGCTATCCTCGCAACCGGACACCTGCACATGCAAAGGAAGAAACAGATACAAGCATAAAATCCACCAAGGCACAACTATATTTCAGTCAGAAAGGAAATAAATCAAACATCATTATAATAGACAATGAGATTGGAACAATAACAACAGTCGTTCATTAATAAATAATAGACGGGAAAAGATACAACCAAGGTTCTGACGCTGAACCTTTCCTCTGGCTGGGCGAGTAGCTATGTGTGTCTTGCAGTACGCCTCTTCTCTGGCAACATAACCTCTCTATGCTTCACTATCACTCACGACAAGCGTAACCACAACTAGCATTACTCAAAAACTAGCTTGTCTAATGCATGAGGACAGTCATTTATAGATGGAGAAGGGAGGAAGATTCAATGAACCAGGACACCCATTGTGGATTGGCATTATCTCTGAAAGGATAGATGATGAGGATAGATGATGACTCTCGACCTCTATCCGGCGGATTTTACCCTCAAAAGACTAGTGATCTGAAGGGAAAAAACACATGGGCGTGCGTTTGTGAAAAATCATTACCAAACTGGGCTGGCGCGGGTATTGTTCTGTGACAAAGCGCCAATGGTCACGCCCTCTTTTGAGGATCTCCATGATTGGCGCGGGTGAGACACTGTGGACCCGCGCCAATGGAAAAAAAGCACTTTTCAGGGACAATTTGCAGAAGGTGTCTTCAAGGAACATGAAGTACATACTCAAGGGAACATAATGCAAGTGTTTTTGGGTTATGTCACTGCTCACAGGTCTCGGAATGCGTCCTCCATTGTACGGAACCGGGGCGATAGGGACAGTGACCAATGGTGACAAATTACTGTGTAACATTTACGGGAGTATAAATACCCCTAGGTGGATAAGAAACACGAGGTGGTGAAAAACTCGACACTGAGTTGTCCAAATAATTAGTTAAAGAAAGATACCAAGTAGTACTTCTAGGTGGACTGTAAAAATCGATTCACGCTCCCTTAGATCAATAGTAGGTTGATCTTCAGGGATAGGGATGCCTATTTCTTCTTCCGGAGCAAGTTCTTCAATAGCTATCAAACCAGAAGGAAGATTTTCAGTGATGACTCTTTCTACCCTAGGTGAATTAGGAGCACTAGAAGTTGGAGAGACTAACCCCGATGTTGGAGTAACAGGTTCAAATATCTCGGGTTCTTCGCCTATATCACTAGTAGATGAAAAGCTACCAGCAAGCTCGGAAACCGAAACAGCTTCAGGATTATAACCTGTTTCTAAAGTTTTGTAATCAGGATGAACAACCAACGAAGACTCTCCTTCTTCAGGTGACCCTACTTTACTGCCACTAGGAGTTACAAGGACTTTCAAACCTTCGTAATGGCCTGGGACTTCTTCAGGAGGTTGGCCCCGAAGTCTACGGGACTTCCTCAACAAATCAGCCACGGTTACAACCTCAGGAGATTGACCCCGAAGTCTACGGGACTGTCTTGGTAATTCAGCCACAGCTAAAAACTTTTAACTATTGCACACGCAAACAAAGTAAAATCTCAAAGCAAACTGCCTAAAGTCTCTAAAGAACCAAACAAATTCGAATCACACGCCTAAAGAATCTAGGGCGTCAAACCATACACAAACAGTAACCTTCCAGACCGAAAACACTAGTTGGTGATGAAATCCAACATCGTCGAATTCAGTACAGAAGTGGCGGGTGGAGCAGTTACCCCGGCAACCTGCTTAATGAATAGACTGGACCAAGTTCCTCCACTTTAACCGTCTCGAGTGAAGTGAACCCCCCAGAAAATCCAAGTGAGTCTAGCCGACGTCTGCTCCAGGTACAGTGGGATCTTCCCTCCACCGTCACCTTAGGAAGAATCCTAAAGATAATAGTCACTAAGGTCACCAACAGCAAAAAATATACCTGGGGGAATAGTCTACAATCCGATAGCACGCAAGGGCAGAGTAACAAGCTCAATCCCCTTGCTGGCTCCTTGACAATAATCCAAGGTTTACCAACAGGTGACCCCAGGCTCCTCGATAATGGTTAATCCGAGGTTTACCGTTTGTAGTACGTGCATATCTGGCATCGTTCCCAATGAAGGAGGATTGATTCCCTCACTGGTTCGGACACGATCTCGTGCTTCTCCTTTAAGAGGAGCTTTCCCAGAGCATAAATGTAACAGTTGGATTTATCCTACCACAAGATAAGCTACTTGTTTGGTTTAACTGTCTTGGAGAGTTAATTACTCTCCTACTCCAAGACACTAGCCTGATCTATATTGGTGTATCAGAGCCCTAGTAAATAAAAAGTTACTAAGTTGATTTTACTTTAAGCGTTAATTTTTATGGCTTTTCTTTAGGACAAAAGGTAGCAGAGATGAAACTGATGGTGTGTAGACTCGACTCAAATCCACTAAAAAGATGCACCTAGGATGAAAAAACAATCTTTCCTTTTCAATGAATTCCCTAGCTAAGAGAGTTGGAGAATGCAAATTTTTACTTGGTAGATGTGTTGCATGCAGAACATTCCAGAGTTACAGGATCGGGTTCGAGAGGAAGCCTTTCCTGTTGAGAGGTGAAACTGCTAAAAATAGCATTTTTGGGTCCCTTCCTATTTATAGCAGTCCCTGGTCTATCTATAGGAAGTAAATTCGAATTTGGTCTTACTAGTAGCTTGGAATATTAAATAATTAATTATCCATGAGTTAATTACTTAAGGAAAAGAAAACTTGAAGTCTTTGTAAGAACATGCAATTATTTATCCACTAATTGGGGAATGTGTGATTGATTTTCTCCAGTGATTGAGGAATTAAGGATGAGTTCTATATTGAGAGGATTAGTTGACTTAGTTTAACTTATTCAAGTTCAGTTAGATTAATTTAACAAGTTGTTAAATTAATGAGATATAGTTTGTTGATGCTTGCATGCATGTGACAACTATTATTTTCAAATAACTGAGTATTCACTTATGGATAACTGATGCATGTCAGTTCTGTCAGAGACATAGTTGAGATCAGATGTGGGATAGTGTACTATCAAATGCTAGGATATTTCTAGTAAGTATTCCTTGCATGGGAAAGGAAGCTTCTTCCTTCTATGACTGCGTAGTTGGACCTGAGGTGACAACAGGTATGATCAAGCCAATTTACATGTGTTTTGTAATTGGACCCCAATCAAAACTGCGCAAGGAAATAGGAGCTTGGACCTAAGGTGCAGCCTTTATATATAGGGCTAGGTAGTCCATGAGCTTGATCATCATAGTACAGAGAGAGAAGGATAGCTTTTGAGGTGATTCTTTTTGTATGTTGTTGATGATTTCCACTTGATTAATAATACAGAGATGGGGTTTTAGGTTGGTGCCCTTCCCAGATAAATTCTTCTGTGTTATGTGTGATTGATTCCTTCTTATCAATTATATGTGTTCATGCTTGATGTTTCTCATGGTTGATTAGCTTCTGCAAAGTTTATGGTAGATGTAGATCTAGTATTATGCTTTAGTACATTGCATATGCCAGTTTGATCTGCAGGTGAAATTTCTACATGATATTAGTGAGCTAGCTTATTTGTAGAGAAAATTCTACATATTACACAGTGTTTATTCCGGAAATCTCTAGAAATGATTCTACATAAGTGTGTGGATCATATGCATGTATAATATAGGCATGCATGGCTCCATGGCTAGGAGTTCTTGTGGATCTTCCTCAAACTGAGGTATAGTGGCAGGATCATCTAGGATATCACTCATGTTATGCCATTTTTGTGTTGAAAGTGGTCGAGAATCTTCTGAACTACATGAGGAAGTATCTCGATGTTCAAGAACTGGTGGTCCAACATGTGTCACAAGAAAAGGCCAATCTAGATCAGAATAATGATCTGAAGTATCATCTGCATACTCATCAATTAATGGTGAGGGAAACTTTGTAACAGGTTCATCTGGTGGTGCATGCAAAGCATATTCTTCAAACTTTACACTCATTTCGATAAAGAGAACTTCAAAGTTGATATCAAGCAATCTATACCCTTTAGCTTCATCAGAATATCCAACAAACATGCATGCCTTACCGTGAGGCTCCAAAACCTTTCTCCTCTCTCTAGGAATGTGGGCACATGCTCGAGATCTGAAAATGCGGAAATGAATGAATTCAAGTTACATGTCAGTCCAACCCTCAAAAGGTGTTTTTCCAGTAACATATTTATGAGGATAACTATTCTGGATGTATAAGGTACAATTGATAGCTTCAACCCACAATTTTGATGAAAGGGATCTTGCATGCAACATGTAATTGGCCATCTCTTTCAAAGATATATTCTTCCTTTCTTCCACCCCATTTTGTTGTGGAGTGTAACAAAATGTAGGCGGCAACGTTATGTCTACTTCATTAAAAATATTATGGATATATTTGTTGGCATATTCCTTCATTCTGTGCGTAGTACCTTGATGTGTTCTCTAGACTGATTTTTTGCATGTCCTTTGAAAATATTTAGATGTTGAAAAACTAGAGACTTGAGTATCAAGAAGTAAACCCAAGTGAATCTTGTGTAATCATCTATAAATGACAACACATATCTTGCTTTTCTCATTTAAAGTACTAGAAATAGACCCATGAGATCACCATGTACAAGCTCCAAAGGTGAAGAGGCTCCATGCATTCCCCTTCTCAAATTTGTCTTGGGGATTATTTCCAAGAGCACATCCATTATAAACACCATTTGAAAATTCAATGGTCGTAAATCCTTTAATCAACCCTTGCTTGCTAAGTTATTTCATATATCTGAAATTCAAGTGCCCAAATCTCTCGTCCCAAATCATACTTTCTTCATTTGCATGCATAAGTAGAAAAATACAATCTAATTGAGGAACAAAATCAAAAAATTCTTATAGATGAGATTGACCATTTACCTTGCAAGATGCAATATTCAGGTTGGTTTGCATATCATAAATTCTCATGGAATTAGGGGTAAATTCTGCTTTCCTTTCGGTGCCTGTGTGTGTCATCTGATACACTGAAAGAAGATTCACAAAAAGCCTTGGAATATACAAGACATTATCAAAACTTCCATCTTTGAATTGCAATCTTCCTTTTCCATTTTCTTCAATTGCAAAATTGTCTTCCATGAGAATAGCAGGTCCTCAATATGCATGTAGAGAAGAAAAGGATTCCTTTGAAGAATCCATATGATGTGAAGCTCCTAAATCGATGATCCATTCTTGTGGTGTAGAATTAAGGGAAATCAAAGCATTACCATTACTCCTTGTTTATGATGGTTTTTCCTTCGCCTTCTTCTTGGCACTTTCTGGAACGTGATGACCAAAATTATTTTGTTGAAGATTCTTTGCCATCATATCAATATTCTTCTACATGTAAGAGGATTTAGTATATGTTGATGGTGCTAGGCTCACCAACATGTCAGGGGATCTCCTCGGTAAGAAGTCCCAACTAGACCTCAAACCATTTGGTGTAGGAGTCCCAGCAGTGGTTCGTACGGTATTGTCTTGACCACGGTTGTGCATAGAGGCAAGTAAGATGTCCCCATCAGTAGCAAGTGTGTGACATATGCAGCAAGTCAAGAAAGGTGCATGAACGGTTTTACCACACGGAGGGTGAGGTGAGTGCGCCCCTTGGAAACCTGTGAAAGCATGGAGTTAAGAAGGGAACAAGTGAGCTAAGAAGCATCACAAACTAGAAGGAAAGTGAGTTAGCAATCCAAAGTGGTGGTTAAGCCAACAACACGTTTCAGTAATATTCATACATACATATACAGAAAATAGATACACATGTGTGCGTAAGAAAACAGATACATATATCATTTAGAGTAAGCAAGATAGCTGAAATACAATGCGACATATGCATGAAACATGTTGGCTCTATTATATTAAGAAGTGAAAGTTCCAGTCATACAACAACCATGACCAACCACTAGTTTCGACAGCATAATGTTACAGTCACTGCCACCTACTCCTCTAAAGATATACATTAGCTCTGCACAGTGGAGAAGCCAAGGCTCGTTACAATACTATCCAATCTCTCTCTAAGATACTCCTATCAGAATCTTGGCTGACCAAAAGCCTATCTAATGAGTTCTGAGGGACTATATATATCAAAGGGTGAGATGGCCCTTGACATTCCCCTTTGTGACTATTCATCTATCCTCCTGACTATTCATTTACTTTATGATGGTTACATCCAAATATCGAGACTCGAACTTCCACTTGAAAAGACATTACATATAATCTGCACATGAACCCATGTGAGACAAAATAGGCTTGAGCAAGCCATGCAAGACATCACTATGACTCAGACAACTATGGGAAGACCAACTCTTCAACATCGTCATGATGGTCGACGGTGGCGAACTGATGCCATGCTTGGTAGTCTGAGATGGTGTCCATGTACTATGTGCTGACCTCTTTATGGAAATGAACTCTTGCCTCCATTGCATTCGGGTACACTACTCGGGCTCCTCTATCCAACTCATCTGATAACATGTGCATCATTGTCTTGAGTGTGACCGGATCAGTGAAATATTGATGCATGGTGTCTATAATGATCACCAAGTCTACGTTGGTGGCTATGTGCATCAACTCGTCAAAGTACGAGTCAAGCTCCAGTCAGACTTGTGCCTTTGTCTTTGCCTCGATGAGTGTCCCAATAGACGGGATCGCATGTGCACGCACAACAATATCCATACTCCTGAATACCCGTGCATGGGAAGCCTGTAGACTAGTGATGAGTTGTGAAATATCTTCATAGTTCTGGATCTGATTGCAGATGCATGCCTTCAGCTCGACTGCTCTGGGCTTCATCATCTTGGGCAAGTTCAAAGGGGCTCCCTTGTATCTCATTGTCCATGTTTGCATGTAATCAACAAAAACATGCACGTTTGACAAGATATGTGCTAGGAGATGGACAACTGTTTTATGCACGGTACCAAACTTGGAATACAACGCCCACATGATTGTCTCGGGCAGATGTTGTAACCAATTCTCCTCCCTACTTGGCCATTTGTAACTCCTTAGCCATTCGCTCGTTCTCAACTATCAAGAAGCAAACACTCGAGCTAGTGGCTTCGGCATATGCTCTAGTAGCATCGACTAATTTTACTGGATGATTACACACATTAGACACGATCACTCATTCCTCAAACTATGCAGGAGATGTGTTGTCTTCTAGAGTAGACACTCTACGAGATTGCACAACTCTATGCTGTGACTCGTCGAATGATATGTTGTGCATCTCTCCTTCCGAATTGTCTCTAAGGATCTCAGTGTCTCCATGGTCACTTGGGACTTGCTCTGCTTCTAGATCCGGTGAAGTTGGTAAGTCGACCTCTTGGTGGTAAGGCATGAGGTCAATGTCTTTCTCTAACTCTGTTGCTCCATGTCGGTATCCATCTGCTTAAGTGCTTGTTCAATCTCTTGAGCAAAGTCCTACTCCTGCGATTTCTCACCTCGTCTACTTGGTGCCAACTGTTCGGATGAGTCGACTACCTGTACGGGCGCATTTTCATCTGTCTGTACATGTTGCACCCCCTGTTGTACTCGTTCTTGTTGTGCTTCCTTCTCTTGTCTGCGCAGCTCCTATTCCTTCTGGAGTTGCTCCTTCAACTCATGCAACTCCTTCTCTATTTAATCCATTCTCCATTTTTCTCTTTACCTTTGCGCATTCCTCTCGTCGCGCTATTTCCTCTTTGTCTCTATTTCCAAAGATAATTTTTGTACAAGTGCGTCTTCTCTGAACTTGTAGCTTTGTTCAGCCTCCGCATTGTTGACAATCTTCCTCTTGCCTTTGTCGCACGTCGGTATGTTTACCTCTACTGTTATTGTTGCTACTCTCCTAGATGTTGCTTCATGCTACATTGCTAACCATTCCAAAACAATGTCAACTGGTTCATTGGGCTTGGATAATTCGTGACAATATCTCCATGGGTCCTCCTCCACCCAATGACACACCCCATGGATCCACTGAAACTGTACTCTCGCACAATGATCTTTTACAAAAAAATGCAAGTCATACGGATTGAATCTTTGGGCATTGAAAGGATATTTCTTGATCTCCTCTGCTTCGACATCTGCGTGCTTGAAATTTTGTATCCTATATAACTCGATCCGCAACAGAAGAGCGGGCCAAGGTGCCTTCTTCTTCTAGTGCATCCTAGTTGACAGTCTTGCTGAGATGTGGTACAATACCTCTTGCATGATGAGCTTTCTAAAGGAAAACTTCGACAAAACATGCAGAGGCTTCTCTGCACTATACATTTGTATGAAGGTGTCAGATAGTGAGGCATACCAATCTACGATGTCGATCAGTGCCTCCATTACCGCCTTCGACATGCAAGGTGGATCCTGCTCAAATATCATCTTGTACACCGGGGTGACAAAATGATTTGACAGTTGTGTGATGGCTCCTCTGAAGCTAAATTTGGACAACATTCTACAATACATATTCATAGAGGTTTTCGCTGATGTCCATGCCCACTTCAAGCCCGGGAACTCTTGATGGGCACAAATTGCATCCAAGATGTAAGTAGACATGTAGATTTCTACTTAATGACCTTTGGGCAGTTGCCGAGCTCTTGTTACTTGTTCCTTTAGCCTGTGATCCAACATGTCAGACCAATTGCATGCTTTGCCTTCATTGGCCAGTTGGTCCAACGCAATCACCCAACTCTGCGGGAAGGCCTCCATGCTCTCTTGGCAATGTAGGAGGCATGCAAAGATGACCAAGTATTGATACACCTTTGCAGTATCTTTGTCTTGTAAACCCAGTTGAGTGTCATCTTGAATTTGGCTGTCTCCTTCACCCAGTTCTTTAAGATATCCCTGGAATTGGCATTGCTACTGGGCATGCTAAAGGGTATCTCCATGGTGATCACTGGCTTTGAAATATGATACATCCGCTGATAATCCTGTGACCTGAAGGTAGCAATATTTGTCCCGCTGAAACTTCTCAATGTCATCATCTCGAGATCAGTGTGTGATACGATCCAATGTATCATGTTCGCGCATGGGAATGTGGGATACCTGCATGCAATCTGGTACAAGTCGGACTTGTGGATGTTCACATAGACTTGGCGGCATTCGAGGTCTTCCCCAAATGTGCTTGCAAATGCATCATTGACCTCTTGCCACTTCAGCTTGATGTCCTTGTCTATAATCAACTTAGTGTCTTCATAGATCGAGAAACTTGTAGACACTCGCTTAATCACTGCTTCAGTTGCGCTTCCATCAGTATCCTTTGATCCTGATCTATTGGAGGCCATTGATCTTGAACTGTTGAGAGGTGGACAAACACCTGCTACATCTAGAGGCATGGTGACATGCATGGCAAGAAATTTGTTAGCTAAAAGCAAAGAAAACTTGAGGAACAATATGCAACATACCTGGGGATTAACTGGTAAGGATTGCATAATTTTCTTTGGGAGGCCGGGAGATTGGTTGCTAGAACTACACAGAAAGGAATTCTGGACTGTCCGAAGGCTGGCTGGCTGCTGGAATTGTGCAATGTGCAATCCAGACTGACCTTCTGGGTGTTGGGATTACACATGCGCAATTTCAGCTAGCAAGGGTTGCAGGCCTAGGGACTACATTGCGTAGTCTTCTGGGCCAAAAGTCACTGCCTCTTAGAATTGCACAATGCAAGACTCGAGGATAGTCATTGGCTAGAAATGCACACTTTCTAGGAGGAAGGAAAATCCTTCCCTCTCAGGATTATGTAATGTTGTCTTAGTGAGGCAGAGTCTGGGCCAAGGTCACCCAGACCCGCCGACAGGAAATTGAAAGAAAACGTGGATGTGAATTCATGGCAATAATGAGTGTAAGCAGGAGTGAATGATCTTGCATGAAAATAGTGAATGAATGATTTAGAAAACGGAACACCATGCATGTGTGTGAAGCGAGTCGCCGAATCGACGACCATTCATGCAAAACAGTGTCATGCATGCGACATCAGTGAGATGCTAACGAAAACTGAAACGGTGCTAGTACAAGATAGTATGCATGTAAACAACAACAAGCATTCACATAAATCAAGAAGACAACACTCACACAAGCCAAAACACAAAAGCGACAGAAATGTTGCAAAAGACAAGTTAAGCAGACTTACCTGGAAATAGCTGAGTTGGATGTGTCGGAGAGTCTTGGATGTGTTGTGGGATGTTAGAGTTCCAAGATCGATGTGACAAAGTGAGATCTGAAGCGTTGAATAAATAAATTTGAGGCTCATGATGTGCATGCCACAAATCTAGGAAAAAGCGACACTTGGAGGAAAGATTCTAAAACGGTCTTTGCATGTAACCTCCAGCTGCTAAAAATAGCTCCCTAAAATCTAGGGATGCCTTTTTTCATGTTTCTTTTTCCTATTTTGGGAAAAAGCAACCCATGCATGTAAGTCAAGTTTTCTCGGTCTCAAGTGGAACTGGTCAACCCGAAGGCACATGCAATAGCCTGCCTAACTGAGGGTAACTTTTGCATAGTTTCTAGGAGGAAGTTGGGTTGGATACCCAGAGGGATTGCGCAATTTCTAGGAGCAGCTGACTACTACCTAGAATTGCACAATTTCTGTGTTGAGCAGTCCTGTTGGGTCAGATTGAGCAGTTTTCTCTCGGAAGATTGACTAACAGGATTGCACAATTTCTGAGCCCAATGGGTTAGTAGTCAAATTTGCACAATTTCTGGAGGGAAGACTGGTTCCCCCTCTAGAATTGCGCAATTTCTTGAGGGAGCTGCTCAACCAACAACTGGACCAAGTTTGGGGAAGAAGCCTATGAGGGGAGTGCAACAAGCTATCATGCACAGGCTGTCATGCTGCTAGAAACCCAATGAAGCTCATGTACATGACAATGCAAGGCATGCTGCTGAGGAGGGTTGGTAGGGAGGCTCCAAAATGAAGCTAAGGCAAAATTTTGTAGGGTGGTTGTAGCCACTGCAACATAATTATAACCTCTATTACAATAAGGAAACTTGGAGTTTCCTTTCCTTCCATTCTTACCCTTGGAGTTGGAAGAATCATCTGGAGGTTATGGATTTCCTCCCTTTCTTGGATCTGAATCCCTTGCCTTTCCTTTGCCTTTGGATTGTTGATTTGGTTTTAATTTGGACTTTCCTTTCTCATGCATGGCAACTACATGTGCATTTGGAGACTTTAATGAACACATTTTGATGAGATTATCCTGCTCATGAATGAGAGACTCAATAAATTCATTAAGTTTGGGATTTTTCCATTTATATCCAGTTGCAAGTCTAACTGTATGAAATGTAGAAATGAAAACAACATATTCAGGGCCTAATTTAGACAAAATAGAAAGTATCAATTGACCTTCCTATTTGGATTTATCGATCCTGCAATCATGTAATTGTAGAAGTAATGATTTGAATTTCATAAAGAAATCTTGAATGTTCTCAAAGATGTTTGGATCTAAGGAATTTAGCTCCTTTTTGAGAATATGAGCTCGCATCTCATCTTGCTTTCCAAATAAATTCTCCAAGATTGTCCAGACCTCATTCAGAGTGTTGCATATGTCCACATGGAAATGCAATGTCGGAGATATTGACAGCAATATAAGACCAAAAGGCTTTTCCATCCCATTGAAGTATTTAGATTTTTCAATGGTGGAATTTGGTTCAGCTTCTGTATTCATAACTATTTGATACAAGCCTTTGCCTATGAGGTGAAGCAAAATCTTTAGATTCCATTGGAAGTAATTATACAAAGTAAGAATAGTTGAAGATGAGAACTTCATTCTTTCACCTTGTAGTTGTAGCAACAATTGAGAAAGTTCTCTGATATTTTGATCTGAGAATCAAATCTCTGAATAATTTCCAGTTCTTTGATCTTTGAACCTACAAAATATTGTTCATGCACCTTCTCCAAGCCCCTTAGCTCTGATACCATGTAAAGTTATTAGAGCACAAATACAGATCTAGCTAAAGAATAATTGCACAAACTTGCAAGAAATTGAAAAAGAAAATTGGAATCGAGAATGAATTTGATTACACAATATTGATTTGAGAATCAATACATAAAGCAACTAAGTTAAGCTTAGTTGTACATGCAATAACTATGGATAATTAAAACTAACTAAAGCTAATTGTGCTTTATGTTTTGTTATGTGCACATGCACCACATGTAAACACTAGGTATAACTAACTAAAGCCAAGTGCACACCACATGTAAGCACTCGAGTTAACTAACTAAAGCCAAGTGCACATCACATGCAATAACTAGAATTGAACTAAAGTTAATTAAGGCTAACTAGGTGCATATACACCAACAAATTGAGACCAACAATGCGATATCTTGAATGCATTGTTTCACCTAACAAACAAAAGACCATCATATTTTCCTCACTTTTAACTTACATCTTATCCACTTCCCACTTACTAATAACGATGCCTGGAAAAATATAAATAATAAAGTTATTATACACATTTTGGGATAAGAGCACCAATCAGCCAACCGCCAACAACAACACTTTGCTTTATTAAAAAAAAAAAAAAAACTTTCAAACTATCATATGAGAGCAGAACTATTTTTATAAAAGTATCCACTAGTTTAGCATTAGATTGGCATCCTTAAGTGATCTGATTATTGATTGGTTATTATCAACTACGATAGACCATATACTTGCTAGTTATATAACATCTTCGAGCTAGCCGAACTTTATTCAATCCATTCGATAATTTGATGGGTAGAAATTATAGTATTAACAACATATTTGTTGGTTCGTGATGAGTGTACAAAATTCCCTTGTGCAGAATTTTATTGTACGGAGGGCCTCCCCACAATGAACTTTGTAGGGACCACCACGAAACTCATCTTTTCTCGGGATACTCAGTTAGCGAAACTTTATTCATTCGATTCATTAATTTGATGGGTGGAATTTATAATGTGAAGAACATATTTGATGGTTTGTGATAAGTGTGCGGAATTCCCTTGTGCCGAATTTGATTGTGGGGGGAGAACTTCCACACAATGAACTTTGTAGGGACCACCATGAAACTCAACTTTTCCCTCCATACTCCTCCCTATTTAGCGAAGTGATCAATTAAGCTTCAAAGTTGTTATTATCGACTAATACATCCTAGTATTGTAGGAAATGAATTTATCACTTTTTTTGTCCAGATGTCCAACGTCCCCAAAATGCTTTCAACATCTAGCAATCATTGGCAATAGGGAATGAAAGCATCTTTGTACCAATATGCAGTCTTTTAGGTATGCTTCTATTAGGCATGTTTTTCATGTTGAATGCTTCCTGAGGATGTATAGGAAAATCTTGCCATGGCTACCCAACTATCCTTGCACATGTACAAACTCTATAAGATAATTTGCTTAAATATATTTTTAATTCCATGATGAATTGTTAGGAAGCCCATGATCTCGGCTTCAACTTATGTAAAACTGCCAAATAAAAACACAATATGGTTGCTTATAAATCATACCAAGCGAATTTTGAACTGTTAAGTTATGAATTATGTTTCCATTCAGGTAAAATGGGATTACCCTTAAATAAAATTGTGTAGGAAAATACAAGCAATAAAAAGGCAAGTCTCATCACTAATTCCAAGTTCTGAAATTTTGGTGGTAGGAAAATACAAGCAATAAAAAAGCAAGTCTCATCACTAATTCCAAGTTCTGAAATTTTGGTGTGTGAAATTAATTTGACGATATATTTCATAATGGATAGAAAAAGGGGAACATCGAACGTGAGAATGGGTTGCAGTGTGGTTGCTCGGTACCCAAACTCACCTCTCTGTTCTCTAAATTCTCCTCAAACGTTGCTATATAACCGCTCGAGATCCAATTTGCCTCTTAACAAAATGTATCGAATATGCTTCGCACTGCACACCACAGGAAAAGCAAATTAAGTGGCCGTGAGCCTTCGATATTCCATTATATTGCAAACCTAACATTATTATAGCAAAATAAATTTACATGAGTTGTTGGAACGGGGAGTTTTGGGTATGGAATGGCCAGAGGTTTCAGGAAACGGCTTACAATTAAAAATCATAATATTATATAATAAAAAAATAAAAATTAATTGTTTTTAGTGAGACTTTTTGGACCTAGTCCACAATCCATTAGTGGGTGCTTTGATTATTATACATTATTATATTTATTCGATTAAATGATGTAATCAAGCAAATCATGCCCACCATTTAATTGGAGTGTTGAATTCTTTAAGCTCCTCCATCGTTCCGAAAGTGTTCACGGCTGCAATGAAAGTGTGGGATATTCTGTGATATTTTATTGTCTCTGCATTATCATTCATTGTGCAGTTACTTCCATGACATAATTTTATAAAAATTGGGTATTGCTTTCATTGCGTGGTTATTTCCGTGCCATAATTTTATCAAAAATGGGTATCCAATGGGGGAGGGAAAAGGTGGTTCTAATGTCGGTACAACTGAACGCAATTTGCAAGTTCGACATCGTAGAGCTTAAGTTTGTGATCAGCTGCACTACCTCGGAAGTCGAGCCACAGTGCAACCCCTGTAGATCTAAACAAGAAATAAATTTTGCTCAGTGAGTCGTATACAAATTAAAGTTGAAATGCATTTTCTCAGCTGCAGATGCAACGATAATCGAAAATTTTAAAGCTCACTAACCAAACAATAAAAGGCATTTATGTCTGGTTCTTAGTTGCAGAGACAACGATTATCAAAGAAATTAAAAGCTTGATGTTCGAGTACGCGGGGAATGGTGTGCGGAGCAAATTTCTTCGGCCTACCACGTTACGCACCTAACCCCAGCATTTAAGTTGAGTTATCCCTCCCACATCGAAACTTACGCAACTAAACCAGTGATAGAACTGTTTAAATGATTTTAAAATTTATTTATCAATTTGAAAACCTCAAACCCTTGATGAACCAAGAAAATGTGTTTTCACGACTGCAGACGCACCGATAATCGGAAAATTTAAAGCCAAAACTTTTGGCAGTTGTCTATAACGCGATTTTTTGAAAGCTTTTTCGGCGGGTTTTTCCGGTCAAAATCCGGCAAGAATTTATTGGAATGGCAAGTTTGATAGCTAGTTTCTGCACAATGAAAGCGTCCCAGGGGTTTTTCAGGGTGCTGAATCTAAATATGCAATTAAAAAACCATTTTAACTGCAACAAATCAAGATTGAACCTCAATTTCTTCCGCCGGATTCCGTCACCAGAATCTCCAAAAAGTCGCATTATAAACAACTCCAAACTTTTGTTGAACCAAACAATGAAATGCGAATGGATGTTGGAATTCGTGAAGTTGGATGACAGATGTGCATTTCATTTCGAGACCCCAGGCAGCGTTGTTCTTCTTCATTCGAGGCCCCACAGGCAGTATTTGAGGTCCCCTAGGGTTATGTGATCCTAGTTTTGATTGTGTGGGGACTCATTGCGCGGAGCACGCTATAAAATTGACGCCCATTTCCCTGTTTTTCTCTTTTTTCACAAATAGAGACGTCATTATTCACTTGCTAATTATTTAGAAGAGTGTCAAAATGACGGGCATATAAGGAAACTTGAAGTTTCAAATTTTCTATGTTTATTTACCGCAAGTTGGCATGCATTTGGTAGAAAGGGTAGTGATGGCATATACATATATTAAATATGGTCCACATAGATACCCAAATCAGGATTGTAATGAGAGACAAAGACAATCATTTTATTGTTATTGTAATTATTTTATTGCTATTGTAATTGTAATAGGTCCCCTTTTAATTCTAAGAGATTAAGGTGCCTTGGTTACCAAATCTGGACTATAGGTTGTCATTTTGAAGCATTACCAATTTTGTGTGCTATGTGCATGTGGTTATGAAAGTCGTAAATTCTCTTAATGGAATTTTTTTTAATGAGTAGATTGAAATTGTTTTGGGTGAATAAAAATTGCGCTAATTGACAATCTCTATTAAGGTGTCTAAACTTATTCTTTTGTGTTTTATCTTTGGTGATTTACAGTCCAAGCGGACAGGTGGTTTCACCCGAGTACCATAGAAGTATTACTCATTGAATTGAACCACGAAATAAGACTTGGTTTTGGCGAGAAAGATTACTGAGTAGCAGTCAGTCTTATGTATGTAATAGCTGGAGTGATACCTTCTGTTTCAGTACCGAGGAGACATCAAAATGATTATAAACATTTCAACCTTGAACTAACGCGATAGCTGTCATCATGCTTCATATTTGCTGGAACGAGATGTTTCGAGTAGCTCAGAAAGGTGTCCAACTCTTATCGATCGATGTGTGTCGTTGCCTGAGGTGGTTTCATAATGACGCTGCGCACCGCATCCTCTAGACATGGTAAGCACAACTCTAGACATTGAACTCTGACTGCCCAACTTACCGACCAGCTTACCGTTGAGAATGATTTACGGGAGAGCAAATCAATAGTCATTCGATTGGGGGATTGCTATTTCTGCACTTAGGGGCCCACCTTTGAGAACCAAATCGATCCGTGCTAGAGGTGTAATGCTGGTCACATATCCCGTTACGATTGGCTGGTGGTGAGCGGTTAGATTCATTGGGTGACGCGGAGGGACCAGTGCAGCTAATTTGCGTAAATGCAATTTACCAACTTGCTTACTTCTCTGGGTTTGCCCAGTAAAAAGTACGTAATTTCCATGGCCCAACTGACTGGAATTACTCGTTCTCAATCTGAGTTATCTAATAATGTAGATTCGGTGCGATCTAGTGATAAATCCCAACATGAATGCAATATTAAGTGCTCTACCGAGAAGGAATCCGGAATATCCATCCCGAAAGTGCTAGTGTGAAATGCATTGGTCATGCAAGATAGAGGTGCAATATGCTTTACTTCACCAATCGAATGAATCAATCCTGGAAGGAAAATGCTGCCATCATTCAGAAATAGCGAAATGCGGTACTATAAGAAGCGTTTCAAATCTGCTATTCAACATCATCACTATGAATGTCTCGACCACGAGTAGAAATGGAGAAGCAACACGACTTTAGCTTAGAATCAGTAGGTCTCACCGCAACATCCGTTCATTGTATCATTGTACTCCCGAGCTATCGCTGTCTTCCAGAAGATTCAGTATGCCGCCCGGGTGATGAAGACTCATGGGCGGCTGCTATTTGCCCTACACGACCAGGCACTTCGACGAGTGCTCTTCTCCGTATCTAGCAATGCCGCCCGCTGTCACTTCCATGCTATCTTGCATGTCCACGCGGCCACTATCAGGTTCCTTTGGACTCCGAACCCGAACCCAACATTTCCTAAAGCCTAGTGGTTGGCGCAACTCCATGAATGAGTAGAATGAGCAGATCATGAGCCCGCAATGGAGTAGATGGAGGATAAGATGGCTAGAGTTAAGGGGGGTTCTGCTGAGCCCTTAGGATTGGGAAAGGATATTCGGATATAGCATCAAATGAAGAGTTTTGGGCGAGTAGTTCGCCGGTTCAAGTTCAGTCGTACTACTGACTGGATTCATTGAGGATGCGAAAGCACGCTCGACCACCGGGAGAGGATTATTCTGCAGTCGCTTTTTGGTGCATTATTTAGGAGCATGCGGAATCTCCTTAGAATGCTGAGCACTAGTTTTTTCGGGAATAATGAGAAGCGGCTAACGAGAAGGACATCCCCAATTCTATCAGTGACTACAGCCAATTTCCCAACATTCCTAATAAAGTGCTTTCTCCACCACGACGGCCCGGTTTCCTAGTAGCTTCGGTAAGTCATGTGACCGCCGTTAAAGTAGTTATAAATGTCCTCTTCTCCGGACCTAACTTAATCCATTTGATGAGATAAATATTCTTCATTATCCCGAGTTATAGGTGCGGAACCACCAATTGGTCATGCTCACATATTAGTTAGCAACTTCCTGGTCATCCCTAAACTCCTACAACTCCATGACCACAACTACGGATCATTGAACCTTTGGTCCAGTGAAAAGCAGGAACTGTGTTGGGCCGATTCACCGAAGGATGAACACATATTAGGAGTATTAGGGATCTCTATCTATATATATATGTATATAAGACGAATTGCATTGGACTTATCGAAAATTACCCTTTGGTTTAAAGAACGCAGGGGCGACATTTCATAGGGCAATGAATTATGCCTTCCATGACATCAAGAACATCGTTCAACCTTACCTCGACGATCTTCCGGCTCATTCGCGGAAGCGGAATGATCATCCACGGCATTTGAGAGCAATATTTCTACGTTGCCGACACTACAAGATAAGACTCAATCCGCACAAGTGTGTGTTTTGCGTCGGTTCTGGTCGTTTACTTGGCTTTGTAGTCTCTAAGGATGGGATTCGTCTCGACCCCTGTAAGGTTCAGGCAATCATTAATTTGCCTCCACCTTCAAATTTGCTTCAGATTCAGAAACTCCAAGGGAAAGCAAACTTTCTGAGGAGGTTCATTCCAAATTACGCAGAACTTGCCAAAGGTTATACTCGTCTTTTGAAAAAAGATGTACCTTTTGTCTGGGACCAGGTTGCGCAAGCTTCCTTTGACGCTCTGAAAGATTCCCTAGTAAGAGCGTCATTAATGTACGCCCCAGACTATCAAAGAGATTTTAACCTGTATCTAGCTGCAGCAGATACGACCATTGCGATGGTCTTAGTGCAAGAAGTCGATGGAATTGAACATCCTATTTATTATTTAAGTAAAAACTTAAATGACACAGAAAGTAAATATTCCTATGTTGAAAAACTAGCGCTTGCTGCTGTTCAAGCGATTCAAAGGTTTCGACATTATGTCCTCTTTAGGAAAACTACCATTCTGTCAGATTGCAACCCCATGACGTATATACTGTCGCGACAGTTGCTTGGGGGCAAATATTCAAAATGGATAGCGATCCTTCAAGAGTTTGATTTGGATTTTGTAAAATCCAAATCGAAGAAAGCTCTAGTTTTCGCGGAATTATTATGCGATCTCCCATCGTCGTCCAACGATGAAACATCAGAAGAGTCAATCGTGGATGAAAATTTGTTTCTGATATCAGTAAGCGATGAGTGGTATGGAGACATCATTGTTTATCTCCAAACCCAAAAATTTAGGCCTAATACCTCACACTCGGAACAGAAGCGTATACGATACCAATCTAAAGACTACATGATCGTCAGTGATACACTTTACCGTCGTGGTGTCGATACGGTTCTGAGGAGGTGCCTTACCCATGAGGAGGCCGAGAAAGCCCTGAATGATTGTCATTCAGGCGCGTGCGGGGGGCATCAATCTGGATATGCAACAGCACAAAGAATCTTACGAGCAGGATATTTCTGGCCAACTATGTTTAAAGATTGCATAATAGCTGTCAGAAGTTGCCATGCGTGTCAGATCTTTGATAGCAAAACCAGGAGACCGCCCGCACCTTTGCAGCCTATAGTTGCTGTTGGGCCTTTCGCCAAGTGGGGAATCGATTTCATGCAATGTAACCCCACCTCGACCGGGGGGCATGGGTATATTATTGTCGTTGTTGACTATTTTACCAAATGGGCCGAGGCGATGCCTACATTGGATAACACTGGTGAAACAGCTGCCCTTTTCTTTTTTAATCATGTAGTCGCCAGGTTCGGCGTTCCGCAGGCTATAGTGAGAGATCATGGATCGCATTTTCGCAATCACATGATGGTTGAATTAGCTGCCAAACTAGGGCTATCTCACGACAGCTCTACCCCATATTATCCACAAGCCAACGAACAAGTTGAGGCAATCAACAAGGTCCTGAAGCGTATGTTGCAAAGGATGATCGGGGTTCACAAAAGAAGATGGCACCTACTCCTGTACTTAGCATTGTGGGCTTACCGAACCTCGGTAAAGAACGCCACTGGGTTCACACCATTCCAATTGGTGTATGGCCTGGAGGCAGTCTTACCGATCCAGTGCGAAATTTCGTCTCTTAAACTCGCAATTGACCTCCTCCCCGGAACCTCAGAAGAAGAGGCTCATTTCTTGGAATTGATCCAATTGGATGAAAACCGTCGTGACGCCGCTTTGGCGAATGAAGCCCATAAGAAACGAGTCAAGGCACAGTTCAACAAGAATGTCAAACCTCGTATCTTCTCTGAGGGTGACTTGGTTTTGCTTTACGACCAAGAATCCGACAAATTAGGAGCAGGAAAATTTAAGTCCTTATGGATGGGTCCCTATATTGTTAAAAGGGTGTTAACAAAAGGAGCCTACGAGTTAATGGATTATGACGGGATACCACTGGCGGAACCCCGCAACGGGTTGTACCTCAAGCGTTACTATGCCTGAATAGTAACCTGAGTGCTTTTGTTGTATTTTGTTTTCGCTAAAGTGTTTGTTTCGGTTTAGTAATCCACCCTTCTCGTTTGTTGCAGATGTCGAATTTTTCTGAGACATATGTAGGATATGCCGACGGAGCGAGTCGTAGTACGCGGAATTTGTCCTCCACAGCCTGGGCCATTTTTGATCCAAGCGGCGAGTTAGTGAGTTTCAGGGGTGTGTGTGTTGGGCAGTCAACAAACAACATCGTTGAGTATAGCGCGTTGATTGAACTCCTCTTTGATACCATCGCTCATGGTATACGCCGACTAATTGTTAGGCTAGACTCACAGCTTGTGATACTACAACTCACTGGTATATATTCAGTCCACAATCCAGCTATTTATCGAATGTTTCTAAGGGTTAAGATTTTGGAAAGAGAGTTTGATTCGATTCAATACCAACATATTTCCAGAAACTTGAACACATTAACAGATTCATTAGCAAACTATGTATTAGATAGACATTTACGACATATATAAAAAGAGATGCATCGGTGCTATGCAAGTGGATCGCAAATAAACCAGAATAAACCCCGAAAATCAAAATATATAAAGCTGTTTATAGTTTGTACATGATGTGCTGTAATCAAAACAAAATTGGTCGTATGACCTAGAACTCAAAAAGATGCTAGGGGGCACCCTAGCCTAGTGGTGCTCATGATAGTACGTCACGGTCTGTGCAATCATGCGCAAGAGACGAGTCCATCGTCTAGGCATGCCAATAGTGTGCCGCTGCAACTGTAAAGGTAACTCGTCAATCTGTACATCCGGAAGACCACGAGTAAGGCTCTCAACCTGCTCCTGCACAGCTGCAAGTGTCTCAGTATCACCAAGGTCGCGAATAACAACTCTCCTAGCAGGCTCTGCTGCTGGGGCAGCAGCTGGCGATCGTGGACGGGCTGCTGGACGAACAGGACCAACATCTGCATGCACCCAAGAGTTTGATCAGTTTTGCACGGTAACATCATGAGTAAAAACAATAAACAGTGATATGGTCAGAGATTTTACCAATAGCGCCCCATTGCTCGCCATCCGGTAGCACCAAGTCCGGATCACCTCGGTAGTCCATACCCACATATGGATACTCAGAAAACACCATCTCCTGACGCTCGAACCACCTAAAGAAGGCCTCAGTGAAGGTAATCTGAGGTTGACCAGCATGTCGGGACATGTGGTCAACCCACCTCTGCATGCGTGGCTCGGTCGGAGAAGGCAAGTCAAGTATGATGTACTGAGGCTGCATCAATGGGATTTTCTCCAAGGCGAAGGCAGTCAGAATAGAACCAAATCCAAAGTTCTTCAGCCTCCCGTCCTTTACCTTGGTCAATTGACTTTTCATCTGAACAAGTACTGCATCACACCAGTTAAACATTTTCGGTTGGAGACACTCCAAGGCGTGCTGCATATAAGATCTGTTGGCAACGTGTAAAGCTGCGCTACCGGCCATCCTACCAATGGTAAACAGAATGGACCTAAGAGACCTGTCAGTGATGTCACGGATATTGATCTTGCCGTCTTTGCTCGGCTGTGAACCTTCCCGGCAATACTGACGGATATAGTCTCTGGGGGAATTAGTCCCTCGAGCCGTACCTGACAAAGAAATGGGGGCACCCCGCCTTGACAACCCAGTCAAGAACATGTCCTCTATGGTCAAAGGGATGGTTTTCCCCCTAATCTGGAATACTTGGTTAACAGGATCCCAAGCATCAAGCATATACTGCAGTAAAGAAATCTGTGCTCTCATGCTAGAGATACGGAAGAACTTCAGTAGGCCACAGTTCCGAAGCGCGTTCACCGTGACCGGGTCATGGAGTGCAACCATGTCCTCTGCTTCATGTTCTCGTTCTCGCCATGTAAGGGACATTTTGTTCAAAGTTCCCTGCAAGCAAACAAGAGAAGGAGTAAGTTCCTAATTTTGATGAAAAACTGGCGAAAAATCATCAAAAATCACATGCAGGATCAGTTTTTCTAGGTCCAGCGCAGGCAGAGAGTCTCTCCCTTGCACTGAGGCGCAGTCTGCCTTAAGACAACCTGACATGCAGCGCAGGTTTCGAAAGGAGAACCTGCGCTGATGCCAGGGCGCCTTGATGAAACCCCTGAGGCTCAGAAACCCTGAAAAATGTGCATGAAACTGAAAAAGGAAACCATGAAAGTGAAGGGCTAAGGTTTAGCTCCTACCTGGTCCAAACGGCGCCGAAAATCGTCCACAGAATCTCCCGGAATCAGCTGGTGAAAATCAAGGAAGAAGAGGCACCTCCAGAGCTCCAACAAGCAAAATGCAAATGAAATGGTAAATGAGAGGTAAAAACACCTTTTTATGACTTTTTACACAGTTTAAAGTTAAATATTAGGGTTATAATCTCATTTTCATGCAAATATTGTCCATTTCTAACAAAGTTTGTTGCAGCAATTGAAGGTGAAGTACTACATTTGAAAAGAGAAAAGCTAGTAAAAGTAAAAAATCAAATTTGACCATGAATGGAGCAGTTTTTCCGCGGAATTTATGCTCGTTAAAAAATAGAAAAGCGTGAGCAAAAGTTTCCACAAGAGTTCAAGCTCATTAAAAAATGAACCTATCCCGGTAAATAACCATTGCGATCGTAAATTTATCAGCCTTAAAAGCCTTGGTCGTGTTTTCATCCATCACCTCCACCGTCATTTGGCCGGTCGTTCACCCCCATATGATTGTTTACCCATTTTGAGGAACAACTGCGAAGAGTGATTTCATCTAGCCATCCTTGTGACACTACCGTGATTGGAAAATTCCAATTTGTACCTGGAATCAGTTGCTATCCCTGTTTATCACTCGTTCCTCAAAAGACGAGTCATCTTTGAGCTCTTTTCTGACTCGTAAAATATGAAAAGTTTGCCGAGTTCTGGCCTTCCAGCTCGTTAAAGGGACCGGAAGAGCTATCCCTATTTTAGACTTTAATCTTTTTGGACCTGAGGGATTATTACACAAAAAGATCGGGCGCTTGTCTTGTTCGGCTCGTTAAAAGTACCGAACACCCATCCCTTCTGTATTGTTTTATACTTTTTCGGACTTAAGGGATTAGATGACGAAAAAGGAATTATGGAGTTAACTTTCTGTACCTTTTCAGACTCTCTAAAAATGAAAAGGACCGAGTTTTCCTTGTCGTTAGACTCGTTAAAATGATTAAATAGCGACAAACTTGTCTTTAGACGAGAACGAGTTTCCCTATCGCTAAGCTCGTTAAGTCATAGCGATGGGCTTGCCCGAAGGGCAGGTTATAGAACAAGCATATGTTATCCTCCTCAAGCTTGACAAAAATAAAGAGGTACTGGTCAGAAATGACTGGGGAAAAATTGGGAGAACATCAAAGCTTAATGGTAGCAAGTCGCTCTTGAACATGACACTTTTCTTCCGTACCACATCGGGTTGGGTTGTTTCATTCACCGGTCTCATCACCATGGTCTTCGCCAAACCATCCACATTTTGGGGTAATGCTACCGATCCATCGCATCAGTGTCGTTATATGTTCAAGAGAGGTCATTCTGAAAGTGTCAACCGTGTCCCATCCACTGCCATACATTATCCTTCATCCATTCATGATCGCCACCCTGAATCATATGTCACAGTTTGTTTTCACCTCAACTAAAATCATTAGCTCCGTTCCGTGTCATTGATGTGGGATTCATTAAGGCCCTCCTTTGACGGATCGCTTCTTGTCGACTTCAGCTCATTATCCAAGAAGTTGATCTAGGAACAACCCCATCAGTACTTTGAAGCTTGCATGCCTCAATGGCAAGTTTCTCACTTCCGGCGACAGGTATACATCAATGACCTTCGACCAGAAGATTTTGCGTGGCGTTCGACGCCAAGTCCTTTATTCACGCCACGTGAATTGTACTGCAGTACCTTGAGGGTCATTATCATTATCGGTGATTCCTCTCGCGCTTGTTAACGGTTTTCATCATTGACCGGTAATCAAGCGATGTCTTTCCATGTTCGACTTCAGCGAAATTCTCACATGGATCGACTTGTACTTAGAGTGAAGATCGAACGAGTTTGAAGACCCCGGATCTAGTTTCATCCATCTGGGCTGCGATACATATTCAGGAAATATAAAAGCATTTGTCATGTACATCATTGCAGCAGATGATCATCCTATTCAAAGGATGATAATTTCAGCAGAAAATTATCAGTCTACCATCAGACGATCGTCTGTTCTATGTACCAAAATGTATTTATAAAGCTGAGCATGGGAATGCCCGCCTCAGCTAGATCATGAAAACAAAATGAAAAATAATGTATTGTATTGTATTGTATTACAGGGCGCCTCCTCAGCACTGGAATGAACTTCGGACCCTCTAGATAAAGCATCTCACCCGATAAACGGCCTCATACTTTAGGGGGCAACTGTTATAGACATTTTTGTGCCTCGCAACATGGAGCATGAAATGTCAATAATTACAGGGATCCTCAGTCCCTAAACATGTTGTTCTTACCCCTAGAAGAACAAGGTCAGCAAACCACAGCACTTCCCATCAGTTCTCCACCTGAAAACACTCAAAAACAGGCTATTTTTGGATCATGTCAGCTGCTCCACTGAGCAACTGCGCTGAATGTCAACTGCTCCTCCTTGTACCTGCGCTGAAAGTCAACTCTAAGGAAGGCTACCTGCGCTGGGCGAGATTGGCCAAGTGGCACAGTCATTCTGCAAGGTGTCAATTGCCCAGGAAGCTTCCAAACTGACACTTGGTTCAAGGAATTCACCCTGTGATGAGTAAGAGGTACTTGATCTCCGTGTGTAAGCAAGGATCTCCAAGTGGACTTAAGAACTGAAGATTAACTGAAGAGGGAAAGGACACAAGGCAGCTTTATGTCAGTCTCAAGCTGACTCATCCTTTCTTCTTCTATCCTATATATAGAGCTCTTCTATGAGGTCTAAGGAGGCTGGAATTTTGTGCAAAGCAAGGAAGTGCTGTTGGTCTACAGTTAGAGCTATTGGGTGATTGCTTTTATAGAGGGGAAGAGGAGATTTCTTGCTGCTGGGGAGGTGCTGCTGGATTGGAGCCATTTATGGTTGTAGCCTTCTCAGAACCTTTTTCTTCTATCAATAAAGCTTTGATGTTCTCCTATATACTTGTATTGCAATGATGTATTGTTTTTATATGTATATTTGATTCATTCTAATCCATGCATCAGTTATGAGTACATGTTTCTTGTAGTTTCCCTCTTTTGTTTTTTGCAGGATCTTTGTGTAGCTGGATCGGCAAAGGGAGCAAGGAGCTGGGAACAAGAGGCAAAGAGAGAGGACAGGATCGACAAAAGCGAAAGACATCGGTTGGTCAATCTTTTCTTCCTTCTCTGTACTTTCATAAAGGAAAAATATCAAAGCTTTACTTTCAGTTGTTGCTAAGGAACTATCACCCTTAGAGTAGGGATAGGGTCATTCCGAGTCGGATACTTTTCCCCACAACAGCTGTCCAACAACCGGTTTACCAGTATCAACCGTATCTTGGGTACACTTATCAACAACCTCAACAACCCCAGTACGGTCCGATTAATCCTGGTTTTCTAGGAGGATATAATATCCCAAATGCGACTCATGTTCCTAGTTATCCTGGATATCCTCCTCCTGGGACTGGTCTTGTGACCCAGAGTTTTAGAGATCCTAACCGGCAGTTACCGTTTATCGCAACTTTGGATTTACCAGACTTGACGCGCCTAATGAACGATCCAATTCAATATCTTCAGTTCTGGCCGCCAATGCCAAATAAGTTGCCCAGTGATATACCCAAGTTCGAAGGTAAGTCTGGAGAGGATCCGTCCAATCATGTGATGACTTACCACCTCTGGTGTGCTTCAAATTCTATCTTGGATGATTCGATCCGCTTACGTCTTTTCCAGCGTACACTCATTGGTCTCGCGGCCAAGTGGTACATTGAGTTACCACGGGCCTCTTTTTACAATTTTAGCCAGTTAGCTACCTCGTTCTTAACTCACTTTCAGTTGCCGGTCATATACGATAACGGCACGAAGTTATTAACTTCACTAAAACAATCGACGTCCACGTATATTTCTGATCACATTCATGAGTGGAGACGTCGAAGAAGGCTAGTGAAAGTTTTTATCCCGGACCAAATCTTAGCTGAATGGTTTATTAAATCATTATTACCGAAGATTACTGAAGATGTAGCTAAGGCCGGAGTAGTTACTGAGGAGCAAGTCATTGCTCAGGCACAATATCTTGACTTAGTTTACACTCAGTGGGGCACGTTACACGAGAAGATTCCGGATCTCCCAAAATCGAATCAAATCGCTGCTGCTCCTTCGGGATCTCATGCCGCTGATGGTATGATTGGTATCGTGAATACAAAGAGCAAGAAGAAGTCTTCCAAGGCTTCAACTACTCCTATTATCACTTTGCCTGATTCCCCGACAGGAGAGTCTTCTCCTGAACTTACCGCCGATATTCACGCTGTAGAGTCATCTGCGGCCAAATCAAAAAACGGTGGAAAGAAGAAAGGAAAGAAGAAGGCTAAAGCAGACAAGGCTCCGAAGGAGAAAACGGAAAAGTCGGAAACCAATGACGAAAAGCGCAAACCTCGATATCCTTGTCTTATTTGTGAAGAGGATCATTTTACGAGATATTGCCCTCATCGGGCCGAGGTTGTGAAAATAGTCAAAGGTTCTCCCACTCCTGCTGTGTTAAAAAATCCATTTCCGGAGCAGGAGAATAAGATGATAGGTTCTTCCTCGAATGCCAGTGAAGAACCCATTTTGATGATGTCTCATGTGAGGATTGCGACTCGATCGCAAGATTATGGTAGTAAGAATCCTGTTGATGGTAAGGAAGCAGAATCTTCTCATTCTATTCCATCAACCTCAGCTCCTGGTTCCGATCCACTACAGATCGAGAAACCTAACCCGGATCTAGTAATCAAACCGCCCGCCAAGGGTGTACTTCGAAGGTCTGCTTTCAATCCACATGCGAGAGCGGCCCAGAATTACAACATTGTTGAGGACTTAGCTGTTTCACCCTCAGCAATGTCGGCGTTAGAAGTGCTGCAATCATGCCCAACACAACGAAAATTACTTTTGTCGGCTATCGGAGCTGTTGATGTTCAGGACCCGAACCTGATAATCTTCGATCTAGAAAATAGTACACCGCGTCTCCCCCATCAAATGGCTTTCCAGATTCCAGTGATAGTCAAAAACAGGCCTATTCATCGGAATGTGATTGATGAGGGAGCTTCTACGTGTATTATGTCGATTCAATGTTGGAGATCTCTTGGTTCTCCTTCGTTAAACCAATCCCCCACCATCCTTAAGGCCTTTGATGGCCGTGGGTTTCGTCCGTTTGGTATTCTACAGGAATTGTCTATAGGGGTAGAAGGTAAAACCGTTAGTCTGGATGTGGAGGTGGTTGATGCCCCTCTGGACTACAACCTTCTTTTGGGTCGAAGTTGGTCATATGCTATGACAGCGGTCGTTTCATCGGTCTTCAGAGTAATTAAGTTTCCATATAACGGTAAGATCGTGACTATTGATCAGCTGACATACTTTTCATCCGACCCAGCCTCTTCAGAGAGTATCCAGCATGTCGGTAAGACGATAATCCCTTATAGGGACGTTGGCGTAGGTTTAGTTAAAGATTCCAGTTTACTGGGAACTTTTCCTCTCCCTCCACTCAGCGTAGATCCTTCATTTGCATCAATTCATATGATTACATCAGAAAACATTATTTATGATGATCCTTGGATTGTCCCATCTGAATCTGAGATAGACTCATTCGGTGATGCTATGCCTTTGAGTCCATATGAAATTGCTTATGAAGCTGTCATGTCTTTTACCGACTCGCGTTCAACCCAAAGCGACCAAATGAATGTGGTTAGTGAAGAATCACTTTTCACCTCAACCTTAGAACGGATAGCGTTTCCCGAAGTCGTGTCATCTGACGAGCAACTTCGCGAAATCCTAAGTGTAGACGATCTACCATGGGAAGATCTCCATCACAGATCTTCGTTTTTACCTAAGGATGATGCATTTGAAAATGATTTTTCATCTATTTTTACCGCTGAATATGTCAAAGACGCTCAAGATCCAACGAAACATTCTGATTCAGAGTTGAATTTAGGGAATATTTCTCGCACTATTCCCATTGATATTTCAGTGAAGCCCGGAATTGAGGAGAACATTCATATAGGTGCCGCATGTACAGAAGATGAAATCCAAACTTACAAGGCCCTATTCCAAGAATTCTGCGATGTGTTTGCCTGGTCTTACGAGGAAATGCCGGGAATCGATCCTGCCATTGTTGTTCATGAAATAAAGACCTACCCGGATGCTAAACCCGTCCGGCAACGGTTGCGTCAGATTCACCCTCGAAAAGCGGCTGCGATTAAAGCAGAAGTCGAAAAGCTGTTGAAAGCAGGTTTCATTTATCCAATCCCGTTAACGGATTGGGTATCGAATATTGTTCCGGTCAACAAGAAACAAGGAACAATAAGAATCTGTATCGACTATAGGGATATAAATCGAGCTTGTCCGAAAGACAACTATCCTACGCCTTATATCGATCAAATTATTGATGATTGTGCCGGAAGTGAAATGTTTTCCTTTATGGATGGTTTTTCGGGCTATAATCAAATCAATATTCTACCTGCCGACCAACCAAAAACGACATTCATTTGTCCATGGGGGACATTCGCTTATTGCAAATTACCTTTTGGGCTTAAGAATGCCGGGGCCACTTTTCAACGGGCGATGTCTTACGCATTTCATGACATCAAGCACATTGTGCAACCGTATCTCGATGATTTGCCTGCTCATTCTTTACATCGAGCTGATCACCTTGTCCACTTACGAGCAATCTTTATGAGGTGCAGGCATTATCGAATTCGGTTGAATCCCCACAAGTGTGTTTTCTATATAGAAACAGGTCGATTATTGGGATTTGTTGTTTCAAAAGCCGGCATTCGCGTCGATCCCTCGAAGGTCGAAGCTATCATCAAATTGCCTCCTCCTTCGAGTTTGCGCCAACTCCAAAGTTTGCAAGGGAAAGCGAACTTATTACGCCGATTCATCCCAAACTACGCTGAGGTCACTAAAGGTTTTACACGGTTGTTGAAACATAACGCTCAATTATTTTGGGACGAGATTGCCCAACAATATTTTGATGCACTTAAACACGTGTTGACCCATGCACCGTTGTTGCATCCTCCCAACTACAACCAGGACTACTTCTTATACCTCGCAGCTTCGCATTCCACCATTGGAATGGTGTTAGTTCAAGAAGATGAATTCGGAGCGGAACATGTGATATATTATCTTAGTAGGACCTTAAATCCCACTGAGCTAAAATATTCGCATGTGGAGAAATTAGCCCTGGCAGCCGTTCAAGCTGTCCAGCGTTTTCGTCACTACATTCTTCTCCATAAAACTACAGTTATTTCAGATTGCAACCCTATGATTTACATTTTGACAAAACAATTGCTAGGGGGCAAGTACTCTAAATGGATCGTTATCCTGCAAGAGTTCGACTTGGAGTTCGAGAAGTCCAAGTCTAAGAAATCCTTGGTTTTTGCGGAATTGATGTGTGATTTCCCTCGTGCTGACACAGAGACTGTGGCAGAGGAGTCCATTGCGGACAAAACTTTGTTTCTTATCAGTACTTTAGATCCGTGGTACGGGGATATAATCATCTATCTCCAAACCCAAACCTTTCGGCCTGAATCTTCCAAGGCGGAACGTCGAAAAATTCGGTTTCAATCCCAGCAATACAAAATTATTGGAGATACACTTTATCGCCGGGGGGCAGACTTAGTTTTTCGACGTTGTTTAACACACGAAGAGGCTGAGAGGGTTTTGAATGATTGTCACTCTGGAGCATGTGGCGGTCATATGTCTGGGTATGCCACAGCTCAGAAAGTGTTGCGCACTGGCTATTTCTGGCCGTCTATGTTTAAAGATTGTATCATTGCAGTCCGGAAGTGCCACAACTGTCAAGTGTTTGATCGCAAGATGCACGCACCACCTGCTCCTCTCCACCCTATAATTGTCGTTGGTCCATTCGCCAAATGGGGTATCGATTTTATTACTTGTAACCCTCACTCGGCCGGGGGGCATGCGTATATCATCCTCGCGGTTGATTATTTTACTAAATGGGCCGAGGCGATGCCTACATTCGACGCAAGCGGCAAAACAGCTGCAGTTTTCGTATTCAATCATATTGTAACTAGGTTTGGTGTCCCACAAGCAATCATTACTGACCATGGGAGCCATTTTCGAAACATAATGATGACTGAGCTTACAAGCCAGCTTGGTTTGCGCCACAATAGCTCTACTCCTTATTATCCGCAAGCCAACGGTTTGGTTGAGTCTATCAACAAAGTTCTGGTTATCATGATTCGACGAACCATTGGTATTCATCGATCGAATTGACACAACATGTTATTTTCAGTGCTATGGGCATACCGAACCTCAGTGAAAACTTCAACAGGGTTCACTCCTTTTCAGCTAGTTTATGGCTTGGAAGCTGTGTTACCCATTGAATGTGAAATCCCATCACTTCAAATGGCTGTCGAATTACTTCCAGCTACTTCCGAAGAGGAGAAACGTTTATTGTACTTAGCTAAATTAGATGAGACTCGACGTGACGCTGCATTGGCGATCGAGACTCACACGAAGCGAATGAAAGCTCAGTATGATAGAAATGTGACCCCTCGAAGTTTTTCAGAGGGAGACCTAGTGTTATTATATGATCAAGCTAACGATAAGCTAGGTGCTGGAAAATTCGTTCCTATGTGGCATGGACCCTACATTGTAAAGCGAAAGCTAGCAAAAGGGGCTTATGAGCTGGTAGATTTTGATGGGGACTCTTTGGGTAAACCCAGAAATGGACTTTACCTAAAGAGGTATTATGCTTAAATGGTGGGTATGGAGAATTTTTAGTTAGGTTAGGTTTTCTTTCTAACTAGCGTGTTTTGTTAGTTTAGTTAGTGTGCTTAGCTTAGAGAGTGTGTTTTTCGTCGTTATTCTGGCTTATCTTGGTTTTACTCTTGATATTGCAGATGTCAACGCCTCTCCAAACATACATTGGATTTGCTGATGGTGCTTGTCGTAGTACACGAAATATCTCTTCCGCAGCTTGGGTTATCTATTCGCCCTCTAACGAGTTAGTTTCTATGCATGGGGTAAGCCTCGGTCAAACAACGAACAACATTGCAGAATACAGTGCAGTGGTTGAATTATTATCCGAATCTATTTCATTTGGAATTCGACGTTTGATAGTGAGGTTAGATTATGAACTTGTTGTATTACAGCTTAATAGAGTATATGCCATTAGAAATCCTGTGTTATTAAGGTTATTTTTGAGAGTGCGTCTCTTGGAACGTGAATTTGATTACATTGAATATCAGCATATTCCAAGGTCTTTAAATACATTAGCAGATGCAATTGCTTCTCGAATGTTGGACAGACATTTACAATAATCATGCAAGTAAATTTAAAAACATTTCATCACATATGTTAAGCAAGATAAGCCGGTAATAGTGATATATATATAGATAGGAGTGTGTCAAAAAATATACATCGTCTTCGATCATAGGTTGAAATCACCTTATGATCGGCAAAAATGATAAAGTACAAAAAGTCAAAAATGTCACATGTGTCTACAAAGTGACTAGCCAATCACTGGTGGTGCTCCCTATACGACACCACTGCACGGGCTACCTTACACAAAAATCTCCTAAACGGTCCAGGGACTGCGACTACATAGCGCTGAAGTCTGATAGGAATATCATCTATGGTAGTCTCAGGCATATCCGCCGTCAGACGCTCTAGATCCTGCTCCAACTCAGCTAGTGACTCTGCAGCCGCGTCCTCTGGGGCCGGTACTGGTGCAACTGGATGTCTCCTCTCAAAAGGCCGGAGGTTGGCTGGGCGCTGTGGACCAACATCTGCATTTTGAAAATTTTTACTATCAGTTTTGAGACGATATATATAAAAAACAAAAAAAATACATAATTTGAAAACTTGTGAAAAATAAAGTACCTCTGTCGTCCCATTGTTCTCCCTGTGGAAGAACCATGTCCGGATCACCTCGAAAATCTACTCCGGCATACGGAAAGTCCTGGATCGAAAAAACCTGGTCCTCTAACCAGTGAAAATAACTATCAGAGAATCGAACAATCGTCGTGCCCTCGTCAGGATGCCGGGCCATCACCGTAACCCATCGTATTAGCTTTGGCTCCTGAGGACCCAAGATATCAACAGTGAGTTGCTGAGGGATCAGCATCAGAACTCTCTCTAAGGCAAAGCTCACAACTAGAGGCCCATATCCAAAGGTCTTCAGTTGTCCGTTCTTTTCCCTAGTCAGTTGGCTCTTCATATTAGCCGACATAGCATCACACCAGTTGAAAATGGTGCCTTGGTAACAGTCAATCGCCATCTGCATTTGGGACCCGGAGGAAATATGTAAAGCGGCTGCGCCGCAAATTCTGGTAACCGTGAAAGCTATAACTTTGAGTTCACGCAGAGAGATGTGTTTGATTTCCACGCCTTTCGCATGGTGTGCATTGGGTGTGCACCAATCCGCCCGGAGACTAGCAAGGGATTGGCCACCCGGCCTAGTCCCGGCTAGATTGAGTTGCTCGCCTCTATTTGGCAAGCCAGTGAGAAAGTATACGTCAGAGGGCTCTATCTCGAGCTGGTGCCCTCCTATGTAAAAGCATTGCTCATGAACGTTCCATCTCTCAACCAGCCATTCCAAGAATCTCACCTGAGCCCTCATGCCAGGTATGGCCCAGTATTTATATAGCCCGCATGCTTTTAAGGCATCAATGGAAGGTTGATGTTCAATTGCGGCTAAATCGACGTCCTCGTGCTCTCTTTCTCTCCAATCCAACATGGTGAGTGCCCTACACACCAAGAAACAGAGATTAGAATTGATTTGGGAAATTTTAAATGGTTGTTTGTGGAGTTTGGGGTTTCAAATTCCGCCTTTCGTGGGGGACGCACCCCGCGTTTAGAACACAGAGCGTCAGGACGCAGCTGGCCTGAAGGTGGGCTGCGTCCCCCGACCTTTTTCCTGTACAGGAAAAAGTCGGGGGACGCAGGTCACCCGAAGGGCACCTGCGTCCCCCGCAGAGCGCACTTTGAAACCCAAAACCCCCCAAAAATCAAAACTAAAACCTAAAACACAATTTTAATCGGATGAAATTGAAGAGGAGGATGTTGTGAAATACCTGGAAGAGACGGCGTTCATTTCTGACGGTCGGATTTTCCGCAGCGACCACGGGAAGTTTCTTGCCAAAAGCCCTTTTTTCAACCTCAACAGTAAAATGGTAAAAATGACATGGTAAAAAGTCTTTTTATAGGTTTTTTGGATGAATTTGTTCATTTTTCACCATGGAAGGATGATTTTCGATGTATTTTTGCTTATCTTAAACAGGTATGAGTAATGTGTCGTTTTTGTGCAGGACAAAGGGATTTAGAGGGAAAATTTTCATTTTTCACGAACCAAAATATCAGAGTCATCTTTTAAGCCCTTTTCTGACTCCTAAAAAATGAAAAGATTGCCGAGCGTTTCTTTTACACTCGTTAAAACGGAATTAAAAGACGGTCCCCTTATAACTCTTTCCTGACCGTAAAATCAGGAAAAGATTGCCGGGTTTTTGTCGTTTCAAACTCGATACGGAAATAAAACGACGTGTCCTTGATCGCTTTTTACTTTTCAGGTCAGTGGCACTAATTATGAAAGTACTCCTTGGTCGCAAGATCAAGCGGTTCCCCCAGGTATTATTTTATACTTTTTCGGGCTTGAGGGACACAAATCTACAAAAAATTTCAACTTGGAGTCTTCTTAAGTTTTTCAGACTCTCTAAAATTGAAAAACGCCGAGTTTCTCCTATACTGGGCTCGTTAAACATTTCACAGTAAAGGACCTGTTCAATTACAAATAGGAACGAACCACTCCTTCCTAGGGTTCGAATCAAAACTAGGTTGGACTCATCCGAAGGATGAGCTTATAATCAAGCATATGTTATCCTCCTCAAGCTTGTTAAAAATAAAGAGGTACTTGCCAGAAATGGTGGGGGAAAAGAGAGAAGAATGAGCCTATTTGTTACCTTTTGTCTCAGAAGAAACTTTATTACCACTCTTGAACACGACATTCACCTGGGTTGGGAAATCCTTTACCTCACAGTTGATCAAACCACTTTGAAAGTCTTCAGCCGGGTTCCGGGGATTAACTTTGAGTCGTTTATCACCAAGCCATCTGTTGTGTCGTTATGTGTTCAAGAGGTCTGTAAGTAAAACTTTCATCTGCAAAATACTTGTCATCCATTCGACCATCCTTGAGTCAGTCCTTACAACAACATTTCTTCAACTTGAACAATGATTTCGTGTTGCGGGCTTGCCTGCAACGAGTCGCTTTCTATCGACATCAGCACATTATCTAGAGAGATGACTTAGAAATCGTCAGTACCTTGAAGTCTGCATGCATCAATGGCAGGTTTCTCGCCTTTGACATCAGTTTACATCATTGACTTTCGATCAAAGGATTCCGTGAAATGTTCGACATCAACTCATTCATTCACATCTCATGGATTGTACTGGGTACTTTGAGAACCATTGACATTACTGGTGGTCTCTCTCATGCTTGTTAACAGTTTACATCATCGACTGGTAATCAAGTGGTTTCTACCATGTTCGACATAAACTCATTTATTCGCATGGCTAGAATCGTACCAATTCGGGAAGTAGAAATGAAGACCCTGGATCTAGTTTCCACCATCCAGGCTGCGAGGAGTTTTGTATTCATTATCTAAGTAGACTAATCATAAACAGATGGCTGTGCCCGTACTGTGTCTACAAAAGTCTATGATTATGATGTACTGCAAGATCATTCCTGTATCATAGTAGTTAGTCTGTTAGTTAAAGTTTTAATCTGAGTATGGGAATGCCTACCTCAGTGATGATATAATCTTATACATGTATTTTGTGTTGAAAATTGCAGGTTCTGACCAGGCTCTCCACGAGATAATCCTTGAAATGATAAAGCGCTTCACCCTTCCTAGATAATACAAAACCCTAATCTATTACAGGCTTCGCACTTTAGGGGGCAATCTGTTACACTAAAAAATGTCACCATGACTATTTACAATTAGTATGGCTCTATCAACAGTCATGCTATCCTCTTAGGCAAGTCTTATACCTCTGCTCTCCATGTCAAACTCCAAAAAGAGAGAAAAGTCTTTATAAATGTATTTATCTCTGGGGACGCAGGTTCTCTCAACCTTACCTGCGGGTACGCACCCAATGTTCACAAAAGATGCGTCTTTGGACGCTCTGTATGTAAAGGGGCAGGTGCGTCCCCCTGTAAAGGTTAAAATGCGCAAGTTTCATCTTTAAAAAGTTACTTGTGGTCATTTCTAGAGCATTCTAGAAGGTTGTTCGACGTGTATTGAGCGCCTCCAGATGGTTCATGCACTCCTACCAAAGAGGAACTTATCCCATCAATAAGGGAGCTATCCCATCCAAAGAGGGGATTATCCCATTGATGGTGGACCTGATTAACTTCCTCTTGAGCACTATAAATACAGGCATTGGGCCAGAAGGAGGAGAGGTTGGAAGCTATACATTTCTAAGGGTAAATGCTGCAGGAATTAGGACTCCCATTTAGAAGCTTGTGAGGAGAGATTGCCATCTTTGCTTGTTCTATTTGGAAGTGGGTGAGCTTTGTCAAAGTAAAGGAGAACTCTTGATGGACCCTGGGAGGGACTTGCACAACACCAAGGCTCAGGTTGTATTTGTTCCTTTTGTTACCTATTAATGCAAATGAGTCCATTCTTCTCAATAACTTGTTATTTATGAGTTGTTTCATGTACTCCTTGGTCTATGTGTTAAATATGTTTTATTCTATGAGATTTTCAAGTGCTATTTAATCGTTTGATTGTTAGTGGATGCAGGTTTCAAAGTGAAGGAGGAGCTCATCCGGATCAGCGAAGCTGGACTGCTACAACAACGCTGGACTATAGGTAGGATCTAAACACTTGATTTCCCATATAGTAAATGCATGTTTAGAGAAGGATTGCTCTTGTTTGTCTTGTTTGTCACTAGAGAGTCTTAGGCTCCTAGGGAGGTTGGTTGTGTCCGCACAATCGACTCTTTCCGCCTGACATGCACTACAACAGTTTATGTGTATAATCGTTGTCCTCACAGGATACTTGGCATGAGTACACCCAAGGAGGCTTATTCTGGTAAGAAGCCTGACCTTTCTCATTTGAGGATTTTTGGTGCTAACGTTTACATGCATGTGAAGAAGGATGCCAGGAAGAAGTTGGAGCTGACCGCAGAGGTTGGGATATTTGTGGGGTATATTGATACGCCCCACAACTATCGTGTGTATTTTCCAGACAGTGGTAAGACTGTTGTGCGACGGGATATAAAATTTCAGGAGGAGAAAGCCATGAAGTGTTCGCTTGAGAGGGAGCTACACTTGCATGCAGATGAGGAGCTATTAGTTCCTAAAGATGAGCCCCAGGATGTGGATCAGCCATAGGACGAAGTTCATGGAGTGGAAGAGACCACTCATGCAGCGCCAAACATCAGAGGATGAAAGCACTTGACAGAAGCTGAGCGACTGGCTCAAGATGCAGAGAAAGTTGTAGGACCACCTACAACCCAACGTAGACAGAGACAGTCAACCGATTGGTACACTAGATACATGGCTCTTATGAGCAAATGTGTTGTGACTGAGCCATCCTCTTTCGAGGAAGCTGTGGAGGATCCCGCATGGGTAGATGCCATGGTGGAAGAGTATGATTCGATTGTCAGAAACAGTGCATGGGAGATTGTTCCTAGACTGGAAGGGAAATCAGTGGCGGGTTTGAGATGGATCTACGAAGTTAAGCAGGAAGCTGACGGGATTTTGGAGAAGTACAAGGCAAGATTTGTTGCCCGAGGCTTTTCACAGATAGAGCGGATCGATTATGAGGAGACCTTTGCACCTGTCACAAGGTATTCTTCCATACAGATGATTCTTGCTCTCTCAGTGCAGATGGGATGGCACATTCATCAGATGGATGTGAAGACTGCATTCCTCAATGGATTCATTGAGGAGGAGGTGTACATAGAACAACTTGAAGGTTTTGAGATCTTTAGCAGCGAGTCGCATGCGTGCAGGCTTAAGAGAGCGCTGTATGGGTTGAAACAAGCACCACGTGCTTGGTACACACGGATAGACAACTATTTCACTGGACTTGGATTCTCCCAGAGTGAGGCAGATCCTAACCTATACTAGATTGTGGTGGAGGGTAAGTTTCTTATCATTGTACTTTATGTAGATGATTTGATTCTAGCACGTGATGAGCTGTTGATACTTTCAGGTAAGGATGATCTTGCTAAGGAGCTTGAGATGAAGGAATTGGGCCTCCTTCATTATTTCCCGGGATTGGAAATTTGGCAGCACAGTGATGGACTATTTGTTTCTCAGGGTAAGTATGCTCGGGAGATACTGGAGAAGTTCAACATGCATGGCTGCAAGCCTGTTGATACTTCTCTTCCTGGAGGTTGGAGGAAGGAGGATGCCACTTCGGCAGAAGAAGTGGATGCCACTGTTTATCGACAGTTGGTGGGGTCGCTTATGTATCTGGTCAATACACGACCCGATATATGCTATGCTGTTAACCAGCGTTCACAAGCTATGGTTAAGCCAACCAAGCTCTTCTAGAAGGCAGGCAAGCATGTATTGCGCTATTTGAGAGGCACATCGGGATATGGTTTGTGGTACATATAGGAGGATGAGGTGAAGCTATGTGGCTTCACAGATGCAGATTGGGCAGGGAGCTCAACGGACAGAAAGAGCACATCAGGAGGGGTCTTCAGTATCGGTTCGACAACAGTTTCTTGGTACAGCAGGAAGCAGAGATCTGTGGCACTCAGTTCAGCAGAGGCCGAGTATATGGAAACAAGTTTGGCTGCATGCGAGGCTATATGGATGAGGAAGATCCTGGTCGGTTTGTTCGGTTCTTACTTGGAGCCTACTGTGATTTACTATGATAACCAGAGTTGCATTAAACTCTTGGCTAATCCTGTATTTCATGATAGATCTAAGCACATTGACATTAGGTACCATCATATCAGAGATTGTGTGCAGCAGAGAATCATGTTACTTTCATACATTCCAACAGAGGATCAAGATGCTGATATCTTGACGAAGGCGCTCACCAAGAGCAAATTCGAATACCACCGAGGCAGGATAGGGGTTGCTGATAATCCATATCTTGTTGAGAGGGAGTGTTGAGAATGCAACAAGATGATGGAGCTTAGCGGAAAGAAGTTGCCTTCACTAAGTGGGCCCGCAGGGTATTTTTGGCGCAAAGTCTATTTTTAGACATATGGATCATGGTCTATGAGTTGCAGGATGCTGTTTATGGATGATTGGTCATGTTGGGGTTTTTAGCTGTAAGCTTTCCCCAGGTTACATACTGTGTTAATGTGTGCATACGATTAATGTTTCATTGTTTTTAATGCTGCTAAATTGATGATCAACGTAGAGGAGATTATGTATTGTGCATGTATTCCGGAATAGTGTATAATCGGGATAATCTCTGTGAATAAGTGTTTATTATTCAAAATTTCTACATGATGGAACCTTCACAGGTCTAAACACATCACTGTGCACGAGTTCTAATATATGTTTCGCCCTTTTACCACCAGAGGGGAAACTCACCTGATTTTGCTTCCCATATACACAATTTTCACATAAAATCAAAATCCAGAGAGCTATTACTCATACCTTCTACCATACCTTTACCATGAAGTATTTGAAGGCCATTATCTCCAATATGTCCAAGCCTTTGATGCCACAACATGGTCTTTTCTCCAGAGAACACTAGATTTTCTGCTCCACTTTCAGGAACCATAGAACTGTTGCACCCATCAACAATAGTGCTACCTTGCAGCTTGTACAGAGTTCCAATTCGAACTCCCTGCATCAACACCAGTGCCCCCTGAACCATCTTGCAGGTATCCTTCTCGAACACTATTTTTACACCTACATCATCCAACTTTCTTACAGAAATCAGATTTTTGGCTAATGTAGGAATATGCAAAACACTCAGAATTGTTCTAACCTTTCCACCTTACAACTTCAACTTTACTTTTCCGTGACCAAGGATTCTAGCCTTCCCATCATCCCCCAAGAAGACATCACCACCATCATATTTCTCATACTCACATAACCACTCTCTATGGGGAGTGAAGTGAAAGGATGCACCTGAGTCAATCAACCATGCCTCATGATCTACATGTGTACTTGAAGAAGCCAAGTACACATCCCCACCTTCATTTGAGGTGGTTTTTGCCTCTACAGAAGGAGCATCATTAGATCCCTTTCCTTTATCAGGAGCTTTAGATTTACAGTCCCTTTTGTAGTGCCCTTCCTTTTCGCATTCCCAGCACACCACCTTTACAAGTTTTCTTGGAGATTTAGATCTCCCACTCGATGACTTATTTTTGTTTCTATTCTGGGACTGTCCTCATATAGACAAGGCATCACCATTCCAGCTCTCCATATTTTTTCGTCTCATTTCCTCCGTCAGCAAGGATGAGACTATTTCATCGAAATGCAAGGCAGTTGCATTGCTACTTATTGCAATAACCATACTATCCCACGAATATGGTAGATAACACAACAAACTGATGCACTTATCTAGATCTGAAATTTTAATATCAACAGATAATAACCGACTTACCACAGTATTAAATGTGTTCAGATGTTCTGTCACCGAGTCTCCATCTTTCATCCTTAGGTTATACAACTTTTTCCGTAGGAACAATTTATTCACCAGAGACTTAGATTGGTACAAAGTCCCTAACTTGTCCCACAAAGCCTTCGCCGTAGCTTCCCCTTATACATTCAAAAATACTAAATTTGAGACACACAATCGTATTGTGCTCTTAGCCTTATGATCCAACTTCTTCCATTCTTCATCGGACACTCCCGTTGGTTTAGTACCTGGATCTACTGCGATCCACTAATCTTTATTCACCAACAAATCCTCCATCTTGAGTTTCCACAACTCAAAACTCTGTCCATTAAATTTCTCGATCTCTATCTTTCCATTGCTCGCCATCTTCTTTCACCACCAGAATCGATCTTGCAGATCTCCCATTGAATAGGGTCTACCATAGGCTTGAGCAAGACCCCTCAACAACAAAGGCGTCCCCTTGAAGCCAAAATAGCTTTGATACCAAATGAAGGTTTTAACCCTGTACAAAAATTACCTACATACGAATTCTAAAATACAAAAAATAAAAAATGCGAGAGCATAACACATAAAACACATATACACAGAGATTTTCCCCTGGATCCCAAAACTGGGACTTCCAGCTTGATTTTTCATTATATTCCTTTCAATGTTACAATACATTTTTATACATGTCGAAGCATCCAATACCATGGACTAAAAAACCATCAGGCCCAAAACCATATGCTAAAATCATGCACAAAACCATAGGTAGGTCCGCCCAACCTAATATAGTGTCCCAAAAAAATAATTTCTGGGGCGTTGCCCCGGAACCCATAGAGGGGGGCTACCTACACCCCTCAAACCCCCTGTGATCCCCCCTCTAACCCCCCAGTTAAATATGTGGGCTAGTCATGGAAAGAATATAACACAACCCAACAAAAACCACCTCCATTTCCTTGTAAATTGAGCACTCATCATAGTGATCAGGGGCTGGACTTTGAAGAATTGTAAGGAGATACCGTTGGTTTGAGATCATAAGCAAGTATTGTTATGCTGCTGGAGTGTTGTGCTTTTGGTGTGATGAAGGATAGAACTCAAGATGGATGAGTGACATGGGATCAAACTTCTTTGGTTGTAACTATTCCTTCTACTTAATAAAGCTATTTACACCTTTTCCCATATTCTTTTCTTTATGTATGATGATTATATGTGTAAATGCTTTCGATTCCATTTGCTTATAGTAGATAGATCTCTTGCTTTGATTGGTTTTTGTCCTTTGTTTATGATTGCAGGTACTGATTGAGCGGATTCAGTTCGAGAAGGAGTGACGAGAGCTATTCAAAGGAGACAAAGGGAAGTGAAAGATAACAAGTAAGTCCCTTGTCTTATTTATCTTCCATAGGAAAAGGTTAAACTCTTTAATTCTGTTGTTTTAAGTGTAGCTACCCACTTAGGGAAGTTGTGTTTATCCGTAGATGCAAAATTCCACATAACAAATTAGTGACCATACTGGGGAACGATCATTGTTCTGGGTAGTTTATCTTCATTATATTACACCCTAGTAGACTTTACTTGCCTCCATTGATCTTATTTTAGCCTTTTTGAAGTGTTTTTGGTCAAAAATTGTGCTTGAATGTCCCTTGAATGGCCTCTCTGGCACCAGCGCAGGCTTGGTTTGGACATAGTGTGCTGCAGAGCACCCTTGGCTTGATGACAGTGCTCTGAAGTGCACTGTCTCTCATTCAGGGCTGTGCTGATCCTCCTTAGGTAAAAAATCCTACCTTTGGTTTGGTTTTTTCCAAATTTCATTTTGTTTTTGCTTACTGAAAGATCAATTATTGTTGTGTCTCTGAAATCAACTTGTATTTCTCTTCCTAGCCCTACTTTGGCCTTGATTGTTTAGTGTTTCTTAAATGATTTCTTTATCATTATCAATTCATTGTCAAAGTTAGCTTATAGTCGATTAATCTTTGCTGAAAACAAAGTGTCGTAAAGTCTTCATTTCTTTCGAAAAGGAACTATTGCAAAGTCTCTGTTCTTACAAAAAGATTGATTGATTGTATGTGCATTAGTTTCCTTTTGTTCATTGATGAGCCCCAAATTTGGTAACATTTTGGGCTCATTTGGCCTAACTACCTTTGCTCAATCCTTCATTTTTCACAACTTATGCATCATTTTTTAGCATGTTTATGTCATTTGTACGAATAAGGGTAGTCACTATTCCTAGGTGGCTAACACATGCTCATTTCAGGTTTTTTGACACATGATTGGAACAAAACCGAGCAGATAAGGACCAGGAGACAACCAAGATGGGGTTGAGGATTCGTAGGAGGGTTGTCCAGCATTAAATGGCCTTCCTCGGGATCTTCACCCCCAACTCCGAGCTCCAACAGCCACCACAACCGGATTTAGAAGGCAGCCAAACAGATTTTGAGGAAGCAACAATTCACTCCTAGTTTGGTCAGCCAAGTCCCACTGATTTAGGAGGCCAGCTTGGGGCCTCGTGATGTATAAATGATAAGGCTTTATCCTTCGAAAAGGACTTTTGAAACATTGTTGCACATTCTGCACTACGAGCTGCTAGCTCGGTTTTGCTCTTTTGTAGCCATTATTGGCATGCTCTTTGACTTATGATTATTATTTTTTAATGGAAAGCAGTCAGATTTGATCTCAGTTCTGAGCTTTTAAAGGAGCCATAGCTCTCGGGGTTGGGCCCAACCTGAGAGCCTAAGGCCTCCTTCCTCTGTATTGTTATCCTTTCTTTCAGCATTATGGTTTTCTTTACATGCATTTGAAACACAGTTTGTTGAATTAGATCTCGTGGTATGGTTAAGTAGGTTATTGTTAGAAGATAGAGTTGCTCCATATGTTTAGAATAGAGTAAAGAGATTAGACTTGGTAAAAGTTCCCGAAAAGGGTTGACAGTACCCTCATTTTCACCTCTTTCTAGGGGCTGGAATTGCACGCAGTGTTACCCACCAAAAACATTGGTTTACGTACTCATGCAATCTTTGGTGCAATAATTTCGTTTGTAGTAGTTGTCCATGCACTCAGACCTCTTGGAATGTTTCTTTGCTTCAGTACCATGCATGATTTTCTTTGGAAATAACGTTGCTGTTCATGGGTTTCATTAAACAGTTAGAATAGGTTAGTAATATTTTGGTTATGTGCAGGACGTGGATGATTTGGTTTAGTTTACACTGTGCAGTGCTACTCCCTCACTCTCTCATCCTTCTAAGCCTTGCCTAGGCCAACTGCTCATCTCCCAATTAGACCCCTTGTCTCTCATTTACCCTACTGCCCTCGACATCCTACCTTTCTTCTTGGCCTTCCACTCCCTCTGCTCTCTTTAAGACAAACTAGTTTTCCACATCTTCTCATCACCTCACCTCCCTGTCACTAAGTCATTGCCAACCCCTCTCCTGTCTCCCTATCCATCCATGCAGCCTCTTCCACTCACCCACCATCCAAAATCTGATTGTAGAACATCCTGTAGGAATCACTGAACATTCTGTAGAAATTCTGAAACATCCTGTAGAACCCTTGCAGACTTCCTGTAGAAGCTCATAAACTCGGTTTTTTGCAGCCAAGCTTTGTGAAACTCTCTGTAAGGGTGTTAGGAACCCCTTAGACCCTCTCTAAACCATCCCAACCTTTTCCAAGCATTTCTCCTCCTTGATCCATCTCTGCACAATAAAAGCTAGTTAAAAGCACATACGTGATAATTCTAATAACTGAAACAAAAATACAAAAAAATGCTTTCTTCAAATAGAGGTAGTCTAGACACATGCATTTTACCTTCATAGAAGTAATGGCATCTCTTTCAGCAGTTTGCATCCTCATCTTTGCATCAGTAGGACTAGCTGGTAGAATTAGGGTTTGCTAGGGTTCGCGTTTCTTGTTGGCTTTCAGTTCCTTTCTGCAAATAGATTAGCTTCCTTTGAGTTAACTTTCGTCCATCAGTTAAAAAGCTTCTTCTAAGAGCTCATAGAAGTTGGCTTGAGCCCCTAGCGGAATTGTGCCAGCTGACCAAGTGACAGTTGCGGCAAGAGCTAGTACTTGTGCATACAGCACCGTCGCTTCCAAGTTTGTTACGAACTACCGGGTTGATAAAATTAAAGAAGGAAGCTCCAGGAGTTGTAGCATTATTGCTACAATACCGGATCCCACCATGTTTTTGGCGCCGTTGCCGGGGAAGCGTCAGAGTATTGGTGATTGTTGCTTTTCTTCTCTTTTCCTACTCTCGCCTTCTGCTAAGTAGTTTATTTCCTTTCCATTCTGCAAAAGTAGCATAGACATTTCCTGCTTTCATAGATTAACATTTCAATTCCACAATTTCATTTTTGAAAATGTAGATTAGCATTTCAATTCCGCAAGCGTAGTCTAGCATTTCATTCCTGCAATTTCATTTGAGCAACATAGATTAGTTCTTTTATGCTTTCCTTTCAATTCCACATTTCCATTTCAGTAAGATAGTTAGTTGCAGTTCAATTTGTTTTAGTTTTGCAGGTACCAGAAAAAACAAAAGCAATCAAAAGTCTTTCCATTTCATGCCTCGTAGAAATCGAGATAAAACAGGCAAATTCTTACCCAACACCCCCACCACATCACTAAGTCACCCTTCTCTATTCTTTGGTGACAGTGATCTAGAAGAACCTATAGGCAAACCTCTTGAGATACACGAAGATCCTATAGCAGAAGAAGAGTTAAAGAACATTCCATCTGAAACTATGGCTGACAATGGGGGAAAAGATGAGAGGATTGAAGGTGCCTTCCCCATTCGAGAGACCAATGGAGACATGAAAATGAAGAACATCAACCCCTCCGCTTTACCTCACTTCCATGGACTGACTACTGAAGACCCTGATACCTTCCTGTTTGAGTTTGCTGTCCTTTGTCGAACCTATGACTATACCGAAGATGAGCAAAAGCTGAAACTCTTCCCCTCTACCCTTAAGGATGCAACATTACGCTGGTTCATGGGCTTACCTGGGAATAGTATCACCACTTGGGCCCAGATGCAGCAAGCTTTCAATACCAAATACCGGGACTACTGTAGGTCCAAGGAAGCCAAGGGAGAAAGCTTTCGGATGACCATGGGAAATGATGAGTCTTTGGAAGATTACGAGGAAAGGTTCCAACTTAGCTATAAACGGGCCAGGTGCACACTTGACCCTGAATCCCTCAAGTTGGTCCTACTCCGAGGAGTCCCTGAAGACCTCTTAGATACCCTTCACATGCTAGCTGGAGGAGATATTTACCAACTACCTTATGAGGACATAAAGACCGTGTTTAGAAACCACTCTAGGGCAGCCCAGAAAAGAGGTAGAGGAAACCTCTTCTCAGCTGGTATTCCTTTCTCCAAACATGAGTTTGCAAATCAATTAGAGGACCTCAAGAGTGAGGTGAGACAGACCATTGCCATGCAACTTGATACATTGCGAATCCAAAAGAAGAAAGAGGAAGCTGAGAGGGCTTTGGCTATCTTCTGCCCTAGGTGTACAAGGAAACACCCTAAGAACGAGTGCCCATTACATTCGGTTGAGGTATGTTTTGTCTGTGAGGAGGACCACCCCACAAACCAATGTCCAACCTTACCTGGGCTTAAAGCCATGTATCAAGGGACAGAAGCGCCCATTGAACCTCTCTATTTCCTCAACCAAAGGAGGCCACATGGACCTAGACCTTACCAACAGGGGATGCAAGGGACACCCCAAGCTTATTACAGCCCCAACCAATATGCTCCTATGCCTTCCTGGGGTCCCCTTGCTCATCCTTCTTGGTCTGTGCCTCCTCCATGGTCTTACCCACCTCAATACCATACTCAGCCCACTACTCATTCGTTTCACTCACATGCCCAGCCACAGACTCAGTGGAATGCACCTCAATCGGGGTGGAGGCCCCAGTACAATACTCCTCCCACCATTTTGCCTCCACCACCAGCTCAACCACAACCATTACCTCCTGCTCCTCCAAGGCAACCCCAGATGCCTGCTCAACCGAACCCGAACCCCAACAACCGACAGGCCCATCAGGTATATACTGGGGAAACATCATGCCCTACCTATGCTGTGGAAATCCAGGAGATCAACCTGCGATCTGGAAAGACTCTTCCGGATCGCCAACCTCCTCCCCCGGAGGACGAGGAAGATAAACAGGAAAGTGAACCAAAGTCCATTTAACCCTTTCCTGAGAGACTAACGGCCACCACACAACCCAACCCAGAGGAGGATGAGCTTCTGGGAGAACTCAAACAGTTGTGTGTGAGAATACCACTTCTCCAAACCATCAAAGATGTACCGATATACAACAAACTGGTTAAGGAAAAGTGTTTCAGACACCCAGGCAGACGAAAAGAGATGCTTCAACCATCAATGTCATAGGACAACTGTCTGATCTTATGTTGGGGCAGGCCATCTGCCCAAAGTATCTGGATGCTGGGAGTCCTGTAGTTGATGTCGACATCAATGGCACCATCATACCTCACACATTGATTGATCTGGGGGCTGCCATTAATGTGATGACCAGGGATACCATGCTCAAACTCAACCTTCAGGGTTCCTTGAGAAAGACCTCGACAGTCCTGCAACTAGCAGATCGCTCCACCGTGACTCCCGAAGGGATTGTAGAGGATGTCTTGGTCTCTGTTGACTCTTGGGAGTACCTGCAGACTTCCTAGTTCTGCAACCAAAGGGAAAGCTTACTGGATACCCTCTTATTTTGGGAAGGCCCTGGTTAGCCACTGCAGATGCTTACATAAGCTGCCGTTCAGGAAACATGACCATCAAAAATGGTCCTATGTCCAAGCAGCTAGTCCTGTACCCTCCTTCCCAACCCTTATTAGATCATGACTTACCACTTTGGTTGGAGGAAGGAGAAGAGGATGAGGTGTACTCAGCACCTTTGTGCACCCTAGACACCACTAGGGGAGGCCCCCCAACCGAGGATGATTTGATTGAGACCTTGATCCAGAATCCACCTCCCAGTGCATTGTCCTTAGAGGAATTGGTGGAGGATGCCCAAGCCAGCACCTTAGCGGACCTTTGTGTGACCAACCCAGTCGCTCCCAGAGTCAAAAATGTGGAGTTCGGCCCTGAGATAACGTTAAAGGTCAGCTCCTCCCTATCTCCTTCCCAGCAAAAGGAGCCGTGTAGTCTGTTGGCCAATTGTTATAGACAATTTTGTGCCTTACAGCAACAGGCATGAATTGTCAATAATCCAAGGGATCCAAAGTTCCCTAAACATGATCTTCCTACCCCTAGAGGAACAAGGTCAGCAAACCAACAGCTCTCAGATCAGTTCTCCACCTGAAAACACTCAAAAACAAGCAATCCTGAAATCAAAGCAGGTGCTCCACTAGGCTTCTGCGCTGAAACTCAGATCCTCCATGGTGTACCTGCGTTGCAAAGCAAGTGGGACAAAGGCCACCTGCGCTGAGCGAGATGGGACAAGTGGCACACTGAGTCATTGCTCTGGAATCTTCCAAAAATGACACTTGGATCAGGTATTTCGCCTTGTGATGAGTCAGAGGCTCTGTTTCTCCAAGTGGAAGCAAGGTTCTCCAAGTGGACTCAAGAACTAAAGATCAACTAAAGATTAACTGAAGAGAGAGAGGACACAAGGCAGCTACACATCAGTTGCAAGCTGACTCATCCTTTCTCAATTCATCTATATATTGAGCTCTCTCCTATGAGCTCAGGAGGCTGGAATTTTGTGCAAAGTAATGCTATGCTGTTGGTTTCACTATAGAGCTATTGGGTGATTGCTTAAGGGAGGTGAAGAGGAGAAATTCTTTCTGCTGGGAGGTGTTGCTGGATTAGGACCTTCAATGGTTGTAACACTCTCAGAACCTTTACTTCTTCATTAATAAAAGCTATTGAGGTTCTTCTATATGCATTTGTTCCAATGATGTTTTGTGATAATTGTATATTTGGTTTATGCTAATCCGTGAATCAGTTATGATTGCATGCCTCTTGTAGTTTCCTTCTTTGTCATTTTGCAGGATCTCATTGTAGCTGGGCCGGCAAAAGAGCAAAGAGATGGGAGCAAGCGGCCATAGAGAGGAGTTTGGATTTGACATTAAGCGCAAGGCAACGGTTAGTGCATTTATCCACTCTCTTTTGCTTTCATAAAGAAGTAAACCTTAAGTAGTTTTCTTTACAGTTGTTGCTGAGGTACTATCACCCTTAGAGTGGGATAGGGTCATCCGAGTCGGATACTTTTCCCTACAACACCAATCATCTAGATGCTTTTGCTTGGAGCTATAAGGAGATGAAAGGAGTCCATCCTTCGGTCTGTACCCATCACATCTACATCAAAGAAGATTGTAAACCGGTTAGGCAACCCCAAAGGAGAATGAATCCAACCCTTAAGGACATCGTCAAGGAGGAATTGCAAAAACTGTTGGATGCCGGATTCATTTACTCCATCTCGGATAGCGAATGGGTGTCCCCTCTGGTGTTGGTTCCCAATAAAAACGGGAAGTGGAGAATCTGTGTGGACTACTGAGAACTGAACAAGGCCACCAAGAAAGACCATTTTCCTCTACCCTTCATAGATCAAGTGTTGGATGGACTGGCAGGAAAGAAGTTTTTCTCTTTCCTAGATGGGTTTAGCGGGTATAACCAGATCCAAATCAGCCCGGAAGACCAAGATAAGACCACCTTCACTTGTCCTTGGGGTACCTTTGCTTACTGAGTTCTTCCCTTTGGACTATGCAATGCTCCTGCCACCTTCCAAAGAGCCGTCTTGAGCATCTTTTCTGAGCTGGTCCATGATTCAGTGGAAATCTATATGGATGACTTCACTCCTTATGGGTCCAACTTCCAGGAAGCATTGTCCAATCTGGGAAAAGTCCTAACCAAGTGCATTGAGATGAACCTGTCCCTTAGTCCTGAGAAGTGTGAATTCTTGATGACCGAAGGGACCGTGCTAGGCCATACCATTTCTTGCCAAGGGTTACAGGTGGATCCTAACAAAATTGCTCTCATCAAGAAGGTTCCACCTCCTTAGAAGGTAAGAGATGTTCGAAGTTTCTTAGGTTTAGCAGGGTATTATAGGAGATTCATTAAAGACTTTAGCAAGCTAGCCTTGCCATTGTTTAGCCTCTTGGCAAAAGATGTTGAGTTTAAATGGACTGACGATTGTCAGAAGGCTCTGAATGAATTAAAGGACAAGTTGGTGTCTGCCCCAATCTTGAGAGGTCCAAACTGGGCCCTACCTTTCCACATCCACACTGATGCCTCGAACAAAGCCATAGGGGCAGCCTTAGGACAAGTTGAACAAAAACTTCCATACGCCATATACTTTGTCAGCAAAAACTTATCCAAGGCAGAACTGAATTACACTGTAACTGAGAAAGAATTCTTAGCCGTGGTCCATGCACTGAACAAATTCCGACATTATATCACTGGATATCAAACATTTGTACATACTGATCATGCTGCAATTAGATATTTAATGAATAAACCGGATGTGAATGCTCGTATTATTAGATGGTTACTTTTGTTGCAGCAGTTTGATTTGACTATTGTTGACAAGCCAGGTAAAGAAAATGTTGTTGCTGACTTTTTGTCTAGATTGGATTTACCTGCAGGTGAGGATGGAACAGTGGATGACCAGATGCCAGATGAACATCTGTTTGCTATCTCAGTACTCTCTCCATGGTTTGTTGATATAGCAAACTACCTTGTCTCAGCACAGTTCCCTCCGCACCTATCCTCAAGGGAGAAGAGCAGGATCGTGAGGAAGAGTGCCTCATTCACTTGGATCGGGGGCAACCTGTTCAAGCTTGGCCCTGATCAGATCTTAAGGCGTTGTGTAAGGGAGGAGGAAGTCTTTGATATCCTCCTAACCTGTCATGATGGACCTTGTGGAGGACATTTTGCAGCCAAAAGGACTGCCTTCAAAATCCTACAGGCAGGCTACTATTGGCCCACGCTTCATCAAGATGTCAGAAGGTATATCAGCCAATGTGACCGATGCCAAAGGATGGGGAAACTGACTCCAAGGGACGAAATGCCTCTCCAACCTCAAGTGACTCTTGAGCCATTTGAGAAGTGGGGTATGGATTTTGTGGGTCCAATCAATCCTCCTTCGAGGCAAAGGTCTTACATCATTGTGTGCACAGACTACCTGACAAAGTGGGCAGAAACCAAGGCAATCAAAGCAACGACAGAAGAAAAGGTGGCCAAGTTCTTAAGAGAAAACATCTTCTACAAATTTGGCTACCCAAGAGAGCTAGTCACCGATCAAGGAAGCCAGTTCACCTCCAACTTAATTGAAGACCTGCTCTCTCATCACAAAATCAAGCATAGGACTTCCACCCCCTATCATCCTCAAGCGAATGGGTAGGTGGAAGTCACCAATAGAGCATTGGAAGGGATCTTGACTAAGGTGGTGAGCAGCAGTAGAAAATATTGGGCAGATCGCCTAGTTGAGGCCACGTGGGCTTACAACACCACTTGGAAGACCACAATCGGATTCACACCTTACGATCTGGTCTATGGGAAGAGAGCTTTGCTGTCAATTGAGTTCGAATACAACACCTTGAGGATGGCAGCTCAACTGGACCTAGATCTCAGCCATGCCCAACAAGAAAGATTATTGCAGCTGAATGGATTGGACGAGCACCGAATGCAGGCCCTTCTCCACTCAGAAGTGGTTCAACTTCAGAGGAAGGTGTGTCATGACCAACACCTCAATGGCAAGCAATTTCAGCCGGGAGATTGGGCGTTGTTGTATGATTCCAGGCATAAGGATTTCAAGGGGAAGCTGAGAACCAGATGGCTGGGACCATATGCAGTGGAAAAATGTAATGCCAATGGATCTGTTCTTATTCGGACCATTGATGAGGACGCCATCCCTATGCTTGTCAATGGGCATCGACTAAATATCTACATAAAACCTCTTTCAAGGTAAGAATTCATCAAAACTGTGGAAAAATCAGTGCTGGTCATAGAGAAGGGTTCTGCCTCTGTTTTGGGCATACCTTGAAGATCTTAAAAAAAAAAAAAAAAAAAAGGAAAAAAAATAATAATAAAGATCCTTGGGTGAAAACCTTTCTGAGGCTCCCAAGGCAGATGGTGGGGGTGAAAACCTCATTGAGGCATCCCTGCTGTCTTTCTGAAAATGTTTGAAAAAGACCCTTGAGTGAAAACCTCTCTGAGGCGCTCAAGGCAGATGGTAAGGGTGAAAACCTCATGGAGGCGCCCCTGCTGTCTTTCAAAAAAAAAAAAAAAAAAAAAAGAGAAAACAAACAAAAAACAGGGAAAGCAAGTTCACAATGTGGCAATGCATGGAGGTTGTAGGTATTCCATGCAGGAAAAGAGGCCCCTCAACTTAAAGACAAGGGTCCCTACTATGCTACCAGGTGACCTCACCAGCACTCCATCCATAAACACTCATCTCTTCCAAGGTCTGGGCATGATTTGATCACAATTTATCCTTCTACAGGAAGCTACAGGACTTTCTACAAGAAGTTCTGTATTTCTACAGGAAACTTCCTGTAGAAGCTTTGGACGGCCCAAAAACGACTGTGTGGGGAGATCTAACGCCCGAGGTCCAACACGGAGGCATGCAAGCTAATGTTTTCTCCATCACGCACTGCTGTCGCCTCCTTCTACCACCCCAGTTGCCATGCAATGGAAATACCTGCACAGTCAAATCAGAACATTGAATTATCAAAGGAATCGATTCTCAAATGAAAAAAGATGCAGAGACACAATGCACTACTTATCAAAGCCATCCGAGGGCCCTGCGATCGTGACCATGATGCCACCGTCTCCACCGTTTCGGCATGCACCCGAGGAGGAACAACTGCTACAGGACATCCTACAGGAATCCCGTAGCAGTTCATCCAGCTAGAGTGTACACCATCAAGGCGCCTGCAACACATAGAGCGGGCACATGCACCACCCGCAGCCAAGTAAAAAGCTTCGTAATCAGCAGCAGTCTGCAAGGAGGGACCCTCGTGCCTGTGCATGAAGCAGCAACAAGCAAATCCAATCACCTTCGTCCTGAAACCTGAAAAATAACGTCGCGGCCGCACAGGTAAGTGCCTCACCCTTTTTTTCGTCAAATTACATGAACAATGCTCTAAAATGTTTGCAAGTGTGGAAATGAATGGGTTGAGCAGTCGGGTAGCCATTCAACTGGCCACCACAACCAATCAGATGGCCTCGTCAGATTTGGAAAGTGTTGGTCGTTGCAAGCAAAACGGGTAATGGACACGTGAGAAGCATCTAGTCGGGGAGAAGCGGCGATTTAATGGAAATGGCGGCGGCAGATCTGCAGGGAATGATGCGGCGGTCAGGGAAACTTGCAATGAAATGAATAGGTGACGTCGTCCAACGGTCCGACAGGGACAGCTCACCCCCGTGCCACGAGTTCGGCCGGGATTCAAATCCACTGGCTAGATCGTCACTCCACTCATTTATCACCAGCCGTTTTGCAGTCGAGTAAACGTCCGAATTTCTATGAAGCTCGTTACTCCAAGTCCTTGGCTCGTTCAGACGTCTGGTGGTGGCACAGAAGTCGCAGAACCATTGACGTGCTCTCCGGAACCTGTGCGCGACTTCTACAGGAAGCTGCGCTACAGGAAGCTCGCCGCTACGGAGGAAAATTGAGCTATTCACGTCAAAGGTGGTGAATTGGAAAAGGTAAGCTTGAACCTGTTCCTCCCATGCAATTGGTTTGAAGGGTGGCGAAGTCGACGTCCTAAAAAATGTAAAACTACAGTCTGAGCATAAAATTGCAAGCGTCGTCTTCCTTTTGCATGAAAATTGTCGTCGTAGTATATGCGGGGTTTTCTATAGGATGTGGTTTGTAATTGAGCCCCTGTCAAGGCTCATCTGTGGATAGCCAAGGATTCACGAATTGTGTGCGTGACAGAGGCGTAGTTCTGCGCTCTGTCTCAAGCAATCTGAAAGGCCATCTTTTGATACGCACCCGCCACCTCTGGCTAACATAGCAGGCTTTCACCATGCCGGGTGGATTCATCAGAAAGGAACCGAAAGACTCAAAGAAGCTACGGGAAAACCTGGAGGTGGTAGAACTGTTCAGTTGTGCGCGATGGATGTCGTTCTGCGACAAGCTTCAAGGTTATGATGATGAGGTGGCAGAGGAATTCCTGCGAGCTCTGAAGCCAAAATCAAAAATGCTGGCCGTCGTCAATTTCAGGGGTTTGAATCTCAGACTCACCCCACAGTTCATCAGCAGAGTCACTGACCTCCCAATGGGGGTACCGTGGGATAAGGAGGAGAGGAAATTAGGCCAGAAGGCTAAAAAGGAGTTCTTTCTACCGGAGGAGCAATTCTCAGAGGATAAGAACGGGGTTCGCAGAGCTAGCCTACAGCCGCTTTAGAGTGAGGTCAGCCTCCAAATTATGAAATACATCACATGCGAAGGACGATTCGGCATCATATATGGGTACCATTTCCGGCTGCTCACAGAATTGAGGCACCAAATGGAACTACCTTCAGAAAACAAGCTAAGTATTCCTTACTTCCTCCTGTAGTCCATGACTGAATGTGCGACCAAATTACGAGAGGGCACGCTAGACCAGGTAGCCCATCATGGGCTCATTAAGCTCCTCGTGGAGGATGCACTCCACACCTACACAGTCCCTCTCTCGTGGGAAGCCTTCCGAAATCTGACTAAGGATGGCGATATCAAAATGTTGACCGAGGAGCTCACCTCCTCCAGCAGCGAGGAGAAGGAGTCAGTACACACAGAGAAGAAAGGGAAAGGCCAAGAACCCGCGGCCAAAGCACCGAGGAAAGAAAAAAAGGGGAGGCAAGAGAAACCCCAGGTTGCCGAAAAGGAGGGGGAAAGATCCACATTGACACCCAGAGAGAAAAGGCTACAGAGTAGGGTGGAAAGGACAGAACAAGTCCACGTCAGTAAAGGCACCTCGAAAGCAGCCTCAACCAAGTCAAAAAGCAAAGCACCCTCAGCCAAGCAGGCTAAAACGGTGCCACCTGTTTCTACAGGAAAACCAAAAATGGCTTCTACAGGAAGCCATAAATCAGCTGATACAGGGCCTTCTACAGGAAGCCCTGAGAAAGGAAAACCAAAGGAGAAGACAGCCAAAATTCTTGCAAGGGAGGCAGCAGTCGTGCTGGCCACCCATAGTACACCTCCTAAGCCGAAGGAAAAATGAAAGAGGGAGATCCCTCTGTATTTCAAAGCACGGAGGAGTGTAAGGATCAAGACAGGCAGGCCCCAACCTCCATCCAGCAGCCCAATTACTATCGAGGATACCCCTACCTCGCCAAGGGAGAGGTCCCCCTCAAAAATATCAGTCACTTATGAGCGGGGGAGCCCGAAGACAACTGCTTTGAAGGAGAGAATGGACAGGTTGGCTTCGAAGACCCCACTACAGGATGCTGAGGCCGTTCTACAAGAAACATTGGCCCGACTCAAGGAGATAAAGAAAATGGAAGGAGAGGCACCCACATCGCCACTTAGGGAAGTCGAAGTAGAACCACCGAGGGAGGAAGAGAAAGAGCATATTCCAGAACCTAGTCCCCAGCCAAGCTTGAACTCGTATTATAACTTCTTGGAGGCTAGGAAAATTATCCCACAGAAATTCACCGTGCCACTTTTCTTTGCATTGGAGGAAGAAAGAGTGAGAACTCACACGTGGATGAAAATAGCTAAATCAAAAAGAGTGGCAAATATAGGCCCCTTGGAGGAACAACTCAAGGAGGCAAGAAAAGAATTAGCTATGGCCAAACACCTGACAAACTGCCAGCGGGTGTTCTTACAGGAAGAGAATGAGAAACTTAAACTGCAGCTACAGGAACTAAAGAAAGAAAAAGGCACATCATCAGGGGACACTACAACAGAACATCAAGGCAAAGAAGGACTGCAAGTTGGTCTTGGGGAGCCAACCTCGCATCTACAGGAAAGGGAACTGCAGGCACAATTCGAGATACAAGCTCTCAAACAGCAGTTGCAGCAAAAAGAGGCACAACTGGCCTGCATGGCCAGTTGGGCCATGGATGCTCTACAATGCAGACAACCGGCCAAATCTTATGGACTGTACCTACGGGACTAGTGGCTGCAATTTCAAATCAATGCATTGGCACAAAGGGGTATCTCCCAAATCCAAGACCCCCAGCAGTTCACAGAGTTATGCAATAGCAGTTCATCAGAGGACAAGGCCAAACTATCAGAGTTCTATCTCCATAATTTGGCCCTTCCTAATGTGACTTCATGGGATCCCAACACAGCTGTAGGGGATATGCAGTTGATGGCATTTGCCTCATGGTTGAACCATGAAGAGAAGAGAGCAACAGAAGTCAAAGAGGTCATGAACCGAGAGTTACATGAGCCACTGCTGATTAGAGCAGAATCAGGGGATCCCACTGCATTGATATCAGCCCACCAACACTTAGCCACCAACCCTAAAACGTTATTGAAATACATGGATCAGCAGGCCCAGGCTATAGCACATTTCGAGGATACGGAGCGACTATTAGGGGAGAATTGTGTTCATGCTTGCACCCGCCGGTGGAACACATTGTCCCACAGCCTTAAAATCAAAGAATATCACACTCCAACTCGAATGAGGGAAGCTCTAGCACAGGTGCCCCTCTACAAGAAGTCCATACAAAACCTCCAAGCCAGTTGGATTGGCCTCAAGCTAAGCCCACCTCTGCTATTAGGATTGATGGAAGGCAGCACAGAAAAAGAAGAACATAAGCAGTGGGAAGAGGTGGAGAGGAAGGTTGGGTTCCATGCCGATGAGGAGGAGACTACTTCTGAAGCCTGGGATGTGAGGGTGGCGGTGAAAGCAATGAAGGACGAGGAGCTGGATTAGTTGCTCAGGGATGAGCAATCATTTTAGCTGGGGGGTGATGATGAGCCCCAAATTTGGTAACATTTTGGGCTCATTTGGCCTAACTACCTTTGCTCAATCCTTCATTTTTCATAAGTTATGCATCATTTTTTAGCATGTTTATGTCATTTGTACGAATAAGGGTAGTCACTATTCCTAGGTGGCTAACACGTGCTCATTTCAGGTTTTTTGACACATGATTGGAACAAAACCGAGCAGATAAGGACCAGGAGATAGCCAAGATGGGGTTGAGGATTCGTAGGAGGGTTGTCCAGCATTAAATGGCCTTCCTCGGGATCTTCACCCCCAACTCCGAGCTCCAACAGCCACCACAACCGGATTTAGAAGGCAGCCAAACAAATTTTGAGGAAGCAACAGTTCACTCCTAGTTTGGTCAGCCAAGTCCCACTGATTTAGGATGCCAGCTTGGGGCCTCGTGATGTATAAATGATAAGGCTTTAGCCTTCGAAAAGGACTTTTGAAACATTGTTGCACATTCTGCACTACGAGCTGCTAGCTTGGTTTTGCTCTTTTCTAGCCATTATTGGCATGCTCTTTGAATTATGATTATTATTTTTTAATGGAAAGCAGTCAGATTTGATCTCAGTTCTGAGCTTTTAAAGGAGCCATAGCTCTCGGGGTTGGGCCCAACCTGAGAGCCTAAGGCCTCCTTCCTCTGTATTGTTATCTTTTCTTTCAGCATTATGGTTTTCTTTACATGCATTTGAAACACAGTTTGTTGAATTAGATCTTGTGGTATGGTTAAGTAGGTTATTGTTAGAAGATAGAGTTGCTCCATATGTTTAGAATAGAGTAAAGAGATTAGACTTGGTAAAATTTCCCGAAAAGGGTTGACAGTACCCTCATTTTCACCTCTTTCTAGGGGCTGGAATTGCAGGCAGTGTTACCCACCAAAAACATTGGTTTACGTACTCATGCAATATTTGGTGCAATACTTTCATTTGTAGTAGTTGTCCATGCGCTCAGACCTCTTGGAATGTTTCTTTGCTTCAGTACCATGCATGATTTTCTTTGGAAATAACGTTGCTGTTCATGGGTTTCATTAAACAGTTAGAATAGGTTAGTAATATTTTGGTTATGTGCAGGACGTGGATGATTTGGTTCAGTTTACACTGTGCAGTGCTACTCCCTCACTCTCTCATCCTTCTAAGCCTTGCCTAGGCCAACTGCTCATCTCCCAATTAGACCCCTTGTCTCTCATTTACCCTACTGCCCTCGACATCCTACCTTTCTTCTTGGCCTTCCACTCCCTCTGCTCTCTTTAAGACAAACTAGTTTTCCACATCTTCTCATCACCTCACCTCCCTGTCACTAAGTCATTACCAACCCCTCTCCTGTCTCCCTATCCATCCATGCAACCTCTTCCACTCACCCACCATCCAAAATCTGATTGTAGAACATCCTGTAGGAATCACTGAACATCCTGTAGAAATTCTGAAACATCCTGTAGAACCCCTGCAGACTTCCTGTAGAAGCTCATAAACTCGGTTTTTTGCAGCCAAGCTTTGTGAAACTCTCTGGAAGGGTGTTAGGAACCCCTTAGACCCTCTCTAAACCATCCCAACCTTTTCCAAGCATTTCTCCTCCTTGATCCATCTCTGCACAGTAAAAGCTAGTTAAAAGCACATACGTGATAATTCTAATAACTGAAACAAAAATACAAAAAAATGCTTTCTTCAGATAGAGGTAGTCTAGACACATGCATTTTACCTTCATAGAAGTAATGGCATCTCTTTCAGCAGTTTGCATCCCCATCTTTGCATCAGTAGGACTAGCTGGTAGAATTAGGGTTTGCTAGGGTTCGCGTTTCTTGTTGGCTTTCAGTTCCTTTCTGCAAATAGATTAGCTTCCTTTGAGTTAACTTTCATCCATCAGTTAAAAAGCTTCTTCTAAGAGCTCATAGAAGTTGGCTTGAGCCCCTAGCGGACTTGTGCCAGCTGACCAAGTGACAGCTGCGGCAAGAGCTAGTACTTGTGCATACAGCACCGTCGCTTCCAAGTTTTTTACGAACTACCGGGTTGATAAAATTAAAGAAGGAAGCTCCAGGAGTTGTAGCATTATTGCTACAATACCGGAGCCCACCATTCATCTCAACATTAAGGGAATTGAAAAGAAAAACATGCATCATGCATTAAAACGTTTGTGTGCTTGTAGGAATAGTTTAGGGAAATTGCATTAGATGTGCTCTATGCTCTTTGATTAAAAGAATATAATTGCTCTATCCCTATTAGCTAAGGTTTTCATTGTTCAAATTGAATGAAAATAATGCTTATCATATAAGTTTCATTCTAGGAATCCCAGAAAACATCACGTGGTGAACTTGAAAGGAAAATTATTAAGAAAGATCAACTTAAAATTAATCGCAATTAGCCTAATGGAGCATTGTCACCTAACGCAAAACATTTAGAGGTTCTAGGCTAGAGATGTGTTTTGGCATCGTAAAACATAGCAGCTGTCGCTAACTTGTCTATGATACATTCCGAGTGTGATACTTCATTCAATGTACGTGAGTATTGTTAGCTCTGCTATACAGCCTTGTCTTTCTAAGGTCAGGAAGAAATCTGGTCTGTTTGGTGGTGTCTTCAGAGGGGCCCCTCATGGGTCATTTTCCCTTCTCCTCCTACCCCGCTTACTCTCCACCATCTTTGTTTCCATATTTTCCTCCTAAACCCGACAAAGCAACCCCCTTCAACTTTAGCCCCAAGCACAAAACCCCAAAGCATCCATAAAACCTTACCCATATGCCCTCACGCGCTCATAAAACCCCACCATTTATCTTCGCGTGTTCGTAACTTGCCACGCCGCATCCTCGCCGTTGATCTCCCCCGCCAATCCAACGGCTCCTGTCACACCCGATAAAGGCGACCCGCACTACCACTTCCCACTGTCAAATCATCTGTGCCAAGATTTGAAGGTCTTTTCTTTCATCGCACCGGCAACTTAATCGAGCGATAACACACGATGAGAGCAGTTTTTCTCTCTCATCCGCTGCTACGTGTTGATCACTGAATGGAATTGCTCGACCCTGAGATTTTACCGCTTAGCGCTCGAAGGCGGTGTGATGAAAACCATTACCGCCTGAGCAAACTGCCCCCGCCCGTTAAATGTTCGTGCAGCTCCGTAGCCTGATGACCGCCCGATTTGTCTGCTAAAGATCTAATGGCCCTAACACACCCCGCTCCAACCTCGGCCGATAGACTCCGTCGAACCATCTCCGCCGTCCATTTCCCCAATCCGATGGTCATTCTTCTCGCTCACCCAAATCGTCCACCTGCCCATGCATTCCATGTCCTCTGACCATTCTATTGCCCGAAGAAGGAGATGACCAACTCTGCCATCATCAGTCACAGTCAGACCCCCAACAACCATATTAAACAGAAAGCATGGCCAAAGGGAGAAAAGGACATAGCACGACTCTGTGACTGAATTTATTAGTCATGGACTCCACTGGTACGAGCACTCCAACCACCTACAGGATAGCACAACACCTGAATAGATCAGATTCACCCATTGAAGCAAGAAAACACATTTAGAGACTCCATCAGGTGGTTAAATGCAGTTGGTGGTTAATTATGACCCCTCCATACCTGAATGGCCAAGTGCCCTAGTATTGTAAACTTATAAATATCCAGAAGGAAGATGTAATCAGGGTTGGCATTTGATGTAAGGTTCAACTTCTGGAGACTGTAGACATTTTGTCACTTGCAGCATCTCATCTTCATTTTCAGCTAATACAAGCTTCTTTTGCTGTTAATTGCTCACTATCCATCTTCCTCTGTTATAAGCTTGTGCCTGATATGCTGTGTTCTGGATCTCTTGATGTTTAGCACTAGATAACTGTCATCTTATCTCTGTGTTAGAATCTCAAATGCATCACTGAATAGGTTTCTCAGGTTTCTTTCTATCTAATGCAGGAGAGCTGTCATCCTGTCTTTGCATTAATAGATTAGATTTACAGGTTTCTTTACTAGTTGCAGCCGGCCATCACATGGTCTTGTGTATCTACTGGGGTGGTTAGTATTCTCCATATTAACTTAATATCTAAAACTGTGAGCATTGGTGGTCTAAAGCCTTGTAGTCTGAGGGTGTTCATGCATGTCTGGAGTGAAACAAAGTAGAAGTGGTTATCTGGCTTGAACCAAACCATCATTCCTTCCATTAAACCTGCAAAAATAGTTGAATTGATATGTTACCAGGCATCTCTGAGCTACAACCTAGGAGATTTTCTTGGAATCCTAACAAGTATATCATATCTCGTCCATGTACCTTCAAGTATATAGGGCGGTGTTACAGTACGTAAAGTATAAAGGAATGCTCTCACTATGCGGTTTCAAATGAGACAACGCTAACACGGATTGGGCCTCCACGTACTTTTGGGTATATATGGGAGGACTACATTAGGTTGCTATCTATCCTTAGGCAACCGAGTCGGCCGCCTTGTACACTATGATACATCGAACACAACATTTGGGGAGATTTCCTACCCGTACTTCTCGATTCACTGGGAGGTATTCTGCAGTTCACAGTTGCTTGGTAATCCTTTTGCCTAGCTTACCCCTTTTTGTTTATTTCTTTTTTGTAATAAAATCAATCAACAATCATGGAGGAACATCAACCCTGACCCCGTCGTTCACGGAGGATAGCGATTAAACCACCTTTATCGCCTGAAGTTACACTTAGTTGGTCAAAGCGATCTTGTTTAACTAAGTCGAGTACATAACAAACTTCTGGTTCTTCATCTGAATTACTAGAAACACCTATATCAGTAAGTACTGTGACTCCAGTTACTCCTAAAACTTGTTACTGAATTGGAATCTCCACAATTACCTGAGGACACTAGAAGTGAACCTAGTGAAATGGTAACCCAAGTTGTCCAACAAGAAGTTGATTCTCAACCCAAAGTTGTTCAACAGGAAATTACTTCTGAAATTGAATCTGTTCAACTAGAAGTTGATCCTGAACCTATCACCATTCAATCAGGAGTTACTTCTGAACCAGAAGTTGTTCAAGAAGCCCAACCTAAACATGTTGTTATTTTACCAGAACACTTGGATCTTGAAGTTGAACAATCAGAATTTGTTACTATATTGGAAGACAATCAACCGGTTTATCCTTATACATCTGTAACTGTCGAGACTTCCCCTTTACTTGAGGAAAAAATACCGGAAATCTTTTATGGACATGATGGTGAAATCCTTACACTTGGTTTGATTTCGATTAAAGAGGAACCCAAGGAAGAAACACCCAGAACTCTAGTTCGATTTGGACCTGGACTTTATCTATATCCTCATACTCCTCATTTTATTGCTCCTTTTGATCCTGATTACTTTTAGATACTCGTTGATTCGTTAGTAAATTTATTAGGAAATTTGACTATGGCAGAGTCAACATCTCAGACTATACCATCTGTTACAGTTGCGACAAAATCTTTTGTCGCTACCTCTTCGATGTTTACCACAACACCCGAGTCAAATTTGTATGGTGTTCCATCCGTCCCACCAGGTTACCAATATTTATCTGGAACCCACTCAGGTGTTGCTTCTAGCCCTTGGTCTTCACCCATGTCCTCTATAGGAATTTTATCTGGTTCTTCATTAACGAATACTGAACAGCTTGACCCATCAAGTCAATATCAAGCTGGTTCATCTGGTTACCATCCAATGTATCCGCTTTACACTGGATTACCCCCATATGGAGAAAAATATGCACAATCTCCTTATCCTCCATTTTTTGGGGGGCAACCATATGGCGGTATGCCGTCGTCTTTAGGTCAGCCTGGAATGACTGTTTGTCAGTGGCAGCCAACAATGCCCGTTCAAGCAGGCTTGTGTATCCATCACAACATATGAAATCTGTCTCATCCTGTTAGGTCCCTATAATACTAGTGATTACCCCATTACTATTGTAGTTGTATCCCTTATTAATATTTTTGTGCCCCTATTGTCCCCATATTGTTATTACTGTGCCCCATAGAATCCCTCTGTTGTTATTTTTGTGGCTTTATATTATTATTGTTAGGTCGGCTGGGTTATATTGTGACTCCTTAGACTCCTATATATAGAAAGGAGGTTTTTTCATTTGAATCATCCAAGTATTGTTCATTTATGTAATGTAAAGGAGGTTTCCCCCTCGAAGAGGCTAAATTCTAAGGCGTTGATCTATCCATTCTATCTTTTTTTGAGCTGGTTTCATAACATTTGGTATCAGAGCTTTGGATTCTAGGGTTTCGCTGCTCCAAATAGGTGACCGTGGCATTTTCACTATAAATTTTTTCTGCGACGTTTCAGAAGCTAAAAAAAAAACCCATTTGAGAAGAAATTGCATTGAACCTCGGTTCTGAATTTAAGATCTTTTTGCGCTATATTTGCAGAGATATGATCTGAGGAAGTTGGTCTTTTTGCATACTCCTAAATTACATTCCAAACAGGTGACCTGGGGAAAATCGTCATAACTTTCTCTCTGAGCATCAGATTGAAATTTCGTAAGAAGGTACAGAAAGAGGACAGACTTTGGTTTCTTGTATATATTTTTTAGAGAAAAAGGTTGAAAAAATGACTCATGGAACATCGTACAAGTTCGCTCTACTGAACTAGTCTATAATCAGGTCATTGTGGGAGATTTGGCATAAATCTTCCTTGGAGAATCCAATTTGGATAAGACTGGTGGCATTGGAAAGAGAACACAAAGGGCTACTATAGATGACAATTTCAGAACTGGATGATCCGAAATTACAGAGATACATCAAAGGAAATATCGAGCTCCTACAAAGTGAAAAAAGGTGTGTAGATTTTTTTAAATTTTTTCTTAAGCTTGGTTTGAAAAATTATTTTGAAGAATTCAAAGGGCATAGTAGAGCATTATTATCAGTAATTGATACCCGAGGAAAGAAAATGAAAACACCTAGTAAGCAACGTGAAAGAGATAGCATGACTCATGAAGAAGAGGAAGAAATGCTACATGATATATCAAAATTACAAGACCAAGTGCAACAAATGTCACTCTCACAAAAGCTAACAGAAGCTAAGATAAATGGCGTGGAATCTAAGATAAATGGCGTGGAATCTAAGATAAAGGGCGTGGAAGCTAAGATGAATGGCATGGAAGCTAATATGGACAATTTGAAGATAGATTTGAAGACAGGCATGGAAGATTTGAAGACAGATTTGACAAAGTTTCTACAAGAAATGCTTACTAATGTCGAAAGGGTAGTAAAGGAAACTCACGATGAGAACAAAAGAAATGTTAATCATGATTTCATAGACTCTAATGTTGGACCGAAGAAGCACCATATTCCAAAAATCGATATGAGGAAGTTTGATGGCAAGGATCCCGCAACATGGATATTACAAATGGAGCAATTTTTTGATTTCAATAATGTGCAAAACACACAAAAGGTACGTATTGCAACTTTATATTTGGAACCAAATTAGTTTGTATGGTATCAATGGCTTTGCTCTCGTAAAAAAATTATCATTTGGGCAATTTTTACGGAAGAATTGATAGCACATTATGAGGATACAAAAAGCAACACTTTTTTTAGCCAATTGATAAGTCTCAAACAAAAGGGTTCAATAATGAAGCACATTGAGGAGTTCCAAAAATTGAACATAAGGGTAAAAAATATTCCAGAGGAGCATAGGATTGATGTGTTCATAGGGACTTTAAAGGATAATATCCAACATGATTTTTTAATTTGGGAACCTGATTCATTAGAGAAGACAATCAGGTTAGCAAGAAAAATGGAAAGCAAAATTATGGCAACCAGGAAGCATACCACTCACAACTATAAAGATGGAAGTGTTGTTGCCCCTAGTTTTCCACAACCTATAAGGTTGACACCACAACAATTGGAATAAAAAAGAGAAAAAGGGCTTTGTTACAGTTGTGATAGAAAATACACTAAAGGTCATAAGTGTGCTGAGAAGAAATTATTCTACATCGATTGTGAAGAGGAAGAAGAAAAGGAGCAAGAAAGGTCAAAAGAAGATGATATAATCCAGGAAAAAAGCCTAGATAAAGAAGAAATGAATCCAACCATATCTTGTAATGCATTGGATAGAATTACCACTCCTCAAACCATCAAGATAGAAGGACAAATCAAGAAGAAAAAGGTAACAATGTTGATTGATTCAGGAAGTACCCACAATTTTATTCATTGTAAGATAACAAAAGAATTGAATTGCTTCCTATATCCAGCACCAAAGTGTCAAGTGATGGTTGCAAATGGAGGAACGATAAATTGCTCTGGAAAGTGCCATAATATCAAGATATCCATGGGATAATATGTATTGACTAGCCCAATGCTTTCCATTCCAATGGGAGGTGCTGATGTTGTACTAGGAGTCCAATGGCGATAATCCTTGGGTACAATAGCTTTTAATTTTCAAGAATTTTTCATGAAATTTTCTGTGGAAGGAAAGGAAGTTGAATTAAGGGGTATTGCAGGGAAACCGAGAAAGATAATCAACTCTAACGGTATGACAAAGCTTCTAAAAAAGGAACAAAGAGGTGTAATTGCACAATTATGTTCACTAGATGTTTCCACATTGGAATCATCTATTTCTCCAGATCTACAAAAAGTCTTGGACAATCATTCCAAGGTATTTGAGACTCCCAAAGGTCTCCCACCTATTCATGATCATGATCATGCTATTCATCTGATTCCAGGAAGTGTTCCTCCAAACACCAAGCCGTACAGATATCCCTATGCCCAAAAGAGCAAAATTGAACGTGTGGTTGTAGAAATGCTAGAGGTTGGTATAATTCAACCTAGTCAAAGTTCTTTCTCTGCTCTAGTAGTATTGGTGCACAAGAAGGATGGATCATGGTGCATGTGTCCGGATTATAGGGAGCTCAACAACCTCACTATTAAAGATATGTTTCCCATACCTGTCATTGATGAATTACTGGATGAATTGCATGGATCAATTTACTTCACCAAGTTGGATCTTCGTTCAGGATATCATCAAATCAGAATGAAGACTGAAGACATTCCGAAAATAGTATTTAGAACTCATGAGGGTCATTATGAATTTTTGGTCATGCCTTTTGGCCTTACCAATGCACCTTCTACATTTCAAGGTTTGATGAATTCCATTTTTAAACCCTTCCTTAGAAAATTTGTGTTAGTATTTTTTGATGATATACTAATCTACAACAAGTCTTGGAAGGATCATGTTGAACATGTTGACAGGGTGCTACAACTATTGGAGGAGAAATAATTATATGCAAAAAGATCCAAATGCTTCTTTGGAGTACAAGAAGTGGAATATCTGGGTCATATTGTATCTCATGAAGGAGTTAAGGTAGACCCTAGCAAAATTAAAGCCATTAAGGAATGAAAAATCCCCACATCCATAAAGCATCTGCGAAGATTTCTCGGGTTGACAGGGTATTATCGGATGTTTGTTAAAAATTATGGGAGAATAGCAACACCTCTAACAACATTATTGAAGAAAGATGAATTTTCATGGAATCAAAAGGCAAAAAAGGCCTTAGAACATCTTAAAGAGGCAATGTGCCAAGCACCGGTCTTAGCTACACCAGACTTCACAAAAACCTTTATTGCGGAATGTGATGCTTCAGGAAATGGAGTTGGTGCTGTTTTAATTCAAGATGAAAGAACCATTGCTTTTGAAAGTCGTCCAATCAAGGGAAAGCTTTTACACAAAGCTATTTATGAGAAGGAAATGTTGGCAATACTCCATGCACTTAAGAAATGGCAACCCTACCTAATGGGAAGACACTTCAAGGTAAAAACAGATCATGATAGCCTTAAACACTTTTTAGAACAAAGATTATCCTCTGAAGAGAAACAAAAGTGGGTCACAAAGATGTTGGTTATGACTTTGAAATCATCTACAAAAGAGGGAAGCAAAATGTGGTGGCAGATGCACTCTCAAGAAAGGATGAGGATGTGGAAGCATTGTTGTGCGCCATTTCTATTATCCAACCAGATTGGATAAACGAAGTAAGGGAGGAATGGAAGAATGATGAAGAAGTGTGGGCACTTATTCGAAAGTTACAACAATATTCCAGTACATCTGATACATTTAGCTGAAAAAATAATTCGTTATGGTACAAAGATTGCTTATACCTCTGTAAGAATTCCCAAATAAAACAAAAGATTCTTATGGAATTGCACACTTCTCCCTTAGGAGGGAACTCAAGATTTTTATTAACTTACCACAGGGTTAAGAAGGATTTTTTTTGGGATGGCCTTAAATCGGATATTCAAAAGTTTGTGGTGGAGTGTTTGGTTTGCCAACAAAATAAAGTTGAAACAATTAAGACACCGTGTCTATTACAACCTTTATCCATTCCAAGCCAATGTTGGGAGGAGTTTTCAATGGATTTTATCACAGGTTTACCCAAGTCTGAGGGAAAGAGTGTCATCATGGTGGTAGTTGACAGACTTACCAAGTATGCACACTTTTGTGCATTATCACATCCATTTAAAGCCAGTATAGTTTCTACTGCATTTATGGAAACAATTCAAAAGCTACATGGAAACCCAAAGATTATTGTAAGTGACAGAGATCCCATTTTCACTGGAAATTTTTGGACAGAATGATTTTCTTGCCTTGGTACTCAGTTAGCTCATAGATCATCTTATGATCCTCAATCTGATGGGCAAACTGAGATAGTAAACAAATGTTTGGAAGGATATCTTCGTTGCTTTGTATCTGATAAACAGACACAATGGGTCAAATGGTTGCCTCTCGCTGAATGGTGGTATAACACTTCATTCCATACAACAACACAAATGACCCCATTTATGGAACTTTATGGATATCAGTCACCATCCATCACATCATATTTAAGAGAAAATTCTAAGGTTCAAGCAGTGGAACATCACATCGAACATCAACAACAAGTCCTCCAACTCTTAAAGGATAACCTCGTGTTGGCACATGATAGAATGAAACAACAGGCAGATCAACATTGGAGCGAAAGAAGTTTTGATGTAGGTGATTGGGTATTACTACGGTTACAACCATATAAGCAAATGTCCCTCAAGCAAGCTAAGAAGGATAATAAATTATCACCAAAGTATTATGGTCCATACAAGGTGTTGCAAAAGATTGGTACTATGGCATACAAATTGGAGCTTCCTGCAAATTCTCGATTGCACCTAGTTTTCCATGTTTCATGTTTAAAGAAGGTTATAAGTGACAAGCTCCCAGTTCAACCAATATTTCCAGAACTTGACGAGGAAGGAAAAATTATATTGGAACCAGAAGCAGTCACAGAAACAAGAACTCGACAGCTACGAAATCGATCAATTTCAGAGTATCTTATCAAGTGGAAGAACTTATCCGCTGAAGATTCCACATGGGAGGATGAAAATTTTATACAGAAGCATCCAGAACTACTCAAGCGTTGAGGACAACACTTTTTTAAGGAGAGGGGAATGTTAGGTCCCTATAATACTAGTGATTACCCCATTACTATTGTAGTTGTATCCCTTATTAATATTGTTGTGCCCCTATTGTCCCCATATTGTTATTACTATGCCCCATAGAATCCCTTTATTGTTATTTTTGTGGCTTTATATTATTAGTGTTAGGTTGGATGGGTTATATTGTGACTCCTTAGACTCCTATATATATAGAAAGGAGGTTTTGTCATTTGAATCATCCAAGAATTGTTCATTTATGTAATGTAAAGGAGGTTTCCCCCTCGAAGAGGCTGAATTCTAAGGCGTTGATCTATCCATTTTATCTTTTTTTGAGACGGTTTCATAACACATCCATACCTACTACGCATGTTGTTACAACTTTACCACAGTCACAACATCAGTTAGTTGTATGTCAAACTTTGCAAGCTGGTCCTTCAACCTCAGACCCCCAAGTTTCAGGTTTACAGATTCAACCTTCTCAGGAATTTTTACAACAACCATTTGTGCCTAGATTCCAACAACCCCAGGCCAATTTACCTTTTACTGGAATGACTCAGACTTACACTAGTTTAGTGTATTCGCAACCTAGTCAAACTTTCATTGGTGGTAAACAACAATTATATCAATAACTGTTGTATCAACAACAATTTCTCCAACAACCTTGGCAACCCCAATATCAACAACAACAATTCCAGCAGTACCAACCTCATCCTGGACTTGGTTAACAAGCCTATGCTGGGTTTGGTCAACAAAAAGCTTCCCAGGTCCTGGTCAACAAGCCTATGCTGGGTTTGGACAACATCAAATGTATCATGGTGCTCAACCACCTTATACCAGATTTTCTCAACAAACTTACCTCTATCAAGGTTACTAGAAATAAATGCCCTATGCTGGTATGCAAAGGCCTATTTCCCAGGTAATCCCATCTTACCATGGTTATGCTCAACCTGACCTCAATAGACGGTTGCCTTTTTCTGCAACACTTGAATTACCAGATCTAAATCGACTTAACAACGATGTAATTCTTTATGCACCTTGGTGGCCGGTGATTCCTCATAAATTTCCTTCTGATATTACTAAATTCAATGGAAACCCTGAAGAAGACTTGTCCAACCATGTCATGAATTTTCATTTATGGTGTTCATCAAACTCCCTGAATGATGATTCAGTTAGACTACTTCTTTTCCAGAGAACACTTATTGGTCCCGCTGCGAAGTGGTACATTGAGTTACCACGAGCTTCTTTTGATAACTTTACATCTTTAGCTACCACATTTTTAACCCACTTCCAGTTATCCATACGATATGAAACTGGAACAGAATTATTGACCAAGTTTAAACAGACTACTACCACTACTCACATATCTGATCATATTCATGAGTGGCATCGTCATTGTCGAATGGCCAAAACTTATGTTCCTGATAAACTTTTAGCTGAGTGGTTTATAAAATCCTTTTTTCCATCTATCACCGAGGATGTGGTGAAAGGTGGAGTTGCCATTGAAGAGAAAGGAATTTCTCATGCCCAATACTTTGACTTGATCTACACTCAGTCTGGCATGATTTATGACAAGATCCCGAAGGCACCCAGACCAGCTTATATTATTCCTCCAACACCATCGAGTAAGGAATCTCATGTCGGTGACAGTGTGATTGGTTCTTCGAGCACATAAACGGAAGGTAGACCATCTGGTCAAACACTTGCCATTTCCAATCAAACTTCAAATGCATCTGTTAACACTCTTTCTTTCGAAATTAATGTCGTGTCATATAACAAAGGCAAGAATGCAAAGCAACCAGCAAGCAAGAAGAAGGGGAAAGCCAAGAAGAAGCAAAATAATCCCCCTCAAGAGAAATCATCTGATTCCTCTCCTATGGCTAGGAAACCTCATTACCCATGTTTAATCTGTAACGATGAATATTTTATGTGATATTTTCATTACCACTCTGAAGTCTCAAAACTTCTTAAGAATTCTAGTACATCCGCAGTGTTGACTGATCCTTTTCTGAACCCGAAGACACATATGGTTGTTATAGATCATGCTTCCACTTCCCAAGTGCTTATGCTATCCACCTCTAAGCCTAAAATTGATGTTTTGGTGTCAACACAAAGTAAATTTTATGGTAATCCATCATCGTCATCGAATAACTAGGCTTCAAATCAACCAAATCCTTCAACTTCGACTTCGTCTGATCCTATTCCACCGCCCATTGCACTAGAGTTAACAATAAAACCTCCTAAGGGAGTTGTACATAAATCAACATTTAACTCTTGAGCTCGAGCAACACAGAACTATAACATAGTATAAGATTTGGCTCAGTCACCTTCTGCTATGTCAATGCTTGAGGTGCTTCAAAATTGTCCCTTCCAAAAGTAGGCTTTGTTGTCAGTGATTGGTGGAATCGATCCAACGGATTCCAATCTTGTGGTTTTTAACCATGCGGGTTATACACCATAGCTACCAGTGCAATTAGCATTCTTGATGCAAGCAAATGCCTTGAATAAACTTATTCACCGAACCATTATTGACGAGGGGGAATCTACTTGTATTATGTCAATGAATTGTTGGAAAACACTTGGCTCACCGCCTTTGTCACGTTCACCAACAACGTTAAAATCTTTTGACGGTCGCACATATACGCCTTGTGGAATTTTGAGTAATCTACAAATTGAACTAGAGGGAAAAACAATAACTGTTGAAGTTGAGGTTTTTGATGAACCCCTTGACTACAACATTTTGCTAGGAAGACCGTGGGTATATGCTATGGCTGCTGTGGTTTCGACATACTTTCATATGATTGCATTCCCTCATAAAGGCAGAATCACAGTTATTGATCAAATCACTTTCTTCACCTCTAGTTCACACGTTACTCGAAGCATTTCGTTAGTTGACAGACCCCTGCTATGTATTCAAAATATTGGTGTAGGTCTCTTCAAGGATTCTTCCCTAATGGGTACTTTTTCGCTATTGTCACCATCACACATGGTGAAAGTTGCAAAATTTGAGACTTGCAACATGATATCTTCCACTTCATCTGATTTAAGGAAGATTATCAATAGTACTGAAGTTGATAGTAGTAATGAAATCATGCCACTAAGCCCCATTGAGCTTGCATAACAATCAATATTTCTGGCTTGCGCGGTGAACCCAAATCCATCTTCACCAGTTGTATGGGTAGATTGTTCATTAGAATATGGTACTTCCTCTGATCCTTTTTCACATATATTTTCTACTAATGAAGGAATCATCCAATCAATGACGATGAAAGAAGAACAATGGGAAGATTACCATCATCATTCCCATCTTCCAGATCACATAGAAGATTTTTCAAATGAACTTAATCACCCTTCATTTGTTGATTTTCTTTCCAATTCTGTTTTTATAGATATAGTAGATTCTGAGCGAAACTTGTCAGATATCGAAGAAACTATTTCTATCAATATTTCGACCAAACCTAGAGTTGTAGAAAACATTCATGTTGGCAAATCTTGTTCTCCATCAAAACTTGATATTTATCATGCTATCTTTTGTGAATTCCAAGATATATTTGCATGGTCATATGAGGAGATGCCAGGTACTGACTATAGTATAGTTGAACATGAAATTAAAATGTATCCTGATGTCAAACCAGTGCGACAACGCCTCCATCCTGTTCATCCAAAGAAGGATGCTGCCATTAAAGCAGAAGTTGAAAAACTTTTGCATGCTGGTTTCATATACCCTGTTCCTCTTACTAATTGGGTTTCCAATATTGTTCCTGTCATGATGAAACAAGGGACAATACAAGTGAGCGCCGATTATAGGGATGTTAATCAGGCTTGTCCAAAAGACAATTATCCCAGTCCCTTTATCGACCAGATTATTGATGAATGTGCCGGATGTGAAATAATTTCATTTATGGATGGATTTTCCGGCTATAATTAGATCAATAGCTGCCCAGAGGGCCAATTTAAAACAACTTTTATTTGTGCATGGGGCACATTTGCTTACAAGAAACTCCCTTTTGGTTTGAAGAACGATGGGACCACTTTTTAGAGGGAAATGAACTATGCCTTCCATGACATCAAACACATTGTTCAACCATACCTTTATGATTTACCTGCTCATTCACGAAAGCAGACTGATCACTCGCAGTATTTGAGAGCTATATTTTTACGGTGCTGACACTACAAAATACGACTCAATCCACACAAATGTGTGCTTTGTGTTGGTTCTAGTCATTTGCTTGGTTTCGTAGTGTCTAAGGAAGGAATTCGACATGACCCTCTTAAGGTTCAGGCAATTCTTGACTTGCCTCCGCCTTCCAATCTACTACAGTTACAAAGACTCCAAGGGAAGGCTAAATTTTCGAGGAGGTTCATTCCCAATTATGCTAAAATGGCTAAAGGATTTACTCGTCTTTTAAAAAAGGGGATACCCTTCCATTAGGATCAGGTTGCGTAAGATTCCTTTGATGCTCTTAAAGATACCTTGATTAGAGTGTCATTAATGTATTCCCTGAATTATCAAAACGGCTACTTCCTGTATCACGCCGCTGCAGATACAACCATTGCAATGGTTTAAGTCCAAGAAGAAGATGGTATTGAACATCCGATATATTATTTGAGTTTCAATCTCAATGACATGGAAGTTAAGTACTCTTACGTCGAAAAGCTAGATTTGGTTGCTATTCAGAGATTTCGCCAATATATCCTGCTCCGAAATACCACTGTCATTTCGGATTGCAACCCTATGACATATATTTTGTCACGTCAATTACTGGGGGGCAAAGACTCAAAATGGATCATCATTTTGCAGGAATTTTATTTGGAATTCATCAAATCCAAATGAAAGAAATCTCTAGTTTTCGCCGAGATTCTTTGCAACCTTCCCTCGAATGCCATTGATTCAACATCAGAACCACCAATTCTGGATGAGTCTATATTCCTGATTTCGTCATCTGACCCGTGGTATGGATATATATTGATTTTTCTCCAAACCCAAACTTTCTGGCCCGATACCTCTTGCTCGCAACAACGACGTATCCGATACCAAGCCAAATATTATCTGATCTTTGGCGACACTCTTTACCGTCATGGTATCGATACTATTTTATGGAGGCACCTCAGACATGAGGAAGCCGAGAAATTTTTGAATGATTTCCATTCAGGTGCTTGTGGTGGACACTTATCTGGTTATGCTACCACACAGAGGATTCTCCGTGCTAGTTACTTATAGCTTACCATATTCAAAGATTGCATTATTGCTATCAGAAGCTATCATGCATGCCAGATCTATGACCATAAAGCTAGATTACCACATGCACTGTTGCATCATGTCATCATTGTTGGACCATTTTCCAAATGGGGCATTGACTTCATGACAATTAACCCTCACTCGGCCCGGGGGCATGGGTACATTATAGTCGCCATTGACTATTTCACAAAATGGGTCGAGGCAATGCTGACATTAAACAACAATTGTGAGACGGATGTACTTTTATTTTTCAACCACGTGGTTGGCTGGTTTGGTGTACCACAGGCTATAGTTACAGATCATGGGTCACATTTTCGCAATCACATGATGACTGAGTTAACTGCCAAGTTAGGACTTTCACATGATAGTTCTACTCCTTATTATCCACAAGCTAATGGACAAGTTGAGGCCATCAACAAAGTCCTTAAGCGAATGCTCCAAAGAATGATAGGGGTTCATAAAAAAAACTGGCATTTAATCATGTACTCTACTTTGTGGGAATATCGAACCTCGGTAGGAAATGCAACTCGATTCACACCCTTTCAATTGGTGTATGGTCTGGAGTAAATCTTGCCAATACAATGTGAAATTTCATCTCTTAAACTTGCAATTGACCTGTTACCCAACACTTCTGATGAAGAAGCATGTTTCTTAGAACTCATCCATTTGGATGAAACCCCTCGTGAAGCTGCATCAACTAATGAAGCACATAAGAAATTAATCAAGGCGCAATATGACCGAAATGTCAAGCCTCACATTTTCTCAAAAGGAGACTTGGTCTTGCTTTATGATTAGGAAGCTGATAAACTAGGAGCATGAAGATTTGAACCACTATGGACAAACCCTTACATTGTCAAGCGTGTTCTCGAAAAAGGTGTCTACGAGTTGGTGGATTATGATGGAATTCCATTGTCGCAGCCCCGAAACAGGCTGTATCTCAAACATTACTATGCTTAATTGAGTGTAGTAAAATCACTGTATATATGCTTTAATTGCATGTGTGTGTGTCAGTGTGTCTTTTAGAGTTTTTATGTGGTTAGTAATCTGCTTTGCATTTGTTGCAGATGTTGGAATCTTTGTGTTAGGTCCCTATACTACTAGTGTAATCCCTTATTGTTATTAGTACAACCCCCTTATTATATTGTTGTGCCCATGTAGTCCCCATATTGTTATTATTGTGCCTCATAGAAGCCCACTATTATTATTATTGTGCCCTTACATTATTATTGCTATGTCGGCTCTGATTATATTATGACCCCTTAGAATCCTATATATAGAAAGGAGGTCTTGTCATTTGTATCATCCAAGAGTTGTTCATTTGTGTAATGTAAAGGAGGTTGCCCCATTGAAAAGGCTGAATTCTAAGGCGTTGATCTATCTTTTCCATCTTTTTGTGAGTTGGTTTCATAACATTTGGTATCAGAGATTTGTATTCTAGGGTTTCGCTGCTCCAAACAGGCTATCGTGGAATTTTCGCTATAACTTTTTTTCTACGATGTTTCAGAAGCTAAAAAAAAAAACATTTTAGCTAAAAGCGTTCTGCACTTCGGGTCTGAATTAAAGCCTGTCTCGCTATATTTTCAGAGATATGATCTTAGGAAGTTAAGATTTGTGCAGACTCCCGAATTACATTCCAAACAAGTGACTTGGGGAAAATCGTGATAACTTTTTTTTTGAGCATCAGATTGAAATTTCGTATGAAGTTTCAGAAACAGGACAGCTTGTAGTTTTCTGTATATCAGTTTCAGATCCTAAGGTTGAAATAGTAACACGTGGAACTTCGTACAATTTCAATCTACTGAAAAAATATATGAGAAGGTCATCTTGGGAGATTAGGCATAACTCTTGCTTGGAGAATCCAATTTCGATTAGACTGGTGGCATTGGAAAGAGGATGCTGAGGGCTACTGTAGGTCACAATTTCACATAGTTATAGTCATTTCAAGATCAAGCTCCTAAAATCAAGAAAAGGAGATATGAGGAAGTTTGATGGCAAGGATCCGGTAAATTGGATACTACAGATGGAGAAATATTTTGATCTACATGGTGTAACACTGTTACAAAAGGTACGTATTGCATCTAATTATTTATAACCGAATCAATTTTTATGGTTTAAAGTGCTTTGTTCTCGTAAACCGCTTGTCACGTGGTAAGTTTTCACAGAGGAAATGATAGCACATTATGAGGATACAATAAGCAACACCTTCTTTAGCCAATTGATAAATCTAAAAAAAAAGGGTTCAATGGCAGAGCACATTGAGGACATCCAAAAATTGAATATAAGGGTAAATGATATTCCAGAGAAGAAAATGGTTGATGTCTTCATAGGAACTTTAAAGGATAACATTCAATATGAGGTTTTTCTTTGGGAACCTGATTCATGGAAGAAGGCATTCAGGTTGGCAAGAAAAATTGAAAGCGAAATTATGGAAACAAGGATCCCACCACTCACGACTATAATTATGGAAGTGTTTTTTGTCCTAGCCTTCCACAATCTACAAGGTTTACACTACGACAATTGGAAGAAAAAAGAGAAAAAGGGCTTTGTTACAATTGTGATAGAAAATACACTAAAGGTCATAAGTGTGCTGAGAAGAAATTATTTTACATAGATTATGAAGAGGAGGAAGAAAAGGATCAAGAAACATTAAAGAAGAGGATATACACCAGGAACCCACCCCAGAGAAAGAAGAAATGAATCCGACCATTTCTTGTAAAGCATTGGAAATAATTGTTGAAATGTGGCAACAAGAATATTCTAATTTAATTTGTCCTTGAATTAAATTGTGAATTAAAATTAGATTTAGTCTTAACAACTACTTGGAAATAATTAATTATTTTGTTTCAAATTAATTAGTTGGAGAAATTCAAGTTAGAAGTCTCTCTGAAGTCATTCAAGAGTTGTCCCTTAAATTAAGGAGATAAGATTGAGTTATATTTGAATTGTAATTATTTAACTCAGTTTACTGAGTTAAGTCTAGTTAAATTAGTTCCAAACTGTTTGAGGAACTAATAGAGAGTTAATAGTTAGTTGATGCATGCATCCACTCAACTAGTGTACTACAGTTAACTGAAGATTCCCTCATCAGAAACTCATGCATGTCTATTCTGAGAAAGAGCCAGTTGAGATTAAAGACAAGGACAATGTACTATAGTTGCAAATGTTTTCTTATAAAGAAAACTCATGCATGCAATCAAGGCATCATTCCTTGAGGATTGCGCAGTTCTGACAGTGTGTGAGAGAGTTTTCCACTTGGTGACAGGAGGTTTTCCACTTGGTAAACAGGAAATCATCCCAGAGGAACAACACAAGGAAATAGGAGCTTGGAGGGAAGAGAGGAAGGCTTGAGAGAAGCCAAAATTTCCTGTGAGTATCTGTGACGATTGTACTGAGAGCTGGCTAGCTGTGAGAGCTAAGGCTTTGTATAATTCCTATGTATTTCCACCTGTATGGTAACACAATAGTGTGGAGTTTTTAGCTGAGGATTTTCCCAAAGTATTTTCATGTGTATTGTGCATTGATTCTTATTCTTCTTCTAGTTATATTGTTCAACTTGATCTTTAAGTTTCCACAAATTGATAGTAGAAGTAGGTTATAATATTCTGGTTTGATTTATATTGCATTATTGGGTTAACCTACATTAGATTTTCTACATGGTAGCTTAGAGCTAGATTTGTAGAAAATTTCTACAAGAATTATCACTCCTCAAACTCTTAAGATAGAAGGACATATCAAGAAGAAAAAGGTTCAAGAAGTGAAAGATCACATCGAGAAAGAAAAAATGAATCCCACCATATCTTGTAATGCATTGGCCGGAATTACCACTCCTCAAACTATCAATATAGAAGGACATATCAAGAAGAAAAATGTTCAAGAAGTGAAAGATCACATCGAGCATCAAGAAATGAATCCGCCCATATATTGTAATGCATTGGAAGAGATTATCACTCATCGAACTATCAAGATAGAAGGACATATCAAGAAGAAAAAGGTAATAGTGTTGATTGATTCTGGCAGTACCCATAATTTTATTCATTGTAAGATAGCCAAGGGATTGAATTGCTTCCTATATCCAACACCATAGTGTCAAGTGATGGTTGCAAGTGGAGGAACCATAAATTGCTCTGGAAAGTGCCATAATATCAAGCTATCCATGGGAGAATATGTATTGAATAACCCAATGCTTTCCATTCTAATGGGTGGTATTGATGTTTTACTAGGAGTCCAATGGCTATAATCTTTGGGTACGATAGCTTTTAATTTTCAAGAGCTTTTCTTGAATTTTTTTTTGGGAAGGAAAGGAGGTTGAATTGAGGGGTATCGAAGGGAAACCAAGAAAGATAATAAACTCTAACAGTATGACAAAGCTTCTAAATAAAGAACAACGAGGCATAATTGCACAATTATGTTTACTAGAGGATCCCACATCGAAATCATGTATTTCTCCAAATCTCCAAAACGTTTTGGACAATCATTCCAAGGTATTGAGACTCCCAAAGGCCTCCCACCTATTCATGATCATGATCATGCTATTCATTTAATTCCAGGAAGTGTTCCTCCAATCATCAGGCCTTGTAGATATCCATATGCCCAAAGGAGTGGGAACTCATTCAAAAGTTACAGAAGATCCCAATTCAAAAAGTATTGCGAGAACTTGACAAGGAAGGAAAAATCATATTGGAACCTGAAGCAATCACAGAACCGAGAAATCGAAAGCTACGTAATAGATCAATTTCAGAGTATCTCATTAAGTGGAAGAACTTACCCGCTGAACATTCCACATGGGAGGACAAGAATTTATACAGAAGCATCAAGAACTACTCAAGCGTTGAGGACAAAACTTTTTGAAGGAGAGGGGAATATTAGGTCCCTATACTAATAGTGTAATCCCTTATTGTTATAAGTACAACCCCCTTATTATATTGTTGTGCCCATGTAGTCCCCATATTGTTATTATTGTGCCCCATAGAAGCCCACTATTGTTATTCTTGTGCCCTTACATTATTATTGTTATGTCGGCTCTGATCATATTATGACCCCTTAGACTCCTATATATAGAAAGGAGGTCTTGTCATTTGTATCATCCAAGAATTGTTCATTTGTATAATGTAAAGGAGGTTGCCCCCTCGAAGAGGCTAAATTCTAAGGCGATGATCTATCTTTTCTATCTTTTTGTGAGTTGGTTTCATAACACTTTGGATCCATTTGTTGGTTACGCCGATGGTGCTAGTCATAGTATGCAGAACCTATCTTCTGCAACATGGGCCATTTTCGCTCTAAATGGTGAGTTAGTGAGTTTTCAAGGGATTTGTAGCGGTCATTCTATGAACAATATCGCTGAGTATAGCACATTGATCAAAATTCTCTCTAGTTCCATTTCACTTGGCATTCACCGAACAATCATTAGGCTGGACTCACAACTCGTCGTACTACAACTTACAAGTGTTTATACTGTCCGAAACCAAACTATTCTTCGTATGTTCCTTAGAGTTCATCTTGGAAATACATTTTGAGTACATTCAATATCAACATATTTCCAGAAACTTTAACAGATTAACTGATTCTTTAGCAAACTATGTGTTAAACAGACATTTGTGACATATGTAAAAGTAAATTTTAAATTCACATCATTAGTTGAATAGGATTGCACATAACCATATACAAAAACGATGAAAGTAAAAATAGATAGATGTTTTAAAGTTATTACAAAATTTGTGTCCAAGACATGTTTGGTCATCTGACCTCAAAACTCAAAATGCATACAAAAATAATCCTAAGTAGACCTAGTGATGCTCATGATAACAGGTCATAGCTTGAGTTATCATGCGCAATAGACTCATCCAATGACTAGGAACACCAATAGTATGGCGTTATAGCCTCATAGGTAACTCCTCGATCCGGACATCCGGAATACCGAGGGTTAACCCATCTGCATGATCCTGCAACTCTGCCAGTGTCTCGGTCAAATCCAAATCCTGGAGAACCGCTCTCCCGACATTTCTCCGCGTTGGTCCACCTACCTCCTTTTGATGTCCCATAGGTCGAATAGTACCAACATATATATGCATGAGAATTATTTTAGTTTAGTCTTGGGAAAATAAAAAACACAAAAACATGTAGAAACTTAAAAATCAAAAACATTTGGTCAATTTTTTTTTACCTATAGCACCCCATTGAGCGCCCACTGGTAAACTCAAATCTGGATCTCCACGAAAATCCATCCCTGTGTATGGATGCTCCTTGATGATAATGTGTTGTTGATCAAGCCAAATGAAGTATGCAATAGAAAATGTGATTGATGACTGACCAGCATGTCTAGCCATCAATTCGACCCACCTCTGCATTCGTGGATCTCTAGGACCAGCTACACCCAGTGTTACATGCTGAGGTTGCATCAATGGAATTCTCTCTAAGGTAAAAGTGATTAAGATTGATCCATAGCTAAAATTATTCATCTTACCACTCTTTAACTTTGTAAACTACTCTTTCATTGAAGAAATTACGGCCTCACACTAGTTGAATATAGTTGGCTCAATACTCTTAAGTGCATATTGCATGTATGATCTATTCGCTAGATGAAGTGTCACACTACCTGCCAACTTTTCTATAGTGAAAAGGATTGTTCTCAAAGGAAAATCATGTACATCCTTGATGTTTATTTTCCCATCCTTGCTAGGCTGTGTACTTGGCTGACAAAACTGTCGAATGTAGTCCCTCACCGATTCACCCCCACGGGAAAATCCTGAAAGAGAAATGGGGGCACCACGTCTTGACAACCTGGTAAGAAAGTAAACATCATCGATCATAATAGGGACCACTTTGTCCCCTATGTGAAAATCCTGATCCATTGGATCCCATGCATGAACTAAGAACTGCAATAGTTCTAATTGTTGCCTCATCCCGGACAACCTGAAGTATTTGAGCAACCCACAGTTTCTGAGGGCCTCAATAATACCCAGATCATTTAGGGAAACCATGTCTTGTTCTTCATGCTCACTTTCTTGCTAAGTAATAGACATTTTGATCCGATCAAATCTTGAAATCAAACCATAAGTTTAGTTAGGATCCATTCATGCAAAAAACTAGAGAAATTTTGGGTCAAACAGGTGAAACAAATTTGTGAACTCACCCAACGCAACCCAGGTTAGGAGACAGTGTGTTGCAGAGCAGGTAACCTTCTGTTTGAGTGCTCTGTAGTGTAGTTTTCAATGTGGAAGGCTGCACTGATCCCAGGGCGAAATATACTAACCTCAGGGGCCCAAAAAACCTAAAAAATTTGTTTGAAACTGCAAAAGAATGAAATGAAAAGAAAGAGAAGGGGTATATCTTCTACCTGGTCCGGATGACATGAGAAATGATCTACATAATCTCTCGCAATCATCTACTGAAGTTCAAGGTAAAAAACTGGTTCATAGCACACAACTAAATGGGAAATATCAAATGGTGAAAATAACATGGTAAATTCTTGTTTTATGTTTATTTCATGATCATTAAATGAATAAACTTTAGTCTTTACCTATTTTTACCAATGAAACAAGTATGTTTAATCTGTTTGGTGGTTATAGTTGACTTACTGAATTTGACGTGCACGATCATGAATTGTATCTTTGACCACGAAGCATACTTTTATCTCTTTTTCGAGCTTTGTTAAACATCGATAAAGGAACCCCCTTGGAGTCCTCTTTAAGCTCTTTCCAAACTCTTGAAATATGAAAATATTTCCAAGTTCTTGTCCTTTTCAGCTCGTTAACGGATTGGAAATGACATCTACTCAATATAAGTTTAACCCTTTTCAATAGGTTATCTCTTGTATTATTTTACGCTTTTTCGGACTTGAGAGACAAATCTACAAAAAAGAACTTGTGGAGTTTTCTTTTTGTCCCTTTTCAAACTCTCTAAACATGAAAAGGACCAAGTTATAATTGTCATTAAACTTGTTAAAACATCAAATAGAGACAAACTTGTCCATCATGACAAGAGCAAGTTTCACTTTTGCTAGACTCATTAAAACATCACATAGTGATGGATTCACCCGAAGGGTGGAATTATACAAAAATCATATGTTATCCTCCTCAAGATTGATAAAAAATAAAGAGGTACTAGTCAACAATGACTGGGGAAAATGGGAAAAGGGGTAAACCACTTTATGGTAGCAGGTCGCTCTTGAACATGACACTTTCACTTCATCTCTGTGACTACTTGGGTTGGGTTATCTGCTTGATGGTTATCATACCTATGGTCTATCATACCATCCATTACTTTGGTTTTGGGTCAATGCTGCCAATTCATTCAGTGTCGCTGACATGTTCAAGAGAAGTCACTCAATTAAATTCATCCTTTGCAATACTCATAAACCTTCATTTTCATGATTTCCATTCCTGAACCTTGTGTCATCAGTCACATTCTGTCTCCAAAAATCATTACACTCATTTCGTGTCGTTGATGTGGGATACATCAAGGCCCTCCTGCGATGAGTCACTTCTTGTCAACGTCAGTACATTATCCAAGAAGTTGAATTAGAAACACCCTTCCAGTACCTTGATGTAATGCCCCACTTAAATCTTATCCTGCAAATTTTGTTAATGCTTACATTATCTGAAAATATTGAGAAATATTAGTCTAATATAAAATTCATGATTTCCATTATTCAAATTCCCCACTTACTTTATCAAATTGAATATTAGGTAGGATATGGTATCCTTCCATTATTTCAAATAATATATGCATTCATCTCACATTCCCCAATGTACCCTCACATTTACTTGGGAGAAGACATGGTCCTCTCCAACTCATTATCAATATATATATTCATTTCACATTCCCCAATGTACCCTCACATTTATTAGGGATAAGACATGGTCCTCTCCATGTAATTACATCTCACATTCCTCAATGTACCCTCACATTTACATGGGAGAAGACATGGTCCTCTCCAACTCATTATCAATATATATATTCATTTCACATTCCCCAATGTACCCTCACATTTACTAGAGTGAAGACATGTCCTCTCCATGTAATTACATCTCACATTCCCCAATGTAACCTCACATTTACTTGGGAGAAAACATAGTCCTCTCCATTTAATTATCAATATATATCCATCTCATATTCCCAAATGTACTTTTCAGATTTATTTGGGAGAAGACATGGTCCTTTCCCATTAAATTCTCAATTTTATATTCATGTAACATTTACAAATGTACTCCCAGCTTTACTTGGGAGAAGAGAAGTCAACTGTAAGGATGGATGAGAAGTTAATGGCATTAATGAGAGGTGGTTGAGATGGATAAGGGAAGGAGGGTATAAAAGGGAAGGGGGAAGGGAGAAAGGGGGATGTTGGGTCTTACTTATGATTGTAGGGGTTGGTTGTGATTGTTTGGACTTGTTGTGTTTTTGGAGACCTTAGGAACCTGTGGAGGTTTCTTGGGTTGTTGAGAGGAGGGAAGTATTGTTATCTTGGTCTGGATCATTCATCCTGGACACACACACACTACATCTGGTTGGACTTGGGCTCAGAGGGCTAGGGAACCTGTGGAGGTTTCCTGGGCTAGGGATTATTTCCTAGTTGGCTGGGAGGTAAATCTAGTTGGGCCCATCAAGAGGAGCATTCAGCAGAAGCAACAGCATAAAGGTATCTCCATCAGCCACCAGTACAGGTATTCCTCCATAGACTACTCTTGTAAATTTTATCAGAATGAAATATTCACCTTAATTTATGCTGATTAGAATGAAATGATAAAATTGTATTTGTTTAAAATCCGTGTAAGTAAGTAAGTTATCACCTCTGATCGCATTTCATTTTAGAAGAAAGTAGATCTGCTAGCAGACCCTAGGGTAGGTCTCTTACACATGGTATCAAAGCCAGGTTCAAAATCTGGACCTTCAAACCCACACTAGATTGGTCTCTGTCATACAAACCATATGAATATTGTAGCACTACACTATAGCCTATTTGGTAGCTTCTCCCAAGCCTAGCGGACTCACCATACTATGATGCACTAGCACTAAAACCGTACTCCAAAAGAGCCCTCGGGTTTCTCATAGGAGGTTCTCCATATCTAGACGGTAGTTTTGGTATTTGGGTTGACAACTTTCAAGATATTACTGTTATCAGTAATTTGTTGAGGGGGTTCAGTGTTTCAAAGCACAAGGATACCTTTAGGCCATATTTTCTCTTTGAACTCAACAATCAACCCTTGCATTTCCAAATCTTCGACAGCTGCCTTAGCTGCAACATTCTGTGATGCCTTCTTGTTGGTGAAACCAGGAAGGGATTCGTACTTTTCCCCATTGATTATCACAGTGCACTTGAATTACGGAAGATGGTCTTGGCGCTCATTTACAACTTCATAGAGAGGCAATGGCAAAGATTTTTTTTGTGCATATTCTTGCAATCTATTCTTGAACATCTGCACAGGAGACACCATTTCAAGAAATGAAATGAGACGAGAAACCCAAAAACAAGAGCTCGCCTACAAGACTAAATTTTCCCTAATTATTGCCCTAATTTCTGTGTAGATAGCCCTATTTGTTGCCGAGCATGCATGCCCTCTCAAATAACGGTTCATAATTATCTTGATCTTAAGCTGATATCATAGTGACTGGATGGATTGAACAATGCAGTTAGCTTAGTTCTAGTTTGTGTCCTCGAACACTTGTTGAATAAAATATCACCTTTTCATCTCAGAATAAAGATATTACATTTCCTAGAAAACTAAAGTATAGGAAATGCAATTCCAACTATGTTCTTAAGACCACAACAGAATTGCAAGTGCATGTAGTTAGTTAGATGTAAATATACATAAATAATAAAGCTTGTATGTTTTTTATGATAGTCACAACATAGAAAAAAAAAATTTACTCTGAAGAGCAGCAGATGGAGACCTGGTGTATTATCTTGAATGAGAAATGATTAAGTATTCTCAATTTCTTTGGTACCTGAATAAGTGGGTCTGTAACTCCAACTGTACAGTCCCTTCCATAGCGACTAGCACATATCACATTTTTCTTTGAATTCAAAGTTGCTTCAACACAATTTGCATCGTCTTTACATTGTTCACCAGGATAATGAAAACGTTCATCAATGACTTCGTCAAAAGAATCGACATAAAGCTTATTGCTTTCAAAGTCTTTCACTTTAGACAGTTCACAAAAATTAATCAAGCTCGTCTCTTTAAATAATTTAGTTTCATTTTCATCCACAGGTTGAGTTGCCACTCGACCACCAGCCGGACGGGAATTATCCCAACCAACAAAATCAATGCCCATAGGTGCATCTAGGCATCCCTCCAGCCTTTTCCCAGATCCATGCAGTAGAGAAATTTGTCTTGATTCCAATTTTATATTTTTATCTATCTCCAAAGGTACAGATCGAGACTCATTTGAGCAATATTTGTTCTTAAATTCAGTGGCACCTACCCGAATCCATCGACTCTGCATTGTATTTCTATTCATGGATAATCTACTAGTATCGAGGTCAAAGAGACCAATGAAAAGGAGGAATAATGCCACTTTGTACTGTGTATGTTTTAGAATGTCGTAAAGATGAACTTTGCAACCCAACAGCCATCTGAAATGGGCATTGTGCTATCAAGGTATCCACAGTTTCTACAGATGGAATTCCCAGACATTTAGAAAACTCTTCAGGTTGGTAGAATGGAAGATTGAGGACTGGAAAAACTGAATTGGTTGTTGCTTTCACTAGACCTTCTAAATCGGCTTCACAAGGTTCACTGCTCCAAACTTCCTAAAAACATAAGAGGAGGGGAGCAAGAAAGAAAAAAAATTACTATTAGATATTTTAAGAGTTCTTCTTAGCTGTCAATTACCAAAGGAAAAAGAGTTGAAGGATAAACTTGCAGATGAGAACAAAGTGTTGCCTGCTAACCATACTAGTCAGGTGGAACTCTGAAAAAAGTAGATATCGGAAGCATAGTATAAATTCAACTTACCTTTCTTCGTGAGGATTCTTGTCCCACTACTTTCCCTTGATCTGTTGTGTCCTCAATCTTAGCACCAAGTTCTTTAGAAGCAGACCCAAAATCATGCCCACTAGGTGATTAGGTTGGAAGATTCTCCCTATGGCTTTGTGTCAATGAAGGATAAACAATGTCTCTTCTCTTCCCCTGATGAGCCACATTTTTACCAACACTTTCTTCTTGAATTTATTTTTGAAAACCTCAAGAGATGAAGAAAGTATTTCTGCCCTGTGGGGTGAACTTGTCATTCGTCTCACCTGCAACAAACACCTTGTTTGGCATAGTTGTTTCCAAAGAATTATGATGATTTTGTATACAACTAAGAGAGGTCTCTTGAATAGGTGTTCCTTCAGCTTCATCCAGGATCAATAATTGGTTTCCACACCCCTCACGTTTTACCGATGCATTATCAATAGAACCCTCCTCTTGTGCCTTACAAAAATCTTCAATATTACTAGATTTATGATCGAGCTGTTGTACACAACTTTCAGATCCTCCAATTATGTTGGCTGAACATACCGTAAAATCATCTTCCATTGAATCTTTTTTAGATATTTCTGAATTGTTAGAAGGTGCATCACTAATCTCAAATTCTTGCTTATCTTCAGTAACTCTTGAATTACCCTGCATAACTGAACTATTATCCTTGTTAATAACACAGACAACACTCCTAGCTAAAGGCATATTATCCTCAGTTATAGGCCTATCATCTGAATTTTGAGGCTTAAGTGGTTGACTGTCTGTTCCCATGGTTTGAGATTGTTCCAGCTCATATTCATCCAGATTCCCCCATTTAATTTTTGGAACCTGAGTGAAGGGTGAACCTAAAATTGACTGATTTAAAACCTCTGATTCGTGGTTAACAATGGAGGAGCCTCCCTTACAACTGTCTGAAACATTAGAATATTTAGGGTTTTGCCTTTAATAGAATCCATTTCCAGGTGTAATAATGAAGGGATAAGACTTTTGTAAATCTTATTTCATATGCTTCACTATAAGTTTACTTACAATTTTAATTCTGTAGCATGTGCCAAACCTTTGTTCCTTTGGACTTCAATGTTGATTTTCTCCCCATTCAATGAGTTTATAATCAAGAATGTTACAAATTTGAGGCTCCATTTCTTATCACACAGGCAACCTCAAATACAAAACATACTTCTAAATCCCTGATTATTTTGATTGTTCTCATTAGAGATTCCACAGATTTTAACTGATTTAGAAAGTACGCAGGTCAATCTTATCATTTATGGCACTAACAAAAGTGGGGTGCTTTAATAGCTAGGGAGTGGGGGACATCTTTTCTCTGAGAGGCCAGGCACAGGATGACCACAAATATCTCCCCCACCCTATCTGCATGCAATAAGAGTACCTTGGTCCTCTGGGTGCAAAGGTTTTTCCCACCCTGAGTTGTAAGAGCATCTCATAGCATGGATCCCTATTTAACCCAAGATCTCTAAGTTGTGAAGACTTGCACGTGAGGTTCTCTGTATTTTCTATTCTCATGGTGCTTTATAAATCCAGGGTTGAGTGGCTCTATGCTAATTTGCTTTATTTCATTTCCTCTATTCTTTCTGGTTTGACTGCCATTTTTTGGTAAAAAGATAAAAAAAAAAACCAAGTAGTTATACAGATCTTATTATAACTCTAGTTCTGATCAAGAGTAAGCATGGGGCACAATCAAGAGTCATTGCTAGAACTCTGGGTTATTATTTGGAAGGTTGTGAAGGACACTTATAGGATGGCAAACAAATAACAACAATAGAATACCATGAATTAAGCAGCATACAAACTCTGAATGGTTGCTGCCCAGAAATGGTTAAAACTATGCAGAGGTTACATTTCCGACTTTCCAGTGCATAGTTCTGCCCATTTCTAGGCAGCATTTATTACAAATCTGCATCGTGAATAATGTTTGTCAATCAAGAACACCAGCTGTTGTGCTATCTGAATTGTACAGTTGTATAATTGTATTGTATTAGCAAGGTCAATGTGATCAACTTTATGCAATTTTACGTATGAGTCAATGACACTGCAAACAACATGTAATGGTTATTGTAGTGTACTTGTTCCAAGTTTTTGAGAATTTTTTTTGATATTTTTTTTAGTAAAATTTGTTTCAAATTTTATTGGAAATACAAATTTGCACTGTAATCTTTATACATTGTTCTAAGTTTTAGAGATTTTTTTTTGTATATTTGTTAGTAAAATTTATTTTAAAATTTGATGGAAATTTATTGGAATCACAAATTCCAGCTGTAATGTAATCCTTATACAATCTAGTCTAATTTATTTATTTATTTATTTTCATCAGAAACTGAATTTATTTATGCATTTTATAAAATTCCATCATAAATGATATTTTAGATTTAGCATTAATATATTATATAAATTGAAATTAGTATTGTATAAAAATTGAAATAAAATAATAAATACATCAATTTATATAGTATTGATTGTTTTGATGTAAAATGTAAGTTATTTATTAAAGAAATGTACTATGTATTAAGTAAATTTTAATTAAAAGGGTATGAATAATTTATACAAGTTGGATATATATATATATATATATATATATATATATATATATATATATATATATATATATATATATATATATATATATATATATATATATATATATGGGGGAGTGTATGCTCAAAGAGCCAAAGAACTATAATTAAAGGATTTTCCAATTAAAAGCTCAACAACTATTGGAGTTGGTTTCCCAACTTAGTTTCAAAGGTAAACATTGTGTTCATTATGCCTTGAATGGTTTTGATACTTCTGTGTCTAAGAAAGAAATATGTGTTTGAGAGTTTTTCCTTATATGTAAACTACTACTTAAAATAAGATTAATGGTTTATTGATGAGTACACAAGAATGGTGAGTATTTTGAAGGCCACTAAGAGCGAACTAATATTTGAGTATATTAAAACAATTCATTAAAAATATGTAGGCTATATAAGAAATCACACATGAGAGGATTTAATAGATCCTTGGGAATCTTCTCAGTACTAATAATGCTTGTTTACAAGCATAGTAAAAGAAAAACTTATGACTATCATGTATGTGAGTTAGCTAAGAGGGACAAGACCTAGGATGGATTAATGAGTCTTGCGTATCATACAGATATTGGAACAATCCAAAATGGTGAGGACGCAAAGAAATCAAGGTCCAGGAGAGTCATCACAAGGACCTCCTACAAATAACCCATTACCTTTGCCAGAATTGACTCTATTTTGCATTCCCTGGAAGCAATTAATGAAACCTTAAGAGGGCGCCAAACAAATGAAATGGAAGGGGAATACCCTTCATTAGGGTTAGGGAACCCCGAGGGATCTAGAGACTATGATAAAAGACCTCCAGTTGAGGACATTACTAGGGAGCTCCAGAAGATTAAGCTCCCAGAGTTTGCAGGAGGTCGTGCTAGCGAGTGTGCAGAAGCCTGGTTAGAGGGGATGGGAAGGTGTTTTGCACTAAGAGATTACAATTCCAATTCCAAAGCCAAAATAGGAATATTCCAACTCAGAGATAGTGCTCTGAATTGGTGGGGTAACTTGGAGCATCAACTACACCTCACTCCAGACACAGTTACTTGGGAATTATTTGAGGATAGGTTCAGGAAGAAGTACCTGCCAATGTATTATGAAGAACAGAAGGTAGGAGCCTTCCATGCCTTGATATAGGGAGGTCATACTATAGAAGAATATGAAATTCGATTTATGGAATTGGTCAAGTGTGTCTCCTATATGGATACTGACCAGCGCCAAGCGGATCGTTTTATGTATGGATTGAGACCTAAGATTAGGGCAATGGTACGGATGTGGAAACCATCCTCAATTGCAAAAGCTATAGAACAGGCTCATTATGTCGAAGAACACCTAGACTTAAAGGGTGAAGGCAGAGCCATCTTTCCATGTCAAATAGGGTTTATGGGAAAGGCCTCTCGTACATTCCCAAGGGGAGGAAGTCAGAGTCCACCACCATATGGAAACAGGGTTATACCTAGAACATCGACAATAGGGATTTCAATGGTTTCTAGTGCAACTTCACCCACAGCTTCAAGGGCACGTACAAATCAAAGTCATATGTGAGGAGCAGCAAGTGGGGGTAGGGGTTCTAGGGGAAGAAACTCTTTCCAAAGAACTCCACAACATTCAGCTCAAGGTACACCACGCATCACTTGTTGGGGATGCGGAGGACCTCATTACCAGCAGGACTACCCTGCTGGTTTCGAACTGGTAACAACAAAAGAGAGGGAAAAGAACCAATGGGGAGAGCAGGTAGCCACCACTGAATCTATATAGTAGTTGACAATCAACAAGTTGAACACTAGTCTATTGTGGTAGAAACCTCAGGTATGATAAACGAAGTAAAAGTTAAAATTTTGTTTGACTCTGGTGCTACAGATAGTTTCATTTCACTAGTTGCATTAGAAAAATGTGGGTTGGCAGCCTATGAGCACGATGAATTTAAACAAGTTGATATGGCTTCTGGAATAAAACAAGTAGTAGGGCCTAGTGTTGACCAATGTCAGGTAAACCTCGGGGTGTGTATGAATAAGTTGAAGGCATACATCATAGCATTGGGGGCGTATGATGTAATTATTGGAATGGACTGGCTAGAAGCCCATCGAGCTTTGGTAGACTGTTTCAAGAAGAAGGTGATCTATTTAGATGATGAAGGTAGGAAAATTGAGATTTGTGGAATCAAGATGGGAGTGTCCCTACGATTCATATCCAAGATGAAGGTAAAATGTTGTCTCAGACAAGGTTGCAAACTATATTTGGTCAAGACTGTAAGTGACTAGAAAGGACCTTCCCTGGATTAACATCTAGTTTTGGCAAAATTCAAGGTTGTTTTTCTAGAGGAATTGCCTGGATTACCTCCTGTAAGAGATATTGATTTCACCATTGATATGAAACCAGGTGCAGAACCAATATCTAAGACACCTTATAGGATGACAAGTCCAGAGCTTTGTGAGTTGTAGATGCAGTTAAAGGAGCTCCTAGACTTGGGATTGATCAGACCTAGTATTTCCCCTTGGGGTGCACTAGTAATTTTTGTCAAGAAGAAGGATGGTTCCTTGCGGCTATGCATAGATTATAGAGACTTACATAGAGCCACGATAAAGAATAGGTACCCAATAGCTCGAATAGATGACTTATTTGATCAAATTAAGGGGGAAACAATCTTCTCAAAAATTGATATACGATCTGGGTACCACCAATTGAGGATAAAGGAGGATGACATCTCAAAAACTTCATTTCAAACTCGGTTTGGGCACTATGAGTTCATAGTTGTTCCATTTGGTTTAACCAATGCACTAGAAGTATTCATGAGCCTCATGAATGGTGTGTTCAGGAAGTATTTGGACCAATTCGTGCAAGTCTTCCTCGATGACATTCTTATATATTCCAAGAATGAAAAGGAGCATGAAAATCACCTAAGGGTGGTATTGACTTGTTTAAGGGAAAATCAATTGTATGGGAAATTGTCAAAACGTTCCTTATTTTAGAAGAAATTCCATTACCTTGGGCACATCATTTCAGGAGAAGGGATTTTAGTTGATCCGGAAAAGGTGAAGGCCATAATGGATTGGCCAGTACCAAAAAATGCCCATGAGGTACGTAGTTTTATGGGGCTAGCTGGGTATTATTGTAGGTTTGTGGAAGGGTTTTAAAGGATTGCAAAACCCATCACCACATTACAACGAAAGGGGGTTAGGTATGAATGGAAAAATGAATGTGACATTGCATTCACAGAGCTGAAGAGGTTACTAAATAGTGCATCGATCCTTCACGTACTAGACATGAGAAAAGACTTCACTGTTTGCACCGATGCTTCGGTGCAAGGATTGGGTGCGGTATTGATGCAAGAAGGCGGGGTAATAGCTTATGCTTCTAGAAAATTGAAGAAGCATGAAGAGCTATATGCTACCCACAACTTACAATTGGCAGCAATAATGTTAGCCTTGAAGCTATGGAGACACTACCTCATTGGGAGAAGATTTGAGTTAAGAATGGATCATTAAAGCCTGAAGCATCTCTTCACTCAAAGGGATTTGAACGCCAGACAAAGGCGATGGAGCAAACATGAGTGAGTATGATTTTGAAATCTCATACATCAAGGGAAAGGAGAATGTAGTGGTGGATGCACTAAGCAGGAGGCCACGAACCTTCTCCGTAGTAGCCTTAAAGGTAAATTTAAGGGAGTGGATATTGGAGAAACTCTTTGAAGATAGTTGGTATCTAAAAGTCATCTCAGCTATCCAGAATGGGAAACAGATAGAACTAAAGTTTGAAGGATATGTCCTTGAACCAGATGGGCTATTGAGATTCCAAGGGAGAATGTACGTACCTCAGGAAGGGGGTATAAGAGAAACCATCCTTAGAGAGTCTCATAGAGCACTCTATTGTGCACATCCTAGGGTAAAGAAGATGTACGCAGACACAAGGAAACTATTCTTTTGGGCAAGCATGAAGCATGACATAGTCTAGTTTTTCGCCAAATGTCTTGAATGTCAACGAGTGAAGGCCGATCATCGCCATCCAGCAGGACTCCTACAACCTCATGACATCCCTACATCTAAATGGGAAGTAATTTCCATGGATTTTGTGGTGGGTTTTCCACTCACTTCCCAGAGGCACAATGCTATATTGGTTATAGTTGATAAATTAACCAAAAGTGCCCATTTCATCCTAGTAAGGGACACTTACGATGTTACGGATGTGGCGCGAGTGTTTGCCAATGAAGTTATCTGACTGCACGGATTGCCCACAAAGATCATTTCTAATAGAGACTCCCAATTTACATCTAGGTTTTGGACAAGTTTGCAGTCAGCTTTAGGAACTTAGTTAAACATGAGCACTACATATAATCCAGAAACAGATGGGCAGACTGAAAGAGTAAATCAGGTTCTGGAGGACATGCTTAGGATGTATGTCATGGATAATCAGACTCGGTGGGAAAGGTACTTACCATTGGTAGAGTTTGCCTATAATAACAGTTATCACAGTTCGATCGGGATGCCTCCTTATCAAGCTCTATATGGAAGGCCTTGCAGGACGTCGTTAAGTTGGGAAAAGTTGGAGGACTGAGTGATGGCCCGGAATTAGTTTAAGAAATGGAGGAACATGTAAAGCAGGTTCGACAAAGGTTAAAGGAAGCACATGATAGACAAAAGAGTTATGTTGATTCACATAGGATTGATCGTAGTTATGAAGTCAAGGACCAAGTTTTTATTCGTATCCGGCCCAACAAAAGCACCATCCGGTTTGGGAAGGGGATGAAATTGTCACCTCGATTCGTAGGACCTTTTAGGATCAAAGAGAAGATTGGACCAATTTCCTATCATCTTGTACTGCCGCCCCATTTGCATAAAACTCATGATGTTTTTCATGTATGTGTTTTACAACATTATGTTTCTGATGAATCTCACAAAATGGATTGGCAGGACTTGCAGGTCTCCGACATGGGAACCGTAATGGTAGAACCATTACACATATTGGACCGTAGGGTTCGAAAGCTTAGACATCATACGGTGGACCAAGTTAAGGTCCGGTGGGACAAGTATAGCCCAAGATCTGCTACCTGGGAGGATGCAGAGACTATGCATCGTGACTACCCCTCACTTTTTGAGCATTTGTGATGCCTATTTTGACTTAGATAGCTACCTATGTTAAGGTTCTATTTTGCAGTTCCATGTTATTTATTTATGAACATTATGTAATATTGATGCATTTGGTTTGACACATAAAACTACTTATATGAATCAGTTGATAGATTTGATATTGATGATAGAAATGTTTGATGTATGGACTACATGTATGACTCACTTAGTGATGGATTGTCTAGTGCGTAACTTATCAGAATTATTTTGGTTCATATATAGCTCAAGTGGATATGATTTATTTAAATGAATGACTTAGTGAGAATTCCTAGATTGACACATGGATACTAGACTTAATAATGTGATGATTATATGTCTTGTTGTTATATAAATGCATGAATGAGAGCTAACTCGCAGGGGGAAAAGAACTATATGATAGCCAAGAGGGAAGGACGAGACATCTCATGAGGAAGGTATAATGTACATTATTTTAATACATTTGGTATCTACTTAATATGCACTCTTATGACACAAGTAAAATGCAAATGACAGGTGGCAAGATGACTTGACTAGATTATTTGATGACAAGTCCAACCAGCTCTATAGTGTGGTCCGTATTATTGTATTGACCCTAGTTCTGTAGGAGAGGTGGAGGCATTTCCCACCGTGTATCCTTCGAAACCTGGAATCGTGGGAGGGTAGTGGTGGACACGTTCCCCTAGAAATGTGATGACGATTGCCAGTTGCTTGCTAGGGAAGTTAGGTCGATGTATTCGATGCTTCCACCATGTCAGTTTTATCAGTGGTTAGTATGGCCATTGCCACTGATAAAGCAACAAAGGACGGATAGGGTGGGAATGGAAGTAGGCCAAGATGGATAGGAGGATATAGATAAGTTGGAGACTCTTGATGGGAAGTAATGTCATTGTCTGACTTATCAGATTTTATTGTTATAACTCTCTCTAGTTTGCTATGCTTTCAAACTCCTTGCATCTTTTCATTCTAACTTCGGGATGAAGTTTTCTGAAGGAGGGGTGTATGTAATGCCCTGCTTAAATCTTATCCAGCAAAGTTTGTTAATGCTTACATTATCTGAAAATATTGAGAAATATGGGTATAATATAAAATTCATGATTTCCATTATTCAAATTCCTCACTTACCTTCTCAAATTGAATATTAGGTAGGATATGGTCTCCTTCCATTATTTCAAATAATATATGTATTCATTTCACATGCCCCAATGTACCCTCACATTTACTTGAGAGAAGACATGGTCCTCTCCAACTCATTATCAATATATATATTCATTTCACATTCCCCAATGTACCCTCACATTTACTAGGGAGAAGACATGGTCCTCTCCATGTAATTACATCTCACATTCCCCAATGTACCCTCACATTTACTTGGGAGAAGACATGGTCCTCTCCAACTCATTATCAATATATATATATATATATATATATATATATATATATATATATATATATATATATATATATATTCATTTCACATTCCTCAATGTACCCTCACATTTACTAGGGTGAAGACATGGTCCTATCCTTGTAATTACATCTCACATTCCCTAATGTACCCTCACATTTACTCGGGAGAAGACATAGTCCTCTCCATTTAATTATCAATATATATATCCATCTCACATTCCAAAATGTAATTTTCAGATTTACTTGAGAGAAGACATGGTCCTTTCCCATTAAATTCCCGATTTTATATTCATGTCACATTTCCAAATGTACTCCCAGCTTTAATTGGGAGAAGAGAAGTCAACTGTAAGGATGGATGAGAAGTTAATGACATTAATGAGAGGTGGTTGAGATGGAGAAGGGAAGGAGGGTATAAAAGGGAAGGGGGAAGGGAGAAAGGGGGATGTTGGGTCTTACTTATGATTGTGGGGGTTGGTTGTGATTGTTTGGACTTGTTGTGTTTTTGGAGACCTTAGGAACCTGTGGAGGTTTCTTGGGTTGTTGAGAGGAGGGAAGTTTTGTTATCTTCGTCCGAATCATTCATCCTGGACACACACACACTACATCTGGTTGGACTTGGGCTCAAAGGGCTAGGGAACCTGTGGAGGTTTCCTGGGCTAGGGATTATTTCATAGTTGGATGGGAGGTAAATCTAGTTGGGTTCGTCAAGAGGAGTGTTCAGCAGGAGCAACAAGACAAAGGTATCTCCATCAGCCATTGGTATAACTATTCCTCCATAGACTACTCTTGTAAATTTTATCAGAATGAAATATTCACCTTAATTTATTTTGATTAGAATGAAATGATAAAATTGTATTTGTTTAAAAGCTGTGTAAGTAAGTAAGTTATCGCCTCTGATCACATTTCATTTCAAAAGAAAGTAGATCTACTAGTAGACCCTAGGTTAGGTCTCTTACACTTGAACATACATCAATGGAAAGTTTCTCGCTTTTGGTGATAGGTTAACATCACTGGCCTTCAACCGAAAAAATTTGTATGGTGTTCAACATCAAAACATCTATTCACACCATGTAGAATGTACTACAGTACCTTGAGAATCATTATCATTATTGGTGATCTCTCTCGCGTCTATTAATGGCTTACACAATTGGCTGGTAATCAGACGATGTCTTCCCATGTTCGACTTCAAATCACATATTCACATGATTAGGATTGTACTTGAGCAAACGATTGAATGAGATAGAAGACCTCGGATCTAGTTTCATCCATCCGAGTCGCGATTGAAGGAGAGTACTAAATCATTTGTACGATGGCTTTACACAGATGGTCCTCCTATCATGGGTCTATATCTGTAGATGACTATGTGATTTATGTACATGTAATGAAAATTTTATATGCTGAGCATGGGTATTCCTTCCCTCAGCGTTTCAGGAAAATCTAAAATATCATGATGTTGTGTATTGTAATAGATGTAGGTCAACATCCGCTTCAGAACCTCCTCATCACATCGTAAATCATATCCCTCAACATTATCATTTTTGACTTCATGCTTTAGGGGGCAGCTATTACAAGTCTATTTGGGCACATCACTCCCAACATTCAGATCAGTACTATTAGGGCTCATCAAACCCTAATTCAGTTTCTACTAGCCCTAGACAAGTCATCACATTGAATGCCATCATTCCTAAGAGTTTCCTGGCCTGAAGAAATCCTGAAATGACTCCTTGAGGGACCAACGTAGCCTTGGTCAAGGGTAAATGTGTTTCAGAGCACTTAGGCCCATTCAAGCCTGCTCTGTAGAGCACCTAGGCCCACTTTGACCTGCACTGGGTGAGATTGAGTGAAATCTTCATAGGGTTCTAGGAATATTCCTACATTCTAGACCATTATAGAAGATTCCCACTTCTTATCCTCTCTTATGAGATCGAAATTGGATAGGGAATGAATCAAATAACCTCCTATCCTCTCATCCCTTCCTCCATGGAAAATAACTCCCAAATTGGAAAGCCATTCAATGCCCAATTTATGACAAAACCACGTCCATTTCCCTATAACTTGAGCACTCATCATAGTGATCAGGGGTTGGACTTTGAATAATTTTAAGGAGATATTGTTGGTTTGAGGTTTGAGATCATAAGCAAGTATTGTTATGCTGCCAGAGTGTTGTGATTTTGGTGTGATGAAGGATGGAACTCAAGCTGGATGAATGACATGGGATCAGACTTCTTTGGTTGTAACTCTTCCTTCTACTTAATAAAGTTGTTTACACCTTTTACCATATTCTTGTCTTTATGTATGACGATTATATGTATAAATGCTTTCGATTCCATTTGCTTATAGTAGATAGATCTCTTGATTTGATTCGTTTTTGTCCTCTGTTTATGATTGCAGGAACTAATCGAGCAGATTCATTTCGAGAAGGAGCGACGAGAGCTATTCAAAGGACACAAAGGGAAGCGAAAGATAACAAGTAGGTCCCTTGTCTTATTCATCTTTTATAGGAAAAGGTTAAACTCTTTAATTCTGTTGTTCTAAGTGTAGCTACCCACTTAGGGAAGTTTTGTTTATCCGTAGATGCAAAATTCCACATAACAATAGCCCATTAGTATTTATATAAGGTAACAAGGTAGTATGTGTATGATCCTCCATAGTATGTATACAAGAGCTAAGGTTTTCCATGAGACGAACCATTTAATCATGGACTTGTGATGGAAATTGGTCATTGAATGTGAGGAAATCACCAAAGATGAATGTGAAAGCTAAGGCAATAAGTCTTTAGATAAACCACTAAAGAAAGATTCCGTTGGAGTTAATAGGGGAAAACCCATTATAAGAGAGCCTACAAGTATTTCTTTCAACCAATAGGAGAGGGGGAAGTGGTTGGTGTTTGATGTAAGATTAAATTCAAAGCAAATGGCTAAACATGGTTTAGTGATATAAGACTTCCCTCCACGTGACAATTATTTTAATCACCCTATTAATTATAGCAAGAGTGGTAAAAATAATTGGTCCTTCAAATCAACAACCCAAGGATCAAAAGACTTGCAAGACACTGTGCATTATACATGCAGGCCTTGTCTCTCTTTGTTGTTGGTTTCTATTTAAATGACATCACATAAGAAAATTGCATTCTTGGTTTGATAATTGAAGTCACATTCATAGCCTTGCGGGTTAGCTCAATTGGTCAAGTCCCCATTGTTAAAGCACCTTTGCTATTGAGAGGTCATGGGTTTAATTCACTCGACACTCTTGGGGTTAGGTTCCATAGTTGAGTCAGAAGGAAGTGATCCTTTGGGTTGATATGCTTGGTACAATATTCCATGGACATAGCGGTCAATGATATCCGGAGATTGTGAACCACATAGGAAAAAAAATAATTGAAGTCACATTCATACTTTTGAACTTGAATTGCAAAAGTCACTCACACTCTGTAGAATAAAGGGAAATTGCATATTTTGAATATAATTTTACTCTTGCATTTAACATAAAATAATTATATTAATTAACTCAAGCTCTAACATGACTCTATTTAACAAAATTCTATGTGAAATAACAACTATAAGCTCTTTATTTGAATTCTAGACTCAAGCACATAAAAATAAATGAGAAATTTTATAAGATAAATAACAACACAAATGAAACAATAACACATGTTCTACTAAACATCGTTACCTCCTAATAACATAAACTTAGATTACGATATAGCAGTGCTAAACAATTGCTAGAAGTGAAGAAGAAGTGAAGCGATGCTCCTTGAACCAATGCTTAGCATTTAATCTGCTTGTAGTGATTTGCAGTAAAGTCTTGAGAGCAATAAAGATTTACTCACTCGTTTTAATTCCTCTTTCTTTCAGGTTTTATTTAAGCTCCGAAGCTCTCTCTAAATTTTTCAGTTTTTACCTATTTTTACCACCCACCTTTAATTTCTTTTAATGGTTGCAACTATACATACTTTATTTCATTTGTTTCTATGTCTCATTTATTTTTAGGTTTTGTTAAAATATATCACATAAAGGAAATATAAAACGACATAATACAAAAAAAAAAAAAAAAATAACTTTTTACTTTTTGATTTACCCTTTTCTTGTCTTTGTAAATATTCAACATATAAAAAACAAAAAAAAACTAACTACTAATTCTTTACACTAATCTACTTCTTCTAACTTACTTAGTTTCCTTCACATTTTCTTTTAAGTGTTTAACCTACTTCTTACAATGATTCCTAAAAACATTAGACATGTCATCACTTTTACAATATAATTTCATTGTTTGATCCGAGCTTAAACATGAATGCAACAACTTACATATATAATCATAAACACAAAGATGTAGCAAAAAAACACTTCATTTCATTAATAGAAAATACTGAACTATGCTTACAAGCAAAATGGAAATAAGAAAGCTTGGGCGATGGTAGATAATCTCTGATAAGAGATGTGGCGGCTACATGCCTATGAACTATGTTACAATGAGGTTCAAGGGCCTTTTTATTATTGGAAAACATGAGAAAACCCTAAACAACCAAAACCCTAACCCTAGGAGATGTAACACCAAGAGTTTGTTTGCCCTGTTGGGAAGCCAACTTCCCAGGGTCGTAACTTGGTCATATTATTTCCATTTGGCGTGTACGATACCTTGTTGGAAATGCCTTGCTATGTACTACATGTTTCACCATAAGCCCTTTCATATAGCTATGGACCTGCCATAGACCCCAAAAAAAATTCCATTTAAGGGGTCAAAACTACTCCGGAAATTCAGGACCTGAAACACTGCTAAAAATAGCAAATTCTGAAATGAATGAGGAAACAAATGAAATTGACTGGGGGATCTAGGTGGAATAGGTGGGTTGCCACCCATATCCACCTGGATCATTCCTCCCAGCGTAGGAAGCAATGGTCCCGATTGTGTGCAGAGCCTCCATGAGGTGAGGAAATTTTTGTTGAACTTGGTCCCTGGTGAACTACTTTCCCTGGTGAAGGAGTTGGCTTGCTTTGACAACTCGATAAAGATGTATTTGCTATTGGCGAGTTTTATTGATCTGTGTGTCCATGATCTAATCAGTTGTGGCATCTTCCATGTAGTCCGAGTTGAGCTCTATTGGTGTGAGTTGTTATGCAATGTCAGATGTGTCAAACAATGATGGAAAGTATTGCCAAAGGCGATCTAAATTAAAGACTGGGTGTAGACCAAGGAATGGTGGGATGCTGAGATCGAAGGCATTGTCATCGATGACCTTAGTGATGGTGTATGGCCCATATTAGGGAGGGTGAAGCCTGCCGCGAGGTCCAGCAAGGCGCTCCTTCTGTAAATGTAGCCAAACTTTGTTGCCCACCTGGAACTTGTGCAACACTCGATGCTGATCATGGCACTACTTGTACGTAGCATTGCCTCTGTCCAATATATCATGGATCTGTTGGTGGATGTGTTGAATGCGATCAATGAATCTATTAACCCTTTCAGCTTCAGACTGAACGTGAGATGAATCTACTGATGAGAACCAATATTGCAGCAAGAATGCTGCAGCTCCTGGGGCTACCAACTTTACTTTATCAACCCGGGCTTCGTAAAAAATTGGAGGTGACAGTGTTGTATACACAAGCAAATGCAATGGGTCCACTCTTTATCAATGCTGAGCTGGCGGTAGACCAATATGGTTTCTAAAACCAACCTTCTATTGATTTAGAAAAAGTTTGATTACCAATGAAGAAAGGGGAACTTTACCCTAATTGAGAGAATTGAAACATTGTCTACTGCAGTAATGAAAGACTTAAATAAATGCTTTAAACACACCACTCATCTAACTAGTTGTTAAGAGATCTTGATTTAGAAGAATTCTAAGCTAAAATGTGTGTAATCCTAACTATCCTAGGCATGCAATCTGAGATAATCAAACACTTTATTGTTGTGCATATGAATGAACACAATAACTCTTTTTTCCTTTTTGTCCTTTTTTTGTGAGAATGTGAATGCTAAATCTTCTTTGTGGTATGGCAGGTGGGTTAGAGATGGTTTTGAAGGGTCATGTGGCTTAGGAGGCAAACAATGGTCTTCTCCTAACTTTCTAGATGCATTTTCCTCAAATCAACCTCAAAACAGGCCACTACAGGTCATCTTATAGGATGTCTTAATGCACCTATAGGATGTCCTAATGCTCTTATGTGATCCCCTATATTCCTACAGGATCTGACCGAAAGAATAAAGAGGGGTTTGGAAGGTGGTATAAGGCTTAGGGAAGGTGAATGATGGAAGAAATAAGGCAAGGGAGTGGCTAGGACTTCCTTAAAGCTCAAACCAAAGTTTGTGAGATGCCTGGATTTGCTCAACAGACCTAGAAAGTTGTTCTTAGGGAATGATGAATTGGTTGATGGACTTTGTGGCTGTTGGCGATCATGGATGAATGAGGTTAGGCTAGGGCTGCTAACATGAGATCTTCCTGCACTATTGAAAATCCTGCAATACATACATCACATGCATTTAACCATGGATCATGTCAAACAAGAAAGATTTCCAATCAACATAAGAAAACAAGATTCCATTATTTAATTGCCTAGTTCATGCATGGAAATACTTGCAGAATATTATGAACACCATGAGATCTAATAAAAAGCTAGAGATATCAGAAAGAACAACTAAAACCTATTCCTGAAAGCTGAAAAGATGCTTGTCTAATTAGCAAAAAACCCTAAATTCCATAAGAAATCAGAATTATGTCTTTTTGGGGTTGAATAAGAGTTTTTCTTCAAACCATGGTCCATGAAGGGAGGAGTGAAGCGAAATCCACCTGATATAAACCTTTTTGGTATTCCTTTATCTCTCTAAAGCTACTGCTAAAGCTATGCACAAATGGAAGCAAACTAATCAAATTCACCACTACTTGCAATGAAACAATGCCAAAGTCAATTCAACAATTAATCTATGAAATAACCTAAGCATACAAGTACAATAAGAGGAACCTCTACTGCTAGGGTTGGGCCCTAACCAAAGAACTTCAACTCTTTGAGTCAACTTAGTGCTGGGTCACGGAAATGCTCATTCTCATTATCATATCAAAAATTATATAACAATTTTTTGCCACAATCCTTTTACTCGAAAATGCTCTAGGCCTCCTTATTTATACAACCGAAGTCTCCAACAACTTCCTTAAATATAGGGAGGCTTGGGTCCCAAACTCAAGATGAATTGGTTCTTAACTGCCACTGGCTCGGCTACCCATGATCTCCATGACTCAGCTGCTTGCAACTCCAAGCTAGTGTGATTTGATTGAGGGATATTTGAATGAGTGAGGATTTAATGAGGAAGATCCATCTCCTATAATCTCTTCTTCTTGTCTCATTCAAGTTCCTGCACCTGTTGTGCTTGTCAACAACCCCCCATTTATTAAAGCTAGTAGTAAAATATTACTTTAATAAATGGTGACCCTTTCAAAAAATGCATTTACCCAAAAAATCTCGCAGTGGAACTCTCACTGTGAGATAAGCGACAAGTTAACGAGCCAAGTTGTAGAATTGCGACTAGAATATGATGAAATTCTTAAAAAGGTTTCAGATTTCATAACTTGGTAAAATTCTGAGAATGGGAGAAGAGTCGACATGCCCAAACTGGATGAATCACATAAGGAGATCTTATTTGCAAGTTGGGTTCTCAGCTCAAAGAGGCAGAACATGCAACATAGGATGCGACAGCAGTAGCAAACAACGTCATTAAAAGTGAAAATGAAAATTTGCATAGTGCTAATCTTGTGGCAGAAACCACTCCTAGTTTCCTTCCAAATGCAAAACAACTTGAATTACAGTGGAAACAAGCAGCATAAGAAAGAACAGAAGAAATTAGGTAAGTGACCAGGTTAAACTAGGAGACATATTGACAATATCTGGTGAAACTGAACAGCCAGTGTATGACCCTGAAATGCCTAATTGTTTCTACCGAGAAAATGGTGCCAGCGCTCATCAATTCCGTGTTTACAGGACAACTGAAAGCCCGAGTCATCCAACCTACACTCCTGAAGACCATGCTAGATATTTGCGATTTGAAAGATCGAATGTAGGATTAGTCATTATGCACATTTCTATTTTTGTTTTATTTTGCTTAAATTTACGCAGGTCATTTAAAACTCCTCAACTTTTTTTGTAATAATCTATTTTTAGTTTCATAAGCTAGTATTTAAAACCCTCTCATGCATTCAGAGAGGGGTCCAGAAATTTTATCAAAAACATTCTTTAGAACATGCACTTCTACTCCCTTTGAGGAAGTTTTGGTGAAATTAATGGAACAGGATTTATTTTCTATTTGAATTCGACATCTTCTACTGAAATTACACTTCTTTACTCTTAGACGATGTTGGATGATTTGAAAGTAGATCAATATTGCTAGAGCACATGAGTAGAACGTATTATAAATTGTACTTTTATCTCTTAATTCTTTTTATTTATGCGTCAAGCAATACATTATCTTCAAGTTATTTATGTATGAAATTTTGGATTTTAGATTGTCATTATTGCACTATTGTATGATGATGATTTATAGTTTATGCTAAATACATGAATGATTTTTATGCGATATATCTCTCATATCGTTTCGGCTAAATTTTTATATGAAACAATCATTGTTAAACGGATTCACTTCTTATCGTAATTGAATTATCTTTATTATCAATTACTTTCAAATATCATTTTAGATCGCATATATCATGTTACTCCTGCGATAGTTATAGTTAGATAAATATATTTTTGATTAAGATAAACTGCACATGATTATTAGTTAAATTAGATTAGTTTGAGGTTAAGTATTACTCCAAAAATCTCAAAAAAATCATCCTGTTAGCACAAGCGTAAAATTAGATTGGGAAATAGGTCCCATCATCCCCAGTTGGAGCCACTATTCCAAATGGAAAAGGAGTTGTCCCAAGGTCCGGATCGGGTGGTTATCCCCCTTGTTGAGGCAACGATTTTTGAGCCTTCAACATATTTGGCGCTAGAAGGAGGGCCTGACTATGAATGGCAAGTAAATCTAAATCTACAGGTCATTCTAAGAGTAATACTCCCTCACCATCGCCTCCAACTTGTTCACATTCCAAATCTCCTATTCCCAAGTGAAAGTTGAAAAGAAAAATATAGAGCCCACTGTTGAAATCCTAAAAAAGCCAAACAGTTCTTCTTCTGGACCCCTTGAAGTACAATCTTTGATCCACAAATTACAAGGGATTTCAATATCTCAAGAAGAATCTGAGTTATCCCAAGACAATGTCACTTCTCAATATATCCCATCGCAACCGTTAACTAGAGCACAGAGTGAAAAACTTGGAATCCCACCATTTGAATTCCCTCTACCAAGTCATAAAAAGGCTAAGAAGACACAATCAGAATCCCAAAGCGAGGTTCTTTCATCATCATCGTCCTTTCCATCCATATCATTGCAAGGTCACACACTCGCTTCCCAACTCTAGATCGTGATTCACACAGGTACAAGAGCTGCACCATCCTCTACCCAATCACTTTCAATCACTGCTTCACCCACTTCTACTAATATTCCAATAATGGCACATAATCAACCTCAACCAAGGCCATGGACCAAAATAGGAGCTGTTAGAATGGCTGGACCTTTGACCCAATTGCCACCACATTTAGAAAAATGGTTACCTAAATTTAACCCTGATAATGGCCTATTAACTGAAGAACATATAAATAATTTCATGTTGTCCATTAATTTGAATGGAGTAGCAGAAGAAGATGCAATTGTAAGATTATTCCCATATACTCTACAAGGAGTAGCAGGATCATGGTACTTTTCGTTACCATCAGGCTCTATTAATAGCTGGGATGCTTTTCAAGAGAAATTTTTAACTAAATTTGGAGACGATAAGTCTACAAAAACTTTGATAAATGACCTCTCCAATTTGAAATCCAAACCAAAAGAACCCATTAAGGACTTCAACTCACGTTTCAACAACTTATTGAATAAAATACCTACGACATCCAAGCCTAGCGAGGAGGTCCGAAATGAATGGTACATTTCTTCTCTACCTTCAAAAACAACCATCTTCGTTGATAGAGCTGCCAAACCAACGCTAGTAGAAAATATGAAAGAAACAATAGCTATGGAAAAACGTATCTTGGCCGTAGAAAAGAAAAATGCATTAGAGGAAAGAAAATCCAAGAAAGTAACCTTTAGAGATGATTCTAGGAAAAAACCACCAAAGGATCCTTTTGATTTGGAAGAGTTACAAAAAGTCCTCAAGACCATGTCTAACGAAATGGTTGACATAAAAAACAAGTAGCGGAATCTTCTTCCAAGAAACCTTTTAGACCATATAAAAGGAATGCCCCAACTAATCCTAAACTTACAAATGCTATATCGAACGCTGAATCAGATGGAGATGAGGAAGACGCCTTAAGTGAAGAACAAACTAACGATGAAGAAATAATGGAGTTACAAGGAATGTAGGATTTTATCCTTCCAAATGAAGAGGATCAGGAAGCACTACCTGTTTCCACTAGAAGCAGAAATCAACTTGATCCATCTCAATCGAGTTCAAAACATAAAACTTCAATGCCACCTCCCAGAGATAAAGTCGTAGGTAAGAAATCTTCACCGAAATCTACTCAAATAAACCCTACCTAATCAGATTCTTCACCTTCATCCAAAACTCTGATAATTCCCGACGAAATGGAATACAATATTATTGAGGATATGAAGAAAACTAGGGCAAACATCATCTTTCATGAGCTTAGTAAATTAAAACAACAACAAAAGATACTTTCGAAAGAACTCAAAGTAGTTCAGACTACCCCGCTTCCTGTCGTAGTAATGTCACAGTCTGCTCAGGAAATGGGAAGACCCCCTAGTATTTCTACAAACAAAATTGATCCAACCAACATTGCTCTAATTGGCAGAAGATCTAAATCTCATACTCTGCCATTTCTCCTTACTTTTGAAGTCTTTAATAAAAACTTGCACAACTATTTAGTTGATTATGGTGCTTCATCTAACATTTTTCCTAGAACAGTCTGCGCTAAGTTAAACGTCCAGCCTTAGAAATCTGCAGTACGAATAGTACAATTAGATCGGTCTCAAGTCAAAGTTGTTAGAGAACTTAATCAAGTAACCATTAGACTTTCATCAAACCCAAAAGTTTGTCAAGTCATTGATATACTTGTAGCTGACATTCCTGAATTCTATGGCTTAATCCTTAGTAGGGACTGGTCAGAAAAGCTCCATGGTTACTTCGCAACTGACTGGTCTCACATGTGGCTTCCCTATAACAACAAGCCAAATCAGATAAGGTTTGATCGAGAGAAACATCAAAAATATATAGTGATAGAATTAGAAGGAGAAAATGAGTCAGTAGCATATAGCAATAATATAATCGGAAATGATCATGTTGAGTAATTCCTAGGGAATTCCAATGTGCATACTTCACCTTTCTTAGAAAACTATGTTGTATCTCAAATCGAAAATTATTCCCAAATAAACACCTCTAAATGTGTGAATTTTGTAGATAAACCTGTACATAAATATTTATTTTGGAAATTATTTTTTGATGGATCTAGATCTAATGATGGAGCAAGGGCAGGATGCATATTAGTTAGCCCAGAAGGGGAAAAGACTATGCTAGCATGTAGATTTGAATTTGGTTGCACAAACAATGTTGTTGAATATGAAGCGTTGGTTCAAGGTTTGTACTAAGCAATTGGTCTTAATATCAAATACCTCCAAGTATTTGGAGATTCCGAAATTGTCGTTAGACAAGTAAGAAATACTATACACTGTCTGTCAGCACATTTAAAACACTATCAATCGTTAGTCCAAGACTTGACCTCACATTTTATAGCGTTTAATATTTTTTCAATCCCAAGACTCCAAAATTCTAGCGCCGATCTCCTAGCTAATGTAGCTTCCAAGCTTATTCCACCAGAAGATTACAGCCCAGATCAATTCTCCATTGAATTATTTTTTAGGCCGTCTATTCTTGATAATATCACCAACTGGAGAGTCTTTAACAACAATCCTGATATCATAAGCTTCCTCACTTCAGAAGGTTCTTATGATGACCAGATAGTTGATGAAGACCAGCATGACAACCAACTGAAGCTAGAAACCAACAACAATGCTATACCAAAATCTGTAGTTAAATTTGAAGATTTATATGACCTCAAAGATATATTCAAAAGATCTACTAATTCAAAACTTCAGAGTTCAACTTTGAGGTATGAATTAATCAATCTTGGAACTGACACGAAACCACAAAACATTAATCTAGGTCTCAAACTCACATCAGAAGAAAAATCAACTTTTATACGTCTGTTGAAACAAGATAAGAATGTCTTTGCTTGGAATTACGACGATCTTAAAACCTATGACACTTCTATTATTCAACATACTATTGCTATGACCTTTGATGAAAAACCTGTTCAATAGAAATTGAGGAAAATTCATCCCAATTTAGAAAGCCAGATTAAATTTGAGTTAAATAAACTACTAAAAGCCAAAATTATTTTTCCTGTTAGGCATTCCAGGTGGGTCTCCAATCTCGTCCCAGTCAGAAACGGTGGTATTCAGATTTGTATAGACCTTCACAATCTCAATAAATCTTGCCAAAAGGACAATTTTTTGTTGCCTCCTATGGAACAAATATTGCAATCAGCTGCAAGCTTAGAACTAATGTTCGTTCTAGATGGTTTCGTAGGTTACAATCAAATCTTAGTCCATCCAGACGATCAACTGAAAACCACATTCAGAACAAAATGGGGCACTTAGACCTATCAAAATATGCCGTTTAGACTAATTAATGCTGGTGCCACTTTCCAAAGAGCCATGGACATTGCCTTCAAGGGTTTGGTAAATAGGTCGGTGGTAATCTACTTAGATGATATAACTATATATTCCAAAAAACGTAGTAATCATCTGAGATATCTACAACAAATCTTTGAACGTTGTCAAAAGTATGGGATGTCCCTTAACCCCAAGAAGTATTTTTTCGTGCTAAGTGAAGGAAAACTCCTTGGATTTATTGTGTCCAAAACAGGGATTCATATTGACCTAGACAAGATTAAAGAAATTTCTGAAATACCTTTACCCCATAACAAAAAATCGATGCAAACTTTCCTTGGTCAAATAAATTTTTTCAAATGATTTGCCCTTGACTTTTCAAGAATTGTATTACCCCTTCAAGCCATGATAAATAAAAATTCTCTATTTACATGGGGTCAGTTGGAACATGAAGCTTTTAACTTGACAAAACAAGCAATCATAAACGCCTCGTATTTAGCAACGCCTAATTTTTCCAATCATTTCACTTTGTACACTTTCACTTCCGAGAAATCATATGCAACCATATTGACTCAAGAAAATCAAGGCAAAGCCGAAGCCCAAATTTCTTTCTTTAGCTCTAATTTACAAGGAGCTTAATTGAATTACTCAGATGTTGAAAAAGAATCTTACGCTGTTTTCAAATCAATAAAACACTTCAGACCTTTTCTTCTCAAAACCCACATCAAGGTGATAGTACCATTCCCAGCAGTAAGAAATATTCTAGTACAAAGGGATATGGGTGAAAAAATAGCAAATTGGGTTACAGCTCTGCAAGAATATGACATTGAAATCAAATCAGCAAACATTGTGAAAGATTAAGGTTTTTGCAGGATGTTGGCAGGAGCATCGAATATGTCAGAATCACAACATTCAGGTGACGAGGTAAAAATCTGTGAGGTAAGCCTTACCAACACTGAATCAACATATACTGATATAATATTCTATTTAAAAAATGGATATGCACCTCCACATTTAAATTACACAAAGAAAAGAGCCTTGAGGTTGAAAGCTAAACAATATCAAATTGCCAACAATGTGCTGTTTAGTATGAATTATGATTATGTTTTGCTTAGATGTCTCGAGAAATCTGAATCAGAGAAAGTATTGCAAGAAATTCACGATGGACCCTTTGGCGGACACTTTGCAGGAGATGCCACAACACATAAAATTCTATGTGCAGGCTATTACTGGCCAACCCTATTCAAAGATGCACATAGTTATGTAAGGGAATGTAAGATATGTCAGACAGCTGTCGGAAGACAGAAAAAACCAGCATTACCATTACAAACAGTCAACATTGATTAGCCATTCGAACAATGGGGATTGGACATAATAGGTGAGATCGTTCCTCATTCTCTAAGCAGCATAAATATATCCTTACAGCCACTCATTATTTCACGAAATGGGTTGAAGCAATTCCACTCAAGGTAGCCAACTCTGAGAACATTATTGAATTTATACATCAATTTATCATCACCAGGTTTGGTTGACCTTCTACCTTAATGTTCGATAATGCATCTTACTTTTCAGGCAATGATATGACAGAGTTTTCTCTTAAAAGAGGCTTTAAACTTAAATATTTTGCTAATTATTATCCACAAGGAAATGGGTTAGCCGAATCCACAAATAAGAACCTTATCAGGATTATTAAACGAACTGTTGATCAAAGTCAAAATAATTGGCATAAATATTTAGTGTTTTCTCTGTGGGCAGATCGAATAACTCAGAAAACCTCCATCGACACTTCTCCTTCTAATGTGGTTTATGGGAAAGAAGTTATCTTACCAACAAACATAACTATTCCCTTGTTTGCCTTAGTTCAATTCTTCAAAGAAACTCCTTCCTCGTCTACGCAACTTAGACAATTAAAAATCCTTAAACTTGAAGAGGAACAAGAAAAGGCTAGAATTACCCATGCACATCATCAACAGTTAGTCAAAGCATCCTTTGATTCAAATTTTGTATCTTCATAAAATTTCCAACTCGGAGACTTGGTGTTAAAATGGGATAAAGCCCATGAAGAGAAAGGCAAGCATACTAAGTTCCAACGAATGTGGCTTGGCCCATTCTAGATTTTCGAGCTAATAGGCTGATCAACTTTTCTATTACAAGATTTAGCAGGGAAGAGAGAACCTCTACATGTAAATGGGGAGGTCATAAAGAAATATTTTCCATAAAAGATGATCTCCTATGATCACTGTATAGTATATTCTTTAGTTTATTTTCTTTTGAAATAATAATACAAGTTGAAAACATTTACCTTTGGTTTTATTCAAGGATAGTTTCTCTTTTTAATTTTTTTTTTCACTTGTATAAGTGGAAACGGTTATGAAAATTAATCTTCATTCATGAAATAAATAGTTGAGTGCTACAACTCCGAAACTGCCTATTTTTTTATTTTTATTTTTATTCTGTTAAATTATCCAATCTTTGATAAAACTTAACTTTAGAAAGAAATTTTCTTTACATTAGTCAAGAAAAGTATCAATAACAAATCAAAGTTTCTCTGCGGAAAAACATCTTTAATCTCTACAATTGTCGTCTAGAAATTCTTAAGGAGCCAATAATTCCCCCCACTTAAGTAGCTTTCCGTTTTTGAGTGTAATTCTAAAATATACTTTAAACTTAAAGGATAAGAGGTCTCATCAAGAGCTGGCTTACCATGATCATAAGATTATAACTAACTGACATTACCAATACTGAATATCAAAATAGGGTAATGGCTTGAGATTGGTATTTATAGTCATAACAAATATTTATTTACTTATTTTTATTTTTATTATTTATTTATTTATTTTATTATTTTTTTCGTAACTAATTTATATATATTATTATTTATATTTTAATTAATTAATTTATTTATCTATTAACGAATATATTATTATTATTTATTTATTTATCTATTTTATTATTTTTTGTAACTAATTTTTATATATTGTTATTATTTTGATTTTATAATTTATTTATTTATTAACGAATATATATTATTATTATTATCATTTTTTATTTTCTTCTTCTTCTTCTTATTATTTATTTATTTATGTTATTATTTCTTTCGTAACTAATTTATACATATTATTATTATTTTTATTTTTATATATATTTTAATCTATTTATTTATTTATCTATTAACGAATATATATTATTATTATTTATTTGCTTATTTTTATTTTTATTATTATTATTTATTTTATTTATCTATTATCTTACATTTACCTTATTTATAAAAAAGTTAGGTCTTCAATTTAACTAATTCCCATTTAAATTAAAAAATTTTAATTATTAAATTATACATTTTTAACTAATTAATAACGTAAACACCTTCTAAAATTATTTCATTTATATAATTATATATTTTTATATAGATATGGTCATTAACTATCTTCCTTTAAATGATCAATTTGACTTTTTGACTGTCCCTAAGTCAAATCTAGCCATTGATCTAGATAGCTGTTGGAGGCCCTGCTGAGACTATTTAACATGCAAAGCTGGATCTATTTCTTCAACTTGTCCTGACGATGAGCCACACTTGCTGGTTCGAAACGCATCGACAAAGGTCTTTCTATATGTGATTTACGCCGAAGCTCTTCTTATAACTGTTATGGATCACAGAAGTCTCAATTCAACGGCTTGAGGTTTATCAATCAAAAGACAAGGGGTCTCATTAAGAGCCATCTTGTTTAGTTTAGTTACAAATCAAGTGAATGGCATTGTTAATTTTGGCCACCAAACCAAGACATTGTCCTTTAAGAGATAAAAGAGCAATGAATTACTTCAATAAAATAAAGAAAGCATCAAGTATACAACAAAATTTATCTTTAAAGTTGCATTCTTACTTAAGTGGGATACTGAATCATTGTTGGGTAACAGGTAACCCTGTCGAGGCTATGAACGCTTGTTAGCAGCAGAGGCTCTATCTACGACAAATGATTATACCAAAACTGGTCTAACGAGATTCTTTTGCTTTTATCTTTATAACCAAGTAATCACTGATGTAGGTAAACTGACTATCTGTGAGAAAAGGGCAATTAGAAGAAAGATAATTAGAGAAGATGTTGTTTATTGATAAATGAGCAGTATTACTTACCTTGTATTCCATGCGATTTAGTTTTATTTTCAAGACTATCTTTATTTTAGAAGTTTTAGAAAATTCAAAAAACTCTCAGAGATAACAAGTTCTTCCAAGTGAATCGCTAATTGTTGTGCTTGTCAACAACCCCCTATTTATTAAAGCTAGTAGTAAAATATTACTTTAATAAATGGGGACCCTTTCAAAAAATGCATATACCCAAAAAATCTCGCAGTGGAACTCTCACAATGAAATAAGCGACAAGTTAACAAGCTAAGTTGTAGAATTGCGACTCGAATATGGTGAAATTCTTAAAAAGGTTTCAGATTTCATAACTTAGCAAAATTCTGAGAATGGGAGAAGAGCCAACATGCCCAAACTGGATGAATCACATAAGGATATCTTATTTTCAAGTTGGGGTTCTCGGCTCAAAGAGGTAGAACATGCAACAAAGGATGTGGCAGCAGCAGCAAATGACATCATTGAAAGTGTAAATGAAAATTTTCATAGTGTTAATCTTGTGGAAGAAACCACTCCTGGTTTCCTTCCAAATGCAAAACAACTTGAATTACAGTGGAAATAAGTAGAAGAAGAAATAACAGAAGCAATTAGGCAAGTGACCAGGTTAACTGGGAGACATATTGGCAATATCTGGTAAAACCGCACAGTTAGTGTATGACCCTGAAATGCCTAATTGTTTCTATCGAGAAAATGGTGCCAACACTCATTAATGCGGTGTTTACAGGACAATTGAAAGCCAAAGTTGACCAACCTACACTCCTCAAGACCATGCTAGATATTTTCGATCTGAAAGATCGAATGCAGGATTAGTCATTATGCATATTTCTATTTTTGTTTTATTTTGCTTAAACTGAGGCAGGTCATTTAAACCTCCTCAACTTTTTTTGTAATAATCTGTTTTTAGTTTCATAAGTTAGTATTTAAACCCCTCTCATGAATTTAGAGAGGGGTCCAACATTTTTATCAGAAACATTCTTCAGAACATGCACTTCTGCTCCCTTTGAGGAAGTTCTAGTGAAATTAATGGAACATGATTTATTTCCTACTTGAATTTGACATCTTCTATTGAAATTGCACTTTTGTACTCTTAGACGATGTTGGATGATTTGAAAGTAGATCAATATTGCTGGAGCACATGAGTAGAACATATTATAAATGGTACTTTTATCTCTTAATTCTTTTTATTTATGCGTCAAGCAATACATTATCTTCAAGTTATTTATGTATGAAAGTTTGGATTTTAGATTGTCATTATTGCACTATTGCATGATGATGATTTATAGTTTATGCTAAATACATGAATGATTTTTATGCGATATATCCCTCATATCATTTCGGCTAACTTTTTATACGAAACGATCATTGTTAAAAGGATTCACTTCTTATCGTAATTGAATGATCTTTATTATCAATTACTTTCAGATATCATTTTAGATTGCATATATCATGTTACTCCCAAGATAGTTATAGTTAGATAAATATATTTTTGATTAAGATAAATTGCACATGATTATTAGTTAAATTAGATTAATTTGAGGTTAAGTATTACTCCAAAAATCTCAAAAACATCATCTTGTTAGCACAAGCATAAAATTAGATTGGGAAACTGGTCCCATCATCCTTAGTCAGAGCCACTATTTGAAACGGAAAAGGAGTTGTCCCAAGGTCTGGACTGGGTGGTTATCCCCCTTGTTGAGGCAACGATTCTCGAGCCTTCAACAACACCTTAATTAGCCAAAATTGCCATGATTTTCTCCTAAGAACCTGTAATCAATGCACATTAGATCAATAGACATAACATCTTACTTTTACTCATCTCATTAAGCAAAATATAATAAAAAATGTAAGGAATTATGAGAAGAGTTGATTTTAGTAAGCTTGGAGGTGTATTAAGGTCCATATAGTTACCCAATGATGAGGATCATGATCACCCCCCTACTGAAAGTGTTGCTCATTCTTTGAGAAACTTAATCTATATCCATGTCCTTCATTACTCTGGTGGCCTCGTTGACATCCCATGCTTCTTCTCTTGTTTCCTTTTCCTGTGAATCAAATCCTTCCTTGCTCTCTATTTCTTCCCACTGCTTTCTTTCTTCTTCTTTTCTCCTCCCTTCCAAAATTCCTAAAAGCAGTGGTGGATTGAGTCTCAAGCCAATCCAATTGACTTTGACTCTTTGTAGAGCCTACTTATACATGGGTGTTATATTTAGTGCCTCTCTCATTCTATGAGGAGAATGGTATTCTTTGATTTTTATGCTATGAGGCAAGGTGTTCCACCTCCTTTGGCAAGCTTGCATGCTATCATCTCCTAGCAATCTGAACATGTCTTCAAAGTGTACGACTACTTGTTCTTGTGCAACAAGGTACCTAGGTGCAAGCTTAGGATCATTTGCAATGAGGTTGTGGGTGCTGATGACAACCATCGGATTAGATTGTTCAGCTCTGATCATGAGGGGTTTTATCTCTTCTCTTGTCATTACATTTTTCATCCCTATAGCTCTTGCCTCCTCATGATTCATCCATTATGCTAAGGCCATCGATTGCAAGTCTCCTAGTTTTGAATTTGGGTCCCACACATTTAAATCTGTCAAGGCCAAGTTGTGTAGGTAAAACTCAGACATTTTTGCTCTATCTTCCAAGGTGATTTTATCGTAGAGATCAATGAATTGTCTATAGTCTTAGAAGGGCATAGTGCCTCTTTGTGCTAAAGTCTTGATTTGGAATTATAGACATTGTTACTTGAAATACAAGGCATAAGACTTTGATGGCATCCTACATTGGATTGCCTCCAAGGATAAACTGGCCATAGTTGCCAACTGGATTTCCATTTCTTGTAGTTATCCTCTTATCCATGCATTCTCTGCTTCTATTTGAGATTTCATCATTTCCACTCTGTCCCTTATGCTGCTCATCTCTCTGCCCATCTCTTTCAATTTTTCCTCCATGTTGCCTACATCCTCCACTCCTTTTGACTTGGAAATTTGCATCCACCTGTGAGTCCTTGCCTCTCTCTTTCAAGCTCAAAGAATAAGGTAATGGAAAATTTTTGTGGGATTACCTTACCTCCTTCAATGAATATGTAGTAGGAGTTGAGGTTGGGTTGAGGACTAGGTTCCCTCAATTCTTGGTCTTCTTCCTTTGTTTCTTTTGGAGTGATACCTTCTTGGTCCCTTTTCTCTACATCATGTAGGTTTGATAGGATTTCCTGTAGGATGGCCTCTGCTTCCTATAGGTCTGCCTATGTCTCATGTAGGAGACATTGTCCCTTTGATGAGGCTGACCTTGTGACATGCCTCCTAACATAAGTGATGGGAGATTTGGGAGAGGCTTGTCCCAATGATCCTTCTCCTTGATTTTTCTCTAGAGGAGTTGCCTTTTCTTGATTATTTGGTCAGTATTCAATGAAAATAGGAGTTTTGGTGGGGATTTGAGGTCTTCCCTACCTAATCCTTGTGCTCTTCCTTGTTCTAAAGTACAGTGGGGTTTGCCTTTGCCTCTTCCCTTTTGACTTGATAGGTGTACTTAGGGCAGTAAGAGCAGTTGCTGCCTCTTTCGCAGTGGGTTCTGGAGACACCCTTGGTGATTCTTCCTCTTCTTTGCCTTGAGCTGTAGGCCTTTTTTCTTCCTTCTGTTTTGTTTCCTCTTTTCCATTCTCCTTCTCCTTCTTATCTTTCTCTTTCTCTTTCTCTTCTTCCTCTCGTTCCTCACTCTGATCATCTGTCTCTTCTTTTGTTTCTTTGTCTGTCTCTTCTTCATTCTCCTCCTCCTTTTCTTCCTCTTTTCCCTCTTCTGTTTCCTCTTCATTTTATTCTTCTATTTCTTCTTCCCTCTCACTAGTAGTGGGGATTTTTTCATATTCAAGAGCTTGAATTGCCCCTCCTACCTACATTTTTCTGAAGGTCTTCCATGTAATAGGGAGTCTTAGGTTTTGTAGAGCATCTTCTAAGACGAGTTTTATCAACCCATGACGGGCTAGTTGTTGATGTTTTCCCTCCTTCACTTTGATGCTCATGTCTATCATTGATTGAAGAAGAAAGTAGGGTATACTTAATCTGTTTTGTTGAGGTGTGTTTGCTCCAAATCTTAGTCCTTGGAGGAGTCTGAAGTGGTATACATACACCACACTGTATCTCCCTTCACATGATATGTATTTAATGAGGTGGTAACTAAATTCATTCCAAGGGTATGGGATGATTCCTCTTCTGACCCCAATTTTTGTCTTCCATTGGCTCCTCCCCTTCGAAAAAGAATTTCTTATTTGCAAGGATGTTGTTACCCTTATCTTCTTTTCTCCAATGTAACCCTAAAGGGAGTGTAGTGATTCTAATTATAACTTTAGGGGTGATTTCTACTGATAGGCCTTTCACCACAGTAGTGGCATGGGTCCTAGTGAGGGATATGAGTGAGAGAGCAAAGTCTCTGGCCACCTCATCATCATAACTTCTCATCCTCTCAAAGAACCCCATCCATTGGTGCCTTGTGAAAATTTCTACTACAAGAGGATGTTGGTGGATCCTTACTATGTTTGTGGGTTCTCTCTTGTTAAAACCTCCTGTCATCTTTCCCTGGTAATTGTGGAGGCTTGGATGAATATAATTCAATAATTCTGGTGGGTGAGAGAGGATGGAGTGTTAACTTTGCAATACAATTCTCCTAGACTGCAATTTCCTTAATCAAATGATGATTTTTCTTCTTTTTAACTGGAAAACATGGAAGGTATAGCTCCTACCTTACTTGTTACATTCTGTTGAGGACAACCTTTGATTTCTCCTCCCTTTAGTGCCCACTAATAATCCTGTAGATTGACTACTCTATATCATGTAGGTTTTTCTATAGGATCATGTAGGTTTTCTTGTAGGATTCTATAGGTCTTGTGTGCTGCAAAATGTTAACTGTCTCATGTAGGTGTTGCTTCAAGAAGGATGAGAGAAACCTCTTTTCGATGAATTCTTGAGATTGCTAATGCTCTTTTTGCATGGGAATCAATATTTTATTTCCTTATATGGATGATCGTGTGGGATGTTGTGCTAGATGTCTAAGTACGAGCACCTCCTTTTGGATTGTTGGTCCCACTATCAATCCATCATTCCACCTTACCTCGTAATCATCTCCCACTTTGTTCCTTTGTAACTTAACCATTTTTGGCCTTATCTCCTTTTTCTCTTGATTTGATTGCTACCACGTGTGGAGTGGTCTAACTTTTTTCTCCTCATCGACTGGCCAAAGGTGGCCAAGTTAATTGGCCAACTTTTCTTATAAAACCAACTCTTACATAATCCTATAGTTTTGCTCATATCATACTAATGGGAGAGCATGAGTAAGATGACATACCTGTGGGTAATATGATTTGATGAAGATGCATGCTGGAGAATCATTTCCTGTGCTGTGTATTTGTTGCATATCCTTCTTTGTATTGGCCTCTTTTTATGCTTGTTCCTTTTGATGTGAAGGTGATGGAGAGTGAAGTGGTGATCATGCTACTACTATTGAGCTATGGAGGAGCTTCCTTAACCTTGGAATATTTGTGCTGAAGATGGATGCAACTCTGTGAAGTTTCCTTTGTGGGATAGGCTGCTATAGGATTTCCTACAGGAAACCTACATGATGTCCTGTAGCTGCCTCTCCCCTAAACTTTCATACTTTTTCTCACTTCTGGAGCATGAGGGTTGTTGACATGAGTAGAGAAGGGTTGTAGTGAATGGTAGGTGAGAGTTGTGGTCTTCAGGTATTGTCCCTCTATCCTCCTTCTCTTCCTCTTCTATTTGTTTTTTTTTTTCCTTTTTGAAAACTGTATATATATATATATATATATATATATATATTTTGAATTGACTTATTGGATGGATGCAGGGGTAATATGGTGATGGAAGGCATGGCGATGATGTGGTGGAGTGAATGTTTTTTTTTAAACACAGGCTTGTCATCCCCTTGCTCTAAGATCACTTTTCTTGGGATTTCAAGGCCACTGTAATTCCTATAGGAAACTCCTGTAGGTTTACAGGGAATCTTGTAGGATTACAGGGAATCTTGTAGAAAACACAAAGCCTGTGTAAACTGAGATGGAGGAGTTCATAGATGGAAGAATTTATGAAATAATGAAGAATATGAGATGGAGGTATTGAAATATGGATTTTGTAGGTCCTCATGTTCCTCTCAAGATGAGCTTATTCTCCCTTTTCTAACCTGCAAACAACATTTCCAATTTTTTTACCTTTCTCTCTTTTTTCATTTTTTTTTTTTGAAAACAACTAGTCTGCCTCCAAGGAGGTTTTCATCCTAGTTTCCTGCCCTGGGTGCCTCAAAAGAGGTTTTCACCCATAGGTCTATATATATATATATATATATATATATATATTTTCAACACCATTGGATCGCCTCAAGAGGTTTTCAACCCAATAGTGGGACTTAGGTGCCTCATGGAGGTTTTCACTTGAGTCTCTTTATTTTTTCTTATTTTTTTCCTTTTTTTTGTTATGGAATTGATGGGGTGGAAGATAAGACTTACTCCACAACCATCACTGTCTTGATGATGCCATTGATGAATTATTTCTTTGACAAGGGCTTCTTGTAGAACTTCACTCTGTACCCATTGACAAGTAAAGGGATAGCCTCTGCATAAATGGTTCTTATCTATACTGAACCATTATCATGACATTTTTCTATGACATAAGGCCCTAACCATCTATTCCTTAACTTTCCTTTAAAATCCTTGTACCTGGAATCATACAACAAAGCCCAATCACCTTCTTGAAACTACTTGTCCTTTATATTCTTGTCACGCAAAATTTTCCTTTGAACTTGAGTCACCTCTGTGTGCAGGAGGGCCTGCATCATAAATTCATCTAACCCATTCAGCTGGAGCAATCTTTCTTCTTGTGCCCTGGTGAGATCTATATCAAGTTGTGCTGCCATTCTTAAGGTGTTGTATTCAAATTCAATAGACAAGAGGGCTTTCTTCCCATAGACCAACTCATAAGGAGTGAATCCAGTGGTGGTCTTCTAGGTGGTATTGTAGGCCCAAGTGGCCTCAACTAATCTATCTACCCAATGTTTTTTTCTGTTACTAATTTCCTTGGTCAAAATGCCTTCCAACGCTCTGTTGGTTACCTCCACTTGCCCATTAGCTTGTGGGTGGTAAGGAGTGGATGTTCAGTGCTTGATCTTGTGTTGGCTTAACAAATTTTCAATCATGTGAGATGTAAATTGACTTCCTTGATTAGTGACCGATTCTCTAGGGTACCAAAACTTATAAAATACATATTCCCTTAAGAATTCAACCAATTTTTCTTTTTTTGCTGCTTTGATGGCCTTGGCTTTAACCCACTTGGTTAAATAGTCAGTGCACACAATGGTGCACTGTTTTTGCCTGGATGGAGGGTCAATGGGTCCAATGAAATCCATGCCCCACTTGTTGAATGGCTTGAAAGTCACTTGAGCTTGTAGAGGCATTTCATCCCTTGGGGTAGGTTTCCCATCCTTTGGCACCAATCACACTGACTAGTATACCTCCTCACATCTTGGTGAAGAGTGTGTCAATAATAACCAACTTGTAGCACATTGAATGTTGTTCTTTTGGCTGAAATGTGACCTCCACAAGGCCCATCATGACATGTTAGAAGGATGTCAAAGACTTCCTCCTCCCTGACACATCTTCTCAGAATTTGATCTGGGCCTAGTTTGAAGAGGTTGCCCCCAATCCAAGTGAATGGGGCTCTTTTCCTTACAATATTTCTCTTTTCCTTGGAGGAAAAATTTGATGGAAACTGTGAAGACACCAAGTAATTTGCTATGTCAGCAAACCATGGAGAGAGAACTAAAATGGCGATTAAATGTTCATCTAGTAACTAATCATCAACCATTCCTTCCTCACCTACAGGCAAAGTCAATCTAGATAAAAGATCTGCAACAACATTCTCCTTGCCAGGCTTATCAATAATAGTTAAATCAAAATGTTGCAATAAAAGTAACCATCTAATAATCCGGGCATTTACATCCGGTTTATTCATCAATTGTTTAATTGCAACATGGTCAGTATGTACAAATGTCTGCTAACCAGTAATGTAATGCCTAAATTTATCCAATGAATGCACAACAACTAGGGGCTATTTTTCAGTCACTGTGTAGTTCAACTTGGCTTTTAATAGATATTACTGATGAAGTAAATGACATAAGGAAACTTGTCATCTAGCTAGCCTAAAGATGCTCCTATGGCTTTGTGAGAGGCATCGACATGTATATGGAAAGGAAGAGCCAAATTTGGGCCTCGAAGAATAGGTGCAGTAGTCAACTTGTCCTTTAGGGTGTCCAAGGCTTCTTAACAACTTTCTGACCAGACAAATTAGAAATCCTTGGCCAATAACCCAAATAAGGGAGAAACTAACTTGATGAAGTCTTTTATAAATCTCCTATGGTATCTGGCTAAACCTATAAAACTTCTAACATCTCTCTATTTTTATGGAGTTGGGACCCTTTGGATGATGGCTATCTTATTTGGGTCTATCTACAGTCCTTTCTGGGATATTGAGTGACCTAGAACAGTCCCTGCAGTCATCAAGAACTCACATTTTTTCAGGACTAAGGGATAGGTTCATTTCAATGCATTTGTTCAGTACCTTACCCAAGTTGGAGAGAGCCTCCTATAAATCACACCCATTGGGTGTAAAGTCATCCATATAAATTTCCACTGCAGCATGGACTAGCTCGACAAAGATACTTAGGATTTCCCTCTAGAAAGTGGCAGGGACATTGCATAGGCCAAAAGGAAGGACCCTATAAGAGAAAGTATCCCAAGGACAGGTGAAGGTGGTTTTATCCTGGTCCTATGGGCTAATCTAGATTTGATTGTATCTGTTGAACACATCTAAGAAGGAGAAGAACATTTTCCCTTCCAGGCCATCTAACACTTGGTCAATTAAAGGTAGAGGGAAATGGTCCTTCTTTGTTGCTTTGTTTAACTCTCTGTAATCTACACAAATCCCCTACTTCCCATTTTTATTTGGAACCAACACCAAAGGAGAAGCCCACTCATTGTCCGAGATAGGGTAAATGAATCCTGCATCCATCAACTTTTGCAATTCTTCTTTCACTATATCCTTGAGAGCTGGATTCATTCTCCTTTGGGATTGTCAGACTGGTTTACAACCTTCTTTGATATAAATGTGGTGAGTACACACTGAGGGGTGCACTCCCTTCATTTCTTCGTAACTCTAAGCAAACGCATCCAAATGTTCCCTTAACATGTTGTACACCTCTTCTTCTTGGTGTACAGAAAGAGAGGGGTTGCTTTTCAAAGTTATTTCAAGGCCAAATTCTATGGTCTTCACACGAGTAGGGTTTGAATCAGCTAAGCATAGATCAATCTGATGGTTGCTCTTGGTTTCCTTTACAACTTCCTTTAAGGACAAGGTGTTGGGAGTTGGATTTTGGAGGATGTGTTCAATCAAATCATTTTCATCGGGCTGTCCTCCTGCCATGGAAGATTCTACGATATAGAGTTGGGCTGAGTAAACTTCATATTCTTCCTCCTCTTCTAGCCATAAAGGTAAATCATGTTTTAAAGATGGTTGAGTAGGAGGGTACAAGATCAATTGCTTGGATAGATGCCCATTTTTAATACTCATGTTTCCAGCCCTGCAGTTGATGTAGGCATCGATAGTGGCTAACGAAGGCCTCCCAAGTATGAGAGGATAACCATTAAGCTTGGTCTTAGGCTGAAGAACTAGGAAGTCAGAAGGGTACTCCCAGGAGTCAATGTAGACCATCACATCCTCAACAATCCCCTCAGGGGCCACTGTGGAATGGTCTGCAAGCTGCAAGACTATTGTGGTCTTTCTTAATGAACCCTGGATATTTAGCTTGAGCATGGTTTCCTTAGTCATTACATTAATGGCATCCCTAAGATCAATCAAGGTCTGTGGGACAATGGTGCCATTGATGTGCACATCTACTACAGAGCTTCCAGGGTCTAAATACTTTAGGCAACTTACTTGCCCCAGCATTAAGTCGGATAGTTGTCCAATGAAATTAATGGTAGGGGTGTCTCTTTTTAGCCTCCCTAGATGTTTGAAACACTTCTCTTAAATCAATTTGTTGTAAATAGGTACATCCTTAATGGCTTGGAGAAGTGGAATTTTGACATAGATTTTTAAGTTCACCCAAAAGTTCATTCTCTCTTGGGGTTGGCTTGACTGGATGAGTTAATCTTTCAGGAAAGGGTGGTGGATTCACTCTAGGTATACTTTCATATATTTCCTCCTCACTCTCCCTTGGTGGAGATGGAGGTTTGATGTCCGTGAGTACTCTCCCAGACCTTAGGTTGATTTCCTGAATTTCCATAGCATAAGCAGGATAGGATGTCTCTCCACTGTATACTTGTTGTGCCTGTCTGTTTTTCAGGTTTGGATTTGGATGGGCATGCATCTGAGGTTGTTTAGGTGGAGTAGGGTGTAAAATATATGGTTGAGTAGGAGGTGAAGGCAATAAAGCTAGAGAATTTTTGTAGGGGGCCTTCCACCCTTGGGGTGGTGCATTCCATTGAGGCTATGGAGGAGTATATGGCTGAAATGGCTGGTTGGTCGACTGGGAATGGTACTGAGGTGAAAAATACAAAGGAGAAGGTGTAGACTAGGAGGGATGAGTAGGGGGCCCCCAAGAGGGAATGGATGTGATTTGGTTAGGGTTGTAATATGCATAGGATGACCCTTGCATGCCCTGTTGGTATGGTCGAGGCCCATGAGGCCTCCTTTGGTTTATGTAGCAGAGTTATTCAGTCACTCCTTCAGTTCCCTGATACACAATTTTTAGTCTAGGTAGAGAAGGGCACTTGTCTATGGAGTGGTTTTCCTCACAGACTGAGCATTTATATTTATATAAGGTTTAATGGAGATTCATTCCTAGGGTTCCTCCTTGTGCATCTGGGGTAGAAGATGGCCAATTCTCTCTCTGCTTCCTCCTGATTTCTCTTCATGTGAATAATGTCCATTTGTAGGGCAAGGGTTTGCAACATTTCACTCTTGAAATCTTCCAATAGGTTTCCAATTTCACCTTTTATGGATGTGTTGGAAGAGGAGGAGTTGGCCATTGGTTGACTATCTATACCCTTTTTCCTAGCTTCCCTAGAATGGTTCTTAAAGACAGTCTTGATATCTTCATAGGGTAGCTGGTAGATGTCCCCTCCTGCTAGTAGGTTTAGGGTATCCAGAAGATCTTCCCTAACTCCCCTGAGTAGGACTAGCTTTAGTGACTCAAGATCAACTGTGCACCTGGCCATTTTGTAGGTAAGCTAGAATATTTCCTCAAATATTCTAAGGACTCATAATGCCCTAAGGTCATTATAAAATTTTCCCCATTAGTGTCTTTGGACCTACAGTAGTCCCGATACTTGTTGTTGAAGGCTTGCTGCATCTGAGCCCAGGTGGTGATGCTATCCCCAAGTAAACCTATGAACCAGTGCAGAGCTGCATCCTTGACAGTGGATGTGAATAATTTCAACTTTTGATCATCAGTGGTGTAATCATAAGTTTTGCATATGACAATGAACTCAAATAAGAAAGTATTTGGATCTTCCGAGGTTAGGCCATGGAAGTGAGGAAGAGCAAAGGGGCTTATGTTTTTCTTCTTGGCATCCCCATTGATTTCTTTGATGGTAAAATCACCCTTAATTATTTCTCTATCTCTTCTGTCATTTATATTTTCAGCCATTAGGTAAGTTGGAATGGGTTCTCCTTCTTCTTCTCCCGCTGTAGGCTCTTCAAAAATCTCTGGTTTCTCGCCTAAGGGGTCCTCCAATTCACAACCATGAAAGAAGAGGGAATTTTGGATGTTTGAAGTGATGGGAGTATTTGGCAGAAATTTTCCTAAGTTATCCCTATTCCTATGAGGCATGAAAGAAGTGTTTTTGTTTTGTTTTGCTTTTCAAGATTTAAGACTAATTACAGAATTGAAATAACAAACTGAATGGAACTAACTGTTGAATGAAATCTTACTTGAAGAATGGAAAGGAAAGAAAACCAACTTACAATTAATTTTGCAAAAAACATGAAGCTAATAGTAGAATGAAAGAGATAATAAATGGAAGAAAGAAAGTAGACATCTCATATACTCAGACATCTCCCTGAAAACGACACCAAAAAGTGATGAGCACCAATATTGCAGCAAGAATGCTATAACTCTTGGGGCTACCAACTTTACTTTATCAACTTGGGGTTCGTACAAACTTGGAGGTGACAATGCTATATACACAAGCAGATGCAATGGGTCCACTCTTTGTCACTGCAGAGATGGCGATAAACCACTATGGTTTCTCAAACCTACCTTCTATTGATTTAGAAGAAGTTTGATTACCAATGAAGAAAGGGGAATTTTACCCTAATTGAGGGAATTGAAACATTGTCTACTACAGTAATGAAAGTCTGAAATAAATAATTTAAACACACCACTCATATAACTAGTTGTTAAGAGATCTTGCTTTGGAAGAATTCGAATCTAACATGTGTGTAATCCTAACTATCCTAGGCATGCAATATGAGATAATCAAACACTTTATTGCTGTGCATATGAATGAACATAATAACTATTTTTCCTTTTTGTCCCTTTTGTGAGAATGTGAATGCTAAATCTTCTTGGTGATATGGGAGGTGGGTTAGATATGGTTGTGAAGGGTCAGATGGCTTGGGAGGTAAACAAGGGTATTCTCCTAACTTTCTAGATGCATTTTCCTCAAATCGGCCTCAAAACAAGCCATTACAGGTTGTCCTACAGGATGTCCTAATGCTCCCACAGGATCCATCCGAAAGCATAAAGAGGGGTTTGGAAGGTGGTATAAGGCTTAAGGAAGGTGAATGATGGAATAAATAAGGCAAGGGAGTGGCTAGGACTTCCTCAGAGCTCAAACCAAAGTTTGTGAGATGGTTGGATTTGATCAATGAACCTGGAAAGTAGTTCTTATGGAATGATGAAATGGTTGATGGACTTAGTGGCTGTTGGTGATCATGGATGTATGAGGTTAGGTAGGTGCTGCTGAAATGAGATCTTCCTGCACTATTGAAACTCCTGCAATACATACATCACTGGAATTTACCCATGGATCATGTCAAACAAGAAATATTTCCAATCAACATAAGAAAACAAAATTCCATTATTTAGTTGCCTAGTTCATGCATGGAAATACTTGTAGAATATTGTGAAACACCATGAGATCTAATACAAGTCTGGAGATATTAGAAAGAACAACTGAAACCTATTCCTAAAAACTAAAAAGATGTTGGTCTAATTAGCAGAAAACCCTAAATTCCATAAGAAATCATAATTCTTTCTTTTTGGGGTTGAATAGGAGTTTTTCCTCAAAACATGGTCCCTGAAGAGAGGAGTAAGGCCAAATTGACCTGCTATTAGCATTTTTGGTATTCCTTTATCTCTCTTAGGCTACTGCGAAAGCTATGCACAAATGGAAGCAAACTAATCAAATTCACCACTACTTGCAATGAAACAATGCAAAAGTCAATTCAACAATTAATCTATAAAATAACCTGAGCATACAAGTACAATAAGAGGATCCTCTGCTACTAGGGTTGGGACCTAACCCAAGAGATTCAGCCCTCTGAGTCAACTCAGTGTTGGATCAAGGAAATTCTCATTCTCATTATCATATCAAAAATTACATAACAGTGTTTTGCCACAATCCTTTAACTCGAAAATTCTTAGTGCTATTACATAAAAAATCTGAATCCTAATGAGGCTCTAGGCCTCCTTATTTATACAACTGAAGTCTCCGAAAATTTCCTTAAATCTAGGGAGGCTTGGATCCCAAACTCAAGATGAATTGGTTTTTAACTGCCACTGGCTCGACTGCCATGATCTCCATGACTCGACTGCTTGCAACTTCAAGCTAGTGTGATTTGATTGAGGGATATTCGAATGAGTGAGGATTTAATGAGGAAGATCCATCTCCTATAATATCTCCTTCTTGTCTCATTTGAGTTCCTGCACCTTAATTAGCCAAAATTTCCATGATTTTCTCCCAAAAACCTATAATCAATTCACATTAGACCACTAGACATAAAATCTTACTTTTACTAATCTCATTAAGCAAAATATAATTAAAACATGTAAGGAATTATGAGAAGAGTTGATTTTAGTAAGCTTGGAGGTGTATTAAGGTCCATATAGTTACCAAATGATGAGGTTCATCATCTACTTGAGTGCCTGCAAATGGTATGGCCACATAAATGGGGCATAATGGCTAAAATCCCAACCGTACCTAAAAGGGGCCATGGCCTGTTGAGCTATGGAGAGCTCTATTGTAGCTGTGTTGGACATAGGGGATACTTTCATCCCACGTGCGTGGATGCTTCGAGTTGTACATGCACATAATGTGTACGATCATCCTGTTGACAACCTCTGTTTGCCCATCAGTTTGGGGATGGAAAGCTGTGGACTTAGTAAGTTTTGTATCCAGCATCGACTTAAGAGTTAACCAAAATGCACTCAGGAATTTGCTGTCCTGATCTGAAAGGATTTTTACTCCCCATTGATCAATACTGCAGTGGTAAAATTCTAGAAAACTTGATCCCACCCAATGTTCCAGCGTGACAATGATTTCACAGCTATGCCAGATGAACCAGTTATCTCGCTACATGCGTTAATGAGAATTTTTACGCCCCAAACTCTCAAAATCAGAGGCTTTCTTAAACATCACCCCATAGTGGTATTGATTGATAGTGGCAGCACTCATAACTTTATACATAGGCAAGTCACCAAAGTTGTTCATTGTTTTGTACGGGCAGTCTCTAATTTCCAATTCCTTATTACTGATGGGGGGATAATGAAATGTGAAGGCCGCTACGAAAATATTAAACTTTAGATGGGAGACTACCACCTAAAGACCCACATGTTTGTGATTAATATGGGTGATTGTGACATTGTCTTAGGTGTTGAATGGCTTCACACACTGGGCCCAATCACAGTGGATTTCTAGGAGTTATATATGAGCTTTAAGCAGAATGACCACATTCATACACTACATGGACTCCAGGCAGGTGCTCCTACTATCATCAGCTCGCATCGCATGGAAAAATTATTGAGAAAGGGCCATCATGGAGTCATCGCCTAGTTTAATGCCATTCGGGCCATTGAATCCACTACTCTTTGTATTCATCTTGAGATGCAATAGGTCTTAGACTGCCATCAACATGTATTTGACAAACCTAAAGAGATTCCACTCTCTATAGGTGAACATGATCATAACATCCCTTTAGTCTCGGGGGTCCAATGCCTAATGTGCACCCATATCGATATCCTTTCGCCCAAAATAATGAAATTGAAAAAATCATCAAGGAAATCCTTGAAGTTGGTTTTATTCGTCCTAGCATCAATCCTTATTCATCACCAGCGGTCATATAAAGATGGAGAATAGAGCATGTGTCCGGACTTTCGGGCCCTCAACAAGCTCATTGTCAAAGACAAATTCCCTCTTTCGGTTGTTGATGATCTGCTTGATGAACTACATGGTGCTCAATTCTTTACCAAGCTAGATCTTTTCTCTGGCTATCACCAAATACGCATGAAAGAAGTAGACATTCCCAAGACTGATTTCCAAACTCATGAAGGCCATTATGAATTCTTGGTCATGCCATTTGGTCTCTGTAATGCTCCATCTACTTTTCAAAGCCTCACGAATCACCTGCTGAAACCATACCTCTGAAAATTTGTCCTTGTCTTTTTTTATGACATTCTCATCTACAACCTAACCTAGGAAAAACATCTTCAACATGTAGACTTGATCTTGCAACTACTCTGGAATCACAAATTATTTGTCAAATTATCCAAGTGCTCTTTTGGCATGGAAGAAGTTTGAGTATTTGGGACACATTGTGGGTTGTGAAGGTGTCAAGGTTGATCCCAAAAAGATATAGGAAATGCAATATTGGCCCCAACCAAAAACCTTGAAGATTTTGAGGGGATTCCTGGGTCTCACTGACTACTATCGCAAATTTTTCCGCAATTATAGTTGCATTTCTAGACCCCTCACTAACATTCTTAAGAAAAATTCATTTTGTTGGGTGTGGAGCATGATTATTTAGAGGTCTTTGTTTCAGCTAGATGTATGCTCCAGGAAGTTTGTATGCCCCTCCATGTGGGGGGGACTTATCCCCCCTGCGGGGGTTCGGGGGGGGCGATCCCCCCCGGCTGAGGGATTCGGAGGCTAGCGGATCCCCGACGGGGGTTTCGGGGGTTTAGGCGGATGATATGATGATAGAACTTATGTTTAGTTTAGGGTTTTTTGCCCTAGAAGGCAACCCTTCTCTTTTTATGAGGGCATTGTATTGAGGCTGTGTAATAGATGTGTATTCTCCGAGCGAGAAACAGAGAGGTGAGACTGTGAGAGAAAACAGAGGATATTACAGTGGATCTGCTGTAGGTTGTGTCTCTTCATTTTGCTGGATAATAGAAAGGAAGGACTCGCTGTTCGGGTTGGAAGTAGCCCAAACTGGGTGAACCACGTATATCTGTGTCTCTCTGGTTTTATGCATTTTTTGTGTTTATATTTATGCAATATTCTATGTGTTCCATTGCTCTGTAATATATAATTTTCTAACACATTTCTATGGACTGATGCAACACAACAGGCATTTGTGGCTCTCAAATAAGCCATGTGTTCCACTCTTGTATTGGCACTACCAGACTTCACCAAATCTTTTGTGATTGAATTTGTTGCTTCCGGTACTGGTATTGGTGTTGTATTAATGCAGGAAGGTCGACCCTTGGATTTCACTAGCCAACAATTGAGTGGGAAACATCTGGGTCGATCTACCTATGAGAAAGAGATGATGGCCATCTTACATGTAGTAGATACCTGGCGAAAATACTTATTGGGGGCGATGTTTCCAAATTTGCATAGACCATCAAAGCCTCAAATATTTTTTGGAGCAACATCTATACTTGCCACAACAAAATAAATGGCTAGCCAAAATGTTGGGATATGATTATGAGATAATTTACAAGAAATGGCATGACAATGTAGTAGCTAATGCTTTATCATGCCAATTTGAGGATGAAAGCACCCTGCTATCAATATATCTTCCCATACCAGATTGGATTGAAGAAGCCCACAAGGAATGGTTTTCACACCTCTCTCTCCCAACTTATTAATAACTTGAGAGAAGATCCTAATTCCTTGGTTGGCTACTCTTGGAAGGATGATATTCTTCGCTACAAGGATCAAGTAGTTATATCACCGACATCCACCCTCAAAACCCGTGTTTTGGAAGAGTTTCACTCATCTCCCACTGTAGGAATTCAGACTTTCAGAAGACTTATGATCACACTCGTTGTTCTTTCTTTTGGACTGGCATGAAAAATGACATTCTTAATTTTGTAGCTGAATGTGATGTGTGTCAATGCCACAAAGGAGAAACAGTCAGGTTACCAGGAACCTTACAACCATTTCTACTCCCTACATCTGTCTGGATGGATGTTTCCATGGATTTCATCACTAGTTTCCCAAAGTCGGGAAACAAATCCATCATCATGGTGGTTATCGACAAACTTTCTAAATATGCTTATTTTTGTGCTCTACCCCACCCATTTACCCCAACTCTTGTGGCTCAAGATTTCATGGACCAGATCTTCAAACTACATGGTATGCCAACTTCCATTGTCTCTGATCGCGACCCAACTTTCACCAACTAATTTTGGCAAGAAAATTTCGAGCTACAAGGCACCCAACTCCAACTAAGTACTGCCTATCATCCCCAAACCAATGGTCAAACAAAAGCAGTCAACAAATGTTTGGAGACATATCTAAGGTGCTTCAATTTAGAAAAGCAACATCAATGGGTATAATGGATACCTTTAGCTGAATGGTGGTATAATACTAACTATCATGCAATCACCAAGATGACTCCATATGAAGCAGTGTATGGACAACTCCCACCTTCACCTATTTCTTATATCCCTAGATGTTCTAAGGTGCAAGCAGTTGATCAACTCCTACAGAAACATGCCACCTAGTTCGTCTCAAAGATAATCTCCATCAAGCTTAAAATCAAATGAAGCAACAGGCAGACCAACATCATTCAGAGCGCACATTTAAAGAAGGGGATCAAGTATTCCTGTGGCTGCAACCATATAAGCAAACATCGCTCAAAGAAAAGGGCTAACATAAATTAGCTCCAAAATTCTATGGACCTTATCAAATAATTCAATCCATTAGGGCAGTAGCCTACAAGCTGGCCTTGCCACCAAGTTCAAAAATACATCCAGTCTTCCATGTATCATGCCTCAAGAAAGTGGCAGGGAACAATTGCAGAATTCAAACCAGTCTACCCAAATTTGATGAGGAAGGTTCACTCTGGCTACAACCCGAACAGGTCCTCTATACTTGTGAAAGACATCCGTGCAACCAAACGATCAAGGAAGTCCTCGTCAAGTGGAAAGACACCTCTCCAGAAGATGTGACTTGGGAACCAACCACTATTCTTCAGCAGTTTCCGCAACTTCAGCCTTGAGGACAAGGCTGCTTTTGATGGGGGAGGGCATGTTAGAGTCTAACCCTAACCCCTTTATTTATGTAATAAATCCAATGGGGCTGAGTCATAGTCATAGTTAGTTATAGATTCAATAAAGCTCGTATTAATAATTGTAAGTGGTTGACCCAAATTTAAGAAAGGGACCACAGTTAGATGCAAACATGCCATAACTAATAAATAAAGTTGTTAACCCATGTTTTGCAAACGACCACTAGTCATTAGGTTGTTGGAGGTCATTTAGCTATAAATAGTCGTAGTTAGAAAGGAAAGATCATCGAGTCATATTTTTAATCAAGCTTTGCTTTGCTGGAGGTTGCCCCCTCGAAGAGGCAAGTGAACATTGCATCTATCTATGAATAAAAAAATACTTGCTACTTTTTCTCATTTTATTCTGTGTCCTGGGTTGTATTTCTTTGTATATCTGGTATTTTGGAATTTCTCGCAGCTCAAAAGCATAACTTAACAATGCATCTTGAAGGTGAAAATTTGGAACTTTCTTCCCTTCTAGGAGTGTCTAGTATATGCTATCAAATTTTGGATCGCTCTTGTAAAGATGCGGCCACCTCGATGTCTTATGCCCATAGGAGTTGAGCACAGTGATCAATGCCATGATTGATGGTCGGCTGAGGCAATCAACAATGTTATTGGTGCTGCCCTTCTTAGACTTACTGTTCAAATGGAACTGTCGCAGATAGGTGGACCATTTCTGATGGAAATTATTCTGCAACTTCCCTTGTGTCTGTATGAACTGTAGAGGTCGGTGGTCTATGTGGAAGACCGTTTCCTTCCCCAGAATGTAATGCTTCCATTGATGGCAGGCCTGCACAATGGAATAAATTTCTTTGTCGTAAGTGGGGTACTTTCAGACTGTGTCTGAATGTGTCTCACTATGGTAAGCCACTAGATTCCCATGCTGAGTAAGAGCATCACCAATATCATAGTCAGAGGCATCTGTCTCAATCTCAAATGGTTGTTGTAGGTCTAGTAATGTGAGAACTAGTGCATAACATAGGCAATTCTTCAATTCAGAGAACAATTTTTGTTGGGTTTCCGACCAAATTTTTTTTGCTTTCGCTCCACCCTTGGTGACTTGACTTAAAGGCCAAGTGATATGAGAGAACCCCAACATGAACCTACGGTAGAAATTGGCAAGACCCAAAAATATATGAAGCTCTGTTAGAGTGGTTGGGGCTGGCCAATCCTAAATGACTTGTATCTTGGATGGGTCCACATGTACACCTTGCTCATCAATGATGTATCCCAGATATTGAACATGGGTCAGGCCAAAGGTGCATTTCTCCAAGTTAGCACACAACTTGTGTTGTCGTAGGGTTTGAAGGACCTGTTGAATATGGTGGAGGTGCTCTTCCTAACTCTGGCTGAAGATCAAGATGTCATCTAAATACACCACCACGAATGCATTGGTGAAGGGTTGCAAGATGTCATCCATCAGTCTCATGAAGGTTGTAGGGGCATTCATTAATTTGAACGACATGACCAACCATTCGAAAAGGCCCTTTTTGGATTTGAACGAAGCCTTCCATACATCGGAGGGTTCGATAGGTACATGGTGATAACCTGACTTCAAGTCAATATTTCTGAATTATTTGGCTCGTTTGAGTTGGTCCATAAGGTCATCAATACACGGGATTGGGTACCTATTCTGGAGAGTGATTTTTTTCAACATCCAATAGTCAATACAGAGCCTCCAGGTCCCATCCTTCTTCTGTACCAATATAATATGGCTCCCACAAGGTGATGAGATTGGCCTGATGTTCCAATTCTGAAATAGTTCCTGAATCTGCCTCTTGATCTCATCCTTCTCCAGAAAAGAGAATCAATAGATTGGTCCATTGGGCAGCGGTGCGCCCGAGGTCATATCAATGGAATGCTTGAAATGACAATGCAGAGGTACTCCTGTGGGCGAGGCAAAAATATCCTTGTACTCCTGCACGACCTTGTCCATCTGTTGTTGATGTGCAAAGGAGCCTTGCCTAGAAGCTATGGCATAACCTTCTTCTTTCCCTAGGGGCGAATCATAAGGAAAAAAAATTTCCTGCTCTAGGAGATGATCTTACTGCATTTATTTGCAGTGATTAAAGAGATGGCGGTAGGCGGGGCTACCTCTGGTATCATGTACAACTTATTAGCCAAAGTAATAATCATAGAGCAAGGTCTAGAGTCATATACAACATGTCTTTTCCACAAGTATAATTGTCCTAACGATACATCACAAACTTAAAGAGGAGAAACATCACACAATACCTCATCCATGAAGGGCTTGATGCTATAGGGAAGGCAACACTACTGGCTAACGTGAAGATCTCATCCTTTGTGAAGCCACCTGATGGTGTACGAATGTGGATGTGTTGTAGTCTTTAGGCCCAACCGCTTCATGACCTCTCCTGAAATTAGGTTCGTTTGGTTCCCGCTATTGAAAATGAACTGTAGTAGAGAATTGTTCATCCATATCTGTGAGTGGAAGAGGCGTTCCCCTCCTTTGGATCTTTAGGGTCAATCTTCTGGATATTGGTGGTGGCCATGGTGGCATTGGGCTTTGCATCAATGATCTTCTTCCCTTTTTAAGTTCCCATATTGGGTTCAAATTCAGAGTTGGAACCTGCGTATGATTCAAAAGCCTCCAGCTCGGCCACTAGTGACTACTTGGCCCGACACTCACTTGTATTTTGAGTGGAGATATTATGGAACTCACACCATTTTCCCATGTCCTTCTTCATCTTCGTGGTTTGGGGGTGCCTTTTCCTTGATTTGGATTTGCAGATCCAAAGTCCCGCTTCTTCTATTTAAACTTCTGCTCAATCTTGACAGCGTACCGATATGCTTGATGAGCCCTAGAAATGGGTAACTATATGGACTCATTCTACTTATTATTTTCATTTAATCCACCATTCTCAATAGTTTTGTGCATGTTTTTGAATATATTTATGTCAATAGAGTGAATGGGGATAGTAATTTTGCCACATAGTCTAATGAGTGTTTATTGCAGATTTTTTGGACAATTTTGGGCAAGGACCAGGAATTTATGAGCACAATGGCAGCCAAACTTGAGGAAACAGGGCTGAGGACTTATAGGAGGGGTGTCTCCTTCATTAATTACCCCTTCCTCGAGTTCTCCATCAACAACTCGGAGTACAAAGGCCCACATTGATGATTCCAAGGGGCAGCCGAGCAAGTCAAGCAGGGTTGTTGTTATCTTCAGTTCTAGGCAGTCGAGTTCCTTAAGTTTAGGAGGACTGTTGGGAGTTCCCACTTGTATAAATAAGAAGGCTTCAAGCCTCAGTAGGTTAGCCATTTCATAGTATATTTCGCACTTTTGTGCAGCATTGTACTTAGCTCATTTTCGAGCTCTTTTTGAAGATAGTTTTGTGATGTAACTGTTATTTTTTGATCAATGAAGATGAATCTAGTTTTGAACCAGCACCGATCTTTTATAGAGGGCTGAAGCTCTTTGGTTAGGGCCCAGCCCAAGTTTCCCACCACCTCCTTTGTGTATTTATATGCTTTTACTTGCATTCATAAGATAATTTCTGTTGTTTAAGTTAAATCTTGCTTAGTTAAATTAGGTTGCTTTTGATGGTTAGAATAGTTGTTCTTGCTTCAAGTTTCTTAAGTAGTTTGCTGTAGTAATAGAAGAAGATACAAAAAGGCTGCTAACAGGTCTTTTTCTCCTTTCTCCCTCCTTGGGACCATGATTTGAAGTCAAGGCACTACTGCTACCCCAAAAACACATTCTTTGCTCTTCCAATGCAATTGCTAAGTGTGATGTTTCGAGTTGGAGAAGTTGATATTAGTTTGGATTCACATGCTTTAGATCCTTTCATGTTAATTTACCATGGATTTCTCGCATAATTTTCTGTTCATAAAGTTTTGTTCAACATTTCTTTGGTTTTAGGTCAGATTTTAGGTTAAAATAGACAAAACTTTGTTTTTCGGTTCTTGCTTGGGTTAGTTTTGAGAAGTAAGTGTGCAACTCACTCGTAGAACATTCTCGCTTATCGTTCCTCCATAGCACAGCCTATTCTAGTTCATCTCCCAATATTTCCCCACTCATTCGCCACATTTCACCAATCTGCCCTAAATTCTACGTTTTTCACAAGGTTTATTTCTTGCCCTTTGAACAAATCCAACCATCTCCTTCGTTCCTGATCTTCACTGATAGAGTCCTAGACCCGTCAACACATTCATCTAGCCTTCATTTCCCTTTTCCCATAATTTTTCCACATTCAAACCTCCAAAAACCACTTTCGGCCTCCTCCTGTAGAACCTCCTGTAGATCCCCTGTAGCCTCCTGTAGAAGTTCATGCGAGTGATTTTTCAAAGTATGATCGCAATGGAAGTCTCTATAAGGGTACTAGGGAATTCTTAGGACCTCTCCACACCTTCCTCACCTTCAGCAAAAGCCAACTCCATCTTCCTTGGCCACCGAACCTCTGCACAGTCACAACCAGTCAAATCACAAGCATAATAATTCCACATAAAAATACTCAAAAGTACAAAAAGATGATTCCCTCTCATTTCTCCTCAGAAGTAGCTTGAATAAATGAAATTTACCTTTTCACTAGTCAATGGCACCCATTTCAGTAGTTTCCATCTCTTTTCTTGCAAAATTAGGGTTTTCTATGGTTTGTGTTTCATTTCAGTTTTTCTTCTATTTCTACAAGTAGAATAGCCCCTATAGAGTTAGCTTTCTTCCATCACAGTAACAGGTTCTTCTGAGAACTCATAGAATTTGGCTTAAGCTCCTAACGAACTTGCACTAGCTGATCAAGTGACAACTTGCAGTAAGAGCTAGTACTTGTGCATATATCACCGTCACTTCCAAGTTTGTTACGAACTACCGGGTTGATAAAAGTAAACTAGGAAGCCCCAGGAGTTGCAGCATTATTGTTGCAATATTGGTGCTCACCACTTTTTTTGGTGTCGTTGCTGGGGAAGCGTCAGAGTATTTTGTGATTACTGCTTTTCTTCTATTTTCTAATACAACATTCTGCTAAGTAGTTTATTTCAGCAAAAGTAGAGTAGTTGTTTCATTTCCATTCTGCAATTTCATTTCAGCAAGCGTAGTTTAGACATTTCCTGCTTTCATTTCCATTTTGCAATTTCATTTCAGCAAGCGTAGATTAGACATCTCTTGCTTTCATTTCCATTCTGCAATTTCATTTCAACAAGCGTAGATTAGACATTTCCTGCTTTCATTTCAATTCTGCAAGCGTAGATTAGACATTTCTTGCTTTCATTTCAATTTTGCAATTTCCTTTCAGCAAAGTAGATTAGTCATCTCTTGCTTTCATCTCAATTCTGCAATTTTCATTTCAGCAAGGTATTTCAGTTAGTTGCAATTTGTTGTTCAATCCATTTAAGTTTTTGCAGGTACAAGTAGAAAAAGAAACAAAAAAATCACACACAAAAAAGAGAGATTTCCTTTCATGCCTCGTAGGAACAGAGACAATTCAGGAAAATTCCTACCCAACACCCCCACCACATCACTAAGTCACCCTTCTCTCTTCTTTGGTGGAAGTGATCCAGAAGAACCTATAGGTGAACCTCTAGAGATATACGAAGATCCTATAATAGAAGAAGAGCAAGAAACCATTCCTCTTGAGACCATGGCTGAAAACAGAAACCTTAGAGGAAATGGGGAAAGAATATAAGGTGCCTTTCCTATCTGAGAGACCGATGGGGACACAAGAATGAAAATCATAAGTCCTTCAGCCTTACCTCACTTCCATGGACTAACTACCGAAGATCTTGATAGCTTCTTGTTTGAATTTGTTGTTCTCTACTGGACCTATGACTATGCAGAAGACGAGCAGAAGTTGAAACTATTTCCTTCTACCCTCAAGGATGCAACATTGCGTTGGGTTACCTAGAAACAGTATCACAACTTGGGCTCAGACGCAGCAAGCCTTTAACAACAAATACGAGGACTACTGCAGGTCAAAGGATACCAAGGAAGAAATCTTCCGAATGACCATGGGTAGTGATGAATCTTTAGAAGACTATGAAGAGAGGTTTCAACTCAGTTATAAAAGGGCCAGGTGCACACTTGACCCTGAATCTCTGAAGTTGGTTCTGCTCAGAGGAGTCCGTGAAGAAATTCTAGATACCCTCCATTTGCTGGTTGGGGGAGACATCTACCAAATACCTTATGATGACATAAAGATTGTGTTTAGAAACCATTCCATGTCAGCTAGAAAGAGAGGTAGGGGAAGTCAACCTTTAGTCAATACATCCTCATCTAGTTCATCCCTTAGAAACGAGCTTGAGAATCGGCTGGAATATTTCAAGAGCGAGGTGAGGCAGACTCTTGCCATGCAAATGGATACCTTGCATATCAAAAGGAAACAAGAGGAATCCGAGAGGCCTTTGGCCATCTTTTTTCCTAGGTGCACTAGAAAGCATCCTAGGAATGAATGTCCATTACACTCTATAGAAGTGTGTTTAGTATGTGGAGAAGACCATCCTACGAATCAGTGCCCTTCCTTGTCTGGAATCAAAGCTGCATATCAGGGGGTTGAAGGAACCACTAAACCTCTCTATTTCATGAACCAAAGGAGGCCACATGGACCCAGACCTTACCAACAGGGAATACAAGGCACGTCCCAGAGCTATTGCAACCCCAATCAAGCCACTTCCATGCCTTCTTAGGGTCCCCCTGCTCATCCTTCCTGGTCCACACCCCCTCCTTGGTCATATCCTCCTCAATACCAGGCTCTGCCAGTTGCTCACTCGTTTCACTCTTATGCTCAGCCACAGTCTCAGTGGAATGCACCTCATCAGGGGTGGAGGTGCCAGTGTAGCTCTCCTCCCGCTCTTTTGCCTCCACCACTTGCCCAACCACAACCATTACCTCCTGCTCCACCAAGACAACCCCAAATACCTGCTCAACCAAACCCGAACCCCAACAACGCACAGGCCCAACAGGTATATAGTGGAGAAACATCATGCCCGACCTATGCTGTGGAGATTCAGGAGATTAACCTACGATCTTGGAAGGTTCTCCCAGATAGCCAACCTCCTCCTAAGGATAATGAGGAAGAAAAACAGGAAAGTGAACCAAAAGTCATTACACCATTTCTTGAGAGACTAACTAGAACCACACAACCGACCCCAGAAGAAAATGAACTTCTGGGAGAATTGAAATAGTTATGTGTAAAGATACCACTTCTCCAAGCCATAAAGGATGTGCCTATATACAACAAGATGATCAAGGAGAAGTGCTTCAGGCACCTAGGCAGGCGCAAGCAAGATGCCACAACTATCAATGTCGTAGGACAACTGTCCGACCTGATGTTGGGGCAGGTGAACTGTCCAAAATATCTAGACCTTGGGAGTCCTGTAGTCGATGTCCACATCAATGGCACCATAATCCCCCATACCTTGATTGATCTAGGGGCTGCCATTAATGTGATGACTAGGGACACTATGCTCAAAGTCAACCTTCATGGTTCCCTGAGAATGTCCTCAACAGTACTGCAGTTAGCAGACCGCTCCATCGTGACCCCTGAGGGGATTGTGGAAGATGTAATGGTATCTATTGATTCCTGGGAATACCCTATTGATTTCTTGGTTCTCCAGCTGAAGGAAAAGCTCACCGGGTATCCTCTCATCCTAGGAAGACCTTGGTTGGCTACTACAGATGCCTACATCATTTGTCGAGCTGGGAACATGGCAATCAAGAAAGGGCATATGTCCAAATAGCTAGTCCTCTACCCTCCTGCCCAACCTCTGCTAGAACATGATTTACCTCTCTGGTTGGAGGAGGAAGATGAGGATGAAGTCTATTCCGCACCATTGTGTACAGTAGAGGCTACCATGGGGGGTCCACAAACCGAGGATGATCTTATTGAGAACTTGATCCAGAATCCGCCCCCTAGTTTGTTGCCATTAGAAGAGCTGGTGGAAGAAACCCAAGCCAATCCTTTAGTTGATCTTTGTGTGGCTGATCTGACCTCTCTCTGAGTTAAGAATGTGGAATTCAACCCAGAAAAAACCTTGAAGATCAACTCATCCCTATCCACCTCTCAGGAGAAAGAACTGTGTAACTTATTAAAAAATCACTTGGATGCCTTTGCTTGGAGCTATAAGGAGATGAAGGGAGTCCACCCTTTAGTCTGTACTCATTACATTTAAATTAAAGAATATTGTAAGCCAGTCAGGCAGCCTCAAAGGAGGATGAATCCAACCCTCAAGGAAATTGTCAAAGAAGAACTACAAAAGTTGCTGGATGCAGAATTCATCTACCCCATCTCTGACAGTGAATGGGTTTCTCCTTTGGTGCTAGTGCCAAAGAAAAACGGGAAGTGGAGAATCTATGTAGATTATCGAGAACTAAACAAGGCCACCAAGAAGGACCATTTCCCTTTGCCTTTCATAGATCAAGTGTTAGATGGCCTGGCAGGGAAGACGTTCTTCTCCTTCCTAGATGGGTTTAGCAGGTACAACCAAATCCAAATCAGCCCAAAAGACCAAGATAAGACCACTTTCACTTGTTCTTGTGGTACTTTTGCTTACCGGGTCCTTCCTTTTGGGTTATGCATTGCTCTCGCCACTTTCCAGAGAGCAGTACTGAGCATATTTGTTGAACTGGTTCATGATTCAGTGGAAATCTATATGGATGACTTTACCCCTTATGGTTCTAACTTCCAGGAAGCTTTGACTAACCTGGGAAGAGTTTTATCCAAGTGTATTGAAATGAACCTATCCATCAGTCCTGAAAAATGCGAATTCTTGATGACTGAAGGGACCGTGCTAGGTCATACAATTTATGAGCAAGGATTACAGGTGGATCCCAACAAGATTGCTATCATCCAAAGGGTCCCACCTCCTCAAAAGGTAAGATATGTTCGGAGTTTTCTAGACTTAGCAAGATATTATAGAAGATTCATTAAGGATTTTAGTAAGCTAGCCTCTCCACTGTTTGGTCTTTTGGGAAAAGATGCTGAGTTCATATGGACTGACAACTTTCAAGAGGCTCTGGATGCCTTGAAAGATAAGCTAGTAACTACCCCAATCTTCAGAGGTCCAAACTGGGCCCTACCTTTCCACATTCGCACAGATACCTCGAACAAAGAAATAGGAGCAGCCTTAGGGCAAGTTGATGAGAAGTTGCCTTATGCCATATACTTTGTCAGTAAAAACTTGTCCAAGACATAATTAAACTACACTGTAACCGAAAAGGAGCTCCTAACTGTAGTCCATTCCCTAAACAAGTTCAAACACTACATCACCAGCCATTAAATATTTGTACACACTGATCATGCTGCAATTAGGTATTTGATGAATAAACCAGATGTAAATGCTCATATCATTAGATGGTTACTTTTATTGTAGCAATTTGATTTGACCATTGTTGATAAGCCAGGTAAGGAAAATGTTGTTGCTGATTTTCTGTCTAGACTAGATCTACATGCAAGTGAAGAAGGAATGGTGGATGATCAAATGCCAGATGAACACCTATTCGCTATTTCAGTACTCTCTCCATGGTTTGTTCATATAGCAAATTATTTGGTTTCAGCACAGTTTCTGCCACACCTGTCCTTAAAAGAGAAGAGCAAGATCGTGAGGAAAAGTACCCCATTCACCTAGATTGGGGGCAATCTTTTTAAACTTGGCCCAGATCAGATTTTGAGGCGATGTGTCAGGGAGGAGGAAGTTTTTGACATCCTCCTAACCTGTCATGATGGGCCATATGGGGGCCACTTTGCAGCAAAGAGGACTGCCTTCAAAATTCTGCAAGTAGGTTACTATTGGCCCACTCTTCATCAAGATGTTAGGAGATATATCAGCCAATGTGACCGATGTCAAAGGATGGGGAAACATACTCCAAGGGATGAGATGCCCCTACAACCTCAAGTGACTTTCGAGCCATTTGAGAAGTGGGGCATGGAATTTGTAGGTCCTATCAACCCTCCTTCACAACAAAAATCTTACATCATTGTGTGTACTGATTATCTGACAAAATGGGCAGAAAAAAAGGTGATCAAGGCAACAATAGAAGAAAAAGTAGCTGAGTTTTTGATGGAAAATATCTTTTACAAGTTTGACTATCTGAGAGAGTTAGTCACAGATCAAGGGAGTCAGTTTACCTTCAATTTGGTTAAAGACCTCCTCACACACCACAAGATTAAGCACATAACTTCCACCCCTTATCATCCCCAAGCAAATGGATAGGTGGAAGTCACTAACAGAGCTTTGGAAGGGATTTTGACTAAGGTAGTGAGTAGTAGTAGAAAATATTGGGTAGATCAATTGTTTGAGGCTACTTGGGCCTATAACACCACCTGGAAAACCAGCATAGGGTTTACACCCTATGAGCTGGTCTACGGGAAGAAAGCTCTACTGTTAATAGAATTTGAATATAGCACATTAAGGATGGTTGCGTAGCTGGACCTAGATCTCAGCCATGCATAAAAGGAAAGATTGCTTCAGCTAAATGGATTGGATGAACAGAGATTGCAGGCCCTTCTCCACTCAGAGGTGGTCCAACTTCAAAGAAAAATATGGCATGATAGACACCTCAAAGAAAAATAATTCCAGCAAGGAGATTGGGCATTGCTGTATGATTCAAGATATAAAGATTTCAAGGGAAAACTGAGGACAAGATGGCTGGGACCATACACAGTAGAAAAATGCAATGACAATGGTTTAGTCCTTATCCAGACCATTGATGAAGAAGCCATCCCCATGCTCGTCAATGGGCACAAGATGAAAATCTACAGGAAGCCCCTTTCCAAGCAAGAGTTAATTGAGAATCGGGGTAAACCAGTGTTGGTAGTGGAGCAGGTCCCTGTGTCCACTCCACCCACACCCTGAGCAAACAAAAAAAACAGAAAAAAGGAAAAAAAGGAAAAAAACAAAGAAAAAAGAGAAAACAGAGAAAACAGAAAAAGGAATAAAAGATCCCTGGGTGAAAACCTCTAGGAGGCACCCAAGGCAAGCAGTGAGGGTGAAAACCTCCTGGAGGCGCCCTAGCTGTCTCAAAAAAAAAAGAAGAGAGAGTAAAATAAAAATAGAGAAAACCTAACTTGTCTTTAATTCATTGCAGGTTGCAGGAGGGTTACACAAGAGAAAACACATGGCCAGGCTACATACAACCTTGATAACTCGTTCCTTCATCACCATTATCCTTTCCCAGGCCTTGGTCTCATTTGTTCTGAAAATTTCGCATCCTACAGGAAACTCTGTGTATTCTACAGGAGGCTCCTGTAGAAACTATAGAGAGCCCAAAATCAAGTTTAGAGAAGAACCCGAGGGCTGGAAATCTATCTAGAAGACCTGTGAACCTCCCTGCCACCATCCATCCACCTAACTCTCCATTCCATCCCTACACACCCACATTTCCACTCATTTTTTCTTTCCCTGCATAGACAAATACAAAAATTCTGTTTTTTTCATTCTGTAAACACAAAAAAATGATGATAAATAAAACAACGTTCTTTACTTATTCTTACCTGATGCCCTCCAGCTATTATTCCTTTCATTCAGAACCTTCTTCAGGTGAAATTTCAGAAGGAGAAGCAACTATAGAAAATCCTGCAAGATTCGTGTAACAGTTGATCCCTTTGAAAAACAAACTCCAGAGACAGGGTCAGCATAGCCAGGATGTGTGCAACATGCAAGGAGCAGAACCTGATCAAAAAATTTCCAGCATAAGCCAAAGGCCAAACATGCAGAGCACCAATAGCAACAACAATAAGGAAATGAAGTGCCAACGTCCAACATGCAGAGCACAACAACGACTAACAGGTAAGTGGCTAAACATATTCCTCGATTGCATGAATATTATTTAGGAACAACATAAACTATTGGAATGGTCATGATTAAACGGAATCGGTGGCCAGCTAACTAGCCACCCTCGTTCAGTTCACACACCCTCGTGGAGTTCAAATGAGCCTCGTCCAATTAAAACTGTAGATCAGATACGCAGTCAGCACGTGTGGCCCGTCAACTCAGGAAGAAAGAACTCAGAACAGGTAGTGGTGGCCGCGTATAACAGGAATAAGGGAGGTGATGGCGGTCAGGTGACATGAGAAGCCATAATGACACTGGCGTAGGAGCAATGGTCAGGATGGGGATAACGTACCCATCCAGCCACCTCACCTCCTCACCGCGGAGTACGCCATCAGCTTAAGTACAGTGTGGTCTAAGCCTCCACCACCTTTTGTTTCATTTGAGTTGACGAGTTCTCGACTGCAGTACTCACCTACCACCTTCAGAACAACGAACCAGTCATTTTCTGCCAGTTTTTCAAAACCCTCCCGCCTATCGGGCTCTACAGGAAGGCCAGAGAGCAGCTCTACAGAAGGAAAATTCGGAATTTTTTTCAAATTCGAGCTTGAAAAGAGGTAGGATCGGGAACTCGCTCTGCATTCAATATATCTATATAAGGTGGTGGATTAAAAGTAAAGTATTGGGTTGAAAAAGAAAGGAAATATAAGCTTAAAATTCTACCTGTGTTTTCCTGAATTCCATACAGTCTCTCCATTTTCTTCTCTACACTCAAAAATCTATTTTTTTTTCTTTCCTTTCCCATATTCTCCTAAAAAAGAGCTGCAACCATAGCAAACCAATCCTGGGAAGGAAATGAATTTGCAAGACTGTTTACTCTATGAGAAGAAAAAACATTGTTTTATATATTCTTTATTCCGTCAAAATATTGATTTTTTCCAAAAACCGAGAAGCAAATTCAGGTTGAAAACAGTTTGAAGAGAGGGAAAATTGCAAATTGATGTTGTGAAGAAGAAGCATACGGGAAATTCCCTTTCTAGTTTGAGAAAAAACAAAACTCAGCTATCCATGTGTTTTTGGTTTTGGAAGTTGTTGCCTTCTTCCTCACCTGAGCATTTTCAGAAAGCACTAAACACCATTGCAGGAGGTTTATGAGAAAGGAGCCTTTAAGCTCCAACAAATTGCACGAGCACCCCAAGGTGGTGGCTTTCTTCACCAGGGAAAACTAGATATCTTTATTTTAGGAATTCATGGATATGATGAGGAGGTGACTAAGGAATTTTTAATGTCCTTAAGACCCCATTCAAAAACACATGCTACAGTCAGTTTCAGGGGTCTAACCCTAGAGCTTACACCAGATTTTATCAGCAGATTCACAGGTCTTCCACTTGGGCTCCCTTGGAGAAAAGAAGGAAAACCATTAGGACAGGTTGCTAAAAAGACATTTTTTTTCAGCCTGATGAGCATCCTGTAGAGGATAAGAATGGGGTCAGAAGGACAAGCTTACCTCTTCCATGGAGTGAAGTTAGCTACCAGGTCATGAAATATATCACTTGTGAAGGAATATTCTGTATAGTTTAGGGTTATAACTTTAGATTATTGCATGAATTAAGATATGGGATGGACCTGCCTGCAGCTAGGAAACTCAGTCTCCCATATTTCCTCCTCCAATATTTAATAGAATGTGGCACCAAGTTTAATGCAGGGGTCCCAAATTAGCTGGCCCACCATGGCCTCATTAAATTTTTAGTGGAAGATGCCCTACACACATACACCATCCCCATAGCTTGGGAAATTTCAGGAACATGTCTAGAGAAGATGACATCAAAACTCTGACTAATGACCTTAGCCCATTCGGCAGTGAAGAGGAGGAGGAGAAAGAGGAACTTGAGAAGGAAATTCATGAGGAGGCACAAAATATTCAAACATAAGGAGAAATAGAGGAGAAACAGAAAGAAGAGGAGAAGCCTGACAAAACCACAGTGGAACCTAAGGTAGAAAAGAAAACAACATCAAAAGTAGAGAAGAGGAAGAGGACAAAAGTGGAGAAGAAGAAGCCCAAGAAAGCTTAGAAAAAGACTGCCACAAGAAAGGCAGAGACTCAGCAAGAAAAGGAGAAAACACCACCAGAGATAGTAGAGACAAAAGCAAAAATAACAGACACAGGAAAAACTGTTGTAGATGAAGGAGAAGAACAACAGGAAGAAATATCCCTTGAAGCACTAGCAAGGGAAGCAACAGCTATGCTTGCTGCATTAATCACTCTATCTAAGCAGAAGGGAAAGAGAAAAGGACAGACATCTATGTATTTCAAAGCCCGGAGGAGCACCAAGATTAAGGTGGGCAAGCCCCAACCACCATCAAAAGAACCCATTATCATTGAGGATGCACCTACTGATAAAAAGGAGGAATCTCCCTCCAAAATATCTATCACCTACGAGAGAGGAAGTCCCAAAACCTCCACCTGGAAGGAAATAATAAAATTGATTGAATCCAAAGTAGTCTTATAGGAGGCACAAACCTCTCTACAGGAGACACTGGCCAAGCTGAAAGAAATTGAAAAATTGGAAGAGAAGGCAGCAGAACAGTCACAAGAGGTAGGTAAGGCAAAAGAAATACCTGAGCCAAGCCCTTAGACTAATTTAGGCTCCTATACAATATTCTAGAAAGTGGGAATATCATCCCACAAAAATTCGCTGTGCCTCTTTTCTTTGAATTAGAAAAGAAAAGGGTTAGGACCCACACCTGGATGCAGATTGCTAAATCTAAAGGAGTTGAAGATATAGGGCACATGGAAAACAAGTTGAGAGAGTTGAGAAGGGAGTTGGGCATCGTAAGGCACATAAAGAGCATTAGAAGAGCCTAACTACAGGAAGAAAATGAATTGTTAAAAAAGCAGTTACAGGAACAGGAACCTCAATGGGGAGACAAGTTGCCAATCTTGGAAGGGCAACAACAACAAGAAGGACCCCTAGCAGATAATGAAGCAGCAGAGAAACATCAGCAAGAAGAAGAACCACAGACCAATGTTGAAACGCTGATGAAATAACAATAAGAAAAGGAATCTCAGGCAGCAACTGAAGTGCTAATTTTGAAAAAGTAGTTGTAGGAAAACGAAGCCCAGATGGCTTGCATGTCCAGTTGGGCAATGGAGGCCTTGCAGTGCAGACAACCAGCTAAATCCTATGCATTGTATCTCAAAGACCAGTGGCTCCAATTCCAGATTAAAACATTGGCCCAGAGGGGCACAATCCCATTTCAAGATTATGGTCAGTTTATGCATTTATGTGATAATAGTTCAGCCGAGGATAAAGCCAAATTAGCAGAATACAATATAGCACTTCCAGACATGAACTTATGGGATCCAAACACTGCATTGGGAGACCTACAACTCATGGCTATGGCTTCTTGGATGAGCCATGAGGAAAAGAGAGCAATGGAAATTCAAAAGATAATGGAAAGAAAGCTAAGTGAGCCCCTGATAATAAGGGCCGAACCAGAAGACCCCTTAGCTCTCATCTAAGCCCATCAACACCTTGCAGATAATCTTGAAGTTCTCCCTGATTATGTTGACAAGTAAGCATAAGCTATTGCTCATTTTGAAGATATGGAGAGATTATTTGGCGATGACTGCCTTCATGCATGCATGAGAAGGTGGAATACATTATCACACAACCTAAGGATCAGGGAGTATCACTTCCCAACCAGAATGAGGGAAGCTATGATGAGAGTGCCTCTATATAAACAGTCAATCTAAAACTTGAAAGCCAACTGGATTGGTCATAAGTTCAGTCCTCCACTACTGTTAGGATTGTTGGAAGGGGTTAAGGAGGAGGAAGAACAAAAACAATGGGAGGAAGTGGACAGGAAATTAGGTTTCCATGACAGAGAGGAAGACATCACATCAGAGGCTTGGGATGTTAGGGAAGCTGTTAAAGCCATTAAAGATGAAGAACTGGATTAGTTGCTCAGAGGATGAGCAACCCATTCAGCAGGGGGGTGATGATGAGCCCCATAAATGGGTAACTATATGAGCTCATTCTACCTATTATTTTAATTTAATCCACCATTCTCAATAGTTTTGTGCATTTTTTTGAATATATTTATGTCAATAGAGTGAATGGGGATAGTCACTTTGCCACATAGTCTAATGAGTGTTTATTGCAGATTTTTTAGACAATTTTGGGAAAGGACCAGGAATTTATGAGCACAATGGCAACCAAACTTGAGGAAATAGGGTTGAGGACTTATAGGAGGGGTGTCTCCTTCATTAATGACCCCTTCTTGGAGTTCTCCATCAGCAGCTCGGAGTATAAAGGCCCACATTGATGATTCCAAGGGGTAGCCGAGCAAGTCAAGTAGGGCTGCTGTTATCTTCAGTTCTAGGCAGCCGAGTTCCTTAAGTTTAGGAGGAATGTTGGGAGTCCCCACTTGTATAAATAAGAAGGCTTCAAGCCTCAGTAGGTTAGCCATTTCATAGTATATTTTTTCACTTTTGTGCAGCCTTGTACTCAGCTCATTTTCGAGCTCTTTTTGAAGACAGTTTTGTGATGTAACTGCTATTTTTTGATCAATGAAGATGAATCCAATTTTGAACCAGCACTGATCTTTTCTAGAGGGTTGAAGCTCTTGGGTTAGGGCCCAACCCAAGTTTCCCAACACCTCCTTTGTGTATTTATATGCTTTTGCTTGCATTCATAAGATAATTTCTGTTGTTTAGGTTAAATGTTTCTTAGCTAAATTAGGTTGATTTTGATGGTTAGAATAGTTGTTCTTGCTTCAAGTTGCTTAAGTAGTTTGATGCAGTAACAGAAGAAGGTCCAAAAAGGCTACCAATAGGTCTTGATCTCCTTTCTCCCTCCTTGGGACCATGATTTGAGGTCAAGGCACTACTGCTGCCCCAAAAACACGTTCTTTGCTCTTTCAATGCAATTGCTAAGTGTGATATTTCAAGTTGGAGAAGTTGATATTAGTTTGGATTCACGTGCTTTAGATCCTTTCATTTTCATTTACCATGGCTTTCTCACATAATTATCTATTCATAAAGTTCTGTTCAACATTTCACTGGTTTTAGGTCAGATTTTAGGTTAAAATAGACAAAACTCTATTTTTCAGTTCTTGCTTGGGTAAGTTTTGAGAAGTAAGTGTGCAGTTCACTCGTAGAACATTCCAGCTTATCATTCCTCCATAGCATAGCCTATACCATTTCATCTCCCAATATTTCCCCACTCATTTGCCACATTTCACCGATCTTCCCTAATTTCTGTGTTTTTCACAAGGTTGCTTTCTTGCCCTTTGAACAAATCCAACCATCTCCTTCGTTCCTGATCTTCACTGACAGAGTCCTAGACCCCTCAACACATTCATCCAACCTTCATTTCCCTTTTCCCATCATTTTTCCACATTCAAACCTCCAAAAACCACTTTCGGTCTCCTCCTGTAGATCCCATGCAGCCTCCTGTAGAAGTTCATGTGAGTGATTTTTCGAAGTCTAATCACAATGGAAGTCTCCAAAAGGGTACTAGGGAATTATTAGGACCTCTCCACAGCTTCCTCACCTTCATCAAAAGCCAACTCCATCTTCCTTGGCCATCGAACCTCTGCATAGTCACAACCAGTCAAATCACAAGCATAATAATTCCACATAAAAATACTCAAAAGTACAAAAAGATGATTCCCTCTCATTTCTCCTCAGAAGTAGCTTGAATAAATGAAATTTACCTTTTCACTAGTAAATGGCTCCCATTTCAAAATTAGGGTTTGCTAGGGTTTGCTAGGGTTTGTGTTTCATTTCAGTTTTTCTTCTCTTTCTGCAAGTAGAATAGCCCCTGTAGAGTTGCTTTCTTCCATCATAGTAACAGGTTCTTCTGAGAAATCATAGAAGTTGGCTTAAGCTCCTAGCGAACTTGTGCCAGCTGATCAAGTGACATCCTGTAGTAGAGCTATTACTTGTGCATATAGCACCGTCACTTCCAAGTTTGTTACGAACTATCAGGTTGATAAAAGTAAAGTAGGAAGCCCTAGGAGTTGCAACATTATTGCTGCAATACTGGTGCTCACCAATGCCATGCCACGTGAGGAAATGCCTAGGAACTCCATCTCGTCCAGGATTTACTTGTGTAGAAAGCGTGGTACTTGAGCACCAAATGCTACTCAATATCCTTGATACCCAGCTTTGTGTGAAGGGTATGTAAAATATTTGTGAACTCTAGCACATCTTGGTCCCTTCCCTGCCATAGCGTGGTCCACTTTATGTGTTTGTCTTCATAGCTACTGACAAGGTAATATTGTTCCTTGATGGCATCTTGTAAGTGGGTGCAGCTGAAAACAACAAGGGTTCACTCTCGTCCTTTTCTTCACAGTAGGTTTCCCACTAGTCCTTGACATGTGGGGTAGCTTTGAGAAGTGAAAAAGTAATATTTTCCCGATTGGAAAAGTGATGAATTGAAAAATATCCTTCCAACAAATTTAACCATTTATCTACGATGTCTGCATCTATTAGGCCTTCAAATATGGGAATATCGAAGTTAACTTGTACCTTAAAAGGAGTGGCGCCTCCAGAGTGGCTGCTAGATGAAGATGCATTGCCTGTGGGTAGCCGTCGAAGGATCTGGGCAAAGTTATCCATCATCGCGTCACTCTGTCGCTCAAGGGCTTCCTTGAGAAACATTTTGAAAGGATATCCTGCCCCCTCATATTTCTTTTCTTTCACCATGGGAGGTCGTCAGGTTTTGCGAGGCTGATCTTGCAATGGTTCAACCAGATCAAGCCCTAACTCCTTATACCCTGACCTCGTTGGGGAAATGCAAAGAAAAACAGAGAAAGAGTAGTCCGCTCTGATAACAATGATCCGAACTTAAACAGGAACACAACAACTTACATATATAATCATAAACACAAAGATGCAGCAGAAAAAACACTTCGTTTCAATAATAGAAAAATACTGAACTATGCTTACAAGCATAATGGAAATAAGATAGCTTAGGCGATGGTAGCTTATCTCTGAGAAGAGATGTGGTAGCTACATGCCTCTAAACTATGTTACAATGAGGCTCAATGGCCTATTTATTATTGGAAAACATGAGAAAAACATAAACAACCAAAACCCTAACCCCAGGAGATGTAACACCAAGAATTTGTGGGCTCCATTGGGGTTAGTTGGGCAGCCAACTTCCTGGGGTCGTAACTTGGTCATATTATCTCCGTTTGGCATGTACGATACCTTGTTGGAAAGGTCTTGCCAAGTACTACAAGTTTCATCGTAGGCCACTTATATGGATACGAGCCTATACAGACCCCAAAAAATGCCATTTAGGGGGTCAAAACTGCTCCGGAAGTTTAGGACCTGAAAACCTACTAAAAATAGTAAATGCTTAAATGAACAAGGAAACAAATGAAACTGACTGGGGGGTCTAGGTGGAATAGGCAGGTGGCCACCAATATCCGCCTGGATCATTGTTACAATTTTAAAATATTAAGTGAATGACAAATTAAATATACAAGCATGACAATTAGATGCTCACTTTCATAACAAGTCAAAATCCATTTATAGAGAAACACTATGTTATGCATTCGTACAAGGAACAATATGATGCCCTAATTCACTTATAACAATTGGATTGCATTGCCTTGTATTTAGTTGTTAATTAATAATTCAATGCCACCTTATACTTAATTAATGAGATCTTAATGAGTACTGAGGTTATCATTTATTTTTAACAATTAAATATGAAAGAAATAATTTATATTAAATTGACAAAAGAACCCTTTCTATCTATATATATATTGTGTTTATAAAAGGGGGGGAAATTTTAATGTTATTTCTAGCATCATTAAAGTGGTCCAACCTCTAAAGGGCTTAAGCAGGATGATTCTTTTTTTTTAGGTTTATTGTATCATATTCTAATTGACTATAAACTGGGTAGTGTCCCAAGTCCTTGAACTAGCCAGCCTATGACAAAATGATGCTCAATAGGCTCTTCTTATCATTGATCGAGGGAGCCTCTCAAGGGGATATGATATAACAAATTATCATTCCCAACTAGAGTCCATTCGTTATCTCACTATTTCTATAAATATGTACACATATACTTGCCTGGTTTATGCATATTTATTTATATAGTTGTTTCTAGACACTATGTGGGTTTTGAGGGTGTGACATATATAATCTCTCTTCAAGAAAGGCATTCCCATGATCATATGTGAATCATGTAAAGTAAAGGGAATTCTTAAGGGGTTGAATAGGTTCCTTAGGCCGACATGGTGTGGAGGTTACATAATTCATATTTGACTCAGTACTTAACCTTTTTACATATGATTCAAAAGCCCAAGAAGGGTCTCTTTAAATGTGCAATAACTCTATAGACTCAGAATAAATCCTAGAAGTCCTCAATGAGGACTTTGACCTAAAGCATGGTGACCCAAGCATGAAGCCCATGCTTTAATAAGTCACAATAATAACAATAACAATTATTTTCTTTATTCTTTTGACAAGTAAATTACATAATGAATCAAGTACATTATTGAATACCAGACATAGTTACATTTTCCAAAACTCCCTCTTAACTAGGGAGGTATTCATAATGTACAGATACAATGGAAGATCTCAAACTATATGATCCATGAAGAAATTTAGACACTGCAATGCCATAGACTAGATTCCTGACCAAGGAAATCCATCCAAAACAATAGACACCAGATGTAGGAACATGCCAGGGAAAAACACCCTCGAGGGGGAAACCCAGTCAAGATAATTCTTCCTTTCAATAATATTCTTTGACACTCTTCACCCTAGACCAAGAGCAGACCTTCTCTCCACACCAAGTCAGCTTCCCAGAATTTTGACCTCTTCTTAGCAACTTCGACTATGCAACAACTTGTGACAACTGGTAGCTTTCCGAAAGAGTGAAACTTGGAACATTTTGATCTCCCAATCAGGACACGAAATAGAGAGAGAGAGAGAGAGAGACACCAAAATTTTGATTTTCCTTGTCTCCTTATACCTCTACAAACTCATATTCACTTTGGCTTCCTAACAACAAACTTCGCAGCTTTTCCCAACTACAAGAGAACTTCACATTTTTGCCCAACAACAAGAGATTTTCACACTTCTTCCTAGCTACATGAGAATTCGAAATTATATGTGAATGATGATCCAAATGAATTCGATGACCTTCCTTTTATAGGATTCTTGTGGGGTCAACTAGGTTCCTTAGGCCAACATGGTGTGGAGGTTACATAATTCATATTTGACTCAATACTTAAACTTTTTACATGATTGAAAAGCCCAAGAAGGGTCTCTTCAAATGTAAAATAACTCTATAGACTCAGAATAAATCCTAGAAGTCCTCAATGGGGACTTTGACCTAAAGCATGGTGACCCAAGCACGAAAACCATGCTTTAATAAGTCACAAAAATACCAGTAATAATTATTTTATTTATTATTTTGACAATTAAATTACATAATGAATCAAGTACACTATTGAAGAACAGACATAGTTACATTTTCCAAAACTCCCTCTTAACTAGGAAGGTATTCATAATGTACAGATACAATGGAAGATCTCAAACTATATGAACCATGAAGAAATTTAGACACTACAATGACATGGTCTAGATTCCTGACCAAGGAAATCCATCCAAATAGTCACTCAATAGTTTAGGCACCACAATGCCATGGACTAGATAGCTTACTAAGGAAATATATCTAAGTGACTCAAGATTTCATCCCCTTTAGGTATCCTCAGGCTTACTTTCTAACCATATACCCAAAAAATACAAGTGTGTATCCAAAACCGATCTTAATGACCAACACCATATTTCCATCTTCAAGACTCAGACATCATTACAAAGTGTTAGCTAGACTTCTTCTCAGGAAATGCTTCACTCACAAAGCCTCAATAACCCTTCATCCAGCAAATCAAGAATGACCAATCTCTCCCAATCAAACTAATTGGTAACCATCATGCTATCATTCGATAGATTCACCTGTACAAACACAACCCCAATCAATAATATACTTTCATATGTACAAAATCAAATACAAACCTCTAGGGTCTTTTAGACAACATATGTTGCTTCTCAACTTTCCATAGTAGGTCTATTAATCGAATATTTGATAGAATATTCCTCAATCATACATTTTACTTCCTACTTCATATGCAACAATGTATTCATCAATTAGATCCTAATTTCCTTCTTTCAGCGACACCTATAAATGTGTTCTTCGAATTCCTTCTCTTAATCATGGCCTTCACTAAAACTTACAGTTGTTAGTTTTGGTTTAGCGATGACACATGAAGCAGAGAATCATATTTGTCACTCTCTCTTAAACAGAGAGGATCTACTCATTCCTATACAAGGAATATTCTCAACCATCCTCTTATCCTAGGCGACTCCTTCCATTCAAGCTCCCTCTTAACTTAGGGTGTTCTACTTCTTCTTTTCTTCATCAGAGAATCTTTCATGCCTTCCAACGAATTCATCAAAGTTATCATTATCCCCATAATGCTTATCATATAAATGAGCATCTTCACCAGGTTGAAGATTGTGTAATTGCACAACTTAAATAACAAGTAAAACCAAACCTATAGAAGCATGATGTTAGCCATATCAGAAACACAGAAGCATTTCATTTTATACATATCAGATACCCAAAATCGATTACATACAAGAGACATATACTCTTCAACATCTTGCTAGGGACTTTTTTATACATCCTTGACTACTTCATAACAGCATTCATTCCATCTATGCTTTCGATGTGTCTTCCAAAGGTATGACATACCTTACTAAAACATTTATCTAACCCTAGAAACAATTCACACAAATAAAGTATCTAACAACCCTTCAAAATACATATGTTAGACTCCTCACTAGGGAGTCATACAAATCCTAGATTTCATACAATATAATCAACCAAAGTCAATCACAGCTTAGTCATTAACCTGACCATCTTCCACTAGGGTCACTTCCAACCCCTAGTTTTTCAATCAACCATCAATCAATCGCTAACATGACCAACTACTACTAGGATTAGTTGCAAACCCTAGATTTACAATCAATCATCAATCTCAACCAAAAATTCAGATTTTAGCCATCTTTCATAAATATCAAATTATCATATAGTCATCATATATCAGACATTTCTACCTCGACTAAGGATTAATGGCGAAACCTATAATTCTAATTTCACGATCTCAACCATCTTACGCAAATCTCAAATAATCATATTTCAGATATTTTACTTTGACTAAGGTTTAACTCCAAAACACTATAATTCCACAGTCTCAACAATCATTAAATACATGGATCTCAGGTTATTACAGTACACACATTAGACAATGTTACTACTAGGATTTAACTATAAACCACTATATTTTAATTTTCAATAATCATCTAATAGATTTCAGATATCACACATACTAGACAATTTTAACTTCACTAGGGTTTAGTTACAACACCCTATATTTCCAGATATCATTATCCTAGAATCTCAAACAAGGATTTTCATTTAATCCTAAAACTTAAGATCATCAATGACTAGGTCAACACACAAAACTAGGAATTCATAACCATTCATAAGAATATCATATGTCCAACAATTAATACTTCTTGACCTAGAACAACCTAGGATTGCATCTGTAAGGACATATCTATATATGCCTATATTTCATCATCATGCAAATACATTTCATCTCATGCGTTACTCAAACTGATCCGGATTTAAGCAGGAACGCAATAGATTACATAGATAACCATAAATACAGAGATGCGATAACCATAAAAAACAGAGATTCCGCGGAAATAATACTTCATTTCATTAATGGAGAATACTGAAATATGCTTACAAATAGAAATAACCCAGCTAGGGCGATGGTAGCTTATCTCTGAGAAGAGATGTGTCGGCTACATGCCTCTGAACTGTTTTGAACTGTGTTACAATGAGGCTCGAGGGCCTATTTATTGTTGAGAAACAATGGAAAACCCTTCACATTCCAAAACCTAACCCTAGAAGATGAAACGCCAAATTGTGGGCCCCGTTTTCGGGTAAGTTGGTACATCAACTTCCCGGGGTCGCGAATTGGTCATACTATCTCCGTTTGACGTGCATGATAGCCCGTTGGAAAGATCTCTCCGAGGATTACGACGGAAAAGACGATTTTTATTAGAAAAATCTCTGGCGGTGGATTTCCCAAAAAACGTCGTTTAGGGCCTCAAAACGGCTCCGGAAGTTTAGGACCCGAAAAAACTGCTAAAAATAGGAAACTGATAAAAGCTGTAAGAAGCACTAGAGGGGATCCAAGTGGAATTAGCGGGTGGCCACCAATATCCACCTGGATCATTCCTCCCCCCTTAGGAAGCAATGGTCCCCATTGCGTTGAGTTCCTCCATGAGATGAGGGAACTTCTGCTGCACTTGGTCCCTGGTGAGCCACTTGCCCTGGTGAAGGAGTTGTCCTGCTTTGACAACTTGATACAGTTGGATATTCTGCTGGCGAGTGTGCTTTATCTGTGTGTCCATGATCTGATCAGTTGCAACTTGTTCCATGCAAGCTGGATTTAAGTCTGTGGGTGTGAGTTGTTCTGCAATGTCGGACGTGTCTAGTAATGGTGGAAAGTATGGCCGAAGGCGGTTGACATTGAACACCGGGTGCAGGCCAAGGAATGGGGGAATGCTGAGCTCAAATGCATTGTCTCCCATAGCTTTGGTAATGGTGTAAGGACCATGTCGAAGTGGTCTGAGTTTCTGATGGGTTCTGGTAAGGCGCTCCCTCTGCAGATGTAACCAAACTTTGTCGCCCACCTGAAACTTGTGTGGTACCCCTCCAGGTAACGAGAAGTTGTTCCTGTGTTCTGTCATGACTGTATCCCTCTGTTGCTTCTGCTGTGTGGAGGAACCCTTCGTGGGGGTCATGGATGTAGCAACGATCTTCCCCTTACTTTGGGAACGAACCATACAGAAAATAAATTTCCTAGTCTGTGAGATGAGCTTGCTGCCTTTCTTAGCAATGATCAAAGAGGTGGCGGTAGGTGGGGCTACCTCTGGTATCCTGTATAATGAATTATCCAAAGAAATGATGACAGCGCGAGGCCTTGACTCATACACAACATGTCGCCTCCACAAGTATGGCTGGCCTAATAGTACATCACAAACATCCAGAGGAGTAACATCACACAATACCTCATCTATGAAGGGCTTGATGCTGTAGGGAAGGCGGCACTGTTGCCGAACTTTGAGATCTCGTCCTTCGTGAAGCCAACCGATACTGTACGGCTGTGGGTGTGGTGTAGTTGGTAGGCCCAACCGCTTCACGACCTCTGCTGAAATGAGGTTCTTTTGGCTGCCACTATCGACAATGAATTGCAGCAACGAACCCTTCACCCACATCTGTGAGTGGAAAAGACGTTCCCCCTCCTCTGGATCTTGGCAGTAGCAATAGTGGCGCTGGGATCCGCATCAATAATCTGCTTCCCTTTGTCATTTCCCTTGTCGGGTTCTGACTCAGAGTCGGAACATGCATCTGATTCGGAAGCCTTCAACTCGGCCACCAGCGACTGCTTGGTCTGACACTCACTTGTGTTATGAGTGGGACTCTTGTGGAACTCACACCACTTTCCTGTGTCCTTCTTCGGCTTCGTGGTGTTGTTCTTTTCTTGCAGCTTCGACGGGTTGTCTTGGGTCACCCCGCCTTGGCTTTGTCCTTTGGGCTTTGGATTTGCAGATCCAAAGTCTTGCTTCTTTTGTTTGAACTTTTGCTCGATTTTGACAGCGTATCGGTATGCTGTGCCGAGTGAGGAGATGTTCAAGAACTCCATCTCTTCCTGGATGTATCTGTGTAGGCAGCCGCGGTATTTGAGTACCAGATGCAGCTCAGAATCTTTGATACCCAACTGTGTGCGAAGGGTATGAAAAATGTTTGTGAACTCCGGCACATCTTGGTCTCGTCCCTGCCGCAGTGTGGTCCATTTGATGTATTTGTCCTCATAGCTTCCGACGGGGTAGTACTGCTCCTTGATGGCATCCCGGGAGTCATTCCAAGTGGGTGCGGTTGAAAATAGTGAGCCTGTACTTTCATCCTTCTGCTCGCAATAGGTTTCCCACCAGTCCTTGACGTGGGGGGTTGCTTTGAGAAGAGCGAAAACAATCTTCTCCCGACTTGAAAATTCGTGAACAGAAAAATACCCATCTAGCAGATTTAACCATTTATCTACGGCATCTGTGTCTATTTGACCCTCGAAGATGGGGATTTCAAAATTAACTTGTACCTTAAACGGTGTGGCGTTTCCAGAGTAGCTGTTGGAAGCCGATGCGACGCCTCTGGGTAGCCGCTGAAGGATCTGCGCAAAGCTATCCATCATCGCGTTCCTTTGCCGCTCGAGCGCTTCTTCGAGCAAGATTTTGATAGGATCTCCTGCCCCCTCGTCTTTCTTCTCATCCGCCATGGGAGGACGTCGAGATTTGCGAGGCTGGTCTTGCAAAGGTTCGACTAGTTCAAGCCCTAACTCCTTATATCCCGACCTCGTTGGGGACATGCAAAGAAAAACAGAGAAAAAGCAGACCGCTCTGATACCACTGATCCGGATTTAAGCAGGAACGCAATAGATTACATAGATAACCATAAATACAAAGATGCGATAACCATAAAAAACAGAGATGTCGCGGAAATAATACTTCATTTCATTAATGGAGAATATTGAAATATGCTTACAAATAGAAATAACCCAGCTAGGGCGGTGGTAGCTTATCTCTGAGAAGAGATGTGTCGGCTACATGACTCTGAACTGTTTTGAACTGTGTTACAATGAGGCTCGAGGGCCTATTTATTGTTGAGAAACAATGGAAAACCCTTCACATTCCAAAACCTAACCCTAGAAGATGAAACGCCAAATTGTGGGCCCCGTTTTCGGGTAAGTTGGTACATCAACTTCCCGGGGTCGCGAATTGGTCATACTATCTCCGTTTGACGTGCATGATAGCCCGTTGGAAAGATCTCTCCGAGGACTACGACGGAAAAGACAATTTTTATTAGAAAAATCGTTGGCGGTGGATTTCCCAAAAAACGTCGTTTAGGGCCTCAAAACGGCTCCGGAAGTTTAGGACCCGAAAAACTGCTAAAAATAGTAAACTGTGCTATAATTAAGGAAACTGATAAAAGCTGTAAGAAGCACTAGAGGGGATCCAAGTGGAATTAGCGGGTGGCCACCAATATCCACCTGGATCACAAACCCAATTTCACAATGATCAATAAGAGTTAAACACACAACCATATTGAATATACTAGGGTTTGATTAGACAAACACACACATAACAAGGAAATCAATTCTAAGATAATATAAGTGTCTTGCTTACACATTCCACAAAACCCCGATGAGATAGGGTTCCAATGTAGAAACATAGCAAACCCTACATTACCAAAACTTCAATGGTTCCAGGATTTTAGACCTTATCACTCAACCCTAATAAGTTAGGATTTCCCGATCATACCAAAATACCAAACATGACCTCATCAATAAAACTTCAACTCGCATTTCATAATATCCCTAAGCAGTTTAGGGTTCATACATTCACAATAGCATACCCTTCGGTTATGGTTTTCCATAACCTATTTAGGGTTCTACATAGTCAATCAAGAGTATGAGTGGGGTGGTTAGATTTATCAAGAGACGAATCAGCCAAACAAGAATCACTAAGATTCAATACAACTAGTCATAATAAAGTTAGTAATAGATTATTAAATTTGGTTGATCTAAGCCTAAAATTTTAAATTTGGTTGTTGAAACTCTATTATTTTCCTAACAATCCATGAGAAGGACCTCTCAAGGATGCTAACATATATCTAGACCTATTGCTTGACCATTTCCATCAATGGCCAAGCTTTAGGCTCCTTTACAACATGTGGAGATAATAGAGGAGACTCTTTCTCGAGAGACTTTTGTTTCTTGAATCATCATTATATCAAGTTTATCTTAGGGAATATGTGCCTTAAGAAGCCTTTTCTTACCTAGCAATTTAGGCCTTTTATGTTCAATGATATGATTTTCATTGAGTAGAAGGGAGATTTGAGGAAATGGCCTCAATCATCAAAATAATTTTGCATGAATTTACCAAGAATTCACCTAATTCTTGCAAAAACGCCTTGTTGCTACACCTTCCTCTGTGCCTATCTTCTTTGAGGGGTTTATGATGGTATTTGGGCTTTTGAATATTGACCTGAATATTGTTGGGAGAATAGTTGGAGTGTTCCCTTTATGAGTGTAGCTTGATATTAACTTTGAGGAGCAATCTCTTTTAGATATGTACCCAATGTTCAGGAATGGCCTTATGATCCTTATTCTTCCAGCCAGCGTCCATTGCTTGCAGATATAAGGAATATAATTCCATATCCTCACATCCATCTAGAATATTTTGAGAGAGCACCTCTGTGATTGAGATATTAGGGTTGGTAGGCAGCAGTGATTGGTGGGGACCAAAATGGATGGAGGAGCTTGTAGGCATTTCTAAGTCTTCTTGGTGTGATCTAATACTGACCACGACCAGATCTAGTTGAGAGAGCTCTTACGTCATCAGAAATGCATGAGAATATGTTCTAGTGAGGGCTTCAAAGCTATTATAAGACTAGAGTCATGGATAGGATTTAGAAGTACTTGAAGCCTTTGTATGCCTGTGATTGGAATTGACTAGAGTGAAGGATTCTAGATTCATGGGTGGGTCCTTAGTTTGTCGTGATGCGAAGAGGGAATTCTTTAAATATAGGACCATATTCATGGAAACATTGACAATGCAAGGGGATGTGTTCACAGTGAATTGTGTGTTACAAGAGCTCGTCCCTAAAATATTGAATGATAGAGGCTTGGAGACCTTGAGATATATCCATGTAGGCACAAATCCATGCATAATATGTCTATGTAACTCATTTTGTGACTTTTAAAATATTGACAAAGTGACCAAGGGTGTTGCATATACCCTCTAGGGCTTCTTCCTTCTAGAAATTATTCCCTTTGTAGAGAGTATAGTCTGATCCAAATTGGGGCTATTGTAAAGCTTTCTTTCTCTAGGAAAAAGTGTTATATTCAGATACAAAGGTACCTAAAAAATTTATGAAAAATGGACCACCTACAAATACCTGCATCTGGTCCTCCATATTAGCAAAACATAGTGAAGAATCCTTTGGCCCCTAAGTCTTGATCTTTTTGTCCTTTATGCTTCCATTTATTTTAATCTAACTTATGAGAGCATGTTCCATGGGCCAAAACCTCAAAACCATCCTAATCAGAGCGTGGTCTTGCATGAATTGGATGTAGTTCCCTATTTGGTAATATTTTATCTTGAATTTAGGAACTTTATCTTGTTTTGAAGATCAACGACTTGATATTCTACCTTGCCATGTTGCACTTGCCATTATTTTTGTGGAATTGTGGAGGGGGGGGCATGAATGTTTGTAGAATGATTGTTTGTCCCCATCGTCATTTGCACTACCTTTTGACTTGACATCAAGAGAGGCTATGTTTCCAAAGGAGAATGGGAGGCTTCTTCCTTCAACTTAACGCATGAAAGAAGCTATGACCAAAGATAGCTTGAGGAAAACCCTAAGTACAAAATTTCAAAACCCTAAATTATCGAAATAAAAAGAATAGTATTTAACTTATAATCTTAAACCTAAATTTATAATCAAATTTATTAAAATATAATTGTTTTATAATTTATGATGAATGAATTACTACACTACATGAAATTAAATAATAATAAAATTATGTTTTAAAATTTTTAATCATTCACCATATTTTACTACCAGAAAATTTGATTATTCGTTATATTTTACTCGTCCATATGATTTCCTTATCAAAACCATTCTACATCAAAATATCTCTCTTTTAATAAATCATTCTACATAAAGGTTGTTTCATTAATTATAGCCTGGATAAGGCCAAAATAATGTCATTTCACTGATTATGGTTTGGATAAGGCCAATTTAATGGTGAAACCTCTTTTTATATTTTAAATTTAAAATAAAATTTATATTTAAAATAACATTATTTATTTGTTTTTAAATTTTATTATAAAGGGTAATATAAATAATTTATGTTTTCATTTTTTTAAATATAAAATTTTTATAAATGAAATATATTTTTTTTCATTTTAAATTTATCTATATATTTAAAAATATTTTTTAAATAAGGAAAATAAAAAATAAAGAACTTAAAATAATTTAAAAAATTGAGTAACACTTTAGAAATATAAAAATATAAAAATATCATAATTTTTTTTTATAAATATTATGTCAAGTCTCACTAGCACAACTGGTTGAGGATGGGCCTCGTTAGCAAGGTGACCCAATATCAAACGTCATGGAGGCTGTTGGTCTCGTGCTAGGGGGGGAGCCATGCTAAAATCCAGTCAGCTTAGGGCTGGTGTGGCCCAAGTTGAGTGCGATCCTTGAGTGATTTTGATGGCTTAAATGCCCCTAGGTCACGGTTTCCCAAGCCACGGGTCAAGCCAAGATAAACATAGATCACTTGACAAACAATTTTTTATTTATTTATAGATATTATATCTTTTAGCCTTAAGGGTTAGTTCAATTGGTCAAGTTCTTGTTGATAAAGTACTTCGCTAATCGGAGGTCATGTGGTCAATTCTCCTTGACACCCTTGGGGTTAACCACTACTAATAAGCTGACAAGAAGTGACCCCTTTGGGTAGATCTACCTAGTTATCTCCTTGGGAAAAATAAAACTTATATCTTTTAAATTATATTTAAGTACTTTATCAAAGTCATATAAAGCAATTTTTCATTAACTCAAGTATGAATTTCATCCATATTTTCTCAATCTAATAAGAGTATCCAAACACTTTATAACATTTTGTGGATTAGATATCCCAACACAATATTGATTCAAGGCACATTCACTTTGACAAAAGTAAAATGGATATCTTCTTAAAAGGTTTAACTAGGGATTTAGGACTCTTAACATACAATGATAACATTGATCACATGTACCGCAATTTTATTACCATGATCTCCACTACCATTAACAAAGTCTCTACCGAGATATCATATAAGAAGAATAATAGAACTTCCAACCCTTGGTGTTATAAGGATTGTAAGTATGTTAGGAAATCAATCAGAGATGCTCCTAACGAAATTATAAGGATTGAAAAAATAAGTGCATACAAAGACTTATCAAAAGGAAGAGAAGGTACTATATAAACAAGAGGCAAGAGCATCTTCTTCACCTCTCTAAATTAAAGCCTAGAAGGTTTTGGAGGAGTATTATGTTAGAAAATCAGAGAGGCAGTAATAATTTTCTTGATCTTGATAATTACTTGTGATTTTTCTTATTATTATGATTCTTTATATCTTCTTTCTTTAGTTCATCAAGCAATTACCAAAAGCAAAAGCACATTAAACAATAGACACCAAATGTAGGAACATGCCAGGGAAAAACCCCCTCGAGGGGGAAACCCATTGAAGATAATTCTTCCTTTCAATGATATTATTTGACACTCTTCACCCTAGACCAAGACCAGACCTTCCCTCCACACCAAGTTAGCTTCCTAGAATTTTGACCTCTTCCCAGCAACTTCGACTATGCAACAACTTGTGACAACTGGTAGCTTCTGGAAACAGTGAAACTTGGAACACTTCGATCTCCCAATCAAGACACGAAATAGAGAGAGAGAGAGAGAGACCAAAATTTCAATTTTCCTTGTCTCCTTGTACTTCCCCAAACTCATATTCACTTTGGCTTCCTCACAGTAGACTTCACACCTTTTCCCAGCTACAAGAAAACTTCACACTTATGCCCAGAAACAAGAGATTTTCACACTTATTCCTAGCCACAAGAGAATTAGAACTTGTGTGCGAATGATGATTCAAATGAATTCGATGACCTTCCTTTAATATGCTTCTTGTGGGGTCGAATAGGTTCCTAAGGCTGACATGGTGTGGAGGTTACAAAATTCATATTTGACTCAATACTTAACCTTTTTACATGATTCAAAAGCCCAATAAGGGTCTATTTAAATGAGAAATAACCTTATAGACTTAGAATAAATCCTAGAAGTCCTCAATGGGGACTTTGACCTAAAGCATGGTGACCCAAGCATGAAACCCATGCTTTAATAAGTCACAATAATAATTATTTTCTTTATTCTTTTGGCAAGTAAATTACATAATGAATCAAGTACATTATTGAAGACCAGACATAGTTACATTTTCCAAAACTCCCTCTTAATTAGGGAGGTATTCATATTGTATAGATACAATGGAAGATATCAAACTATATGAACCATGAATAAATTTAGATACTGCAATTCCATGGACTAGATTCTTGACCAAGGAAATCCATCCAAATAGTCACTCAATAGTTTAGGCACCGCAGTGCCATGGACTAGATTCCTGACTAAGGAAATCTATGTAAGTGAAACTAAAATGGACTCAAGCTTTCATCCCCTTTAGGTACCCCCAGGCTTACTCTATAACCATATACCCAAAAAGACAGGTGTGTATCCAAAATTGAGCTTAATGACCAACACCATATTTCCATCTTCGGGACTCAGACATCAACACAAAGTGTTAGCCAGATGTCTTCTCAGGCAATGCTTCACTCACAAAGCCTCAATAACCCTTGATCCAGCAGATCAAGAATGACCAATCTCTCCTAATCAAACTAATTGGTAACCAACATGCTATCCTTCAAGAGATTCACCTGTACAGACACAACCCCAATCAATAATATACTTTCATATGTACAAAATCAAATACAAAACTTTGGGGTCTTTTAGAAAACATATGTTTCTTCTCAACCTTCCATAGTAGGTCTAATAACCGAATATTTGACAGAATTTTCCTCAATCATATATTTTAATTCCTACTTCATATGCAACAACGTATTCTTGGATCATATCCTGATTTCCTTCTTTCAGCAGCACCTCAAAATGTTTTCTCTAATTTCCTTCTCTTACTCATGGCCTTCACTAAAACTTACAGTTGTTAGTTCTGGTTTAGTGCATGACACATGAAGCAGAGAATCATATCTGTCACTCTCACTTAAATAGAGAGGATCTACTCATTCCTATAGAAGGAATATTCTCAACCATCCTCTTATCCTAGGGAGATTCCTTCCATTCAAGCTCCCAGTTAACTTAGGGTGTTCTACTTCTTCTTTTCTTCATCAGATAATCTTTCGTGGCTTCCAACCAATTCATCAAAGTTATCATTAACCCTATCATGCTTATCACATCAATGAGCATCTTCACCAGGTTGAAGATTGTGTAGCTACACAACTTAAATAGCAAGTAAAAACAAACCATAGAAGCATGATGTTAGCCATATCAGAATCACAGAAGCATTTCATATTTATACATATCAGATACCCAAAATCGATTACAAACAAGAGACATATACTCTTCAACATCTTTCTAGGTACCTTTTTATACATCCTAGACTACTTCATGAAAACATTCATTCCGTCTATGATTTTGATGTGTCTTCTAAAGGTATGACATACCTTACTACGACATATAAAAAACCCTAGAAACAATTCACACAAATAAAGTATCTAACAACACTTCAAAATACATATGTTAGACTTCTCACTAGGGAGTGATATGAATCCTAGATTTCACACAAAATAATCAACCAAAGTCAATCACAACTTAGTCATTAACCTAACCATCTTCCACTAGGGTTAGTTCCAACCCCTAGTTTTTCAATCAACCATCAATTAGTCACTAACATGACCAGCTACTACTAGGATTAGTTGCAAACCTAGATTTCTGATCAATCATCAATCTCAACTAAAAATTGAAATTTTAACAATCTTTCATAAATATCAAATTATCATATAGTCATCATATATTAGAGATTTCTACTTTGACTAAAGATTAACTCCAAACCCCTATAATTCTAATTTCACAATCTCAAGAATCTTACACAAATCTCAAATAATCATATTTCAGATATTTTACTTTGACTAAGGTTTAACTCCAAAACCCTAGAATTCCACAATCTCAACAATCATTAAATACATGGATCTCAGATTGTTACATTACTCACATTAGACTATGTTACTACTAGGATTTAACTGCAAAACCATAGATTTTCATTTTCAACAGTCATCTAATAGATTTCAAATATTAGATATACTAGACAATTTTAACTTCACTAGGGTTTAGTTACAACAACCTATATTTCCAGATATCATTATCCTAGAATCTCAAACAAGGCTTTTCATTAAATCCTAAAACTTAAGACCATCAATGACTAGGTAAACACAAAAGACTAGGAATTCATAATCATTCATAAGAATATCACATGTCCAACAATTAATACATCTTGACCTAGACCAACCTAGGATTTCATTTGTAAGGACATATCTATATATGCCTATATTTCATCATCATGCAAATACATTTCATTTCATGCGTTACTAAAACCCAACTTCACAATGATCAATAAGAGTTAGACACACAACCATATTGAATATACTAGGGTTTGATAATACAAACACACACATACCATTTAAATCAATTCTAAGAAAATATAAGTGTCTTTCTTACACATTCCACAAAACCCCAATGAGATAGGGTTCCAATGTAGAAACATAGCAAACCTTACATTACCAAAACTTAAAAGGTTCCAGGATTTTAGACCTTATCACTCAACCCTAATAAGTTAGGATTTCCCAATCATACCAAAATCCCAAACATGACCTCATCAATAAAACTTCAACTATCATTTCACAATATCCCTAAGAAAATTAGGGTTTCATACATTCACAATAGCATACCCTTCGGTTATGGTTTTCCATAACCTGTTTAGGGTTCTACATAGTAAATCAAGAGTATGAGTGGGGTGGGCAGATTTATCAAGAGATGAATCACCCAAACAAGAATCACTAAGATTCAATACAGCTAGTCATAACAAAGTTAGTAATAGATTATTAAACGAATAATCCTTTCAATCAATGTATTCAAAACATACCTTTGTTTCTTGGTTAACCTTGTCTTGAGGTATCCTCCTTCTTTTAGATGTTTTCCCTAATCAAGACAATAGAGGGAGAAAGGTTATTAGTGTTGATCTAAATATTATCTGAGGTTGTCATTGGTGTCAACCCAAGAAGTACCAGGGGATACCCTGATCTTGCAAGGGAATTTTGACTTGACAACTTACTCTATTTTGAGTCAAGGATCTTCTAGATAGATTCTACTCATCGAGATGTTTCCGTTGATATATGGCACGCCAAGTAATTCTTCACGGTTTGTGAGATATTCATGTTTGAAGTTAGTAACCCCAGTTAGTGGGCTAAAACCCTTTGGGGTTGTGGCATGGCACTCATAATTGGTTTGGTCATTGAATAGTCATTAATTAATAATTTTTTAAGCTCCTAAAATCTCTCCAACATTCTCTATAGAAGCCCCTCTCAACTCTATAAAATGAAATCTCATATATCCTCCAAATGATGTGATCGTGGAATTTTCACTATAACTTCATTTCTGCGAAGTATTAGATTCTGAAATTAAAACCCATTTGATGAAAAATATTGATGAACGTTGTGACCGAATTTCATATCCTGGTTCTCTATATTTTCAGAGATATGATCTGTGGAAGTTAGGGTTTGTGCAAGCTGCCGAATTTCATCTCAAAGAAGTGACCTTAGGAAAATCGTCGTAACTCTCTCTCTGAGAAGAGGATTGGAATTCTATAAAAAGTGACAGATAGTGCATAGATATTTTTCTATTTATCAATTTCAAAGCTGAAGGAGGAAATAGTGACACATGGGACGTTGTACAAGTTCGCTCTACTGAACTAGTCCATAATTAGGTCATTGTGAGAGATTGGGCATAACTTTGTCTTGAAGAGTCCAAATCAGGTCAGACCTGTGGCATTGGAAAGAAGACTCAGAGGTCTTCTATAGGACTGAAGATCTCATTTGGGGATCTGAAATCACAAAGATACATCAGATTAAATATCGTGCTCCTAGAAGACAAGAATAAACTAGATCAAATTTTTGTCAAGGGGTGAAAAGGACCAGACTTTCTAGGGCAGCAAAGAGCAAGTTGCAGCGGAGGTAAGCTACAGGTGAGTATATTCTGTATATGCATGTTCATCTCTTAATTGCATTAGGTTCTTTGTATTCTAATTTATTTTTTTTGTTTAGCACTGACATATGCTGTGCAGGATGAGGTAAGTTTTGTTATTATCATGTCATGGGTATTTCCTTGAAAACATTTTGCAGGTATTATATATTCATCAAGAGAAGTGTCAATGCATAATCTAATGTTCTGAAGAATGAGAAAGGGTAGCATGAAAAAAGCAACAATCAAGGTGCATAACAGTAGTAAGAAGTTCACCACATGAAGTCTTCAAGTGGGCAGCACTGCATACAGACATTGTAAAAGTATCATTGTACAAAGTCATTGTAAAAGCATCTTTGTAAAAGTTGTACAAGTGTATATCTGCCAAGAGTTGAAGAGGTAGTGTCGAGAGGTCTAGGATCATCATTAGGTGGTTGTGTCATAGTTGGGGTTATGGTCTAGTGTGTCTTCTTCTTCTACATCATTCTGTATCATTGTAAAGTAGACCATTTTCCCTCGTCCGGGAGTCCATTCTTATTTTATTATTTTATAGGGTGGTAGGATGGTGCTAGGCTATTGCATGAAGTCACCAACAAGTTCAAGCCTGTGAAAATTTTAGGGTGCTAGGGTGGTGCTAGGGTGAGTTGTAGCTCATTGGGTGTTGGGGCATCCATTCAGTTGACTACTGAAGAATCTCGAGCATTGGAGCGTCCATCCTATGGGAGATAGAGAAGAATGCTTTTCTAGATTCTAGGAAGTTGGAGCTTTCTTTTCAATTGGAGTTTAATATTAAATAATTATTAGAAAAGCGTTCAGTGGTTTTTGACCTGGAGGGGGTATTCCACCTAAAATCTTTGTGCCTCTTGTGTTCTTTTATTCACTGTTGTTACCGCATAATCATTAATGATAATTGAAGATTAACTAATGCTCTGAAAATATTTAAAAGTGCTAATTTCTAAGGAATATTGATTCACCTCCCCCCCCCTCCCCCTCTCAGTATTTTCCAACAATTGGTATCAGAACTTGGTTCCTTCAATAACAGTTTAAAAATTGGAAGGAGATCATGGAGCATACCAACAATGGTGTGCCTATATTCAATGAAAATAATTATGCACTCTAGAAAGGAAGAATGGAAGTCTATCTCTTGGCACAAGGTTACAAAATATGGGACACTGTTCAAAATGGCTTTACACCAACCGCAAATGAACAAGGTAAGAAGAATTTGGTAAATTATGCAAAAGCAAAGAATATTATTATCAGCGGACTTATTGAAACTTCTTATCATAAGGTGTTGGGTTGTAAAACTGCCAAAAATGTATGGGACAACCTTGAGAATATATATGCAGGTGACTCAAATGTCAAAGATGCAAAGCTTCAAATCTACAGAGCAAAGTTTGAGCAACTCGGGATGAAAGAAGATGACAACATTGATGCATACTTCCAACACGTTGATGAAATAACCAACACTCTGGAAGGATTTGGAGAGCCTATTAACGAGAAGACTATTATACGAAAGATTCTTAGAACGTTACCAGGAAGATTCAACCCAAAGGCATCGGTCTTAGAATACAGTGAAAATCTGGACAAACTCAGCAAAGAGGAATTACATAGAGTTCTCATAGCATATGAAGTGAGACTTTATGAAGAAGAGGGTACTTCGCATCTTGAAACTACGTTTGCTGAATCTAAGAAAACCAATAAGGACAAACAACCTTCAAAGGCAAAGACCTGCACCTGCACCTACTAGTGTGAAGAAAAGGAAGATGATGAAGAAGGTTTTTTAGATGGAGAATATTCTTACTTTACAAGAAAACTAAAAAATGGTAAGGGAAAATTCAAAGGTAAACTTCCATTCATATGTTTCGAATTGTGGTGAGGTTGGGAACTTCGCAGCAAAATGTCTGAACATAAGTGATGGAAACTCAAAAGGAAAGAAAGGCTTCAAGAAATTCAACAAGGCAAGAAGAAAGGATTCAAAAGGAACTTTCTCTCTAAAGAAGATAACTCATCATCTGATGAAGACAGTGACAGTGAAGAAGAAGCCAATGAGAGCGTACTATTTATGGCCAAGCACAATAAACAAGAGGTATCAAACGATGAAGAAGAAGGGTTGACCATAGAAGAATTTTCTAAGGGGGCAATCAAGCTTATAAAAGAGCTCAATGTTGAGAAGATCCGTTCCAATACTCTTGAAGAACAAGTTCAAGATCTCAAAATTGAAGTTGAAGAACAAAAATGTATCGAAGAGTCACTTCAAAAGAAGTTGGAAGAAAACATTTCGAGGAAGGGAAGCATTAGAAGCTGAAGTAGTCTCGCTGCATAAGGAAGTGAAAAAGGGAAAAATTGTCCAAAACTATGCCAACAGCTCAAGGGATTTGGAAGAACTCATCAACAATCAACGATATTACAACAACAAAACTGGCCTCGGTTACAAAGAAGAAGAATTAGGACCTTCTACAACAAAATATAATGAACCTATGAGATCTAACAAGAATATAGACTTCATTGAACAAGACTCGAAAGAACAGTCTTGGAAGACAATTCCCCGACGAAGATTTCCATCTAGGTACCAAAATATTTTTCATGGCTATTGTTATTCATGTGGAAAATTTGGTCATAAAGCTGTAGAATGTCGCATGTACCCTAGGAACCAATACAATTCCAGGAGATCTGTCAAATATGAACCTCCAAGGGCTCAACGAAACATCAATAGATTTGAACATTTGAGAAGTAATATTGAATGTTACAAATGTCAAAACTTTGGACACATAGCTAGAGACTACAAACTTGAAAATCCTCTAGAAGAATCTTCGAAGCCACAGAATGAATGAACATGGGAGAAGAAGAACATTGATAATTGTGCTCTTGATCTCAAGGCTCAAAATAACAAAGATGTGTGATATGTTGATAGTGGCTGCTTAATGCATATGACTGGAGATAGAAAGAAATTTGTATATCTGAAAGAGAAGAAGGATGGAACTATGTCCTTTGGAAATGATGGATTTTCAAATGTTATAGGATCAAGTACCATCAGTCTCAGAAGAAAAGATGCTCTACCCAAGAATGTTCTATTGGTTGAAAACATGAATCAAAATCTGCTCAGTGTTGGACAAATATGTGATCAAGGACACACAATGTTATTCAACTCCACAAAATGTGAAATCAGGAAAGGCAGGTATGGTAAAATTTTGGCTACAACAAGTCGAGATCCAAATGACATATGTGTTCTAGATGAAGCAACTAAAGCATGTTTACTAGCTAAGGAAGATGAAAGTTGGTTATGGCACAAACAAATGGGTCACATAAACTTTGACAATCTTGTCAGGATAAGCAAAAAGGAAGCAGTACGAGAAATGCTGAAAATCTCAAAACCTTCCAACACACTATGTGAGGCCTGTCATCATGGTAAGCAGACAAAATGTGGATTTAAACCAAAAAAACACTTTGCATCACATCTATTGGAATTGATACATATTGATCTATGTGGTCCTACGGGAACAAAAGGCTTAGATGGAGAATTATATTTCATGTTAATGATAGATGACTATACCAGGATGACAGTTGTCAGTTTCCTAAAGAAAAAATCTGAAGCATTTGAGTGCTTTAAGATCTACAAGGAGTTTGTATAAAATGAAACTGATTTAAAAATAAAGTGTCTAAGATCAGATAATGGCGGAGAATTCACTTCCAAATTATTTCAACAATACTATGACGAAAATGGAATAAAAAGAAAATTTTCAACAGCACGAACACATCAGCAAAATGGAGTAGCTGAAAGAAAGAACAAAACCATACAGGAAATGGGTAGAACAATGCTAAAGGACTCAAAATTGGATGAAAAATTCTAGGTTCAAGCAATTGATATGACAGTCTTCATTATCAACAGAAGTCTTCTCAGAAATAATTGCAATAAGACCCAATATGTATTATGGAAAGGAAAGCCAGCTAATGTAAAATATTTCAGAATCTTCGGAAGCAAATGTTATATCAAAAGAGAAGATCAAAATTTTGGTAAGTTTGAATCGCATGTTGATGAAGGTATCTTTTGTTGGTTACTCACGCAAAAGAAAGGCCTATAAATGCTATAATCTAAGATGAAAATAGATAGTGGAGAGCATAAATTTTACATTTGATGAAGATAATGTTCTAATGAATAATGATGAGGGTCTAGAATATTTGCAACTTGAGACAGAGGTTGAAAAAGGTACAGAGAAAATTCTAGAACAAGAAGCAACTGTCAACCAAGAAGAAGTAAATAATGATCAACAAGATATATAGGAAAAACAACAAGAAGCTCCTCCAAAGATAACAAAATAATGGATTCAAAAGAACCATCCATCAAATCAAATCATTGGAGACATAAATGAAGGAATTGGAACAAGAAAAGGTTGACAACTTCGTTCATCACAACAAGCTCACATTGCTTTTCTAGCAACCTTTGAGCCTAGTATTTTTTAGGAAGCCAGCCAAAATGAACATTGGGTAGCAGCTTTGAATGAAGAATTGGATCAAATCGAGAAGAATAACACTTGGGAATTAGTTCAACGACCAAAAGATAAAAATTTCATTAGGACTAAATGGGTGTTCAGGAACACATTGAATGAATATGGAAAAGTTACTAGAAACAAAGCAAGATTGGTTTGCAAAGGCTATGCACAAGTGGAAGGAATTGATTTCGACGAAAAATTTGCACCAGTTGCCAAAATGGAAGCCATCCGGATGTTTCTCACCTATGCATGTTCAAGAAAAATAAAATTCTACCAAATGGATGTTAAGTCAACATTTCTGAATGGAGAATTAGAAGAAGAAGTTTACATCGAACAACCTGAAGGTTTTCTACTATCAGAAAAAGAAGACTACGTTTGCAGGTTAAAGAAGGCTCTGTATGGCCTCGAGCATGCTCCCAGAGCATGGTATGCTCATCTTGATGGATATCTACATCAACAAGGGTTCAAGAAAGGTATTATTGATAGCAATCTCTACGTACAAATAGATAAGGATAATTTAACGATTGTAGAGGTATATGTGGATGATATAATCTTTAGTATCAATGATGATCGACTAAGTAAGAACTTTGCTACAAAGATGCAAAGTGAGTTCGTGATGTCTTTACTTGGTGAGTTGACATACTTCTTAGGGATTCAAATATCTCAGCAAGAGAAAGGAATGTTTATATGTCAAGCCAAGTACATCAAGTCAATTCTCAAGAAATTCAAAATGGAAGATTGCAAACTCATCCTTACTCCGATGGTAACACGTTGAAAATTGAGCATAGACGACTCATCTAAGGATGTGAATCAAAGGTTGTACAAATCTATGATTGGTAGTCTTCTATATGTAATAGTCTCCCGACTAGATGTTATGCAAGCAGTTGGACAAGTAGCAAGATTCCAAGTAGCACCAAAAGAATCACATATTATTGTCGTCAAAACAATTCTTCGATATCTAAAGGGCATGAAAAAATATGGCTTGTGGTATCCCAAGGGCAACAATCTCATTATTCAAGCCTTTACAGATGCAGATTGGGCAGGAAGCATTGATGATCATAAGAGTACTAGTGGAGCAACATGCTATCTAGGTGGTTGTCTCATATCATGGTTGAGAAAAAAGCAAACCTCAATCTCGTTATCTACAGTGGAAGCAAAATACATTACAGTGGCAGCCTGTGTACTCACTCTTTGGATGAAACAAACTTTGCAAGATCTTCAAGTACAATTCAGTGAGCCTATTCCCATATTCTGTGATAACACCAGTGCCATCAACATCTCTTCGAATCTTGTCATGCATTCAAAAACAAAACACATTCCGATAAAATATCATTTTGTTAGAGAACAAGTCGCTGAAAAGAATATCAAACTTTAATATGTTGGTAAAGGAAAATCTAATGAGAACTTGGGAGAATATCCAATAGTGACACGTGGCATGTCGTACAACTTTGCTCTACTAAACTAGTCCATAATTAGGTCATTGTGAGAGATTGGGCATAACTTTGTCTTGAAGAGTCCAAATCTGGTCAGACCCGTGGCATTGGAAAGAAGACTCAGAGGGATTCTACAGGACCGAAGATCACATATTGGGATCTGAAATCATAGAGATACATCAGATTAAATATCATGCTTCTAGAAGGAAAGAATAAACTAGATCAAGTGTTGTTAAGGGGTGCAAAGGACCAGATTTTCTAGGGCAACAAAGAGCAAGGTGCAGCAAAATGATGCAGCAGAGGTAAGCTACAGGTAAGTATATTATGTATATGCATGTTCATCTCTTAATTGCACTAGGTTCTTTGTATTCTAATTTGTTGTTTTTGTTTAGCACTGACATATGCTGTGCAGGATGAGGTAAGTTTTGCTATTATCATGTCATGGATATTTCCTTGAAGAGATTTTGCAGGTATTATATATTCATCAAGAGAAGATTTAATGCACAATATAATGTTTCGAAGAACGAGAAAGGGTAGCATGAAAGAGCAGCAATCAAGGTGCAGAACAACAGGAAGAAGTTCACCACATGAAGTCTTCAAGTGGGCAACACTGAATACAGACATTGTAAAAGTATCATTGTACAGAGTCATTGTAAAAGTATCTTTGTAAAAGTTGTACAAGTGTCTATCTACCAAGAGTTGAAGAGGCAGTGTCGGGAGGTCTAGGATCATCATTAGGTGGTGGAGTCATAGTTGGGGTTATGGTCTAGTGTGTATTCTTCTTCGACATCATTCTATATCATTGAAAAGTAGACCATTTTCCCTCATACGAGAGTCTATTCTTCTTTTATTCTTCTATTAGGTGGTAGGGTGGTGCTAGGCTAGTGCATGAAGTCACCAAAATGTTCAAGCCTGTGAAAAATTCAAGATGGTAGGGTGGTGCTAGGGTGAGTTGTAGCTCATTGGATGTTGGGGTATCCGTTCAGTTGACTATCGAAGAATCTCGAGCGTTGGAGCATCCATCCAGTGGGAGCTGGAGAAGAATTCTTTTCTAGATTCTAGGAAGTTGGAGATTTCTTTTCAATTGGAGTTGAAGATTAAAGAATTATTAGAAAAGCGTTCGGTGGTTTTTGACCCGGAGGGGGTTTTCGACCTAAAATTTTTGTGCCTCCTATGTTCTTTTAGTCACTGTTGTTACTACATAAACATTAATGATAATTGAAGATTAACTAATGCCCTGTAAATATTTAAAAGTGATAATTGCTAAGGAATACTGATTCACCCACCCCCCCCCCCCCCCCCCCCCCCCCAATATTTTCCAACAATTAGTATTTAATATAATCAAAACTGAATGAGTTCATGAACCCAAAACTAAAAATACATGAAATACTTATCTTCACAAAGAAGGTTTCCACAATATCTTCTTTAGTTATCTTCGTAGTCCTTAGCTCATTTTTCAAACTTACTACTTGACCAATGTTCTTAGTAGTAAAAAACTTCGACAAGGCTTCATACATCTCCTAAGCATGATTGATGTTAGCTATGAATGGGACAAGATTGTCTTTGATCCCTTTCTACCATTAGATTCACATCCACCAATTCTAAATCCTTGAATTTCTCTTTTTTAGCATCACTGCCTTCTTTTGTGGGCTTCTTTACATTTCCTTTTACCAAGTCCAACACCTTGTTCTTTTCAAGGATTAGCTCAATCCTCTTCTTCCAGGACCTGAAGTTAGAGGCTCCTTCAATTTTATTCTCACCCTTGATTTAGTTAGACATATTCCTTGAATATAATAGACTCCTTCCCTAAGATAGTAACTATGAATGGATCAAGTGCTTGAGACTTCCTTTTTCTTCCTTCTTCACCAAAGCTCTGAAACCATACTAGAATATCAAAAATGTGGTAAAGGATTTCTTGATCTTGATAATTACTTGTGATGTTTATTATTATTACGATTCTTTATATCTTCTTTCTTTAGTTTTTAAAGAAATTACCAAAAGTAACAACATATAAAACAATAGACACCAGATGTAGGCACATGCTAGGGAAAAACCCCCTCGAGGGGAAAACCCAGTTAAGATAATTCTTCCTTTCAATAGTATTATTTGAGACTCTACACCCTAGACCAAGATCAGACCTTCCCTCTACACCAAGTCAACCTCCCAGAATTTTGATCTCTTCCCAGCAACTTTGACTATGCAACAACTTGTGGAAACTGCTAGCTTCTGGCAAATAGTGAAACTTGAAAGACTTTGATCTCCCAATCCAAGACATGAAATAGAGAAAGAGAGAGACACACCAAAATTTTGATTTTCCTTTTCTCCTTAGACTTCCCCAAACTCACATTCACTTTGGTTTCCTGGCAGCAGACTTCACACCTTTTCCTAGCTACAAGAGAACTTCACACTTCTGCCCATCAACAAGAGATTTTTTCACTTCTTCCCAGCTACAAGAGAATTAGAACTTGTATGTGAATGATGATCCAAATGAATTCGATGACCTTCCTTTTATAGGCTTCTTGTAGGGTCAAATAGGGTCCTTAGGCTGACTTGATCTTCCCTTAAGCCGATATGGTGTGGAGGTTACATAATTCATAATTGACTCAATACTTAACCTTTTTACATGATTCAAAATCCCAAGAAGGGTCTCTTTAAATGCAAAATAACTCTATAGACTCAGAATAAATCCTATAAGTCCTTAATGGGGACTTCGACCTAAAACATGGTGACCCAAGCATGAAACCCATGCTTTAATAAGTCACAATAATAACAATTATTATTATTTTATTTATTCTTTTGACAAGTACATTACATAATTACTCAAGTAAATTATTAAAGACCGAACATAGTTACATTTTCCAATAGATTCTTGTCTCTGAAACAAAAGAAGATAACTCGATCCCGTTGAAGGAACGGCATATCTATCTTAAGAATCTTTATGACTCCTTTGGTGACCATGGGAAACATCATAAACACTCCTATAGAGGAAGATATATTTTCTTTGTAAGACATGGAGTTCAGGATTAAGAATCTTGCTAATGGAAAGGCTAGGGATATTTAAAGTTACAAAACTGAAATTCTCAAAATGGGAAGGTATATCATCATGCCTCACATAAAAAAGACTCCTCAATTTGGCAGTGAAGTATGGCTTCTCTAATCCCTGGATGCAAAGCCTTATCATGCCTATTTTTAAAAGTGGGCATACAAATGTTCCCTATAAATATTGGACTGTCATGAATAACCACATTCTAGCCAAATTGTATGGGCTTATTTTGGAAAACAATATTAGCCTTTGGCTTGAAATCCATGGTAAAAGAAATGAAGGGCGAGCTGGTTTTAGGAGGCATCATTCAACTATTGGCCACCTTGTCACCCTTAGGACCATTACTGGGGAGTGTAGCCATAGTAAGACTGGTCTTTTCTATTGTTTTGTTGATTTTAGAAAAGCTTTCAACATTGTTCCTCAAGAGAAGTTATGACAAAGGCTTGATGAGATAATGGTACCTCTCGAGTTGAGGGTTGTTGTAACTAGGTTATATGAGAATGCTATTTCCAAGATTAATACCACCAAGAGTTGGTCTGGGGAGATTAAATGCAATATCATATTTAAGAAAGGATGTCGCTATCCCCTACCCTTTTTGGAATTTACATTGAGAAACTAAAAGAGTGTTTAGAAGTTGCAGGATACGATGGATCCAATCTCGTTGACATAGTCATTACTCTTCTCCTTTATGATGGAAATACAATTCTTCTTGTGAGAATCCCTAATGATCTCGAAAAGAAACTTAGAATCCTTCATGATTGCTTCTTCGCTATGGGTATGACTATTAATACTGCCAAGACTAAAGTCATGATAATTAAATCCAAAAGGATAAACTATGATAGTTTTATGTATGATAACAATTACTTGGAGAAGGTTTCCTCACACAAATATTTAGGTATTAACATTCACCAGAAACTCAATTGGAACTATAGCACAGAGAGAAGAATTATAGGGGGTTGGAAAACTTATTATTAGTTTGAAAACAATTGTAAGTCCATAGATCATTGGGTTTGGAGTAAAAAGAAGTTCATGTTCAAGACTCTCATCACCCCTATTATTTTATATGGATGTGAGGTTTGGGGCTACAATGTATCTAGATAATTGTGGAGAAATATTGAGATGATCCAAAAATAATTTATAACTTAGAATATTAATATTAAAGGAAATACCCCCTACCCTATTCTCTTGATTGGAGCTAGCCTTTCTCCCATTGATATCATGGCTATATTTAGGTATCTGATGTACAAGAATAAATTGTATAACATGGAAGCCAAAAGGCTCACAAAAATTGCTTCTAACTCTAGTCAAAACCCCCACCTCCAGCCCAAGCGAGGCTGGCATAAGGATGCCGAGTCTTGGCTCGACCATTGGGGGATAAAGGAGGAGATCATCTTGGAGAATAAGGATAATATTCAAAATACTATCACTTCCAAATTTAGGGATAAGTTGTGGGATGATAATGAGTTAGACGGTAAAATAAAGTTAAGGTATTATAAGGAGGTAATCAACCACACTCTTGCTAACCAAAATTATCTTTTTGCCTTGACTAGTGCTAAGAACAAACTGAACATTCCAAATATAAGAACTAATTCTCATGAGCTTTAGACTGAAACTGGGCATTGGTCTATTCCCAAAATACATTGGGACGAAAGAATGTACCCCCTTTGTGATACTAAGAGAGTTGAAGATAAAAAACAATTTATTTTGGATCGACCGACCCTTACTCACATTTGTTATTCCTTTCAAAGCATTTCTCACACTACCAACCTTCTTGACTTGTTAGGTCAACAAAACTACAATGACCTCAAAACGTTTCTCTATCATTGCTTTTATCATAGAAATAAAATATTAAAAAGCCCCAGTTAATCACTTATGTTCTTAAGGTCTGTTAGACCATATTGATCTTAGTGGACATTAACCATCATCATCATTATCATCAATATAATATTAAATTAAATTGAAAAATATGTAAATTAATATTAATAAGTTTGATTATAATTTTTAAATAATTAATAATTTTTAAATTAGAATATATTTGTAAGTGGTTTTTAATTACAAATATAGTATAATTTAAAACTAAGTAAATTTAATATAATTTGTATTTTTAATCTAATATATTTAAATAATAATAACAAATATTTTCACAAATTAAATAAATATGTAAAAAAAAAAAATATTATTTTTATTTTTTAAATAATGAGAATAGTTGTTTCTGTCAAATTAGTTATGGAAATAATTATTACAAGTGATTACTATAAAATTTAATCTTATGAATGATTACTTATATATATATAATGATTTATAAGAGTTCAGAATTCTGGCTTTGTGATTCATAATGATGATTAATGTCTCTTCTGGATTAATCACAACAATGTTTCTAGGATTAACGTTTCGAACCCTCAACTGTGGTTCATTATCAAGACTTTTACTTTTATAAAATATATCTCTTCAATTTTGAATACTAACATATTTTTTTATTGTGGTGAGAGAAGTTAATGCTAATCGGTACATTTAAGGAAATAAAATAATCACTACATAATTTATTTATTTTTAATATTAATAGCAAAAAATATTTCAATATTAAACATAAATATCATCGTGGATCATAAACAAAACACTTCAATGTCCATAGTAAATAACATAATTACATCATCAACTTTATATAGAGATAAAGTACTTAATAGCTAAAAAATTCTAATTTCATTCACAAGTTTTTTCTACATTTTAATGTTAATTCATTCACTACTTAACATGGAAATTACGCAACATCTAGAAAGAATATTTCATATTACAATCAATATGAAGGAGATATGAAATTCATTTCACACTTAACATAGAGTTGTTATTGGTATTTAAAAAAATGTTAATAATTAAAAATAAATTCTACTCTCAATTATAAATAAAATATTTCAATTTCCATATTAAGTAACATAATTTATATCAACTTCACATAGAGAGAGATAAAGAAATTGAATATAAAAAATTCCTTACATGTTTAATTTGACAATAATATTTTAATTTTCATATTAAAAAACATGAATTTTATATCAACTTTCTATAGAAAGATAAAGAAATTAAATGTAATTTTTTTTATATATAATTTTAATTTTACAGTATGAACTAAGTAACTGTGTAGTTCTTCCATATTTTAATGTGTACTTTGAATAAAATATTTAAATATCCCTATTAACTAATATGTCAATATAAACTTCATACATACATATATACAAACAGGGAGTAAAAAGACAAATTCTAATGCATTTTAACCTTCAATGTATAAAATGGAGCTGATATGCAGTATTTAATAATAATGTTAATAACAAAAAAAAATGTGTTTATACACATGTAGAGAGAAACAAAGAGTTCCTAATGCATGTTATCTACTTCCACATATGAAAGAGACTCTATTTACAAATATTTTAAAGTAAGTTATTTATACATTATATAAAGCAACTTTTTTGTTTTGTTTTCTTATGGTTAAAATATTTTATTAATGTGTTGCTTAAAATTGAAGAGATATGGAATTCATTTTATGCTCAATATGGAGTTGACACACACACACACACATATATAGAAAGCATAGATTTAATCTTAAGTGTTCAGAGGGGTTTAAAGCTCTTGAAGTGCAAACCTTTTTTCAAGTTTTACAATCTAAAAGAGGTTTACACCTCAAAATATTTAATCCCTCTGAACACTTGGGAAATCTAAAGTGACATAAATATATGTCAATATATAATGAAAGCAAACATTTAATTAAATAAATAAAAAATAAATCGTACCCCAAACTTTATTAAAAGAAAGGTTTATCATCCATTAAACATATTATATAAAATATTAAGTCGTTTTATCCTATAAAGATTTTTATGAACGGAAAAAATAAATAAATAAATAAAATAAAATAAATAATAATAAAAATAATAAAATAGTAATAAAAATAAAATAAAATAAATAAATTAAAAAATAAATAAAAAATAAATAAATTAAATTAAATTAAATTAAAAATAAAATAAAATAAATTTGAGGATATGGCATAGGAGACATATTTCACACATAATAATATTTGTATATTTAACATCAAATCCTAAGTACATCCACTAATATAGTGCATATGAGATCCAATAGATTCTAAGATAAGACAATATTGTTGAGAAAATCTCTCAATAGAGTCCAACAACCAAAAAACCAAATATGACAATATACTATTGTATGTGTTAATTCCAATTCCCTCCCTTAACACTTACATTACAAATATTAATACAAAAATCACCAATATAAGTCACACATGTCTGATATGGTCTTCGCTGGACTTTCTACCTACTCGGAAATCTCATAGACCATGCTCTTTCACCGTCACAATATTTGAGCTTCCCATTTGACTCATTTAAGGTACAACTATCTTTGACCATCAATGAAAAACTTGTAAGATCAACAATATTGACATACTCGGCTCGTCAGTGCTTCTGCAGAAAGAGCTATCAAGTAATGAACTACTTTGTGGACCTCCCACCATCTGTAAATTTTTTTCTTTTGGATTTATATTAGTTGCTAAGAAGGTGGTATGGATATTGAATGTGTGCATAAGTTGATCAAACAACGTGACCTTACTAACACACAAGGATTTCATATATAACATATAGTTCTTATTTAGGGGTTTCCAAGTGCCAAGAACAACATATCGTAACAAATATGTAAACACAATTAAACAAATGATATGTTCAAGGGTTCCAAGTGCCAATAGCCATCGATTTAGATTATGTTATACTATGCAATGCTTGGTTATGCATTTTTTTACAAACAAAGTGGAAAATTACACAAATATCATAACAACAATTTATTAAATCCCCAAAACAATCGTCACCATCTTTTCACCTACTGCCAAAAATAAGATCACAACAATGGAATTTGCACAACTCTAAAATATTCGACACCATGGACTAGTGAGCAACGTCCATACATATTCCAAGTTGGCTCTTACAGCAGTTGAGGTTCAATGATCCAAATGGATAAGGAAAGTCTAGAGGTACAATTTTGAGATGCAACAGATCAGATTTCTTCCTATCAAGGCAGTTGTCCAACCTTTTCTTAAGTCAAATTCCTTATCATATCTTCAATATGCTCCTTTATAGGCAATGATGTATTGCAGAACTAGTATGATACACTATTTACATCATGTTCCTTGCAAGTGTAATAAATTGAATCATAAATCAGAATCACAACTCAAACTGAGTATTATAGCTATGCACAACGCTTGTATTTGTCTTGACATGAATGTAAGTAATTTCATCCAAAAATATTGATTCCCCCCTCTTGTCTCATTGAAGGAATTGCACAAGGACGTGCATGTCCATTGCTCTAGTTTCTTGCCTCTGACTTGAGGGAAGATACCTCACCATCAGTTAATTTAATTTCAAACACCTACAACCCTTAGACCTTGGAGTGTAGCAAGTACCCTTTAAGAGAAGATGTCATCTCAAGAACAAATGATTGATAAGAAAGTATCCAATGATTAATTAATATTGTTAGTAGGGCAGGGGCATATTTCCAAATCCATTGAAAAAATTAAATGATAGGGGCACAAATTAGTCCCTCCATAGAGAAATTAAATAAATAGTCACTTTCCACTTCCATGAACACGAGGGCATTGGAATAAATCATGTCAATGGAAGAATTAACGCAATGTGGATATTCTTCCTTTTCTAGTGTGCTCCATTCCATGCACAAGAGCTCGCAAGCCCTGATCTATCCAATTTTGATCCACAATAGTTAACATCAACAACTACTCCAAGGCACAAGCCTAGAGATCCTCTACCATGAATGACCAATAGAAGGAAATCTAGCAAAGCAGGATGCATACCACTTCTATACTCTAGCTCTTCTCACATTAGAATAATCAATGCACACTCTTTCTAACAATTCAGACCTACACAACAAAAGATCTACACGCGGGAATTAGATAAGCCATACATAAGTCTTCACATAACTTTCCTACACATCGTAATCTATAATATATTAAATATTTGTGAATCTCTCATTCTCTAGCCCTCCATTTGTTGGAATTATGATACAAGTATTGTCCTTGATGGAAACTCACTCTCAGGTCAGTTCAGTTTTGATAAAAGGCAACTCACAGTATAACAGGTCAATTCAGAGGTAACAAGGCATTGGTACAGAAGAACGGGAAGTTGGAACTAAGGTTAGCTGATCAGAATGAAGAGGTTGAAGGAAAAGGATGATGTAAAGCAGCTTAAGTTGTATACACGGGTCCACTTTGTAAAAGGAGCGTATACACGCAGGTTCACATAACAAAAGGAGAGTATACGTAAACACGCACTTTCACAAGAGGAAAAACACTTATAGGTTGGAAAATAAAGGAAATTCAAGAGTAAAGAATATGAGGGGTCAATACCATGGTATTAGCCCACAATATTGAGCGGAGTAACAAATATTTGATCCCGTCCAAGAATACCACAAGTCCTAAGTGTGGTTTTGGTCCAAGGTATTGAGAAAGGCCAAAAACTATATAAGGAGGAGAAGATCAAAGGGCCAAGGTGTGCAAGTGAAAGAGTTTCTCAAGAATACTTCTATCTAAAGTATATTTTATGTTGCAGGGGCTATGATAGTGATATGATCTGAAATATTTTGTGCACCATGAATTCAATGTTGGATCAGGATCATGAGACCTAAAATGACTTATCATTGAATGATCTGACATTGGTTGGGCTAGATCTGATTTTTTATACATGTTTTATTCTTTAAATGTTATGATCTGGGTATGTCTGAAGTCCGAAATAGCAGCAAAGTTGTGAGTTAATATTCGCATATCTATACATTGGTTCGCCTAAGGAAAGGCGTGTATACACACAGGTTCTACTCTTCCAAGTAGTGTATGCAAAGGAAAAGCCTTTTGTTCAAAAGTGACTGATCTATCTCATCAGTGTTGTTGTTTTACTGCTGTCTGTCAATGAAGTCTTCTTAGATCTGAAATTAAAATGGAATGCATAAGGAGTTTGTGTCTCATTGACTGATTGATTGAGTGTGAAGGGTTATCTATGCTATTGACTGTCCAGATCTTTGTAAATTGACAGTAGATGTTCAGAATTTTACTTATTGGTAAAAATATGATTTAGAATTTTTTATGATTCAGTATTTTTGAAGGTATACGCAACGTTTGTTAAGGAAAGTAGCATATACACACAGGTTGGGTTCAGTAAAGTAGCGTATACATTCTGATGTATAATTTTTGAGGTTGCAGCTAGTTCTGAATGATGATGCAGGTGTCTGGGTTTAGCCAGTGTTCTGGTGACAGTGATCTGACTCTTCAGATTTACTGATTGTTGGTTGTTGCAGTTTGAAAATTCTAATGGGTCTAGTGTGAAAATTTGATGAAATGAGGCCTTCATTTTGTAATGTTGTGTACCGGGAGCATCCAGTCTAAAAATTAATGAAACGTGGTCCCAAGAGGAAGATAGAAGGTCGTAGCCTTCTGTAGGTTGACGCCTACGTACTAGTAAACACTTTGGCTAGTACAAGAGCTAGGGGGTTGTAGCTCCCTTCCAGTAGAAGTTGGAAAATGAGAGGAGGTTGTAGCCTTCTGCAGGTGGGTGCCTGCATACTGGGTATGAGTATGCACCATTACAAGATTGTAAACAAATTTTCTTTATATTAAAAGAAGACAAAGATGATAGCAATAGGGGGTTTTTTCTCCCAAATTGGGTTTCCACCTTAAATATTGGTGTTCACGTGTGTTTCTTATGTGTGATATTTTATTATGTTATTAGTGCACATAGTTTCTATATAATAAGTTATGATGCACCAATTAAAGATCACCACATGATAAATTGACTAAATCATAAGTTCTCTGGGTATACGTTGGTTTCTCTAATCACAGTAGCATGTACATACAATTTATATTCATTGAAGTAGCGTAAATAAATCTATTTGAAAAATGAAAAATTATTGAACTGTAAATATTGATTCACCCCCCCCCCCCCCCTTAGTATTATTTCCAACAATTGGTATCAGAGTCGGTCCTTCAGGAGAAGCTTGATCACTTGAAGGAAGATCTTTCATGATGAATAATCACGAAGGCATGGAATCCATCAGACCACCAATATTCAATGGGAACAACTTGGTATATTGGAAAATAAGAACCAGAGCCTATCTTCAATCGCTCGGAGCCGATGTTTGGGAAATTGTGGAAGGAGAATATCAACTTCTAACAGTAATACCTACATATTCAGTAGGTAATAAGTTATATGAAACCAATGCCAAAGAAGTAAATACTTCGTTGGGAAGTTTGTCGGAATCAAAATTTGTCGAAGTCATGCAGCTCAAGATAGCCAAGGAGATTGGGACAAAATCATTCAGAGCTATGAAGGAGACTCCCAGGTAAAACGTGTTAAGCTCCAAACTCTCAGAATTCAGTATGAAATTCTTAAGATGCATAGTGATGGGAGTATTGCTAGTTACTTCTTACATGTAGATGAGATTATTAATTGTATGAAGAATTTGGGTGAAGAGATAAAGGAGGCTACTTTAGTTGAGAAAATTTTCAGATCTTTGTCTTCTAAATTTGAGTCAAAAGTATCCGCTATAGAAGAAAAGCAAGATCTTCATTCTATTACAGTGGTTCAACTTCATGGAATTCTAACCACCTTTGAAATAAGGAAAGGATGTCCTTTAGATATGAAAGAAGTCGATTTCAAAGCATCAACAAAGGGAAAAGAAAAGGAAGAGCACAATGAATCAGGTTATATTTAAGAAGAAGAAGATGAGGCAAACTTTTTCAAGAAACTTCAATGGGGTTCCAGAAGATTCAGAGGTAAGCTACCATTCAAATTCTTTGCTTGTGGTAGAGTTAGCCATTATGTTGTCAAATGTCCTCATAAAGATAAATAAGTTGGTTAATAAAAGAAGTTACTATACCCATGAAGATAGTGATGGTTTATCTAATAGTGATGAAGATGAAACTGAACAAGATTATAAACTATTCATGGCTTATGACAATGATGATTTTTTGGATGCCTTAGAAGAGGAAGACTTTCTTGAAGAAATCACAAAACTCAAAATCTGTTTAGAAGAAAAGAATATGATCATAGATACATTTACACATCAACTCACTGAAAGAGAAAAGCACAACGAAAATCTAGAATGTGAAATTGTGGGTCTAACAAAAGAACTTGAGAAGAAAAATTCTCTTAAGCTTAGATTTGCTAAAGGGTCAGAAACTTTAAATGAAATCATCAAATTTCAGCGCTCTCCTCTTATAAAAATAGGCCTTGGATATACTGAAGAATCATCCCAATCACAAAAGCCATCAACCTCCACCAGAAGCTATCTTGATGTAGTAAAATCTAGTGAACAGTATGTCAATCATCAGCAAAAGCCTAAAAGTATTCATCAAGTAAATCATGCTCAATTTGCTCCAAGGATGAACATCAATAGAAGCTTCAACCAATAGGTAAACAATGCCAAAATATTCTATGGTTGCAGAAGCTTCTTTAATGGACAATGTTTTTCATGCCATAAATTTGGGCATAAGGTTGCTCAATGTGTTGCTTACAAAACCATCATGACTAGAGAAGCACAAAATCCAAGGAGTGTAACAGGAATCAAGAAAAGTTCCTATAATAAGTTTTCTCCTCTTGAAGATGAAATTGAAATTTTGTTTTGTAATAACTTTGGTCATGAAGAATCTGAATGTGGGAGAAAATTTCGGCCAACACTTCAAAAGGAGCCAACATCATCAAATTCCAGGAAATGGCAAAATAAGGAATTTCAATCAGAAAGGTGTGGCATAGCTTTGTATGTAGAAGAACAAGAGAATCAATAGTACATCGACAGTGGATGCTCCAAACACATGACAGGTGATAAAGAGAAACTTCATTCATATAATGCTTCAGGAAAGGAAAAGAATGTCTCCTTTGGAAATGATACACCAGCTATCAATAAAGGTAAAAGTTCTTTTTATTTGAAAGAAAAGGTTAAATCTAGAAATGTCATGTATGTTGATGGTTTAAAACATAACTTGTTGAGTGTCATTCAAATGTGTGATCAAGGAAATGAAGTTGTGTTTCGATCAGACGGATGTGTGGTTCATGAACTTGATACAGGAGAGACCATAATCAAATGTACAAGAACTCCAAACAATCTCTACTTAATGATATTTGGGCATCTAAGCTTTTATCAAATAAGAAAAGCATGCAGGCTCAAGGCGGTCCGTGATCTTCCAGATATCAGCATCCTAGAAAATACCATATGCAAAACATGTCAAGACGGTAAGAAAACAAGAGCTCATTTCAATGAAAAAGAAGGATCAGCAAGTAAGCCTCTTGAACTCATCCATACTGATTTATGTGGACCAACAAGGAAAAAGTCACCTCATGGAGAAGAATACTTTATTTTATTCATTGATGGTTTTTATAGAATGTGTTGGATAGGTCTACTGAATCATAAAGATGAAGCATTTTAAAATTTTAAAGCCTTCAAATCTTTAGTTGAAAATGAATCAGATCGAAAAATCAAATGTCTCAGATTTGATTGAGGGGGATAATTCATATCAAATGAATTCTTTGATTTTTATGAACAACATGGAATAAAAAGGCAGTCCTCTGTTGCCAGAACTCCTCAACAAAATGGTGTAGTAGAAAGAATGAATAGAACTGTTCAACAAATGGCTTGAGCTATGCTTGATGAATCTGGAACTCCTACCACCTTCTGGGGTGAAGCTGCATTTGCTGCCATGACTATTCTCAACAAAGCTAATGTTTGAGTAAATAGTGATCAAACTCCATATGAACTTTGGTATGGTAAGCCTCCTACTGTAAAACACTTTAGAGTTTTTGGAATCAAATGTTTCATCAAAAGGACTGATGAAAAACTTGGTAAGTTTGAACCCAGAGAAGACGAAGGAATTCTTCTTGGCCATTCATCTAGAAGTAAAGGATACAAATGTTATAATAAAAGACTTTTGAAAATTGTTGAATGCATTGATGTTGTAATTGATGAAGCATGCAGAAATCTGGAACAAATGAAATCAACAGAGGATTATGACAATGAGGAAGATAGTGAATGCTTTCCCATATCAAATCAAAATGATATAGAGGAAGAAACCAATGAAGCACTAGAAGAAGATACAACAAATACAGAAAATACTCCATCCAGGTATGTTCAAAAGAATCATCAAGAATATCAAAATCTAGGAGAAAAAGGATCTAGAGTACAGACAAGAAGAACTCTTACAGGGACCTCAAGTTATCTAAACAATGTAAACTTTGAAACGGGAACTATAAACTCAAAACGGGAACTTTGGCAAAAAAACCCCGAAAAAACATCAAAAACAATGCTAAAACCGAAAAGTGTGTATACTGGAACGATGATTTTTTTAAAGGGTCAATTTTGAACATGTTTTAAAAATGGCAGTGAAAACGAAATTTTCGTGCAAAAAACAGCTTGAAAACGAAAAAGTGATGATACTGGAATGATGATTTTTTTTTTGGGTCAATCTTCAACATTTTTAAAAAATGCTAGTAAAACCGAATTTTTATGTGCCAAACAAAGTTGTTTATGAGGAAAAAAACACACTAATGTTTTTGGTAGAATAACATTTTTCTTTCCTAAGTATAAATTCAACATGTTCTCAACCATAAAATGCTAGATACAAAAGAAATTGAAATTTTTTCAACTATAAAATTAAAAAACCATGACATTATGAACAAACTACATCACTAAATGAATTCAAAAGTCATTATTTGTATATTGAATGAAACATTCTCGAAATCTCCCAGCCACCCTCGAGGGGCGGGCGAGCCGCCGAGGTGGCGCAGGGTGGTGCTGCGATGCCCACCCCACGCCACCATGGCAGCCTGCTTGCCCAACCACCACTGGGGGGGCGGGCCGCCCACCCTGCGCCACCGCAGCGGCTCGCCCACCCCCCCAGGGGTGGCTGGACGATTCTTGGAATCGTCCAGCCACCACCGGGGGGAAGGCGGGCCTCTAGGCTGGCGCGGGGTGGTGTTGCGGTGGCCTGCCCGCACCTTAGGGTAGCTAGGCAATTCCGAGAATCGCCCAGCCACCAACGGGGGGCGGGCGGGCTGCCGCGGTGGTGCTGCGGCGCTCACCCCGCGCCACTGCGGCGGCTCGCCCACCCGCCGAGGGTGGATGGGCGATGCGGTGGCGCGGGGTGGGCGCCGCAGCCCCACCCTGAGCCACCCAGGCGGCCCGCCCGCCCCCCAGTGGTGGCTGGGCGATTCCGAGAATCGCCCAGCCACCACTGTGGGGTGGGCGGGCCACCGGGGTGGCACGAGGTGGTGCTGCGGCACCCACCCCATGCCACCGCGGCGGCCCGCCCGTGCCCCCTGGGGGTGGCTGGGCGATTCTTGGAATCGCCCAACCACCAGCATGGGGCGGGCAGGCTGCCGGGTTGGCGTGGGGTGGTGCTGCGGCGCCCACCCCGCGCCACCGCAGCGGCCCGCTCGCCCCCCGGGGGTGGCTGGGCGATTCCGAGAAATGCCTAGCCACCACCGAGGGGTGGGCGGGCCGCCACGGTGACGCGGGGTGGTGCTGTGGCGCCCACCCTGCGCCACTGCAACGGCCCGCTCGCCCCCCGGGGGGTGGTTGGCTGATTCCGAGAATCGCTCAGCCACTACTAGGGGGCGGGCGGGCCGCCAAGGTAGCCCCACCCCACGCCACCGCGGCAGCCCGCCCGCCCCCCAGGGGTGGCTAGGCGATTCCGAGAATCGCCCAGCCACCATTGGGGGGCTGGCGAACCACCAGGGTAGCACGGGGTGGGGCTGCCCAGCCACCACCGGGGGGCGGGTGGGCTTCGATGTGGTGCGGGGTGGGGCTGCGGCACCCACCTCGCGCCACCGGGGTAGCCTGCCCGCCCCCCGGGGGTGGTTGGATGATTCCAAGAATCTCCCAGCCACCCTCGGGGGGTGGGCAGGTTGTCGCAGTGGCGCGGGGTGGGCACCACAGCACCACCTCGTGTCACCCCGGCCGCTGGGGTAGCGCGGGCGCCCAGCCACCACCGGGGGGCGGGGGGGCCTCCGGGGTGGCACGGGGTGGGCGTCACAATTTCCCTGCCATCCCTGGGGGGCGGGCGAGCCAGTGGGGTGGCACGAGGTGGGCGCCGTGGCACCACCAGGGAATCGCCCAGTGACCCCCGTGGTGGCGCGGGGTGGGCGCCGCAACACCACCCTGCGACCCTGGCGGCCCACCCAGACCCCAGGGGTGGCTGGGCGATTCCAAGAATCGTCAGAATCACCGAGCCACCCCTTGGGGGTGGGCGGGCCACCGTGGTGGCGCGGGGTGGGCGCAAAGCACCACCGCGTGCCACCCTGGCAGCCCACCCGCCCCCCGGGGTTGGCTAGGCAATTCCAAGAATCGCCCAGCCACCCTTGGGGGACGGGCAGGCCACCGAGGTGGCGCGGGGTGGGCGCCACCCCGGCGGCCCGCCCGCCCTCCGGGGGTGGCTTGGCGATTTTGAGAATCACCCAGCCACCCCCGAGGGGCAAGCGGGCCTCCGTGGTGGCGTGGGGTGGGCGCTACAGCACCACATTGGGAGATTCGCAAACATCAAAGATCCATTAGAAGATGAAAATGAGTAAAAGGAAGCAGAAAATATTGTAGAAGAAGACAATGATGAAACTCTAGAGGACGAAGAGTTTGGATTACGTGACATTGTTGATTAAATTTAAGTTATGCTTGGAAATCAAGGTCATTTTTTGTAACTATTAATTAGTTATTCTTGTAATGTTTCGACTTTGACATTTTATGAGAAGAATAAACACTCAATTAAGGTTTTTATGCGTTCAATATTTGTATTATGTGATTTTCACATTAATTTTTATGTAAATCATTATTTAAAAAAAACAGTGAATATTATTTATTCCTTTGACATAAAATTCATAAAAAAAAAACTATTATTTAACCATTTTTAGTTAAAATTTTCTTATAAAAATTGTGATTTTGACATGTCATCTCTAGCAAAAAATTACCAAAACGTGTAGTTTTTTAGTTATATTTATGTTAAAAATGGTTATTTTTATGTCAATTGTTAAAAAATATTGTTTTTTAGAAACAATTATTTCATGTGGATTGAAAAATTAATTAACGCTGTATAAATATGTAGAATATCGAAAATTCAAAATATCAACCTTTTTCTTTAAATATGCAAAACAATAAAAACCTCACTACAAAAAATTAAAATTAAAATAAAAACAAGAAAATATGAAGAAAAAGACCACCTCAAAAATTATTAAATTTACAAAATAATTATTTACATTGTATACATTAGAAAATAAAAATAATAAATAATAAAAAAAAAAACCTTTTAAAAAAAGGGCCTGGTGTAGAATTACCACTTTTTTAAATTAACATCAAAAACACCACCATTCTAAAATGCAATGTACATAAAAAAATTTATAGTGCCAAAAACTATGCTCTAAAAAAACATGTGTGTTATGCATCACCCCTTTTCCCAATCGGGTCACTTTTTTGCTATCTCTACAAAACGGGTAACAGTATGAGTTCTCGTTTCAAATTTTGCATTGTTTCTAGCATTACTATCCTCCATAGAACCACAGAATGTAAATGAAGCTAGCAAAGATGAATGTTGGGTTAAGGCCATGGATTAAGAGCTTGACCAAATTGAAAAGAATGATACTTGGGAATTAGTTTCTAGACTTCATGATAAAAATGTTATAGGAACAAATTGGATATTTAAGAATAACTTGAATGAAAATGGAGAGGTTATTAGAAGCAAGGCAAGAATTGTTTGTAAAGGGTATGCTCAATAAGAAGGTATAGACTTTGAAGAAACTTTTGCACCTGTTGCCAGACTTGAAGCCATAAGAATGTTTCTTGCTCTTTCTAGCTTTCAAAAATTCAAAGTATATCAAATGGATGTAAAATCAGCTTTTCTTAATGGAGATTTAGAAGAAAAAGTTTATATTCAGCAACGAGAAGGATTCATTCTAGGAAATTATGCAAAACTTGTATGCAAGCTAAAAAAGGCTCTTTATGGACTGAAACAAGCTCCAAGGGCTTGGTACTATCGCCTTGACAAATATCTACAACAACAAGGTTTCACAAAAGGTTCTGCAGACAACAACTTATATACAAAGATTGAAAATGATAAACTTCTAATTATTGTTGTTTATGTTGATGACATCATCTTTGGTAGCAATGAAGAATCTATGAGTCAGAACTTTGCTTCGATTATGCAACAAGAATTTTAAATGTCCTTACATGGTGAACTTATTTTCTTGATCTACAAGTACAACAAACAAAATATGGTATTTTTCTGCCACAAACCAAATATCTCAAGAAAATTTTGAAGAAGTACAGAATGGAAGATTCTAAACCAGTATGTACTCCAATGGTAACAGGATGTAGTCTCAGTTCTAGCGATGAATCACCAGCAGTAAACCAACCAGCTTACAGATCTATGATTGGAAGTTTTCTTTATCTAACAGGTACCAGACCTGATATCATGCATGGAGTAGGAATTTTTGGAAGGTTCTAAGCAAATCCAAAGGAATCACATCTTCAGGGAGTAAAAAGAATATTCAGATATCTTCAAGGAACTCAAGACTTTGGTCTATGGTATCCTAAAGATACAATTCTTACTCTTCATGCATATACAGATGCAGATTGGGCAGTAAATGTTGATGATCAAAAAAGGACTAGTGGAGGTGAATTTTATATGGGTTGATGGTTAGTGTCTTGGTTCAACAAGAAACAAATTTTGATTGCCTTATCTACATCTAAAGCAGAATATGTGGTTGCTGCATCTTGCTGCACACAACTACTTTGGATGATGCAAACATTGCAAGACATTTTAATCACATGTACTTCACCCATCTCCATTCTATGCGATGATACAAATGCCATCAATATTTCGAAAAATCCAGTCATGCACTCCAAGGCCAAGCACATACCCATTAAGTACCATTTTCTACGAGAATAAGTGCTTGAACAAAAGGTTAAATTGGAGTCTATTCCCTCCAAATAACAGGTTGTTGATATATTCAACAAACCACTTCCTAGAGAAACATTTGAACATCTCAGACAAAAGCTGGGAGTAGTTGTTGCATCATCCTGCTGTTAAATCCAATTTTTCAAAGGAAGCTTCATATACGTGGGTTTCATGAAGTATAATCATGTATATATGCGGGTTTCTGTGGCTATAGAAGCGTATATGTTTTTCTTATAGAAAAACAGTGGGTCTGACTCTGATATGGGTGCTCAGTCTGATATTAATGATTACAGTATGACGATATGCTTTGTTCATTGATTTTTATCTAACTAACAAAGATGCCTTGATGATTGATTTTTTGAGAATGCACACGTAGCACATGTTCAGGGGGAGCATTAGCATTCACAAACATTCAAAATTGTTGGCATTATGGTTGTTGATTTCAGCTCTGGTCTTAGATATTCATATCAATTGATGCATAGGTCATGTAAAAGATCTAGGGTGTAATATGTCTCTGTCTGTCATAGTCATTTTTTTTAAGTCCTATTGGATGTATGATGTAATTTTGTATCCCCACTATGCATGGGAAGGATGATGTAATAATTCCTATATTTTAGTCATGTATAAACAATTGGTATATCCCCACTTGGTTGGGTGGATGAGTTAAATTTGATGTATCCCCACTTGGTTGGGAGATTGATGTATGTATGATTCATTGGTCTTAGGGAGTTCATACTCACTTAGTTGAGCTATAGAGTCATGTTATTCTTTTGAAACATATCTCTGCAGACTCTGCATGTACTCAGGGGGAGCATGGACAACATAATGTATATCAAAGGCGGAGAGTATCTTGGTCTGCCCTTTGCCTTTGACGTCAAAGGGGGAGAGTATTTTGGTGTTTATTGTTATTTCTCACAGTTTCTATAGCTTGCAGTAATCAACACCAACATGGTTGCCATCAATTCCAAAGGGGGATATTGTTTCCATTATGATACAAGTATTGTCCTTGATGGCAACTCAATCTCAAGTTAGTTCATTTTTGATAAAATGCAACTCACAATGTAACAGGTCAATTTAGAGGTAACAGGGCATTGGTACAAAAGAACAGGAAGTTGGAACTAAGGTTAATTGATCATAATGAAGAGGTTGAAGGAAAAGGATAACGTAAATCAACTTAAATTGTATATGCGGATCCACTTTGTAAAAGAAGTGTATACATGCAGGTTCATAGAACAAAAGGAGCTTATACGTATACACACTCTTTCACAAGAGGAAAAGCACACATAGGTTAGAAAATCAAGCAAATTCAAGAGTAAAGATTCCATGATCTAAAAATCACTCGTGAGTGTTCTCAGTTAAATAATTAATGAGTGAAGGTATTACAGACTCATGTGCTGGTGTGTGTCCATGTTATCTTAAGCAATGGATCGATCAGATTGCAAAATACGCAGACACTGGAAAATGGAAAACAGTAAGGGAAAACACAGTAAGCAATACAAGAACACAACACATTAATAAGGAGTTCACCCTATTCTCCAGGGCTACGTCTTCGGTCCAGCTTTCAGTGGTGGCCTTTTATTATTGTGTCTTTAAAGCAGAGTTTTTATAGTGAGGAGCTCAATTTGAGTCTCCTGAAACAGATAATGCTTAATAGGGTGGTTCTTGGATTCCCCAAGCCACTAGGGTGCACAAACTCTTTCCTTACAAAATCTTGACCTCTCTAGTCTTTAATGGGAGGATCCCAATGTGGTACTCGATTCCCGACAAATCCTCATAGGGATTGCTTGAACCTCTCAAGACTTCTGTCTGCTCGATGTTGCCTTAGGTCAACTCGGTTATCTGTTTTCTGCTTCTTGCTTCACTGTCTCTTTTGCCTTTTCTTTCACTATTTTTATTCTTTGGTTCTTCCTTATCTTCCCTATGTTCTATTCTCTGTTTGTTCATGGCTTAAAGCCAATCTATCCTTGACGGTTTGCTTCCTCTTCCACCCCTTTGGATCACCTGCTGTTGTTCGCTTGGAGTTCCCTGCCTCTGCGTCAATGCCAACATCTCACAGGGAAGTGGCCACTTGTCCTCTCACGAACTGTGTCAGCTCTTCCTCAACGATTTGGTAGTTCGGTTACGCTGTGAAATGACTCATCTACCAACTCAGCGGTCAAATCAGACTTCAGACTTTTATATGCCGCAGCTTAATTCCCCCATCAAATCCGGTTCCCATCGGGCGCAATCTCCGTCGTCAGATCTGGAGCCCCCAGATCCTACGGTGTTCGCTCTTTTCACACGGTTGACTTGCTCGACCGTTAGCCCATGATGAGAGGCGATTTTCTTTCTCATCTGCTGGACACGCATCGTGCGATGAATGGAATCACTCGTTCTCTACCCAAATCCGCTTAGCGCCCAATATGCCTCCGATATTCCGCTGGTTTTGGAGCGCGTGACCCGCCTTTCACCTTAGTGCTTTCCCTACAGTTTCCCGGCTTCCCATGCGACCGAGCACTCGAGGCCTTTCCTTCTCAAGGGGTTTTTCCCAGTAATGTGTGATATCCCGATATTCGCACATCAGAAATGGCCTCCGTTTCCCGATCTGGGCTTCCTAACTGCCAGTTTGCCTCCTGCATAGTCTCCATAGGCCTCGGTCAGCGTGCTTTGACCGAGGTCCTTGTCGTTCCTTGCTGGCTGCAAACTGCCACTATCCAGAGGTCTTCCTAATAGCTCTTTGTTCATAAATTCGAAGTCTGTCCTGATTTGATACAATAATGGCACTTTGATAATTTTCATGGATCCAATTCAGATCATGGCCTTCCCACTAAAAACCTTTTGGACCACCAAAAGTTGGTTTTCAAGCATTGACTAAGAGAGGGTACAATTGTCCCACTTGTCCAATCTCTATCCACTTTGCGGTGCTCAAATTTGAACCCTTGAGCCCAATTCTGAGGTACTCAACATCTCCTCTACGCGTCATCCTCACCTTCCTATCCAACGCTATGTCTTCCTGCAATTCATTAAGATATTCAGGTAGCAGGTCATCAATAGAAGGCAATTGACTCTACTCTTCGGGATCCTCAATTAGTGAAGGTTCAAACAATCTCAAGCAATCTGCATTTACGACTGAGTAGATGTGCATGTAAGCTAGTAGATCAAGGCAAAAAGCATTCTCACCAATCTTCTCAAGTATCTTGAAAGGTCCATACCTGATAGGCTTTAGCTTTTTACCTTCACCTTGCATCCTTTCCTTGCTGATATACAGATAGACTTGGTTACCAACTTGGAAACTATGCTCCATCCGATGCTTGTCATGCCTTGCCTTGTATTTGGCTTAGCTCTTTTCCAATTGTTCCTGTACTGCCTACTGGATCTCTTGGATTTGTTCAATGAACCTAGTTTCCCTATCCACATCACTGTGTCCCTCAACTGTGGTGCCTTTACCAAAGACAAAATCCAAAGGAGACCTTGGTGTGAAACCAAAACAAGTCTCAAAACGAGATCTCTGTGTAGAAGAATGTTTTGCTCTGTTGTAAGCATGTTTCACATAACACAGATGTTCATCCCAAAGCTTAGGATGTTTGCTGCAGTATCCCCTGAGTAACTGGATCACTATCTTGTTAACTACTTTTGTCTAGCCATCAGTTTGTGGATGAAAAGTTGTGCTTTTCTTTGGTTTGGTGTCCATTAGTTCCCATGGACTTGACCAAAACTTCCCCACAAATCGGGTGTCTCGATCAGATACAATGGAAGTGGGTAATCCAAAATGAACCCATACATGTTCGAAGAACAGTTTTGCAGTTTGTTCAGCTGTAATCTGTTTATTACAAGGTATCAAAATACACATTTTGTTGAACCTATCCACAACAACATATAGATAATCATGACCTTTCCTATATTTAGGCAGTCCTCCAACAAAATCCATGGAAACACTTTCCCAAGGGTGAGAAGGAATTGGTAATGGAGTGTACAAGCCTAGTTTTCTATTGTTGGGCTTGCTTTTAGCACACATAGTACACCCTCTTACATATATAGAAATTGTCTCGTTAATTTTTTTCCAATAACAAAATCTCTACAGTTGTGCAATTATTTTACTTACCCCAAAGTTACCTAATATTAGATAAGTGTGTGCTTCTCGAATTATCTTTACTCTTTCAGTTTGTGGAATGCATAACTTCCCACAATGGTATAACAGTCGGTCCTTTACATGATAATCCAATTCTTCTACTCGTTTTCCTTGACTTAAAGTTTCATATACATCTTTAAAGTCTATATCTTGAGCATATTGTTCAATGTAGCTCTCATGTAACACAGAATTATGCTTAAGTATAGTAGATGCATTTATAATGGGTCTAGATAACATGTCTACAACTTTATTATGTATGCCCTTTTTATATCTGATGACTAAATGAAATTGTTGTAGAAAACCCATCCATCTATAGTGCCTTGATTGCTGCAACTTAGTTTGGGAGTGTAGATATTGAAGTGGTTGATGATCAGTATGTATTACTGTCTCTTTTCCCATTAAGTAATGTTTCCACTTTTTCACACTCTATACTAATGCATACAATTCTTTGTCATATGTAGGATAGTTAACTACTACAGAATTAAATGTCTCAGAATGATAACATATGGGTTTACCGTGTTGTGTCAACACTGCTCCCATGGCATAGTCACTAGCATCCGTTTGGATCTCAAATGGTCTTTGAAGATCAGGCAGTGCTAGTACAGGTGTTGTACTAATCTTTTCTTTGAAGGTGTCGAAGGCTTTCTGTTGTTTGCCTCCCCACTGAAACACCTTGTTCAATCCTGTTAAAGCATGTAAGGGAGCTACGATTAGGGAAAAGTTAGAAATGAACTTCCTCCAATATTGTTCTACTCCTAAGAAGCTTCTAACTTCTATAGAAGATTTGGGTTTAGGCCAGTTTACAATCACTGCCACCTTAGAGGGATCTATCTTCAATTCACCACCCCCTACTATATGACCTAAATAATTCAAAGATGTTTTGCCAAATTCACATTTTGAGAGTTTAACATAAAGTTTTTCTCTTTTAAAAACATCTAATGTCTGCTTAACATGCTTTAAGTGTTCTTCCCACGTTTTGATAAATATCAGAATGTCATCCAGATACATAATAACAAAATCATCAAGAAAAGGTCTGAGTACATCATTCATTAATCTCATGAAAGAAGCAGGAGAATTAGTTAAGCCAAAAGGCATAACTATCCACTCATAAAATCCCTGCTTTGTTTTGAAAGCAGTCTTCCATGCATCTTGTTCTGAAACTCTGACCTGATGGTATCCACTATGCAAGTCTAACTTGGAGAAATAAACAACTTCTTTCAATTGATCTAAAATATCATCTATGGGAGGAAGGGGATAACGATTTTTTATTGTTATCTTATTTAGTGCTTGGTAATCAATGCACATTCTCCATGAGCCATCTTTCTTTCTCACCAAAACGATTGGTGACCCACATGGCGATGTGCTAGGTCTGATGAACCCTTTCTTGAGTAACTCCTGCACCTGCTTCTTGATTTCAACATTCTCTAAAGCAGACAACCTTTTATACCTGTGGCTGCAATGGTTGTTTCATCTCCTGAGTCTGACCCCAAATCTTTCTGAATAGTTGCAACAGTCTTCTTCTTCTTGCCCTCGAACTTCTTAGGTCTCAGCTCCAGATGCAGAATCCAACAGTGCTCATCATCATGCCCATACTTTTTATAGTAAGTGCATGAAGCCTTGCTTTTCTGTGCAGTGTTAACCTTCCTCGCTTTCCATTTCTACTTTCTTTTCTCCTTATTCTTGCTTGCAGTGGGTTGGGATGATCCCCCAAATTCTGGACTTCCATTCTTTCCTCTAGCTTCTAAATGAGTAGCTTGTACAGATACCTCATCTATACTAGTGGGATTAAACATGAGGATAGTGTGCCTCATGTAGCTGTGTAGACCACCAATTTACTTCAACAGAGTCTCAGGTGAGTCTAATGAGATTCCTAGAATCAATGCTATCTTTCTAAATTCTTGAGTGTATTCTTGCACACTTTTCCCTTTCAAATGTCGAAGAGCTTTCCAACTCATCATGGCTTGCTGCATGAAGGCCAATGGTTAGAACTGTTTTTTTATTGCAGAAACAAATTCACTCCGGACAGAGATAGTCTTACCATGTCTTTTCATGTCAGCTTGGGTCCTACCTTCCCACCAAACCAAGGCAGTTCCTCCAAGGCGTAGGCTTGCCAACTGAATCTTGCTCTTGTCTGAATCGATATTCTGTACTCTGCAATAAACATCAATTTGTCTAATCCAATTGTCTAGCTTTTCTACATTCAACTCTCCATCATATATAGGTAAATCAAATTTAACATCTAGTTTGATCAAAGATGCTTTCTTTTTGTGTTCAGGGCTATTAGGAGGTGTGAGAAAGCTTTCTTCTTTCCCTTTGCCTTTTGAGTGGTCATGGAAGTGAGACTCATCTTCTCCTTTGTCTTGTTTAGAGCCCGATGAATCTTCATCCTTATGTTTTCTAAAGTCCCTATACATTTCTTTTACCATGGACTTTATGTCTAGGAAACTATCTATGAATTGAGGGTTTGGCCCCATAGAACCTTCCTCTGACATTGTCTTTCGAGGATAGACTCTCCCAATTTCAGGATTAGTTTCGACCAACTCTTCTTCTCCTAATTTGAGCTTTGATCTAGTTAGCATTCAACAACTAAATCCAACACAAGCTTGTCTAACCTTAACTGCCTAAAGCTCTAATACCACTTGATCTGAAAATCACTCGTGAGTGATCTCAGTTAAATAATTAATGAATGAAGGTATTACAGACTAATGTGCTGGTGTGTGTCCATGTTATCTTAGGCAACGGATCGATCAGATTTCAAAATACACAGACACTGGAAAATGGAAAACAGTAAGGGAAAACACAGTAAGCAATACAAGTACACAACACATTAATAAGGAGTTCACCCTATTCTCCAGGGCTACGTCTTCGGTCCAGCTTTCAGTGGTGGCCTTTTCTTATTGTGTCTTTAAAGCAGAGTTTTTACAGTGAGGAGCTCTATTTGAGTCTCCTAAAATAGATAATGCGTAGTAGGGTGGTTCTTGAATTCCCCATGCCAGTAAAGTGCATAGACTCTTTCCTTACCAAATCTTGACCTCTCTAGTATTTAATGGGAGGAGCCCAATGTGGTACTTGATTCCCGACAGATCCTCACAGGGATTGCTTGAACCTCTCAAGACTTTTGTCTGCTCGATGTTGCCTTCGATCAACTCGGCTCTCTGTTTTCTGCTTCTTGCTTCATTGTATCTTTCACATTTTCTTTCACTATTTTTCTTCTTTGGTTCTTCCTTCTCTTCCCTCTGTTCTGTTCTCTGTCTGTTCACGGCTTAAAGCCAATCTGTCCTTAACGGTTCGTTTCCTCTTCCGCCCCTTCAGATCGCTTGCTGTTGTTCGCTTAGAGTTCCCTGCCTCTACATCAGTTCCAACGTCTCACAGGGAAGTGGCCACTTGTCCTCTCACGAACTGTACCAGCTCTTCCTCAACGGTTCAGTATTTCGGTTACGTTGTGAAATGACTCATCCACCAACTCAGCGGTCAAATCAGACTTCAGAATTTTATATGCCGCGGCTTAATTCCCCCGTCAAATCCGGCTTCCCATCAGGCGCAATCTTCACCGTCAAATCTGGAGCCCCCAGATCCTACGGTGTTCGCTCTTTTCACGCAGTTTACTTGCTCGACTGTTAGCCCACAATGAGAGGCGGTTTTCTCTCTCATCCGCTAGACACGCGTCGTGCAATGAATGGAATCGCTCGTTCTCTGCCCAAATCCGCTTACCGCCCAATATGCCTCCAATATTCCACCGGTTTTGGAGCGCGGGACCCACCTTTCGCCTTAGCGCTTTCCCTACGGTTTCCCGGCTTCCCATGTGACCGAGCGCTCGGGGCCTTTCCTTCTCGAGGGGTTTGGCCCAGCGATGCGCGATTAGAAATGGCCTCTATTTCCCGATCCAGGCTTCCTAACTGTCATTTTGCCTCCTGCGCGGTCTCCATGGGTCTCGGTCAGCGCGCTTTGACCAAGGTCCTCGTTGTCCCTTGCTGGCTGCAAACTGCCACTATCTAGAGGTCTTCCTCCTAGCTCTTTGTTCATAAATTCGAAGTCTGTCCTGATTTGATACAGTAATGGCACTTTGATAATTTTCGTGGATCCAATTTGGATCAATACCAGGGGTCAATGCCATGGTATTAGCCCACAATATTGATTGGAGTAACGACTATATGATCCCGTCCAAGAATACCACAAGTCCTAAGTGTGGTTTTGGTCTGAGGTATTGAGAAAGGCCAAAAACTATATAAGGAGGAGAAGATCAAAGGGCTAAGGTGTGCAAGTGAAAGAGTTTCTCAAGAATACTTCTATATGAATTATATTTGATGTTGCACGAGCTATGATAGTGATATGATCTGAAATATTTTGTGCACCGTGAATTCAATATTGGATCAGGACCATGAGACCAAAAATGACTTATCATTGAATGATCTGACATTGGTTGGGCTAAATCTGATTGTTTATACATGTTTTATTCTTTAAATGTCATGATCCGGGTATGTCTGAAGTCCGGAATAGCAATGAAGTTGTGAGTTAATATTTGTAGATCTATACGCTGGTTTGCCTAAGGAAATGCGTGTATACACGCAGGTTCAACTCTTCCAAAAGCGTATGCAAAGGAAAAGGCTATTGTTCAGAAGTGACTGATTTATCTTATCAGTGTTGTTGTTTTATTGTTGTCTATCAATGAAGTCTTCTTAGATATGAAAGTAAAAGTGAATGCATAAGGATTTTATGTCTGATTGATTGATTGATTAAGTGTGAAGGGTTATCTATGCTATTGACTGTCCAGATCTCTGTAAATTGACTGTAGATGTTCAGAATTTTATTGATCGGTACAAATCAGATTCAGAAGTTTTTATGATTTAGTAGTTTTGAAGGTATACGCAGGTTTTGTTAAGGAAAGTAGCGTATACACGTAGGTTGGGTTCAGTAAAGTAGTGTATATATTCTAATGTATGATTTTTGAGGTTGCAGCTTGTTCTGAATGATGATGCAGGTGTCTGGGTTTAGCACAGTGTTCTGGTGACAGTGATCTGATTGTTCAGATTAACTGATTGTTGGTTGTTGCAGTTTGAAAGCTTTGATGGGTCCAATGTGAAAATTTGATGAAACAATGCCTTCATTTTGTATTATTGTGTACCAGGAGCATCTAGTCTGACAATTAATGAAATGTGGTCCCTAGAGGAAGAGAGAAAGTCATAGCCTTCTATAGGTCGGAACTTACGTTCTAGTAAACACTTTAGCTAGTACAAGAGCTAGGGGGTTGTAGCTTCCTTCCAGTAGAAGCTGGAAAACGAGAGGAGGTTGTAGCCTTCTGCAGGTGGGTGATGCGTACTGGTATGAGTCTGCACCAATACAAGATTGTAAACAAATTTTCTCTATATTAAAAGAAGACAGAGATGACATCAACAGGTGGTTTTTCTCCCGCATTGGGTTTCCACCTTAAATATTGGTGTTAATGTGTGTTTTTTATGTGTGATGGTTTATTATGTTATTACTGCACATAGTTACTATATAATAAGTTATTGATGCACTGATTAAAGATCAACACATGATAAATTGACTAAACCATAAGTTCTCTGGGTATACATTGGTTTCTCTAATCACAGTAGTGTGTACACGCAAGTTCTCTTCACTGAAGTAGCATATATAAATTTGTTTGGGAAATGAAAATTTATTGAACTGTAAATATTGATTCACACCCCGCCCCCCTTCTCAGTATTATTTCCAACACCCTTGAGGGAGCTAACTCTACATAGACTTGATACTAACACAAAAATTTGATGACTAGACATAAGAGACAAATTTCACACACAATAATATTCATACATTTCACATCAAACCCAAAGTACATCTACCAATATAGTGCATATGAGATCCAATAGATTCTAAGATAAGAGAATTTTGTTGAGAAAATCTCTCAACCTACTCTAATAACCAACAAATCAAATCTGCTAATACATTATTATAAGCTTTAATTCCAAGTCGTTCTAAGCCATATATATGTAGAGAGCATAGATTTAATTCCAAGTCATTCTAAGTCATATATATATATAGAGCATAGATTTAATTCCAAGTCGTTCTAAGTCGTATATTTATAAAGAGCATAAATTTATCTTAAGTTGGATCAATAAGTATTGAAAGAGATTTAAAGCTCTTGAGGTGCAAAATTTTTCTGAGATATTTACACCTAAAAAAATCTAATCCCTCTGAACACTTAGAAAATCTAAATTAACATAAATATATATAATAAAAACAAACATTTAATTAAATAAAAGCAACTTTAAATCATATCCGAGACTTTTAAAAAAGAAAGGTTTTATCATCCCATAAACACATTTGTAAAAATAAAATTAATATAAAATATTTAAGGCATGGCGTGCGTGAAGTCTTATGTCATTATGTCATTTGGTAGGCTAGGCTGTCATTTGGTAGGCTAGACTCCATTTATGCTGAGTGGGTTTGGTTTCTAACACAACTTTTGATAAGTTTGTTGATGAATACATTAAATCAACCTTACCAATTTAGCCACCCGAGAGTCAAAGTAAAGTATATTGACTTAAATTCCATTCAGATGAATTAACACAACTTGGTTGACAAGTTTGTAGACGAATACATTAAATCAACCCTACCAGCTTAGCCACCCCATAGTCGAAGTAAAGTATAGTGACTTAATTTCCTTTTGAGACGAGTTAACACAACTTCGTTGATAAGTATGTCGACCAACATACTAAATCAACCCTACTAATTCTGCCACCCCATAGTCAAAGTAAAGTATATTGACTTAGCTTCCTCATTTGAATTTGTCCTGATGCATTGCATCTCCCTTCAACGCGCTTCAGCGTATTAATATTTTAATGAAACTCTGAAATGTAGTCGAGGGTGACGTGGAGACCATAGTTTAAACAGGCTGCTTTTTTTGCCCTGAAATTCATGAAAATTTCAGCAATATTTTGATCAATTCCAGTAGGGATTTATGTAAATCAAAGTTATAATTGTTAAATTTCAAGATTTTGGGTGCCTAAAAAGTTTTTGATAGTGGTGAACCTTCAAAAACATGATTTAAACACTCGTTCTGCAAGATTTGTTGAAATTTTTTTGCTTAGATTCTGGCTAAAAGTGGTCGTCCAGGAAATTCCTCCACCTTGATAGACTTGTCCAATGTGGAGAATGGCGATGACTCCAGAGTGAGTGCACAAAATCATTCTCTAATGTCATACCATTACAACCTCATTAAATATTGGACACTCAAAGTGCCAATGCCTTCTAAAAATCAACCAGAATAAATTAATTATGTCATATTTTAAAGTAGTCTAACTAATAGATAAAGATATTTTTTGATGTGACCCAGCCCACGCGCCCGATTAGCCTCGCCTTTACACCTGTTAAGGGCTTTATGACATGGAATGTACGGTTATTGTTTTCGGCGGTTGCATGAAATGTGGGTAGTGGATATTTTGTTAGGCAACTGGTAGTGAGTTAATGCTTCATTCAATGTTCATTTACGAATCTCGGGCCTAGTTCCCTCCGCTTGATCTTTGCCCAAACCGCCTTGATTCCCGGTCATTCGTGATTGCTCGGTTCTGCTGTGCGGCTCTGCGAGGGTTCATTGGTTACTCTGTGTGATTTTGGCTCTGGAACATATGGCAATCTCTGGTTTTCCTTTGGGTATGGTGGCAAGTGAATGTCGGCCTTCCAAGCTTGGTTATGTGGCTGTCTGTGGACTTTTCTTGTGGCACGAATCTGCCTGGGCTCTGGAGGTGCGCTTGCTCGAACTCTTTTCAAACTGTAAGTTCCCTGGTTTCGTTCTATCGCCTTATGTAGTTTGGTTCTGGTGTCTAGTCCCTCGTTCGATGATTTTTGCTTTCTATTGTTATTATTGTCGTTGGTCTCTTCTTGTAATGTAAAGTGGGTTAACTTCAGGTGCCCTTGAACTCAGGTAACAAGGTGATGGATTTCTGCAGCTCCAAACAGGTACATGGTCCTCTCCTTGATTTATTTCGACCTCCTTCTGGCGTAGACACTGACCAGGCGGACTCCTTCTGTCTCAGGCTCTTTCATTCTGTCAGTGGCTCTGTTCCACGAACTCTTTGGTCCGGTCACACTCAGGTAATCTGGATAACCCTTCTGTTTTTATTTTGCTTCAATTTTCCCGGTCTCGTTATACAGATGTATTGACTGATGTTTGTTCGACATGTGTAGGTCGATGGCTTGACCTAGGTGCGTTGATTTCTTATGGGTTTAGTCTCCCAAACACAACAACTCTCTGTGGGTAGGCTCTGGTTCTTAAGTCTGTCAATGCACTGTTAGGGTCCTTAGTTTTCTGTAGGGTTTGTAGCTCGTCGTTTTGCCTTCGTGTGTGGTCTATATCCCTTTCGAAGATGTAGCTTCAATCTGGCTGTAGTTCATGTTCTACTTAATTGTTCATTTGAATTATGGGTGGTCACTGTTACCAAACCCTAGGCTAGGGTTTTATCCACTCCGTGGACGCGGCACTTGTTTCTATTTATAAACGCATGTAATACATTTATATTTCTCAGTCAATAACGATGGGAACATAATTTAGTTATCTTTGTTTACGTGTGAAAAACTATGAAAGGTTGTTCGACAGTACCTCTGCTTATGGGTTGTTTTCTTCAGTACTCTGTTTCCGGTTCTTTATCCTCTCGGTTGTCTTGTTGTGTTGCACTGTTCTGGCTATGGTTCAATTCATTTGTTCTTCGCTCTGTTTTCGGACGTGTGCATGAATTCGATGTTGTTTGTTGTTGGGAACACAATGAAACATGACCTTACAGTGGTCGTTCTTTCTCTACTAGCATTGTTCATACAATACATTAAATGAAAAAATACAGTAGTACAGTAAATAGGCAATGATACAAATGGACAGTTTGGAAATAATATCTACCTTTGTTTTTATTTATTTTTCATGAAATTGCTGACCCTTTATCTTGTTTTACATTGCTGCTTTTATACATCTTTGGTTTACAGTTAATTGATATTGCCATTGCTTTCAATTGAACATAAATGATATGGTTGTGTAACTACAATTCGGTTGACATTACAAGATCTTTATTTAGACAGTTTTTGTCTTTTCTTCTTTAAGTTGACAGATCAATTTTTAAACTTACTCTTTATTACTGTTTGGACCATAACAACCCTAACCGACCATTTAACTTAGACTAACATAGCAACTAAAAGTAAAATAAAATAAAATCCTCTCTCATGGCCTAATAAACTAATCATAAAAAACAATCCAAATACTCAAACAACCTTCCAACTTGGCAGAGACTTTACCCAGTCACGGTGAGCTAGATGCTCCTGCATCAAGCTCCCAGGGCAAAAAGAAATCATGGCTCTTTTCCATGAGCTTCTCGACTGAAGAACCCGTTTGTTCAATCTTCCTGGCATCAAGCCACGAATTGTCCTCAATAGGACAATTCTTCCACTTTACCAGGTACTGCACATACTCCTTCCGCCGAGTTCGTTTAACCACCTGAGTGTCAAGAATGCTTTCGATCTCGGGAGGTTGAACGTAAGGCATCTGTCTCTTCCAAGCTTCTCCTCCATCCTGGGTATTCCGTGTAGGTCACGTGATTCCATCTTCTTCCTTCTCCTCTGGGTCAGCCGTATAAGGGAACAGGTCTGCTACGTTAAAGATAGGTGAAATGCTTATTCCGGGTGGAAACTGTATCTCGTAGGCATTCACCGAGAATTTCCGAAGGACTTTGCAAGGTCCTATCTTTTTATACTTCAATTTATTGTACGTACCTTTAGGGAAATGTTCTTTGCACAAATGCGTGAGGACTTCATCCCCCACGTTAACTCGTACTTCCCTTCTCTTCAAATCTGCTTGCTATTTATATTTTAAGCTACTGTCCTGCAATTTAATTTTTACCTGTTCATGCAAATCTCTCATCGTGTTAGCGAAATATTCTCCATCTGCGCTTCGCCTTTCCTGCAATCCAAGGTCCTGCAGTTCATGCACTCTACGAGGATGCATGTCGTACAGGATCTGAAATGGGCTGAAACTTGTGCTGCGGTTAGGCGAGTCATTATAAGCGAACTCTGCCTATGCAAGTGCTCGATCCCACATCCGCGAATTCTCTCCGACCAAGCTTCGTAACAGGTTTCCCAGACTCCTGTTTACAACCTTTGTTTGTCCGTCGGTTTGCGGGTGATATGCAGAACTGTAGCTTAGCTGTGTGTCCATTTTTTTCCATAAGGTACGCCAAAAGTGTCCCGTGAACTTCACATCCTTGTCCGAAAGGATAAATTTAGGCAATCCATGTAACCTAACAATCTCATTGAAAAACAAGTGGGCCACGTGGGTGGCATCACTGGTTTTTCTGCAAGGAATAAAATGCGCCATTTTTGAGAATCTGTCCACTACTACCATTACTGAGTCGTATCCTCGTTGTGTCTTAGGTAGACCTAAGACGAAGTCCAAGCTGACTGAGTCCCATGGCCTGCCTGGAACAAGTAATGGTGTATACATTCCTGTGTTTTGATTGTGACCCTTTGCTAACTGGCACACTTTGCATCTGGCCACAAATCGCTATACATCTCTCTGCATCTTTGGCCAGAAGTAAAAATGACTAAGCTGCTCGAGTGTCTTGTCCATGCTGAAATGTCCAGCCAAACCTCCATTATGCTTCTCTCGAATAATATTCTCCCTCATCGAGCAGCCAGGTATGCATAGTTGTCCTCCCTTAAACAGCAACTTCTCCTGTAGATTGTAGTCCAACCAAGGACTGTTATCTCTCACTAAGGGATTCTGACATGCCTGATAGGCCTCCTTAAAATTTGTATCCGTCGGGTATAAGTCCTGTAAGTGCTCAAAACCTAGCACCTGCACTGTGCTTTCCTGCAGAAGTAAAGCTTTCCTACTCAGCGCATCTGCTACCTTATTTGCTTGCCCGCTAATATGATTCAATACAAAATTGAAACTCTGCAAATACTCCACCCATTTGGCATGTTTGTGGTTCAACTTGTGCTGTTGCATTACATACTGTAGTGCAGAATTATCTGAAAACAACACAAATTCATTTCCCAATAGATAATGCCTCTAGTGTTTTAATGCCTGCATAACATAATAGAACTCTCTATCATACGATGAATATTTATGTCAGCTTCTCGCTGAAAAATGCTACAGGCTTATCCTCCTGACTGAGTACAGCTCCAACTGCTATCCCGCTAGCATCACAACGAACTTGAAATAATTTCTTGAAATCTGGCAATCTCAGGATCGACCTCTCAGTGATCTTTCTCTTTAAAAACTGGAAACTTCTCTCCACTGCCTTTGTCCATCGAAAAGGCTGGCTGGCCTTTTTAATGGTGTCTAACATAGGCGCACAAATTTTGCTGAAATTCTTTATGAATTTTCTATAAAAACTCACTAATCCGTGAAAGCTACGTACCTCAAATAAATTTTTCAGAGATGGCCAATTCACTATCGCTGCCACCTTCTCCGAATCCATCTTCAGTTCATTCTCTGCTATTACAAACCCCAAATAAATCAATTCCTTCTGCAAAAAAGTACATTTCTTCAAATTTATTAGCAGTTTATTCTGCTGTAATTTCTCCAGCACTTTCCGTACGTGTTGAGGGTGTTCTTCCCTTGTCCTACTAAAAATAAGTATGTCATCCAAATATACTATCACAAACTTCCAAATGTACTCCTTCAGCATCTCATTCATTAACCTCATGAATGTACTGGGCGCATTGCTGAGCCCAAATGGCATGACCAGCGATTCGTACAGCCCCTCATTCGTCTTGAAGGCTGTCTTCCATTCGTCCCCCTCTCGTATCCGAATTTGATGGTACCCGCTTTTCAATTCTATCTTAGAGAAATAAGCTGCTCCGCTTAAACAATCCATCATATCATCCATCTGTGGCAGTGGAAACCTGTACCAGATGGTGATTTTATTGATGGCCCTTGAGTCGGTGCACATCCGCCATTCTCCTCCCTTCTTGGGAGCAAGGACCGTTGGAACAGCACAAGGGCTTAAGCTTTCCCTTATCAATCCCGTGTCCAACAGCTCTTGCACCTGCTTCCTAATTTCTTCATTGTCTTTGGTGCTCATTTGGTATGCCACTTTGTTTGGAAAACTGGCTCCGGGTATGAAGTCAATATGATGACTTATGCTCTGTTTGGGGGGTAACTTGTCTGGAAAGTCATCTACAACTATGTCCATAAATTCCTACAACATTTGATGGATTTCCGTAGGTAAATCTAATACCTCTATATGCAACAATATTGTCCTTGCTTTCTTTACAACTGCGTAACCTATCTCACTGTCCTCAACCTGTTTTAAAAACTGTTTTCCGTTGACCAACAACGTTCTTGGTTCACTAGTCTCTATTGTCCCTTCTTCCTTGATGGGCACAAGCGTATGCTTGATTCCATCCTTAACAAATTTATAACAGTTTGTCAATCCATCGTGTACCACTTTCCTGTCGTACTGCCAAGCAGTATGTGACATACATCCATCGGCGTGATGTCACAAACGACTTTGTCCTTATATATGCCTATTTGAAACTCTGCCTCGCTCTGTTCATCCACCAGCAACTGATGGCCTTTTTGCAGCCATGAAACTCTGTAAGGATTGGGATGCTTCAAGCGTTTCAACTCCAATTTTTCCACCATCTCTGTGGACACTAAATTATCAGTACTACCGTTGTCAATAATTGACTTACAACACTTACCTCGCGACTTACAAATTGTCCTAAATAAAGCCTTCCGCTGCGTCTGTTCGGTGACCTCCTTAACTGATTTTAACAACACCTTGTGCAACACCAGAGCTTCCCCTGTCTCTGGAGCATTCTCTGCTTCTTGGGGAGGTGCCGCTGCTTCCTCTGGTTGTGCCACATATGCACCCCGTTGTTTAGCTTGATTTGCTTCTGGACATTCAAATGATCGGTGTCCCCATTTATGACACCTATAACACTGATAACCAGCCCCTCTACCTCGACCATTTCCCCTACCTCGCTGGGATGACCTACCACCTCTCATGCTATCACCTCTGTCTGCTGATCCGGAAGCTTTAGAACTGCTGCCTTCCTCGTTGCTATTAGCAGTTCGGCCTCTGCCATAGGACTGGCCTTTCCCTCTGTTGGCTCCTCGTCCTCTCTGGGCATTCTGCCTTCTGGTAATTTTCTCTTCAGCCTTCATCGCACTCTGATACGCTTCCTCAGTGTTGTTCGGAGACAAAATACTGATTTCATCTAAAATATCTAACCTTAGCCCATTAACATACCTGGCTGTTCTTTCTGTGGTATCCTCTGTATATCTAGCTCGCAAATTCACTCGATAGAACTCCTCCGTGTACTCCCTTACCATCAATCCTTTCTGTTTCAGATTCTACACCTGCCTGTGCAATGCAATCTGATAGTCTCTCAGCAGAAATCTGCCCTTTAACTTGGCCACCATCCTTGACTAGGTTTTAATCGGCGCCTTGTTCAATCTTTTCCTCTGGTTCTGGACACTATCCCACCACAGGGCAGCGTGTCCCTTCAATTTCATCGCAGTGAACTTAACTATGCGGTCTTCGTTGACTTCCTTGCACTCAAAATACTTATCCATCTCACTGATCCAATCCAATAAAACTTCGATAGGCAGGCTGCCGTCATAAGTCGGGAGTTCTGGCTTGGATTTACTGCTTGCTACTAAAACAAATCTCAACAATCTCACTTCTGCAGACTCACCTTCTGGTCCATCTTCTGCTACTTCAGTTTCCTCTTCACTGTCATCGCCTATTTCCGAGTTGCTTCATCTACCTGCCTCTACTGCCTCCAAACGGGTAGCAAGGATTCTAATCTCCTCTCTCAATCCTTCCTCTACCAATCTTCGAGCACCTCTGCCATGACTCGCCTTCCTCTCTCCATTCCTCCTACTAACATAAACAACTACTCTGATACCACTCTGATGTGACCCAGCCCACGTGCCCGGTTAGCCTCGCCTTTACACCTGTTAAGGGCTTTATGACGTGGAATGTCCGGTTATTGTTTTCGACGGTTGCATGCAATGTGGGTAGTGGATATTTTGGTTAGGAAACTGGTAGTGATTTAATGCTTCATTCAATGTTCATTTACGAACCTCGGGCCTAGTTCCCTCCGCTTGATCTTTGCCCAAACCGCCTTGATTCCCGGTCATTCGCGATTGCTCAGTTCTGTTGTACGGCTCTGCGAGGGTTCATTGGTTACTCTGTGTGATTTTGGCTCTGGCACATATGGCAATCTCTGGTTTTCCTTTGGGTATGGTGGCAAGTGAATGCCGACCTTCCAAGCTTGGTTATGTGGCTGTCTGTGGACTTTTCCTGTGGCACGAATCTGCCTGGGCTCTGGAGGTGCACTTGCTCGAACTCTTTTCAAACTGTAAGTTCCCTGGTTTCGTTCTGTCACCTTCTGTAGTTTGGTTCTGGTGTCTAGTCCCTCGTCCGATGATTGTTGCTTTCTATTGCTATTATTGTCGTTGGTCTCTGCTTGTAATGTAAGGTGGGTTAACTTCAGGTGCCCTTGAACTCAGGTAACAAGGTGATGGATTTCTGCGGCTCCATATAGGTACATGGTCATCTCCTTGATTTCTTTCGACCTCCTTCTGGCGTAGACACTGACTAGGCCGGCTCCTTCTGTCTCAGGCTCTTTCATTCTGTCAGTGGCTCTGTTCCACGAACTCTTTGGTCTGGTCACACTCAGGTAATCTGGATAACCCTTCTGTTTTTATTTTGCTTCAATTTTCCCGGTATCGCTATACAGATGTATTGACTGAGGTTTGTTCGGCATGTGCAGGTCGATGGCTTGACCTGGGGTGCGTTGATTTCTTATGGGTTCAGTCTCCCAAACACAGCAACTCTCTGTCGGTAGGCTCTAGTTCTTAAGTTCGTCAATGCACTGTTAGGGTCCTTAGTTTTCTGTAGGGTTTGTAGCTTGTCGTTTTGCCTTCGTGTGTGGTCTATATCCCTTTCAAAGATGTAGCTTCAGTCTAGCTGTAGTTCATGTTCTGGTTAATTGTTCATTTGAATTATGGGTGGTGACTATTACCAAACCCTAGGCTAGGGTTTTATCCACTCTGTGGACGCGGAACTTGTTTCTATTTATAAACGCATGTAATACATTTATAATAGCAATGGGAACATAATTTAGTTATCTCTGTTTACGTGTGAAAAAATATGAAAGGTTGTTCGACAGTACCTCTGCTTATGGGTTGTTTTCTTCGGTAATCTGTTTCCGGTTCTTTATCCTCTCGGTCGTCTTGCTGTGTTGCACTGTTATGGCTATGGTTCAATTCATTTGTTCTTCGCTCTGTTTTCAGACGTGTGCACGAATTCGATGTTGTTTGCTGTTGGGAACACAATGAAACACGACCTTACAGTGGTCGTTCTCTGTCTGCTAGCACTGTTCTTACAATACGTTAAATGAAAAAATACAGTAGTACAGTAAATAGGCAATGATACAGATGGACAGTTTGGAAATAAGATCTATCTTTGTTTTTATTTCTTTTTCATGGAATTGCTGACCCTTTCTCTTGTTTTACATTGCTGCTTTTATACATCTTTGGTTTACAGTTAATTGAAACTGCCATTACTTTCAGTTGAACAGAAATGATATGGTTGTGTAACTACAGTTCGGTTGACATTACAAGATCTTTATTTAGACAGTTTTTGTCTTTTCTTCTTTAAGTTGACAAATCAATTTTTAAACTTACTGTTTATTACTATTTGGACCATAACAACCCTAACCGACCATTTAACTTAGATTAACATAGCAACTAAAAGTAAAATAAAATAAAATCCTCTCTCATGGCCTGATAAACTAATCATAAAAAACAATCCAAATACTCAAACAACCTTCCAACCTGGCAGAGACTTCACCTGGTCACGGTGAGCTGGATGCTCCTGCATCATTTTTTTGGGCATGTTTAATTTGAAAAAAAAATGAGTGTGTCCACGATCCATTTATGCATGCAAAAGCATTTAAAAAAAACAAGAAATTAGAACGTGGTTAATGGTCTTCCATTTCCCTCAATCTCTTGTTGATATTTTTTAGTTTATGCAGCCTAGTGTAAAGGGTTGTCCAATTCTGAACAAGAGCTGGTTAATGCACTCACAATTTCATTGTCGAGATGAGAATTCTCCTCATTCTTAATTTTGTAAATGTGTTGCTCAAGATTGTCAGCTTTAGATATTTCTGAATCAGGTGTTGGTGAATGCACTGAGGCTTTCATTTTCGAGATCAAAATTCTCCTCATTCTTAATTTTGTAAACGTGTTGCTCATGATGATTGTTAGCTTCAGATATTTCTGAATCAGGTGCAGAACTGTCATGCACAATGATTGCCTCTTGCAATCCTTCAACGACATTCTCGTTAGCAACAATTCCATCTTTGCAAAAGGTGATTCTAGGAAACCATTTGACATTTGACAAGGCATTTGACAACTTTCTACAAACTCAATATACAAACACACACAAAACTCTAATATGAATTATCACTACAATTACAATAACTAAATCAATAATGACTCAATTTTTTTTAGTATTTTTTAGCCGAATTTCTTAAAGGATGATGAAGGATTTTATTTTTTTGAAATAGACTATATGGTAATGATGGACAAGAAATTCATTTTAATAAGTATACCTAATTGGCTTGTTATTTTAATAAAAATGAAACTTAAAATTAATAATTTGTTCCAGTCTTAGCCTACCAAACATGGGTTCCAAATCATCAAATTTGGTTTGACTTCAAATTTTACATGCTAATATGATTCACTACAAAGTTTTTCCGTATTAGTCCCTACCATTCTAAGTTTATAGCAATAAAGACGATTGTCCAAATTAACCTATTAAAGTTGTATCAAGGCCTATAAAGAAAAATGACTTGCATTCATATATACCAATGCTTATATTTTTTTTATTACCACATAATTTTTATTTTTTTTATTGCCCCATAATTTTTTTTTCTGCCACATAATTCTTTCTTGTTGATAATGATAGTGATTATGGATGTCATTATCTTAGCTATAATGAGATCTTTTTGTTGTGTTATACTCCAACCGCGTTCAATTCTTAAAAAAAATTAATTTTGTTACGAAATAACTTTTTTTTTACATTGGATAACCGTACTTGAATTCCAACATATTTGAGATCCTAATTGAAGTCATTCACATATATATTATACTTATTTCTTTGCATGTATTTCCAATACATTGTTGATTTTGTAGCCTGGTAAAGGCAGATGCTGCCCAAGGAAGCTCGTCCTATTAAAAATTTCCCCGTTCGCAGATCAAGTTGTGGCATGTTGTACTTTCAAAAATGATTATGATTTTTTATATTTTAAATTTTTGTGGCGCAATGGGTTAAAGTAATGATCAAATGATTTTGATCTGGTATTATTATTATTCAGTTTTATGATTATTATTATTCATATAAACTTTTTGTAACATAAATATATTTTAACTGCATGCTTAAAATAAATATATTTTAATTGCATGCTTAAAAATTTTGGAAAAACGAAGAAATATAAACAAAGTCAAATTAAAAAAAATAATAAAAATTAAAAAATATATATATATATATTAGAAATTTGGGAAATCTGCACATAATGTGCGGTCCTTAGTGTGAAATAATCCATTCTCATTAACATATAATATATTAAAAGAAAAAATAAAACATTTTGTATATTCTAAAAAATCTGAGTAATGGTTCGCGGATTTCAGTACTATGCCCGCGGCAACCACAGATATGTGGCCATTACAGCCTAACCTGTGCAGATTATACCGTTATAGCAGCATTTCAATCTGAATAGTCAAGTGCCGTATGGCAACTGCGGCCGTGAGGCTGCGCAGATTGTACTGCTAAAGGATCTAGAGTTGGTTAATGCTCCCAAACTATAGGGCTAACTGGCAGCGAGAGACATCCTAAAACCCTCGCACCTTAAGATTTTGTCATCTTATGGCCACGTGGCAGCCAAATTTTAGATTTCGCTTAAATTTGTAATCTTTCAAAGTTTAAGTTTTAGATTTTTTATTAAAATTATGTTGTACAGGTCTATTTTTGAACGTTACAAGAGACTGGGATTATGGAAATGTAACAGGTCAAGTTTATAATTAAAATAAAATTAAAAATTCCAAATAAAATTAAAGAATTCAAATAAATTAAATTTAAATGTAATAAAAATAATAAAAACTTAAAAATTCTTAATTATATTTCTGAATAAGTATTCATGATTCTATTCTTTTGCTTAGCCTGGTTTTTGAATAAGTGTTCAATTTCTTAATAAAATTTTAATCCAATAAGACTTTCATCATTGAAACTCTTCTATTAGAATTAAAAGTGAAAAAATTAAAATAACAACCTCCCAACTATTTTGAATTTTCATTTTCAGTATTCTACAAATTTTATACTTCTAAATGCTAAATTTGTATGACTCTGGATGCTATATTGCCACAAACAACAAATGTATTACAAATTACATAAAATATCTATTTATGATATACCCAAAAATTAAAATTATTATAACCTAAATTTCACAGTGAATTTCATTGTTCATGAGACAAAATCATTGGGAGGGAGATCAAGGACGACTGGTAAGAGCTAGGGTTTTCAGAAATTAATCAAGCGTTGAACATTATGGAGGGGCGTAAAGGGGTGAGCTCCACTCCCTCCTATAGTCAGACAGTCTCCAGCCATGGCAAGAAACCGCTGGAGGCTGAAAAAGGTCTTTCAAGAGGAGGGAAGCGAGACAACGACAACACACAGGAGCAAAATAATAGGAGGGAGGAAGACAGAAGAAAGGAAAAAGAAGAAGAGGACAAGAAACAGAAAGCAGAAAACAAAAAACAAAATGGTCCATGTAAGCCTAAGACTGTTGTCATACCCAGAGTGGTATTAAGTGATCTAGCACTGCAGGCGCATAGGGATCACATGAGGACTTATGCTATCATTTGTAAATTCATGGGGTTATGGCCCACAGAGAAGGTGCTACAGGTGTGGATTAAATATTATTGGAAACCTAAAGGGGATATAGACCTACATTTTGGGCCAAAGGGTTTCTTTACTGTAGTCTTTACTAACATAGAGGATAAAGACAGAGTGTTTGAAGGAGGGCCCTACTTCTATGCAGTTGCAAGCCTCTACATGCGGCATTGGATGATGAATTTTGTCCAGAAGCACGAAACTTTCACTTCAGTCCTAGTTTGAGTAAGACTCTACTCCTTACCACTTGATTACTTGCAACCAGAATCTTTATCAGCAATAGGAAATAAATTAGGGCATTTTGTTAAAATATCTGAGGTAACTAGAAGAGGAAAATACACTTCCTTTGCCCGTATATGTCCGGAGATGGATCTCTCTGGAGCTCTACCGGATGAAGTGATCCTGGAAGTTTTTTATGAAGAATGGGTGCAAACAGTGGATTATGAACATGTTCCCTTTAGATGTCGCAAATGCCATGAACATGGGCATCTATTCAGAGACTACCCTCTCAAAATTACAAAGAGAAGAAGTAAAGGTCCACTTGGGAAAGAAACTGAGAGCTTTCATAAAGTGGGAAATAGAGGAAAAGGAGGGAAGAGGTTACAAAAAAAAACAAACAGAGGAGAAACAGACAAGTTAGGATAGATATAAGATTCTGGAAGAAGAGGAAGAGGTAACAAAGGTAACTCAGGCTATGGAGGACAGACCAGGGGAGGAGGAAGAGAAAGATAATAGTGGGAAGACACAGAACATTAATCTGCAAAATGAGACTACGTTGAGCAACATGGAACTTGAAATGGACTAAGAAATGACCCCGAGTGAGGTGGAAACAGAGGATCATGAGCTGCAGGATATTATCGAAAGAGAACATCTAGATCTGGAAAGATTTCTGAAACAGGGGACCACAGAAGGCATGGATTCACTACCTCAAGAGGAGTTTAACAGAGTGCAGCAGCTGTTTCTGTGGATAACTCAGGCGAAAGGGATGGGAGGGAAAAGAAACCTCGAAAGACAAGACAATGAAGGGGTGAAAACCTTGAAAACCACATCAGGACTCGCTCCCAGAAACCTAGGAAGGAAAAGGGGCAGAAAGAAACAAAATGAGTTACTGATAGAATGTGGAAAAATGATGATAGATTCAGGTAAGATGAAAGATCTAACAAGTTACTCCTTTACAAATCTTTCTTAATGAAGCTCACATCTTGGAATATTAGAGGTCTGGGGAGTAAAAGGAAGCAAAGGAATCTTAACAATAGAATGAAACAAGAAACTCCAAATATGATTTTCATCCAGGAAACTAAATGTTCAATTCAAAAAATAAGAGAAATGAACAGTAAATGGCTCAATAAATATGAATTTCTAGAAGTCAAGGCCGACAAAACAGCAGGTGGCATTCTCACACTTTGGAACCCCCAAAAGATTGGCATAGTGGATGCTAAGGCATCTAGAACTTATTTATCAGTAGTTATTCAGCGTGTGGGAGACAGGGAAATTTATTTAATCGCAAACGTTTATGGCCCTCTGAGACCTGACGACAAACTCAAACTTCTCACTTCTCTAGAGGATCTGAGGGATAGACATTTAGGAATACCATGGATTATGGGAGGGGACTTTAACATGATCAAATCCCTATCAGAAAAAAAAGGTAGCACCACAACACTAAGTAGAGACTCTACAACATTTCAGAATTTTATAGACAAATGAAGCTATTTGATACTGATACAAGTAATGGCCTCTATACCTGGAACAACAAAAGAGGAGGAGGGTATCAAGTAGCCTCTAAGTTAGACAGATTCATCATCTCAGAGGACCTCATGCTCACAGGCCTTGATATGACAGCGAGAATTCTTCCCTTTGGTGGCTTAGACCATTGGCCAGTTCAATTTGAGGCAACAGGCATTGGAACCCCAAAGAACAGACATTTCAGGTTTGAAAATATCTGGCTTACCCATCCAGAATTTATTAGCAACATTGTAAAATGGTGGAAAGAAGATCTTTAGATCCAGGGAACAAGAGTGTTTCTATTACAAAAAAGATTGAAACATATCAAACTCAGGCTCAAAGATTGGAATAAGAATGAGTTTGGCAATATTTTTGAAGCGAAAAAAGTTGTTGAAAGAAAAATGCAGGAAATTAATCAAACCCTTATCACAGATGGCTTTGATGGGGAAAGAAATGAACAAGCCAACAAGTATCAACAAGAGTGGGAGGACTTATGCAAACAAGAGGAAATATTTTGGAGACAAAAATCAAGAGTACAATGGCTAAAATAAGGGGAGAGAAACAGAAGGTTTTTCTACAGATCTACAATGGAACACAAGTCTCACAATAGGATCTCAACGATCAAGGACTCCAGAGGTCAACATCACAATACCCATAAAGAAATAGAAGTTGTGTTAGATTCAACATTTTCAAAGCATAGCAGAGGAACCTCTCTTGGATAGATCAAAATTCATCAAGGATATTACAAAGCACATTCCTAAGCTAGTAATAAGAGAAGATAATTATAATCTTAATAGGTCGGTGAATGAAGAGGAGGTTAGTGAAGTCATCAAAGAAATGTAGAATGGAAAAGCACCAAGCCCGGATGGTTTCAATGTAGATTTCTTTAAAGCATGTTGGAGTATTGTCAAGCAAGATATTTTGAATGTGGTGGAGGACTCCAGGAATAATAGGATTGTATTGAAGACGATTAATACATCCTTCATTTCCTTGATTCCCAAACAGGACAATGCTATTACACCGGACAGATTCAGACCTATAGCTTTATGTAATGTGGTGTATAAGATAATATCCAAAATAATTGCCAACAGACTTAAACCCCTTCTTCCTACTCTGGTTTTTGTGGAGCAAACAGGATATGTGGAGGGCAGACAAATTCTCAATAATATCATTCAAGCACATGAGGTGGTTCATTCATTGATGAGTACAAGGCAGACATGAATGATTATGCAATTGGACCTAGAAAAGGCTTATGATAAATTAAATTGGACCTTCATCAAGAAGGTCCTTCTAGCCTTTGGATTTGACCACAACTGGGTAATATGGATAATGGCCCTGGTGACTTCCTCTAGCTTTTCAATTCTGGTAAATGGTTCTCCATCTAAGAACTTTAAACCTTTAAGAGGCCTCAGGGAGGGAGACCCTCTCTCCCCCTTTCTCTTTATTCTTATGATGGAAGGATTAGGACGAGCCATCAACTTTGCTAAAGAATCAAGTAAGATCTAGGGTCTCAATCTTTCCGGGAACGGGCAAGCTTTGACCCACCAGCAATTTGTAGATGATACCATGCTACAGGGCATTCCTACGGTCAAAGAAGCTCTAGCTTACAAAAAAATCCTGAGTGACTTTGCTATGGCGGCGGGTACAGAGGTAAGCCTCTCCAAATCAAAAATTTTCTTTTTCAATACTCACATTTCTATTCAGCGAAATATCTCCAGAATTCTGGGCTTTCAAAGAGATACGCTACCATCCAAATATTTGGGAGTACCACTCACAGACAAACCTCTGAACAAAGTTATCTGGGAGCCTATAATTAATAAGCTATAGGACAAGACTCAAATATGGACAAATAGATCTTTAAACTTGGCGGGCCGACTGGTGCTTACAAAAGTTGTCCTACAAACAATCCCCATCTTCATGTTTTCAGCCCTTCCAGCTCCAAAAGGAGTTTTTCTACAATGCAGAAATATCCAAAGAGATTTTCTTTGGGGTAAAGGGGAGGAAAAGAAGAAATCGGCCTTGGTAGCCTAGGAAAAAATTTGTTAACCCAAAAACCACGGAGGTTTAGGACTAGATGATCCTGAAATACTAAATAAATTTTTGGGGGCAAAATTATGGTGGATATGGATAAAAGATGCAAATGCTCGTTGGGATCAAATTTGGAAATAGAAATATGCAAGTAATTGGCAAAACAAGGACCACATAAGAACGTCTGGCATCATAAAAGACTCTCACATTTAGAATAAAGCTTGGGAGAATAGAGGCATAGTTCAAAAGAATTGCTTCTGGGAAATCAAAGTGGGAGACCTGGCATGGTTTTGGGAGGATAAATGGCAACAGGAACCTAAGTTGTTAAGAGAGGACTTTGTGGATCTCAAGAATGATACTGATACCAAAGGGTTACTCTGGGTAAATGATTTTTGGGATCAGACTAATAGCGAAGGAAAATGGAGAACCTGGAAGAAAATGGAATACAGGGATAACAGCCCCTTGAAAGCAGAGGTTGATGCTCTAATAGCCATTCTGGATCAAAGAAAGATATTGATTTCAGATGATCCTAACCAACTAAGATGGGGAAATAATAATGAAGGCACCTTTAACCTTAAAGAGGCAAAACACATAGCCCTTGAGCTTGATTCTACAAAACCGGACTGGGTTTGGAAGAATCTCTGGAAGCACCAAGGATGGATGAAAACCAAACTATTCATGTGGCTGGTACATCATAAGAAAATTCTGACATGGGAGAATATCCAGAAAAGGGGCGTTTTGGGCCCATCCAGATGCTAGCTATGTGAATCACAAGAGGAGACAATGGAGCACCTTCTCAACACCTGCATATTCACCTCCTCGTTATGGGATGGTATTGCCTTAATATTCAGACAAACAGACAGGGACAAAGGAAGCATTACCAATACCCTCAGCAACTGGAGGAGAAACTTCTCTGATTATGAAACGATTAACAAAGCTTGGGCTTTAACTCCAAGCTTCCTAATATGGGACGTCTGGAAAGAACGCAACAATAGAATTTTCAAAAACAAAAAAAGTTCCTCCCAGAGCATCATGGAACAAATTTTAAGACAGCTCAAGGAGACGGTTGGAACTTTAATGCAAACCCCCCTGAAAATCAACCTTCAAAAGCGGATGTGCAGATACTTCTGTAGTTGGGAATGCAGGGGCTTATTCCGCAGGGCAAGAATAGGTTGGTAAAGCAACTGGTCACGGATAAAGATTTCTGGCAGCCTCCCCCTCTGGGATTCATGAAATGTAACATAGATGGGGCCTCTAAAGGAAATCTGGGTATGGCTGGTTATGGTGGGGTGATAAGGGATGAGATGGGCTGCATACAATACATTTTCCATTTCAATTTGGGAAGAGCCACAAACAATATGGCAGAGCTAATGGCTCTGGAACAATGTTTAGAAATCCTGAAGAATGAAAATCTTTAGAATATCATAATTGAAGCAGATTTTGAGCTGATCATTAATTCGGTCAAGAGACTCTGTTGTGGTTCGACTTCGGAAAAGGTCTCGAGACACTGGAGGCTACTTCAGGTCTATCAAAGAATCCATCTCCACCTTCAGAATATGAGAACCTTAAGTTTCACACATGTGCGCAGGACAGCCAATAAATTGGCGGACTTCCTAGCCAATAAAGGTGCTCTCGGCACTAAAAGCAGTAATAAGTGCAGATGGCAAGAGGTTCCACAAGGTATATTGAGGGATGAATGTCTCAACCAGGCGAATAAGGACCGAGAGATACATCAAAACAGAGCATGTCAGCAGTAGCAGAGGTTGGGTTTTGTAGACACACAATCAACATGAAGTAGTTTTCCAGAGATCAACTTAGTTTTGCGCGGGGGGAAGAGGTGGTGAAGAGTCTTCAGTCAAAAGGAACAACAGTTTCCCACCATAGGTATAGAACTATTGGCTATGGTTACAGTGAATCGGCGTGGTTAGTCTACAGGTTTTCGGGAGCTCGAACGGCGGGAATCCCTCCTGCTTTTCTTCAAATGGAGATTACCCACATCCGATTTGATCAACGGGCTGAGGATCAAGGGTGGAGATTCAATTACAGATTGATGGGTTCAGGTTAGAGTCAATACCGCCCTCACGGTGGTTTTGGATTATCGAAGGCTCTCAAAGCCGGAAGTGGTTTCATAGATTTGAGCCCGATGCCACTCAACATGCAACACGTGGCTCTAGTTGGAGAGAGAATACCACCCACATCGAGTGGGTATTCTCCGGGTTTATTCTCCATCCGATATGTTTATCAACTGTTGGATCTTGCGAGGCAGATCAACGGCCCAGGTTCATTATGCATGTTAGTGGGTCCGGGTTAGAGTCATGCTTCATTATTATCGTCCATGCTTGTTCAGCTATGTGGCGGGTATCAATGATTTTTGGGGGGACCACTTACGCAATGTTTATTCACCTTTTCGGACCCGAAACCTGAGTAGCTTGGGTGATAATTTCTTTTTGGGTACGATTTTTCGCGTCGTTGTAACGGATCAATTTATATTTGTTTTTAGATAGGAGTGTGAGCCCATGGCTCAATTGTTTCATCTTTGGCTCGTTGCCCTACCCTGGGAGGGATAGCCAATTCTTTGTCCCTGGATTCCTCTGGGTGCCTGTATAATATGTAATTAATCCTTTTTGTTTAATTTGAATAGAAAGCATGACTCTTGCTTCAGCAAGAATTTCATTGTTCATAACATCTTTTCTTACTCCCTGGATATCATGGTTTCATTCAGTGTAACATGAATCACAACTTGAACTCACATAATGGGTAATCAGTTCAATATCCACCGTTGTCATTAAACACAATGCAGCCATATGGGTGGAATCTGTAATTTCTCTCACCAATGGCAAAACAAAAAATGATTTCAATTATTTGAGAGTAAACCAGTCAACTCTTTCACTTTTCTGGCATAAGTTTCACATTAATAAGATTCACTATCGTGATTGGTTGGTTATATAAAGTCCAGTAGCCAGTTACAGAAATCGAATTAGAGTTAAAAAGGTAAACGACATTCAGAGATACATTAATTAAAAAAAAAGAGCCTATCAGTGTAATAATGTTTTATCATCATGAATTTTAAATTATCATCAACTTGTCTTCGTCAATTTTAAATTACTATCAACCATAAACCTTGTAATATATATATATATATATATAAACTTCAAGTTTAAAGTATCATTAACTTCAATACAATAGTACCAATTTCAATCATTGATACAGAGGAGATCAATGTCTTCATATGGTTTAAAATGAAGAGTCTCTATTTTTTTTAACAACTACAATGCCTAGTTGAAAATATAAAATAGATTCATAAAAATGACGTGCTCTTGTAATTAACCTATAATTAAGATCGTATAAATAATGTAAAGAAAAGTTATATATTTTAATTAATATTTTTCTTTAGAGATTGTTTAATTATTATTCCAATGGCATTATGCTTCCATTAATCATGCTTATGGAGCAAGTAAAGCGTGCTACAGTGTGTTATTGGTTTTTTCGATGTCAATAACTTTATTAACATTTTCCTCATTTGGTAAATAAATACTTTAAAAGAAAAACTCCCATTTATGATTTAGTGCACGGATGATATTAAAATAACTCTGCACAATGAGTTAAACGATATGTGTTGTGTGGAGGCTTTCACAATGGGCCTCACACATTCGAAAGTAAGATCACATGAAGCCTATGGGGCCTCAAACACTGCCAGTGGGGCCTCGAATGAAGAAGAACAACGCTGCCCGGGGGCCTTGAACATGTTGCCAGGAATTAATACACAAAGTGCACGAATTCCCCATACATCCACATTGCATTGTTTGGTTAGTCAAAAATTCGAGCTTTAAATTTTTCGATTATCATTGCGTCTGTAGCTGTGAAAACACATTTTCTTGGTTCATCAAGGGTTTGAGCTTTTCAAATTCACAAATTAATTTTAAAAGCATTTAAACAGTTCTATCACTTGTTCAGTTGCCAGGGGTCTCAGCGTTTGGCCTCAACTCTTTAGTGAAACGATGGTAAGTCCTCCCTTTTCTGGTGGTACTAAGGGACTTCTCCCTGTGTGAGCAGGGTTCCCTTGCTGGTTGACAACTGGTCGAAACTCTTCTCTAGTTCGACGCTGCCTTTTTGGTAATTTTTGCGCTTGCAAACCCTCGCCTTGCTTTACTCCTTTTCAGGCTTCAATACTCTCACGTCTTTAATCTTTATTGCAATTGTTCTTGCAAGTGGCTCGTCGGGCGCCTCAGGTGTGGACTTCGGTTCTATTGTTGCTGGCCCCAAACGGGTAGGGTCTTGTCCTGCTTTTACTTGCTAGCAGTTAGGGTTTCTAGAGTCAGAGCTTCGGCTCTCCTTTCAGTTGTTTTCTAGGTCGACTTCGTCAATAGTTTATTTTTGGCATGGAAGCTCTCTGTTTGTAATGGTTCTGGTACTATGTGCGGTCACGGCTCTTAACTTGTCAATCGAGCATTTTTCTGGGTTCTAGTCTTGGCATTTACAGCGAGGTTGCTTATCTTTTCAACACTGAGGTTTTGAGTCCAGTTTATTTATCGAACACGCAATGTAATTTATCTATCTTGGAATTTTACTGATTCAGATATTTATATAAATGTTACTGTGCGATATTTCGTGAAGAAATTTACAGTGCTTCAGTTGGAATGATACTTGATGGTTATTGTAATGAATTTGTGCTTGCGTGGAATGCTCTGGTTATTCTGGTGATTGCTTTTGTCAAAAACAATTAGCGTGTTCTGGTAGTTGTAGATATGGAACGTTCTAGAATTTTCTTTTTTTGATACTTGACTGTAACTCTGTCTGTGGGTTTGGTGTATTCATGCCCCCCCGCTCTTGGCCCCGTCAACTATGTTGTTCCTTTGATGCCTGTAAAAAACAACTGTTTTACCAGTTCCTGCCATTGTTTATAATGCATTCAATATTATCATGTAACGAAAAGAAAAGTATACTCAGTTGCGAATGGACTCGGATGACCTTGAAAAATTCTTTGTATGATTTGTATTTCAGTGTTCTGCTATGATGGAATCAATCCTTCCAATGTCTCATTTTTCGTTTTTTGTATGAGTTGTTGAACAGCGTTAGAAACTGTCAACAGTTACAAGAAGTTACATTGGATAACTGTTAATTTCTGTTCACCTAAATTCTGTGATTAATTCAAAACAGTAACTAAAAGAAATTAAAATGAAATTAAGAAAACATAACATGCTCTCAACTCCTAAATGCTAGAAATTAAAGGAATTAAAAGACTCAATTACAATGACCTGTCAACCTGTCTACATGTAACTTATGAAACAAACACATTCATTTTTGTTCACCCTGAGCTGGATGCTCCTGCATCAGGCTCCTGGGGTAACAAAAATTCATGGCTCCGCTCCATGAGCTCCTCGATAGAATATCCTGCACGTTGTATCTGTGCTGCGTCAAGCCATGAACTGTCCTCAATGGGACGGTTCTTCCACTTGACAAGGTACTGAAGATACTCTTTTCTACGAGTTCACTTGGCCACCTGTGTGTCGAGAATTCTCTCAATCTCAAGGCACTGAGCCAAAGGCATTTGCTTCATCCAAGAACCACTTTCCATCTAGGTATCCCATTCTTGGCGTGTCGTACTGTCATCTTCAGGACTGGCAGTGTATGGAAACAAGTTTGCCACATTAAAAATGGGCGATATGCCTATCCGCGGAGGCAACTATAATTCATAAGCATTGGTAGAGAATTTTCACAAAATTTTGTAAGGGCCAATCTTTTTATATTTCAGTTTGTTGTATTCGCCCCTAGGGAACCTTTCCCTGTGTAAATGTGCGAGAACGTCATCTCCCACATTGAATTGTACCTCTCGCCATTTTAAATCTGCTTGCTGTTTATACCGTTGACTACTGTCCTGCAATTTATATTTTACCTGCTCATGTAGGTCATTCATTGCCTTGGCAAAATCTTCCCCATTAGCACTCCGTCTTTCCAGCTATCCTAGATCCCGTAACTCATGCACTCCGTGAGGATGCATGCCATACAAGATCTGAAAAGGACTGTATCCCGTGTTGTGGTTCGGTGAGTCGTTGTAAGCGAACTCCGCCTGGGCAAGTACACGATCCCACATCTGTGAATTTTCTCCGATCAAGCTTCGTAGCAGGTTTCCCAAGCTCCTGTTCACCACCTCTGTTTGCCCGTTGATCTATGGGTGATAAGTGGAGCTGAAACTCAACTGTGTGTCTAGTTTCTTCCATAAGGTGCGCCAAAAGTGTCCTGTAAATTTCACGTCCCTGTCGGAAACAATGGACTTCGGTAGGCCGTGCAGCCTGACTATCTCTGTGAAAAACAAGTGTGCTACATGAGTGGCATCACTGGTTTTCTTACAAGGGATGAAATGTGCCATCTTTGAGAATCGGTCCACTACCACCATCACAGAGTCGTAACCTCGTTGCGTTCTTGGTAGACCCAAGACAAAGTCCAAGCTGACTGAGTCCCACGGTCTACTTGGAATAGGCAGTGGTGTGTAGAGTCCCGCATTTTGACTGTGTCCTTTTGCCAACTGACACACTTTACACCTAGTTACAAATCACTGCACATCCCTTCACATCTTTGGCCAGTAATAAAAGTGACTGAGCTGATCTAAGGTCTTATCAATGTCGAAATGTCCACAAGACCTCCGTTGTGCTTCTCCCGAAGGATGTTCTCCCTCATCGAACAGTCAGGAATACATAGCTGTCCCCCTTTAAGCAACAGTTTCTCCTGTAAGTTATAGTCTAGCCATGGACTATTGTTCCTCAACAAAGATTCTGGTAGGTGTTATCACTGTAAAAATTTCTTAAAAAATTTGGACAACCTTCATGGTTTCTAAATTTTTGTGTCAGTCATGGTCAAGTCATTTTTATGTTTTTAGAGTCTAAGTCATAGGGTTAGAGTCTCATTTCCATCATCAAATAAAGTTCAAAAACCTTGTTTTGCCCCTTATAGATCCCATATCATGTTTTAAGTTGCATGTGTCTGGTCATTTCAAACTTTTGAACGCACTACAAAATTGTCTAGGCATTTTCGTAGCGCAAAGTCCTGAAATTACACTACCTGCGCTACGAAATCGAGGATTCGTAGTTAGGTGTTTTCGCAGCTCAAAACCCTGAATTTGCACTGGATGTGCTACGAAAGCGGGGATTCGTGTTAAATCTTGTCTAGCTATCAAATCCACCAAAATCCGTTAGATTTTCATCATCAGGTGTCAGTCCATGAACCTTACCACTCACATGCAACCATTTATATCCATCATTATATTCGTTAGATCATTTGTCCACACTCATTTCAAATTTCAAAAAGGGAAAGGGTTAGTTGATCCTGGTCATATCCGTGTTGATCTTGCTCATATTCATGCAAGAGATACTTGTTGTTGTTCTTAAGTTTGAAGTAAACAAGCCCAGGGTGAGCAGAGACCAGAATTCTTTTGCGGGTTTCAAGCGAGGCACCTCTTCATCAAATTCAAGCAAGGCAACTCTTCAATTAAGCAAGGCATTTTCTTCCAGGTTGTTCTATCTACAGGGATTTCAAAGGAGATATGTCGGAAGAAAGAAAAAATCACAGGTCAGGCTGATGTCTGAGAACTGAACCTGAAGGCTCAGATGCTCTCACAAAGGATAAATCAGTGGAAGAAGCCTTCAAAAAAAGTAGGCTATTGGAGGTTGTGTGAGAAACTACAAGGAGGACATAGCCAGGTGACTAAGGAATTTGCTCTTAACTTCACAGGTTTACATACAAAGATTGGAGTTTTAGAATTGCCAGTTTCTTCTGAAGTGATATCTTTAGTCACAGAAATTCCTAGAGGTCAGGAGAAATGGTTTAAGAATTTCAAGTTTGAAATGGCACCCTGAAATATTTTCTTGAAACCAGAGTTTGTAGACACAAATTTGAGCAAAGCAGTGCCAAGGGGTTATGTCAAAGATGCATTTGCCAACTTACTCTCATGCATACAAAGGTATTTCACTTGCAAAGGAAGATACCACAAGGTGTATTCTTACCATTTCAAGCTCCTTTTGCATTTCACTGGCATAATATCTCTAGATCTACCTTTCTTTCTGTTTCGGAGCTTAGGCAAGATGTCTGATAAAATACAGTGGAAGAAAGAGGCATGTGAAACATCATTGTTTCATCATGGCTTAGTTAAATTAATGGCCTTGCATGAACATCAGAAGGTATATAGAGAGTGGTCTTCATTTCTCTTTATGTCTGGTTTTAGAGCTGAAACAGGACTTATCCCTAGGGATAAGGAAATTTCATCACCAGTGATTAGTCACCATGCAGAAGAAAGGTCAAGCAGGTTTGTTAAACTGAAGGCCAGAAAACAAGTTAAAGAACCAGTAACTAGAACAGTGTTGATTGTTCAAGATACTCCTCAGCAGTCACAGAAAAAGAAATTTCAGATGAAGGAAGTAGCACAAGAGCAGTCCATTGGTGAAACAGTCCAGAGAAGGGTAACTAGAAGCCAAATAGCCAAAAAAAAGGGTAAAGCAGTGGTCATTGATGAAAGCCCAAGAGCTGGACCCCCACTTGTGGCACTTGTAGCACTGATAGGTAGCTCCTTTGCCTAGACCATTTCCCCTTCCTCTTTGATATTGCCTTCCTCCTCTAGTGTTGCCCACTTTCTCTGCTGTCCCTAAAGTTTTGGAACTGCTGCCCTCCTCACTATTGTTGGCAGCTCTTCCTCTGCCAAAAGATTGTCCTTTCCCTCTGCCAGTTCCTCGTCCTCTCCTAGCATTATACTTTCTTGTAATCTTTTCTTCTGCCTTCAAGGCACTCTGGTATGCTTCTTCTATGTTCCTCGGGGAAAGAATACTTATCTCATCCAATATCTCCAGCCTTAGGCCATTCACAAACCTGGCTGTCTTTTCCGGGGTGTCTTCCGTATAACCAGCTCTCAAATTCACCCGGTAGAATTCTTCAGTATATTATTTCATTGTCATTCCTCTCTGCTTCAAATTCTGTACCTGTTGATGCAGAGCAATCTGGTAATCTTTGGGAAAAAACCTGCCCTTCATCTTGGCAACCAGTCTAGGCCACTTTCTAATTGGTAATTTATTCATCCTTCTTCTCTCTACTTGGACACTATCCCACCACAGGGCTCTGTGTCCTTTCAGCTTGGTAGCAACGAATTTAACTCTCCTATCTTCGCTGACCTCCTCACATTCAAAATATTTGTCCAGCTCGCTAATCCAATCCAACAACACTTCTGTGGAAAAACTGCCATCATAGTTCGGAATTTCAGGCTTTGGCTTACTGCTAGCCAATAAGACCGACCTCAATAACCTACTTTTAGGTCCTCCCTCATCTGATCCATCTGTCGTAACTACAGCTTCTTCTTCACAGTCATCCCCTACTTCCGAATCCCTTATCCTTCCTGCCTCTACTGCTGCCAAACGGGCGTTCAGGATCCTAATCTCTTCCCGTAATCCTTCCTTTGCTACTCTCCGAATACCTCTCCCACGACCTTGTCTTCCAACTTCCATTTCTTATGAAAACTCAAACCTACTCTGATACCAAAATTTGATGGGCCCAGCCCTTTGAACCTCGCGATTAGACAATTGATTAAACAGTGATTAATGTGGTGATTGTAATGATGGGATTCTCGGTGATTTGGTGGCTGATATTTTGATTGTTTAATTAATTACCCAGTACCTGGTAACTGTTGTGAGGGGAACACCTGTCCCATCCTCGAGATGCATATTCCTGCCTTTGGTTTACACTCCCGTCCTCTGTTCACTTGGAATTTCACTCATTCTCTTGGTAACCGAGAGGGTTTCTTGACTATTCTTCTGCGACTGTTGGTGGCTTGGTTCAGTGGCACTGTGGCCTCGGCCTCTGCTCCATTCACTAGCTTTGTTGGTAGTCTTGAGCCCAACCTGGCTCCACTATCTGGGTTTTGTTAATACAGTGGCTCTGTGTATGCTTTTCGCTCCGTCAATGAGCTCGAGGGGCTCGGAATTTGGCCCTCTGTGGTCTGCTACTGGGCTTCTCCGCCTTATAGGTTTCGTGGGTGCTTTTCGTAGTCACTATTTTCTGAATGCACTTGTTATTATGTTGCTTTCTTCTATCACTGAATGTTCTCTGTTGTTTAACTGGTTATTTGTTTGCAATTTATCAGGTCGCCGTCGTCAAGGGTCTCAGCATTCAGCCTCAACTCTTCAGCAAAACGATGGTAAGTCCTCCCTCTATTTTTTAACTACTCTGTCGGTTTTTCTGGTGGGTGTAGTGTCCTATCTAGGGTGCTAGATTAGGCTATATTTATTATCGACCAGGATAAGTAAACTTCGAGGAATGCGTCTACAATCTATAGACATAAAGGATTCCTAACTAAGTGTTCATGATGGTAGGTTACAAAACTTCTTTACGGAAGGTTGAGGTATGCTACCTATCACCTGGACACTCAGGTCACTCAATTCATCTACCTATTTTAAAAACACTGTGTATTACTTAAACCAAGATTTCAATCCCCTTACGAGGATGTTGTGCATAAAACCCCTGTTCAGTGAACACTCAGCATTCAATGTTTATCATTCATGAAAGATTGAGACATACTGAAATCATAAGCACACTTAAAATTCAAATACATGAGAAAAAGGGTTCATGAAGATGCTTTTAAAAATAACGAAAGATCAGATCCCTTACAGGATACAATTCAACGATCTCAGCGATGAATCCTTCAAGCCACCATCATAAACATTACTCATACGAATTGCTAATTAAATCAACGAAAGCATAAACCAAACTCTAATCACTGTGCATACTATTGAATATTTAGAAGTTGCAAATGAAATGAAATGACAGTATACCTGTTCCATGCAGGGCCCGTCTGCGTTTCAAAGGTATACTGGACTGCGCTCAAGCAACTATAGAATCAACGCAACAACAAAATCGTGACTGCAATTGAGTTCTGGTATTAAGTTCAAAAGCTCTGTTTTTCAAAACGATACACTGATAACAACTAACCAACAACACATAACTGTGTTTACATATGTCTTTTTTAAAAAACTAACAACGTTTACATTTCAGAACGAATGTACATTCATTATGCGGCTGTTGCCGCTTTTGTTATGGAATAGTTTTTAAGTTGTTTCCATTCTGAACCGATTTCAAAAAGGAACAAAACTAAATCGGTTTAGAACCCTATGCTGTTGTTGCTTTTGTCGCCAACACGCTGTGCTTTGACCATCATTGACCGCGCATTCAGGAGTGTTGGTTCTGCTGTAGGATAGGTGTTCGTCCATGCTTGTACATTCTATTTTTCGTCCCTACCCTTTGCTTTAGCTTAGCTGTCGTGCCATATGTCAAACAATAAACCAATTACAGGATGTTGCAACTTCCTGTAGTCTTTTTATAAAAAATCCCTAATTCTTTAACATAAAACTCATAAATCAATTCTAATGCATTTAACAACTATAACACTGTTAACTAATCAATTTCAAGGGGTCTAAGAGATGTATGAAGGAAAAAGGTAGGCAAACGATGTCTTTCAAGAGGAAAAAGGAGGTCAAGGAATGGTAACAACATCTCTCCCCGACTTAATGAATTAGCATGACCTCATGCTAACCCCGATGTGCTTCCTCTGAACTCTGTCCCTACCTGTACCTCTACTGCCTTCAACAATGTATCCACATTCTTCTTCACCTGGGCATCTTTCTGACCATGGAGCTCATGCTTTAAACTTTTGTACTTTTCCTTGAGGACCTTCTTTTGGTTGTACCATTTAGTGGCCCACTTACAAATATCTGTTTGTTCAGCTTCAAGTTCCTTGATTTGTTCCCTTAACTTTTCATTTTTCTGTTGAGTCTCTTTACTCTGTGCTCTGAGCATTTCATTTTCTTTCTTGATAACTTTTTCCAGCATATTGACCTCCATTAGTTCTTCCTTTAACTTCTCAATTTGCTTCTCCAGTTTCTTCTGTTTCTTAATGGCAGGTTGTGAATCTTTTTCTTGTCTGTTATTGCTTTCAAACTCCATCTCAGCTCTTGGTCCAGGTTGTGAGTGGGCACTACTCTCAATATCCACCGGTATAGGTGCATTTGATTCAGGCTGGTCTTCTTGTAGCTGGGCCTTTGATGCTCTCCTGGTTCTTCTTGTATAGGTGGTAAAAATTTTATCTTGCTCTGCTTCCTGAGCATCCTTTTTTCTCATTTTCCTTGTCCTCACACCGCTAATAGGTGGAGGTACCTTGCTTGCTTTGTGTATAGGAATCTCTTCATCGATATCATTCATAAATCCTGAGTTCTCCTGTGGTTCTTCCTTATCTGCTTCATCTTTAATTTGGTTGGCAGCCAAGAATTCCTTCCACGTTTTCCCTCTTCTCTGTAACTCATACTCAATAAGAATTTTAACTAGCCCAAAGTGATATAAGCTCTTGTCTTCGTTACCTTTCTGCTTTTGGATGGTCTTCGACATTTTGGTTAGGATTTGCAAGAGGAAGTATGGTAGACTGATAACACACTTCCCTTTCAAATGTAACAGTAACTTGATATGGTACAAGTAAACAATACTGTAGCGGCCTTCACAAGTCACAAACTTTTGGATGATATAGACCATCTCGTCCCAGGGATGCACCATCCAACTCCTTGGGACGCCTTTCTTCCAATTAACGAATGAAACCCTGGATCTGGACATAAATTGAGTCCATGACTTCTCTTTAAATTGCTTTTTCTTGAAGTACTTCTCCCCTTCTGGGTTGATCCCTAGGGACTGGGCTATGGTGTCTTCCGACACCCTGAATGAAAAATTACCTATCAGAGCTTTCTCTCCATTGAATGTAAAAGTGAATTGTTTGGTGACCTCTTCATTACTTCCACGAAATTTCTCTAAAAAGGGCAACCACTGTATTTCTTTAAGAATTGAAATGCAATCTTCGTGATACTGGGAACTGTCGAATATGCTTGGTTCGACCCTATTGGTCATTTTGGCAGAGAGTTGTGCTCTAACTCTTCTTTGTTTATGTTTTGCAAATTCAACAAATAAGTTTTGATTTGTTACCTTTTTGTCTTCCGCCCCAACACTGCTGACCTGGTGGCGTCCTCGGCTCCTTAACACTAGCTCCTTTAGTAACCCAAGCGATGCTCGATTGACTGTTTTGTAATTATGGTGGAGGTCAAACCCAAATGACTACATTTTCCTTTCATGGCGCTTGCTACTTTCAGTCCTTATTGTTGAAGTCACAGGAGTCGAATGCTAACATAGAATAACTGAAAATGATAATGAAATAACCGGCTTAACTCAATTCATAACATATTCATCTTTTGAAACAGAGGAATGGATGTATTGGTAGTATGGATACCATCATAGAAGCGCTAGAAGCATATATGAAGTACTGGGATATGATTTCAGGTAGTCGTTTGCATCATTTGGCTTCGTCGGGTGGTTAAATCATAATTCGGCCGTTTCAAACATGATGAACAAGCCCGCATAACATTTGGTTTTCAAACAATTCACCACGTGTCCTGCTTTTGGTGGTACCCGGCCAAATAGAAATATTGGAATGGCTGTAAGGTCTGATTGGTTGGTAACAGAGATTGAAAAGGCAATATGAGAGGGGATAACAAAATCATATAAGTATGAGATAGGTTGGAGTATTGGAAGATGATAGGGATTAACAATAGGATAAGGAGTGATAGGTATGGAGATGTCTCTGAAATTGATCATAACAGTCACAGTTACTAAATTTAACATTAAAAATTAATCTAAGAATTTAAATGTTAAGAATAAGGAATACATTATACTTTTGTTGGTTGTTCAAGCGTTGCATTGGCGTGCTAGGTAGGACTAGTCTCTTTTGACTACTCTTTGCTGTTCATAACAGGTCCCCCTGGAATAGATTCGACTGCAACAGGTCCCTCTGAGATCTGGAAAATGTTGATGCAACTTCTTTGAAATCCGGAAAAGAACTATATGTATACAGGTTCCTTGATCTTTGGTATTTGATGAAGTCTTGGTGACTAGCAACCTGTGGATCCTTGTTGAAACTTGATGAAGCTTTGTTGAAGTAATCTTGAAGTAACAGTCTCTTAACAGGTCCCTTTTATGTGTCTTGAACAGGTCCCATTACTGCTGGTGTTGGTAACATGGTCTTCTGGATAGAACAGGTCCCCCTGCATAATGTTTTTAACTAGGTCCCTCTGAGATAAAACAATGACAAAACAACTTCTTTATTGAAATCTGGAGTGCTGAAACAAACTCTTCGGAAATTTACAGTGAGGAGATGAGATAAGAAATCTTTGAGAATTTACAATGAGGAGATAAGAAAACAAAATGCTGATGCTTCTCTCCCCCACTAAAGTTTTGAATTGTCCTCAAGTCATTATTCAGTTGATGAATCAAACAGGAAACAAAATAAAAGGAATTCTTACCCGCCAATGAATTGGTTTTCAAGTAAGAATTCGGGGTTAGAGTGTGCCAGAGTCTGGTTTTCACATCTAACCCATTTTTATTATTTTTTTCGTTGTGTTTTTTTTTTTTTTTTTTTAGATTTTGTTTTGTTTTGTTTTTTTTTTTTTTTTTTTTTTTTTATTTCTTTTGAATTTCTAAATTGAAATGAAATGAACTAAGGCAGAGATACTGCAGCTGGAGGCTGCAGTATCTCAACCTCTCTTTGTTGAGATACTGTTTGGAGAAAATTTTGCTTGCTGATGGGCTTAGTGTAAAGTTTCAGGCGATGACCGTTGACAGTAAAGGAATGATCTTCTCCATCAATAGTTTTGAGCTTGACTGATCCATTGTCATAGACTTGAATGATTTCGTATGGGCCCATCCAATGTGTAGTAAACTTGGCTTTATGATCTTTAAATTTAGAGTCGAAAAGTAAAGCCCAGTCTCCTTCTTTGAGCTGCTTCTTCTTGATATGTGCATCATGCCACTGCTTCCTTTGTTTTTGCATGAGGATTGTTGTTTCCTCTGCTTGCTGCCTCATTTCATCCAGTTGGTTCAACTGCTGAATTCTTTCTTGTTGTGCTTGGTTCAAATCAATTTGCAAATCTGCAGCCAGTTTAAAAGTATGTATTTGAAATTCAATAGGAAGCATTACCTCTTTGCCATACACCAACTGGTATGGTGTAAATCCTGTAGTATTCTTCCACGTAATTCTATAAGCCCAGAGTGCATCTTTGAGCTTATCTTCCCAATTCTTTCTGTTCATTGCCACAGTTTTAGTGATGATCCCTTCCAAATTTTTGTTTGTGGATTCCACCTGCCCATTGGCCTGTGGATGGTAAGGTGTACCTCTTCTGTGCTTGATTTGGTATTTGTCTATGATGTCCTTCACTAACTTTGAAGTAAATTGAGTACCTTGATCAGTCACTATCTCCCTTGGTACCCCATACCTTACAAAAATCTCTTCAAAAAGGAAGTTTACCACTGTTTGTTCGGTGGCTCTAACTAGTGCTTTTGCTTCAGCCCATTTTGTTACATAATCAGTACATACTAAGATGTACTTCTTACCATTGGAGGTTGGGTTAATGGGTCCTATAAAATCTAGAGCCCATTTTTCAAATGGCTCTAGGTGAACTTGGGGCTGAAGTGGCATCTCATCTGTAGCTATTGGCCTGCCCATTCTTTGGCAGCTGTCACAACTCTTCACATACTTCTTGGAATCCTTAAAAATGGATGGCCAGTAGTATCCAAGAATAAGAATTTTGAATGTTGTTCGCTTAGCTATAAAATTCCCTCCACACGGTTCATCATGGCAAGATTTTAAAATATCAATTATCTCATCATTTCTTACACATATTCTAATAATCATATCATAACCAGTGTAAAATAAATCTCCATTAATCCATGAGTATCGAGCACTTTGTTTGACTAGTCTCTTCTTTTCCTTTGGAGTAAAGTATGGAGGTGTCCTTCTTGTAGACAAATAATTGGCCAAGTCAGCATGCCAAGGATTCACTATGGAAATTGCAAATAAATTTTCATCTGGGAAAGAATCTTCAACCGGAACAACCTCACCTGGATTTTGCCGTCTAGAAAGAAAATCTGCCACCTGATTCTCTTTACCTGGTCTATCTAACACTGTGATGTTAAATTCCTGTAACAATAATAACCATCTGGTAACTCTGCCACTAGTTATTGGTTTATTCATTAAATGTCTAATGGCAGAATGGCCAGTATGTACAAAGACTTCATAACCAGTTATATAATGTCGGAATTTATTCACAGCATATATGATGGCAAGTGTTTCCTTTTCTGTGACTGTGTAGTTTGATTCTGCAGGTGTTAGATTTTTGCTAATGAAATAAATGGCATAATTACAAGATTCCTCTTTTTGGCCTAATGAAGCACCTACTGTAGTGTCAAATGCATCTGTAAAGATATGAAATGGTAGGCTCCAGTTAGGCCCCCTTAAGACTGGTGCGGTTGATAACTTCTTTTTGAGTGCTTCAAATGCTTGCTGACAGTTCTCATTCCAGTTGAAAAGTACATCTTTTGTTATAAGCTTAAACAAAGGTAAAGCTATTTTACTAAAATGTTCAATAAACCTTTTGTAATAGCTTGCATACCCAAGGAAACTTCTTACCTCTCTTTGATTCTTTGGAATTGGCAAATCAACAATGATCTGGATTTTTGCTGGATCAACTTTAATGCCTTGAAAAGAAATATAGTGGCCTAATACTATTCCCTCGTTTAACATCATAAAGCACTTTTCATTGCTCAGGGACAGATTAGCTTCAATACATCTTTTCAAAACTCTTTCAAGGTTCTCTAATGCATGTTCAAATGAATTGTCGTACACTGAAAAAACATCCATGTAAACTTCAACACAATCATGAACTAAATCAGCGAAAATAGCTAATACAGCTCTTTGAAATGTAGTTGGAGCATTGCAAAGTCCAAATGGAAAAACAGTATAAGCATAAGTGCCCCAAGGACAAGTGAATTTGGTTTTGTCCTGGTCTTCTGAGGCTATCCTGATCTGGTTGTAGCCACTGAAACCATCAAGAAAAGAGAATGATGATTTCCCAGATAATGTGTCTAACACTTGGTCAATAAATGGTAGTGGGAAATAATCTTTGAGCGTTGCTTTGTTCAATTGTATGTAATCAACACAAATGCGCCACTTACCATTTTTCTTGGGCACTATAACCAATGGGGATACCCATTGACTATCAGAAATAGGATATATAAAATTAACTCTCAACAGTTTTTGCAATTCTTCTCTGACAATATCCTGGAGCATGGGGTTCATTCTTCTCTGTGGTTGTCTCACTAGTTTGATAGTACTATCTGTATAAATATGGTGAGTGCATGTGTCGGGGTGAATCCCATGCATATCGGTGTAGTCCCAAGCAAATGCTTTCTGGTATTTTCTCAATAGTCGAATCAATTTCTCTTGCTGAGATGAGTCTAGGTGATTGCCTATGTTCAGAGTTTTCCCTGGACTAATCTCTATGATCTAACTCTATGTGTTTGTGATGGATTGAACTGGAAAAATATCGTGAAATGTTGTTTGCAAAGATTGAATGGTGCATGTTTCCTGAAAATTTTGGGCTAAAAGCACATCTGCAGCATGATATTGGTCATTTCTCAAATTTTCGGAAATATCAGGTTGAGAAAGGAACAATTCTACCAAATCATTATTATTTTGTTCTTGGAAATCATAGATTTGGTCGATGCTAAAAACATATTGTACTTCTTCTTTATCATTGTATTTATCATCGAGCCATAAATTTTGTGTTACTGCTGGTGATTGTGTCGATGGATAAAGAGTGAGTTGTTTTCTTTCAGTTCCTCGTGAAATGATTATGTTGCTCGATCGACATCCTATGAATGCATCAGCAATCGCTAACAATGGTCTACCAAGGATGGTAGGGTGCCCTCCTAAATTGGATTTAGGTTGAAGAACTAAGAAGTCCACTGGATACTCCCAAGAGTCTAGTGAAACAATTATGTCCTCCAAAATCCCTTCAGGAATCAATTTAGACCTATCAGGTAGTTCTAGAACAATTGTTGTGTGTTGCAAATTTATGAGCTGGAGTGTCCTCATGGTTTCAAGAGTCATGACATTTATTGCGGCCCCAAGATCTATTAAAGTGTTTGGAATCTGTATGTTGTTAATGATTGTAGTAACTTTGGGGATACCATGATCAACATACTTTTCCATTGAGATGGTATTTGTCATAAGGCCAGCTAAATGTCCTATAACATGAATGGTTTGTGGATCAATCCTTTTCCTAGTGGGCTTCTTAAGGCACATTTATTTGATTGCTTTAGTAATTATGGGAATGTCTTTTATGGCTTGCAGTAGCGGAATTTTTATATAGACATTCTTGAGCTCATCTAAGACATCAAATTGTGGTATAGACATTGGAAGTTTCATTTGGACCAATCGGTCTGGAAAAGGTGGATGCAATGGTTGCATTTGCTTATCTTTGGTATCATCGTTTAGTTTTCTGTGATTTTTCATTTCGTTTTCATTTTCTGTGTTTTCTTCTTGTTTATCAGTTGTTGGAGAATCTTTGTGGAGTACCTTACCATACCTCAAGTTGATATTTTGCAAGGGTAGTGTGGGATATGAGGTTCCCTCTTCTACATTGTAGGCTGGCCTCTTTGCTCTGTTATTTGGATTTGGGACAATTTGAGCAAGAATTTGAGTAGGTCTGGGAGGTTGTGAGTTAGATGGAAATTGCAGTTGTGGTGGATTTATTGGTGGAGGAGCAGGCAATGTTTGTTGAGTAGGTTGAGGTTGGTAAACAACTTGCTGCTGAGGATAATGCTGATATGGTTGAGGATCTGATGAGTATGGCTGATGATATTGTTGATATGGCTGCAAATATGGTTGGTATGATTGAGGATACGTATGATATGATTGAGGGTATTGTTGAGATGGTCTCCATTGTTGCTGTGGGTGATTTTGGTGCTGCCATGGCATAGGTACATTCCATGAATTCTGAGCATACATTTGATCATTTACAGGAAATTGCAAATTCTAATTTGGAAACATACCTTGAGGTGCTAGTCTTGGCTGCCATGGTCTCTTTGTGCCCATGTAATACACATTTTCCATCTTTGCATTAGCTGCCATATTACAGTTCTGCAAAACCTTAACTTTAGGACAATTAAATATATCATGATTTTCAGTACAGAAGGCACAAACTTGGATGTTTTCTAATGGGTAGTCTTTTAAGGCATGTTTCTTTCGGCATCTTGGGCAGAAGATAGCCATTATCTGATCTTCATCTTATTGTTTCTTCTTAGCTTTTAGAGTGTCAATTTGGTTCTCTAAGGTGCTTAACAGATCTGTTTTAGATTCTTCTAACAGATTCCCTATTTCAACCCTTGTGACACTTGCTGAAGCAGATTTTGTGACTTTGGATGACAAGGTTCTTTTTCCAATTTTAGCTTTGCTCCTTGAATACTTTTCACATAATTCAGCGATTTCTTCAAAAGGTAAGGTAGAAATGTCACCTTTGCCCATCAGATTAAGATCATCCATGTATTCCTCTCGGATGCCTTTCAAGAATATTGTGCGAATCAAATCAAGAGGCATAGTTCGGTGTTTGGATTTTTGTAAGTTGTAGACAAACCGTTCTAAGTATTCCTCTAAGGTTTCATCCTCTTGTTGGTTCATTCTAAAGATATCATCTTTGGAATCTTTGGATCTACAATAAGGTTGATATTTCTTTAGAAATATTCTTCTCATGCCATCCCAATCAATTATCGCATGCTCACCAAGCCCCATGAACCATCTTAAGGATGATGCCTTTAATGTTGCTGGGAAGAGTCTAAGCCTATGGGCATAATCTGTGTAACCATATGTTCGACATACAATGTCAAACTCGAACAAGAATGAGTCTGGGTCTTCTGAAGCCATACCATAAAAGTTTGGTAGCACGGATGGAGGTATGCTTTTCATTTTGATCTCATCATTTTCTTGTGGTTCTTGAATAGGAAACTTAAAGGTTGACTCTTCTTCATCTCTTCGTCCTTGATTTGGTACTAATCCATCTCCTTCCTCAGCCATTTTAATAGGTTCCTCTGTGTCAGTGTCACTTGTTTTAAAGAGAAGATTAAAGAAAGATTGTTCAGTCACTGTGCTACTTTCTCCTTGTGTAGAGGATCTAGGAAAGTGTTTCTTCTGCGATTTATGTGCTAATAAAGTTTGCCTTTCGATGAGAGTAAGTCTTTGCCCTGACTTTTGTTTATCCTCTAATGCTTGTATGGTGACTTCCTCAACTGGTGTTGTATTTCCTAAATAGTTTGCTCCTGATGATAGGTTAGTTTTTGGATGGGGGGTTTTTATGAATCTACCTTGATTATCTCTAGATCTAGGCATAAGTGAACATGATTTCTAAATCTATATTTTTGCTTGTTTTTGTTTATAAATTTTTCAAATCCTTTAACTACGCCTCCCCGGCAACGGCGCCAAAATGTAGTGTCCTATCTAGGGTGCTATATTAGGCTATATTTATTATCGACCAGGATAAGTAAACTTTGAGGCATGCGTCTACAATCTATAGACATAAAGGATTCCTAACTAAGTGTTCATGATGGTAGGTTACAGAACTTCTTTACGGAAGGTTGAGGTATGCTCCCTATCACCTGGACACTCAGGTCACTCAATTCATCTACCTATTTTAAAAACACTGTGTATTACTTAAACCAAGATTTCAATCCCCTTACGAGGATGCTGTGCATAAAACCCCTGTTCAGTGAACACTCAACATTCAATGTTTATCATTCATGAAAGATTGAGACATACTGAAATCATAAGCACACTTAAAATTCAAATACATGAGAAACAGGGTTCATGAAGATGCTTTTAAAAATAATGAAAGATCAGATCCCTTACAGGATACAATTCAACGATCTCAGCGATGAATCCTTCAAGCCACCATCATAAACATTACTCATACGAATTGCTAATTAAATCAACGAAAGCATAAACCAAACTCTAATCACTGTGCATACTATTGAATATTCAGAAGTTGCAAATGAAATGAAATGATAGTATACCCGTTCCACGCAGGGCCCGTCCACGTTTCAAAGGTATACTGGACTGCGCTCAAGCAACTATAGAATCAACGCAACAACAAAATCGTGACTGCAACTGAGTTCTGGTATTAAGTTCAAAAGCTTTGTTTTTCAAAACAATACACTGATAACAACTAACCAACAACACATAACTGTGTTTACATATGTCTTTTTTAAAAAACTAACAACGTTTACATTTCGGAACGAATGTACATTCGTTATGCGGCTGTTGCCACTTTTGTTATGGAATAGTTTTTAAGTTGTTTCCATTCTGAACCGATTTCAAAAAGGAACAAAACTAAATTGGTTTAGAACCCTATGCTGTTGCTGCTTTTGTCGCCAACATGCTGTGCTTTGACCATCATTGAGCGCATTCAGGAGTGTTGGTTCTGCTATAGGATAGGTGTTTGTCCATGCTTGTACATTCTATTTTTCGTCCATACCCTTTGCTTTAGCTTAGCTATCGTGCCATATGTCAAACAATAAATCGATTACAGGATGTTGCAACTTCCTGTAGTCTTTTTATCAAAAATCCCTAATTCTTTAACATAAAACTCATAAATCAATTCTAATGCATTTAACAACTATAATACTATTAACTAATCAATTTCAAGGGGTCTAAGAGATGTATGAAGGAAAAAGGTAGGCAAATGATGTGTTTCAAGAGGAAAAAGGAGGTCAAGGAATGGTACCAACAGTGGTACTAAGGGACTTGCTCCTGTGTGAGCAGAGTTCCCTTGCTAGTTGGCGATTGGTTGAAACACTTCTCCAGTTCGACGCTGCCTTTCTGGTAAGTTTTATGCTTGCAAACCCTCGCCTTGCTTTACTCCTTTTCAGGCTTCAATACTCTCACGTCTTTAATATATATTGCGGTTGTTCTTGTAGGTGGCTCGTCGGGTGCCTTAGGTGTGGACTTCGGTTCTGTTGCTACTGGCCCCAAACGGGCAGGGTCTTGTCCTACTTTTACTAGCAGTTAGGGTTTCTAGAGTCAGATTTGCGGCTCTCCTTTCAGTGGTTTTCTAGGTCGACTTCGTCAATAGTTTTTTTTTGGCATGGGAGCTCTCTGTTTGTAATGGTTCCGGTACTGTGTGCGGTCATGACTCTTAGCTTGTCAATTGAGCATTTTTCTGGGTTCTAGTCTTGGCACTTACAGCTAGGTTGCTTATCTTTTCAACACTGGGGTTTTGAGTCTAGTTTATTTATCGAACACGCAATGTAATTTATCTATATTGGAATTTTACTGATTCAGATATTTATATAAATGTTACTATACGATATTTCGTGAAGATTTGGAATGATACCTGATGGTTATTGTAATGAATTTGTGCTTGCGTGGAACCCTTTGGTTATTCTGGTGATTGCTTTTGTAAAAAACAATCAGTGTGTTCTGGTAGCTGTAGATCTATAATGTTTTGGAATTTTATTTTTTTGATACTTGACTGTAACTCCGTCCGTGGGTTTGGTGTATTCACGCCCACCTGCTCTCAGCCCCGTCGACTCTATTGTTCCTTTGATGCCTGTAGAAAACAACTGTTTTACTAGTTCCTGCCACTGTTTATAATGCATTCAATATTATCATGTAACGAAAAGAAAAATACAGTCAGTTGCGAATGGACTCGGATGATCTTGAAAAATTCTTTGTATGATTTGTATTTCAGTCTTCTGCTATGATGGAATCAATCCTTCCAATGTCTCATTTTTTTTTTTTGTATGAGTTGTTGAACAGTTTTAGAAACTGTCAACAGTTACAAGAAGTTACATTGGATAATTATTAATTTATGTTCACCTAAATTCTATGATTAATTCAAAACAATAACTAAAAGAAATTAAAATCAAATTAAGAAAACATAACATGCACTCAACTCCTAAATGCTAGAAATTAAAGGAATTAAAAGACTCAGGTACAATGACCTGTCAACCTGTCTACATGTAACCTGTGAAACAAACACGTTCGTTTTTGTTCACCCTGAGCTGGATGCTCCTGCATTAGGAACGATGGAGGAGCTTGAAGAATTCAAAACTACGATTAAATGGTGGGCATGATTTCCTTGATTATGTCATTTAATCGAATAAATATAAGAATGCATAATAATCAAAGCACCTATTCGATAGTTGGGTAGCCATGGAAAGATTTTCCTGTACACCCCTAGCAAGCATTCAACATGAAAAACATGGCTAATAGAAGCATACCTAAAAAATCGCATATCGGTACAAAGATTTTATCATTGCTCATTGCCAGTGAGTGCTCAATGTTGAAAACATTTTGGGGAGGTTGAACATCCTACAAAAAAAATTGATAAATGCATTTCTGACAATCCTAGGATGTACTGTTGGAGCAAACGATGTGCAGAGGAAATTAAATAAGCATACACAACACATACAAAACCATAAAAACATAACACAAGATTTAACGTGGTTCACCCAACCAATCTGGGCTACGTCCACTAAACAGAGGCATCGGAAATCTTATTATTCAATAGGAGATTACAACAATTTTAATTCTTCACGCATACTCTCAGCTCACCCTATTTTCTACACACATATCCTAAACGGATTTACATTTCCTTTATAGCTGGAGTATAAAACTGAATCATAAATTCTCTCACAACAAATTTAGGATGCATTAACTCCTCCTCAAGAATGATGGAGCTAATATAGGAACAAATCCTATTGTTCTCACCTACATGAGATTTTTGCTAAAATAAATAAAACAGAAAATCTCAACAATCTCCACCTTGACAACAATTAGCCTGATACCCTGTTCATTTATTATTTTATCTTTTCTGCAAGCCAAGAGAAGCCAGACACCAACGTAGCTTCTCTAACAAAACTGGTTTCGTGAACATGTCTGCACAGTTTTCCTTTGTATGCACTTTTTCAAGAGAGACTCCCCTTTCAGTGATAACCTGTCTCACAAAATGGTAGTTTATAGGTATATGCTTTGATTTACTATGATAGGCCGGATTCTTAGCCAAATGAATTAAACTTTGACTATCACAAAATAACTTGATGTTGTCCTGCAACCTACCAAACTCACCAAACAATCCTTTCAACCAAACCGCTTCTTTGCAAGCATGTGAAGCAGCTATATATTCTGCTTCAGTAGTGGATAAAGAAACAATGTTCTGTAGCTTTGACATCTAGCTAATAGCTCCACCTGCAAGAGTAAAGACATACCCTGAAGTTGACCTTCTCTTATCCAAATCACCTGCAAAATCGGAATTAACATATCCACAAACAAATTCACTACTCCTGCTATAAGTTATACAATAATCACTTGTGCCTCTCAAATACCGAAGCACCCATTTTACTGCTGACCAGTGTTCTTTTCCTGGATTTGCCATATACCTACTGACAACCCCAACTGCATGTGAAATATCTGGTCGAGTACAAACCATCGCATACATTAAACAACCTACTACATTGGCATATGGAATTCGAGACATATATTCCTTTTCTTCATTTGTATTAGGACATAAACTCAAAGAAAGCTTAAAATGGGAAGCTAAAGGCTGAAACAGGCTTCACATTGTTCATACCAAACCTCAAGAGTATTTTCTCAATATACTTCTGTTGTGATAGCCACAGCTTATTATTGTTCCTGTCTCTGAAAATCTCCATGCCCAAAATTTGTGTTGTTGCTCCTAGATCTTTCATATCAAATGTCCTAGCCATCTGAGCCTTTAACCTGTTGATCTTTGCTATGATTTTGCTTGCTAAAAGCATATCATCAACATACAACACTAAGATAATGAACATGCCATTACTTAATTTCTTAAAGTAAACACAATGATCATATTCACTTCTTTTATATTTTTGACTCAACATGAAAGAATCAAATTTCTTGTACCATTGTCGAGGCGACTGCTTCAGACAATACAATGATTTCTTGAGCCTGCAGACAAATTTCTTGTTGCGATTTTGAACAAACCCTTCCGGTTATTCCATGTAAATCTCCTCATCTAAATCTCCATGTAAAAAATGCAATTTTAACATCTAGTTGTTGTAATTCTAAATCAAGTAAAGCAAATAATGCTAATACAATTCGAAATGAAACAATTTTTACAACTAGTGAAAATATCTCATGAAATCAATGCCTGCTTTCTGAGAAAAACCTTTTGCGACCAGCCTTGCTTTGTACCTGTCCTCTGTATCATCAACACCCCTTTTCAATTTGTAAACCCATTTACATCCCATAGTTTTTCTGTCTTTAGGAGGTTCTACCAGATCCCATGTGCCATTCTTGTCTAATGCAATCATCTCGTCCTTCATAGCTTCTTTCCACTTTTCACTTTTAGAACCTTCTACAGCTTCCTGATAGCACAAAGGTTCATCATCATTAGCGGTTAAAGCAACTGAAGTAACATAATCATCATACCTTTTGGGAGGACGTTTGATTCTCGTGGACCTCCTTAAAGATGTTTCTGGTACTTCCACAATTTGCTGATTATTATCTATAGGAACTTCTTCATGATCTGCATTTGAAACATGTTCATGATCTACATCTGAAACTTGTTCATGATATGCATCTGAAACTGGTTCATGACTTGCGTCTGAACCATGTTCATATTGACTATCATCAATATTTGAACTGGTTTCAAACTGAATGTGTTGAAGCTTAGATACATTATCATGTTTCAATTTATCATCTACATCTATATTTTCAAGTGAGGATTCATTAAATTTAACATCTCTGTTAATGATGATCTTGTGAGTAGTAGGATCCCACAATATGTATCCCTTAGTCCCATCACCATATCCAACAAAGATATATCTTTTTGATTTAGGATCTAACTTAGAACGCTGATGTTTTGGAGCTAGAGCATATGCATCACAACCAAAAACTTTCAGTTTAGAATAATCACAAGGATGACCTTTCCATACCTCTTGAGGAATTTTGCATCCTATTGCAGTTGATGGTGATCGATTTATCAAATAGCAAGTTGTAGCAACTGCTTCTGTCCACAATTCCTTCTGCAAATTGGCATTACTCACATACTTCTTGCTCTCTCTAAAAGAGTCATGTTCATGCGTTCAGCGACTCCATTTTGCTGAGGAGTATATACAGTGGTTTTATGTCTTTCGATCCCAGTATCCTTGCAATAATTATCAAATTCCTTTGAAGTAAACTCACCACCATTGTCAGTTCTTAAACATTTAATGGTTCTTCCAGTGATATTTTCAACTAATGCTCTAAACTGTTTGAAAACTGTAAACACATCAGACTTCTTCTTTAACATGTAGACCCACACTTTTCTAGAAAAATCATCAATAAAAGATACAAAATATGATGAACCTCCATATGAGGTCGTAGGAGATGGACCCCAAACATCAAAAAGGATATAATCAAGGATTCCCTTACTAGTATGTTTGCCAGTTTTAAACTTCTGCTTGCTTTGTTTCCCAAACAGACAATGTTTACAGAAATCTAACTTATCAGACTTTAAATTAGGAAGTAACTTACGATTAGATAAAATCTTTAAACCTCTTTCGCTCATATGGCCCAACCTTTGATGCCATAAACGAATAGAATTACTATCATTTTCAGACACTGTAGAAACATGATCTAACTCTGTTCTTCCTTCTAACTGAAAAAGATTTCCAACCTTCTTTGCTTTCATTACTAGTAAAATTCCTTTATAAACTTTCATTACTCCACCTTGAATAAAAGTTTTATATCCATTAGTATCTAGTACTCCTAATGAAATGAGGTTCTTTCTTAGTTCAGGTACATGTCTTACATCAGTTAGAATCTTATTTGTCCCATCAAACATTTTCAGCTGAGCGCTTCCAATTCCCACAATGTTACATGTGACATCATTTCCCATGTAAACTACTCCACCATTAACTGATTTATAAGTTTTAAACCATTCTCTATGAATGCACATGTGATTTGATGCACCAGAATCTAACAGCCAATGTTGATCATGATTAGACAAATCAACTGATAACACTTCATCACTCATACCTGTCTTGGATGTTGAACCTGTATCTGTCGTGTTTGCTTCTTTCTTCTCTGTTGAAGAGTCTTCTTTGGATGCTTGCTGTCTCTTCCAACAGTCCTTCTTCAAATGTCCCGATTTGCCACAAAACCAGCACTTTACCTTACTCTTCTTCCCTTTCGACTTTGAACGCGACTCGTTGTGCTTACTGAAGCATCTTTCTTTAGAACGACCTCTGACCATCATTGCCTCTGATGTAGAGGTTTTTGAATTTGACCTCTTCCTTGTCTCTTCGGACAACAAAGCTCCAACAACATCATCAAATTCAAGGGTTTCTGATATACTAAGACTTATAAAAGTAACAAAGTGATCCTCGGGCAACGAGCATAATAAAGTTATAGCTTTATCTTCTGATTCAAATGTTACTTCTATACTTTCTAATTGCACCAGGAGAGTATTAAAGACATTCAAATGATCAGTAATAGCTGTACCTTCCTTCATGCTCCAACTGTACAATTGTTGCTTCAGAAGAATCCTATTGGTTAAGGATTTTGTCATGTACAACTTCTCAAGCTTTGTTCACAATCCAACAACAGTTTTCTCTGACATGATGTTAAACAAAACATCATCCGCCAAACATAGTCGAATACCGCTCAATGCTCTTCCATCCAATTCGCTCCATTCATCATCTGTCATGGTGTAAGGCTGTTTGGACTTTCCCAACAAAGCCTTTGCCACGCCTTGTTGCACAAGTAGATCATGCATATTCACTTTCCATATCTCGAAGTTATTTTGCCATTGAACTTTTCGATCTCAAAACGAGCACTTTGAGTTTTTGCCATGTTGTAACAAACAAAAAATCTCCAATTCCAACTTTTAATAAATGAAGTTGCGATTTAAAAAATGCCGTTACCTTATACTATAATTCCTCTATCGTACTATGCCATTACAATTTCAAAAAACAAAAATTGCAGTTTTACCAGAGGAATAAATGCTTGGCGCTCCTCTACAGCGGACGATCCACGCCTAAAACAAGGGAAAAATGCGTGGCGCTCCTTGACGGCGGACGATCCGCGTCGGAAACAAAATCCACGTGAGGCATGAAATTGGCGCGATTAACCCTTTCGTTTCCGCGCCAATAGCCCTTTCTAGCGCGATTGTTCCTTACTCTTCCGCGCTAATGGCATGACTGTTATTGAATAAACAGCACCAACCCTTCTTTAGCTCGAAAATTAGCGCGACTGTTCCTGCCAAAACCGCACCAACAAAAAATATCCTTCCGCAGCGACTCTGTCACACGTACCAGCTCCACAACATGCTCTGATACCAATTGTTGGAGCAAACGATGTGCATAGGAAATTAAATAAGCATACACAGCGCATACAAAACCATAAAAACATAACACAAGATTTAACGTGGTTCACCCAACCAATCTGGGCTACGTCCACCAAACAGAGGCATCGACAATCTTATTATTCAACAAGAGATTACAACAATTTTAATTCTTCACGCATACTCTCAGCTCACCCTATTTTCTACACACATATCCTAAACGGATTTACATTTCCTTTATCGCTGGAGTATAAAACTGAATCATAAATTCTCTCACAAAAAATTTAGGATGCATTAACTCCTCCTCAAGAATGATGGAGCTAATATAGCAACAAATCCTATTGTTGTCACCTACATGAGATTTTTTCTAAAATAAATAAAACAGAAAATCTCATCATGTACTAGTGGATAAAAACAACTTTGAAGTTTAATTGATCACCTCGCTAAATAGGGAGAGGAGTATTTCGGGAAAGCTGATTTTCGTGGTGGTCCCTACAAAGTTCATTGTGGGTAGCGAGAGGAGTATCTCGGGAAAGCTGATTTTTGTGGTGGTCCCTACAAAGTTCATTGTGGGGAAGCCTTCAACATAATCAACTTTCACACAAGGGAATTTTAGACACTTATCAAGAACTAGCATATGTGGTTAATATTATAAATTCCATGCATCAAATATTTGGAATAATGTTATCTTATTAGGTAAGATTGGGTTATTGGTTGTTAGAGTTTTGTGGAGAGATTTCTCTTAGATTTTATAAGCACTATCATGTGGCTTGTAATTTAGCTTTGTTAAAAAAATAAAAATTAATTTATAAGTAATTTCTGCACAATATCTATTCTTCCAATTGTTCAATCAATAATATTGGAGACATAGTTGGAGACATAGTCTTTTCCATTGGAGCCTTCTTGAAAATGCCAATTACATACAATATCTCAGTGGCCATATACAAGTATTCGCAGCCATTTATATCTCGATGTTGAGGTTCTCTGTGGTTGTGAATCACAGATCACTGAGCTGAAAATATTCCTTTTTCATATGAAATTACTAACCTGCTAGTTGCAAGATGTACACAAATCTTCCACTTGCAAGGAAGCATTCTCATTAATGTGCCCGTCTGCAATACCGCTGCACTTGAATTCTCTTCCACATATCTCACTAATTTTCCAGAACAACAAATTATTCTGCAATTTGAGAATAGATTGTGCATTCTATATATATATAGCTGGTGTGGATTGCATCATATTCAATTATGTATTTTTCAATTATATATATATATATATATATATATATATATATATATATATATATATATATATATAGTGGTTTTTTTTGTAAAGGGTACAGAATCAATTAGTGGTTTTCAATATTTTTTGGTGCAGAGATAACAATATCACTAAATTGCACATGACGTGCATGATGTAATGGCTGGGGCGGATGGTTTTCACACCCCCCACCCAAGTTCAAATCCTGCGGGGTTGCAAAAAAACTGATTTTTCCAGAGGAAAAAAACAATATCACTAAATTAATTGTGTGAATCTGTTATAAACTGATGGATTTTGTTGTGTTTTAGCTTCAAGAGCATTAGTTACAAATTTTATTATGAGATCCATGTGTGTAGAAAGGTTCAGTTGCATAATTGATAATTGGATACATTCCAGTGTCGAGAGATTGAAAGGAGTCAATTATAGAAAGTTCATCAAAAATTGTGAGAGGCCATTATGTCTTAAATGAGTTGAATGGGAAGCAAAAAAATTGTGGTGGTGAAAAGAGCGTTGTCAGGGATACTTTAGAGTGGAGATAAGTGTCGAGGAAGACCAGGGAAATGTGACAAGTGAATTGTAATTTATCATTTTTGTATTATTCTTTGTAATGATGTAAATGTAAGCATTAAAGGGGCACTTGGAATAATGCTTACATTAGTATATAGGTAGCATTGAGTTGTAGTTTGTTGGAGTATTGTTGAGAGATTTTCTCAACAATATTCTCCTTGTTTGGAATCTATTGGATCTCTTGATCACTATTTATGTGGCTTGTAATTTTGTTTTGTTGAGATGAATACAAATTGATTTTTGAGTAATTTGTGCACAATTTCTGCATCTCCAATTTTCTAGTCAAATTAATAGATAAATTGAATAAATTTTGGCTAACTAAATATCCCTAAAAAAAACTGAGTTTTCTAAAATTAGATTATCTAAATATCCTTAGGAAAATTAAATTTTATAGTGGTCCCTACAAAGTTCACTGTCAGAGGGCCCTCCGCGCACAAGGGAATTTCGTACACTTATCACAAGCGAACAAATATGTTGTTAATATTATAAATTCCACCCATCAAATTATCGAATGGATTGAATAAAGTTCGACTGGCTGCTAAATGCCATATAACTAGCGGCTATATAATCTATCATAGTTGATCTGTAATAACCAATCAATAATCATATCATTTAAGGATGTCAATCTAACGATAAACTAGTGGGTAATTTTATAACAACAGTTCCGCGCTCATATGACAGTTTGGAAGTTTTTTTTTTTTGTGTTTTTTAAGCGAAGGACAATGTAATATTGATATTTTTGGCAGTTGACTTATTGGTGCTCTTATTCCAGAATGTGAATATCAACTTCATTACGTATAAATTTTCAGGCATGGGTCATAGTAACTGGGTCAAATGGTAAATTTTCATATGTAAGTTAAATGATTAAAATACGATGGTCTTTTGCCCCTTATGTGAAACAGTGCATTCAAGATACCACACTGCTGGTCTCAATTAATCAAACTAGTGCTTTTTTTATCAGAATCGAAGAGTTCCTCTGCTATTTGATATACATACTTGTCTCCATCACCATCTGACAACACAATATTTGATACATGGAATCCCCCACCTTTCGCAGATCTTTGTCTTAGTCCACATGATAACACATTGAATTTGAGTCATTCACTATATTCCATGGAGAACGTCTGCGTCACTATCAAAGGCACAACACCAGCACTCACAGCTGCAATACTTGTGGCTTTAGAGCCACTGATATTGGAGGCGAAGGTGGCATCGCGTACTCAATCATATCATATTTTGAGAAAGTATTTTTAGAAAATTTCCCACTCCTGAACATGTTTCTGATCACTATTTTCAACTCCAAATCTTTTGCCGGAGACACGTAAACCTTGCCCAAATCGTCGTTATCTGGAAGGTTACGAGCATCTCTAGTAGCACTAAAACCCTATCGTTCAGAAGAAGTAGCCTGCCTATAGAAGACTTGACTTCACAGTGTAAAAGTTAAGCCATGACATCCATGGTCTACTATTTCTTACAATTGAAGTGAATCAGATGGAAAATAATCTACATAATGATTGTGTGCTAATAATCTATATATTGCTCGTCTATTAATCCTCGATACCATACGATTTAATAATCTATATATTGCTCGTCTATTAATCCTCGATACCATACGATTTTATAAGAGAAATGTTCACTTTTGAGAACCCAGGGTTCCAATAATTGTTCCGGAGTAAACCTCTATACGTAATGCTAACGCAGAAGGGCTTGGTGTCCACCGTTGCCCAGCAGGTTGACGGTGAAAACCCCAATCTGTATTTCCATTCATTGAAAATTGTCATTCATGGAAAATTGCCCCTATCCAGAAAGAAAAAAATTTCAAAAGAGGTGGCAAATTTTACGGCTCTATTGAAAATTGCCCCCTATCCACCAAGAAAAAAATTACGAGAGGTAGCGAATTTTATTACAAATGCCCCCTATCCACGAAGAAAAAAATTACGAGCGGTAGCCAATTTAAAAATTTACGAGAGGTAGCGAATTTTATTACAAAAGTAGGTGCCTTTTTTTTCAGTACGAAAAAAGTTTGATATATATATTATATTAATCAAAGATATACATGTGGCATATTCATCAGATGTCATTTTGGGGAAAAAACAATATATAGAGCCCATGATTTTTAATAGTTAACTGTGACCATGAAAAGAGTCGAAAACCATATACATCAAGACAAAACAGATAACATAATATGCTTGATACAGTTCCTGTGATGATAATGGCGGAAAAAAGCATATTACAGCACCAAATGTCTATGGAATAGACAAGCATCAGTTGTAGCTATATTGTTGACTTGCATTCATATTGAAATAGATAGCCCCCCCCTGTGGAGAAACCTGTAGCATCAGAAGGACCTGTAGCATTTGAAACCAAACGAGAGGTGAAAAATGTTCTATCAATATAACACGGCTTGGTCAGCAGAGAGATGAAAAACTTTTGTTTTGTAATGACACCATCTAACGAGGAGGCTCAAGAAAGTCCCTCGTAGAGGACACTGTTTTTGCCTAGTGGCCAAGCAGACAACTTCAAAAATTTCAAAAAAGAGAATTATGTATCCATGCAAAACTAACACAACAATTATAATCACAGTTGATCAGCCTTTTAAGGAAACTTGCTGAGTGTTAATTCTCCCAAAAAGAAGTCATGGGAAATTTATACATTATGAAACTATGTTTTGGAATTTATAAACCTATATAACAAAAAATTTACACAAAAAAGACTTTGAGAGACTTGCATAGAGAAGATTAACCCGGGTTTGGAAGGTTCTCCATGTCATAAATGATCTGCTCCCATGTAATCTCTAGATACCATTTGTCAATGTTGCCCTATAATCCTTTTTTTGATAGTCTGTCTGCATCCTTGTTAAGGCACCTTCCAATGTGTTGCATTGTATATCTGTCTTGAGATTTCCATAAAAGTTCGATTCTTTCCATCCATCCTTGTAGTCTGGAATTGTTGATGGATGTCCTCCCCAAGACTTGATCAATTATGATTCTCAAATCACCATATATATGTAGCATGGGGTTCCTAAGGAAATTGTTGAACCATAGGAGACCCCAAAGAGCTACAGCTTCAGCGTTAGTATTTGTACCAATATCGCAATTCCAGTGCATCTGATTATGTGAATGTCATCGACAAAGAGGTTGTGTGAGATGTTTATATTGTTCCCCAACTTTAGTGATTTGAAATGCCCCTTTATCACCGCTCTTTTGATATGCAGACTCAGGCAATCCATTACCAGGATGAATAATAATGGAGATAAAGAGCATCCTGACGAAGACCTCTTTCGGACCGGAAGAATCTTGTTGGAAGACCGTTGATGATGATAGCATAATTTACATTGTCCACACATGCCATGATCCAGTTTATGCACCTTGGCTGTAAATCGATCTTGCTGAGGATTAGTCTAAGGAAGCCCCAATCCAAACAGTCATAAGCTTTATGGAGATCTACCTGCAAAATAGCCGTGTCCATGTTCTTTGTGTGGATAGAGTGCATACTTTCCTGTGCATTTGCCACCGCATCGTGTATGATTCTCCCCGGAAGGAAACCATGCTGTTCAGGGGATATGAAGAGGGCAAGGATATTGTGCAATCGCCCTGCAATAATCTTTGATATGATTTTATATATGACGTTGCACAATGAGATAGGTCTATAGTCCGAGAAGTTCTCAGTAAATTTGTTTTTCGGAATCAGAGCTATGTATGTTGAGGAAATATTTTGATGAATATAGCCCATATTTCTGGATTCCTCGATCATACCCAGTAGATCCATCTTGATAATTTCAAAGAAATGAGAAAACAGTTCAATAGTCCATCCATCAGGCCTGGGACTTTTGTCACTCTTAAAAGACTTGAGAACCCCCAACAGCTCTTCCTCGAAGACTTCCTTAAAAAGGACCTCATTTTTCTCCAGATCAAACATGTTAGAATAAGGTTCAATACCCCAGATCATATCTTCCACAGAGGCATTTTCATTTCTTCTATAAGCATTTTGAAAGTAGTTTACAGCAGCATCACTTATTTCTTCTTGTGTGTGGTATATTCGTCCACCCGTGTCAGATATTTTCCATATGGAATTTATATTCCGACGGAAATTTGCATATCTGTGGAAGAATTTAGTGTTTCGGTCTCCTTCATTTAACCAGAGAGCCCTGCTCTTTAGTCTCCATGTAGCTTCTTCCATCATTAGAATTTCCTTCTTTCTGTGTTCCAGTTTTTGAATGTTGGCTTAGATATGATCAGGAAGGAAATGTGCGGACATGGATACTTGGAGATAGTCTAGTTTTTCTTGAATTTTTACAAGTTCTTTTCTGTTGTCTCTAATTTTCTTCTTCTGCCATAATTTTACTGATCCCCAGAGGGAGTCAAGTTTCTTGAGGATACTGAGCATAGGAGAAGAAACCATGGTATTAATACTCCCCCAAGTGTCATGTACCATCTTATTGAATTCAGGGTCCTGTAATAATGTTCTATTGAATTTGAAAGGGAGACCCGAGCGGGGTACTCTTTCCCTCCATTATAGAGTGATACCCTCCATTATAGAGTGATAGGTCTATGATCTGATATAAAGTTGTTGATGTCATAGAAGTACATGCACAATGAAATCAATGATAATGCAAAGACAATAAAATATCATAGAATATGCCACACTTTCATTGCAACCGTGAACACTTTCAGAACGATGGAGGAGCTTGAAGAATTCAAAGCTGCAATTAAAAGGTGGCCACGATTTGCTTGATTAGACCATTTAAAGGAATAAATATAATAATGCATAATAATCAAGGCACTAACTAACTGTGTGGTTAGATGAGATCCTCACTAAAAGCAATTCGTTTTTTAATTTTTTATGATATAATACTATTGTTCTCAATTAGTCATTTCTTATGAATTTTAGAAAAACCTTTAACCTTTCTGTACCCAAGTTCCCAAAACTCCCACATTCCAAAAACTCATGTAACATAATTTACATAGCATATTTCTTTGCTTATTATAATGTTAGGTTTACATTATAATGGAATATCGAAGGCTCACTGTCACTTAATTTGCTTTTCCTGTGGTGTGCAGTTGGAAGCCATATTCGATGCATTTTTGGAAGAGGCAAATTGGATCTCGAGCGGTTATATACCACCCTTTGAGGAGAATTTAGAGAACGGGAAGGTGAGTTTGGGTACGGAGCAACCACGCTACAACCCATTCTCACGTTGGATGTTCCCCTTCCTCTACACATTCTGCAAGAAATCAATTTTCCATCGAGGTTCAATGATGTGGCATCTTACATCGTCCGACTACCAAATATATCGTCAAACAACACAACAGCTATATATTCTGTTTTTATCAGCAGTTTTATTTAGGGGTAATCCCATTTTACCTCAGTGGAAGCATAATTCATGCTAACAGTTCAAAATTCGCTTGGTATGATTTATAAGCAAGCATATTGTGTTTCTATTTGGCAGTTTTATTTAGGGATAATCCCATTTTACATAAGTTGAAGCCGAGATCATGGGCTTCGTAACACTTCACCACGGAATTAAAATTATATATAAGCAAATTACCTTAGAGTTTGTACATGTACAAGGATAGTTGGGTAGCCATGGCAAGATTTTCCTGTACACCCCTAGCAAGCATTCAACATGAAAAGCATGGCTAATAGAAGCATACCTAAAAGATCACATATCGGTACAAAGATTTTTTCATTGCTCATTTCCAATGAGTGCTACATGTTGAAAACATTTTGGGGAGGTTGGACATCTTAACAAAAAAAATTGATAAATGCATTTCCGACAATCCTAGGATGTATTAGTGGATAAAAACAACTTTGAAGTTTAATTGATCACTTTGCTAAATAGGGAGAGGAGTATCTCGGGAAAGCTGATTTTCGTGGTGTTCCCTACAAAGTTCATTGTAGGGAAGCCTTCAGCGTAATCAACTTTCGCATAGGGGAATTTTAGACACTTATCCAGAAATAGCATATGCGATTAATATTATAAATTCCATGCATCAAATATTTAGAATAATGTTATTTTACTGGGTAGAATTGGGTTGTTGGTTGATAGAGTTTTGTTGAGAGATTTCTGTTAGATCTTATGAACACTATTTACGTGGCTTGTAATTTGGCTTTGTTGAAAGAATAAAAACGAATTTGTGAGTAATTTCTGCACAATGTCTATTCCTCCAATTTTCTTATGTTCAACCAATAATATTGGAGACATAGTTGCAAACATAGTCTTTCCCATTAGAGCCTACATAAAATATCTCAGTGGCCATATACAATTATTTGCAACCATTTATATCTCGGTGTCGAGGTTCTCTATGGTTGTGAATCACAGATCACTGAGCTGAAAAAATTCCTTTTTCATATGAAATTACTAACCTGCTAGTCACAAGATGTACACAAATCTTCCACTCGCAAGGAAGCATTCTCTTCAATGTGCCTGTCGGCAATATCGCTGCACTCGAATTCTCTTCCATAAACCTCAGCAATTTTCCAGAACAACAATTTATTCTACAATTTGGTAAAGATTGTGCATTCTATATCTTGTGTGGATTGCATTATAATTGATTTTTCAATTAATTATGGAGTCTGCAGTCTTATGCCGAGGCTGCTTGGCATCCCTCTTGGGAGTCCGCCATGGAGGAGGAGTACAACTCCCTCCTTGACAACCAGACCTGGGATCTGGTCCCCCTTCCTTCAGGAAAAAAACTTGTCCGATGCAAATGGGTCTACAGGACCAAGATTGCTGCAGATGGGCAAATCACCAAACAGAAAGCCAGGCTAGTAGCCAAAGGCTTCCAGCAAGTGCATGGCATTGATTATGATGAGACCTTTGCTCTAGTAGCAAAGATGGATTCCATACACCTTGCACTTGTCATTGCAGCTGCCCAGGGGTGGGAAGCACATCAGATGGATTGAAGAATGCCTTTCGTCATGAAGACCTATCTGAGGAGATCTACATGGTGCAGCCACATGGTTTCATTTAGGATTCATCTTTGGTCTGCAGACTAAAGAAGTCTCTCTGCGACCTTCAGCAGGCCCCAAGAGCTTGGTATGCGAAGATGGATTCTTTTCTCTTATCACAAAACTTCAAAAGATGTAAGTCTTATCCGAATGTTTACATGCTTAGGACACATGACTCTCTTCTTATCTTAGTTTTGTATGTGTATGATCTCCTGATCACCGGCAGCTCGGCTTCAACCATTGCTACAGTCAAGGGGACCTTGCATGATAGGTTCTTGATGACAGACATGGGTCCATTACACTTCTTTCTTGGTTTTGAGATCAGCCAGAATGCCACAGGCATCAAACTCTCTTAGGCGAAGTATGCAAGGGATCTCCTCGAGAGATTTCACATGACTAACTGCAAGCCAACACCGACTCCTTTTCTATCTGGGGTCCGCTTTGAGGATGGAGGTGACACTCCATTAGTTGATAGTACTCTCTACCGACAGCTAGTGGGGAGCTTACTGTACCTCACCCACTCCAGACCAGATCTCTCATATGCAATAGGGGCAGTTTCCAGATACATGCAGGAGCCGCATGAGCTACACTGGAAAGCTGCCAAGCGCATCCTCCAATATGTGCAGGGAACCATCACCTTCAGGATTCACTATGCAGCAGGCACTGCATTGAATCTCCTTGGCTTCACAGATTTTGATTGGGTGGGCGACAACATTGATCGCAAGTCCACCTCCGGATATTCACTCAGTGTAGGGTTTGGCCCTATCTGTTGGTCGAGCAAGAAGCAGGCTGCTATTTCTCTCTCTTTAGCTGAGGCAGAGTACAAAGTAGTCAACATCACCATTCAGGCTCTGTGGCTACAATACTTCCTCCCTGAGTTGGGCGTCTAATTCCACCAGTCCACTGTTATCTAGTATGACAACCAGAGCACTCTCAAATTTTGCAGGGATCCAGTACAACGGTAGCAGACAAAGCACATAGAGATCCATATGCGCTACATCAGAGACTTAGTACATGATCGGTTCATTGATTTGCAGTTCTATCCTTCAGCAGAATAGATTGCAGACATCTTCACCAAGACATTCACTGAGCAAAAGTTTCACTCTCTGCGCAATCGTCTTGGAGTGAAGAACACAGTTTCTTAGCAATTGTCTTTTCTTCCTCTTTTCTTTTGATTACATTGTATTTTGAGGGGGGGGTTTCCCATGAGGTTTTCCCTCTTTCCTAAACTTTAGTACAAGTTGCACTGTATTTTGGGTGACCTTTGGCCTTAGTTGCCAGGGCCCATTTTCTATTTTTCCCCATAGTGGTGTTCAGGGGGGGTGTTGGAGGTACTACACACCTAGGACCTTCATTACTGGCACATGCAGACACTTAGTTAGAGCATTCACTAACATGCAAGGCTTCAACATTGGAATCTTCACCAGATTGGCACCTTTGACTATCCATGCATGCATGGGACTACATGCAAGATCCTTTCTGCATGATTTACTCCCTGATTTGCTCCTCCTTTCACTCCACAACTGGCTAGTTCTCTCCGGAACTTGTTGTAGGTGTCAAGTCCTCTCATTGATCACCACTATGGCGCATTACCTTGGGATCTTCACCCAGTGATGCATATTAGTTGACTCTCATGTAGTATATCATAAGCATTGTAACCTATTTTCTGTTAATCAATAAATCTTTTTGTTCTTTTAATTTTTTTTTAGTGTTTTTGCTCTGCAAAGCTGTGTGTTCAACCTTTACTAGCTAGATTCATCTATGCAAGTTTTCTAATACAAACAGATCTTTGTCTCAGTCCACATAATAGCACATTGAATTTGAGTCATTCACTATATTCCATGAAGAACGTCTGCGAGGGTTAGAGGCACAACACCAGCACTCAGAGCTGCAATACTTGTGGCGTTAGAGCTACTGATATTGGAGGCGAATGTGGCATCGTGTACTCAATCATATCATATTTTGAGAAAGTATTTTTAGAAAATTTCCCACTCAACATGTTTTTGATCACTATTTTCAACTCCAAATATTTTGCCGGAGACACGTAAACCTTGCCCAAATCGTCGTTATCTGGAAAGTTATGAACATCTCTAACATCTCTAGTAGCACTAAAAGCCTATCGTTCAGAAGAAGTAGCCTGCCTATATCAGACTTGACTTCACAGGGGTAAAAGTTAAGCCATGACATCCATGGTCTACTATTTCTTACAATTGACGTGAATCAGATGGAAAATAATCTACATAATGATTGTGTGTTAATCCTCGATACTATACGATTTTATTTCCTGGAAGAGCAATGTTCACGTTTGAGAACCCAGGGTTCCAATAATCGTTCGGGGGTAAACCTCTATACATAATGCTAACGCAGAAGGACCTGTTGTCCACCGTTGCCCAGCAGGTTGACGGTGAAAATCCCAATAAGTATTTCCATTCATTGAAAATTGAAAATTGTCGTTCATGGAAAATTGTCGCTATCCACAAAGGAAAAAAATTCCAAAGAGTTGGCAAATTTTACGACTCTATTGAAAATTGCCCCTATCCACAGAAAAAAAAAAAAAAGCCAAAGAGGTAGCGAATTTTACGGCTGTAGTTTTTTTTAAGCAAATTGCCCCTTTCGAATATGCAAATTATTTCTATTAAATGTACGAATTATCTACACTCCCCTAAACTTGAACATATAACTTAACTAAATCCAACATAACCCAAGCTTCATAAACCAACTAAATACTATCACAAATTATACACATAATAAACAAAATACAAGTTACCCATGTTACCACGTGAAGTCAAGTGTGGAGAACGAACCTGCAAAATTGATAAAAAATGTTACGTGGAGAGGCAAACGGGTATGACTTTCGCGAAGCTATTTTTGCGCAGCTCTATGACTATTTGCGAAGCCAGCTCTTACAGAGACTTAAAAATTACAGAATTCACTCATGGCAAGGCAAAAACAGAGAGTATTCACTCATGGCAAAAACAGAGAGCAAAACAAAGTAAAGTTGGAGCAACACATTAAAAACCTTGGATTGAATTCTAAATCATGAAAGATACATTCACATGAGGCTGCAGTTCATTTACTAAGTAAAACAAAGGTAATAACAAACAGTAAGTTGTTTTCAGACGCACCAAAATTTGCTCCACCATTTTATCCTAAGAGACTCTGGCTCTCTTTCCTCGTATAGGCTATAGTCGTAGAATGAATACTTGTCTATATCTATTGACCAAAATACATTAAATGCCTTAAATTCTTTGTTGCGTTTTGGAATGGTTCGTGTGATACTTTTTGTTTTGGCTTTAGTGCTTCCATCTTCAAACAGAAACTCAACCTACAAAAATACTTTTGACAAATATGATTGCTGTCAGAGTAATATCTCCCACAAAAATCAAATCCCCTGCAAAGCCATCGCATATGTGCAATGCTCCACTACCCCTAGTGCAATTAGACATTATGAATTTGATCTTCGATAACCGAAATTTCAAAGGCCAGTCAAGACTCTTATAAAAAAATAAAAACACCCCAAAAATCGAACTCTGAGTAATTATAACCGAACGTGCTAAAACCACTTGTTTTTTCACCTTTCCACCAAATTCTCCCTTATTTTTCACCGTGTTTCCACGGTTTTTTGTGGAGATGTGCGAAGAGTACAGAGATATATACTATTGAAGCATTCCACACAGCTATTCCAATGATGTACAAAGCTTTACTGTTACCGAGCTCTCCGCACAATGAAAGTTCCACACAAGAAAAGCTTCCCATAAAAGTCCATTAAATTCGCTATGCATTTTTTAAATTATTACTTGAATTTGAGTGCTCCCATGAAAGTCCATTAAATTAGCTATGCATTTTTTTAAATCATTACTTGAATTTGAGTGCTCCTGCATAATAATCATCGTCGCGGAGCTTATCTCGATTGCAGATTGCTCAAGCTGGTTGACGTGGCCAGCGGGCCCATCCGTCTCCATTACCAATTCTGTTAATACTGTCAATATTCGGACACTCCACAACTCACTGATTTCCGGCACCTCTGGCAGCTGACTCGCGAATACAGGTGGTGGATAAGACATGAACTTAAATTCATTCAATGTTACCTTCACACCAAAGGATTACAAAATTCAAATGTTTTGCCCTTTGGGATTTCAAATTGAAAAATTGAACGTTGAATTACTGCAGATTGTTGAATAGGTAATAGATGCCTCTCTACTTCATTTTTAGCCTTTTTGCACTAGCGTCAACACCGTCCCCCACTGTAACAACATCCAAGGTAACTCCATAATGGACATAAGCAAAGGCTCTTTACGGTGAGATTTCTTCTCCATCTGAAGGTTGAGGTAGCAATTGCGGGTGCTCTTGCTCGAGTCGGGGGCACGGATATGATTTGAGATCAAATGTAGGCATTCAGACTATGTAAGCTCCCTTCACAACGCCACTAAAATCCCCTCCAATAACATATTAGGATCTCAACACTTTTAAAATCAAAGTTTATATTTAGAATAAAACACTAATTTACTTGATTCTGTTTTCTTTTAATTGATGTTACTTTGCAGGATACACAGCTGTAGCGTTGAAGGATTAATTCGAGCGGAACCAAAACGTTATTAAAAGAGGGTTTGGAGGTCAGATCCTGTAATGGATTACCATATCACGGAATATCACTTTGGCGAAGCCGATGCAGCTAAATACATAAAATATTCTCAGGTTCTATTAACTAATTCCAACCCAGTACCAAATTAAAGCTGCTAGATTCAATTTCAAATATAAAGCTTTCATGATGTGCAAGTCCAACAAACATTCTTGGTAGGATGCACTCTGGATGCATTTGTATCATTTTATTAAGTTGTTGTTTGAGATAAACTATTTTGTTTATGAGTATATTACATTTAATCTATAAAATTAGCCTTAATTTTCAGAAAAATAAGTTTATGTTGGTTTCCCAATAAGTTTTCAGTTAGGCTCGTTGACTACTATAATCCTAAAAACAAGAGCTAGTCATGAATACAAGTAGGATATTGATGAATTCTGGAGCCAAATACAAATGTGTAAATTAATCACAATCCATTGGAAATTTACTAAATCACTCTCAAGATCAGCGGTACACTATAAGATTCCATTCACATCATATTCTCTTATGTTGGTTATAGGAATTTCTCTATTTAGTTGGCAACATTTTTTTGAAATTGTTGGTTCAAATAGTGTGCTAATTTTTTTCGTCGAGGGATAATACTTTAATATACTAGATGTTTTAGTGATTTCTATCAAAATTGAATTCATGTAAGTAAGAACCTAACCTCCTTGATTCAAGAACTTCAAAGTCATATTTTTGACAAATTAAATATGCAATAAAAAAAAATTATTTATTTCTACCAAAACTAACTTAAATTTGATTCCAGAACTTCAAAGTAATATTTTTGACCCATTAAATATGCAATAAAAAAACTATTACTTTATGGCAAGAGCTACGACTAAGAAATGAATAAAACACAATCTAGCTTTAATCAATGAATGAATAAAACAAATGAATCCAAAATGCAAAAGTTCTCTTTTTCTTGAAATTTGTAAGACCTTTAGGTGAGTAAATAAAACAAGGTTTTTTTTTTTTACAACGAAATGGACAAAACCAAGATGCATATTTCCTATATTAAATAATTTATTTATTTTTTATTTATCAGTTATATTATTTTGAAATTGTCCTTTGAAATTAAACTTTTTTTAAAGATCCTATTACATTATAAGTAGTCATAAGAATATGCTTAGTTAAATTTGTTTACCCTCCCAATATGTTTACTTATACGATTTACATTATATCTAGTTATAAGATTATATTAGACAAGGCTTTTCAATAAATAAGATAAATGGGAAAATAGTTTAACTATTAATGGAGGGTAAAACATTTATGGATTTTTAATTGAAATATGTCAAGTCATTCCATAATACTCAAATTATTTTTGTTAGATTGACTTTAGAAAAAAGACATAAATTCAAAAGAACATTAATTTTTTTTTGGTAATATATGGTTCTATGGAAAATAGTTTAACTATTAAAGGAGGGTAAAATATTTATGGATTTTTAATTGTAATATGCCAATTCATTTTATAATATTCAATTTATTTTTGTTAGTTTGACTTCAGAAAGAAGACATATATATATATATATATATATATATATATATATATATATATATATATATATATATAGTTAATACATTGTTGTATGGTAAGGTTCTATGTGGTGATAGGAATGTAAAGACCTTGTTTGGTAATTACAAACTCTTCAACCTGATTGGTATTTAAAATAGTGAAGTATTGAAATGTCTCTGCCATATTATGAACTATAATTATTTTAATTGATGAGTTTAAAATTTATAAATTTTTTTATAGTAATTCAAATTAGTATAAAACTTAGATACCAACACATTTTCTTGTTGAAAACATACGATTAGAGGTAAAATAATTAAGAAAGAAGAAAAAAATATAAATTTAAATAATTTAATAAATGTCTTACAAAATAAAGATAACTTATCAATTAAGTATTTAATAAGGATATAATATTTTCTTTTATTTTTCCCTACTATTCTATATTTCTCTATGTGTGGGGCCCTAGTCATGGAGATGGATTCCATAGATTATATTATACCAATGACCCATATGATAGGATGCAGATTTCGTCTACTTTAGATTTCCATGTTGGTTCCTCATTGAGGGTCTCTTTGGGACACACATTCTTTCCCATATCAAATAATTTGTGTCTCAAAGGAATTGACGAAGCATCTGTCTGTATCATCAGTGGTGTGGCGACAATGGAGATTCTAGTTGTGTACACAAAGATTTCATTTGCTTCATGTGAAAATGTGCTGCAAACATTTGCCTTTCTTCATTAGAAAATTTCATCATTATAGTTTTTCAAGTAGGCTAAATTTACTTCAAATGGATACTTTTTGGAAATAGTAACTCAACAATCAACCTACTGATCGCAATGTGAAACATTTGAATACACTTATTTGTTGGAACTTGGAAAAGAATGAGAAAATAGGTAATTAGATGCCATAATTAGTTATCCAAACTTGAGGTCATTTGATATTCGAGATTGATAACTAGAGAGTACACAAATATTAATGCAAACTTCTAATGAAAGACTCATCGTCTGAAATAACCTATGTAAAATTGTTGTCAGAGAAGATCATGAGTAGAAAATGTAGAGACCATAGAATGTTCAAGATATTATTTCAAGACTGCTTCTAACAGTGAGAAAAAGACACAAAACATATACTACAATGAAATGTCCATTATGGAGCCTCTTTCTTATGTCATGGCTCTACTTTCTTCCATTTCCCTGCATCGATTCGAACTAAACAAAGTGTTTTTGAAATAGTCTCGAAGAAAAATGAGAGGTGGTATACTGCAAATTTTAGATTTTGAATTTAAATTTGAAACTCAAACAAACTTCCCCATCACATTTAATATTTAAACTACCTTGCCAACTCACCATATCACTTACTCAACCATTTGAAAATTGTAGCAGTGATCCTAACGAAGATTACTTCACAATAAGGGGTTGACAAAAAATGGATGACCAAAATATGGGAGGAAGAGGAGGCCGAAAAAGTGTCAAGAATGTCAATATTATACATACACACATCTGGATAACATAGTCTTAAGGACTCTTCATCTTGGTGGATAGTTCTCATCGTTCTCCCACTGCTCATCATTAAATAATGGATACATTGAAAAGATAGATTTTGGAATAAATTCAAGAAAAACCATGACCTTAATAACTCTAGCCAATAAGAACTGTAACCCATATTAAGTATAACCAATGAGAACTATTACCACAATGACTCTAGATGACAAGAACTTTGATCAATGAATGAATAAAATGATTATAGGTCATTGGTCATAATAGTTCCCTGATCAAGAAATTGCCTATAACTACGACTAATAAACATTGATTATAGTCCTTGTGAGTCAAGGTTCCTAACTAATAAAGGAATTATTCCCTAGAACTATGACTGAAAAACAAAGATAATAGTTTAATTTCATAGTCGAAGCTCCCACATCATAATTCTTATGGTCATGATTCTTGTAAAATAAAGTCATAGTTCCTAATTGAAAAGGGAACTATGAACAACAAAGGAATTATTTCTGAGTTCATAGTTCATGAGGGTAAAAGTTATCAAGGTCATAGTTACTATGCGTCATAGTTCCTAAGGGTTAAATATCTCAAGTTCATAGTTATTGTATGTCACAGTTACTATGGTCATAGTTCTTGTCGGTCATATTTTCTATTGGTTAGAGATCCCAATGATAAGAAAGCTCGTAAAATTTCGTCAATGAGAGCCAATGAAGTTCTTGTTAGAAATTGAGAGGGAGGGAAATATAAAGAGAGAGAGAGAGAGAGAGAGAGAGAGAGAGAATGTGTAAATGGAAATAGAGAGTGTTGGTAATAAATTAGTCATAATGGTATAAACAACAATTACATCCATATGGTTCCATTCCATCAAATTCCACAATACGAGGGTTTTTAAATTCCATAAAAGTAGTGTTTTCAAATTGCACAAAAGTAAGGTCTTCAAATTTCACTTCAATATACATCAAAAAACATCGCCAACTTGTGATGCATGGTTAATATGGTGTGTTTACTCACATTTTCTAATTATGCACTCAAATTTGAACTCACTATGTTGGAGTTTCCACATTCCACATTGGTAGGGTTTTCAAATTCCACAAAGCTAAGGTTTTCATAGTGCATAAAACTAAGGTTTTCAAATTGCATAATTATATTTCCTAATAATGCACACACACTTTTGAGCAATGCTAAGCAGGTAGCCTCGCTGGGGTCCTAGTTGGTAGCTTGGGCCTTATGGAGCCTAGACAACCAGGAACATGTGTGAACTCCTAAGAACAAGCACACATTATTGTGGGCATGTGTTCCTCATGATAGCCCCATTTCCACTTCTGGGTTAATCATTCTTGTGCAAGTGCCCTTAGTTGATTCTCACTAGTTTTGTTAATTGTGTGTAGTCCTTCTCAATTTCTCATTATATAATTTCTCACAACATTCCTTCATACACTTCATGCTAAGTGTTTTCTCATTAGTTTACATAGTTTCTTTCTTTTATCACATATGTGATTCCACAACCACTTTCCACATGCTTATTTACAATATAACAATAGAGTGCTACGTTAGTTCATCATGATTATTCCCTAATTACAAAAGCCTCCATTATCTTTTGGTTGATTTGTTACACTTGTTTGAGAAACTTCCACATATTTAACTTTATATATCTATATATTACTCTTTTATGTTTATCTCATCTTTCTAGATTTGTCATGGTTATGAGCACTGCAATAGGTTATCATCGTTCATTTCTTAAAACCCTATTTCTTTATACTTATTTTTCTATCTTCTCATAGGTTTGTATTCTTTGAGGGGTAAGTTTGTTCCAATTTTGACTTCATTCATATGTAATTTAGGGAATTGCGATACTATTTCTCATTTATAATTTCTCTTGTTTCAGATTGAATTATTATAGTGTTCTTCATCTATCTCAATTCTTTCAAAGTGGAAGAATTAAATGAATCAACATGTACGGTCATTTTTATCAATGGGTCCTAATTTGAAAAATTTATGTATGAATTCTTCTAGAGGCATTAAACAATTTTGTCTGTGGTCAAAAAAATTATCGTTTGTGTGATACCATCTGGCAGTTGAAGTTTTTATGCAAAATTTATGTCTCTCGTAAGTTGATATACCATATTGACCACCATGGTACAAGTCAATGCCACGTTAATCCCCGTTACTCATGTATATGGGGCTAGCCATGTGTGGAATTTAAGAAAGACTGTAGAAGGTCTAAAATCATAACTCTAGTTGAGGGTTGAGGGAGTCATACCTTCCATATAATTAGCTATTGGGTTAGGTTAAATAGTAGGCCACTAGGAGGAGTAGGGGTTACATTTCATGTTATTATATTATCTTCCATATTTGAGCAAAGAAATTGGGAGTGGGATGTTAGAGAGAATAAAAAAGGGCTTAAGATTTTTTAACAACATTATAAGCCACAGGACTTAGGTAAATCTATAGAGAGTACCTCTTTCTTTGTATCTACACATTTTTCCATACTAGGGAATAGAGATCAAAGCAACCACACCTTCTATCTAGGTTTCTCCATAAGGGTTTCCCAAGGGAAAATTTGTGCTTATTTTGGTTAGTGTGTGTATTTATTTTCACTCTATATTTCTTGAATTTCAGCTAATTTATATTTAAGCATACAAACAATAAATAAAGAATCTGAGATCTAAAAATAATTAGTATTCACAGTAAAAAAATTCAATATTTATCAAATCTATTATGATGAATTCTTCCAATGGAATATCCACGATAATTTAGTAATCATCTCCACATCTTGCTTGAACGACTAGTGTCTTTTTTACTACCACATGTTACGTCGATCAGTTTAACATATTATGTGATTGTATGTTACTTCATCTTTGATGTCCTTTCTTAATGTCCATGGTTAGGCTTTTATCTCCATTCTTCATATCTTCAAAATGTAACATCCTCAAAGAAAGAAAATCCAATAACCATTAATTAGGAGTTAGGATCAACAACCATCTTGAATCCATTTTATATTTCAACCCATCATTCATATCAACTGGAATTGCATTTTCAAACTCTGCCATGATCATGAAAAGTAAGAAAACTTTCGGTAAAAATCACATCATCAGAGTTTTGTCGGCGCGTTTCGAACCATCTAGTGTGGTTCATCACCAGGACAAGATGAAGAACCAAATATTGGCATCGAGTTAAATAGATGAAGAGAAAAAATTTAGTCATTATAATATAACAATTAGATTTGACTGAATAAATAATATTTTAATATAAGGAAATAATTGTTAGAATATAGTTGTTAATATTGGCCATGATTGCCAAGTTGTTACTCTCATTAATCATTTCAAAAGATTCTATTATGAGGACAAGTATAAAAGACAAATAATACATAAAACAAATACTAAAATTTATTTTCCCACACATTACAACTATTTATTGGTCGTATCTATATTCCATTCCCATTGTAGCACTAAATAAGGTTCCAAATTCCTTTATCCTCCCTTAATTAACTATATAAACCTCATTGTGTCTAAAATGTAATAATAAACCTTTATATTCACATAAAGTTACTCATATTCATGAAGTCATATAATTTCAATTTACTTTTGTTTTTTGAATGGTTATACACATTTACCAATAATAACCAAATCATCCTCATCATAACTTAGTCCACAATAGTAAAATTAATATTTATATAAAAATATAAATCACAATAAAGATTAATGTAAAATGTTTCGCAAAAATTTCATATGAAAACATTAACTTCTCACATATTAACTTGTTGCATGTCTTACTTTTTTGAACTTGTTATAGAATATTTTGAATTCATTTTAATCATTCTTCCTAATTGTGGAATATGCAATTCTCTAACTTTAAAATGTTGTTAAAACCATTACACTAAATTCTATCTTAACAAATATCATATAAAGACATTACCAATTAAATAAAAAATAGAAATAAAATAAATCTCATTTAAAAATATTATTAGTTAAATGAAAATAAAAATAAAACACAAAAACATTACCAATTATACTTTACCAAATGTATCATGAAAACATAAAAATCATAATCATTGGAAAATATTAAAAGAACATTACCAAGTGAAAATGTATCACAAGAGATCAATAAAAGGGTAGTCGTTCACTTTATAAATAATTTATTTTCCTCTATTAAGTTTGTTTCAATATTTCATTTAATCACTAGGTATCTTATATATAAGAAGAAGTTATACAATATGGATGCAAATGGGTTTCCTAAAATTGCTTCTAACTTTAGCCAAAACCTCCACCTTCGACTGAAGTGATGGTGGCATAAGGATACCCAGTCTTGGCTAGACCATTGAGGAATAAAGAGGAGATCATCTTGTAGAATTCAGATAATATAAAAAATAATATTGCTTCCAAATTTAAAGAGAAATTGTGGGAAAATAAAGAGTTGGAAGGAAAAAAGGAAAGTGCAATATTATAAGGAGGTGATCAACCCCCATTTGGAAAACCAAAATTATCTCTATGTCTTGACTAGTGTTAAGATGAAAATGAACATTTCCAATATTAGAACTAATTCTCATGAGCTTCATAGTGAAATTAGGCATTGGTGAATTCTCAAAACACCATGGGATGAAAGAGTTTGTCACTTGTGTAGGAATTGGCGAATTCTCAAAACACTTTGGGATGAAAGATTTTGTCACCAATAATAGGAGGGTTGAAGATAAAAAATAATTTCTCTTAGATTGCCCATCTTATACTCACATGAAAGAGTTTTCCACCAAGCCTAAGAGGGTTGAATCTTGTACTCACATTAAAACACTTTCTCTTAGATTATTCATCTTATAGTAAAAATCACTTTCTCTTAGATTGTCCATGTTATAGTCATATTAAAATATTTTCTCTTAGATTGTCCACCTTATACTCACATTCAATCCCATTCAAATAGGAATTACTAGTCACACATTTCAACTTATTCAATTTTTTTCCACACAATCTAACATGTCTTGAAATAATAGAACTCAGATGGAGAGGGAATTAAACCCGCTAGTTACCACTAGAGCTATTGTCCTTTAACAACCTTCTTAGCATTTTAACTCATAAAAGATATGGTGATTTGGGAACCCTTCTCTCACTTCTTTTTGAGCATGTAAATAAAACATTAAAGAATCATATGTAATCTATTACCTTCTTAATGTCTGATAGACTATATAAGCCTTAGTGGGCATTAATCATCATAGTCATCATCATTATACATCCAAATTATCATTTCACTCCTCTTAATATTATTATAATAATACCATAAATTTTTATTTTTATTTTTATATATAATAATTCAAAAACTCTATAATTAATCTTTTATTTTTTAAAATTTCATATTACTATTAATTTATCTATAGATTATTACTTTATTAATAGTTATCATTAATTTATAATAAATTTAACTAATTTTTAAATCCTAAAATTTCGAGAAATTAAAAACATATAATTTAATTATTAACTAGAAATAATTACATAATATATATAATTTATTTAAACAAATTTTCAATTTTTTTTATATAAGTAAATAGTTATAATTAAAATATTTAAAGTCCAAAATAACCTTTATAAAATAAAATTTATTGAATTATAATTTTTTAAAATATATTAACTTTTACTAGATAAACAAATGGAGTAACATTTTTGGTAAAGATAATTATAAATAATAATTAATTATATATTATTAAAAGATTATAATTAAATGATTTAAACTTGAAATATTAAAATAGATATTCATTTCTCTATATTTAAGAACAAATAATTATTTTAATTTATAACATAATAATATATTAATATAAAAATAAAAAATAAAAAATCTCAAATCAATTATATATATATATAACAAGCAAAACTTAAAAATTGTTACAACTATTATTATTATAGTCATGAATTTTACAACATCTTAATCACATATTGGAAGTCAATATTTCATACTCACCAACTTATAATTTCTTTAATCCACTATATATATCTATATCTATATATATATATATATATATATATATATATATATATAAAATTTACATGACTTTCCTTCATACCGTTAAGATTAATTATATATATATATATATGGTTATTTTTCTAAGTGGACATTATCATATGCATTGAGATTCCCATTTCATAAAAACTTAAACCATGTTTTTACATTGTAATAGGGTTTCCACTTTGTTAATGCTTGCGAAATAACTTAATCCAACTTAACTTGCTCCATCCTGGATTTGTGTGTCTACACAAGGCCCATGGATAGTCCAAATTCCATGTCTTGAACTTTGCATTAAATGGAGTTATCTATTGTAAAAAAATTTTGACAATAAATAATTCTCGTAATAACACCAACGTTCGTCTATTCAAAGAGTGTCATAAACGGTGGGCCCGAGCAGAAATGTATGCAGGTTTAGAGAAACTGCAATCGAGATAAGGGTTTCCCTTTTATAAAAATAAAACCAAAATTAGAATAGAATCAACTATTAAAAAATGGCGAAGAAATAGATGGTTCCATATTGCTTTAACACACTCTAGTGGGATGGATTCTCACCTCTGGACAATTTTATGTATGTTAAAGGGAACACAGAACAATTCATTTAAGTCAGTTGCATCTTTATGTTTTACAAATATATATTTGAATTCCTCAGTCTCCTGGAATCTGCAGTTGTCCCGATCTGGGATCACATCCCTAACTACCTCCATCATTGGTTTGTTGTGCATAAATCCCTCAGGACCCTTCCATTTTTTATCTTATGGGTCATTTGGAGAGCACGTAATGCACTAATATTTGATTCCCCCCAACCTTCTGTCTACATAACCAACTCTTTGATCATGACCTACTTTAAAGAATTTTCTCATGAGCCCTTCCCTTCTCCTCGCCCCTCTCACTCCTCCTTTTATCTTCGGTCTTCCTTTCCAGTTTGATTCTTTGATGGAACCAGTTCCTTTGGGTCATGTGGTTATAGGATGATCATTTATCTAGAACCTTATCACCTCTTCAGATTCCTTTGGTTTGGTGGAAAGGGTTCGAATACTAGGGCCGAGCTTCTTGCCTTATGGGGCACTCTCTATTGTTCTTCATGGATTGGATTGACAAGTATTGCCATCTTTGGGGACTCTAAAGTTATTATCGAATCGGCCAACAACCAATGTAAACTTCAGAATCTGAATCTTCTCTCTTAGCAATAGCGGATCAAAACTCTATCTCAATCATTCCTTCAAATTTCCTTCTCTCACACCTATTGTGAGCAGAGCAAGGAAGCTAAAATTTTGTCCAAAAGTGGATGTTCTACCTCGCTGGGCTCAATCCACTTCCAAGAATTCATCTCAGTCTCTCTTCTTCGCTTGGGACAGATCACTTACTAACTCTTCTCCTGATCCATTTTTGAGTTGTGCCTCCTGCTTTTTGGCCCTTATCATTTTTTATTGTTGCGTCTTTCTCTTGATGTTGCTTTCTGCTACATGTTTACTGCAAGATTATTTCCTTTTTGTTCATACATTGGATGTGGAGTTGGTTATTTCATTGCATCAATAGCTTTGTTGTTATGGATAATCTTCATGTCTTTGTTTCTACTTTCTGCTATTGTTGTTACTTTTAGGAGGATGCATATATGTTGCTTTGGCTGCACTTGAGAAATTTCACAAAAGAGCATCTATTATCCAATAGGAAGGATGACTCTTTCAATATGTTATTCATCTTTTAGATGCATAGTTAGTTAGTTAAAATCTAGAGAAATGCACAAGCTTTTAAGAAGGACCTAGTCTATTAGGTGATGCCTGGAATTCCTAGACATATAGTGATAGATGGCAACCAAATGGTCAAATCAAATTTAAGGTTCCTCATATTTTATGTGGATAAAATTTTGAAAATATAGGAACCCATTCAAAATTTAAGGATAAAATCTTAGTAGAAGGCATATCCCTGATAATAAAAAAACTACAAAGGGAATGTTTTTTCCTAGTGATTTAAAAGAATCTCATCAAATTTAAGGAATCTTCTTAAATTTGAAGAAGGTTTATGTAGTATACCTAAGGTATATTATAAGAAATATTATATAATGCATTACATAAATATCATGTAATAATTGTTCTATAACTAATCAATATTACATATTAATGATTATATTACATAATAATTGTCATATGATTACTCTTACATAATACTTATTTATTAAATTATCATCATAAATCTAATGGCATATCTTAAGTATATTACATTTTTTGAAATAATAAAAATTTAACTAATGGTTACGAACATTTTTTTTTTTTTGGAAGTCAAATGTTCAAATCTAAAAGGGGTTTTGCCATATTTACATTTACTTTATAGTAGAGCCAAAATGATTGAAATATTTTATTTATAATCTATTTTTTAATTATTATTAATATTTTTTAAATGCCACATATTAATTTTATATAAAAAATTGAAAGAATTGCACACCTCCCTTCTATTATTTTTATTAGGAATTCTTGTTAAGAAATAATCGTTTTTAAATCTCTCTCTCTCTCCATATATATATATATATATATATATATATATATATATATATATATATATATATATAGATATATTAATTTTTTTAATTTTTTTTTCTTTCATATATATAATAGTACAGATATTTAAATAGTTTATCTAAATCTTGTATTGAAATATTTTTAACAAGTACAAAAATTATACATCTTCCACATTTAAAATTGGAAATATATTTATTTTCTATACTTTTAATTATTTTATTTCTTAAAATTGATATAAAATTTTATTATTTTACATTAACATCTAAATATTTTATTTATAGTGGAGTGTGAGAGTGAAATATTTTTACATCTTCTAAGTTGTAATGTAATTTAAAGTAATCAAATAGGTATATTCATTTTTGTTTTTAATTATAGTTAACATTATTTTTTATTTAGAAAATATTTCATTTATATTTATATATTTTTTTTTCACTTTTTTCATTTTTTTAAAGTTGATAGAAAATTATGTTATTTCACATGAACATTGGAATATTTTATTTATGGTTGAGAGAGTGAAATATTCTTACCACATCTTCTGAGTTGTAATATCGACACAAACTGAACAAGCACAGGGAGAGTGGGATTATTTGTATTTTACTAGTACAACCACATTACATATATTAATATAGCCTAAGGCTTCATAAATAAATATAACCCACAAACTATTGCAACACAGAGTGCTTTACTAGTGCACACATGTACTTCATTAAACATGTATAAAAGGGTTATGGGTCAACTTTAACTTAAAAGGAAAAAAGAATTATAAATTAATGCCATAGATAATAATGAGGAACTTACATGGACGAACTTATTAGAATTGGAATAATCTCAAATCCCCAAGAAATTGGTGGGTGGGGAGCCATGGCATAAATATAATTTTTTAAATTTACTAAAAGTAATAGACCATTTTGCTAAATAAAATTTTCTTATATGTAAATGAATGTTATAAATAATAATGAGAAATTTATCATGGAGGAACTTATTAAAATTGGAATAATCTCAAATTGATAAGCATTAAGTCTAAGCAGATGTTGAGCACATTTCCTTGAGAATCAATCTAGGCCCTCAATTAAGAAAAATAAAAAATCAAAAGATCCTCATCCACCTTAAGTTGAAATAAGAAGCTTTTGGCAATAATGCTTTTAATTAAAACTAACCACAACCAAATAAATGTATTTATTTTCGTTTTTAATTGTGATTAACATTGTTTTTTATTTAGAAAATATTTTACTTTATTTTAGAAGGAAAATTAATTACAAATTTCCCTAAATGTAAAATATTGTTCAACACTAATTTATAAAACATTAAAAAATATATGTAAATTTTACAAAAAATAATAGTACCTCTTTTTAAATTAATAATTTTCAATAAATTTTGAAAATATAAAATTATTTAAATAAAATTTCTAAAATATAATTCCATCCCTGGGCTTTTTTTGACAGTGCTGCTCAGGAACATGGGTGTGGGGGAGGATTTCACTGTACCTCTCTAACCAACATCATTTTAGGGTCAAGATGGGACTTGGAGAAGAGACAAACAATTGTGTTGAACTTATCACTCTTTGCCATTTATTGCATTTTTCTCTAACCCATGAATGCAGCAATCATTTTTCTCTAAGCCATGAATGCAGCAATCTACAAATTTATGGGGACTCCAAAATCATTATTAATTGGCTCAATAATATCACTATTTGCCATGCACACACAATTAAAAATATTTTGGATGAAGTGAACATATTGAAAACACATTTTAATTCCATCATATGTCATCATATTTACAGGGAGCATAATAACAGCCCTGACAGGGTTTCCAAGGAGGCCACGCTACTACCCAGAGGTCAATGGATGATTCAGGAGCAGAAGGGTACTGCACAGTACCAATATTACCACAGGCCATATATAGATTAGACATATCATAGGGTAGATGGACCCTAAATTTTGCTGAAAGTGTTCAGTTATAATTTACACTTTATATATCATAGTTTTATGTGCAGAATATATCTTATGAGATCACCCTGCGTGGTGTATATATTGTAGATGTCATAGTTTTTGAAGATACATTTCAGGCTCTCTCATGCTATCACCCTGTGTGGTGAATATGTTTCTTCTTTTCAGCGATTTCAGGAATGGACTTTGATGAATTTTGTGACTTGGACACACTGATATGACTAAGAGTCAATGATGCATATGCTGTCAAACATCTACTATATGTAATTTTTCAAAATTAATGAAAGATTACGATTTTTCTTTGGGATTTTTTTTTTTCTAAAATAATTATAATATTTTTTTTTTTGGTAAGCTTAGGTAGGACCCTCTCATTTTCAAATTTTTACATGTCCATTATTCACCCCATTTCCGGGGAGGGTAACACAAGAATCGAACCCAAGATCTCCAAATCGGTGAGATTTCATTTCCACGGCCATTGCCACTTGAGCTACCCCATGCGGACCTAAAATAATTATAATATTAATAACAATTACATTGGTAAATAATACTAATATTTATAATTTCATTTTTCATTACCAATTTTCCATAAATCAATATTTAATATTAATAGTTATTTAAATTTTAATAGAAATGTAATAATTAAAAACAAATTAATTGACTTGCGGGCAATGCGATGAATGAGCCAACAATTTATTTTATTTTTGAGAATTTTCAATGCGTTAATCATTTTGTTGTGCATTTATTCCATTGCACAAGCTGGCATTGGTGGGTGCTGTAGCCCTGTACTTTTGAATTTAAGTCCTGCCTCAAGCTGTCCGGTAGACGGGGCTGAGACAACGACAGATGTCAGACATAACACAAGCTTCTGGTTGCAAAAGTTTTCTGAGATAAACAATGCCGATAGTGAAGATCAACCTCCGTCTCTATAAACAGAGACGGAAAGACGGAAAAGTGGGTCCAGACAACCACGCAAGTATGTTAAGTGAATTTGCAATCGGGATAAGGGTGGCCAACAATAATCAACTAATTAATTGTATTTCGTATAAGGGTGGCCAATAATAATCAACTAATTAATTGTATTTCGTATATTAGAATGCTTATTATTTCTTCGTTATCTGATTATTAAGATAATCTTCCTCATATTATCTTGCAACGCTAATACGAACTGATACGATAATGAGTTTATCGGAGTAATGACTATGTCGAAGCAAAAACAGAGAAACTAAAGTCAAATTATACCCGTATAAGATATTGGAATTATATTATTAGGCTTGTAGTTCGTATTATCTAAAAGTATAGAGCAGATGACCAATGTGATAACATAAAGAGACATGTTTATAATGCGTATAATAGTCTTAATAGGATAAATCATAATTGATAATAAGGGAGCTGGAGCACATCTCGAATGAAAATTACTATAAATATGAATGAAAATAACTATAAATATAAATTATGGCATTCGAGGGCAAAGGATTATTGAAATGTGTTTTCAAAACATTGTGGACATATTTCTATTCTTTTCATCCTCATTTTGTGGGCAAAATTAGGGTTTTCTTAGTTTAGAATATTTAACACAACGACTAAGTGTATATTTTGTTTGTTTTTGCTGAGTCATAGTATTAATGTAGTGTGTTTCTTTTGCATAATTGTTCAATGCGCTCCCCATATAAAGGACTTTTTTCCTCCACACAAGAATAATTTACAATTGTTCATTGTCTTCCTCCCACATAAAGTACCTTCTTCTTCCACATAAGAATAATTTACAATAGACCAATATAAGACTCTTTTGTGCACCATTATATTTACATAAGTTTTAATGTTAATTATATATATCTTTAAATTAATAGTGCATAGTTTCACCAATCATGAATATATACACCATTTTTAAAGACTTGTTCAACAATTGTGATAGGAATAAGTAGTTGGAAAATGAGTATATTTTTGTTTATATGGCCTAAACTACCAATTTTTTCAATTTGAATTTAAAAGAGAAAAGTCAAATACACAGAGGAAATGAAGCAATCACACTTATTTTGATTTTTTTAAGAAGTGCATAATATTAATGCGCATATGTTATTATATATATATATAATGAAATCTATGCAAAAATCCATCATCTTGACATATTTCAAACTAGAATCTTATCACTATAAATTTCTTTTAAGAGATTATGACCTATTTTCCTCTCTAAAACATAGTAAGGACCTAGACCCATTCGCTTTATACAAAAAACTTAATGACACTAGAAACACCACTTAGGGTAAAAAATCTCACTCAGAACATATGTGTTGTGGTTGGAGACCTTAATAACAAAATCAATTAATAACAATGATATCCCACTTAGAAACGAAGGATCACAAGGAAGGGTGTTATTTGGTGTTTCAATTCATCTTTCATGACACTTGATCCCAAGAGGATTTGTTAAATTCCGAATGTCCATGTTATACTTCCTTCATCATTGTCAAAACATAAAGATTCATAGTTGAAAGACACTAAGAGAAGGAATGTTTTGTGAATTGGTTTCTTTTCATGGTGAATGATATTGAGAAGCATCATTTATGGTACAAGGCCCTTGTTTTTATTTCATGACCTTAGTTACACATATAAACTCATTCTCAATGCACCACTAACCTAGTCATGGCACTCATAGCACCCTTGGAGGTAACTGAGAACCAAAAAAGGATAGATGTGGTGTCTTTTTCTATAACTTTTATTTCTAATAACATACTATTGGAAACTATCATGTTAGAAATGTTGCAAATGTCATCATTGAACATCGTAATAGTAATATTGAGAGGATTTATTGGCATACTAGTTCAAATAAACTCATGGTTTCTGAAATTCTACGCCATGTTGGTTCAATTTAAGGGCAAATTTGATGATGGTGTGTCTTATAAGCTAATGAAACATCTTCATCCTAATGATACTCTTCTTATAGGCCATGACATATGTTATTGAATATTTGTAGACAAATGTAATAAGCCATAACATGTAGTTTGATAACATTTTTTCTAAGGAAAACATTATGGATAAATCCAAAGGATGTGATGGGCCTTGGTAACAAATATTTTTAAGAACCATCTACAAGCCTCTTTCCACCCAAAAACATGCTTTTTTGAGCTTATTGAAATACATCGTTGATGTTTTACATGCAAACATTGAAGTTATGTATGTTAGTTAAGTATTGTGATCATTTTCATGTTTTGTGGTATTTTAACATTAGAGTACATTGATTTGATAGGTTAATCCAAGGAATCTTTAACTAACAATTTTGCAAGAAGATAGGGGCGTTGTTCCCCAAACTATTAGCATGAAAACTAATGCTACATCTAAACCATGTTAGCAGTGGCAACTTGAGTCTACTCATGTAATTGATCTTATGAAACATGTAGAAATTCTGACTGTAGATTAACCTGATAATGCAATATAACTAAATCAAAATATTTTAATCTACTTCTACAGTCAAACTTGCGGAAGCTTAATAGATTTGAGCAAGATCAAGTGGAACACATATAACCAGAAGAAGAATCAATGCACATGAAACACAAAAGAATACTCAGGGGAAAGCCTCAGCTAAAAATCCCACTATTTGTATTATCAAAGAAGTTGGAAATATCTCAGAATTACACAAAGCTTTAGCTCTCATAGCTAGCTAGCTCTCAGTACAATCCTCACAGATGCTCACAGGAAAAATAGACTTCTCATAAGTCCTCCACACTGCCCTCCAAGCTCCTATTTCCTAGCGCAATTTTTCCTGGGTGATCCTACTGTTACCATGTGTAACATTGATCACTCACACTGATCTCACACCCTATAAAACTGCGCAAACCTCAAGGAATGAATTCCTTCTGCATGCATGAGTTTTCCTTATAGGAAAATTTATGCAACTGATAGTACAATGTCCCTGTCTTTAATCTCAACTGGGTCTTTCTTAGAATAGACATGCATGAGTTAATGATGAGAGAATCTTTAGTTATCTGGAGTACACTAGTTGGATGCATGCATGCATTAATTGATTGAACTCACAATTAGTTCCTCAAACAGTTTGGAACTAATCTAACTGGACTTAGCTCTGTAAACTAAGATAACTAATTACAACTCAAATACAACTCAACCTTATCTCCTTAATTAAGGGATAATCTCCTTAATTTAAGGGGATAACTGTTGCATGACTTCACAAAGACTTCTAACTTGAATTTATCCAACTAATTAATCCATAATGAATTAATTAATTATTTTTCAAGCAGCTGGTGAGACCAAATTCGAATTTTAATTCTCAATTTTAATTCAAGGACAAATTAAAATTGGAATATTCTTGTTGCCACATTTCAACACTCCCTCTCAACAAGAAAGGGATTATCTGCCACCTCGATCCTGTCTCTATGGCACTCGAATTTACACTTTGACAATGCCTTTGTCAAAATGTCTGCATCTTGATCCTCTGTTGAAATATATTGCAGTAACATGATCCTCCTTGCTACACAATCTCTGAGATGATGATACCGGATATCGATGTTCTTGGACCTATCATGAAATACTGGATTCTAAGAGAGTTTGATACGACTTTGCTTGTCACAATAGATCACAGTTGGATCCATCCTCTGATCAAACAAACCAACTAGAATTTTCCGCATCCAGATGGCCTCACACGCTGCCTGACTTGCAGCCATGTATTTAGCCTCTGCCGAGATGAGTGCAACCGACCTCTGTTTCCTACTATACCAAGAAATTGTAGCTGACCCAAGGTTGAAAATCCCTCTTGATGTGCTCTTCCGATCTGATGGACTCCCTGCCTAATCTGCATCAGTGAAGCCCTGTAGCTTCACTCCCTTTGTCCGTCTGTACCATAATCCCTATTGAGATGTGCCTCTGAGGTATCTCAATACATGCTTTGCCGCCTTCCAAAACATCTTGGTAGGCTGAACCATAGCTTGACTCAGCTGGTTCACAACATAGCACAAATCTGGTCGTGTGTTCACTAAGTACATCAGTGAACCCACAAGCTGCCTGTACACAATAGCCTCTACTACTTCTCCTGAAGTAGCATCCTCCTTCCTCCAGTTCCCTGCTAGAGGAATATGCATGGGCTTGCACTTCTCCATGTGGAATCTCTTGAGTAACTCATTAGCATACTTGCCCTGAGACACAAACAATTCCCCATCCTTCTGCCACACTTCCATGCCAAGGAAATAATGCATAAGGCCAATGTCTTTCATCCCAAATTCTCTTGCAAGGTCCTCCTTGCAAGACATGATCAAATGATCATCACCTGTCAATATGAGATCATCAACATGAAGCACAATGATCAACTGCTTACCTTTCACCATGATTTGGTACAAGTTCGCATCCGCTTCACTCTTTGTGAAGCCCAACCCAGTGAAGTAGTTGTCAATCCTGGTGTACCAAGCACGAGGTGCTTGCTTCAGCCCATACAAAGCTCTCTTGAGTCGGCACACATGTGACTCACAATCGAAGGTCTCAAAACCTTCCATCTGCTCTATGTACACCTCTTCCGCAATCTTTCCATTAAGGAATGCAGTCTTTACATCCATCTGATGGATCTTCCAACCCATCTGTGCTGATAGTGCCAACATCGATCTGATAGATGAGTACCTTGCGATAGGAGAAAAATTCTCATCATAGTCAATCCCCTCGACTTGTGAGAAACCACGGGCAACAAATCTTGCCTTATGTTTCTCCACACTACCATCAGCAACTTGCTTTAACTTGTAAAGCCAATGGGGACTCACAACTGACTTGTTCTCCAGTCTTGGAACCACATCCCAAACACTGTTACGAACTATGGAGTCATACTCCTACACCATAGCATCAACCCAAATTGGCTGCTGCACAGCTTCCTCAAAGGAAGATGGCTCGGTCTCAACACATTCACCAACAAGGGCCATGTATCCAGTGTACCTCTCAGGTGACCTCCTCTGTCTGCACTGAGAAGATGGTTCTCCCACATTCTCTCTCGCATCCGACAACAATCTGTCAGCTTCTATTGTGCACTTCCATCCATCTTTGGAAGACTCTGCTTGAGTGGACGTCTCCACTCTTGGATCCTCTGCATGTGGCTGCTTCGCATCAATATGAGGCTCCTCCTCCTTAGGAACCAACAGTTCCTCCACAGCCTGTAGCTGGAGCTCCCTCTCTCAAGGGAAACTCGCATGGCCTTCTTGTTACAGATTTATTTGGGCACATCAAACCCCAACTCACATGCCGATGATATTAGGGTCTATCAACCCCTAATATAGTTGTTTTATGCCCTAAAGAAACTTAGCCCTCTGAATGCCTCATTCCCCAAAAGTTCCATCACAAAATTCATCCAAAAAGTGCCTTAAAGAGGTCATTGCAGGAAGCCCTGTGTTAGGGTGCTATGCATAGCAAGTACCACACTGTCCAAGTGCTATGCATCGCACTTAGGCCCTCTTTAAGGTGCGATGGTCAAGCTTAGACAAAATTTTGGGAGAGTTTGAAGAATCAGTTACTCATGGAAACCTCTAGAAGCTTCTCTAGTGCCAATTGCCCCTCTGAGTTCGCCCAAGGATGACTAAAGGAATTAGGAAACATCCACCTCCTATTCCCCTCTTTCATGGAACCAATTCCTAAAAATAGAATGCCATTCATCATCATCATTGATGACTCAACCTCCTTCACTCATCTATAAATGGATCCCTCATCCAAGAGATCTGAGGCTGAATATTTCTGAGTGATAAGGAAGTGCTGATGGTTTTAGTATTGAGGCAAAGTATTGTTGTAATGTCGGAATTTCTTGCTGCTCATGAGGTGAAGAAGGTTTGAAGCTGGGAGGATGGCGCTGGATCGAACTTATGGGTTGTAATCCTCCTTTCTATTAATAAATATTTTCAAGATTTTTCCCCTATGATTGTGTAATCTTTCAATGCATTCATATGTTTATCATACTTTTGATTCTATGATGTTTATGAATTATGGATCATTATGCTTTGACGGGTCTATGTTTTTGTAATTGCGCAGGTACTCTCCAAGCGTGTTAAGTACGGGGAGGAGTAACGAGATCGGCCAAAGGAGAGAGAGATCAAGCGAGGAATCAAGTAGAAGTTATAGGTTGGATCTTCATAATCTTTCTCTTATCTGTCATTCATAGGAAAAATAGTGAATTGTTTTAACTGTTGTTTCTAGGTTAGCTACCAAACCTAGAGGGTTAGCATTTCTTAGAAATACTAATTTTCCCGAAAACAAATTGGCGACTCTACTGGGGACTCGAATGCCCTTTTTGGTAGCTTAGTAGCCTTTTAGAACATTCCACTACACTTTACTTGTTGTTGTTCATTGAAATCAAGCTTAATCCATTGAAAATTGAATAAAATTTGAGCCAAAAACAACTTCAGAATCGCTCCCTGTGACCATCGCACTGTCCTAAACTGTGACCTGCTATGCATAGCAGTTCTCGAATGGACAAAGTGCTATGCATCGCACTGTCTATCACTACATTCTGCGATGATTGACTGAAGCTCAAATTTCCCATCTAGGAATTGAGGTTTTTGACCAGTTTTCATCCTTGTTTGATTGCTTGCTGAACATGAATGATGTCTCATCACTGAAACCAACTTTCATCGCTTAATTCAACCCTGTTTAGATTAGGATTGGTGAATGTTTTTATGTATTTGTTTTTTCATTTACAATCCATTGTCAAAAAGTGGTGTTGATCGATTGTCGTTTCGATAGAAAAAGTGTCGTAAAGTCTTCAATTTCGTCGAAAAAGTGAAGTGTTGTAAAAATCCTCCTTCATAGCTAATCGATTAAACTATTTTGTGCATTTGATTTGATTTCATTCAAAGTGTCGAAATTTTTTATTTCTTCAAACTTGAAAGTGTCGTTTAATCCTCCTTTCTCTCTTTGAAGAAAAATTGTCGAAAATTGCCATTTTGTGTGAAACATTTTGAATCATTTCGGCATTTAGTTTTCCTTGTTGTCTCATTCACATTAAGGGAAGCTGAAAACAAATACATGCATTTGCATTTTAGAATTTTGGTTTGTGTGCTTAAAAGAATGACTTAGGGAACTGCACTAGTGTGTGCTCTTTGATGTTGGCTCAAAAGTACTTCTATGCTCTATCCCTTGTAGTTAGGATTTTCATTGTTGAAAATAAACGAAAAGATTGCTTATCATTCTAGATGCATCTTTAGGAATTTTAGAAAACATTTTGCGGTGAACCCTAAAAGGAAATTTTTTAAAGAAAGATCAACTTAAAATGAACCTCAATTAACTTAACAACGCTTTGGAATTTAACGCAGCATAGCTAGAGGTCTAGGCTAGAGACGTGTTCTGGCGTCTTTAAACCTAGTGGCTGTCATTTTCACTGAAGGTTGGGTGATTCCTCCTCTTTGATACGATAAGTGATAGTACGGACTTGTGCTCCTTGTACCATCGCGTATATAGTGGGATACCCCAATAGGCTTAAATCCTTTATCCCTAGGAAGCCGAGTCTGCCGCCTTACCAATTGCAATGCACTGAACACAACATTCGGGAAGATTGACTATCGTACGTAAAGTCCTTGGTAATTTCTCTTATCACCAAGGTGTATATTGTAGTTTTGTGATTTGTCTGGTAAACCCTCTTGTCTAGAGTCTCCAAAGTAGTCACTTTCGTTCCTTTTCGACTCTCTAAAAGTAAAAGGATCATCTGAGCACTTGTCCTTTCAGGCTCATTAAAAATCGAAGGCGAATAGAGTCATATTTTTCTTTTTCTCGACTCTTTAAAACTGAAAAAGTGAAGTTTTGTCCAAGTGTCGTTAAAATTAATTGACTATGAATAACATCCTTTTCCCTTAGTTGAGTTTTAAGTTGATAAAGTAATCCGCAATCGTGGAAGAAAGTCAATCCAAACCCCATCGTTCACAGAGATTAGCGAGTCAACTGTCTTTGCCTCCTGAAGCGACACCAATTCGGACAAAGCGGTCTCGTTTAACTGAGTCTAGTTCATCTGAGTTGTTTGAAACATTCGTTTCAACATCTTCGGGGACTCCAGTTACTCCAATTATTTCTGGTACATCCATCTTTAAAGAGCAAGTTTCACAGTTACCTGAGGACATTAATATTGATCCTAGTGCAACAGTAACCGAGGTTGTCCAACAACAAACTGATCTTCAATTTGAAATTGTTCAACCAAGAAGTACGTCTGAACCTGAAACAACTCCATCAAGAGTTGGTCCGGAAACCATTCCAGATAGGACCGAGGTTACATCTGAACCAGGAGTTGTTTAAAAACCTCCCTTTGAGACTGTAGTTCAATTACCTGAACATTTGGACTTTGAATTTCAGCATTCAGAAGTTGTCACCCCTCCGATATCAGTCACTGTAGAAACTCCACCTTATTCAACACCATAAATCTTTTATGGACCTGACGGTCAACCTCTTCCACCTGGTTTGATTGCCATAGAGGAGATAGTAGAGGATCCCACATTTGGCACCCCGTTTCATTTTGGAACTGGAATTAATCTTTATCCTGTTGCTCCTGATTACTTTGCTTCATTTAATCCTGCTTCGTCATAAGTTCCCGTCGAATCTTTAGGATGGCTTTTGGGCTAGTTAACTATGTCTGAACAACCATCAACATCCAAGATTGTATCATTTGATGCAGCTGCAGCAGAATCTTCTACTATCACTCCTTCGATGTTTTCTACCACACTTGAGTCACACCTATACGGTGAATCATCTGTTCCGGTCGGTTACCAATCATTGTCTGGAACCCACTCAAGGGTTGCTTCTACACCATGGTCAACACCCATTAACTTGTCTGGAATTCAATCTGGTTTTTCTCACATGGGAACACAACAATATGATCTTGCACATCAGTCTCATTTTGGGCAATATATTCATCAAAGACCGGTGTATCCGTTAAACACTGGATTTCCACCATATGGAGAATAATATGCTTACTCACCGTTTCCTCCTTTTTCCGGGGGACAACCATATGGTAATTTCCCACAGTATTCAGGTCAAACTGGAGTTAGAGTTTGTCAATGGCAACCAGTACTGCTAGATACCCCAAGAGTTGTGTATCCAACACAACTAATGCAACCTGTGTCCCATATTCCTACTACACCTGTTGTTACTATTGTGCCATAGTCACAAGCTCAATCTGTTGTATCTCAACCGGTACAAACTAATCCTTCTTCCTTGCAACCTCAAGTTTCAAGGCAAAAGGCTCAAGTTTCTCAAGTTGTTATACAACAGCCGCTTGTTTCTAGAGCTCAACAACAACCTCAGGTTAGTGTACCTTTATCCGGAATGACCCAGGCGTACATTGGTACAGTTGATCCACAGCTTGGTCAATCTTTCAATATTGGGCAACAACAGTCGATTCAACAACTATGGCTGTCACAATTTCAACAACTTCAATTCCAGTAGTCCCAACCCCAGTTTGAACTTGGTTCACAAGCTCAAACTAGTTTTGGTCAATATCAAGCTTACCAATGATCTCGGTAACAAGGCTTTGCAGGTTATGGACAACCACATTTCCAAATTGGTTATCAACAACTACCTTATACTGGTTATGTCCAACAACCTTACCAAGGATACCAGATGCAGATGCCCTATGCTAGTATTCAAAGACCTATTGCATAAGCAATTCCATCTTATCCTGGGTATGATACACCTGACCTGAATCGACAATTGCCATTTGTAGCAACTTTAGAACTACTAGATTTAAACTGGCTCACTAATGATCCAATTGCATATGTGCCTTGGTGGCCGGTGATTCCACATAAATTGCCATCTGAAATTCCAAAGTTTAATGGAAATCTAGGAGAAGACCCATCGAATCATGTAAACCCACTTCTAGTTACCTATCAGGTACGAGACTGGAATAGAACCTTGACCAACTTTAAACAGACTACCTCCACTCATATATCAGATCATATTCATGAGTGGCGGGGTCATCATTGAATGGTTAAGACATATGTTCCTGATCAGCTTTTAGTTGAGTGGTTCATAAAGTCCTTGCTGCCATCAATCACTGAGGATGTGGCAAAAGGAGGAGTTGTCACAGAAGAGCAAGTTATTGCTCGTGCCCAATATTTGGATCTGATTTATACACAATCAGACACGCTCTATGATAAAATTCCTGATGCACCTAGACCAGCATTCAAAGTTCCACCACCTCCAAAATCAAGTAGGGACTCTCATGCCGGCGACGGCGTGATTGGTTCCTCAAGCACACAAACGACAAGGGGACCATCTGGACAAACCATTGCTATTTCCAATCAAAATGCAAATCAATCTAAAAACACTCTTGCCTCAGAGATTAATGCCGTATCATGTGACAAAGGCAAAAATCCAAAGCAACCAGGAGGTAAGAAAAAGGGGAAGAATAACAAGAAGAAACAGGAGAATCCCACTCCTGAAAAATCATCTGAATCCGCTACTGTGGCTAGGAAATCTCGTTATCCATGTCTGATATGTAATGACGAGCATTTTATAAGAGATTGTCCACATCGATATGATGTCTCTAAACTCTTAAAAGCTTCGAATACCTCAGCAGTGTTGACAGATCCATTTCTGAACCCAGAAACACATTTAGTTGCCACTGATAATGCTTCCACATCCAAAGTACTTATGTTTTCTATCGCAAATACAAAAAATTATGTTTTGGTATCAATAAGGAATAAAGATTATGGAAATCCGTCGTCGTCGAACAACCAGGCTACTGATCAACCTAGTACTTTGACCACGACTTTACTAGAAGTTTTTCCAGCAGTTACACCTGAATTAACAATAAAGCCACCAAAGGGAGTTGTATACAAATCAACATTTAATCCTCGTGCTTGAGCAGCTCAAAACTATAATATAGTGGAAGATCTGACTCAATCACCTTCCGCTATGTCGACACTCGAGGTGTTGCAAACTGTCCCTCCCAAAAACAGGCTTTATTATCAGCAATAGCTGGAATAGATCTTATTGATTCTAATCTTGTGGTTTTTAACCATATAGGATATACACCATAGTTACCAGCGCAACTAGCCTTCCTAATCCAAGTAAAATCTCTCAATAAAAATGTTCACTAAACTATTATTGATGAGGGGCATCTACTTGCATTATGTCTATGAGCTGTTGGAAAACTCTTGGTTCACCGCCCTTGTCACGATCACCAACTACATTAAAGGCTTTCGATGGAAGAATATACACTCAATATGGGATTTTAAGTAACTTGCAAATTGAACTAGGGGACAAAACAATAAATGTTGAAGTCAAGGTCGTTGATGGACTCCTTGATTACAACATTTTGCTGGGAAGGCCTTGGGTATATGCTATGGCTGCTGTTGTTTCCACATACTTTCGAACGATTGCATTTCCCTTCAAAGGTGGAATCACAGTCATCGATCAGCTAGCCTTCTTTGCTAATAGTTCACAAGCTACATGAAGCATTCCATTGATACATGGAAATTCACAATCAGTTGAAAATGTTGGAGTAGGTCTCCTAAAAGATCCTTCCTTGATGGGTACTTTTACCCTTCCGTCACCATCTGGTTTCGTGGAAGTGGCGAGAGTGGAAACCTGCAACATGATTTCTTCTACATCATCTGATTTTAAGAAGAATTCCAACTATTTTTAAAGTGATGATTATCGCAAGGTGATGCCGCCAAGCCCCATTGAATCATTATAGCAATCAATCTATTGGGCTTGTGCGGCAAACCCTAATCCACACTCAACAGTTGTATGGGTAGATAGGTCTTTAGAATATGGTACCTCTTCGGATCCTTTTTCGCGTATACATTCTACGGATGAAGGAATCGTCCAATCAATGATGATAGGAGAGACGCCGTGGGAAGATTATCATCATCGTTCCCACCTTCAAGATGACAATGAAGATTATTCAAATGAACTCAATCACCCATCAATCATTGATTTCTTGTCAAATTCTATAAATACTATAGATTCTGAGCGTAATCTGTCTAACATAGAAGAAACAATTTCTATAAACATTTCGACCAAGCCCAACGTTGTAGAAAATATTCATGTCGGCAAATCTTGTTCTCCATTGGAACTAAACAATCAATGTGTTCTTTTCCACGAATTTTGAGATTTATTTGCATGGTATTATGAGGAAATGTCGGGAATTGACTCAAGCATTGTTGAACATGAGATTAAAATGTATCTTGATGTCAAACCAGTACGACAATGGCTTCGACCTGTTCATCCTAAGAAAGCCACTTCCATTAAAGTAGAGGTTGAAAAACTTTTGCATGCTGGCTTCATTTTCCTTGTACCTCTTACTGATTGGGTATCTAATATTGTTCCAGTGATGAAAAAACAAGGGATGATTTGAGTGTGCATCGATTATAGGGATGTAAACCAAGCATGTCCGAAGGAAAACTATCCTACACCTTTTATCGACCAAATTATTGACGAATGTGCCGGATGCGAAATCTTTTCATTCATGGATGGATTTTATGGCTACAATCAAATTAATATCCGCCCACAGGACCAATCAAAAACTATATTTATATGTCCGTGGGGCACATTCTCATATCGAAAGCTACCTTTCGGTTTGAAGAACGCAGGGGCTACATTTTAGAGGGCGACGAATTATGCCTTCCATGACATCAAACACATTGTTCAACCATATCTTAATGATCTGTCTGCTCATTTGCGAAAACGGACTGATCACCCACAACATTTGAGAGCAATATTTTTACATTGTCGACACTACAAAATAAGACTCAATCCACACAAGTGTGTGTTTCGTGTTGGCTCTAGTCATCTGCTCGGATTTGTAGTTTTGAAAGATGGAATTCGACTCAATCCCATAAGTGTTCAGGCAATTCTTGACATGCCTCCACCTTCAAATTTGTTACAAATTCAGAGACTTGAAGGGAAGGCAAACTTTCTGAGGAGGTTCATTCCAAATTATGCTAAATTAGCTGAAGGTTATACACGTCTATTGAAGAAAGGGGTACCCTTCCATTGGGACCAAGTCGCGCAAGCTTCTTTTGATGCTCTCAAAGATTCCTTGATTAAAGCATCATTAATGTATGCCCCAAACTATCAAAAAGACTTTTACTTGTATCTCGCCGCTGCAGATACAACCATTGGTATGGTTTTAGTGCAAGAGGAAAATGGAATTGAACATCCTATATATTATTTGAGTCGTAATCTTAATGATACAAAAAGTAAATATTCATACATTGAAAAGTTAGCCTTAGCAGCTGTTCAAGCTGTGCAGAGATTTCGACATTACATCCTCCTTCGCAAAACTACCATTATATAAGATTGCAACCCCATGACATACATCTTTTCACGCCAATTGCTGGGGGGAAATATTCTAAATGGATAGTTATCTTGCAGGAATTTGATTTAGAGTTCATCAAATCCAAATCAAAGAAATCTCTCGTCTTTGCTGAGCTACTTTGCGACCTTCCCTCGTCCTCCAATGATTTAACATCAGAAGCATCAATCTTGGATGAGTCTCTGTTTCTAATTTCGTCAAGTGATCCATGGTATGGGGATATACTGGTCTATCTCTAGACCCAAGCTTTTAGGCCTAACACCTCTCGCTCTGAACAACGACGTACTTGATACCAAGCCAAAGATTATCTGATCGTTGGTGATACACTTTATCGTCGTGGTGTCGATACGATCTTACGTAGGTGCCTTACTCATGAGGAGGCCGAGAAAGCTTTGAATGAATGCCATTCAGGTGCTTATGGAGGGCATTTATCTAGTTACGCGACTGCACAAAAAATCCTAAGATCTGGTTACTTCTGGCCATTTATATTTAAAGATTGCATACTTGCTGTCAGAAGGTGCCGTGCTTGTCAGATTTTTGATTGTAAAACCAGATTACCACCTGCACCACTGCATCCAGTCGTTGCTGTTGGCCCATTCGCAAAATGGGGCATTAATTTTATGAAATGTAACCCCACCTCGGCTGGGGGGCATGGTCATATTATAGTCGCTGTTGACTATTTTACTAAATGGGTCGAGGCGATGCCTACATTGAACAACAGTGGCGAAATGGCTGCTCTCTTTTTTTTTAACCATGTGGTTTCCAGGTTCGGTGTGCCACAAGCTATAGTTACAGATCATGGGTCGCATTTTCGCAATCACATGATGATCGAGTTAACTACCAAATTAGGACTGTCTCATGATAGTTCTACTCCATATTATCCACAAGCTAATGGACAAGTTGAGGCAATCAACAAAATCCTTAAGTGCATGTTGCAAAGAATGATTGGAGTCCATAAATGGAATTGGCATTTAATCCTGTACTCAGCTCTGTGGGCATATCGGACCTCGGTGAGAAATGCGACCAGATTTACGCCTTTTCAGTTGGTGTATGGTTTGGAAGCAGTCTTACCAATTCAATGTGAAATCTCATCCCTCAAGCTCGCAATTGACCTACTACCCAATACTTCTAAAGAAGAAGCACATTTCTTGGAATTAATCCATTTGTATGAAACTCATCGTGATGCCGCATTGGCTAACAAAGCACATAAGAAATGCATCAAGGCACAATATGACAAAAATGTTAAGCCTCGTGTCTTCTCAGAAGGTGACCTGGTCTTGCTTTACGATCAGGATTCTGAAAAATTAGGAGCAGGGAAGTTTGAACCATTATGCATGGGCCCTTATATTGTTAAACGTGTGTTGACAAAAGGAGCCTACCAGTCAGTCGATTATGACGGGATTCCATTGTCGCAGCCCTGAAACGAGTTGTATCTTAAACGTTACTATGCTTGATTAAGTGTAGTAAAACTCACTGTACATATGCTTTGATTGCATTTTTGTGTGTTAGTTTTTTTTTAGAGTTTCGATTTGGTTAGGTAATCCACTTCACATTTGTTGCAGATGTTGAACTTTTTGAAACCATTTGTTGGGTATGCCAATGGAGCTAGTCATAGTACGCATAACTTATCTTCTGCAGCATGGGACATTTTCACTCCAAGCAGCGAGTTAGTGAGTTTCAGGGTGATATGTATTGGTCGATTGACAAACAATATCGCTGAGTATAGTGCATTGATTGAACTCCTCTCTGATGCAATTTCACATGGCATACACCGAATCATTGTTAGGCTAGATTCACAACTTGTCATTCTACAGCTTACTGGCGTCTATTTCATCCGAAACCCAACTATTCATCGCATGTTCCTTAGAGTTCGAATTTTGGAAAGACATTTTGAATTCATTCAATATCAACATATTTCTAGAAATTTAAACACATTGAGTGACTCTCTAGAAAAATATGTGTTAAATAGACATTTGCAACATATGTAAAGAAAGCATTTTTCAAATCACATCATCATTTGCACAGGATTTCATCACTTAACCATAATAAAACTCCGAAAGTCAAATAGATAGTTGTATATAAGTTTTTACAAATATTTTGTGTCCAAGACAAAATTGGTCATTTGACCCAGAAACTCAAAAATGAATGCAGAAAACATCCTAGACTAGTTATGCTGATGATAACAAGTCACCCCCTGTGCTATCATACACAGGAGCCTCGTCCAACAATTCGGCACACCAGTGGTATGGCGCTGCAGTCTCATGGGTAACTCATCAATCCAGCCATCTGGAATACCGAGGGTTAAGCTATCTACATGATCCTACAACTAAGCCAAGGTCTCTGCCATGTCCAAATCTCTAAGAACTGCCCTCCCAACAGTTCTCTCCACTGGAGCATCTACTTCCCGTGGGCTTACCGTAGGCCGAACCGGTCCAATATCTGCATACACATATGAGTTTATTTAGTCTTGGTAACAATCAAAAAACACAAAAAAAAAGTGAAAACTCAAAAAGAAAAGTGTGGTCAAATCAATTTACCAATAGCGCTCCACTGCGCCCCAACTGGCAATGCTAAATTTGGATCGCCACGGAAATCCATCCCAGCATATGGATATTCCACAAAGGCCATCTCCTGATGGTCAAACCACTCGAAGAAAGCGGAGGAAAATGAGATTAGTGACTGGCCAGCATGCCTAGCCATAAGGTCTACCCATCGCTGCATCTGTGGTTCTCTAGGTCCAGGCACTCCCAGAGAAATGTTCTATGGTTGCATGAGCGGGATTCTTTCCAAAGCGAAGGAAATCAAAATAGACCCATAACCAAAATTTTTGGTCTTTCCAGCCTTCACTTTGGTCAGTTGATCTTTCATAAGTGGAAGAATTGCCTCACACCAGTTGAATACCTTCGGTTCCAGGCATTCCAAGGCATATTGCATATAAGATCTGTTTGCTAAATGTAAAGCCGCACTGCCAGCCAATCTAGCAAGGGTAAAGAGGATAGTTCTCAAAGGTCGATCAATAACATCTCGGATATGAATCTTTCCATCTCTACTGGGTTGAGATCCTTCCCGACAGAACTGATGAATATAATCTCTCACCGATTCACCTCCCCTGGTGAGTCCTGATAGTGAAAGAGAGGCACCCCGCCTCGATAAACCCGTCAGAAAGTAAACATCCTCGATGGTAAAAGGGATAGCTTTACCCCTGATATGAAAAACCTGGTCAGTAGGATCCCAAGCATGAACAAGATACTGCAGCAGCTCCATCTGTTGCCGCATGCTGGATAAGCGGAAGAACTTCAACAACCCACAGTTCTTTAAGGCATCAACTGTGCCCTGGTCATTTAAAGCAATCATGTCTTGTTCCTCGTGTTCTCGTTCTCACCATGTAACAACCATTTTGATCCAATGAATATCTGAAACACAATCATTAGATAAGTTAAGATCCAACTTGGGCAAAAATTAGTTAAAAATTCAAGGAAAAACAACCGTCTAAATTTAGTTTTCTGTGCCCATCGCACTTGCTCTTTGAAGACAGTGCTATGCATAGTAGGTTTCCTATTAGGAGCCTGAAATGCATCGCATTTTTTGATAGGGACAAGGTGCGATGGTTAAAAAATGCAAAGTTAAACCCTAGAGGCCTGGAAAACTAAGAAATTTTGCCCAAAACTGAAAAAGAATGGAATAGAATGGAAGAGCATGAGGATAGCTCCTACCTAGTCCTGACATCATGAGAAATGATCCATGGAATCTTTCACAATCAGCGGGTGAATTTTGGGGGAAAAACCGCTTCAGAGCTCCAAAATCCAATGTTAGAAATGAAATGGTGAAAATGAATTGTCAAAACTTGTTTTTATATTTACTTTTACATGTAAATCAAGTAGATGTTGGTTTTATTCATTTTTCATCCATGAACATGTATTTTTAATCATCTTTGGTGGAGTTTTGAGCAGGATGAATGACTGAAAACAGAATCCGATGTGCTAATGGAAAATTGAGCATCTTTGACCACCAAGCAAACTTTTTGTTCTCTTTTCGAGATTTGATATAAAAATGAAAAGAAAACCATAGAGTCCCCTTTAAACTATTTAAATAAGAAAAGATAGTCGAGCACTTGTTTTTTCTAGCTCGTTAAAGTATGGGAAACGACATCTCTCTTGTATTATTTTATCCTTTTTCGGACCTGAAGGATTATTTTACGAAAAAGAACTTATGGAATTTTCTTTTCGTCCCTTTTCAAACTCTCTAAACATGAAAATGACCGAGTTATCTTTGTCGTTAAAATAATAGCGACAAACTTGTCCATCTAGACAAGACCGAGTTCCACCTTTTCTAGACTCGTTAAAACATCAAATGGCGATGGGTTTGCCCGAAGGGTGAATTATAGAACAAGCCTCCTCAAGCTTGATAAAAAATAAAGAGGTATTGGTCAGCAATGACTAGGGAAAATGGGAAAAATCTTGAAAAATTATGGTAGCGAGTCGCTCTTGAACATGACACTTTCACTTCATTTCCGTGATAAAGCTGGGTTGGGACATTCCGTTTGATGGTTATCATACCGTTGGTCTATCACACCATCCATCACTTTTGTTTTGGGTCAACGCTACCAATTCATCTTAGTGTCACCGATATGTTCAAGAGAAGTCATCCAGTTAAAATTTCATCCATTGCAATACTACAAACCTTCATTTTCATGACCGCCATTCCTAAACCTTGTGTCGTCAGTTTGTTTTCATCTCCAAAAATCATTTACTTCGTTTTGTGTCATAGATATGGGATATATCAAGGCCCTCCTATGACGAGTCACTTCTTGTCGACATCAGCTCATCATCCAAGAAGTTGACTTAGAAACACCCTTTCAGTGCTTTGAAGCTTGCATACATCAATGGCAAGTTTCTCTCTTCTGGCGACAGGTTGACATCAATGGCCTTCGACCGAAAGATTTTGCATGGTGTTCGACATCGAATCATTTATTCACACCATGCGAAATGTACTGTAGTACCTTGAGGATCATCATCATTATCGGTGATCCCTCTCACATCTGTTAACAGCTTACATCATTGGCTGGTAATCAGACGATGTCTCTCCATGTTCGACATTAGAACATCTTTTCACATGGTTAGACTTGTACATCAAGTGAAGATTGAACGAGATTGAAGATCTCGGATCTAGTTTCATCCTTCTGGGTTGCGATATATTCAAGAGTACAAAGGCATCAAATGTACAAAGGCTTTACACAGATGGTCATCCTAATCATGGATAACAAATCTATATCTGTAGAATCACAAGTCTATATCTGTAGATGACTATCTGATCTATGTACATGTAATGAAAGTTTATAAGTTGAGCATGGGAATGCCTCCCTCAACTAGTTCATGAGAAAATCATATTATCATGATGTATTGTATTGTAATTGATGCAGGGCACCTTCCAGTTCAAAACTTCTGATCCTCATGATAAAGCATTTCACTCGACATAGATATTTACGACCTCATACTTTAGGGGGCAACTGTTACAGACTTATTTGGACACATCAAACTCCAAATCACATGCCAATGATATTAGGGTTTATCAACCCCTAATATAGTTGTTTTATGCCCTAAATAAACTTAGTCCTTTGAATGCATCATTCCCCAAAAGTTCCATCACAGAATTCATCCAAAAAGTGCCTCAAAGAGGTCGTTGCAGGAAGCCCTGTGTTAGGGTGCTATGCATAGCAGGTACCACACTGTCTAAGTGCTATGCATCGCACTTAGGCCCTCTTTAAGGTGTGATGGTTGAGCTTAGAGAAAATTCCGGGAGAGTTTGAAGAATCAGTTACTCATGGAAACCTCTAGAAGCTTCTCCAGTGCCACCTACCCCTCTGAGTTCGCCCAAGGATGACTAAAGGAATTAGGAAACATCCACCTCCTATTCCCCTCTTTCATGGAACCAATTCATAAAAATAGAAAGGCATTCATCATCATCATTGATGACTCAACCTCCTTCACTCATCTATAAATGGAACCCTCATCCAAGAGATCTGAGGCTGAATATTTTTGAGTGATAAGGAAGTGATAATGGTTTTAGTATTGAGGCAAAGAATTGTTGTAATGTCATAATTTCTTGCTGCTCATGAGGTGAAGAAGGTTTGAAGCTGGGAGGATGGCGCTGGATCGAACTTATGTGTTGTAATCCTCCTTTCTATTAATAAATCTTTTCAATATTTTTCCCCTATGATTGTGTAATCTTTCAATGCATTCATATGTTTATCATACTTTCAATTCTGTGATGTTTATGAATTATGGATCATTATGCTTTGACGGGTCTATGTTTCTGTAATTGTGCAGGTACTCTCCAAGCGTGTTAAGTACAGGGAGGAGTAATGAGATTGGCTAAAGGAGAGAGAGATCAAGCGAGGAATCAAGTGGAAGTTACATGTTGGCTCTTCATAATCTTTCTCTTATCTGTCATTCATAGGAAAAATAGTGAATTGTTTTAACTGTTGTTTCTAGGTTAGCTACCAAACCTAGAGGGTTAGCATTTATTAGAAATACTAATTCTCCTGGAAACGCTTCTGTTCATCAAACTTGAGATCTCTGCGAAACACCATCCTTCGAATGGTAGGCAAGTACACCCGATAGTTGTGGGGTGTATCAGTGTACCCCACAAGTATCCCCAATTCTGCTGTCAGTTTAAGTTTCTTCCGTGCATCCTTTGTCACATGGCAATATACCGATGAGCCAAAGATCCTGAAGTGACCCACATCTAGTCTCTTACGGGAGAAAGCTTCTTCTGGTGTCTTCATCCCAAGTATGCGATGCAAGATTCTATTATGCAAATAGACCGTTGTGTTGCATGCCTCAGCCCACAAATGAAGTGGTAGGCCTTGGCCATGCAGCATCACCCGTGCTGCCCCTATAATCGTTCTGTTCTTCCTCTCGGGCACCCCATTCTGCTGTGGGTTATGAGGTGCCATCAGCTCTCATTTAATTCCTTCTGCTTCACAGAAGTCCTTAAACTCTTGAGAGACATACTCTCCACCGTTGTCACTTCTCAAGGCCTTGATATTATTCCATGACTCTTTCTCGACCAATGCTTTGAACTCACAAAACTTTGATAAGGTTTGGTCCTTCTTCTGCATGAAATAAATCCAGCATTTATGAGAAAAATCATCGATGAAAATCAAATAATACCTTTGCTTCATTGTGGATGCCGTCGAGAATGGTCCACACAAATCAGTATGAACTCGCCCTAAGATCGCTTCTGCTCAACTGTCTCGATCATGAAAGGAAGACTTGGTGTACTTTACCAAGGTACAACCTTTGCATGTGTCAACTTGCTCAAGTTTACCTTTGGGAAGTCATGTAGAGATTTGTTGCATTATCTTCAAGGCCCCATGATGCAAATGGCCCAACCGCCTGTGCCATGACTCGCCAATGTCTTGGCTTTGTACCAATTCTGCGTTTGAATTCAATGCTTCACATTCATCTACCTCTAGTTTATAGAGATTCTTCACCCGAATCCCAATCCTCTTGGTCTGACTGAGGGTTGTGTGTCTTAGGAACGCCTTTCCTTTACTGAAGACAACATCGTAGCCTTTTTCCTCCAACATCGCGACCGATACCAAGTTCTTCTTTAGTCCAGGCACATACTTCACAACATTCAAGATGAGAGGAGCTCCAAGCTCCCTCTGAAAAGAAATCGTGCCCACTCTTGAAACACTGTACTTTCCGTCATCACCCATCTCTATGCGCATCTTGAGGTCTTTCTCCTCCAAGGTACTGAATAAACTTTTATCGCCTGTCATGTGGAATGAGGCTCCACTGTCAAGATACCAAACACAACTCGCCATCAGTTACACCATGCACGCGATGAGGGTAAAGTCCATTTCGAACTGAGAGGCTAATGCCTCACCTTCCGATCCTTTCGAGGATCCCTTATTGGACTTATTCGATGGGAAATTAGTTGCATAATGTCCCATCTCATGACAATTAAAGCATCTCACTTTAGACTTGTCAACCTTCTTCCCTCCATGAGACGAATTCGATTTGGAATGGGAAGCCTTCCCCTTCCTTTTCCTTTCCTTACTTGCTAAGGCCAGATTTTCTTCTTCATCATTCTTTGACGAAGAACCATCTCGTGTGCTCCTACTAATCTCCTACTGCATGATATCTGACCACAGTCGTTCCCAATCTTGCAATTTCTCCCTTCCATTCACAGAGTCCTGGTAGCTATTCCAGCTCTTTGGAAGGCCGAGGAGAACAAGGCTCACCATATCATCATCGGCAGTAGTTATTCCCACACTACCAAGCTCATCTCTGTAGGTGGTGAGCTTGTTCAGATATGTGGAAATAATATCGCCCTTCTCCATCTTGATTTTCCAAAGCTTGTCCTTGAGCTCCAATTTCCTCTAGTCGCTACTGTTCTGGTAGAGGTCCTTCAATGTCTTCCACATTGAAAATGCAGTATCCTTCCTATGGAGACTCAAGACAATATGGTCTCGAACTCCCTCTAGGATGATCTGTCTCGCCTTCACTACACACTTCTTCCACTCAGCCAATTCTTGTGCATTAACTGCAGCTGGCTTTGGGATTTCTTGATCAATGAAATCATTCAAGCCATTGTCTTCTAATACAAATTCCATTCTATCTTTCCATGCTATGTAATTCGAGCTGCCTTCCAAGGCATACTCGAGTCTCAAGCCATAGAATGCCATTGACCAACCTGAAGTATGAGATGAATTCAATTTGTAGTTGCAACCCCAAACTTCAAACTTCGAATTCTCTTCTCAGTGTAGAATTTCCCACTATAGATCAATAGATTATGCAATATACTAAAGCAAAATACAAGATCTACTTCTACAACAAAATTTGCGGAAGCTTAATCGAATATGAGCAAGATAAATAGAACAATGTTATCGGTTTCGGTCAAAACAATCTTGTTGATTCAAAAGAGGATAACTTTGAATACAATTCATTAAATACTCTCAGGTCGCATAATTGTGAGCGCATTCAGAATTCTGGTGATGGCATGGGAAGCAATAAAAATCAAGGCTTAGACATGAATGTCCAGAAAGAAGGAAAAGCTATGTCTTCAGCAAATACCGGTGAGCCAAGATCTAATAGAAAAGTGGTCAACCTTTCTTCCCAAGAATTAGATCCTCTAGTAACCAATGTTCTCAGCAAGGGTATGGGGTTTGCGGTTGCTCGTAGAAGCCTCCCCATTGAGAGCATGATATGCAGCATAGAAGATGGGATTAGTAACCTCCCTCTGGATGAAAAAGAAGCATTAAGGCAGGAAATTTCTCTCATCATGAGAAAAGCCAATGCTCCCAAAAGCAACCTGAGTAGGGAGGAACAAAAAGCTTTCAAATCTTTGCGGAACAATGACAAGGTGGTGGTTCTTAAAGCAGATATAGGAGGTGCAGCAGTCATCTTAGATAAAGAAGACTATGTGCGCAAAATGAATGATCACCTAAACTGTGGCAGTTATAAGAAGTTGAACAGTAATCCCATCCCCAAAATCATGAAGGATGTAAAAAAGATCATCTCAGATTCTAATCTCGACGGAAAATTAAAGAAGAAATTAACCCCTTCTTGTGAAACCATCCCTAGAATCTATGGATTACCCAAGATCCATAAGGAAGGGGTTCCCCTTAGACCCATTGTCAATACTATTGGCTCCCCAACATATGAGCTTGCGAAATATGTTGCTAATCCGACTCAGAGCATCTGAATGAAGAAAAGAGGCATTTGGTTTCAGTTTTCAAGAATATAGGCTACAAAGAGCATGAGATTAAAAAAGCCATAGAGAGAGCTGAAAGAAAGTTGTCATCTCATGAGCATAAGGCGCAAGATCAACCTCAGGGTAAGATTTTTCTTCCTTATATCCTTGGTGTTACAGACAAAATCGCTAAAATCCTAAGAAAGAAGAACATTTTCACTCATTTCTCAGCTCCGGGTACCATCAGACAAGGTTTGAAATCTGTTAAAGATGATATTGACAATCTTCAGCTTAAGGGAGTCTATAAGATAGACTGCTCTTGTGGAAAAAGCTACATAGGTGAAACAGGTCGCTCCCTCCAGACAAGGCTCAAAGAACATGGCGCTGATATCAAGAATGGAAGATCTCGTACCTCAGCACTGGCAGAACACTCCTTGAAGACTAAGCACCATATTTTCCTGGAAAACGCTTCTATTATCGCAAGAGAGGAACACCATCAAAGACGGAAGATCAGAGAAGCTCTTGAAATTATGAAGTATCCTCAGAATCTGAACAGAGACAATGGTTTGGAAATTAGCGGAAGCTGGCTGCCCTTGATCAATGAAGTTAAAAGTCGCCATCCCATCCCCAGGTAATGCGTCCTCAGGTATGTTGTCCTCTGTTATTCTATAATAATTTAATTTCTTTCTATATAGAGCTATCAATTAATTTATTCATTAGTTAACTATATATTAACTAATAGAATGTAATAAATATATAAAATTTATTAATTTATTCTTTATAATATTTATTATAAGAATTATTAATTTATTACAATACATTAATTTTATTATTAATTATTAATATAATATTTAATTATTATTATTATATAATACTAATAATAATTAATCAATTATTATATATTATTCAAATATAAATAGAAATTAATTATTTATTATAAAATAATTAATTATTATTAATATTGATTTATACATTAGTTATTTTATTAATATATGAATTATTATATTAATCTAGTATAAATAATTAATTATTAATAAGATCAAATATTTATTAATTTAATTTATTTGTAAATCAAATAGTTGATCATTATTATTTCAAATATATAAAATTTTTATATAAAAAGTCTATATTAATTTATATATCAGCTATTTTATTAATTAAGATATGAATTATTATATTCTCTATTTTAATTATTAATTATTTATATTTTCTAATATAATTTAAATTAATATATTAGTCAATAAATATGAATTAAATTTATTATTTAGGTTAGCTGTAAATATTAAATCATTTATAATATGTTTTGATCTTATTAATTTAGTTATTAATTAATAATTGGTATTATTAAAATTTTTAATTATTATTATTTAGTAATAGTTAATTATTTATTATATAATAATTGTTTATTATCATATTAATATTATATTAATTAATGTATAAGTTATTATTATATTAATTTATTTTAAACGATAATTATTAATAATATTTAATATGAAATAAAAATAATAAAAAATAATAATAATATAAAATTAGGATTCTAGCCGACTGTTTGTTCCTCCTTTAAATAATTTTGGCCTCGTTAGTATTTATTCTCCCTGCTTGCTCTTCTTTTATCATCATTCTTCAACCCTGATGATGGATCCCACTTGGGATTCGAAACGTTGGTTCAAAAATGTTTATACTGTGGATTCTCCGATCAATTCAAAAGATAAAAACCACAGATCTCTCAAATCCAAAATCTTATCCCTGTACGGAGGGGATACTTGGAGTGATATCCTTTCACTCGAAAGTTTTAGAGTGAGGATAAAAAGAAGAGCTGCAGATCTGGATTTCCTAAAGAACTGTAGGGATAGCAATCTCATTCCTCCATTCGCTCAGGTTAAGCATAGATTGCAGAACAAATACAACAGTAAGGCGTTTTTCCAGCTTAGCTTCTCTCTAATCCGTTCAGAAATCAGAAGAGTTAGAGCCTCCCTAGAAAATCTTGGTCGTTTAGCCCTCTCATCCCTCCTCAAGCTAGCCAGTAGCATAGATAAAGGTCTCTGGGCCATTATTGATGCCAGGGCTGCCCTGAAAGCAGAAAATGAAGGTCAGATGGCTCTGGCCAGGCAGCACAAGAAGCTCTCCAAGCTTTTAAATTCTCAAATCTCTGGTCAGGAGCCCGCCAACAATTCTGCACAAAACAGAAACTTTAAGGTTAATTCCAATATAAACCACGTAGGTGAATGTAATCCGAGAAAATTGATCAACATAATGGGGGGTAGCGGAAGTAGTCCAAGCAGTGTTAGCTCTGGAGATAGCGTAGATTGTAATACAAGCAGATTAATGGACAGAGTTGTAAGCGGTTTGAATGTTGAATCATTTGGGAGACAGTTCGCAGAAGGTTCCAGCATTGTGAATTCACAAAACACTGTCAGTTCCAGCAACTTAAACGATGAAACCTATGGACGCTGCGCAGATAATTCCATCCTTAAAAACCGTGCCTGCTTCGCTAGTAATCAAACTGAAGTAGTCCTTGGAAACCTCGGAGAAACAAACGGTGTTATTGTCACAAGAAGCTGCGCAGTTAATGACAGTAATAGTAATGTGAACTTCGTTGATCAGTCCAGGAACTACGCAGATTGCGGTGTCAAGCCTCCCAAAGACACAACTGAACCAGTTAGCAACAATGATAGTTTAAAGGTTGCAAGAGATTATGCAGATGGAAGAAACGACAACAACTGCGCTATTAATAATAACCCTAATTTATTAATAAAAGACAATGTTATCGGTTTCGGTCAAAACAGTCTTGTTGATTCAAAAGAGGATAACTTTGAATACAATTCATTAAATACTCTCAGGTCGCATAATTGTGAGCGCATTCAGAATTCTGGTGATGGCATGGGAAGCAATAAAAATCAAGGCTTAGACATGAATGTCCAGAAAGAAGGAAAAGCTATGTCTTCAGCAAATACCGGTGAGCCAAGATCTAATAGAAAAGTGGTCAACCTTTCTTCCCAAGAATTAGATCCTCTAGTAACCAATGTTCTCAGCAAGGGTATGGGGTTTGCAGTTGCTCCTAGAAGCCTCCCCATTGAGAGCATGATATGCAGCATAGAAGATGGGATTAGTAACCTCCCTCTGGATGAAAAAGAAGCATTAAGGCAGGAAATTTCTCTCATCATGAGAAAAGCCAATGCTCCCAAAAGCAACCTGAGTAGGGAGGAACAAAAAGCTTTCAAATCTTTGCGGAACAATGACAAGGTGGTGGTTCTTAAAGCAGATAAAGGAGGAGCAGCAGTCATCTTAGATAAAGAAGACTATGTGCGCAAAATGAATGATCACCTAAACTGTGGCAGTTATAAGAAGTTGAACAGTAATCCCATCCCCAAAATCATGAAGGATGTAAAAAAGATCATCTCAGATTCTAATCTCGACGGAAAATTAAAGAAGAAATTAACCCCATCTTGTGAAACCATCCCTAGAATCTATGGATTACCCAAGATCCATAAGGAAGGGGTTCCCCTTAGACCCATTGTCAATACTATTGGCTCCCCAACATATGAGCTTGCGAAATATGTTGCTAAAATCCTTAAACCCCTTGTCGGAAATACTGATTCCTTCATCAAAGACTCCCATGATTTTGTGAATCTAATCAAAAATGAAAAGATGGAACGTGATGACATTCTTGTTAGCTTTGACGTGGTATCCTTATTCACAAAGATTCCTCTTGATGAAGCCATTCAGGTTATAAAAGATGTTACTGATCCGGGGACTGCAAAGCTGGCGGAAATCTGCTTGAGGTCAACAGTATTCACCTTCCAAGGAATATTTTATGAGCAGACAACAGGTGTGGCTATGGGATCACCCCTATCACCGATCATAGCCAACTTGTATATGGAACACTTTGAAAAGAAGGCCCTTGAATCTTATCCTTTAAAGCCGGCGTGGTGGAAGCGTTTTGTCGATGATACCAACATAAAATGGACCCATGGTAAAGCAGAACTTGATAAGTTTTTCATTCACTTAAACTCCATCTTTCCAGAAATAAAATTTTCGATGGAACTTGAAGAAAATATGAGCATCCCATTTTTGGACGTTCTTATCATCAGAAAGGAAGATGGCTCTCTAGGCCACAAGGTTTTCAGAAAGTCAACCCACACGGAAAGTTACCTCCATGCGGATTCCCACCATCACCCGGCCCAGAAGTTTGGTGTTCTAAACACCCTTGCCATCAGAGCCCTTCGAATTTCCGACTCAGAGCATCTGAATGAAGAAAAGAGGCATTTGGTTTCAGTTTTCAAGAATATAGGCTACAAAGAGCATGAGATTAAAAAAGCCATAGAGAGAGCTGAAAGAAAGTTGTCATCTCATGAGCATAAGGCGCAAGATCAACCTCAGGGTAAGATTTTTCTTCCTTATATCCTTGGTGTTACAGACAAAATCGCTAAAATCCTAAGAAAGAAGAACATTTTCACTCATTTCTCAGCTCTGGGTACCATCAGACAAGGTTTGAAATCTGTTAAAGATGATATTGACAATCTTCAGCTTAAGGGAGTCTATAAGATAGACTGCTCTTGTGGAAAAAGCTACATAGGTGAAACAGGTCGCTCCCTCCAGACAAGGCTCAAAGAACATGGCGCTGATATCAAGAATGGAAGATCTCGTACCTCAGCACTGGCAGAACACTCCTTGAAGACTAAGCACCATATTTGCCTGGAAAACGCTTCTATTATCGCAAGAGAGGAACACCATCAAAGACGGAAGATCAGAGAAGCTCTTGAAATTATGAAGTATCCTCAGAATCTGAACAGAGACAATGGTTTAGAAATTAGCGGAAGCTGGCTGCCCTTGATCAATGAAGTTAAAAGTCGCCATCCCATCCCCAGGTAATGCGTCCTCAGGTATGTTGTCCTCAGGTATGTTGGCCTCTGTTATTCTATAATAATTTAATTTCTTTCTATATAGAGCTATCAATTAATTTATTCATTAGTTAACTATATATTAACTAATAGAATGTAATAAATATATAAAATTTATTAATTTATTCTTTATAATATTTATTATAAGAATTATTAATTTATTACAATACATTAGTTTTATTATTAATTATTAATATAATATTTAATTATTATTATTATTATATAATAATAATAATTAATCAATTATTATATATTATTCAAATATAAATAGAAATTAATTATTTATTATAAAATAATTAATTATTATTAATATTGATTTATACATTAGTTATTTTATTAATATATGAATTATTATATTAATCTAGTATAAATAATTAATTATTAATAAGATCAAATATTTATTAATTTAATTTATTTGTAAATCAAATAGTTGATCATTATTATTTCAAATATATAAAATTTTTATATAAAAAGTCTATATTAATTTATATATCAGCTATTTTATTAATTAAGATATGAATTATTATATTCTCTATTTTAATTATTAATTATTTATATTTTCTAATATAATTTAAATTAATATATTAATCAATAAATATGAATTAAATTTATTATTTAGGTTAGCTGTAAATATTAAATCATTTATAATATGTTTTGATCTTATTAATTTAGTTATTAATTAATAATTGGTATTATTAAAATTTTTAATTATTATTATTTAGTAATAGTTAATTATTTATTATATAATAATTGTTTATTATCATATTAATATTATATTAATTAATGTATAAGTTATTATTATATTAATTTATTTTAAATGATAATTATTAATAATATTTAATATGAAATAAAAATAATAAAAAATAATAATAATATAAAATTAGGATTCTAGCCGCCTGTTTGTTCCTCCTTTAAATAATTTTGGCCTCGTTAGTATTTATTCTCCCTGCTTGCTCTTCTTTTATCATCATTCTTCAACCCTGATGATGGATCCCACTTGGGATTCGAAACGTTGGTTCAAAAATGTTTATACTGTGGATTCTCCGGTCAATTCAAAAGATAAAAACCACAGATCTCTCAAATCCAGAACACATATAACTAAGAATGAGAAAGCAATCACACATGAACACAGAAGAATACTCTGGGGAAAGCCTTAGCTTAAAACCTCGATCTCTGTAATATCATACAAGTGGAAATATGTTCAGATTATACAAAGCTTCAGCTCACGAGCTATCCAGCTCTCAGTACAATCCCTCTGTTACTCATAGACAATCAAAGGCTTCTCACAAACCTTCTCCTCTGCCCTCCAAGCCTCCTATTTCCTTGCACAATTTCTCCTAGGGTCCAATGCTGCCACCTGTGTGAATTTACCTCTCACACAACACATTAAACTCAGAAGTAACCGCGCAAACCTGAAGGAGATAATTCCTTCTGCATGGATGAGTTTCCTATATAGGAAAAATCCTCCAACTGATAGTACATTGTCCCTTCCTCTGATCTCAACTGGGTCTCTGACTGAACTGACATGCATGAGTTATTTATGAGAGAATATTCAGTTATCTGAAGAGCAGCAGTTACATGCATGCACGCATTAACTAACTGAACTCACAATTAATTCCACAAACTGTTGGAACTAATCTAACTGGACTTAACTCAGTTAATTGAGCTAACTAATTACAACTCAAAGTACAACGCATCCTCATCTCCTTAACTAAGGGATAAATTCCTCAATCAATGGAGAAATTGTTGCATGTATTCACATAGACTTCATGTTTGATTTTCTCCAACTAATTAACTCAAGATGAATTAATTAATTATTAATCAAACAGCTGCTAAGATCAAATTCGAATTTTACTTCTAAATTTTAGTTTAGGGACTAACTAAAATTGGAATCCATCCCGAAATGTTATTTATAGAAATGCTATTTTTAGCACTTCCATTTTTCATTCCTTGTTGCTATGTCCAACACTGGTACCCGAACTACTATTTATAGCATTTTTTGTTGCCATTTTCAACACTCCCTCTCAACAAGAAAGGCATTCAACTCGAACCCAATCCTGAACCTTTGGAATGTTCTACATGCAACACTGCTCCCAAGTGTTATTGCTCTAGTGACTCTAGAAACAAAAAAAACTCCCAACTGACCTCTCTGTTGGGCTAGAAACACCCTCTGATGCTGAAGCTCCCTCTGCCACTGACAAGTGCTCCCTCTCTGACCTCTGAGATGCTACAACACTCCATGCATCTTGCACCATTGCACACTTCTCTGTGCCATCCTGCACTGGTGCAACACTCCTGTGCCTCTCGCATTGCTGTAGCTTGTTAGCTCTGCATAGTCTTGGGACTCCTGCACTGTAGCTCTCTCTGCCACTCCATTTGCATCTATCTCTACCCAATCAGCCAGTCCTGCTACTCCTCGTCAGGGCTCCCGTAGCAAGGTCTAATCCAAGACGTTGGGTACCTCGAGGATCCTGCCCCTATTTCAGCCTTCATGAGACTATCACTTCACATCGCCCCACCTCTCACCTGGAGGTATGACTGCATGTGATCCCTCTGCCCACTTGGCTTGAAATTTCCCCCTACTGGAGTTCTCTGCATGAGAGGATGCCTCCACTCTGTCTCCTCTCGGCTTCCCTAGTTGTGGCTGCTCCACAACCTCCTGAAGCTACTTCACCAATCGTGGCTCCTCCATAATTGTCTGAGACTTCGTCTAGCACTGCATGTTGAGAGGTAGTGTACTCTCCCTCTCAACCACCAAGTCTCCAATAGTTGCCTTGCTCCTCAAGGCTTTTCATGCATCTTGAACCTCAAGAGCATACAGGTTCTTGACTCGTGAACCGATCTGCTTCACTTGTCTCATGGTGATGTGTCGAAGGAAAACCTTTCCCTTACTGAAGACTACATCATAGACTTTGTATTCCAGTATTGCGATCGACACCAAATTTTTCCTCAGTCCTGGTACATACTTGACATCAGTCAAGCTAATGCGAGCTCCATGCTCCCTCTGAAAAACAACCGTGCCTACACTTGAGACACTATACTTTTCATCATTACTCATTGCTATGAGTATCTGGAGATCTTTCTCCTCCAAGGTACTGAACAAACTCTAGTCATTGGTCATGTGGAAAGAAGCTCCACTGTCAAGAAACCAAGCACATCCCACCATGGATGAAACCATGCGTGCGAAGAGGGTGAAATCCAACTCGAACTGTGAGGCAAATGCCTCACCTTCAGATCCTTCCTTGGATCCAATCTTGGATTTTTCAGTGCACAATTCGTAGCAAAATGGCCCACCTCATGACAATGAAAGCATCACACTTTCGATTTGTCAAACTTCTTCCCAGCATGGGAAGAACTCGATTTGGGATGAGAATCCTTCTCCTTCCCTTTCTTCGCCTTACTCGCTAAGGCGCAATTTTCTTCATCCTCCTTGGATGAAGAACCATCTCTAGTGCTTCTTCTTATCTCCTCCTGCATCAGATCTGACCAAAGTCGTTCCCAATCTGGCAGTTTTTCTCTTCCATTAATTGAGTCTTGGTAGCTATGCCAGCTCTTAGGAAGACTGAGGAGCGCAAGACTCACCATGTCATCATCGGCTGTCGTGATCCCTACACTTCCAAGCTCATCCCTGCAGGTGGTGAGCTTGTTCAGATATGTAGAGATCATGTCGTCCTTTTCACACTTGATTTTCCAAAGCTTGTCTTTTAGCCCTAGCTTCCTCTGATTGCTTCTGTTCTGATATAGATCTTTCAATGTTTTCCACATTGAAAATGGTGTCTCCTTCCCATGGAGAATCGAGACTATTTGGTCTTGAACTCCCTCTAGAAGGATTCTCCTTTCTCTAGCCACACATTTCTTCCATTCTGCCAATTCTGTAGCATTAGCCGATGCAGGCTTAGGGACTTCTTGATCAATGAAGTCCTTTAGACCGTTATCCTCTAATACTGCTTCCATGCAATCCTTCCAGGCTATATAATTCGAGTTGCCATCAAGGGCATACTCGAGTCTTAAACCATTGAACGCCATTGGTGAACTTGAGATGTGATAAGAACTTGATTTCTATATTCAGGAACCTCAAACTTCAAACTTCTCCCTTCTTGTATACTGTTCCCTCCTTTGATCACCTTTTCTCTGGTACCATGTAGAATTTCCCACTGTAGATCAACAGATTATGCAATATACTAAAGCAAAATACAAGATCTACTTCTACAACAAACTTTGCGGAAGCTTAATCGAATATGAGCAAGATCAATAGAACAAATATAACTGAGAATGAGAAAGCAATCACACATGAACATAGAAGAATACTATGGGGAAAGCCTCAACTTAAAACCCCTATCTTTGTAATATCATACAAGTGGAAATATGTTCAAATTACACAAAACTTCAGCTCATGAGCTATCCAGCTCTCAGTACAATCCCTCTGCTGCTCATAGACAGTCAAAGGCTTCTCACAGATCTTCTCCTCTGCCCTCCAAGCCTCCCATTTCCTTGCGCATTTTCTCCTAGGGTCCAATGCTGCCACCTTTGTGAATTTACCTCTCACACAACACATTAAACTCAAAAGTAACTATGAAAACCTGAAGGAGATAATTCCTTATGCATGGACGAGTTTCCTATATAGGAAAAATCCTCCAACTGATAGTACACTGTCCCTTCCTCTGATCTCAACTGCGTCTCTGACTGAACTGACATGCATGAGTTATTTATGAGAGAATATTCAGTTATCTGAAGAGCAGCAGTTACATGCATGCAAGCATTAACTAACTGAATTGACAATTAATTCCACAAACTGTTGGAACTAATCTAACTGGACTTAACTCAGTTAACTGAGCTAACTAATTACAACTCAAAGTACAACTCATCCTCATCTCCTTAACTAAGGGATAAATTCCTCAACCAATGGAGAATCTGTTGTATGTCTTCACATAGACTTCATGTTTGATTTTCTCCAACTAATTAACTCAAGATGAATTAATTAATTATTAATCAAATAGCTACTAAGATCAAATTTTACTTCTCAATTTTAGTTCAGGGACTAACTAAAATTGGAATCCATCCCGAAATACTATTTATAGCAATTATATTTTTAGCACTTCCATTTTTCATTCCTTGTTGCTATGTCCAACACTGGTACCCGAACTGCTATTTATAGCATTTCTATTTTTAGCATTTCTTGTTGCCATTTTCAACACTCAGTATACTGTTCATAGCTCGGATAACCTTTGCTCTGATACCATGTAGAAATTATGACTGTAGATTAACATGATAATGCAATATAACTAAAGCAAAATACTTTAATCTACTTCTACAATCAAACTTGCAGAAGCTTTATAGATTTGAGCAAGATCAAGCAGAACACATATAACCAGAAGAAGAATCAATGCACATGAAACACAGAATAATACTCAGGGGAAAGCCTCAGCTAAAAACCCCACTATTTGTATTATCATACAAGTTGGAAATATCTTAGAATTACACAAAGCTTTAGCTCTCACAGCTAGCCAGCTCTCAGTACAATCCTCACAGATGCTCACAGGCAAAATAGACTTCTCATAAGTCTTCCACACTACCCTCCAAGCTCCTATTTCCTAGTGCAGTTTTTCTTGGGTGATCCTACTATTACCATGTGTAACACTGATCACTCACACTGATCTCACACCCTGTAAAACTGCGCAATCCTCAAGGAATGAATTCCTTCTGCATGCATGAGTTTTCCTTATAGGAAAATTTATGCAACTGATAGTACAATGTCCCTGTCTTTAATCTCAACTGGGTCTTTCTCAGAATAGACATGCATGAGTTAATGATGAGAGAATCTTCAGTTATCTGGAGTACACTAGTTGGATGCATGCATGCATTAACTGATTGAACTCACAATTAGTTCCTCAAACAATTTGGAACTAATCTAATTGGACTTAACTTAGTAAACTGAGCTAACTAATTACAACTCAAATACAACTCAACCTTATCTCCTTAATTAAGGGATAATCTCCTTAATTTAAGGGATAATTGTTGCATGACTTCACAAAGACTTCTAACTTGAATTTCTCCAACTAATTAATCCGTAGTGAATTAATTAATTATTTTTCAAGCAGCTGGTGAGACTAAATTCGAATTTTAATTCTCAATTTTAATTCAAGGACAACTTAAAATTGGAATATTCTTGTTTCCACATTTCAATGAAACAAACCACTTTCAATTTCAAGATTTTTGGAGGGAAAAAGTCCCACCAATCAAGGGGTACTATTCCCCACTAATGATATAAATTGAAGGCTTTGAACTAAGAAGGCTCTTTCTAATCAGTTTGTTTTTCTTTTATGCTATACAAGATTATTTTTGTCTAAGAATAATTCTTGAATTTTAAAGGATGTGTCTAGTTTTAATATGATAATGCAAGGTCCCTGTTTATCTCATTTATGGTGATTTTCTTGGGTTCTTGAGTTCCTTGGGTAGGGCCCACCCAAAGGCTTTCAAGAATCCCTACACATTTTACTTCCTCATGTGTTTCTTTTGCTCATAGGAAAGTTAGATCCCATAGATAGTTAGTTCACTCAATACATAGTTTATTGATGCTTTTGTTATAAATTTATTCAAATCATTTTCATGAGCACAAAGCAATTTCATACTCATTTTAAGCTTTCATTGCTTAACTAGGTAGTTTCCTATAACAACACTAAAGTTTCATGTAGACTCCATGATTATTGTTTTAAAACAACCATGATTCTTTCATTTAGGATTTTTTCTCCATATCAATGCATGTTTTTCTTATAACACCATCAATGACATTGGGCTATGAGGGTTAATAGAAAGGAAATCATGGATTGGATAGTCTTCATTGAATTTGATTATGAATCTTTGTATTTTCTTGTACTTTGAATTATGCAACATAAGTTAATGGTATTTCTCTTTCTGCAACTTAAATTAATGATATGTATGTTTTTGCAATTCGATGACATCACTCTTCCTTATTTGCAACATTTATTCAATGTTAGATTAGTTGTGGTCGATTAAGTAGGATTTTATTTGAATGATTTCCTTATAGTTAGATTTTTAATAGACAAACATGGATTGATTCCCTTTACCTAAACCATCACCCTCATTCTCTTGGATCATTGACATTAGTATATGCATCATAGGTGCAAGGAAATGTTTCTCACATATATATTTCACATTACTTCTTAAGTTTGTACAAGCCCTATGTTGGTAATTAAATTTGAGAGCAATAGGAGGATGGCATTATTGTTGTAATTTTGTGGCCCATCACCCTTTTAATGTCATTGCTAGGGATGCGATAAAAGTTTGCATTTTCTTCATTTATCATCAAGTTGACTACATTAGTTTTTGTTTCAAAAATAAAAGTATTAATAGACAACATGCATGCCTCAACTTAGAGATAATTCATGAAGATTCATACACAAAACCGCACTTCGAACTAAGAACTAAAATAAACCACAAAAGTTTCATTGTGAGCCTTCCTCTCCATAAGTAGAAGACCTTACAAACTTTTCAGATAGATAAGCTATAAAATTTAAGGACTCCTCTGAAGGAAAGGGAGCTCCATCTTAATAAACCATGGACAAAGAAGAAGAACCATAGGATATTTTTGAATTTCTTATCATGACAACTAATGGAAAAGAAAAAATGATGAACATCATTCCCTCCGTGCTACCTCATTTATGTCGATTGCTTACTCTTTTCATTAAGTTTGATGTTGTGTAGGACCTATTAATATACAACTGAGGAAAAAGAGATTACACGTTTTCCTCTATTTGAAGTATGTGGCCCTAATATGATTTATGAGATTATAAGGCAATAACATCTCTAGCTAGGATCAATTGAAGCAAAATTTTAGTGACAAATACAAAGATTGTTATAGAGGTATAAACAATAGAAATGAAATCTTTAGGATGACCCAAGGAGAAAATGAGTCTTTGTAAGACTATGAGGAAATGTTTCATCTCAGTTACAACAGAGGACACAATTACACTCTGGATGAGGACTCACTCAAAATTGTTTTGTTGAGAGGAGTCAAAGAAGAACTCATGGAGACACTTAATCTCCTATTAGATTGGGATATCTATCAATTGAATTATGGGGACATCAATCAAATCCTTAGGAACCATTCCATAGCTAGTGAGAAAAAGGGAAGAAATGATAAGAGTCTAGTAAATTCTTTTCCCCCTTCCTGTGTAACCAAAAAAAATGAAATAGAAGGAATACTAGAAGATATGAAAAAAAAAAACTTTGTGAATCATTAACAAGAGGAGGTAAGATTTCTTAATTTTGTTCTTTAGGTGCATTGATTTATGTTTAAAGTTATTATGTTCCTTCTTATGTTGCATTGGTTTGAAAATATAGTTCTTTTTTATTCCCTAAAGTACATTGAGTTTTATAAAGTGTGATAGTATTTCCATCTTTTGGTATACTAAATCTAGTATTTTATTCTTTACATAAATATACATATGAGCACACTATTAAACATGATTACGTCTCTTTATAATGCTGAAATCGAAAAAAAGAAGGAAAAATTAGTACAAGAACATCTTAGCATATAGAGAAAGTGATACATAAACAAAGAAAACAAAATTAGAAAACATAATAACATGCAAAGAACCAATTAGTATTAGTACACAACACAAAGAAGACAAAATACCAAACCCAAATAGAAAATGTGACAAAACATAGGTATAGAAATTGGAAGAGACTGTGGGAGGAAACAAGTTTCACTTGATAGGAGTTGTTAAACATGTTTATGCCTATGAAATTGAGTCACTTCCTTAAAACATATCCCTTTAATTTTTCCGCCCTAGTTTTGTTGTGACATTCCACACATCTCCTCAACAATTAATTTTGGATTTCATGTATAGAAAGAGAGGTTACAAGAGGATATGTGCCATGTCAAATATGTTATTCATAAGGTGAGTTTTTAAATTGGAAAATTGTAGATTACACAATTAATGATCAACTTCCTCAAATTTTGCTTGGATATTCATCCATTATTTTTAGAAAGAGAGGTTACAAGAGGATATGTGCCATGTCAATATGTTATTCATAATTTGAGTTTTTAAATTGGAAAATTGTAGATTACACAATTAATGATCAACTTCCTCAAATTTTGCTCGGATATGCATCCATTATTTTTAGAAAAGGAAAAATTATTTTGGTAAGTGATTTGAGAATATTTGTTAATTAAATATATAGTTTTGATTCAATCCTTAAAATTATAACCAACCTAAATTCATCTTAATTCTATATTTTTAATAACCAATCTAAATCCATCTTAATTCTACATTTTTAAGTATAAAGATCCAAACATATATATATTTTTAAATATATATATATATATATATATATATATATATATTTTAAATTTTCAATTTAATCTTAACAATTTTTAATAAAACATATAATTAAAATAAATTTACACTAATTTAATTTATCATTAGATAATAATTTTAGTTTACACAAATTTAATGATTTTTTTATTATCAAATATATGTAAATCCAATAAAGTAAATATACCACTAAATTATAATTTTTCTTACACCATGATCTAACACGTAACATATCGATGACCTTATAATGGAGGCATCGTGATCTCTGGGATGCTTAAATAAATAGGGATAATGGCTACATAAATCGTAATATGTAATTATTATTATTATTATGCCATCATGTGAAGAGCAGAGAAAGATGGCTACATAAATCGTAATACAGAATTATTATTTCAAATAACTCTGGAGATCATCAAATATGGAATTATTATTTCAAATAACTATGGAGATCATCAAAATGAATATTGTAAGCTTTATTTTACGTTTATCATTAGGAACTTAACTCAAGGATAACAATGAGTTGAATAGAGGCCCAAAAAAACCGATTTTTTTTATATTTATATTTATCAATTATGAAATTAATATGTATTGTATTAAAATATAGGAAAGTAACATGTAACTTAAAGATAAAATTTTCACTAAAATATTTATTTTAATTTTAAATCTATTAAGTATTTTGAGGAATTAAGGAATTAAATTTTCAAAATTTACTTTTTTTTTTTAATTGTAAAATTTGAGTAAAAATTTACACTTTGAAAAAACTGTTTTTTTTCACTATTTGATAAATACAGAGTTAAGATGAATTCACACTAGTTTTTAAAGAAGAATTTATACTAGTTTTTCATATATATATATATATATATAAACATTTTTTTTGTATGTTTATTAATAATTTTTTAATATATGATGATGATTGATGTCTATTAAGACTAATTTGGTCTATCATACCTTAAGAAAGTAAGATATTAGTTGAGGTTCTTTAATATTTTATTTCTATGATCGAAAAGAAGGGAGAGAAGTGTTCCTAGATCACCATAGTTTTCATGACTTAACAAGTCTAGAAGGTTGGTAGTGTGGAAAATATTTTGAAAATTAGAACGAATGTGAGCAAAAGTTGGAAAATCCAAGAGAAAGTTATTTTCATTATCAACCCTCTTGGTATCTCAAAGATGAAAAACGTTTTCATCCTAAGGTGTTTTGGGAATAGTCCAATTCTCAGTTTCACTTTGAAGCTCATGAGAATTAGTTATTATTGTGGAAATGTTCATTTTTTCTTAGAATTGGTCAAGATAGAAAAATAATTCTGGTTATGAAGATTGGGTTGATCACCTCCTTATAATACATTATCTTTGTTTTTTCATCTAACTACTTATTATCCCAAAACTTATAGTAATAATATTTCTATATTTATTCTCCAAGATGATCCCCTCCTTTATCCCAAAACTTATAGTAATAATATTTCTATATTTATTCTCCAAGATAATCTTCCCATTTTTAGTATTTCATATTAGTAGCCTTCAATATTCCTACTTTATCATTAGTTAGTTGCTTAATCCCAAACTCCATGTATTCCAAAGAAAATATCCTCCTCTATAGTTGTGTTCAAGATAGTGCCCATGATGTAAGGGGATGTTGGCATTATGACTCAAGTTTGGCGCTATGGCACAGGTGTTGTCCTTGATGGCAGCAACTCACTCAAGTGGCAAATCACTGCTCAGGCTCTCAAAATAATAGAAAATGAGATACCCGCAAGTGCGCCTAACAAAACCCGCGGACCCGCAGGTGCCCCGAACAAGAAGAGCGGATATACCCGCAGGTTCTCCGAACAAAAGGTGCGGATGTAAAATTCACTCACTTTCATGTGGAAAAGCGTGCACACGTGGGAATGTTTATGATTGATCCCTGGTATTTAGTCCGATGTTTTTGATCCGTGGTATTACATTCAAAAGAGTTAAACCCAAGTATTGAGTCCTTGGTATTGTTTCTCAATGGTTTTGGTCCATGGTTTGAGAAAGGCCTACACTATTAAAAGGAAAGGAGATCATTTGGCCTAGACACTTGTGAATAATTGAATATCTTAAGACCTGAAATTTTTGGTGATCGGTTTGTGAAGCTAGATCCGAATCAAGGAGAAAACCGTGAATTATAAGGTGGATCTACTGATAGGTCGAGGTTTCTTTGGCGCATGATTAGATCTGTGAATTCGACAGACTAGGGTACAATTGAGGACTGATAAAGTGTTTATATCCAGAGGTCCACAGGCGAGATACGGCTCAGGTGCAGAGGTGCGCAGTCTAGTAGATGGCGCAGGTGCAGAGGTTCGTAGTCCAGTAGATGGCACAGGTGTGGAGGTCCGCAGTCCAGTAGAAGGCACAGGTGCGGAGGTGTGCAGTCCAGTAGACGGCGCAGGTACGGAGGCCCACAGTCCAGTAGAAGACGCAGGTGCGGAGGTGCGTAGTCCAGCAGACGGATCAAGTGCAGAGGTACGCTGTTGAGTAGACAGAGCAGGTGCGGAGCTGCGCAGGCTAGACACAGCAGAAGTGCGGATATTCGCAGGTTTCTATTGGTGAAGTTGTGGACCTTTCTTGAAATATTTGTTGGCTGCATTTTGTCTATTGCTGCAGAGTCCTGGGTTCAAATTACTGGTATTGCTTTTCTGGTTACTGTATTCTGAGAAGCTATTGGTTGATTCATTAGGAGATTGGTTGATTCATATGTACTTGATCATTATTTGAAGTTCATGGATCTAGTCTGAAAATTTATGAAACATGGTCCTTGGAAGAAAAGAAGTAGGTCAGCACCTACGTACTAGTAGCTTAGCTAGTACAAGAGCTAAGGGGGTTGTAGCTCCCTTCCAGGAGAGTTTGGAAAATGAGAGAGGGTTGTAGCTCTCTGCAGGTTGCAGCCTGCGTACTGGTAAAGGACTGCACCAGTACAGAATCATTGTAAAAAGAAGTTTCTAATTGAAAGAAGATAGAGACATATTGCAGCAGGTGGTTTTCACCCACATTGGGTTTCCACCTTGTATCTGGTGTTCTTTGCTGTGATTATCTGTTTTTCTTGTTCTTGTTCATTATTATATGGTATTAACATACAAATTAATGGTCAACATCTGAAGAATAAATTAAATTATAAATCTGGAAGGTATTGTGAAAAGAATTTGATAGTACTGATTCACCCCCCCTCTCAGTATTATTTCCAAGATAAGCTTGATAAAGGTAAGGAACCTGTCAGATGGAACAAGAAACAGAATGTAAATAAGAAAATCTATTACACTCATGAAGACAGTGATGGAATTTCAAATAGTGATGAAGATGAACAAGGTAACAATTTTAGACTTTTAATGGCCTTTGAAGATGATGATTTCATGGATGCTATAGATGAAGAAGGTCTGTATGAAGAGATTTCTAAACTCAAAATTTGTTTAGAAGAGAAAAATATGATTATTGATACTCTGCAATTCCAACTGGCTGAAAAAGAAAAACTTCATGAAAAATTAGAATGTGAAATTGTTGGTCTTAGAAAAGAGATTGAGAAAACAAAAGCTCTTAATCTTAGATTTGTTAAAGGATCTGAAACTCTAGATGAGATTATCAATGTGCAGCGTTCTCCACTAATCAAGACAGGTCTGGGATATAATGAAGAAGCATCTCAAGCGCAGCAACCATCCACCTCCAAAAGTTATCTTGATGCAACAAGGAGGAGTGAGCAAAGGTCAAATAGAAATCAGGGACAATTTACCTCAAGAATGAACAAAGACTACCAAGTAAATCAGGGGCAATCCACCTTAAGGATGAACAGAAGCTACAACCAGCCACAGGTAAAATCTTCCCAATTTGCCTCAAGAATGGATGTCAGTAGAAACTACAATCAGTTGGTTGGTAGATTTGATAATCGCAGGAGTTTATTCAATGGCCAATGTTTTTCTTGTCATAACTTTGGTCACAAAGCAGCTCAATGTGTTGCCTATAAGACAATCATGACTAGAGAAGCTCAAAAACAAAGAAGTATGACTGGGATCACGAAAAGAACCTACAATAACTTTTCTGCCCTTGAGAATGAAATTGAATGTTCTATTTGTAACAACTTTGGTCATGAAGATTCTGAATGCAGGAGCAGGTTTCGGCAAACAAAGGAACAAGCCTCAAATACCAAAACATGGAGAATGAAAGAATCGCAACCAGAAAGATGTGGTATAGCCTTATATGCGGAAGGGCAAGAAAATCAATGGTACATCGACAGTGGATGTTTGAAACATATGACGGGTGATAAAGAAAAACTTCAGTCATATAGTGCCTTAGAGAAGGAGAAGAAGGTCTCATTTGGAAATGACACCCCTGCGCTCATAAAAGGTAAAGGTTCTGTTCAGTTGAAAGAAAAGGTCAAAGTTGGAAATGTTATGTATGTTGATGGGTTAAAGCATAATTTATTGAGTGTTAGTCAGATGTGTGATCAAGGAACGGAGGTAATATTTCGATCAAATGGATGTAGTGTTCGTGATCTTGATACAGGAAAAACAGTGATCAAAGGCATAAGGACTCCAAATAATTTATACATATTCAAAGAAGGACAACATCAATGCTATCTAAGAAAGAACGATGAACACTGGTTATGGCACGGAAGATTAGGGCATCTTAGCTTCTCACAGATAAGGAAAGAATGTAAATACCAGGCAGTTCATGGTCTTCCAAACATTAGAATTCCAGACAATACAATTTGCAAATCGTGTCAGTTTGGTAAGAAAACTAGAACTAACTTCCCTGAGAAGGAAGGATCAGCTAGCAGGCCACTTGAACTTGTCCATACTGATGTATGTGGCCCATCTAGGAAAAGGTCACCTCAAGGAGAAGAATATTTCATATTATTCATTGACGACTTTTCCAGGATGTGTTGGATAGGACTTATGAAGCACAAAGACGAAGCCTTTGAAAAGTTCAAATCATTCAAAGCCTTGGTGGAGAACGAATCAGATCACAGAATCAAATGCCTTAGGTCTGATAGAGGTGGGGAGTTTACCTCGAATGAATTTTTTGACTTTTGTGAAGAACATGGAATAAGAAGGGAATTCTCTACAGCTAGGACTCCTCAGCAAAATGGAGTAGTGGAAAGGATGAACAGAACGGTTCAACAAATGGCTCGTGCTATGCTTGATGAGTCTGGAACTCCCGCAACCTTTTGGGGTGAAGCCGCATTTGTTGCAGTTGTTATTCTCAACAAGACAAATATCTGGGTGAACAACACTCAAACTCCTCATGAGCTATGGTATGGTGAGACTCCTTCGGTAAAACATTTCATATTTTTTGGAAGAAAATGCTATATTAAAAATAATGATGAAAATCTTGGCAAGTTTGAACCTAGAGCAGATGAAGGAATTCTCCTTGGTTATTCTCCTCACAGCAAAGCATACAAATGTTACAATAAAAGGCTTGGAAGAATTGTCGACAGCATTGATGTAGTGGTGGATGAAAAAGAAAACACTCCCAGGCAGGTAAGATCTGAAGATTTCGAAGATGATGAAGACTATCCATCAACATCAAATCAGATTCATGATGAAGAAGAAACCCATGAGGCACCAGAGGAACAGATAAGGATAGAAGAAAAGACTCCATCCATGTATGTTCAAAAGAATCATCCAGAATCTCAAATTTTGGGGCAAAAGGAGGCAGGCATACAAACAAGAAGAAAAATTGTAGAAGCTTCATGCTATTTGGCATTACTCTCCTCCACTGAACCACAAAATGTAAGAGAGGCATGCAAAGATGAATGCTGGGTCAAGGCAATGGATGAAGAACTTGAGTAGATCTTGAAGAAATATGGCATGGAAGATTCGAAACCAGTATGTACCCCTATGGTTACAGGATGCAGCCTCAGTGCAAATGATGAATCAACAACAGTGCATCAGCCAACCTATAGATCCATGATTGGAAGTCTGCTTTATTTGACAGGTACCCGACCAGACATCATGCATGCAGTGGGAATAGTTGGAAGATTTCAGGCAAATCCAAAGGAAACTCATCTTCAGGCAGTTAAGAGAATCTTCAAGTACCTTCAAGGAACTCAAAACTATGGATTATGGTATCCTAGAGATACAGATCTCACACTTCATGCTTATACAGATGCAGATTGGGCCGGAAGCGTGGATGACAGAAAAAGCACTAGTGGTGGTGCATTCTTCATGGGTTCCAGATTAGTATCTTGGTTCAGCAAGAAACAGATTTCAATAGCATTATCTACAGCTGAAGCAGAGTATGTGGCTGCTACATCTTGTTGCACACAACTTCTCTGGATGATGCAAACTTTGCAGGACTTTCAAATCACTTGTACTCCACCTATCTCCATCCTATGTGATAATACAAGTGCTATCAACATTTCAAAGAACCCAGTCATGCACTCAAAGACCAAGCATATACCTACCAAATATCATTTTCTTCGGGAACAAGTGCTTGAACAAAAGGTCAAGTTGGAGTATGTTCCCTCTAAGGAACAAGTTGCTAATATACTCACCAAACCGCTGCCCAGGGAGACCTTTGAATACCTCAGGCAAAAGCTGGGGGTAATTGATGCATCATCTTGCTATTGAATCTTGTTGGTTGTACGCGAGTTTCATATACGCGTACATTCGCTGGTTTATGGATTGGTCAAAGACCAAATGGCACAGGTTCAGGGGGAGCATATATTCTTCTAATAATGCATTGTTGGCATTATTGTAGAAGATATTGGAGGAGCAAGTATAGAAAGAGAACATGGATGCTGATCTGAATATTGCTGCTAATGTTTTGTCTCTATTTCCTTTGTCAAGGTCATGTAACGGCCTATGTCTGGGATGAATGATATAATGTACTTGGTTGTCATATGTAAATTTCTAATGTAACCCCACTTGGTTGGGAGGATGATCCCCACTTGATTGGGTGATGAATGTATGTATAGAGTCTTTTGATGATAGGAAGGTCATTTATGGTGTATGGTGGATTATGGTTCTTCTTGAAGAAAATTTATTTTGCAGATCTGGCCTACAGTCAGGGGGAGCACGATCAGCACAACAGAGCAGAGTTTTCAGCATGTTCTCAGGGGGAGCATAACCCTTTGCCCTTGATGACAAAGGGGGAGAATGACTTTGAGGGTCTTGGGGTTGCCATCAAGTCCAAAGGGGGAGATTGTTGGCATTATGACTTAGGTTTGGCGCTATGGCACAGGTGTTGTCCTTGATGGAAACTCACTCAAGTGGCAAATCAATGTTCAGGCTCTCAAAATAATAGAAAATGAGATACTTGCAGGTGTGCCTAACAAAACCTGCGGACTCGCAGGTGCCCCGAACAAGAAGTGCGGACATACCCGCAGGTTCTCCGAACAAAAGGTGCGGACGTCAAATTCACTCACTTTCATGTAGAAAAGCGCGCACATGTGGGAATGTTTATGATTGATCCTTGGTATTTAGTCCGACGTTTTTGATCCTATGGTTTTGGTCTGTGGTATTACATTCAAAAGAGTTGAACCCAAGTATTGAGTCCTTGGTATTGTTTCTCAATGGTTTTGGTCCATGGTTTGAGAAAGGCCTAGACTATAAACAGGAAAGGAGATCATTTGGCCTAGACACTTGTGAATAATTGAATATCTTAAGACCTGAAATTTTTGGTGATCGGTTTGTGAAGCTAGATCTGAATCAAGGAGAAAACTGTGAATTATAAGGTGGATCTATTGATAGGTCAAGGTTTCTTTGGCGCATGATTAGATCTGTGAATTCGACAGACTGGGGTACAATTGAGGACTGATAAAGTGTTTATATCTGGAGGTCCGTAGGCGAGATACGGCTCTGGTGCGGAGGTGCGCAGTCCAGTAGACGGCACAGGTGCGGAGGTCCGCAGTCCAATAGACGACGCAGGTGCAGAGGTGCGCAGTCCAGTAGAAGGCGCAGGTGTGGAGGTGCGAAGTCCAGTAGACGGCGCAGGTGCGGAGGTCCACAGTCCAGTAGAAGACGCAGGTGCAGAGGTGCGCAGTCCAGCAGACAGATCAGGTGCGGAGGTACGCTGTGGAGTAGACAGAGCAGGTGCGGAGCTGCGCAGCTAGACACAGCAGAAGTGTTGATATTCGCAGGTTTCTATTGGTGAGGTTGCGGACCTTTCTTGAAATATTTGTTGGCTGCCTTTTGTCTATTGCTGCAGAGTTCTGGGTTCAAATTACTGGTATTGCTTTTCTGGTTACTGCATTCTGAGAAGCTATTGGTTGATTCATTAGGAGATTGGTTGATTCATATGTACTTGATGATTATTTGAAGTTCATGGATCTAGTCTGAAAATTTATGAAACGTGGTCCCTGGAAGAAAATAAGTAGGTTAGCACCTACGTACTAGTAGCTCAGCTAGTACAAGAGCTAAGGGGGTTGTAGCTCCCTTCCAGGAGAGTCTGGAAAACGAGAGAGGGTTGTAGCTCTCTGCAGGTTGTAGCCTGCGTATTGGTAAAGGACTGCACCAGTACATAATCATTGTAAAAATAAGTTTCTAATTGAAAGAAGATAGAGAGATATTGTAGCAGGTGGTTTTCACTCACATTGGGTTTCCACCTTATATCTGGTGTTCTTTGGTGTGACTATCTGTTTTTCTTGTTCTTGTTCATTATTATATGGTATTGACATACAAATTAATGGTAAACATCTGAAGGATAAATTAAATTATAAATCTGGAAGGTATTGTGAAAAGAATTTGATAATACTGATTCACCCCCCCCTCTCAGTATTATTTCCAACAGGGGAATCATAAAGATTCTTAAAATAGAAGATGGGGATATGTCAGGTTGCCCCAACTGTCTCCCAATATGCAAGGACAAAACAACACCCACAAGCACAATTCTATGTTGTAGAATCCAATTATGGAAATTCAGAACTATATTTAAAATGCACAGTCAAAATCAGATTGGAGACTTCCTTAAAAAATGCTATGATATCTCTCTATGATGCCTTCCAATCCCTTTTTACACCTCCCCCAAGTCACATGGGCTTCATCTCATAAAGGGCATGACTAGAAAGTCGAAACAGGCTCTCAAAACCTCATACGCAACCCAAAAATTGTCTTTGTTGTAGGTGCTATGAAATATTTTCATAGTGAGCTGTGAAATATTTTCGTAGCGTTTTCAGAAAAATATCTTTTCAACTTTCGAGAAGCCGAAATGACTCGAACTTTCTCCCACTCGATTATATATGGCCCTGAGTCTCTCCTTAACACCACACATGACCTCATACACCCTTCTTCATGGGGATTTACCTCTCTAACTCATAATTACCAAGTAGGAACAAATCTACAAGGTTTTTGGAAAGCACACTAACAAAATAGGTCCTCTGGTTTTTTCTTCTAGAAACACATCATACATCGATAGAAAGCACGTAGTCACTATTTCCACAGTTCTTCTATAGACTTTACTACAAGAATCCCACACAGGAACATGGGTAACCTTACCAAACACTTTACTAGTCAAATCAGTTAAAGAGGTATTAACTCAGGTACTCTGCTTTTCTCTCACAACACTCATTCACACACAGTTGCAAAAACCCATTCCATCGCGGGCGTCACATCACAAGAGACACACACTCATTCATATCCAGAACACATAGACACTTCCCTCCTCTAACCTTAAGCTGGCTCGAAAAGAACCAATATACAAAGGGACACTGCACCATGATGGAGGCTTCAATCACACAGGTTCTTAACGTGACATAGTATGAACACACACATAACCAACTACAATGCAGGGACTAAGTCCAGGTAGGTTAACAACATCTCATCTTGCTCACAAGTTCTCATATGCACTGCCATATGCCAGTAGTGTCTATACTCACCCACAAACTCGCAATCACACATTCTAAATACTCTAGAAACCACTACAACAACCATATGAAGCTACAACTTCATACATATAGGTAAATAAATAGTAAATTCAAAAAAACATTTAAACCAAAACATATCAATTTGATATAAAATCACACAACCATGACCTCTCTCAACACCTCCAGATTCGACATGAAGGCATAGCACCATTAGAAATTGCCAACACATTTCGATTCTTAACAAGTGGAGATAAAAAATTTCAGTGATAATATACAAACAAAGGAAAATACATGCATAGAGGCATATAAACACAACTGCTCATTAATCAAAATCTGCATACATTAAGTTGGCCATATTTTACAATGTGGGCATGTGCAACCCAAACTTCTCATCCTTTCCCTCTCCTCCTAGCATTGGAGCTCTCCTATCTACTGCTGCACTTCTGCCTCTTTTGCACACCACACTTCTCGAACACTCATTTCTTTATAAGGAAAGCTAACATGGGTAACCAAGAGTCACGAGTGATAGTTCATTTCACCTTCTCACAAATATGGGAAACTGAAGCTACATTAATTACATTTACATTAGTAAATATTTCCTCCCATATCCTAATGCAAATATCTATCAAAACATTTGAAATATCTCCTAGCATCATCATGTGACCTCCCATCACAGTGGCAAGCCTCAATCCAGTCTTCCTCGAACTTTGTGCTCCATCTATGCACCTGCATTAGACTCCCAAGGTATGAAAAAAATATGAACTTATGGTCATATGCATTTGGTCTTCTCATGACAAATTAAACTTGTGAGTTGCAACATGCCTCTGCAGTAACAAGTTTCCACCTTTAAACATGACACCTCACCAAACTTTCTCCTGATTTTAGGATTTTGGAATCTCCCTAGTTCTCTTCTTTGGAACCCTACGAGCATTCCTTGCTCTAGGATGTTGCAAATCTCCTCACCTTCCTCAACTATAATATGCACAATGAAACAAATCTCTTACCATATACTTAACTCAACTTGTACCTTCTTTTACTGCTTCCGCTGCGAAATCTGAACTTTACTTGATTCCAAATTTTCCAGCTTTCCAGCACATCATAGGTTGTCTCTTCATCGAAAAAACTATACCTTCTTTCTTTCATTTTGTCAATTTTATCTTCTAACTCAGTCCTTGGCTTAAGTTTGTTGCCTTAAGGTTGCTCATCAAATCTTCATCTGATTCATCACATGTGTTCATCACCCTTAGGCTATCCCTCCATAACTACAACTCAATTACCTTGATATTTTCGTCCACTGAGCATTTATCTCTATCTCATATTTACCTACAACAATTCCATGTCACTCTCTTCTAGAAACTTCATCTGTAACCTTGGTCTTCCTCATCCTTATGTAGCAGTCCTCTCATAATATTTAGCTATAATTTGACTTTAGTTACTTCTTCATCAAGTTTGTACCAACTTGATTTGCTATGGCTTCTCTCTAAACCTTTACTATGACTCTCAGTAGTCAAAATGTCCTTCTTCTATGAGATTTTCCCTGCTCATGGTGAGATGCACAGAAGCCACTACATCAAGTTGACTCCATCAACCTGTTTCTAAATATCATACTAATCCCTTATGTGCCTAGTATTCTCCAAATATTTCTTCCGACTCATTCCTTTGGAATCTTCACATGAGAACTCTCTACTCTTCTAGATCCTGCATGCAATTTAATCACCTTCTTCATCTAAGAACTTTTTTGTTCTTCTTCACTCTCTACCACAAGTTTCCTTGCATCCTCAATTGCAACATTCATCACTACAACTTGCAATCAGAAACCAATCCACAATTAACTGAAAACAAATACCTTTATGTCTTTTTTCAATCTTCACATTAATTTTGTTGCATAATTCTTCTTGTTGTTGTCATCTCTTCGCTATTGCATACCTCCCTATTCAACACTATTCTTTTTTCTTATAGCTCTATTCATATTGACTTTCTTGTAGCAATTTTTCAGATGATTGAGTTATGTCCCAACTCAACCATCTCTTCTTCATCACTCATTTCTTTGGCACTTTTTTTCTTCCTCTTGTGAATTTCCTCTGAAGCCCTACTATGACTAACAAGAGTCATATTCATATTTATCTCTCATGACTCTCCTTGTCTACTAGTGAGCTACAACTAGACCTTCGTTTCTTTGTAACAAGTCTGCTACTTGTCACCCATACCAAGTCATCCTCTTGGTATCTTCTATTCTCTTCTCTTATTTAGGTTATTTGCAGTAGAACTTCTTCTTGAGCGCTCTTTCTCCTCCACTTTCAAACTTTTCGAGTGTTGCATCTTCAACTGCTCACTCTTCTTGATTTTTATATTAGGTTCTGTCACCACTTCTTCATCCAAGTGATTTTCTTGCTTCATATTCTTTGATATAGCTTACTTTCTATGACAAATGCTACCAATTCAATCACGCAAACACATTTCTTTTAATGACCAAAACATCACATTCAATGTTTAGAATATCTATCACAATATCTCATCTTCCACAATCTTTCTTGGATCTATATTCTGAAACAATTCCCCTCTCCAACCAATAGACTTGTTCTTTCTCAAGAACATATCAGCTCTTCACTTCCCTGCAATCACCTCACTTATTGTTGTAAGTTTCCTCTTCTCTCCAACCTCTTTTCACTATCAAGTTGTCCTGTAATTTTACATTACCTCTTCCAAGGTCTCTTATGCTTCTTCCACTAAATCCTCTTCAAGCGAGTTTCTTTCTCCTTGCACCACCTTAATTTATTGTTACACTTCATCAACTATGTCTGCACACTCCTTTTTTCATGACATTTATAAATCTGCCTATCCCTACATACATCACTTCTAATTTCCTGCTACATGGTCTTACCTCAAAATACATCAAAGTATCCTTCACTATGAGCTGTCAAACTAAAGGTATTTTTCCAGTTCTGATACCACTTAATGGGGACATGTCAGGTTTCCCCACCTGTCTCCCTATACCCCAGGAAAAAACAATGCCCACAAGAACAATCCTATGTTGTAGAATCCAATTCTATAAATTCAGAATTATATTTCAAATGTGCAGTCGAAATTAGATTGGAGACTTCCTTCACAAATTCTATGAGATATCTCTCTCATGCCTTCCAATCCATTTTCACACCTCACCCAACTCACATGGGCTTCATCTCATTAAGGGAACAACCAACAGGTTGAAATAGTCTTCAAAAGCTCATATGCATTCCAAAAACTGTCTTGTTGTAGGCGCCACGAAATATTTTCATAGCACGCTGTGAAATATTTTTGTATCGCTTTCAAAAAAGCATCTTTTCAACTTCTTGGAAGACGAATCAACTCGTCCTTTCTCCCAATTGACTCTACACATCTGTGAGTCACTCCCTAACATCACACATGGCCTCATATGCACTTATTCATGGGGATTTACCTCTATAACTCACAATTACCATGTAGGAAAAAATCTGCAGGGTTTTTGGAAAACACACTAAAAAATCAGGTCCTATGGTTTTCTATTGTAACAACATATCAAGAACCAACAGAAAACATGCAACCACTATTTCCACAATTCTTCTATGGACTTTACTACAAGAATCCCACACAGGAACATGGGTAACCTCACCATATGCTTTACCAGTCGAACCAATTAAAGAGGTATTAACACAGGTATTCTACTTTTCTCTCACAATGCTCACTCACACACAATTGCATAGAAACCACTCCATCACGGGCTTCATATCACAAGGCACATGTGCTCAGTCATATCCCTAATGCATATATGCTTCCCTCCTCTGGCCTTAAGTTGACCCAACAAGAACCAATACACAAAGGGACACCACACCACGATGGAGGCTTCAATCACATTTCTTAACATAACGAAGTAAGAACACACACATAACCAACTACAACGTAGGGACTAACTCCAGACAGTAAAAAAACATATTGGCTTTCTCAAAGTTCTCATACACACTAGAATATGCCAATAGTGCCTATACTCACCTACAAAATCACAATCACACATTCTAAATATTCCATAAACCACTACAACATCCATATGAAGCTACAACTTCATACATATAGGTAAATACATAGTCAACCGCAAAATACATTTAAACCAACACATATCAATTTGATATAAAAGCACACAACCATGACCTATCTCAATACCTCCAGATTCGAAATGAAGGCATACCACCATGAGACATTTCCAACATATTTTGATTCCTTACAAGTGCAGATAAATAAATTCAGCGATAATAGACAAACAGATGAAAATACACACATAGAGGCATATAAACACAATTTCTCTTAAAATATGCACACATTAAGTTGGCCATATTTTACAATGTGGGTATGTGAAATCCATGCCTCTCCTCCTAGTGTTGGAGCTTCTCTTATCTACTGCTAAATTTCTTTCTCTTCTGCACACCACACTTCTCAACCATTCATTTCTTTATAAGGAAAGTTAACACGGGTTCCTAGTGCTGGAGCCTCGATCTAGTCTTCCTTGAATTTTGTGCTCCATCTATGTACATACATCAATAGGTATCCTAGTTCTTTAATGGAATCAAATTATTTTCTTTCATTTTATGAACATGGATTTTCATCCAAAAGGTGAAGAAGATGCTCTTTCCTCCTATTTATATAGGATGTTTTCTTCCTTTTGATAATATCTTTGTACATATTTATTTTTTATAGCCTAACAATTTGATTAGGAGCATCTCTAATTGATTTTCTATCAATTTTACAATCATTTTTTTAACAAAAATTAGTAGGATTTATATTAAAATCTATGCTCGGAAACAATAATTATTTGGGAAATGAGTTACAATAAGTTCTCCTTCTTGTGACCTCCTTGAAGAGCTTCAATTAATAGAAATTTTATTATAAAACTAAGAAATCAATCTCATCTTGATGAGAGTAAGGAGGGAAAAGATCCAAAACTAAGCCTTCTAATTTTTCTTCCTACCATTTCATAGGAGTGGGAGTAAATTCTAACTAATTTCTTACACAATAAATGTTGAAACATAACATTTCCAATAATTTATAGTAGACGACACATAAGGTGTAAGAGAGTCCTCCTGAGTGGATTTATTTTTACTGTGATATTTCCTACTTATTGTTACGTGGGGAGGAATGCTGTATTTTAATCACTTATGAATAAGAAGGGGAAGAGGAGGAGGGTGTGTGATTCTTCTCAGTCCCCTTACCCAATTATTCTTCTTTTGATGTTGAAGGAACCTTTGGAGAGTTTAGGTCTAGGTATTCTTCATGTTTCTTTGAAGAGACTTGGTTTGGCATTGGCCAATCCTTTTAGATCTCAAGATTCTCATCTTTTGCCTCAGGGGCATTCGAGACTTAAAAGTTTTTTCTAGAAAGGGGTTGATGTGAAGATTCAACTTTACAAGTCTACTTATTCTTATTTCCTTTATTATTTTGTTTCCTTTTCACTTGAGTGAATCCTTTCTTATCTTCTTCTTGCCCTCTTTAGTAGGAGGTGATGGGTTCTCAGAAATTGCAACTTTTGGACAACTTTTCATAAAGTGTCCATAATCCTGACACATATTACACTTGAAAGGAACTTGTTCATAACCCAAAGGTTGTAGGTGAGACTGACCATCCATATTTAGATGAATTTCCTTAGGAACACATTTTGAGAAGTCTATTTCCACTCAAATTCTGGCATATGAAAGATTGTTCTTATGAGCCTTATCACTGCTGATAAATCATTCTAGTTGATCTCTTATATCCTTAAAAATCCTATCAGACCATCAAACAAGAGGGAGATAAGAAATTTTGATCCATAAAGGGGTAGAGGATATTTCCATCATGGGGTTAAACCGTGAAGACCAGTGAGTGAGAAACAAACATCTGCTACTCATGAAATAAGGACCCGATTTATAGATATGGTCTCTATGTTCCCGATTAAAAAAATGTAATGCCCATTTTCACAATAGAAAATGTTCGAGGGTTCATGATTTTCATAGTTGATAGAAACGCACTCTTTAATGACTTCATAACTTGGCCACAAGCCAATAAAATTTCCTGTAACCCTTTTTCTTTAAATGTTGCCACATTATTTTTTACTGAAGGAGAAATCCCTAGATCCAAAGAAGGATTGATTCTTCCTTCTTCATGGATTTGTTTGGGGTACTCATTTTGCATGAATTGAACTTCATAGCTAATATCACACTTGTTTGAAATCACTCAAAATCTATTCGCAAGCTACCCCTTGTAGCAGTAAAATCCAACAAATCGACAATAGACGTCGTTGAAATGTTGAAACTTTAAAACCATGAGAAATGAAGTGACATCGGTAGCATCAAGCACTTTAGTGGTGGCTAAATTTTAAACCAAAAATATTGCACTAGAAAACACAAATCAATAGAGGTAATTGAAACCTGTAGACATGATGGACTCTACACTAGTCATGGAAAATAAGTCCTAGAATGAGTTGAATGTGAGAACTGAACTAGCAAATGGAGCTTTCAAATTCTTGTAGGAGTTTAGGGCCATGGCTAGGCTTACCCTTGCCACAGAGGAGCCAATCCATCAAGTTCCATTCATAATATGATATGAAATATGGGTATTACAATTTTACAATTATTATCATACCAAGGGTTGGAAGTTATATTATTATTTTTTATAAGAAACTTTGGTAGAGAACTTGTTAATGGTAGAGGAAAGGATTGTAGTAAAATTTTAGTAGATGTGATCAATGTTACCATTATACATTAAGAAATCTAAATCCCTTTCTAAATCCTTTAAGAAGAGATCCATTTTAATTTTGTCAAAATGACTGTGCCTTTGACTCTCATAGTTCTCTTGCGTGTGGCTGGTGCAAACATCAAGGTTTATAGTTAAAGTTCAATGTTTGTGGTTAGAATCAAGCTTGTGTTCATTTAGGAGGTCAAAATTTACAATGTGATTGAGAACATGGGTATTAGATATCACATAATCCACAACACTACTACCAAGACCATGAATTCAAGTCATCTAAATAGAGGTTGGCCACTTATTAATTCCATTATAGATGATCATGTCTTAGGACCTATAGAGCTTGATTATCTCGATACCAAATAATTTGTGTGTGGAGTTATCATGACGAAAGGTGGTGAGAATATTTGTACTAGCCTCATATCTAATAGGTAATTAATAGTGATTTACAAAGGTTTGTGCCAAAGATAAGAAAGTATCATAAGTGACAAATTCTAGATCTATATACCACTTGGAAGCACTGCTGAAAAAGGCACAACTTAATACTATCATCCATTAAATATTTGGATGAACACCATAAAAGTTAAGTTGTGATATGAGCCACATGGCCTTCTCCAGGTTTTCCATCGAATTTTGGAATATCTACTAGCATCTTATGTAGAACAGGTGGCCATGCAATATAATGTTGTATGGGGTCATTCATCAACTTAGAAAGATCATTCAAAGCTATAATTTACAAGAAAGGAGATGTGAATGAAGCTTGGGAGTGGTTTGAGGCCCCTTGCGACCCAAGTGGAGGAGGTTCTCCCCCCATAATTGTATTTCCAGTATTAGGGTTATTCACAGGAGTGGGTTGGCCAAAATTGTTAGGTCCAATGTCCATGTAAACTTGTGATTCATTAATGGCCCTAGGATAAATGACCTTAGTGGCAAAAGAATTCCCAAGAGGTTGTTAAGCTCCTGGACCATAAGGGTATCTAAAGGGGTTATTGATAGGATTAGGAACCCACAGATTATACATGTAAAAATTGTTTTCCCCTGAAAAGGAATTATAAGAATCAAATGTATGACTCTGGAACATAGATCCTCCAAGCGGTTGACTCCCAAAAGAATTAGTTGACCCACTAGAAATGAAAATGCCCTCAACGCTGCTAAATGATGTCATGGCTATACTGAAAGGATTCTAACCATATGAAATCAATTATTAGGTATTGTCCTACTTCCCACTAAGATACTAGAACCCATTATGGGGCCCATGAAACTAGATGTAGAAGAAAAGTTAGACCCTACAACATTGGACATAGGTATACTAGACATCATGGAACTAGAACCTCCACTCCATGTGAATGGAGATCTAAAAGTCACTGATGTGGAGGAGCCCATATTAGATGTGGAAAGTGGCATAATTCTATTAAGATTATGCCTAAATAAGGAGAAAGAGTCATACAAGGATGTAGTGTGGAAATTCTCTGTGGTCAAAGGAATGGATGTGGTCGTGACATCTTGAAGACCTTTAGTCATTAAAGGTATGGAAAAAATAGTTTTTGACGCAGAATGATTAATGTTATCCATGGAAGACTTGGGTAAGGAACTATGCAAATATGTAGATAAGTCAACACCCCACCCAAGGAGATGGGTTCAAAGGTTTGGGGATGAGGTGGTATATCATGGACAACCACTCGAAGAATGAAAGGTTCAAGCCTTTGAGTAGAACCCAAAGTAACCTGAGACAATGATGTACTTACGTGTACATCTACAGGGAGATAGACCTACCTTGTAGGGGGAAAGGGCCACAAGTCCATGAGCATGCCACAAATGAGAATCCACCACGACAATGACCAAAGGTGACAAAAACATGTACAAAAAATTTCTAAGGCCACTAGATACAAAGAACAAACAAAACCCACTAAAAGGCTCATAAAGCAACAAACCAAGAAAATAAGAGTGGGAAAGGGATCCTAACGCCATAGAAGCTCACTTAATCAATTCACAGGTAAATGGTGAGGAAATGGTTGGGACAATTATAATAGGTACCTATGTAATGATTCAACCTAGAACCAAGTTCTATTCTAAGTTGTGGAGCACCCATTAGAAGAACCAAGTTATTCTACCTGAAATTTTCCCTACGTACAACAAGGACTAATTCCCTCACCATCACCTATGATATTATCATACGAAAGGCCACTAAGGTCACCACCAACAATAACACATCCTAGGGGGACATTCATCAAATATAACTACACTTAAGGGAAGCATATTGATCCTGAAGCCTCCTAAATGATACCCTGACGAGTGTGATGTATTTCTTGGATATAACCATCATTCGTTCCAAAAAGAGTTGAGAGGTCACTTGAAAGGTCCCAATGTAGCCTAGAGCTTAATCCTTATGTTAGAAGGTCTTCCCAGACCGTGCCACTGAAAGTGGATTTACACACCATATATCAAGATGCTATGTTTGTTTTCAGATCTTGTGGAAGTTAACCTCACTCCCCTATCCCAAGACCTAGCATATCTAATGTTAGTGTGCTACCAAGGAAAGAGAAAAATATTGAATTAAATTTGTTAAGTGCATTAATTTTAATGGTTTTTTGTTAATTCAAGGGTGACAGATGAAATTTTGATGATGTTATGACTCAAGTGATTCAACGAGACCATGAAAATATATGCACATGCAAAATATTAAGTTTCAATTAATCCTACCTAGAGTAAGGAATATATATTTTATTTTCAATATTAAACCATGCACATATTGCTCACTTATTTTTCATTTGACACTTTTCTCCTATCAATGAAAAGAGAAAACCAGTTGCAAAACAATGCAACAAAAGAATCAAAAGGAAACCAAGAAAAGTCTACCCAAAACCAAAAATCCCATATCTACCCACAAGAATGCACTAAGATGTGAAAAATTAGTTTTCAATCAAGAAATCAAGCTACAGGAAAAAAATTAGTGTAGGGCTATCAGTATAATGATTCCAGAGAGGTATCTGAACACCATTGTTCTTGAAAATAATCAAAACCCAAGAGGAAGGCTCACACCATAATAAAATAACTAAGTCTACAAATTTACATGCAAACTCAGTAAAAAAAGAAATGACCAAATCCCAAAGTTTTGGATTTAAAACACACCCCTACAGGGCCCAAAGATATGCAAAAATATATTGAGATATCTAAGCTTAACCCTTCAGTTTCCAAGGAAAAGAGTCTTCAATGCTCTGTCAAAGAAGGCCTAATTGAAACAGAGAGACTATCAACACTCCTTGGCTATTATGTAGACAAAAATATAAGGCTATCAATGCCATGGTCTAAATTGCAGTTGTAAAAGAGAGGAAACAAACTTAGATCCAAGAGGTTTTTAGATCTGGTATTCGAAACCAAGATTTTTGGAAGACTAATGGCCACCTTAAAAAACCAAGGAACCCAAAAATCCCAAAGCAAAATGAAGTATAATAGGCTAAAGAAATTTCCTTACTAGGATTTCCCTAGTATGGTCACCATTTTTAGTTAAGGGAAAATTTCACCTATAGTAGCAAGTTACCAAACCCAACAAGCCTTTCCTAGGGCTTGCCCAGATGGTGTGTGTGAATGAATAAGTGGAGCTTAGTAAACTAGATAAACCTAAGTACTTCATATTGCAAGAAGAAAGTAGAGAACACACCTCTTAACGCTAGATCCTTAACTTTGTTTGATGACACTAGCTATAGGAAGATCTCCCTAAGATCTTTTCTCTTCGATATCCTAGATAACTTGCACACAAAGAAAGAAACAAATTTGATCTTCTTGCAAACAATATTAGTGAAAAACATAATACATCAATTATATAACATATCATAGAACACGAGAGATGAAAATGGGGAGAATATTTATTACTCTATTCCTTGAATAGAACTTGAGTACATCATTGAGTTCTCTAAGCCTCCGCCCTTGATCTGCTTCCTAATATTTATGATCACTCGATGCATAAGTTTATCATGGTCGCAACACTCGAAACATCCCGTTATAAGTTCCTTTCATCCTCCTATGACTAGTGAAGAGCTCCATTTATATAGATTTCCATCATGATTAGCCTTCATTGAACCTATACACTTTCTTGATCGTATCTTTGGTGATGGTTAAGTTAGACCATATCAATGTTAATTTTAATAACCAATGATTATTTTAACTAAAGTTAATAAATTAGACTGAATCTAAGCTTATATAGTCAAACTTTTGTACTATTTTAGACCTCTAATGCAAAGAGGGAATTGATGGTCTACTGTTTTGGTTCCCACAACTAGGTCAAAGTGTTGCTAGACCTCCTGCTTCGGTTCCCACAACTAGGTAGGAGTTTTGATCCCTCAAAACACCTTTTTGTTTGTGTCACCAATCACAATTTTATCCTATGACCAGGCAAAGGACATGTCTATCTCCTTGACCCTAAGGGGTGGAATTTTTAGCTGTAACAATTTCCACCCCTATAGTCTTGATTCCACTATATGATAAATCAGTAAATATACATATAATTTATGGTTGTATAGAAAAACAAAGTTCCATGCTCATGGTTTCTAGGTTTTTGGACTTCCAATTTTTTCTTAAGGATTTGTCCCTTGGTAGGGGATACATGTTGGTTGAGGGATATGATTATTTCTCAATCATGAACATACTTAAGCCCATCTTTAATCCATTCAAATAAAAAAGGTTGTGGGTAATTTAGATGAACCATGATAACTATAGTACAAATAAGTCATAGTGTGTACCATACCCATAGATTGAATTTAGAGAAGCATGCTCATACCTACTTGAAAATTTGTATGACAAAATGGACAAGGAAAATAATTTTATACCAAGGTTAGGTAAGAGTAAATATATTATTATTAGTGTAGTGAATCTCTCAACTTATTTACTTAGCATGTTTACACATGGACACAAAATTGTGGGCTTTGTCAATTGAAAATAATTAATATTATATTGTATTAATGGAGAAACAGTTACATGGTTGTAACATAACTCCATAAGTTAGGATTAGTTCCTAGGTTGTAGGAGTTTGTTCTCACCTCGCTATTCTTTTGATATGTATTTATTGTCTCATATTTGATTAATTGAATAGGAGAGTATACGATCCGGTTGGTGTAGCCTCCAAGGGTAACTTTCTCACCTGTGAGTTGCTCGTTAATTCAATTCTTTCTTTTCTTTCCAGTTTTTCTAACATGGTATCAGAGCTCAAATATGGTGAGCCTGATTTACCTACAGAACCTTATTGGTAGCATTAGAGACCTAATGGCTACAAAGACTTCATGGCTACAGTGCCCTAGTGGCAACAGAGGAGCATCAGTGCTCACATTTTCAGAGTCTAGGTGGTTGGGAGTGACATACCTTACTAACAAGTCTCAGCATACCTCCAGTTGAGCACAAAGCAGTCATCGCGTTTTTCAGCCTGACAGTAGTGATGATCATCGCAGATATGAAGGTCAAAGCCACGATGATGTGATCTTTACTTAGAGCGATTTTCTTCATCGCCCCCAAAAATCACGATTTTTTCAGGCAGAAAGGGTGATGACATGTTTTTTATGGTTCTAAGCTTGTGATTTTTCTAGCTTGGTGGCGGATCTGAGTTTTAGACACAGAGATCGTGGTAGATTGGTGGTAGATTGACCAGATCAAAGGTAGATTGGGCATATTAGTGGCAGATCAGACAGACCTATGATCGATTCAAAGGTTCTGGTATGTTTTGAGATTATTTTTTTATTGTAGCTTGTAATTGTTCACTTGGTTAGAATTGATTGAAGATCATGGGATTTGGAATTCGATCAGTTGAAAATGAACAATTTCAGAGAATCTTATCTCAACGAGACTAACAAAATCGATGGGACCAATTATACCAATTGGAAATTCAAGCTACAGATGTTGCTCGAGGGATCAAGCTCTTGGTCGATCATTAGCAGTGATGAGTAGAAGCCAACCATTTCGGCAGGTGGTATGGAAGCACTAATACAAGATTGGGATAAAAGGGAGAATAAGGAAAAAGTCTTATTGAATATTTTTGTTAAAGACAATATTCTCCCACATATCAGAGACTATAAATTGTCTTGTGAGATATGGACTACATTGAAGAACCTTTACCAGAAGCATAACACCAATCATGTCCTGTCGCTCAAAGGCAAGTTGTTTTCCATGAGGATGGAGGAGAAGGAATCTGTCTTTGGATTCATTGTATAGGTCAAGGACTTGAAGGACATATTGTATGACATTGGGGATAAGGTGCCTAATTCTGATCTTGTCACAATTACATTGAACGGGATGACAGATAAATACTAGATGTTCATCACAGGCTTTCCTATAAGGGAGAAAGCCCCAACATTTGAAGAGCTAACAGGAATCCTGATACTGGAAGAAGAGCGATGGCAGAATTTGAGACCACAAAGTGTCAATCTTGCTTTGATGGCGAAGAAGAATCCATACAAATGGAAACAACCACAGGTACAAAAAGGCAGGGCGATTTTCAGAAGGGACCATTTAGAGGTATGTCTCTAAGTAACAATGGTAAAAAATTTGACATTAAATTTATTGTGGGAAAACTGGTCATTTAGCTAAGTTTCTCTTTAAGAAACAGGAAGATGAGGCTAGAAATAAATAGAGAAAGCACACAGGGAACTTTTTTGATGAAGGTCACAGTCATGATCTTCAATTATTCATAGATGATTATGCTCTTTTAGCTCTTGAGGAGGATGAAGCTGAAATACAGTTCGTAGATTCAGGCGCGCCATCACATATGACAGGTAATAGGCATTAAACTACTTCTGGAGCTAACATATGTCTAGGTGATCACAGAGGTTATCAGATCAAGAGGTACAATGATATTTCGGTGATGTTTCCCAATGGTAATATCAGATATATTAAAAATGTGATGTATGTACCCAGGATCAAGAAGAATTTGATCTTTGTTTCAATGATGGTAGATCAAGACCTGCAAGTCAAATTCTTCTGATCATACTGTGTCATAAATGATAGCAAGAAGGAACCAGTTTCATCAGGAGTACATGTGGGAGGCCTGTATAGTTTGAACATCAAGAGCATGCCACACCAAGGTCTGGCTTCAACAGAACTGACAGCCGAGAATATTTGGCATCAAATATTTGGTCATCTTAACCTACAAGATCTCATGCTATTGAAAAGAAAAGGTATGTTTGATGGACCACCTGCTTTTCAGAATGTTAATTTAGATTGTGATGGATGTGCATTAGGGAAAATGCATAGGGAAGATTCTCCTTTGAATGCTGATAGGAAGAAAAGAGATATTCTGGAGCTTGTGCATATAGATATATTCGGACCTATGTAGACTAGGTCACTAGCTGGTGCATATTATTTTCTACTCTTTACTAATTATTTCAATAGATTCTCTTGGGTATATTTTATTAGAAATAAGAGTCAGAAATTTCAATGATTTAAATACTTCAAGAATATGGTGGAGAAGTAGACCGGGAAATTCATTAAGATTCTCTGCTCTGATCAAGGGGAAGAATACAAATTGGGAGAGTTCATGAAATTTTGTAGGAACCATGGGATTATTCAACAATTCATAGTACCTTACACTTTGCAGCATAATGGACTTACAGAATGCAAGAATAGAACCCTTGTGGAGTACACACGAAGTATGCTTCAAGGTAAGGATCTATCCAATGGTTTTTGGGTTGAAGCCATTAACACTATAGTTTACTTGAAAAATAGGAGTCCAACTAAATGTCTCCATTTTAAAACACCTTTTGAAGCACTTTATGGATATAAGCCTGTGGTGAATCATTTAAGGGTTTTTGGGTCAAAATCATTTGCCCATATTCCCAAGGATGATAGGAAGAAGTTAGATCCTAAGGCCACAAAATGCATCTTTATAGGATACTACACTGAGTTTAAAGCTTATAAGTTGTTTAATCCTTTGACTCATAAATTTTTTGCGAGTCGAGATGTGCTATTTCATGAGAAGACTAAGGAAGGAAATAAGGAGAATAGCCTTGAAGAGTGGCACATTCCATTATTGATGGAAGAAAGCAGTGAGGACATGCAATAGCAACAACAACAACAATTGTAGAAAGGAAGAGGCAAGTGATGTAATCAGTAAGTCGAGCCCGCTAAGGTCTGAAGCAGATAGATTTGAGGTGAGTCCCTTACCGAGAAGATCAGGTAGGCAGACTAAACTACCAGTTAGATTGAAAGACTAAGCTTTAATGTCAAACATTTTAGATGTTATAGAACCCACAAATTATAAAGAAGCTAGTCAATCTCATGAATGGAGGGTTGCAATGAATGAAGAATTTGAATCTATAATAAAAAATAATACTTGGGAACTAGTTGAATTTCTTGAAGGAAAAATACCCATAGGTTGCAAATGGCTTTACAAACCTAAATTTAATGCAAATGGGAGTATAGAAAACTGTAAAGCTAGACTGATAGCAAAGGGTTATTCATAGAAAGAGGGAATTTACTATGAAGAAACCTTTGTTCCTATAGCCAAAATGAATACTATTAGAATGTTAATTGTTGTAGCTACAAAACATCAGTGGAAGCTACACCAGTTAGATGTTAAGTCTGCATTTTTAAATGGTGATTTAAAGGAAGAGGTTTATTTAATGCATCCTGAAGGGTTTGTTAAACAAGGGCAGGAGCATTTAGTTTGTAGATTGAAAAATTCCCTTTATGGTTTAAAACAGGTACCTAGGTCTTGGTACAAGAAGATTGATTCATTTTTCTTACATCATGGTTTTCACAGGAGTAAGAATTACCCAAATATATATACATTGTATGATGAACAGGGGAAGATAATTTTGATTTCCTTGTATGTGGATGACATGATTATAACAGGTAATGTAGATGCATTAATCAAAGAAATCAAATTGCAGATGTCACAGGTTTTTGAGATGAAAGGCCTCAGAAGTTTACATTACTGTCTAGGTCTGGAAGTGTGGAGAGACTCTGGGAATAATTTCCTTACTCAAGGGAAGTATGTTATAGGACTGTTGAAAAAGATCATAATGGAATAGTATAAGACAACAACAATACATTTGCAGCAGAACCTGAAATTGTGCAGAGACAATGGCTCTAAGGAGGTCGATGCCAGTTTGTACAGGCAGCTAGTTGGTAGTATGATATATCTGGCTACAACTAGATCATACTTAGCATACTCTGTTAGTGTGTTGAGCTAGTTTATGTCTAAACCTCTTGAAAGTCATTGGGTTGCAATAAAGATTGTATTGAGGTATCTTCAGGGTACTTGTGATTAGGTATTTTGTACACTGATACATCTGATGCTACTTTAGCAAGTTTTTTAGACTCTGACTAGGAAGGTAACTTGGATGATCAATGATCTATCACGGGTTATTCATTCAACATAGGATCTGGGGTAATAGCATGGAGCAGTAAAAAGAAGAGCACCATGTCTTTATCTTCAGCTGAAGCCGAGTATTAAGCAGTATGCATAGTGACATGTGAAGCTATTTGGTTTAAGAGTCTTCTCCATGATGGAGGAGAAGAGAAGAAAGAAGCGACCATCATCAATTGTGACAACCAGAGTTCCATTAAGCTAGAGAACAATCCTATGTTTCATAAGAATACGAAACATATAGATACTCAGTTTCAATTTGTAAGAGAAAAAGTCCAGTCAAAATAATTTTTTATTGAATACTGTAAAACATGTGGCAATATGGCAGATATTTTTACAAAGCCTCTTGGGAAAGTGAAGTTTGAATTATTTAGGGGGATGGTAGGACTTCAGGATAATCCTTTCTCCATTAAGGGGGAGAGTTGAAAATAATTAATACTGTATTGTATTAATGGAGAAATGGTTACATGGTTGTAACATAACTCCTTAAGTTAGGATTAGTTCCTAGGTTGTAGGATTTTGTTCTCACCGCCCTATTCTTTTGAGATGTATTTATTGTCTCATATTTGATTAATTGAATAGGAGAGTATACGATCCATTTGGTGCAACCTCTAGGTGCAACTTTCTCACCTGTGAGCTGCTGGTTAATTCAATTCTTTCTTTTCTTTTCAGTTTTTCTAACATTGTTTGCCTTAGCCTTTCCTTTCTAACATGGGTTCAAACTTCATTATCCCTTCATTAGTTATATGGCTCAAAGATATTCAAGAACCAATGGTGGATCAATATGGGGATTTGATGAATAAGAGGGGAACATCAAACAACCCATTGCATGAATATCTATTACAAACTTAATCTTATGAAAACTATTGATTCTACAACTAAGATTATATGAAAGAACATGAGGTAAAAGCTGATAATGTAAATTGCTATAGGTCAAATAGAAAGTTTCCATGAATATTAATGTATAAGATGGATAATTATGTGAGCAATAATTAAATTCACTATGTATTTTCATTTACATTCCTTTTAATATTCATAACAGTGTTTGATATTCTTGTATTTGGTTCCCTCATAATGTGACATACACATGAAAACATAGATGAAACTTATGAGATGATATATGCTAGAAAATAAATACATGAAATTTTCATTTACGTAGATGATCGACACATATAGGACATGTGAAGACCACAATTCCTTTGTTTCATATCTAATTGATGAATTCTTTAACTTCCAAGCTTTATAGATCCAAACATGTTGGATGATAACTACAAGATAACTGGTATCAAAGGACATCAATACTTCAAATTTCAACTCATTAACTACATCCCTATTATACAATATAAAGAATCTATTTAGGATAAAAGTAGTCACCTCTTGTTAAACTATGTCATTATTCTCTTGAAGTCCACCCAAACTTACTAACATGGAAACCTTAATTGTCAAATCTATAGGTAAATAGATCTTCTAATATGGATGAAATAAATAAGGATTGGAAGCATATATTTTATTATCAAATAAAGAGATTGATAACCTATTGTGGCAAATTTACATGGCTAGTAGCAGTAACAATACTTTCATATATACAATTGGTGGAACATTGAAAGGCACAGGAAACACATAAAAATATGATAATAAAATATTTATCTACTCTAAATATTAAATGGTTGGAAATATTGCAAATACTTCTATCACAAGGTTAGGTAAGAATAAAAACATTATTAATATTTTCATGAATCTATGAACTTGTTTACCTAGCATGCTTAAACATGGACAAAAATTGGGGGCTTTGTCTACTTTAGCCTTTCCTTTCTAAATATCGGTTCAAACTTCATTGTCCCTTCATGAGTTAAATGGCTCAAAGATCTTCAAGAACCAATGGTTGATCAATATGGGGATTTCTTATATAATAAGGAAACATCAAATAGCCCATTACATGAGGCTCTATTACAAACTTAATCTTGAAAACTATTAATTCTACAACTAAGATTATATGCAAGCACATGAAGTAAAATTTGTTAATATAAACTATTATATGTATAATAGAAAGTTCCACCAATATTAATGTAGCAAATTGTTCGAGAAATAATGAAATTCACTATGTCTTTGCATTTACATCCCTTTTAATAACAAAAAGGGTGTTTGACATTCTTGTATGTGGTTCACTTACAACGTAACACACACATAAAAACATAGATGGAACTTATGAGATGATATAAGTTGGAAAATAAAGTGGAAAGACATGTTTTATTTACCATAGATGATGGACACATATAGAACATGTGAGGACCAAAATTCCTTTTTTTTTCATATCTATTTGACGAACTCTTTAACTTCCAAACTTTATAGATCCAAACATGTTGGATGGTAACTACAAGATAACTAGTATCAAATGATGTCAATACTTCAAATTTCAACTCATTAACTATATTCCTATTGTGAAATATAAAGCCTTGGTTTAGGATGAAAGTGATCACCTCTTATTAAACTATGGCATTATTCTCTTGAAGGCCATCCAAACTTACTTACACGGAAACCTTAATTTTCTAATCTATAGGTAAATTGACCTTCTAATATAGAAGAAATAAAGAAGGATTGGGAGTATATATTTTATTATCAAAGAAAGGGATTGATAACATAATGTGGAAAACAACACCCCATTTTTTTTATTATTTCATAATAAAATAATGGAAACCCTTTCAAATTTTTAATGTACATATGTTTTTTGTCTTTAAAACAAAAAAGACTTAATTTTTATATTCCTTTTAGTATTAGCGATAAATAATTTATATTATATAGAAATATATGAATAAGGCTTATGGCCAGAACCACCAAAACCAAGCACTTTTTAATTAAAACACCTCTGCACACTTTTTTTTTAAAGCTAAGCCCGATAGTCACTAACTTGGACCGTCCATAAATTGCAAACGCTCCAGGGAAATTACCCTCGGATGACTCAACACTTTAACACATCAACCCTTTATTGAGTGTTATTTCCCTTTTATTAGTATTTCCCATGACACTACTATTTCCTATGATAAGACATTTGTGGTCCCACTCTGCCATGGTAAACCAACCTCCCTTTGACCCGAACAATCAGATATTCACCCTTATTTAAATGATATAGGAAATAAATATGGTGATAGTTTTAATATATTAAATATATAATGACGGTCCCCTTATTACCATATCATTTTTAAATTATATTTTTCATTTGTTCTCATGCCTTATTTTCCAAATCGACTTGACCCACTCTATCTTAGATCAATTTTGATTGCATTGTATTTGAACAAGATGGGAAAGGATATCCTAGGCCAGCTCAACTCTATCACCTTACTTAGGTCCTTCTCCCATGACAAGCTATGCCTGTCTATTGGTATGGCCCCTTTCTATTCACCACATTATCTGTTATGTGACCAAATACCAAAAAAATAAAATATGGATCAACAACTTGAAAATAAGCCTCTTTGACGGGGCAAGCTCCTTTTATATCACATAAATGAAAAATTCTTGTATGATTCAAATGCAAAGACCTCCTTGGTAAATATAGGAGTCTAAAGTGTCATAATATAATCAGGGTCTACATAACAATAATAATGTAAGGGAACAACAATATCAATAGCAGGCTGCTATGGGGCACAACAATAATAATATGGGGGCTACATGGGGCAAAACAATAAAAATATGGGGCTACATTAGTAATATAGGGAACTAACATGCCCCTCTCCTTGAAAAAAGTGTTGTCCTCAATGCTTGAGTAGTTCTAGATGCTTATGTATAAAATTCTCATCCTCCCATGTGTAATATTCAGCGAGAAAGTTCTTATACTTAATGAGATACTCTAAAATTGATCAATTTCGTATCTAACGAGTTCTTGTTTCCATGGCTTCTTCAAGTTCCAATATGACTTTTCCTTCCTCGTCAAGTTCTGGATATATTGTTTGAAATGGGATCTTGTCACCTGTAACCTTCTTTAAGCATGAAACATGGAAAACTAGGTGTACTCGGGAAGATGCAGGAAGCTCCAATTTGTATGCCATAGTACCAATATTTTGCAACACCTTGTAAGGAACATATTACTTGGGTGATAATTTATTATCCCTTTGCTGTAGAAGCTACAACCACCCTCTTAAAGTTTTCCTATGTTTCGATTTTGGAGCCTTCCTTCTTAACCACAACAGCTCATCTAGCATTGATTCAGGTATTTGTGCTTTGAATGAGACTTATATTTTCATTTTCGCTTGTGTTTGATAACTTAACCTATTCTTCTAAGTCACAAGATAGTCTCCCAACCTAGTCACACAGTAGTTTTGGTCATGCCTCTAGAAACTGCACAATCCTTGAAGGCAGTTAGCCTTAATGATTGGAACTGCTTAGTTCAAACTCGTATTCATCCTTGAGCTCAAAAATTGTGCAGTCATGAAAGGTAGTTAGTCTTAATTATTATAATTGTGTAGATCAGACTGGAAGTGAGCCTTGAGCTCAGAAACTACACAATCATGGAAGGAATCCAAACACTAATCCCAGAAACTACGCAACCCTCACTAATCTTAGAAATTGCACAATGCACACTAAGCCATAAATTTCCCCAGTTCCCCAGAATTTCCTAGACTTTCCTGACAATGTGTATGGAAAGTTTCCCCCTAGAAAAGAAAGAAAACTAAATAGAAAAAATCATCCCTGGGAAATAGGGATATATTTTTAGTATCCCGAAGGAGCCACTTTCACTATTTTTACAAACTTCCACCAATTGTCGCCTTTTCCTTGACTTTAGGCATGCACATCATAAATTACAATTGTCTGAGTTCTATGTAATGGATTACTATAGAGATCATTTGTGCATTTGATCATTAATCTATAACATTCTCGTAGAGATCAAGGAACCTTCGATGAAGTCATCATCTCTTTTCCAGGTGAGTTTTTCTTTTATCGCTTTTTGTCACTTTTCTGCCACTTTTTGTAGTTTGGCTTTTGTGAGTGTTGTTTCACTTGTTTCTCTTCTTGGTTACCAGTGTTTTAACTTACTTTAGCTTGTAGAAGTGTTGTTTCAGTCTATCACTTACCTTTTACAAGTGTCGCATTGATTTTCTTATTCTTGCACCAATGGTTGTCATCTCGGCGACTCTCCTCACATACTTGAGTTTCTTTTTGTTTGTTGAGTTTCTAAACTTTTTTTCATTGATTTATATGCACTTAGTTAGATATGCACTCAAGCTCACATTATCACTAAGTTTTTCTCATTTTTCACGCCTCCATCAGGCAAATCTGCAGTTCCCTTGGCCCGATTTTTCCTTGCCTAGCTGGGCACTGCGCAATCCTAAGGCTCAAGCTCCAAGATTTGCCTCTGAAAATTCACAGTGCATAGTACAAGCTGGCCCCAATTGCGCATTACACAGTTCCAGGGCTCAGCCTGTTAAGCTTAGTAAGCGAGAGTGCACAATACGCAATCTTTGCCAAGCTCTTCCCAGACTCAACTGCACATTGCGTAGTCTCAAGCCTTAGGCTACATCCTTGGCTGTTGGGAATATGCAATGCACAGTTCCCACATCCTATCAGTCCCTCTTGTAGGTGAAAATTGTGCAAATGCTCTCATCATTTGCCTAGATTTCTTCTTGATCATACTGTGAAGTTAGATTTGCAAGAGCTAATGTTTTCTTCCCATGAGTGTCCTTTCTATCCCATAGGTACCACACTCGTGAAGCACTTCTCTCCAGTAGTCATTGTTACCATGGCACCAAAGAGAGGTTCTTCATGAGAGACCACTGAAAGAAGTACTGGGGAAGTAGTAGAGCAAGCGCCAGTTAACTTGCCAATGTATGCAAACACTCAACTGTTCATAGAAAAGGAGTCAACACTAACATGATAGCAAGTCCATCAGTAGTAGCAGTAGGAAGCAATCCAGTACAAAATCAGGGAAAGATAAATTTTCTGACAAAATAGAGGAGGAACAAAGTTGCAGAGTGAAATTGGATTCAATATTAATGCAGGAAGCTTTGGTAGCAAAAGTGAAAGGAAGTAGAGGATACAGAGAGTAGAGCGGAGGAAGAGAGAAAATTAGAGCTTGCAGGAAGCAAAACTAAGATCGAAGAAAGCAGAACAAGAATCGAAGGAAGAATCGAAGGAGAGTGAAAGTATTGTTACAAAAGAAAGAACACTGATTCAAGAACAAAAATGAACATCAGTAGATGGAAAGAGAGAATAGATGCAGGACCAAGATCTTGCTCAACCGATCGAATATTTGATTGAAGTTGTGTACATGGAGTTGGGACTGGAACTACAGGATGAATATATTGACCTGATGTTGAATGCCCCGCAGGTCATCGCTCCACCTCTACCACCTCCAGCCACAAAGTTAACCCCTATAATTGATCATGCATCACCTACATTCATTAGAGAAGGGGTGATAGTGGTGGACACCAGTAGGAATCCAAATTCCATTTCCAAAGCCAAATTTGCCTTTGTGGGTACGAAAAGATAAAACAAGCAGTATTTGATGACCAAGAGTAAGAAATTGATACAAAATTTATAGGTTTCCTGACAGCGGATAGAATAGAACAACTCCATAGAGTGCCACAGAATGCAGCTCCTGCATAGGTATTTTTGGGGGAAATGAGAGCAACGATACTTGGTGAGGTATCAACACTTAAAAAGACAATGCGAGACCTCTATGAGGAGCTCATGACCATACATAAGGCAGTTGTCCACTTGCATAGCCTGCAACAACAAGGAAAGGAATTTGTCAAGACTCTTAGGAATGTGTAAACTGTTATCACCACCATGCAAGAATGGACAAGGGGATACAAAGGGGAACCACTTACTTTGGTAAAGAAGATGAAGCCGTAGGCAGAGTTGCAGAAAGAAAGAGTTCAAATGTTGATTCAAAACAATAAGAAACTTGCCTAATTCGTTGGAAACATTCAAGACCGATATGTATGATTGTACAATAGTATTGGACTTCATGTGAGAACCCACAAGATCCCATTAGTTAGCCCACTCACCAAAGCTAAACACAAACACCAATTTATGCAGGATATTGAAGAGTACTTGGAGAAGTTGAGATAGGTTTCCACCAAGGAGGACTTAGAGTCGAACAAACAAAACTTGCATAACTACACCGGTGGTCCCATCCAGATCAGAACCATGTTTCTCCTGCTTGAGAGAGAAGTTAAGATTGATTCCAAATCATTGTACCTAGATGCTATGGAGGCTAGATTCCACTTCCATCCTGACACCATCATGCAGTTTGGGAATGTCATCCCATAGTAGCAATCTTGACATCGATACATGACTGAGAAGCATCAAGAAGAGGTTGCCAAGCTAGAGTGTTCCCAAACTCAAGCATCATAGTGTCTTGTCTTGTTAGGTTGCCAAGTTTTCTCTACCCTATTTTGTCCTATATGATTATGAGTGTAAAACGCAATATTATTTGTAATTAAGTTCTAAGGGGAATTCCATGTGTCAATATTGGAATATGAAAAGTCATCATGTAATGTAATGTGTTATTTTGTGAGGAAGTTGAAGAGTCATGAGGGTAGTCCAAAGGTCACAAAGGGGAGTTGAAGAGTCACCCCCTCTTGTTATAAATAGAACCTGATAATGCATGTAACAGGCTTTTTCGAGCCAATATTTTGGCTAGGCTTAGGCTTAGAAAGAGCTTGGGAGTATTGTGAAGAGGCTTGGCTTCTCCATAGCATAGAGTGAGTATACTTCTTTGGAGGAGCAAGCGTTCTTGACTGTAATGTTCCACTATTAGGGCTAGTGGCCATCAATGGTGTATGTATGGATGGAACTTTCGCTTATAATAATAAAATCATAGCCAACACACTTTCATTCATATGTCATTAATGTAGTAGGACTATTATTGTTGTATTGGCAATGTATGTTATTTAACTTATGCATATGATTATGAACTATTTTGTTTTCATTTGTATGAATCTTGTTGAATGTACGTTTTTGGATTAACTCATCACTTTAACTTGTGGACTATTTCACATCTTAGATTGTGATGTCATTTCGCTCATGTGTTCCTTTGCGTACTATTATAGGATTCCAAGGGGCACACTCCATTTTCCCTTCGTGTGTTGGAACCTTCATGCATTACACTTGACTCTCTGCAGGGTCACACACTTCATCTCACCCAAAGTTATCATACTTCCCCCTGCGTGTTTCTGTGGTCAAGGAGTAAAATTGCCACCAATTATTGAGACTTCTACTCCAAACAATGTGAGGTCTATGTGGGACTTTATATCAGGGATATCCCTTTAATATTGGAGGATCCAGCACCATCAACACCTTCTTCTAATTCTTGAGGGAAATTTGTTTGTAAGGTTGTAGCCATCAAAATACCCAATCACCTATGTCAAAACTTCTTTCAGAGTGATGTTGATTTGCCTTTGTTTCATTCGATTTTGTGCCAGAGTCAGTATTGGGGGCAGGATCCCCCAAGGGCATTTTTGGGGCTTAGAGCCCAGATTTTGGTCCAAGTTTGTAATTCCAATGTAAAGACTCCACATTTCGTAGGCGTGCAGCACATAGTTGTAAAAAAGTCATAGGGTTGTCTGCCCTTATTTTAATAATGTAATGTCTATTGTAGAAGATCTACCCATGGTGTGCGGACCATGGGATTGTATAAATAGAGCGAATCTCTAAGTAGTTAAGCAATCTAATAATCTAAGAAGAAGAACATATGATGTATGTGAGATAGATATGAAGTGTAAAGTCTATTTTTGGGTCGTAGAGTAGGAAGAGGCTTTGCAGCTAAGTGCGTAGAGGCCTAGTAGTCAGCAGTTGAGTGCGTGGATCCCTGCAGCTAAGTGCGCAGGGCGAGTCAAGTTTGTAACCATCTGAAGTATTAATAAAGAGAATTTTATATCATTTATGCATCTTTATTTCCTGTTTTATGCATTTGTTATATTGGGTATGAATTTCACTTCTAAGGCTTATATGATGCGCGAATGTGTATAATTGTATTGGTTAAGAGAACGCAAGTAATAATATTTGTTTACGCAAAGATAATTAAGATCTGTCAATAAGATAAGTAAGATACTTAATCTAATTCATGAATTAGTGCAATTCGTTGCCCTAGTAGCGTGAAAGGACTTCAACCCCTGGTTAGGGCTGTGTGAAAGCCGATTGTCACACTTTGCGAGGGCACTGAAGGGTGGAACAGAGCACGAAGCAACCTGCGTGAAGGTAGGTATAGTTCGACTATACTGACATCACAACCATCTCAAGGGTGAAAAAATTTGGTTCCATCATCCCCCCATACTGCTTCGGGTGGGTGAGACTTCGGGAGATCAACAAGCTCACTATTAAAGATAAATTTCCCATTCTCATCATTGATGAATTATTGGATGAATTACATGGAGAAATTTACTTCACCAAGTTGGATCTTCATTCAGGATATCATCAAATCATAATGAAGACTGAAGACATTCCAAAAACAACATTTAGAACTCATGAGGGTCATTATGAATTTTTGGTCATGCCTTTTAGCCTTACTAGTGCGCTTTCTACATTTCAAGGTTTGATGAATTTCATTTTCAAACCCTTAGAAAAATTGTGTTAGTATTTTTTGATGATATACTAATCTACATCAAGTCTTGGAAGGATCATGTTCAACATGTTGACATGGTGCTGAAACTATTGGAGAAGGAACAAGGATATGCAAAAAGATCCAAATGTTTCTTTGGAGTACAAGAGGTGGAATATTTGGGTACTCAGTTAGCTCATAGCTCATCTTATCATCCTCAATATGATGGGAAAACTGAGATAGTGAACAAATGTTTTGAAGGATATCTTCGTTGCTTTGTATCTAATAAACAAACATAATGGGTCGATTGGTTGCCTCTGGGTTAATGGTGGTATAACACTTCGTTCCATGCTACAGCAAAAATGTCCCCATTTATGGCACTTTATGGATATCATCCACCATCGATCACATAATCTTTAAAATAAAATGCTAAGGTTCAAGTAGTGGAAGATCACATCGAGCATCAACAACAAGTTCTCAAACTCTTAAAGGATAACCTCACTTTGGTGTAGAATAGAATGAAGCAACAGACAGATCAACATCGCAGCGAAAGAAGTTTTGATGTAGGTGAACGGGTATTTCTACGACTACAACAATACAAACAAATGTCCCTTAAGCAAGCTAATAAGGATAGTAAATTATCACCAAAGTATTATGGTCCATACAAGGTGTTACAAAAGATTGGTACTATGGCATACAAATTGGAGCTTCCTGCATCTTCCTGAGTGCACCTAATTTTCCATGTTTCATGCTTAAAGAAGGTTATGGGTGAGAATATCCCAGTTCAAACAATATTTCCAGAACTTGACATGGAAGGAAAAATCATATTGGAACCTGAAGCATTCACAAAAACAAGAAATCTACAACTATGGAATAGATCAATTTCAAAGTATCTCATCAAGTGGAAGAACTTACCCGCTGAAGATTCCACATGGGAGGATGAGAATTTTATACAGAACCATCCAGAACTACTCAAGCATTGAGGACAACACTTTTTGAAGGAAAGGGACATGTTAGGTCCCTATATTACTAGTGAAACCCCTTATTCTTATTAGTGCAACCCTCTTATTGTATTATTGTGCCCATATAGTCCCCATGTTGTTATTATTATGCCCCATAGAAGCCCACTATTGTAATTGTTTCCCCCCTACAATGTTATTGTTATGTATGCTCTAATTGTATTGGCACCCCTTAGACTCCTATATATAGAAAGGAGGTATTGTCATTTATATCATTGAATAATTTTTCATTTGTCTAATGTAAAGGAGGTTGACCCCTTGAAGAAGTTGATTTTGAAGTGATTGATCTATCTTTTCTATCTTTTGTGAGTTGGTTTCATAACACTTAAGAGGATGGTTGAGTGGGGAGCTGACCCAATGCGACGTTGCTTTGAGGTGGACCCACCATGTTATCGGGTATTTGGCTAAATTGTTTTAAAGAGGAGTTGTGTGGAGGAGCCGTCAGATGGGAAACCAACCTGATATGACATAAGCGGGCAGACCCATTAGCTTCTCAGGCCTTTAGACCATTTGGTTCTCAAAATAATTAAGTTGAGAGTGTGACCGATAAACTCGGGCCAATATGATGTGTAACAGGTTGACCACAAGGTGGGGTTTTCAGGTTGTTGATAAGTTAGTGTATGAATTTATTTAGGTAGGTGACCTTGCAACCGATAAGCTTGATGTCAGAGATCCAATATCAACCTTCGACCATCGATCGTCGAAAAATTACCTCAAAAATTATAACACACCAAGTAACCCAAAATGAAATTATAAGGCCGCCCTGTGGACTCCACTGAGTGGTTTCATAGCACCACATGGCCTAGGTTGGCTATAAGGGTGCCATGAACCTTATTAATGACGTAATGCCTTTTAATGGGCCAAACTTCTAATAGGAATAATATCTGTGATTTAGGTTGAGATAAAATTTATATCACAAGAAAGATATTGATAAGTTGAATGTAATGGTGCCATTAATTTTAATATTTGGATACTTTGAGAGAATAGGTTGTTGAAATCCCATCTTCATAAAAAGCCTTAGATATTTTGTCAAACATGTATAATCCCCACAACCTAAGATGGGAGAAGTGGGTAATGTTTGGGTGTGGAGCCTGATTATCTTCTTTATTTAGAGGTATTTCCACATTGGATCCCATTTCGTAATATGGAGGAAACGCCACCCATTTATGTGCACCACTAGGGGGGGTACACGGCGGGGCAACGACGATCTTTAGAGTCCCCCCCCAGCAGGGGATCAGGGGTAGCGCCCCCAAAGCTGAAAATAGATGTAAAAGTACCTTGTAAAATGTTGTACTTTCATAGTCAATCTGGGTTATTCATTAGGCGGAAATCTGACGGTAGAAGTTATGCTTAATTTAGGGGTTTTTTCCTTAGAAGGCAACCCCTCGCTATATATGAGGGAATTGTATTGCGGCTATGTAGATCTGTAATTTGAGCGAGAGAGAGAGAGGAGATTCTGTGAGAGCAAAGAGGTAATTACAATGGATCTGTTGTAGGTTGTATCTCTTCATTTTGTTGGATAATATAAAAGGAAGGACTGGATATTTCTCCGTGGACGTAGCCCAAATTGGGTGAACCACGCATATCTGTGTCTCTCTTGTTCTATGTGTTTTCTGTATTTATATTTCTGCAATATTTTATGTGTTCCATTGCTCTGTAATATATAATTTTCTAACAGGTAGGTGGGAGGTGGTGACAATCACACAGAGGAGAATTTCTAGAAATTACATTTATAGCTCAGCTTGAAGAACCTTAAGGAGGATACAAAAAATGAAAATATCATATTCGTAAATTTGAGTAATCAAGTGGAAAGAATATTTATCATGGATGAGAATTTTCTACATAAAAAATCACAAGAGTTTGAATCTTAATAGTAGTCAGTAACCATAAGTCAAGGAGATGACCAAAATCTTGCATATAAATATATAGGTTAAGAAGAAAAATATTGATTCTATGTTTGACTCAGGTTCACAAAAAAATATCGTAGTAGTAGATCTAGTCAAAAATATTGAATTGGAGCTTCATGACCATCCTAGCCCATATCCATTAGGATGGGTCAATAAGGAGGTAGACATAAGGCTAACCAAATAGTGTAGAATTAACTTTCCTATTAGTGTTTACTTTATTGATGAAGTATAATTGGATACAGTTCCACTTGATGTATGTGGACTTGTAACTGGGAGTCCCTATATGTAAATACGCGATGCAATCTTCATGCAGAAAGCCAACCTATATTTCCTCATAAAGAGCCAAAAATCCTTCATCATCAACATGCAGAAGAGAAAGCCCAATATTTCACTCATATGTTCCAATCAAGCCAAGAATTGATCAATTCTAGTAAAAATCATTATTTGTTATTCTTAAGAGAAAATTAGTCTATACAAAAGTCAATGAGAGTAAAGGAATCCTTAGATGCGTGCACTATGAGACATATATAGCAACGATAATAGTTGTTATAAGAATACAAGGGAGTGTTATAGGACCCTAAAGGGATACCATCAAAGAGGGAGGCCATGGAGCACATGATCCAATTATTTCCATATTCCCCATTTCCAAACACTGGGCTATATAAATAGTCCATCATGGAAGCAAGTGAAGTGAAGAAGCAGTTTTAGCAGCCGTGGGAGTAGGGTGTGATTTGACCAAGTACCTCACCTTGTGTATCACTCATCATAATTATGCCAAATAAGGATGGGACTTGGTGAATTTGCATAGATTATAGAGCATTGAACAAGATTATGTTCAAGAATAAGAACTATCTACGTAACATGGATGATCTATTGGACCATTTGTAGAAAGAAAAACACTTCACCAAGTTCAATTTAAAATTATGGTATCACTAGGTTTGAATCAGAGAATAAGATGCCTAGAACATTGTCTTAAAATCCAGATAATGTTTGTATGAATGGTTAGTCATTCCATTTGGTCTATGTCATACACAAATTATGCTCATGATATTAATGGATGAAATAATACACAGTTATCTAGAATAATTTGTTATTGTTTATTTGGATGATATACTAGTGCTTGCATAACATATATAGTGCTATATGGGAGGAGTACATATCAATACACTTGATGTAGGTGCTAGAGACATTGAAGAAGCACCAACTCTTAGAAAATTTCAAGAAATGTGAGTTTACACAGTATTCTTTGGTGTATTTAGAATATGTGATTGGAGGAGGGGATCTCAAGATAGATACTTCCAAGATGGAGGCCATCATGAAGTGGTCGATGCTTATAAATGTTTATAAGATTAGGAGTTTCATTGGTGCTGTTAACACCCAGGTTGTTCCCTTTGACTCCCAAGGGAATACGGCCGAGGTAACCACTAACCAAGCTTTGGATTATAGGTTCTAGCCTACCTATAATCAGAGAGGGCTCTCTCTTTAAGATTTAACTCTGTTTTGTGAAGATTTTAGGCTAGTTATGAGTTCAGTTTTTGTTTAAAGTTTTGGTTGTGAACTGTTGTTTTGAGAAGGGCATGAAATGTTTGAGAGATTTTAGTCCATTGGGCATATGGAGTCAGAAATTGAGTAAGTCCTGATGCCTGTGATGGAGAAAGGTTTACTGCAAAGCTAGACAGCTATTCATGATACAATTTCTGGTTTATAAATGAAACAGTGTGAGATGGAACTTATACACAGTGTGACTGTAAGTTGAAAAGCAGATTCTATTCAGTAGCATCTAAGAATTACTGCACAGAAACTGTTAAAGATTTAGAGTAAGTTGGAGCATTTAAGAATTCCAATTTAACAGCTAAACCTGAAGAAAACATTTATGACAAGGAAAGATTGAATTCAGGGTGTCTCCATGGACAAATCCTGAGTTATTCTTCTTCTTTCTTGTTGAGATTAGACAACATACATGAGAGATGAAATAAACAGAAATTAAACATAGACAGAGATAGAGAAACTTATTGTATCAAGCTATAGCACTAGAATTCTGCAGCATTCAATGGTTCCAACACAGCATACATCAGTAAAGACAATCTCTGGAAAAAGCCAAACTTCTTTGTATTATCTCCAAAGATACAGCCGAGTTCTCTTTCTGAACAAGTAACAACAACCCCAAAAGAGATGCGCAGGGGTGAATATATACAAAAATATCAAGGAAAATATCTGAAGTAACAGTTATTGAGCAATAACTGCTTCTACCAACTTTTACAATATGGTGGTTACAAAATTTAAAGCCTCTGGCACAGGTACACAACAGCTGTCTGTTGTTTGTCAGATTAACTTGACTTTTGGGCCGAAGGGCCGGCTGAGCTTCTTCTCGGCGGTTCATGCTGGCTGTGGCTGCTGTTGTTGACACGTTGTGGCGCGGTTATCCTTGAGCTGCCGATCTGTATCCTTCAGGCCGTGACTGCTGACCTGTGATTTCTTTAATTGTTTGCTGCTTGCTGTAGGATGTCTTTAATCAGAATATTTAATTAATCAAAGCAGAATTCTGATCATATCAGTCCACCATTCATCAGTAGGCATTTGGTGCCTTTGCATTTTGCGTAATGTTTCATCAGCATCTGTATATTTGTAGTAATTAGGGGGTGATGCAAACAGATGGTTGATTTCATGTTCTATATAAAACAGATTTTCTAGTTTATCATACAATTCTTCCCCTGTAGGTGGCCCAGTTCCTTCTGAAGTGCTAGATGAGGTAATCAACTGATCAGTGATGTAAGTGTTGACTCTTTTGGCATATTGCTCATGAGACCATAGCCTTCCAGCGCTGTTTATTAAACTGGGAAGTCCTCTGTCATATAATGCTGTGATCTTGGCACCAAAAGCATTTACCTCTGCTTGAATATCCTGACATTTTCTTTCTAGTGCCTGTACATAGTTTCTGAGGGTGAGTACCCTTTTGATCAGCAAAATTGTATCAGTTCTATCTCTGATACCCATGTTTGCTAGCTGTATGCCATTTTTGTGGTTCAACACATTGATCATTCTATTAGCTACCTCTGGCATACTTCCTAGAGCAGCTCTGGCTTTTTGATTTTCTGCATAAGCCCTGCCCAGCAAATCCATTTGCTCATGGATAGTCTGTATATATTCCCATTGGTCTGTGATTGATTGACCAATCTTTTGCCATAAAATTTTCTTGAGCTCCGTTATTGCTTTGCCCATGGCCATTTCTTTCTCAAGCTCTTTGATTTTTCTTTCCAGGGTCTTTGCTTCCCTTGCCTTTTCTGCCACCTGTTGCTTAGATTTATCATATTTCTCATTTATTTTGGCCAATTCCTCCCTGGCTTCACTCAGCTCTGCCATCTGGGCTTCTAGGGCCTGAATTTCATTCTTCAATTTCTGCATGTCAAGGCTTGCAGCCTGTTCTGATGTTGGTGCTGGTGCTGAGGTTGATGGCGCTGTCTCCACTGACTGCCCTGTAGGAGGAGTGACACTTTGAGGAGGTTCCTCAAGGTTGATTACTTGTGGAGGGGGCTGAGATGTTTGGCCTCCTTCTTTCTGTTGTAGGGCTGCCTGCAGTGCAGCCTCTGTTTCTACCAATTTACCTTCTGTTTGGACCAGTTGCTGATGTAGTGTTATTAGCATGGCTGCTGTATCCTGGTCTTTCCTCTGCTGAGCAACCTCTTCTGTTTGGGGTGAAGGGTTGCTGGGATCTTCACCATCTTTCTCAAAGCTGCAATATCTGCATCTCTTTCTTTTAGCAGTGCCTGCACAGCTTTGGGATCCTTTGGGTCATGCCCGAGCTCTATAATTATTTCCTCCAGAGACCTGATCCTGTTGTCTTTAGCCTGGGAGGATGCCTTTTCTAACTCCAATTGTGCAGTGGTATTATTCAAAGAATTCTGCAATCTATAATTTATCAATGTTTTATCTGCAAGAGTGGCATACACCATCTCACCCGTTTGCTTATGCAATTCAATTTGATCCATTGGGTGGATGTCCTTGGACAAGATTTCCAAATTTGTCCTTATATAATCAGTTGCAGACTGTGGCTGCAGCGCTGTGGGCATGAAATGGCTCATTATCATTTTGCCCTCTTGCACATCATATGCAGACATCAACCTCTGCTGGTTTGTAGGATCCATTTTCAACAAGTGATTGTACAGCTGTAACCTCACTGGCTCATTTTTGGCCTTGATGTCTATGAATTGTTTCTTTATGCTAGACTCACCCTTTCTTTGTTGCCCTGAGGAGCTGACCTCTCCTCCAAGTATTCTTTGCTGCTCTTGCTGTAATGAGCTAGCTGATATCTCTGTGCTGGGGGGACCCATCTGTGTTTGACCAAAAGGCATTTCCTCCTCTGAAAAAGGATTGAGCCTTTGTCTCTTTTCCCCTTGCTGTGATGTTGCGGTACTAAGGGGAGTCTATTCCTCTCTATCTCTCTTCTTACCCCTCTCTTCATTGACAGGTGTTTGGAGCACCAAAGTTTCCACTGTAACATTCTGTACTGGGGCCTCCTTTTCTTGCATTTGCTCATCATTAGGACCAGGAGCCTCTGCTGTTTCTTCCTGCTATTCAGGATGATTTTCAAGCTGTTCTTCTTGGTCTTCTGGCTCTTTTTCTTGGGCTGATTGCTGCTCTTCAGGGGCCTCTTGCTGTTCTGTTTCCTTGCCTTTATCCATGGCTGAAGTCTCTGCTGTAATTGGGGCTTGAACTGTCTTTTGTGGAGCCGTGGATGATGAGGCAGCTGCTCCCACTTGAGTGCCTGGAAGAGAAAATACCTGTGAACAAAGCTCTAAGTCAGCCAACTTTTGGAGATTTCTTATTCCTCTTTGAGCTAATTCTTCTTGTGTAGTAGCCTCTTCTAAGGTGCCTTCCCTCCATTCTAGTTGATTTGCATATTTTTCTATGTGAGGCAACCTTAAGTGACCATAACTGGCCAGCCTATATCTGATCCTTCTTAAGCTTATGAAATGAGTGGGGTCGTATGGTTTCCAAAGGAAGCTGGTCTGTAAGCCAAGGCCACTTAGCATTCTATCTGCCTCTTGCCAAGCTTCCTCCCTTTTATTGTAGATGAAGGGGCCTAATTGGTTTCTGACTTTAAGCTGTGCTTTCTTGCCCTTGCTTGAAAAATGGAGTACATCAGCATTTCCAAATTGCCTGAAATACTCAAGGGCAAACAATCTCATAGGCACATATCTGGGCAATCTGTATGGGGCCAACTCACACCCATATATTCTGATAACTGTGTGGTTTTGGTAAAAATACCAATCCCCAATGCTGTACCTTGGAGAACTGAAGAATTCTCTGCATCTCATCAGTTAGTCTTGGAGGAGGTGAGCTCAGGAGTAGAGACATGGCTGGGTGGATGAAGAGGTCTATAAACTCAGAATAAGTGTAAGGGGAACAAGACCTACAGTGGAACACAGAGGACCAATAGACCACTGACCTTGGATTGCCTTGTGCATCCATTCTTTTCACAGGGAAAGGAAATTTCTCATGCTGATAGTATAGGATTAAATGATAGATATAGGAGGTGTATCTGAACACCCTTTCTCTTTCCAAGTCTATCAATTGCTCATGGATTTTATTGGAGATGTAAGTGGCATAGTCATAACAGATTGGGGGCTTACCAGGGGAAAACATGGCCATTATCACCAGCACAGTTTCATCAATAATTTCTATTGAATTATAGCCCAATATGGGACTAATCATGTCTGCAAGGTCTGTGCCCAATTGATTTAGGTATACATGATGGATGGGAGGGTACCTCATGGTCTCAGAGGTTGAATCAACGAACAATTGATTTATCTTGGTGATTTGAGCATCTGTCAGTTTAGCTCCTTGTTTTATCAGATCCATCAATGATAAAGGGACTAATTTCTTATCAGTTTTGAAATTTAGCATCTCTCTAATGGCTGCAGGGGTGACATAAAAAACAACTAAGCCTGAAGGGTCAAGCACAACCCTCTGAGTGGGGTCATAGCAGTCAGCACACCGGTGGATTAGGTTAGGAAACATATTGACCTAAGGGAGCTTGAAGATGGGGAGGAAAGAATCCCAAATGCCCAATACATCAATTCCAGTATTATGTTTAATTTTCAATTCATTCAGCAAGTGAATGTGATACTTGCTATTCATTAGCATTTCCTCTGATATTTGGTAATCTTTATCTGCTAATGGTTGCCACTCCAACTCTCTCTGAGGGGCATTCAATGGAGCAATATTCAGGGCAACAGGTGCTACTGGTGTATCCATGTTTTATAAGCGAATTTGGGTTAAATTTCGACTATTTCTGGGAGAAATACCGTCCTGCGCGGTAGGTTAAGTAATTTGCTGAATTACAGCCTGTTTCAGAGCAACAGGGGTGTAATTAGGCACAATTGGCTGGTTTAAAACTGATGGAATTGGTTTTAAGGCGTAGCAGGCCTATTTCTCAAGGGAAAATGGTTAACTTTAATGGTTTTTTAACAATGCAGGACGAAACAGAGCGCGCAGTTGGGGAATTGACCAATACCTGGTTTAATGGTAGTATTTGAGCTTGGTTGCAGTCGAATTCTGGGCAGCAGCAGCTCTGAATGGCCTTGGCAAGGTGCGGCAACAAAGGTCGTGAAAATACATGCAGGAGGCAGAGCAGAAAAACACAAATAAATTGCGCAAAAATGGCAAAATTCGGCCAAATATGGACTTTTTGGCGTTGGCACGAAAATTTGGATGACGTCAGCATGACATCATCAGGTGGGGTCAGGGGTCGGGTGACGTCAGCATGACGTCATCGGGTGACGTGGAGGTCAGTGAGTGGTCCACGGGGACTGCATAGGTGGAGTGACAGCTCGGAGCGATGGCGGGCGGGGGTGCTGATGCGGTGGTGAGGTGGCGTGACGTTGGCATGACCGATCAGTGGAAAACCGGGAGTGGTAAGCAGTTTTATATCGCACCGCTCTTCATACGGAAGCGGGATTGTCAGAGGCTGGCCCGATCCAGTAATATGGCGATGCGTGCCCCCGTGTGTACGTTAGCGGACGTCATTTTTCGGAAGCTAACGGCAGTACATTGGGGCCGCTCCGAAATTGATAAGAGTCGTCGGATGGGAAAGCCTAGATCCGACGGTTGGCGGGAGGCGGAGTTGGCCGGACGATACGGACGGGCGGGGATAATAAAATAATATTATTTTTTGAAATATATGCCCGGCGGAACATTATAAAAAGTGGGTTTTTTATGGTTTTTGCAGAGTTACATGTTAAAAGGGATTTTTTCACAGGATTATTTACAAAGCGGGTTTAGGCTATTAATCCAAGCAGATCTCGGATTAATCCCAAGATTAATTTTTCAGTGCTCTTTGGGTCGCGCTCAATGTTTTAGCGCTTGAAAACACTTAAAGCCAATCATAGAGCTATAATGCTCGGGGAAGGGGATATATAGATATTTTGGGGTTTTATATAGGATTAACCTAATAATAGGGGAAATGGAGTATAGGGAGTTAAATAATAAGAAGTTAGGGGTTAATATGAGTGGAAGAGGTGGATGAGGGGGTAAAAACACTAAGTTTTATATGAAATCAACTTAGTTTAGGAAGTAGATCAAAATGAAAAGAATTTTACACAAGAAATGTGGCTCTTAAAGAAACAAGAACCAACATAAGACCTTGACTTCTTTCATGAACATAGCTGGTATTGGGATGTTAGCAATGAATGTGAGGGGGGATAATCAGGAAGTTAGACATGCTTCTTTGTATTGCTGCAAAATGATGGAGAAGAGGACCTTCTCTATCCACTGATGTTTCCTTTATGTTGGACCAGCAAAATGAAAGGAATGACATTTCTGCAACCCCATCTACCTACCCATCTACTTGCCTAGCATTTTTTGTTTCTTCATGGAGGGTGCACTTGAGCTAGCAAACCCTCAATTTCTCTTTTATTTTCTTTTGCTTTTCTATCTAGAACTACCCTTATTGCTTCCAAGGCCCCAGATTAAGCAGTTGGGAACCTTAATTCTCTACCTAACTACTGGTCTGCCAAGATTAAACAGTTTGGACAGACTTCTTTCTCTATTCTACAACAAGAAATTGAAACATGGCATGATCCAGATTAGGTTGTTGGACCATCCATCCAAAATTCAGTCAACATCAAGCTATGTACACATATTGCCTTCTCTTGGAAATATGGGATCTTTGCATCACCAAAGCAGAGCATATTTGGAACTTTCTTTGCCAATCATGAAATATGAAACCTATTGGTATAGGTATCTAACAGGTGCAACATAGTACCTAAGGAAATGCATAGCCTCATTTTAAGCAGCAACTGCACTACTCCATGCCATAACAAAGAGTGGAAATATTTTCTAGTGGGGATGAATTAGAAAAAGGTAAAGAGTTGAGTGAGAAAAATCATCAAGCACTAGTTCTTATATTACCAAACTTGTGACATCCCTTTGAAGTGGATATGGATATGATAGGATATGATATGGGAGTGGTATTGATGTAGGGAGGAAGGCCTATATGTTACCATTCTGAAGCATTTCATGGGGTAGTTCTCAAATAACCTACCTACAAAAAAGAAAGTATACAGTCATCCACACAAATCACTAGTTGCAATAGTACCTACAATCCCATAGTAAGTTACAACAAATTATACACTACAGGTGGGTGGGATTATTATAATAGTTTTATTTAGTGACAAAATATAAGAAGGGTAGTATAAACAAGTTGGCCAACATGCTGTCAAGGCCACCCATAATAAAAAAATTATTTTTGGGATTTATCATGCACATGGATCCTTTCACCCATGATGCATACAGAGAGGCATACAATATGATGGAAAAGAGTAGGTATTTTAAGAATTGAAGAGCTAAAGTCGCATAGAAAATGGAGATACCATAGTTGACTATCATCTCTAGAATGAGTTACCTTGTAGGCTACACAAGTTATGTGTTCCTAAAGGTGGAAAAATACAACTAAATAAAGAATCTCACACCTCCAAGGTTACAGGGAATTTTTGGTGTATGGAAGAAAATGACCAACATATAGTAGTATGTGTACTAGCTCGTGATGCAAGAATATGTAGATAGTTTTATAAGAGGATTTATGCTTTGTTTTACTAGCAAGACTAGTAATAGGAAACATGGTCTATTCCATCCCTTAATTATACCCACTCATAATTGGGAAATCATTTCCATGGAATTTGTGGGAGGTTTTCCAAAAACCAGGAAATGACTTGACTACCTATTCATGGTAGTTGATAGGTTCAACAATATGTGTTCTCATCCCTTATAAAAAGAGCATCAGAGGAAATAAGTAGTAAAATTATTCTTTAAGCATGTGTGGGTGCTCTTTGGGATACCAAGGATCATTACTTTAGATAGGGACACTAGATTTCTTAGTGCATTTTGGAATAAGTTGTTGGAGAAAATGGACACAAATTTGAAGAGATCTGTAGCATTCCATCCACAGAAATATGGGAAAATAGAAGTAGTCTGTAACAACCCTGGTTAAAATTCCATGTAAAAATATATAATAACCACGGTCGATGGGACACTTATTCCAAGCTGAATGTTGGGTAGGACATCCTAGGGGGTATTAGGTTGTTTATGGCTAAGGAAATTGGAAAAGGCAATGAATAAGGATTTGGAAAGGCGAGATGGAATTTTTGGCACGATTATTTATGAAAATAATGGAAATTAGGAGAAAAAGGAGGTGAAAGGTCACAGGTTGCATGTGAGAAGGAAAATGAAGGAAAATAATGGAAAATGAAGAAAATAGAGGCCTCATCCATAAAAAGGCTTTTGAGGATCAGTTGGTAACCTTTTGTCAAATTAGCTTTTGAGCTCTCTCATTATTATATATCTATATATATATATATATATATAGATATATAGATATATATATATATATATATATGTGTGTGTGTGTGTGTGTGTGTGTGTGTGTGTGTATATATATATATATATATCTCTTGGACACTTAGAGTTTTCTTAGAGCACTTTGGCATTAGAGAAAGAAAGGAAAAGAAGGCAAGACGAAGCAAAGATCAAACAGGGAAAGGTAAGATCACGTAGCTATAGCAGCCTTCATTGCAGGTATCAACTTGAAAGTGTATTTTCCTTGCTATATTTTGCATGCATTGGATTGCGTGTGGTTCTCTTCTATCATGGCATGGGTTTTTCTAGGTGTGATAGTATTTTCAACCTAGCCTTTCTATTTCCTGATAGCTTTGATGAGATGGGTTCTCCCATTCAGTTTATGTGCGATGGACGGAATGGATTCAAAATTTAGTGTGGTGGATCTCTGAATTGACAAACACATGGTTTAGTGGTCCTTGAACTGGACTATGGATCATGAAGCCACTGGCCCAGTAACCCCTGAACCAGACTATGGGTTGCAGTAAAGCCAGATTGTGTGCCTCGATGGGCCTAGGAATCCTTGTCGGTGAATGGTGGGATATACAGTAAAGTAAAGAGGTGGATTTTCTCTCCATTGGGCCTAGTTTTCCTGGGATGGGATGCATGATAAAGCATGTATAGTATGTCTCGTTGTAGAGTCTAGTGATCCCCGGATCAGACCGTGGATTTCGGTAAAGCTTGAGAGACTAGGAGGCAGTCAAATTGCTCATAGTTTAGGTGAAGAACTCCAGTGGCATCCATGCTTGTTGGTGTTGCTGGTCTATTCTATGAGTCCCACATTCATGCTTGGAATATGGAACATGGGTGGTTGGCTGACGAGAGACTTGGCTCAACCAATCTATGGTCAGGTGGAACGTGGTAGTCCCATCTCCGGTTGGTTCAATGCATCCATTAATTCCCTTGATTTTTATGTGTAAATGGACTAATGTATATGTGGATTTTGATGGCTGATATGTTTATGGTATTTGTTGCTAGTATGCTGGTTATATGTATGTTTTGTGACAACAACTATGTATGGATCTCAACATTTTTTACTTGTGCATGAATGGATAATGTGTCTATGACCTAATAGATGATAATGCATCAAATGACATGAGGGAACAATGGTTCATAGAAATTCTCAGATAAGTATGAGATCCCTACACTTAATTATGTTGTTTACACTCGTAGGTTACATGTGGATGATATGTTTGATGAAATGCCTGTCATGGATAGTAGGGGTCTGGTTATGGTCTTGTTCAAATTATTTCGTTTTCATCTTTGTTTCCCTGTGCTTTTATTGATTCTAAGCTATCACTCCTTTCTGGGACTTGGGCTCTGGGCCCCCAAAAAGTGGCTTAAACCCCAGGGTCGCTGGCACAGAAATGGCAATTTTGGTCTCTGGTCACCAGCAAGCAAGCTTGTGAGAACGAATTTGGGTTTTTGGTCACTCCCTTACCCATAGAATGAGAGCGACTGTGGCCTAAGATATCCATAACAATAGTGGGACCCAGAGACAGATTGCCTGAGTGGCTAACATGTCTCCTGAGGATTCTGAAGCTGATGTTGGATGATTGTGTGTGATGTTTCCATCGGTTCCACTTCCTTAAGGTCACATAGGATGTTGATTTTGATAATAGTAGCCTCTCATCTCATGTTTACCCCGATTTGCATGGTTACTTGAGTAGATGCCGGAGGAGGGTGTTACATAGTCAATATAAATTTGGTGCAAGTTTTGAAGGGTTACAATTAAAAGAATTTGAAGACCTAGGATGAAATTTTGGTATATATACAACATTGTTATAATAGAGAAGTACATATTTCTACTAGTAAGTGCCCATTTTAAACTTGATTTGGATGTTTTCCACCTTCATATTTAGATATTACATATGGAAAATAAGGAGTGAGGGAGGATCTCATAGGGGATGCTTTAAGGGATTTTTTTTTTTTTATTGCAAGCTCAAGAAAATTCATTTGCAAGTATAGGAGATGCTAAATAAGTCACATGAAAAATACAAGGCTATACATGATCAACACTGGAATAGAGGAGTTATTCAAAATGGGAGATAGAGTGGTTATTGTTAACAAAGTGAGGTTGTAGGGTATTGGTAAGAAAATCAATGCTTTGCAATATGACTCTTTTAAGATACCAAAAAATGGGGTAGATAATTCCTCTAGATTAAATCTACCCCCATACATGCACATTTACTTAGTGGGGAATGTCGAAAATCTCAAACTTTATGAGCCTTGAATGTTGGATTAGGAAGAGGAGAAAGTCCTGCCTTCCATAGAGGATTTAATGCTAGATGCACATACATAGTTAAATGAGGATACGATTTTTGAGAAAAGGTCAAAAACTAGAATATAGGGGAAACATAACATTTTGTAGCTTGGGTTGTGTTGTGGCCAGCAACAACCCCCCTTCTTATTTGGTGTTATTACTAATACTAAATAAGTGGGGACCCTTAGTCAAAAAATTTAAAAAATCAACTAGTGCTTATATTTCCTTTTTCAATAAAACCTACCATCTTAAACTTAGGAGAAAACCCTTAAAAAATAAAAAAGCCTAAGTTTTATATAAAGTAGCATTATTCCTTGGGAAATATCGCATCGCAAAAGGATCATGAATACCCCCTTGCAAACCGAATTCTAAAATTGCGAAATCGCGATACGGGACTATGGACATATATTGCATCGCATGCGTCAAACATCGCTCAAGTTGAAAAACATTAAACTGTCGGTATGCGATGGCGCATATCGCAAATCCCAGGAAAGAAAATAACGAAAATTGTCATATGCCACGCTCCCGATATATCGCGATATTGTGATATTGCGATAGAGCAATTCTACGATATTGCGATAAAAGCAGCAATACGATAGCACGATTATGCGATAATGCGATATTGTAAGTTTACGATATAGCAAGCAAGCGATGTCGTGATTCTGCGATGTTGCGATCTGCGATATTGCGAAGCAAATCGCAAAATCACTTCATTGCAGATCTTGTAGGCTCATTGTTCAAAAAGGTAGTTTCCATAAATCGAGACTTTGTTATGCGCTTTAATGCCAATTAATCAGTTAGTTGCCAGTAATTAATGGAATAGGGTTTTGCGCTTATCAAAAAATCAGTTCACGTAAGGTGGTGTATTTTATATGTCTTCGGAATTTAAAGCTTTCCCGTTACCTTTCCTTATCATTATTCTCACTTCACTTGTAAATTACAGGAACGAAGAATAGAGAACGATACAAAGCAGTACACAGGATACTATGGGAAAGAAAGGCAAAGCCCCAAGCTCTTAAGAGAAGGAAATGGCGCCCTTGTATACAGACACCGCCTGCAACCAAGATGCTGGTATTGCTACCTGGGAAGGCATGTACAATCTACTTGAGGAAGAGAATCCCAGAGTAATGGAGGTCGAGGCTACTGCAGGCTCACATAGTTCCTTCGAAGCATCCCTTATAGAGCTAGCTTGTTCATTCTTACACCGAATAGCCGCGAGGCCCAAAATTCTTCCATACACAGACATGGTTAAATGGATACTGGACAACGTGGATATCAAAAACAGAAAGTTTAAGACTCAGGGTCAAGAGCTTACGGAATCATTATTTTTACAAATTTTGAGCTTTATATCCGCTAAAAGAAAAAGCGCAAAAGGTGAAAAACGCACCAAGGAAGCTCGCATCAAGAAACGGAGGTAGTTTCTGATGCGTGATTAGTGCCTAGCTCTAATCGCGCATCGCTGAGCAAAACTTCTTGGAAAGGAAAGCTTCTTATTGCTCAGTCACCTGCAAGCCCAAAAATTTGCAAGAAAACAACGATAGAGGTAAAAAGTAAAATTTGAATCCTAGACCACTGGTGTTTGTTAGAAATATCTTCAAAATGGTATAAACATAGGCACGTCAATTACAGACAGACTGGAGACAGAAGGCTCAAGAAAAGGCAGAATCAATTCAAAGGTTAACCAAGTTGAATTGGGATTCTTACTAGATGTACTTGGTAAAACCACACAGCCAGTGGATGACTCTCAAGTGTATCATCAATTCTGCCGAGAAGATGGTGCCAACTCTCACCGATTCTGTTTTCTCAACACAGCTAAAATCGGAAGTCGGCGAGCCGACTCTTCTCAAACAGATGCTGAACGCGTGAAATTTTAAGGATCAGATACACAATTAGTTAGTAATTTTAATTTTAGATTCAGTTTTAGTTTTAATTTAGTTTTATTTTTGCCCAAAGTGAGAACGGTCATTTAAACCGCATCCTACATTTTTGTAATAATTTATTTTTAGATTTAGTTAAGTAGTATTTAAACCCTTCTCATGCATTTAGAGAAGGGTCCTGAAATTTGTCAAAAGCTTATCCCCAGAACATGCACTTCTGTACCCTTTGAGGAGGTTTTGATGAATGAATGGAACATGATTTATTGATATCTGCATTTAATATCTGCTACTGATGATGCACTTCTGTACTCTTAGTGGATGTTGGATTAAGAAGAGATAAATCATTATCACTTGAAGCTCATGAGTAGGACTAGTTATAAATGGTACTTCTATCTCTTAACTATTCCTGCCTTTGTGTTAAAAGTGATATTCAAGTTCAGTTGTTTATATATTAATGTGTGAATGCTTGAGTTATCATTTGGCACTTTTGTATAGTGATAGCTATTTATTTATGCTTAATGTATGAATAGCTTATTATGCGATATGTTTTTCACAACTGTTTCATCTAACTTTTTATACGAAGTGGTTCATCTTTATTGAATTCTTTTCTCATAGCAGTTGAATGATCTTTATTACCAATTGTTATTTGAAATCATTTTAGATCGCATAACAGAAGGATTACACCCCAGGTTAGTGTAGAATTAGATGTTTCTGTTTATTAGAATAAAATTTGCATGTTATTAGATTAGAGTTAGAATTAGAGCATCTCACTTAGGAACTTTTAGAAGGGAAATATCAATTCTTCACACACACACATATAAATTGGGAAACTGGTCCCATATCCCCAGTCGGACCCACTATACCAAATGGAAAAGGAGCTGCTAACCAAGGTCTAGACTGGGTGGGTATCCCCCTTGTTGTAGACCCGATTTTTGGGGCTTCAACATATTTGGTGCTAGAAGGAGGGCCTCGAACTGTGAATGGCAAGTAAATCCAAATCTAAATACCATTCTGAGAGTAAATCGCCCTCACCGTCTCCCCCGACTTCTCCATTGCATTTAGAATTTGTAAATCCAGAGCCAGAAGTCGCTGGAGCAACAGCCGCTGCTACAAACCCTGACATTTTAGAACAATCTACTATTGAACCTCCTGAAGTTGAATCTTTGATTCACAAACTTCAACGATTTTCTATATCTCCTAAAAAATCTGATAAATCTCAAGGCAGCGTGACTTCGCAATATAACCCTGCTCATCCTCTTACCAGATTAAAGAGTGAAAAGTTTGGTGTTCAGCCAACTGAGTTACCTCTACCTACAAGGAAGAGAGCAAGGAAATCTCCTAAAGGGTCCGATAGCGAGACTCTTTCATCATCATCATCCATCTCAACCTCTTCACCGCGAAGTCAACCATCCACCCCTCCACTTCAGATCATTGTCCATCAGTCCACCGGCACTACCACATCTTCTTCTCAATCATCTGGAGTCATAATATCCTCATCTTCTCAACCGCAGGGATCATCTTCTGCAATTTCCTCTGTTAGCAGTTCAGCAATGGCTCAATCTCCATGGAATAACCCAGGGGCAGTCTTAATGCCTGCACCCTTGAGTCAGCTACTAGCCCATCCTGAAAAATGGCTACCTAAGTTTAACCCTGAGGCAGGCATGCTAGCAGAAGAACATATAAATAACTTTATGCTATCCATAAATCTTAATGAAGTTACCAATGAAGACGCTGTTGTTCGAATTTTTCCTTATACTCTGCAAGGAACAACCGGATCATGGTATTTCTCATTACCGTCTGGATCTATTACTAGTTGGGAGATTTTCCAAGAACAATTCTTGATTAAATTTGGTGATGATAGGTCTACAACGACACTTATCAACGACCTGTCTAACCTTGGGGCCGAGTCAAAAGAACCTATCAAAGATTTCAATTTACGTTTCAATAAAATCTTAAATAAAATCCCTCCTGCTTCCTAGCCTAGTGAAGAAGTGTGAAGTGAATGGTACAATACTGCTTTGCCATCAAACCTAACAATCTTTGTCGATAGGGCTAATAAAACAACTTTAGTTGAAAATATGAAAGAAGCAATAGCAGTAGAGAAATGTATTATAGCCCTAGAAAAGAAAAACGCTATAGAAGAATGAAAATCCAAGAAGGTTTCTTTCAAGGAAGACCCCAAGAAAAAACAATTGAAAGATCCATTTGATTTAGAAGGATTGAAAAAAGTTTTGAAGACCATGTCTAACGAGATGGTCGACATTAAGAAACAAGTGGTAGAAACTTCTTCTAAAAAGCCATACAGACCTTTTAAAAGAAACCCTACGACCAATTCCAAACCCCCTAACGCTATTACGAGTGCTGAATCCGAAGAAGAAGAAGAGGAAATCACTACTGAAGAACATACTGATGAAGAAGAAGTTGTAGAATTACAAGGTATGTGGGATTTCATCCTCCCAGAAAAAGAGGATCAAGAGGCATCCCCAGTTAGTACTCGCAGCAGAAATCAACTTGATCCTCCTCAACCTACAACTAAGCCAAAGAGCGCAAGCTCAATGACTAAGGATAAAGTCGCAGTCAAGAAAACTTCACCTAAAGCGACTCAAACCAGCCCAGTCCAAACATACCCATCAACTCCATCTAAAACAATGATCGTTTCGGATGAAATGGAGTATAATATCATAGAAGACATGAAAAAGACTAGGGTCAATATTACTTTTCTCGAATTGAGCAAGTTAAAACACCAGCAAAAGGCACTTTTGAAAGAATTGCACACTGTATCAGTTGCACCTTTACCAGCTGCTGTAATCTCTCAAGCTTCCCATGACATGGGAAGACCTCCAACCAATACGATAAATAAAGTTGATCCAAACGATATCACCTTAATTGGAGGAAGATCAAGATCTCATACTCCCCCATTTCTTCTTACTTATGAAATTTTCAATAAAAATGTGCATAATTGCTTAGTGGATTCTAGAGCTTCATCGAATATTTTACCAAGATCAATATGTGCAAAATTGAATGTTCAACCATAGAAATATGTTGTACGCATAGTTCAATTAGATCGATCGCAAGTCGAAGTGATTGGCAAATTAAATCAGGTCACCATAAGGTTGTCATCCAACCCAAAGGTATGTCAAGTTATCGACATTTTAGTTGCTGATATTCTAGAATTTTATGGCTTAATTCTTAGCAGAGATTGGTCAGAAAAACTTCATGGATACTTTGTAACTGACTGGTCACACATGTGGCTCCCTTACAATGATAAACCAAATCAGATAAAAGTTGAGTGGGAAAAACATCAGAAATACATAGTAATAGAACTCGAGGGAGAAAATGAACCAGTAGCATATAATTCAAACATAATTGGCAACTACTCAGTAGATTCTTTCCTAGGGAATTTTAATGCTCATACTTCACCTTACTTAGAACATTCTGTTTTATCTCAAGTAGAAAATTTCTCTCAAACAGATAGTTCTAGATGTATCAATTTTATAGATAGTCCTGTAAATAAATCTTTATTTTGGAAATTATTTTTTGATGGTTCTAAGTCTAACGAAGGAGCAGGAGCAGGATGCATGTTAATAAGTTCAGAAGGAGATAAGACTATGCCAACTTGCAGACTCGAATTTGATTGCACGAACAACACAGCAGAATACGAGGCTTTAGTCCAAGGGTTGTACAAAGCAATCGGATTAGACGTCAAATATCTTCAAGTTTTCAGAGATTCTAAAATTGTAATCAGACAGGTACGTAATACTATACATTGTTTATCAGGTCATTTAAAAAATTACCAATCTTTAGTCCAAGATCTGACTAAACACTTTATAGCATTTAATATTTCATCAATTCCCAGACTCCAGAATGCTAGTGCAGACCTCTTAGCCAACGTAGCTTCCAAACTCATTCCTTCAAAAGATTTTAGCCCTGATTGATTTTCAATTGAATTAGTTTTTAGATCATATATTCCTGATAACATTACCAATTGGAGGATTTTCAATGACGATCCTGATATTGTGAGTTTCCTCACATCTGAAGGATCCTACACCAATCAAATAGTTGATGAAGACCAACATGACCGACAATTGCAACAAGATAGCACTAACAATGCTATACCGAAGTCAGTAGTCAAGTTAGAAGATATTTATGATTTGAAAGATTGGTTTAAAAGATCTACCAATTCAAAAATCCAAAGCTCAACTTTGAATTATGAATTAGTAAATCTAGGAATTGATACCAAACCACAGAATATCAATCTAGGCCTTGGTCTAGCTCCTGAAGAAAAAATAGCGTATATTCGTCTCTTGAGACAATACAAAAGTGTCTTTTCTTGGAATTATGATGAACTCAAAATGTACGACACCTCCATCATCCAACATACTATTCCAGTGATAGACAATGAAAAACCTGTCCAAGAAAAGTTGAGAAAGATCCATCCCAATTTAGGAAACCATATCAAATATGAACTCAATAAGTTATTGAAAGCCAAAATATTTTTTCCCGTTCAACATTTCAAATGGGTTTCCAATATGGTCCCTGTTAGAAAGAAAAACGGAGACATTAGAATCTGTATTGACTTTCGAAATCTTAACAAAGCCTGCCAAAAGGACAACTTTCCTTTACCTCCCATGGAACAAATACTGCAGGCGGTTGTGGGCTCAAAATTGATGTCCTTCTTGGATGGATTCTCAGGATACAATCAAGTGTTGGTACATCCCGATGATCAACTAAAAACCACATTCAGAAATAAATGGGGCACATACGCATATCAAAAGATGCCATTTGGTCTGATTAATGCTGGTGCCACATTTCAGAGAGCTATGGACATCGCATTCAAAGGGTTAGTTAATAAATTAGTTGTAATCTATTTGGACGATATAACCGTATATTCCAAGAAACAAAACAATCATCTTAGAGATTTAAAACAAATCTTACAACGTTGTCAAAAGTATGGGATTTCACTTAACCCGAAAAATCCTTTTTCGCATTAAGTGAAGGAAAACTTCTTGGATTCATAGTGTCAAAATCTGGGATTCACATTGATCCTAACAGAATCAAGGAGATTTCTGCAGTACCCCTACCGCACAACAAGAAAGCCATGCAATCTTTTCTTGGCTAGATAAATTTTGTAAAGAGATTTGTTCCAGATTTTTCAAGAATTGTGTCTCCTTTACAAGCAATGATTAAAAATAACTCAAACTTTAAATGGGGCCAAGATGAACATGAGGCATTCAATCTGATCAAACAAGCAATCATTAATGCTCCATCTTTAGGAACTCCAAATTTTTCCAATCCTTTTATTTTATATACATTTTCCTCCGATAGATCATATGCCGCGATACTCACTCAAGTAAATAAAGAAAAGGCAGAAGCCCCAATTTCTTTTTGCAGTTCTAATTTACAAGGGTTTGAGTTGAATTATTCAGATGTGGAGAAACAAGCTTATGCTGTTTTCAAAGCAATTAAATATTTCAGACCTTTTCTACTCAAAACACATACAAAATTCATAGTACCGTTTCTAGTGGTAAGAAATCTTCTAGTACAGAAATATGTGGGTGAGAAAAGAGCCAATTGGGTTACTGCCTTACAGGAATATGACGTAGAAATAAAACCAGAAAAAATTGTAAAAGGTCAAGGCTTTTGCAAAATGTTGGCAAGAGCATTGCTGATGTTCGAAATTCCATCTGCAGAGATACAAATGTACGAGGTAAGCCTAAACGATGTTGAGTCATTATACGCTGATATCATTTATTATTTAAAGAATGGATACACTCCTTCAAACCTCGATCATACCAAGAAAAGAGCTCTAAGGTTGAAAGACAAACAATATTAGCTCGTGAATGATGTTATTTTTAGAATAAATTATGATTCTGTTCTCCTTAGATGTCTTGAGAAATCTGAAGCTGAAAAAGTCTTGCAGGAACTCCACGATGGGCCAGCAGGCAGACACTATGCTGGAGATGCAACTGCTCATAAAATCTTACGCGCAGGCTATAACTAGCCCACATTGTTCAAAGACTCACATTAATACGTAAGGAAATGTCAAGTCTATCAAACTGCTGCTGGGAGACAAAAGAAACCATCCTTGCCACTACAACCAGTTAATATTGAGCAGCCTTTCGATCAGTGGGGATTGGACATAATAGGTGAGATCGTTTCTCACTCTTCTAAGCAGCATAGATATATCCGTACAGCAACATATTACTTTACTAAATGGGTAGAAGCAATTCCACTCAAGACGGGTAATGTTGAAAATATCATCGAGTTCATAGATCAGTTCATAATCACCAGGTTTGGGTTGCCTTCTGCTTTAATGTTTGATAATGCATCATATTTTTTTGGTAATGCAATGACTGAATTTTCACTCAAAAGAGGTTTCAAACTCAAATACTCTGCCAATTATTACCCACAAGGGAATGAGTTATCTGAATCTACAAATAAGAATTTAATCATAATCATTAAGCGAACCATTGACCAAAATCATAAAAATTGGCATAAGTCTTTGATATACGCTTTATGGGCAGATCGAATAACGCAGAAAGCCTCCATCGGCACTTCTCCTTTTAATTTAGTTTATGGGAAAGAAGTGGTTCTTCCAACTCATTTGGCAATTCCCTCTTTAGCCTTGGTTCAATATATTGATGAAGCACCAACTTCTTCCTTACAACTAAGGCAACAGGAAATAATCAAGTTAGAAGAACAACGAGAAAAGGCCAAGATAACTCACGCTCATCATCAAGCCTTAGTAAAAGCCTTTTTTGATTCCAATATGATATCTAGAAAGGATTTTCAGATGGGAGATCTAGTTTTAAAATGGGACAAGGCTCATGAGGAAAAATGGAAACATACAAAATTTCAACGAATGTGGCTTGGCCCTTTCCAAATCATAGAAGTCATAGGTCCGTCTACATTTATGTTACAGGATTTAACAGGAAAAATAGATTCTTTACCTGTTAACGGTCAGATTCTCAAAAAATATTTTCCATAGGAGATCATTCGTCTATTTTTTGTAGAATAGTTGTTTTAGTTTCATAATAAAACCGGTTGTAAATGGTTACATTCGGGATTCATGAAAAAGACAAATTCTCTTTTAAATTTTTTTTTTCACTTCTATAAATAGAATTCTTTTTAGAAAATTAATCATTATTATTGAAAGATACAGTTAAAAGTTCTAGGCCTAGAAATGATGCTAGTTTCAACTGTATAAATTTTGATAAAAAACAACTTTTTAGTAAAGAAATTGTTTTGCATCAGTCCAATGAAAGGTATCAATAATAAAACGAAGATTCTCTGTAGAAAAGCTCTTTCCAAAAAACTCTATTATTGTCGTCTAGAGCCATCTTAAGGAAACAATGACTTCCTCCCCACCTAGGAAACTACAACGTTCAGGGAATGATCCAATGATACACTTTAAACTTAAAGAGTAAGAGGTCTCATCACAAGCCGACTTATCATGATCATAGCTATTATAGCTTGCTGACTTTTCCAATACTGCATACCACAACAGGGCAATGACTCAAGATTGTTGCAATCAAAAGACAAGGGGTTCCATCACGAGCCAGCTTGTTCAGCAAAGTTATAAATCAGTGAATGACTGTGTCATGAATTGGCTACCAAACCGAGACATTGTTCTTTAAGGATAAAAAAGAAAATGAAAGCGATAAGTGTGGACATGGATTTCTCTTTGAAAATTGTAAATTTCTCTAAGTAGGATATAGGATCATTGCTGGGTAACAGGTAACCCTGTCGAGGCTATAAATGCCTGCTGGCAGCAGAGGCTCTACCTACGACAAATGAGCATATTCAAAACTGATTTACAGAGAAGGATTTCTTTTTATCTTTATAAGCTAAGTAATGACTGATGTAGATACAAGGACTAGCTTGAGGAAGTAAATAATAAAAGTTGAAAATAGAAGAAACAAAATATCATTGATAGGTAAAAGCATAATGCACTTTGTCTTTCTATAATAAAGTTCAATTTCCTGGAATTTTTTTTTGTTTTGGAAGTTTAGAAAATTCAAAAGAAAAACAAAGATAACTGGTTCTTCCAAGGGAATCGCCAATTGTTGTGGCCAGCAACAACCCCCCTTCTTATTTGGTGTTATTACTAATACTAAATAAGTGGGGACCCTTAGTCAAAAAATTTAAAAAATCAACTAGTGCTTATATTTCCTTTTTCAATAAAACCTACCATCTTAAACTTAGGAGAAAACCCTTAAAAAATCAAAAAGCCTAAGTTTTATGATAAAGTAGCATTATTCCTTGGGAAATATCGCATCGCAAAGGGATCATGAATACCCCCTTGCAAGTCGAATTCTAAAATTGCGAAATCGCGATACGGGACTACGGACATATATCGCATCGCATGCGTCAAACATTGCTCACGTTGAAAAACTTTAAACTGTCGGTATGCGACGGCGCATATCGCAAATCGCAGGAAACAAAATAAAAAAATTTTCATATGCCACACTCCCGCGATATCACGATATTGCGATATTTCGATAGAGCAATTCTGCGATGATTGCGATAAAAGCGGCAATACGATAGCACGATTATGCGATAATGCGATATTGTAAGTTTACGATATAGCAAGCAAGCGATGTCGTGATTCCGCGATGTTGCGATCTGCGATATTGCGAAGCAAATCGCAAAATCACTTCATCGCAGATCTTGCGGGCTCATTGTTCAAAAAGGTAGTTTCCATAAACCGAGATCTGGTTATGCGCTTTAATGCCAATTAATGAGTTAGTTTCCAGTAATTAATGGAATAGGGTTTTGCGCTTATCAAAAAATCAGTTCATGTAAGGTGGTGTATTTTATATGTCTTCGGCATTTAAAGCTTTCTCGTCATGTTTCCTTATCATTATTCTCACTTCACTTGTAAATTACAAGAACGAAGAATAGAGAACGATACAAAGCAGTACGCAGGATATTATGGGAAAGAAAGGCAAAGCCCCGAGCTCTGAAGAGAAGGAAATGGCGCCCTTGTATACGGACACCGCTTGCAACCGAGATGCTGGTATTGCTACCTGGGAAGGCATGTAAAATCTACTTGAGGAAGAGAATCCCAGAGTAATGGAGGTCGAGGCTACTGCAGGCTCACATAGTTCCTCCGAAGCATCCCTTACAGAGCTAGCTTGTTCATTCTTACACCGAATAGCGGCGAAGCTCAAAATTCTTCCATACACAGACATGGTTAAATGGATACTGGACATCGTAGATATCAGAAACAGACAGTTTAAGACTCAGGGTCAAGAGCTTACGGAATCATTATTTTTACAAATTTTGAGCTTTATATCCGCTGAAAGAAAAAGTGCAAAAGGTGAAAAACGCACCATGGAAGCCTGGATCAAGAAACGGAGGTAGTTTCTGATGTGCGATTAGCTCCTAATCATGCATCGCTGAGCGAAAATTCTTGAAAAGGAAAGCTTCTAATTGCTCAGTCACCTGCAAGCCCAAAAATTTGCAAGAAAACAATGATAGAGGTAAAAAGTAAAATTTGAATCCTAGACCACTGGTGTTTGTTAGAAATATCTTCAAAATGGTATAAACATAGGCACAACAATTACAGACAGACTGGAGACAGAAGGCTCAAGAAAACACAGAATCAATTCAAAGGTTAACCAAGTTGAATTGGGATTCTTACTGGATGTACTTGGTAAAACCACACAGCCAATGGATGACTCTCAATTGTATCATCAATTCTGCCGAGAAGATGGTGCCAGCTCTCACCGATTCTGTTTTCTCAGCACAGCTAAAATCGGAAGTTGGCCAGCCGACTCTTCTCAAACAGATGTTGAACGCATGCGATTTTAAGGATCAGATACACAGTTAGTTAGTAATTTTAATTTTAGATTCAGTTTTAGTTTTAATTTAGTTTTATTTTTGCCCAAAGTGAGGACGGTCATTTAAACCGCATCCTACATTTTTGTAATAATTTATTTTTATATTTAGTTAAGTAGTATTTAAACCCTTCTCATGCTGTGGAGTACTAAAGAAGGTATGTTTTTGGTAATTATTTCAGTATCTTTTCATTAGAACTTACAAACCTTTTGCATCATGAACTAGGTAAATGATAAGGAATTGTAATAAAACCTGTGAGATTAATGTGCAAAATGAAAACACTGACAATTGTCATTTTCTTATGCAGGAAGAAGGAAAAACGAAAGACTGCCATTCCAAAGGAAAGAACAAGGCCAGGTTAACCACTGTCCCTTTGACGGGGAACCGTATGCAAACAAGGCAAACCAAATCAAAGCGTATCAGCCCTGGAAAGGAAATGGAGATATCGGCTCGGCGCAAGAAAGAAAAGAGATAACTGAGGACTAATGGTTCGGCGAATCCCTCAGGATCCTTTGATCCTGAGGGATCGCTGCTTTAACTATTTTTGCACCTAGACATCTCCGCCTTCACCATTATAAAAAGGGGCAGCACTGTTAGCCCAAGGAGTCTGTTATGTTTTATGTAATTTCTCTTAAGATTGAAACTTTGATCATCGAGTCTCGTTGAGAACTGATCTACTGTAATTTCGTCTTATGCATTAATACAAACTTGGTTGCTATTTCATCTCTGAGTCTGGAATAACTTCAAGCGGTGTACCCCTGGAGGCTAAGGGCCCGGCCCTGGAGGACACTTGCTCCTGTACTATTACTTTTGGTTTATGCGTGGTTTGCTTATCAGCGTTATTCGATAATCTGATATGTTCTGTTAGTTTACATCACACGCTCTGTTATGTTTGATTTATTGAAGTTTCTGAAGACAGAACCATTGTATTAACTTTGCAACGTATCACTGTTCCTTTAAGTGTTGATATAATATCGCCAGTATTTACAGAATACTGTTGTTGTTCAATTAGAGAGTATCTGTGTTGTACACGTATTTCATTGGAATTATTGAACTCATCTTAAAGATTATGTTCTTTGCGATTGTTGAATCTATAGACATTGCTGTTCCATTCTGAAATACAGTCGTATTCTTTATAACTAAGATTGATAACTGGATTACCAAGATCAGATTACTATTAAGGTGTGATGTGTGCATGTATGTGTGGTTTTCAAGTGTTGTTCTATAATTAGTGTTGTTCCATTTTTGTTTGCTGTTCAATTCATCCTTAAAAGTGAAGGATTGCTATTGTATTCTTGTAGGACACGATTATTGCATTTGATCTTGTAGACTAAGGTGTTACTACTTATTAGACTTAATCGCTGTTACAGTTTCCTGTTTGTTGTTCCATTTCAGGTTTGCTGTTCCATTTCTTATTTGCTATCCTATTTCTTATCTGCCATTCCATTTCCTTTCATTTGTGTTATTATGTGGTGTGAAGAGTGATCTAAGGCTGTAGTGAGCATTGACATTTACTGTCGGGTTCCCAGGTCGATGATCTGTTCCCTGATTTCCTTTAGTTCCATCAGTTTACAAAGGGATGAGTTACTGCTACTGAACCCTTGACTGATAAATTGCTTAGTTTTCTGAATGCATGGTTTAGTCTTTAAAAGTAGTTTGTTGTAAACAAGCATCCGTTTACTCTTGTATTTTTGAGCACTGTACTACTAGCATTACTCTGGCAAATGATAGCCTCAGAATGAGACACTCTTTGAAGTAACAAAACGTTCCTAGATTGACAAACTAATGTGAGGTAATTAGAGGTGAAATAGACCCTTTTTATAGCTCGACATTTTTGCGCCATTGCCGGGGAAAGAGTGTAGCCATTTGTTTCTTTTCAGAGTAGTGTAAGAACCTGGTAGGGAAGAATTGGGTTTTAAAAACGGAAGGTAAGAACCTATGTGTGGAGCATGTAACAGCCCTGCTCCCCTGCCTGCTTTCCTACAGATTTGCTGCTGTTTTGTTTGGGTAGAACCTAGCAGTTGATTTGTGTGCATGACTAAGCAGAAAAAGCCAGAAAAAAATTCCAAGCCTCTACCCAAGCTAGAAAAAGCTAAGGGGCCGGTGACCCTTGGCCGATCAACCTTCATAGATGAAATATTCAAGAAAGCAGAATCTCAGCCTTTAGTAGGACCCAGAAAAGTTATTTCTAGACAGCCTACTAGCTCCCTTCAGGCCACAGGATCACCATCTGTAGCCTTTGCTGAGGTGCATAGTCAAACTGAAGAGTAGGACTTTCAAGAAATTGAAAATTCTACTCTAGAACTATTGCAAGAAGGGAATTTCAGCAATCTTTGTGAAGGAGGAGGAGAGCCAGGGGAAACTGAGGAACCGAGGTCTCCTCTTGGGACAACTCAGCCATTGAACAACCCAGACAAGGGAAGTGCTGCAAAAATCATTTTTGAAGAAACTCAATCTCCTCAGACATTAGGAACTCTCATTATCCCAGATAAAAGAAGCACTATCAAAACCGTTCCTGTTAAAGACATTCCCTCTCAACCTAGGAATACCCTCCTAGATATCCCAGAAGGTTATTGGCATATATTCGACCAAATGGCTCAAAATCAGCCAAACACCCAAACCTCTACATTGCAATACCCCATAGTGGATACTGCAGCAAATGCGCCTATGAAAGCAATCCCTCTTCAACATATCCCTACATTCCACGGTCTTACATCAGAAGATCTGGATGCATTTCTATTTGAGTTCGATGTGCTGTGTAGGGGATATGATTACACCACCGACCCCTAGAAATTGAAATTATTTCCCTCTACATTAAAAGGGGCTGCCTTAAGATGGTTTATGGGATTAGGTGGCGGGGTTATAAATAACTGGGATCAAATGAAAGAATCTTTTCTAAAAAAATATCAGGACTATTGCAGGTCTAGAGAACTGAAGGACGAAATATTCCAGATGGTAGCTAGACCAAATGAAACATTAGAGGAGTATGTGGAACGTTTTCAATATAATCTTCAAAGATCTCCTTATGCATCACTACCTTTACCTGATAATGTGTTAAAAACAACATTAATTAGGGGCATGAAGGAACAATGGATTGAAACATTAAACATTATGGGAAAATGAGATATTTATCAAGAAAATTTTGCTGACATTATTGATTTATGTATCAGGAGCTCGAGAGGCAGCACAAGATTAAAACCAGTAGAACATGATCGATTTGTAAGAGATAATAAAATTTCGACAGAAGGAGTAACGCGTGCAGAAATTGGAAATTTATTGGAAAATTTTAAAACTGATATACTAGGGACACTAACTACACAACTTGATATTATGCAGGCCAAACAAAAGCAAATGGAGGCAGAACAGAATTTGGCAATCTTCTGTCCCCGATGCAGGAAGAAACATAGCCATAAGGAGTGTCCACTAGATGCAGTCCAAACATGCGCCATCTACACAAAAGATCACCTTACGGAAAGCTGTACCTCACTTCCCGGATTAAAAATAGTATATAAGGAAGCAGAGGAAGAGCCAGAATTAGTGTATCTGCTCAACCAGCGCCGTCAGTGGCAGCCGCGACAGTCTAGTATGTTTTCGGACCCAACTTCTTCTTTTTAGTCTCCACAATATAATGCTCAACAATATAATATGTGGCAAAATCAACCTCAACCCCTGTTTCCAAATTGGTCACCACAGTCATTTCCTTCATCAACCCTGTGGTCAAATCAGACAAGCCAATCTAGTTGGCCAAATTTTCCCTATGCCCCACCATATTGGCAAAGTAATGCATACCCATCATAATGGACTCCCCCTACTTCAAAAAGTCTAGCCTGGCAGACAAACTGGAAAAGATCGATGCATCAGCTAGTAGGAACCATTCCGCTCCCTCAACCTACACTGCCAGCCTTACAACAAAATCCCTAGTCTAATCTGAGACCGCAACTCCCAGCCCAACCCAACCCTAATCCAAATAACAGACCAGTCAAATCTGTCCAAATAGCAGAAACAACAGAAATAGGAGCTGATCTGAGGGAGTGTAATGATCTTCAGCTAAGATCTGGGTGTATTATTGAAACTGAGGGAGATACGACAACCCATGTTGAAAATCAGTTACCCAGAGAACAACTGTCACAAGAAGAGGATGTGAACAAACAAAAAACTCATAACCAAGCAACCACATCCTCTCCCCCGTTCCCAAAACGATTAATCATACCTCGACCTACACAATATCCTGATTTTGACATTCTTGGAGAATTACAAAATTTGTACATAAAAATTCCATTCCTCCAAGCCATTCAAGACATCCCGATATATGCAAAGACTGTCAAAGAATTGTGTGTAAAGAAACCAAGGAGGAATATAGCAAACAATCCAAGAGTTCAAGTAGTTGGCACTCTATCTGATTTATTATCAGGAAAAGAAACACCCATTAAATACGAAGACCCAGGAAATCCAACAGTCACCGTACAAATTTATGGTCAAAACTTCCCCAATGCCTTAGTTGATCTAGGAGCTGCAATCAACATCTTAACAACTACTACTTGCCAAAAGCTAGGCATTACATCTGTGGAACCCACCTCTACCTTACTAGAACTGGCTGACCGTTCTGTGGTTAGGGCAGAGGGCACACTACATGATGTCATGGTATCTATTGACTCCTGGGAATCCAACCGATTTTCTGATAATAATTCCCAAAAGCCGACTTGATGGACACCCATTGATTTTAGGTAGACCTTGGCTTGCAACTGCCGATGCCTATATTGGCTGTCAACAAGGCAAAATGACCATAACGAGAGGAGTGAATATCAAGAACTTAGCTTTATATCCTCCAGCACAGTCGAGTGTCACAATAATCAAAACTAATAAGCACCCTGTATCATACCTTACTGATAACATTAGATCTCCATTAACTATACAAGAGGCACTTGAATTGAAAGACCAAACAGAAGACGATGCCATTAATAATTTTATTAGTCAAACTAAACTCAGATCCCGCACACAATGTCACATGATAGAGACAGCATTCGATAACGAATTAGAAGAAGATCCTCTTAAAGATACACATGATCAAACAATACCTGTTACCTCTGTTGCAAATAGTAAAGTTGTGGAAATTGAATCGAGAAAAACCTTAAACATTAATGCCAACCTCACCTCCGAACAAGAAACGAAGCTCATCCATTTATTGAGGAAATATAAAGAAGCATTTGCATGGGACTACCCTGATATGAAAGGAATTGATCCCCAATTATGTACACACCACATTTACATAGAAAAAGATGCGAGACTTGTTCGCCAACCTCAAAGGAGACTTAATCCTCATCTAAAAGATGTGGTAAAAGCTGAACTTCAAAAACTTTTAGATGTCAATTTCATCTATCCTATATCCGATAGTAAATGGGTCTCTCCGCTTGTGGTAGTACCAAAAAAGAATGGGAAATGGAGAATTTGTGTGGACTACAGAGAACTAAATAAAGCAACACAAAAAGACCACTTCCCTCTCCCATTCATTGATCAAGTATTAGACACTTTGGCAGGAAAGAAATTCTTTTCTTTCCTAGATGGCTTCAGTGGATATAATCAGATCCAGATTGCCCCTGAAGACCAAGACAAAACCACTTTTACTTGTCCTTGGGGAACATTTGCCTACAGAGTTCTACCTTTTGGCCTATGCAACGCTCCTGCAACATTCCAAAGGGCTATCCTTAGCATTTTTGTAGACTTAATAAATGAAGGACTTGAAGTATACATGGATGAATTTACACTGTACAGAGACGATTTCGATCCAGCATTGGATACACTGGAAAAAGTCCTACAACGCTGCATTACTACCAAGCTTTGTTTAAGCCATGAAAAATGCTATATGATGATGACTGAAGGACTTATTCTAGGACACTATATTTCAGTAGCTGGCATCCAGGTAGACCCAGCCAAAATCCAAATAATTTTGCTTATTCCCACTCCTACCACTCAAACGGGGGTACGTAGTTTTCTTGGATTTTCTGGTTATTATAGGAGGTTTATAGAACATTTTTCGCATATTGCTACACCCTTGTATGCACTAACAGGTAATGTTGATTTCCTTTGGACAAAAAAATGTGAACGTGCTTTTCAGGATCTGAAGAAGCTGATATTCACAACCCCAGTCCTTCGAGGACCAAATTGGGATTTTCCATTTCAGATATCATCTGATGCCTCAGATACAGCCAATGGAGCAGTCCTTGGGCAGGAAGAGGATAAAAAACCATATGCAATTTATTATATTGGCAAAAATTTATCCCCTGCTGAACTAAATTACACTATTACTGAAAAAGAATTTCTAGCTGTAATACATGCTATCAATAAGTTAACACATTACATTACTAGATATCCTGTTATCTTGTATACAGATCATTCTGCCATAAAATATTTAGCAAACAAGCCTATCACGAATGGCACAATAACTAGATGGCTGATTTTATTGCAGGAATTTGATATTACAATCAAGGATCGACCTGGAAAAGAAAATCCTGTAGCCGAGTTTCTCTCAAGTATGCCAAAGCCAATTGATGCAGCAGTAGTTGAAGATCAATTTCCAGACAGCATCTGTTTGTTGTTGCTATTAAAACACCTTGGTATGCTGATGTTGCCAATTACCTAGCAGTAGGTGAACTGCCAAAACATCTAACCCCTAATGAACGGAAACAGATTGTTCAGCGCAGTGCCCGATTTTCTTGGATTGGGGGCTACTTATTCCACACAGGCGCAGATATGCATATCAGGAGATGCGTTCGAGAGGATGAAATCTTTGACATTTTAAAAGCCTGCCATGACGGACCATGTGGCGAACATTTTTCCGATCGAAGAACTGGACATACAGTGCTGCAAACAGGGTATTATTGGCCTACAATTTTCAAAGATGCAAAAAAATTCGTCCAAGCTTGTGACATTTGCCAGAGAGCAGGATGCCCTGGTCAGTCTGATGAGATGCCCCTGAATCCACAGCTAGTCATTGAACCATTCGAATGATGGGCCCTTGATTTCGTTGGACCAATTAACCCACCCTCGAACTAGAAAACATATATTTTGGTGGCAACAGAATATGTCACCAAATAGGTCGAAGCAGAGGCATTGCCGAGAACTACAGAGGATTCTATCATACAGTTCCTATTCCATATATTTGTACGCTACGGTCTTCCAAGAGATATAATTACGGATGGTGGACCATAGTTTGCGGGGAACAAAATAGCTGCAACACTCAAAAACTATCATGTCCAGCATAAAATCACTACTCCATACCACCCACAGGCAAATGGTTAGGTAGAAAGCAGCAATAAAATAATAGAAACAATCCTAACAAAAACCATTGCGTCACATAGACGTGATTGGGCTGCCAGACTACCAGAAGCACTATGGGCTTACAGAACAACATGGAGAAGTACCACTGGTTACTCACCTTATCAATTAGTGTTTGGAAAGCAACCCATTTTTCCCATAGAATTCGAAATCCAAACATTGCGAACAACACAGGAAGTTGGCTTAGATCTAACTGAGGCACAGATTAATCGATTACAGCAGATCAATGAGCTCGATGAAATCAGGCTCTCTGCACTCCAAAACACTGCACTGATCCAACAACAGCGAGCTAAATGGCATGATGCTCTCATTAAAAATAAAGTCTTCCACGAAGGAGACTGGGCACTTTTGTACGATTCCAGGTTTCAGGACTTTCTTGGGAAACTCCAGATTCATTGGTTGGGACCATATGAAATCCAGAAGGTACACGACAATGGTACTCTTACTCTAATCACTATTGACGGTTTTGGATATGCCTTCAAGGCAAATGGCCACCGAGTTCGTCTTTATCGCAAACCACTCACTCGGGAGTCCTTCTGCCAGCAGCTACGCCAAGACTCTGATATGGAAATTTTGGGGGAGGGAGAGAAGTCTTCCTCACCTGTGATTCATTAAGTCATTTGTTTCTTTCTACACTTTGTACATAATTTCTTTGTTTTGTTGAATTATTTCTGTATTAACACCTTACTGTTACTTTTCCGAGCAGCAACAATTTTATTATTTTCTGCTGTTCCCTTTCTCAAAGGGATAGCATTTCCGTCTTGCTATTCCTTTTTCAAAGGAACAACACCTTCTGGATCAGCCATTCATTTTGCTTTAATTTTGTTCTTTTTCTTTACTTTTTCTTTCTGCTGTTCCTTTTCCAAAGGAACAACACTTTTGCTTTCTGCTGTTCCTTTTCCAAAGGAACAACACGTTTGATTTTTGCTGTTCCTTTTTCAAAAGGAACAACACTTTCGATTTTTGTTGTTCGTTTTCCAAAGGAACGACATTTCTGTGTTCTGCTATTCCTTTTCCAAAGGAACAACACTTTCGATTTCTGTTGTTCATTTTCCAAAGGAACGACATTTCTATGTTCTGTTGTTCTTTTTCCAAAGGAACAACATTTTCGATTTTGGTTGTTCCTTTTCCAAAGGAACGGTATTTCTGTGTTCTGCTGTTCCTTTTCCAAAGGAAAAACATTTTCGATTTTTGCTGTTACTTTTCGAAAGGAACCGCATTTTTGTGTTCTGTTGTTCCTTTTCCAAAGGAACAACATGTTCGATTTTTTGCTGTTCCTTTTCCAAAGGAACGACATTTGTGTTTCTGTTGTTCCTTTTCTATTTGTGTTTTTTGCTGTTCCTTTTCCAAAGGAACAACATTTTTGATCTTTGCTGTTCCTTTTTCCAAAAGGAACACCGCTTGTATTCTTTTGCTCTTCCTTTTTGAAACAATGACATCCTCGTATTCCTTTTACTTATGCTTGCTCCCCTTGCTGTTCTAAATTAAGGATGCTTACTGTTCTTGTTCTTTCAAGTCTTTTGGAATATAGCTATGCACTTATGCAATGGATACAAAATCACAACATACTGAAATCGGTGAATTATAAAATCGCTATTTTTATAAGAAATTGCTCTGAATTGGTAAGAGAACAGAGGGAAGGACACACTTACCCATTATCTTTCCCTGTCATTGTTCCACTAAAACTGCTCTGATTGGTTATCTTTATCATGTTGGTTCCTTTTAATCCTCTTTGATTATTATTCAGGAATAAGAGCAAAGGGTTTATATCTTCCTATTGAGATGTTAAGACTTTTTCCACCATTCCTACTCTTAAGGAGTGTTGAACCACCCTTTGTGTATAAATGGGAAAGTACTTTATGAAAAGGAAAGAAAAAAATAGCAAACAATGATGTCTTAATGACTTGTTTATATAAGTTTTCAAATGCAGGATAGGGGGTCTCATCAAGAGCCAGCCTACCATGATCATGAGGAAGAAAGTGAAGTGGCATTCCCACTATGGCCACCACACCAGGGATATGGTCCAAAAGGTATATCAAATAAAGAACCCTTGGAACAGGAGGTCTCATCACGAGCCGGCCTGCCCACCTTTCGCTCCTTCCTCGTGAATGGCTTATGGCTAAACTGGTCACCAAGCCAGCATAATGGCCTACATTTTGACATCGCACAACATTTCCTAAGCATACACAAAGGATCATGGTTCCATGGGTGAAATAAACAACTCTGCCAAGGTTATGGACACCTGTCGGCAGCAGAGCACTGTTAATGGTATTGAAGTCACATTATTTACACCAATAGGTAGTTATCAGCACCCTTCTGTTTCTTATACCTTAGTAATAAATCACATAAGAAGAATGTATATTATTTTCCAAACAATACAACACATGTAAATCTATTATCACCAATCATGACAGAACAATTGACAATGACCGCATGAGACTCTATATGCGTAGCAGATGTCCCATCCTCCCAGCCTCGCATCATATCACAGCAGTCTCTTACGTATTAAGCGATCCGAATTTACACCTCGATTTCGGTAATCTGCTACTTTTGTAAACATGGCATATTGCCATACGCTGTTCCTTTATGACTCCGCTTCAGAACAGAACGGCACGCCGCTTCTTTATTTGACGGCCAGGATGGCCTATCACATTGTGGGGGGGGAGGTTAACCTCATCATTCCCTGGATTACGTGTCAGACCGCTATTCTGGAAATTGCGTACTTGGGAATAGCATAGATCAATGGTATCCTATTTTTTATTTTTTCATGGCTTGCTGTTCCTAAGCCATTTCCATAGTATGCTCCGCTGCATTAGTAAAGCCCTTTAGATTTTGAGCAAGTCTTGCGTCTGTCACCCTCTCTGTGTTTTAACGGCGTGAACAGCTGCTGTTCCATTGTCAAATTCTGAGATTTTACAGCGAAACCATAAACATGGGAGGAAGATCGATTCAGAGAGAACCACAGGTGTTAACAGTCTCTGATGCTGCACGGGAACTCCTAGCAAGAGTAGGGTGGTTAACTTATCTCAATCGCTTATAGGAATCCAACGAGACTGTAGCAATTGAATTCTTGCAGAACTTGCAAGAGGATCACTCCACAGTGAGGTGGAGACACATAGTAGTCATCGATTACATAATCGCAGAGGTCTCGAGACTGCCAGCCGCTGGACCTGTATGGGCGTTAAAGAAGGAGAGATTGCAGAAGATCATAGAAACCTTCCAGGAGGAAGGCCAGAGCCTGACAATTAGAGGAAAGGGGGTTCTACCAGCAGCATTAGGAGAACTGTGGGCGGAATTGGCAAAGACCATTCAAAGTTACATCACCTGTGAAGGAAGAAAAGATGTGGTAAGACCACGACACCTTAAACTTTTAGCTGTATTAAAGCAAAAATGCTCTGTAAATTTACCTACATTTTTGAATTCATTACTTCATGACATTGCACAGAGCATGAAAAAGGCAGAGCATGTAGAATCAGTTGTTAGTCATCATGGGTTGATATGGTTAATAGTTAGCCATAGCCTTACCCAGCAGCAGAGCAGCTGGGAAGAGCTAATTGCCATGATAGATGGAGGATTGACCACACCATCCCCAAAACGTAAACATGCCACCAGTACACCTGAGCGTCCAGAAAAATGAAGGAAATCGGTCTGACTAGCACGGCTAAAAGGGAGGCTAGAAAATTCCCAAGGAGATACCAGCCAACCTATAGAGATAGATGATACAGGGGATGAGAAACCCCCACGATTAGAAGGAGAAGACAATGAGAAAGGAATGCAGGAAAACGAAGAAGGAGAAATGGAGGAAGAAATTGAGCAACCTGAGCAGGAGGAGGAAACAGAACAGCAGGAAGGTAGCACATTGCAGAATCCATTGAGAGAAGATGAATTGGCCAAAAGTTTGGCCAATATGGGCAAATATGGCCAACCTTCCAGCCCACCAGATATCCATGCTGAAGAAGAACCAAAAGAACGCATTGCTCAAGATAGAAATGCCCCTGAAGAATTACATGCTGAGGAGGTAGAAAAGGAGAGTCAGCCTGTTCATTATGGAAGTACGACGGGAGAAAGAAGTGATGCAGAACAGGAACAATCCGTTCCTAGCGAGACTACACCAGAAGAAATTCTGGAAGAAGGGGAGGCATAAAAAGAAGTCACCCAAGGAATAACAGAACTATCTAGGGTTCTTGGCCCTGAGAAACCTGAGCAGAGTAACGAAGAAGCCCCACAAGCAGAAAACCAAGGAATTAATTGAGATAATGGTCCAAGCCGCAATGAACAGTCCGTTGTTCCTTCTAAGGAAATTGAGGAAATTAAGAAATTACGGAAAGAACAGCAAAGACTACTGAATGTAATAGTTCAGCTTCGACAACAGATCAGGATTTTGAAAGCAAGGAAAAGGGTAAAAAGGAATTCGGGAGGGAAACATGCAACCACTCCAGCAAAACCCCTCAAGACAAAGGATCGGAGGACCATAGTCCATCCTGCTGTTCAAAACCCTGTCGAAAAGCGGGCTGTTGTTCCAAATGTTGTTGAGGAGCAGTCTGCTGTTCAAAATCAAAAGGAATAGCATTTGACTGTTACCCATGTTGAAATACAAACGGATGATATATTGACTTGCGATAAAGAAATTCAGATAGAGGCACAACCCTCGGGAGAAATACGGGCCATGAACGCAAGACAACGCAATAGGAAAATTCAGGTAAATCTCCCGGTCTCCACCACCGTATGGGATAGTGATCCGAGAATGGTAACCCTACGAGAGGGTTTGATGCAAGCTCAGCAAGTAGCAGAAAAGCTCATAGAGCAAACGGTCCCTCGAGAAAGGTATGAAGAGCTACAACAACAGCTAAGGAACATCAATCTATCTAAAAGCCAGGCCTTTGAAGGGTGGCGAAGGGAAGAAGAAAAAGTCGCGAAGGTAACTCGTAGGTTAGATATAGTTATCAAGTAGATGGATACCTTATGTTCTTTGTACAATGACGTCCTAGCATGTAGAGCCCCTGCTAAGAATTATGCCTTGTTTTTAATGGAATGATATTTGCAATTGAAAATAAAGGCTGTTAAAGCAGGTGCTCCTATACAAATTAATACCATTGATGATTTTATAAACTGCTGTAAGCACTACGAGGTAAAAGTTCAAAGATTACTGTGTGAGTTTTATTTACATAACCTTGTATTAGACCAGGAGACCGAGTTGAACCCCGGCCCTTTTGTTGGGGATATCCAATTACAGGAATTTATTTCATTTGGGGTTAATCAAATTAAATGGCTTAAAGCCTATAATGCTTTCCAAAGGCAAGAAAACGGATTAGACTTGTGGGTAAGAGCTGAGCCTAGGGATCCAGTACAGTTGTGGAGAGAACATAGGAACCTCATGAAGACTCCAGGTGTAATTGAAGCATTAGGACCCATTCATACAGCAGTCAATCGACAGGGAATAGAATACTTTTTCACTATTAAAGACCTTGCCATTGATGTGGCTAAATTTTGATATCAGATCTCTAATCCGAATATCCAACTCAGGGAACCATTTAAATATGAAAATTTTAAGTTAGTCGCCAATCGCTTGCACCTCTATGGCGAGGTTATTTTGAGGGCAAGGCCATCCTGGTCAGGATATAGGTTCCAGAGTCCAATCATTTGGCACCCTGCACCTGGATACCAAGCCCTGTATGAGATGCCTGAGGGTCAGACAGGCCATTTCTTTGAACACCTAGTTATGCATCATGGTTATAGACCTCCACATGAGATTCCATCTCCAGCCTACTCTCTCACTGCCTTACATGTCAACTACAATGTTTTCATGAGGGCATGAAAAAGGGTAAGCAGGGGGGTGTGTGGAGTACTAAAGAAGGTATGTTTTTGGTAATTATTTCAGCATCTTTTCATTAGAACTTACAAACCTTTTGCATCATGAACTAGGTAAATGATAAGGAATTGTAATAAAACCTGTGAGATTAATGTGCAAAATGAAAACACTGACAATTGTCATTTTCTTATGCAGGAAGAAGGAAAAATGAAAGACTGTTGTTCCAAAGGAAAGAACAAGGCCGGGTTAACCGCTGTCCCTTTGACGGGGAACCGTATGCAAACAAGGCAAACCAAATCAAAGCGTATCAGCCCTGGAAAGGAAATGGAGATATCGGCTCGGCACAAGAAAGAAAAGAGATAACTGAGGACTAACGGTTCGACGAATCCCTCAGGATCCTTTGATCCTGAGGGATCATTGCTTTAACTATTTTTGCACCTAGACATCTCCACCTTCACCATTATAAAAAGGGGCAGCACTGTTAGCCCGAGGAGTCTGTTATGTTTTATGTAATTTCTCTTAAGATTGAAACTTTGATCATCGAGTCTTGTTGAGAACTGATCTACTGTAATTCCGTCTTATGCATTAATACAAACTTGGTTGCTATTTCATCTCTGAGTCTAGAATAACTTCAAGCGGTGTACCCCTGGAGGCTAAGGGCCCGGCCCTGGAGGACACTTACTCCTGTACTATTACTTTTGGTTTATGCGCGGTTTGCTTATCAGTGTTATTCGGTAATCTGATATGTTTTGTTAGTTTACATCACACACTCTGTTATGTTTGATTTATTGAAGTTTCCGAAGACAGAACCATTGTATTAACTTTGCAATGTATTACTATTCCTTTAAATGCTTATATAATATCCCCGGTCTTTATAGAATACTGTTCCTATTTAATTATAGAGTATCTGTGTTGTACACGTATTTCATTGGTATTACTGAACTCATCTCAGGGATTATGTTCTTTGCGATTGTTGAATCCATAGACATTGTTGTTCCATTCTGAAATACAGTCGTATTCTTTATAACTAAGATTGATAACTGGATTACCAAGATCAGATTACTATTAAGGTGTGCCGTGTGCATGTATGTGTGGTTTTCAAGCGCTGTTCTATAGTCCATTATTAATCAGTTCTGTTCCATTTTTGTGTGCTATTCAATTCGTCTTTAAAAGTGAAGGATTTCCATTGGATTCCTGTAGGACACGATTATTGCATTTGATCTTGTAGACTAAGGTGTTACTGCTTATTAGACTTAATCGCTGTTACAGTTTCCTGTTTGTTTTTCCATTTCAGGTTTGCTATTCCATTTCTTATTTGCTGTCCTATTTCTTATCTGCCGTTCCATTTCTTGTCATTTGAGTTATTGTGTGGTGTGAAGAGCGATCTAAGGCTGTAGTGAGCATTGAAATTTACTGTTTGGCTCCCAGGTCGATGATCTGTTCCCTGATTTCCTTTAGTTCCATCAGTTTACAAAGGGATGAGTTACTGCTACTGAACCCTTGACTGATAAATTTCTTAGTTTTCTGAATGCATGGTTTAGTCTTTAAAAGTAGTTTGCTGTAAACAAGCATCCGTTTACTCTTGTATTTTTGAGCACTGTACCACTAGCATTACTCTGGAAAATGATAGCCTCAGATTGAGACAATTTGAAATAAAAAAACATTCCTAGATTGAAAAACTAATGTGAGGTAATTAGAGGTGAAAGAGACCCTTTTTATAGCTCGACACATGCATTTAGAGAAGGGTCCTGAAATTTGTCAAAAACGTATCCCCAGAACATGCACTTCTGTACCCTCTGAGGAGGTTTTGATGAATGAATGGAACAAGATTTATTGATATCTGCATTTAATATCTGCTACTGATGTTGCACTTCTGTACTCTTAGTGGATGTTGGATTAAGAAGAGATAAATCATTATCACTTGAAGCTCATGAGTAGGACTAGTTATAAATGGTACTTCTATCTCTTAACTATTCCTGCCTTTGTGTTAAAAGTGATATTCATGTTCAGTTGTTTATATATTAATGTGTGAATGCTTGAGTTATCATTTGGCACTTTTGTATAGTGATAGCTATTTATTTATGCTTAATGTATGAATAGCTTATTATGCAATATGTTTTTCACAACTGTTTCGTCTAACTTTTTATATGAAGTGGTTCATCTTTATTGAATTCTTTTCTCATAGCAGTTGAAAGATCTTTATTACCAATTGTTATTTGAAATCATTTTAGATCGTATAACAGAAGGATTACACCCCGGGTTAGTGTAGAATTAGATGTTTCTGTTTATTAGAATAAAATTTGCATGTTATTAGATTAGAGTTAGAATTAGAGCATCTCACTTAGGAACTTTTAGAAGGGAAATATCAATTCTTCACACACACACACACACATAAATTGGGAAACTGGTCCCATATCCCCAGTCGGGCCCACTATACCAAATGGAAAAGGAGCTGCTAACCAAGGTCTGGACCGGGTGGGTATCCCCCTTGTTGTCGACCCGATTTTCGGGGCTTCAACAGGTTGAAAGGTAAGCTTCCAAGCAAAGCAAAATTATACTCTAAGGAGAAGGTAGAGGAAAATTTTCCTCACCTAATTTTGTAAAATATTTTTGGGACCAAAATCCTCCAAAAATGGGGAGATATGATTGAGATTATATCATTGTATTATTTTTTATGCATCTCAATGATTTCAGAGTGGAAACATTGGAGGAATTGGCTTACAAGGTCATTTTTACTAGAGATACTAGTTTGGAAATTTTAGGGTGAAAATTTTCAAGAGTCATTTTGAGGCCTTAAATGACCACTTTTTGTTGTCCCAAACTTACTATGGACCTAGATTCCCTAATGTACAAACTGATACCTTTCCAACAATGCCAGAATCACCCTAATTGAAACTTATAGAAAAATACTCTTTGAAGAATAAGCATTTAAGGTTTAGAGTCAAACTTGACCCCTAGTTGGATATTGGTTTGTGTTACAATCGACCCACTAAGAGGAAAAGGGGTTCCATTCATTTCGATTGTTTATTGTTCCACAATAGAGAAAAAAATCTGGCAGCTGGGGGTGAGAGAGCATAATAGAGGGGATTTCATGTTTAAAGTATCCTATCAGATCACAGGTCTTAGGTGACTCCACACAGAGTGCCTTCTCCTTTGGACATGGATTAGTTTCATTCCAAAGATAGAGAGATCATACTGTTACACAACATTTTGTCGCTATCCTTGTCCTCCGCGTTCTTTGATCCTGGAGGACCTCTACAGTGAACCCTATATGATTTCCCTTCATGAATAAACTCCCATTGTGTCCCTCTTCATGAGCAGATCAATTCCATTTTGCACCATTTCCCCTAAAACTTCAGTTTTTCCCAGTTTACAAGATCGGCGATAATGGCCCTTGTCTTCCTCGTGCTGATATGCAAGGATTAGCAATGTCCCTAGCGCCGACCGGAGCGAATGAGATTTGTTCCAGTCACGTCGGTCCGCTTATGGAAAGTTATTTAAATAAAGAGCCGAAGCTTCCAGCTCTAGAAGCTTCGTAAGGGAAGTCTGGTAAATGGTTTGGTCGGATGGGGTCAAGGATGTCAATTTGGGCTCCTTTCCCCTATAATGATGGAACTACCTCAAGGGATAAGACCTTATCCCATGAGAAGAGGATCCATCTCCCATCTATTCATCCTATATAAACCTCCCTTTTTCCCAAGCACAAGCTAGTGTTAATGTTGCTGTGCTAGTGCTAATTAAGTTTGGAGTAAAACAACAAGCTATTCATAGTTGTAGCTCTCTAGTTGTGTGAGAGAGAAGTGTGAATTTGGTTTAGTGTGAAGCCTAAAGGGGGGAGCCTTAAAACTATTATTATTGAGGCCATCATGGAATGCTAGCAGAGGTGTTTGGGAACCTTTTTTTGTCGGAGGAGAACGGCAATGCCAATACAATGGTTGTAATCTCTTCTTGATTCAATATATATGCAAATATCGATTGATTTCCTACGTGATTTTTCATCTTACATGTTCATAGCTTAACGTTTCTTGACTTGTTAAGTAGGTTGAATTTCAATTTGTCTACTATCATGGTTGTTGTTTACTGTTGTTTACTTGTTTCAGGTGTTTGAAGAAGGAAGTGAAAGATAGCTGGAGCGAGCAAGCAAGGACATCATCAAACGAGATAAGCATACTAAGAGGTATGCCCTCTTAATTGGTTCTAACCTAAGGAAATCTTCCATAGAATGTATCAATTGTGGCTAGACCCATTATCAGGCTAGAGGAATTTGTTTGTGTCCGCACTTATAATTTTACTTCACCACAAATTGGCGACTCCGCTGGGGAACCAATCTTTTTGTTTGTCTTAGATTTCATGATTTTGTGTGAACTTTTATAGTTCCACTTTTTCCCTTTGGTTCTGTTTCTTTTCTCCTGCTTACTAGCCTGAGTTTGAAATTCATAGTAGCAGATCTGGTCCCTATTTCAATTTTATTTTTTTTTCTTGCCTCCCTCTATCAATGCGCTTAATTCACTGATAGTCGCGTCGATCAGTGTGATATGCTAAGAAACAATCACACTGACCAGCCTCTGGCACTTGTTGTCAGTTAGGCAGTCGTGCCAATGCCTGTAAGTGAAGATTAGGGTTTGTCCCCAATCTTGGCGAGTGTGTTTTTGTCTCATGATTTTGACCTCGTAAGCCTTTTAGACCATTTTCTCCCTGACTAGAAAGATGCTTTTCATTTGGCTTTGTTTTCTTGTTGGCTTATCATCTTTTTGCTTGATTTCTTGAGTCATTGGGTGGTTTGTGAAATCAGTGAGTCGAGTTGTAGGTGTACTTACTCCTTGCATTTAGTTTGCATTCCTTTCATGACTTTGACCTCCATTACAAAAGTTTGAAAAGTTTTCATTTGCTTGTCTAAACGTTTCTTTTACGGCATAGATTACATTGCTTGTCTTGTTATTGGTAAAGTCGGTACTTCATTAGTCTGAATGAGTCTCTCTTTTCATGTTTTCATTTGCTTGAAGAGCTAATTGTCTTGAAATTTTTTCATTGAAGTGTCGTATGCAAAAAGTTTATTTCATTGTTTCATGAAAAGTATGAAATTCTTGTTTGTTGCATCATTGTGCTATGATAGCTTGCATCATTAGAGACTAGGATTGCATTGACATTTGAAAAAATAAAAAGAACTCTTTTTTCTTTTGAAAGGACTGTTAGAAATGTGCTTTTCAGGAAATTAGGAATTGGAATGCATTTTTCATTAGTTTATTTTCTCAAAAAGTGAAGTAGTGAAAGATCATTTTGCTTTCAGTTGCTTGATTGTTTGCATTTGATTGTGTAGTTTCTACCCTCTCTAGTGTAGGTAATTCATCGAATTGAAAGGGTCTTGTCTCATTTAGTTGCATTTAAGGTTTTTCGAGTCACATCGCTAAGACCTGAAAACTGAAACATAACTCAATATAAACTTTAAAATGAATTCAATTAACCTAAGGCGCATTTGACTTTTAACAATCATATCTAGAAGGTCTAGGCTAGAGACGTGTTCTGGCGTCTTTGAACTAGCAGCTGTCATTAGCTTCAGCATTAAACAGCGCTAGTACGGATTTTTTCTCCCCGTACTGTTGAGTATATAACGGGATACCCCTCTACGATGCAATCATTTATCCTTAGGAAGCTGAGTCGGTCGTCTTGCAAACGTGATACACCGAACATAGCATTCGAGGAGATTGCCTGCTCATACTTCTCAGTTTGCCGGGAGGTATTCTTCAGTTCACAGTTTCCTGGTAATCATGTTTACCTAGATCATCCAGAGCATTCATTTGATATTTTTGACTCATTAAACTTAAAATATCATTCAAGCACTTGTCCTTTCGAGCTCCTTTCCAATTGAAAGTGATAGAGTCATCTTTGTTTCGTTCTTGACTCTTAAAAAATGAAAGAGAACCAGTCTTTTTATGCATCTTAATAATTGATTGCCCACGATCCGATAACACCCTATTAGTCTTTTCTGAGACCAAATCATGATTTTCCCTTAAAATAACATTTTAAAGCCTTGAAGTTTATTTTTTTGTCGACTAAGACAAGGTCATCGTGGCTGAACCTTCTGGTTCACCCAGTTCCTCTTCCTCTCCTCTGCTTGAAATATTGTCTGAGCAGTTGTTTCCTGAGTTACCATAGTCACTCAAGGACCAAGGTGTTGAACTTAGAATTGTTTTGAGCATTCAACTTTTGTCCTCCGCCTAGTTTCGATACTGGGTCATCTACTGATCTTGGCTTGGAATCTCCAGACAATCCCGTTCAAACTCCTGAGAATTCTTCGACCATTGGCGGTCAGCTTGGACTGGTTATCTATCCTCTGAATCCTCTATTTGACCCTATTGTGATACTTACAGTCCATACAACTAGCCGGGTGTTCCTTTGGAACTATCCCGTTGTACTTCTTCGGCCATTCATCTTCATTTGTTCCCGAATATGGAACCTGAAAGTGATGCTTTAGTCACCTCTCCGGAGGAGTCAGCAGTTTCTACTCCACACGCTATTGAGGAGGAAGAGAATCCTTTTCCTCCTGAAGGTTTCCCCTATACAAAGGGTATTCCCACCAGTTTGGCACCTAACTATGTGTCTTTGGCATAGCTGGTTTCGGGTACACCTAGTGCCTCATCACTTTACCACAACCTTGTTTGGGCGTCAGGCACCATGCCTACTTCAGGCCCGTTCATTGCAAACATGACTTCCCAACAGGTTGTTACCTCAGTCCCGATGCAACCCACCGTTCTGAACCCCCTTGTATCGTTAGTCCCACTCACTTGTCCAGTTCAGCCGACGGTTTCGAGGAATGTCTCCGTCAGTTCCTCCATCCCTCTAGTTAGTGGCCAGGCTGTACCACCACTTGGGGGGAAAAACCTAAATGTTTCTATGGTTTTAGGTGTCACCAATGTGAGTGGCTCACAAGCTCACATGATTGGTATGAACCAACCTTCTTTTGGTGTTATTCATAACCCTGCTGATCCTACTAGATCAAGCAATGTCTAGTACCAACAGGTTCAAAATCTCGTTTGTCTGTCTAGATCGAGCAACGTCCAGTATCCATAGACCTATGAGGCTCAGTGCCAATACCAAATTCCTTACGCTCCATATGGTTCTCAAGGAATGGTTAATCAACCTTACACCCTTCAGTTTGGGCAGTACATTCAACCTAGATCATCCACCTTCCAGGGTGGCTATGGCTAGATTCAGTTCAGAAATTTTCTTGGCACTATTTATGTACCCTTGCAACAAAAAGGACAAACTCTACAAAAGCAAAGGAAACCTTTGTTACCGCAAGGGAAACCTTTATTGCAACAAGGGCTATCCGTGCAACAGCAAGGGAAAATGATCCCATAGCAAGGTCAGTTGCAACAACCACAAGGTCAACCCTTGCAATAGTTGCAGCAAACCATGTAGCAGTAGATGAAATATGCTCCGCACACCTCCCAGCCCATGTCCTTGCAGTGCCAACCTCTGCAGCCCTAGGGACAAATTTTGCAGTTGCAAGGTCAACCCTTGCAACAGCAAAACCAACCCAGGCAGCAACAACCCTTGTATACATATCAGCAGGGTCAACCCTTGCAAGGGGAAGGCCAAGGTCAAGTCCTACAGCAGCAGGCCCAAAATCCTAATGTCCTAGGTCAACAGGTCCAAAATCCTTTTGGTCAAGGGCAACAGGTATAAAATCCCTACGTCCAAGGGCAACAAGTGTATCAACCTTATGCCCAAGGACATCAGGTCCAAAATCCTCTTGTTTAGGGACAACAGGTCCATCGCCTGTATGTTCAAGGATAACGGGTCCACTATCCATATGTCCAAGGTCAACAGGCTCAACAACCTTTTAACCCATACGTTGCTTATCAGCAACCTATGACCGGATAGTTCCAAGGTATTCAAGGTCAAAATCCTCCCTATGGTCAAGGTAACCTACAATGGGGGCAACATCAGATGCCTATTGGGAAAAATCCCCCACTGTGGGGCCAAAATCCATACTAACAGGAATTGGCTCCTTCGTTCGGACCCGCTTATTGACCTCATATGCCTTTTAACACCCAATTTCCATTCTTGGCCACACTCGGGTTGACAGATGTATCTCGCCTTACGAATGATCCAACCCTTCATTTGCCATATTGGCCTTTGATGTTGTCCAAGATACCAAGCGACTGTCCAAAGTTTGATGGGAAAGAAAAAGAAGATCCTTAGGCCCATGTGATGACATATCACCTCTGGTGCTCTTCGAACTTTTACGTTGACAATTCCATTCGTCTCCGTCTTTTCCAACGAACCCACATAGGCGCTACAACCAAGTGGTACATCGAGCTTCCTCGAAGTACTTACCATGAATTTAGCTCTTTATCCATGGCTTTCCTCATGCATTTTCAGCTACCGTTTCGCTATTAAACTGGCACCTTTTTTCTCACATCGCTTAAGCAAGATACTGCGACACACGTCTCCGATCACATCCATGAATGGAGACGTAGACGTCGCCTAATCAAATTCAAGATTGCTAATCAGTTTCTCACTTAATGGTTCACTAAATCATTCATGGCCCCAATTACTCGTGATATAGCTATGGGTGGGTGCGTTACTCAAGAGCAAGCCATTGCTTGTGCCTAGTACTTGGATCTAGTTTACTCTCAGTCTGGCACTTTGTATGAGTTATTACCCGATTCTCCGCGACCATCATCCAATCCTGCGGTATCAAAGTCACAAGTTGTACCTCCTGTCGATGGAGTTATTGGTTCAGTATCCTAGACCCCTGCTAAATCTTCTTCCAAATAGAATTCGGTCTCGAATACTATTCCTAGTGGTTCTTCCTAGAATCGACCTGGCCCTGGTAAAACCTCAGAGGTCTATGTTGTCTAGTCTACCATAGTTGATAAATCCTCGTAAGGTAAGAAGAAAGGCAAAGGCAAGGGTAAAGCCGATGCCCCAAAAGAGGGTCCTCCAAAATCGTCTCCTGGTGAATCTTCACAACGGAAACCTAAGTATCCCTGCCTCATTTGCGAGGAAGATCACTACACTAAGGATTGTCCTCAACGATTTGAAGTTATTCATTTTCTCAAGGGGACCCCCGCTGTCCTCAAAGAGCCATTTCCATCTCAATAGAGCTAAATGGTAGACCAACCCCAATCATCTGCTTCCTTAGGATCTAAAGTGTTCATGATGAGTACGCCCATTAATGTGGCTACTAGATCGAAAGATTACCAAACTCCTGCTCTGACAGCTAGGAAAGAGAAAGAAGCCACCCCTTCTTCTTCTGCTCCAAGTTTTGACCCTCTTCATATCGAGTGCCCTAACCCTGATTCCTCTATACAGCCACCCTCTCGAGGTGTGTTGTGGAAATCCTTGTACAATCCTAATGCCTGAGCTGCTTAGCACTATAATATTGTTGAGGATTTGGCTCAGGCACCGTTAGAAATGTCGGCTCTCGAGGTTCTGCAAAGCTGCCCATCACAGTAGAAATATTTGCTGTCAGCTATCGGGGCTTTCAATCCCACCGATTCCTATTTGATATGTTTCGATCTAGAGAACCATGTTCCACGTCTCCCTCATCAGATTTACTTTCTCATTCAGGTAATCATTAATGAGAAGACCATCCACAAGACTTTCATCAATGAAGGTGATTTCACCTGCATCATGTCAACCGCATGTTGGAAGGCTATTGGTTCTCCTGATTTGAACCAATCTCTGAACACTTTGGAAGCATTCGATGGGCGTGATTCATGACCTTTCGGTGTCTTACCTAGCCTTGCCATTACTCTGGAAGGCAAGACAGTGCAAGTCTAGGTAGAGATTGTTGATGCCAATCTCAATTACAATCTTCTAATCGGCCGCAACTGGACCCATGCTATGCATGTTGTAGCCTCCTCCCTATTTCATGTGATTCGTTTTCCCCATAAAGGGAGTATGGTCACTATCGACCAATTGTCTTCATTTGCCTCTTCCTCCTCGGATGGCAATGTTCCGTATGTCAAGCACATTGGTGCTCCCTATGAGAGTGTGGGGGCGGGTCTTTTTAAAGATTCTACCTTAATGGGAATTTTTCCACTCCCACCTCCTCATGTTGCCTCTATCAACATGGTCTCGGTTAAATATAATCCTTGGGTCATACCTTCACTAGATCTTGTTGATACCTAGGGCGAGGTTATGCGCTTAGTCCCGCCGAAATCAATTACATGGAAATTGTTTCGGCTTTGAGTTCGCATCCTCTGATTCTTTTGTTTTGAAGACCTTTCTCGATACATATTCTCAATCCCTGTGGCTTGGCGCTTTGGAATCACTTGATCCCTTTGCCTAGACCTTCCTTGCTGATGAAGGTATCATGGAAGTAATGTCTCTCGAGGAACCACCTTGGACCGCTACTCATCCTCGTTCCTTGTTGCTGCCTAGCTCGGTGGCCAAGTCTATGTGTCTTGAGCAGTTTTCTTCTCAGTCTCCTATTGATGTGTCAGTTTATCCTGACATAATTAAGATCTTTCAACTGAGGGCACCTTTATCTCACCATGGATTCAAGATTTTTCTCTCTCCTCGAGTTTGTATCACTTGCCCATTATTACAATGGGGTTGTCATCTGACTCGTAACCCTCCCTCGCCCAGGGGGCATGAGGGAAAAGCCTTACACGAGTTCTACTATGTTATTTGGCTGAGCCAATTCTTACTCATCATGACAATGGTAAAACTCTGTTTTTCATCTGTGTTGATTGATTACCCAAGTCCTAGCATGGACTCTCTCAAGCAGTACTATGCTTAGGTTATCTTGCATGGTTACTTATGTACATTAGTGTGTCATTCATTTTTGTGCAGTGTGGTTTAGTGTGGTAGTTTTCAAATAGCTTTCCTGTTTACTATGCTTTTCTTGCTTTGTAGATGTCTGTGACTCCTCACATCGGTTTCACTGATGGTGCTTACCGTAGTACCCAGAACCTATCATCTGTGGCATGGGTTATTTATCACCCTAACAGTTAGTTGATTGACCTTCAAGGTATCTTTTTAGGTCGTACAACTAACAACATTGTTGAATACAGTGTGGTCATCCAACCATTGTTAGAAGCCATGGCTCTTGACATTAGAGAGTTGGTTGTCAACCTGGATCCACAACTTGTCGTCCTTCAACTCAATGGGTAATATTCCATCAAAAACCCTCAAATATTGAGAATGTATCTCTGTATTTGTCTACTGGAAAGACATTTTGATTACATTACATATCATCATATTCCTAGGTGCATGAATACATTAACAAATTCATTAGAAAATTATGTGTTGGATAGACATTTATGAAACATGTGAAAAGATAAAACAAACCATTTGTACCATAGTAAGCAAGAAAATACAACATATATATATCTATATATATATATATGAAGATAGTGTTTGATACATTAGAACCCCAAATAATATGTGTGTCCAAAATAACATCGGTGGCTCGCAGGCCTCATATATTCATGGCATACAGGCCTCAAAAAATGTAAGTGTTGGACCTAGGAACTAATTAGCATGGTGATCATGGTAGCATGATATAGCTCATGCAACACGAGTCAGGAATCGACGGATCTGATCCAAGACTCCCACCGTGTGTCTCTGGTACTGGCGAGGAATGTCTCCTACCTAATCATAGTTCAAGATACCACGAGTCAACCCATCAAGGTTCCTCGCGATATCCTCCTCGTTGCCACTCCCCTCCTGATAAGGAGTAACAACATCAATCGGGTGGGCTACGCGCCTGGCTATTGGGGAAATCCCAGCAGGCCGCTCTAGTCAAACATCTGCATTACAAGAGAAATGTTATAAGAACATATATACCACAAACAATTAAAAAATCTCAAAATTAAAAAATTGATTTTTTACCTTCATCGTCAAAATCCTCTCCATCTGGTAATGGCATGTCCGAATCTCCACAGAATTTGGTGCCACTGTATGGCCAGTCATCCATGACGATCTTCTGTCATTGTAGCCATAAAAATAATGCAGGTTTGTACGACATGTGCTGACCTCGAGTTATCCTGGGCATCAAACAAATCTAGCAGGCCATCCGCGGATCACGTGGAATGGGAGGATCTACCTCAGTCAGCTGGTACTGGAACAGTGGCACTCGTTCTAAGAAAAAGGCCAAGAGCACAGATTCGAAGCAAAATTGCTTCAAATTCCCCACCTTAGCTTTGGTCAGCTGGTGCTTTATGTTGATATTTGATGCAAAATGGATCCTAAAAACCCTCTAAGTCTTCAATACTTAAGAACTATCGTAGAAGATAAACCTTCAAGAATGGCGGCAAACACTATCGGGAGAGAAAATTATGAAGAAATGGCGAAAATAGAGGCTATCAGAGGCTAAAACAACATTGCACAGGAGCCATTGGATCTGGCCGATCAACAGTCCAAATCTGATCAGCATATCGCAATCGGAGATGGCAAGTGGAGTCTATCGTAGGCTACCATATGAAAGTTGTGACAACGATTAGCACAAGTCAACGAGGACCTTCGATCAAGCGTGCAGATCGACGGCCCAAGTTAACTCGCAATATCGCATTGGAAAAATACAAGGGAGCGCTTACCAAAGGCCCGGGGACTATGCGATATAAGATTGTGATATATCACATCGCAATATCGCATCAAAGCGATACAAAGGAGTGGAGCCGATACAAATGCGACTTGCGATAGCCGGACCCAATGGGGTTATGGATGAAATTTAATATATTTTGAGTTCCGGAAGGGGTTTTTCTATGTATTTCGCATTTTCGTTAAATAAACGAAATGCAAAGGAAATGCACCTGATGCGATGAAGCCAGACCCGAAAGGGTTTATGGATGTAAATACATATATTTTGAAGTTCGTCATAAAGCCATTTGTCGAGATTTTCAGTGTTGTAATGTATTTTGCAAATACAAAGGAAATCACGGCACAAGGGCACCTGTGACTTGTGATAGCGATCAAAGGCGAACCTGATAGGATTATAGGGCAGATTTGATGTGATTTCAAGTTTGATAGGAAGCATTTTATAACTTTTTCTGTGTATTTCTTTGTGTAAATAGAGAAAACTATATTTTAGGATTTCAACGTGTCAATGGTCCCTTCCATTGTAGAACAGGTGGCCACCTTCCCTAAAGACATTTAACAAATGATTGTTTAACGCTCAGAGGGGATTTGAGTGGACAGAGGCCGGGAGCCAGAGAGCCCAAGAGGGAAAACGAACAGACAAGCACCGATTGGCTTAAAAGCCACAGAATGACAGAGACAGGGGTAGGCAGTGCTAAGATAGAGAGAAAGTAGAGACAGAGAGCGAGAGGGAGAGTCTTTGTACTAAGAGAGACTTGAGGGATTCAAGTTGACCCTGTTGTTTTGTTCCTATTATGTTGAAACTCAATTGAGCTCACATTTGTAAAAAATCTTCTCTTAAAGACATAATAGAGAGGTCACCACTGAAGGCTAGACCAGGAGACATAGCCTAGGAGTTTTGGGTGAACCCCTTGATTATTTTGTTGTGTTATGTGTGTGTGTGTATTATGTTTCTCTAACTGCTCATTGTCTATATTATTCGCAATCCTATCAATCCATTGCACTAAATGATATAGGCAAATCCTGCACATGAGTCTATGATACCTTAATAATAATCTAAGATCTCATTATCAGATCAAGTGGTATCAGAGCTTTTGGTTTTTGGTTGTGTTAAGGTTTGACAAGCTTGTGTTGGATTTTGAATGATAACTAGGTCAAAGCTCAAACTAGGAGAAGGAGAACTTGTTGAGGCTAATCTAGAGATCGGGAGAGCCTATTCTCAGAGGAGAATGGCAGAAGAAACTCCACGGGAATCAGAAGCCCAATTCATGGAAATTTTTATGGCCATGCGAGCCATGGTGGAAGAGATATATCGAGAGTTTAAGAAAGGTCGAGGTGAAAGCACTTCAGCACCTCAACCAGATAAAGGAGTAGAGGAACCTCTTCTAGTTGCCCATCCAAAAGGCAAAGGAAAAGAAGAGAGGCCCTCTCCACCATCTACCCCATCATCTCCTTCATCCTCCTCATCTCCTAGCCTTGATAAGAAAAAGAAGAAAACTTCTTTGATTAAAATAGATGTAAAGTTTGATTTGCCAATTTATGATGGAGAACTAAATGCAGAAAAGCTAGATAACTGGATTAGATAGATTGATGTATATTGCAGGGTGCAGAACATTGATTCAGAAAGGAGAAAGATTCAGCTGGCTAGCCTTCGCCTTGGAGGAACTGCACTAGTGTGGTGGGAAGGCAAGACACAAGCTGATCTGAAGAAACACGGTAAAATTCTTTCTACTCGGAACGAATTTGTTTCTGCCATCAAAAATCAATTCTATCCTCTAGCTTATATGCAGCAAGAAATGATGAGTTGGAAAACTCTTCGCCAATTAAAGGGCCAAAGTGTACAAAGCTATACCTAGGAATTTAGAAAAAGAGCTTTAACTCTATGAATTTCTCTAGACTCACCTGAAACTTTGTTGAAGTATATAGGTGGTCTTCATAGCTATTTGAAGCACACCATTCTCATGTTTAATCCCACTAGCCTAGATGATGTATCAATTCAGGCTACACATCTAGAGGCTAGAGGCAAGAATGTGAATCCAGAGATTGGGGGATCATCAAAACCCTCTGCAAGAAAGAACAAGGAAAAGAAGAAGCTAAAATGGAAGGAGAGGAAGACAAACACTGTACAAAAGGACAAACCTTCATGCACTCATTGCAAGAAGGATGGGCACGATGATGAACACTGCTAGTCTTTGCATCTGGAGCTGAAACCTAAGAAGTTCGGTGATAAGAAGAAGAAGATTGTTACTACTATTCAGAAAGACTTGAGGTTAGACTCAGGTGATGAAACAATAGTCACAACCACAGGTATAAAAGGTAAAAATTATGAAGCATCTACAGGTAATTCTGCACAATCTATTGATAATGAAGATAATGAGAGGAAAAGACATGAGCTTTTTCATATTAGAGTTATTTCCAAGCACCAAAATATTGATACTTTATTTGATAGTGGATCACAAGTAAACTTGATTTTTGAAACAATTGTAAAGAAGTTGGGATTACTAACAACACCTCACAAGAAGCCATATCCATTAGGTTGGGTATGTGATAAAGCAAAGCTACAAGTGAGTAGACAATGTAAAATTAGGTTTGCTATTGGGTCAACTTTTGTAGATGAGGTTGAGTTAGATATAGTTCCCTTGGATATATGTGGTATTGTTTTAGGAAGTCCTCACTTGTATGATAGAAAATCCATTTTCTATAGAGCTGAAAATAAGTATCAACTCACTAAAGATGGAATAGAATATATTGTAAGATCTCATAAACTCAAAAATAACTATTCTCTCATAAACTCAGGGTAGATGAAAAGAATTGTAAATTCATGCAAGCAATTTTTACTAATGGTTGTAAAGGAAAAGAACTTTGATAAAACCAATGTATTTGAAGGCTGTGATGCTAAACAGAAAGTTGATTTAGATAAAGTTGTTTCAGAATATGATACCCTATTTTAAGAACCTAATGGTCTACCACCCAAAAGGGAAATAGTACATGATATTAATTTGCAGCAAGATGCTCCATTGCCTAACATCGGAATGTACAGGTTATCCACTTTAGAGAATGCAGAGATCAAGAAGCAGGTACAGGAGCTGCTCGATAAAGGGTTCATAAGACCAAGCACATCACCATGTGGATCTCCAATCGTACTGGTGAGAAAGAAAGATGGTTCATGGAGGATGTGCATTGATTATAGAGCACTGAATAAAATAACGATCAAGTATCGTTATCCTCTTGCTCGCATTGATGGTCTATTAGATCAGTTGAAAGAAGCAGTTTATTTTTCCAAGTTAGACTTGCGTAGTGGCTATCATCAGGTTAGAGTTGCAGAACAAGATGCATAGAAGATTGCTTTCAAGACAAAGCAAGGGCTGTATGAATGGCTAGTTATGCCTTTTGGCTTAACTAATGCTCCTGCCACTTTCATGAGAGTTATGAATGATGTACTCAGACCTTTTATTGATGATTTTGTAATTGTATATTTAGATGACATTCTTGTTTTCAGTAAAACATGGGAAGAACATTTGAAGCATGTGTTGAGTCTCAAGATTACTCTCTCCCTAGCAACTCTTTTCATTCCTTTTCTTTGTTTTTCTGTGAGAAAGATGCATTCTCATCACCAATGATCAATATATACCATCTTAAGGAGGACATTTTGTGATTCACATATTATGCTTTTATCTTTTGCTGTTTGAATAAATTTTTGTATATTAACTACGAAACACAGCCTATTCTACAGCTAATTGGTTGTTCCGCAGCTACCTTCATGCTTTGACAGGTTCCAAGTGTCATAAGGAGAAACTAACTACATGGGCAACTTGGAAATCATCATGATATGGATCTTGTCCTATTCACCTGGCCTAGGTCAACAAGGAAGTTGGTATAAGACTACGGTCAATGGAGAATTCAAACGCAGAGACCGAAGGTAACATGACTCTGTTTTGTGGTTAATTAACACATTTCGCAGTGATGGGAAGCGTTATCTGAAACAACTACCTGAACCTATGGACTCCAACAGCCACCTGTGCAATCGAATCCAAGAGCCACCATATTGGATTTATGTCTCCAGCAGTCGAGGAAGAAATTCTGCGTACCTATCTTCTACGTGTTTTGACTATAGCATATTTTTCTCCACAAACAGTTGTATGGTTTTCTTATAAATACCTGTGTAAAGAACCGAGGAAGTTAAGTAGTGATAGTAATAGTTTTATTGTGAAATCAAATTCTGAAATTTGTAATTTCTGGGCATTTTGTGTCCCTGTTGTTAATATGAAGACCGCATGATTTATGAGAATTTGAAGGAGTTTCCTTGGATTTGATTGAGCAAGCGTAGCCTAATCAGTTATAGAGGGCCCTTGCACTGAAAAGGTTTCATTTCATGTTATTTTTCTTCTTATTGTTAACTGTAAATTCATCATTTTCTTTCACAATGTTTATAATCATTTTCTTGCTAACAATGTCTATAATGCAGTTTTCATCATTTTCTTATTAACAGTGTTCATAATTTAGAGTAGCTTCCATTTGCTTGATCTCTTTCCAGTTTTTATCAGTAGTTAGAAGATGAAGTTCAGTAATGTAATCTAGTTTTCTTCATTCACTGTTTTACTAGTATTTACATTTTCAATTAGATTGATCAATGTTATTTACTATCTTTGCCATTTTATTTTTTAAGATGACTAACTCATGGTGTTAATGAATGTCTCTAAAAACCATTCAAGTTGATAATTCATCCTAAACGAAGTGGTTGAGCATTTCATTTACGCAATGAGTCTTTGTTGCATCTCTGTATTTGCTTTATGTTAGATTAATGAAGTACATAATTACTGAAATGTCATCCCAAGGAGACTTTCTCCCAAAATTGAGAGGTAGAGTAACTAAGTATTTCATTTAGTTTTATTTCTGTAATTAGTTAGGCATCAATTACAAATTTCACTTTTAGTTCTTAAATCATGATTTGGAAATAATGGTAAAACAGGAATAAAGACTTTGTTTTCATTTCTTTCTTAAGCTTTGCTTCCAAGTATGTCTCAGCTCTATTTTCATTTCTTTTGTAAAAGCTCTGTTTTCATTTTTAGATTTTGAGTAGTCCTTACAAAAGTTAGACTCAAGTTTTCTATAATTACATTGTAAATCATTAGGTATTAAAAGACCAAAAACCCCCCAAAACAACATAAAACACAAAAACAATGAAGTAAGAAGGGTTTTTCTAGCACAAACAGTGCACTACACTTCATTAGTTTACGATACTTGGATTGATAATTTATGTAGAGTAATTTAGGACACTAAATTGACCAAACATTTTGGCGTCGTTGCTGGGGAAGTGTAACTAGGTAGCGTTATCTCTTATATTAAAAAAAAATGACATGCATAGAGAAAGAGATTCTTGGGGTGGATTTATAGCTAGGGACAGAAGTTCAATTCCTACAACACCACCTACTCCACCAAGAACAAGAAAATGTACACCTCCATCCCAAACTCATACTCCCAGCCATAGGACTCCTGAAATTCAAAGGGAAAAAATCCAATCGACAGAATCTCCTACTTCATCTACCAAGGCAGTCTTAGGAGAGAAAAATTTCAAATCTCCAACAACAGGAATAGCCTTTTTCACCTCAACAAGAGAGCACATTGTAGTTGAAGAATTAGGAACACGTGGTGAGGAAGAAGAAGTAGAACCTCTCTCCCATATTCCATTAATAGAAGAACCAGAGGAGGAGGAAGTAACATTGTAGGTTGAACCCTATACTGATTCTGAAGAAACTATAATGGCAGAAGAAGAACAATATGGAGAATTCTCACTGTTTGGAGGAGGGGGTAGAGGGAGAGGTAGAGGAAATAATGGAGGAGGTATAGGAAATAATGGAGGAGGCGGAGGAAATAGGGAAATAGATAATTCTTTTGGATTCCCTATAGTGGATGAGGAAACAAATGCCACAATGAAAAAAATCTCACCTTTTGTCCTCCCAAACTTCCATGGGTTGAAAAGTGAGGATCCTGAAACATTCTTATTTGAATTTGAAGTCTTATGCAGAACTTATGACTATCTATAAGACTCTCTAAAACTCAAATTGTTTCCTTCGTCACTAAAAGGAGCTACTTTGAAATGGTTTACGGGGTTAGTTACTCAGTCCATTAGAACATGGAATGACATGAAAAAAACGTTTTTGGATAGGTACTTGGATTATTGCATGCCTACCAATCACAAAGATGAAGTGTTCAAAATAATGCAAAGAGAGGATGAAAACTTAGAAGATTTGATTGAGAGGTTCAACTATAATTTGAAAAGAGCAAAGATGAATGATTTAGATGAAAAAACATTGAAAGCTCTTTTTTTAAAAGCCATTAGAGATGAGTGGATAGATATCCTTACCATGATGGGGAAGGGAGATATCTCTCAACTTCCATTAAATGATATAGGAGAATTGTGTGTTCATCTCTCAAGAGGGAAATCTAAAATAGGGAAAGGGCCAAGAGATACTTCTCTTGTTAGAGTAAAAAAATTTGCAACAGGATCTATAAGTAGGGCAGAAATTGGTAATATGCTTGATGAATTTAAAACTGACATTCTAGGGAGCCTTAGTGAGCAATTAGACACCCTTAAAATACAAAACAAGCAGAAAACCGAGGCTGATGCTTTACCCATTTTTTGTCCAAAATGCAGAAAAAAACATGCTCTAAGGGAATGCCCTTTAGATGCAAAAATTTTAGAAACTTGTATGATTTGCTCAGAAAGTCATGAGACCAAGGGTTGTCCTTCAATCCCAAGTCTTAAGGCTGTCTTTCAAGAGGAAACAGTTCCAAATTCTGTAGAACCTCTTTGTTTTGCTGCTAGAAGACCTTGGCAGGGGCCACAAAATCAGGGATTTAAAAATCAAATGTATCTTCAGCGCCCACCAAACTGGAATCCTTGGCAGCAACCTTGGCATCAACCTCAACCTCAATCCCAACCGTGGGCATAGGGAGTACAAAATCCTTATGGGATATTTTCTCAATATTATCAATATCCTCCATCATATCATAATTATCCTCCCCCACACATTCAACAACAAAATCAGTAGCCACAACTTCAAAATCAGAATCCTCAGCTTTCATTGCCATTTCCACAACAAAACCAAAATCCTCAATGCTTGCTACCATTTCAGCAGAAACCAAATTAGCTACCTGCCCAACCATTACCAAACCCCAACAATAGAAACCCTCAGAATGCTTACATGGTAGAAGGACAAGAATTTCCAACTTACATGATTACTCCTCTAGATCTTAATGATGTTCAACTAAGATCTGGAAGGATATTAGAAAAGGAAAGACATTCTGTAGTTATTCAAGAACAGGATAGTTCTGAGGAAGATTCTCTAAAGGTCAGTAAAAGTTTTGAGGGAACATCTCCCCAAAACCAAAACATCGAAAAATAAAAACAAAAAGAATCAGTGAACAAAACTCCTATCATTGAGCAGCCAACATCTATTTCTACACCTCCTTTTCCTGAAAGACTACAAATTGATAGAGGGGTAGAAAAATGAATCTTGTTGCCCAACTATGATTTCCTAGATGAATTGAAGAATGTCTGTATAAAAATTCCTTTGCTACAAGCCATTAGAGAAATTACAATTCTAGCCAAAACAATAAAGGAGTTGAGCATAAAAAAACAAGAAAAGCAAAAGAAACAAAAAGAATTCACCTGGTAGGAAAAATAGCAGACATAATGATGGGAAAAATTGCCATACAAAAATATGTGGATCTAGGAAGTCCAATTTTGAAAACACATATCAATGGAGTTGAAATTCCAAATGCATTGATTGACTTAGGGGCAACAATAAAGATCATGAGTAAACAAACTATGGAGTAGCTTAAACTTCCTGATCTTCTTTACACACCTACCTTACTGCAATTAGCAGATAAATCAGTAATCAAACCAGATGGTGTGTTAGAAGGTATTTCAGTATCCCTAGATTCTTGGGAATATCCTGTTGATTTCATGATTTTAACTCCCAAAAACAATCTAGGAGGACATCCACTCATATTAGGAAGACCTTGGTTGGCCACAACTGATGCTTTTATTAGCTGTAGATCTGGTGACATGTATACTTCTGATGGTAATTCAAAAAAGAAATTTACTCTATATCCTCTAGCAAAAGCAATCATAGAAATAGATGACAAAGAATGGATAGATGATGAAGATGATATTCAACCTCTCTTTACTATTTCAAAAATTAGTGAACACATTGGAAAATTTTGAATCATCTTCAGAATATGACCATGAGCAATTTCAAGAAAAAACTAATGTTGAATATTTGTCATCTAGGCAGATGTCTCTCTATTCTATGGAAGATTTTGGTAGCTCTACAATTGAAATATTTCCAGGTAGGACATTGAACATAAACAACAACTTGGAGAAACTACAACAAGAAGAGCTAATCAAAACATTACAAAAACATTCTACTGCATTTGCATGGAAATACACCGACATGAAAGGCATTGATCCTAAGACTTGTATCCATCACATATATATTGAGGAAAATAGTAGAGCTATCAGACAACCTAAGAGAAGGATGAATCCAAATCTTAGGGAGATTATGAAAGAAGAGCTCCAAAAATTACTAAATGTAAACTTTATTTACCCAATTTCAAATAGCCAATGGGTTTCTCCTTTGGTAATTGTGCCTAAAAAGAATGATAAATGGAGGGTGTGAATTGACTATCGAGAACTGAATAAAGCAACCCTTAAATATCATTTTCCTTTGCCTTTTATAGATCAAGTGTTAGATACATTAGCAGGTAAGAAGTATTTCTCATTCTTGGATGGTTTTAGTGGTTATAATCAAATTCAGGTAGCACCTGAAGATCAAGATAAGACCACATTTACTTATCCATGGGGAACTTATGCCTACTGAGTACTTCTTTTTGGGTTATGTAATGCACCTGCAACATTCCAAAGAGTAATACTAGGAATTTTTTCTTATCTAATACACGATTGTGTAGAGGTATATATGGATGATTTTACAGTCTATGGGAATACATTTGAAGAAGCTTTGGAAAATTTGGAAAAAGTTCTTAAAATATGTAATGAAAAAAACCTTTCACTAAGCCATGAAAAATGTTTTATGATGTTTACAAAAGGTATTGTTTTAGGACATCACATTTCAGGAGATGGGATTAAAGTTGACAAGTCTAAAGTTGAAGTCATCTCTAAATTGTCAATTCCAAATTGCCAAAAGGATGTTAGAAATTTTTTGGGATTTACAGGGTACTATAGAAGGTTTATAGAAAACTTCACTAAAACAGCATCTCCACTCTTCAAATTGCTTACCAAAGATTGTGAATTCAACTGGAATTATGATTTCCAGTTGGCATTTGAAACCTTGAAAGAAAAAATTTCTGAAGCACCCATTTTAAGAGGTCCAAATTGGAAACTCCCTTTCCATATTTCAACAGATGCTTCAGATACAGCTCTGGGAGCTGTATTAGAACAAAAATATTTGATTCCTTATGCCATTTACTATACAAGTAAGAATTTGACTCCCACTGAGTTGAATTATACTATGACTGAAAAGGAGTTTTTAGATGTTGTTCATGCAATTAACACGTTCAGACACTATATAACAGGCTATGAAACCTTTGTTCATACAGATCACTTTGAAATTAGATATTTGATGAATAAACCTATTACTAATGGTAGAATTACAAGATGGCTTTTGCTTTTGCAAGAATTCAACATTACTGTGTTAGATAGACCTGGAAAACAAAACATAGTTGCTGATTTCATGTCCAGGATTCAGAATATCAAAGAAGATTCTCTGGTTGAAGATACATTTCCTGATGAATATCTTTTTGCAGTAACTACTCAAAATCCTTGGTTTGCAGATGTTGCTAACTACTTGGTCACAAGGAAGTTACCTTCACATTTGTTTCCTAGAGAGAAAAGAAAAATTATTCAAGAAAGTGCAAGATATTCATGGATCACGAACGAATTTTATAAAACATGGCCAAATCTTATGATCAGAAGGTGTCTTAAGGAAGATGAGATGCTCGAGATTCTTAAGGCATGTCATGATGAGCCATGTGGTGGACACTTTGCTGATAAGAGGACAGCCTATAAAATCCTTTCATTAGGATATTATTGGCCAACTATCTTCAAAGATGCTAAAGAATATGTCAGGAGATGTGATCGCTGCCAAAGGGTATGGAAACCTGCCCCCTCAAATGAAATTCCATTACAAATTCAGGTACTCATCAAACCGTTTGAAAAGTGGGCCTTATATTTGTTGGACCAATTAATCCTCCATCTAAGCAGAAAAAGTATATATTGGTATGCACTGATTATGTCACTAAATGGGTGGAAGCCAAAGCATTACCTTTTGCTAATGAAAAATCTGTAGTTAATTTTCTTTTTGAGGACATCTTCACTCGTTTTGGTGTTCCAAGAGAAATTGTGACAGATCAGGGATTTCAATTCACATCTAACATGGTGGAAAGGCTTGTGGAAGAATACAAGATCAAGCATAGGAAATCTACTCCCTATCATCCACAAGCAAATGGTCAAGTGGAATCTACAAATAAAGTGATTGAATGAATCCTCACCAAGATTGTGCATCTACATAGAAGAGATTGGGCAGAAAGGCTTCCTGAAGCCTTATGGGCCTATAGAAATACATGGAGGAACACAACGGGACACACACCCTATGAACTTGTTTATGGGAAACAAGTCTTATTCCCTATAGAGTTCCAAATCAGAACATTCAAGATGGCAGTCCAATTGGGACTAGATTTATCAGAGGCACAAAAGCATAGGCTGGAGCAATTAAATGAACTTGATGAAATCAAGCAAGATGCAGTTCAAAGGACTGGTATAGTCCAACAACAGAGGGCTAAATGGAATGAAAAATACATCAAGGACAAGAGGTTTCAAGTGGGAGATTGGGCACTGTTATTTGATTCAAAGTTTAAAGATTTTCGAGGGAACTTTCAAACTCATTGGCTTGGGCCATATGAGATTGAAAAATCCTTTAGTAATGGAGCAGTGAGGATTAGAACAATAGATGAAAATAAAACTCCTCTTCTTGTGAATGGTCATAGATTAAAGATATATCAGAAACCCATCTCAAAAGAGGAGTTCATTAAGATTTTCCAAGACAATTCTGAAATGAAGTTAGTGAAGAAGAATCCTTCTTCTCCACTAAATTAGTCTTTATTTTTCCTATATATATAATATATATAATAATAATAATAAATTGTATAAGGTTGAAAACCAATCATTGATTGGCATACTTATACAGAAAATACAGGGTGAAAATCAAAGGTTTCTAACACCCTATATTTTCCATTTCCTTTCTATAATAAGTAGTGAAAAAAAGCCACAGTCACTCTATAGTTTAGATTCTGCAAAATTCATCATCTTGTCTCACCTCACTGTGTTTTACTTTTGCAATTTCACTTCATCTCATTGTCATATTTCATCAATAAAAATTTTCAATTTTTCCTTCTTCAGTATTTATTCCATCTCCATTTCATTTATCATCTTGTCTTACATCTCATTTAATTTCACTTACATAGCCATTTCCATTTCATTCATAATCCATAAGCCATATTTCATTTTATGTTTCACATTCTGCAACTGATTCTATTCTGCAGCTAATTCTGTTCTGCGGCTAATCTGATTCTGCAGCTAGAATTTGTTTAACAGTTCAGGCACAAGTGTACAGTTCATAATAAAATCTTGAATGCAGGGAATTGAAGGAAACATCAATTTTTGAAGACCAATCATGCTCAAGGCACCTGTGGTTCAACATCAAAGGAAAATTTTAGCAAGCAAAAGGTAAAGGTTCCCAAAGGTAAATGCAAAAATTTATTTCAAAAAGCAATTTGAAAACATAAGCTTGTATAATATGTATGATCACATGTATCCTTAATTAACCATCATTTGATTTTACCACCACGATGTCTCCGCCATATCTTCCGTCTTTACTGAAAAACAGTCTTGATTATTCTTTCATATCAAATCTCCGCTTCAAACTCCATAACTTGTACTCAAACGGTCCTCCAAAACTGCACTTGCTACACTTGTTAACGGTCAAGATAACGATGTGACCTACCTATCTACAACTCTCTAAACCCTGATTGTCTATTTATTACATGGCAACTCTTAAGTTTTATCTCATATTCATGCAGCCATTTCATAAACACAGTATTTCCATTTTCTACACAGTCATTTCATTTCCATACACACATTCATTCCATTTTCTCAATAGCACTCGTTTTATAGACAATGAGAGTAATTTTGAGGGTAGTAGAATCCACAAAATAGAGGCCATGGGAATCATCATCAGGGCAGAGCCCGTAGGAGCAAAATTCATGGAAGGATATCCCCAACTTAAGGAGATGCTGCAAAAGACTGGATGGCTCAAGTTCATTTAAAAGTTTGATTGATATCATAAGGAGATCACGAAATCTTTCGCTAGATCCTTTGACGGTACAGAAATGGATATTGGGGACATCAAGTTTGCAATAACAGAATCCTACATAGCAGAGGCTACAGGACTACCAAGACTTGGTGAGAGGTGGTTCTAAAACAAAGAATTCCACAGTGAATCATGGAAGGTATTCCTCAAGAACCCAGGTATGGATGTCACTGTGTTTAGGAAAGGAATCCCTATTTCAACACTCAAAAATAAATGGAGAAGCATGCTTTTTACATTGCAAAATTTTTTTACCTGTGAGGGAATATTTGGATGTATGTATGTTTATCATATATGCTTATTGATGAAATTTCTAGACAATGGGGACATCAACCTCCCTTTCTTCCTCCTAAATAGTCTAAGGAGAATGGCTTCAAATGTACAGAAGAAAATAGAATCTCTGGAAACAACCATGTACCACCACAGATTGGTCAAAATCCTGGTTGAATATCATATAAAGAAAATAGGGTACACTTGGGAAAACTTTCTAATAAGAAACAATTTCCAAGAGACACCAGAATCTCTTGAAAAAGATAGTGTCAGAAAGAGTAGGAGAAAGAAGACCAATCTCACCACTCAAAGCAACCCTGAACCTTCAGCACAGAAAAATGATGAAGAAGAACCAATCTCTGAAAAATTAACAGAGATCAGAAAGAAAATCAAGCAGAGGAAGAAGATAAAACAGAAAGATGGTGGAATTACTGAGAACGCACGTGAATCTCTAGATGATGAACAACCAATCTCTAAAAGGTTGACAGAGATTAAGAGACAAACCAAGGGGAAGGAAAAAATAGGAAAAGAGAAAAATCTCTAGGCTCAAAGGAATGGTAAAGAAGGTGTCATCAAAGGAAACAAAGTTCATCAATTTGGAAGGAGAAACACTAGTATCATCCCCTGCAAATATTCCATTTACATACAGTCCTCAGAACTCTCCTAGACAGTATTTTGAAGGTAGTCCCAGCAGAGGATCCCCAAGAATAGATCCAATACAACAACAAATTTATGATTACATAGAATCACTGGAAAATAAAAATGCCTCAAGGGATCGAGGTTCCTCATCCAATCCAGAACAACCTGTCAATCCATAAGAACCTCTGACTGACACACTCAAATAGGAAATCTATGAGTTGGAGATATTGAACAGGCACATTAAGAAAGAAAATGAAGCCCTAAAGGAACAAAGAAAATTGGATAAGGCCATTCATGACAATACCATACTATACCTAGACCTATGGTACAAGAAAAATTGGAAGTTAAAGAGGAAGAATAGGAACTTGAACAAGACAGTGATCAACCTCAAATACAGACTTCTCATGTAGAAACCAAGGATGGTTGTCACTTCAAAGAAGAGAAAGAGAAGGAAGTTAGATGTATTGGCAGAAGTTTCTGAGTAGATGCAATAAAAAAAAAGAGTTCACAGTTTTGGAAAGTTTGCATGGGGACATGCAATAATTTTGCAGTGGGGGTATGTTGAGTCTCAAGATTACTCTCTCCCTAGAAACTCTTCTCATTCCTTTTCTTTTTTTTTCCATGAGAAAGATGCATTCTCATCACCAATGATCAATATATACCATCTTAAGGAGGACATTTTGTGATTCACATATTATGCTTTTATGTTTTGTTGTTTGAATAAATTTTTGTATATTAGCTATGGAACACAGCCTATTCTGCAGCTAATCATCTATTCTACAGCTACCTTCATGCTTTGACAGGTTCCAGGTGTCAGAAGGAGAAACTAACTACATGGGCAGCTTGGAAATGATCGTGACATGGACCCTGTCCTATTCACCTAGCCCAGGTCGAAAAGGAAGTTGGTATAAGACTACGGTCAATGGAGAAGTCAAATGTAGAGACCGAAGGTAATAGGACTCTATTTTGTGGTTAATTAACACATTTCACAGTGATGGGAAGCGTTATCCGAAACAACTACCTGAACCTACAAACTCCAATAGCCACCTGTGCAACCGAATCCAACAACCACCATCTTGGATTTATGTCTCCAACAGTCGAGGAAGAAATTCCACGTACCTTTCTTCTACGTGTTTTGACTGTAGCATATTTTTCTCCACAAACAGTTGTATGATTTTCTTATAAATACCTATGTAAAGAACTGAGGAAGTTAAGTAGTGATAGTAATAGTTTTATTGTGAAATCAAATTCTGAACTTTGTAATTTTTGGGCATTTTGTGTCCCTGTTGTTAATATGAAGACCGCATGATTTATGAGAATTTGAAGGAGTTTCCTTGGAGTTGATTGAGCAAGCATAGCCTAATCAGTTGCAGAGGGCCCTTGCACTGAAAAGGTTTCATTTCATGTTATTTTTCTTCTTCTTATTAACTGTAAATTCATCATTTTCTTTCACAGTGTTTATAATCATTTTCTTGCTAACAATGTCTATAATGCAGTTTCCATCATTTTCTTATTAATAGTGTTCATAATTTAGAGTAGCTTCCATTTGCTTGATCTCTTTCTAGTTTTTATCAGTAGTTAGAAGATGAAGTTCAGTAATGTAATCTAGTTTTCTTCATTCACTGTTTTACTAGTCTTTAAATTTTCAATTAGACTGATCAGTGTCATTTACTATCTTTGCCATTTTATTTTTTAAGATTACTAACTCATGGTGTTAATGAATGTCTCTAAAAACCCTTCAAGTTGATAATTCATCCTAAACTAAGTGGTTGAGCATTTCATTTATGCAATGAGTCTTTGCTGCATCTCTGTATTTGCTTTCTATTAGATTAATGAAGTACAAAATTCCTCAAATGTCATCCCAAGGAGACTTTCTCCCAAAATTGAGAGGCAGAGTAACTAAGTATTTCATTTAGTTTTATTTCTGTAATTAGTTAGGCATCAGTTACAAATTTCACTTTCAGTTCTTAAATCATGATTTGGAAATAATGGTAAAACAGGAATAGAAACTCTGTTTTCATTTCTTGCTTAAGCTTTGCTTCCAAGTCTGTCTCAGCTCTATTTTCATTTCTTCTTTAAAAGATCTGTTTTCATTTTTAGATTTTGAGTAGTCCTTACAAAATTTAGACTCAAGTTTTCTATAATTACATTGTAAATAATTAGGTATTAAAAGACCCAAAACAACATAAAACACAAAAACAACAAAGTAAGAAGGGTTAACTAGCACAAACAGTGCACTACACTTTATCAGTTTACGATACTTGGATTGATAATTTATGTAGAGAAATTTAGGACACTAAATTGACCAAATAGCATGTAAAGCAGACTTTAGATGTTTTGAAAAGAGAAAATCTCTATGTGAAGTTATCAAAATGTGAATTTGGCAAAACATCTTTAATTATTTGGGTCATATTGTAGGGGGTGGTGAATTGAAGATAGATCCCTCTAAGGTTGAAGTCATTGTGAACTGGCCTAAACCCAAATCTGCTACAGAAGTTAGGAGTTTCCTAGGAGCAACACAATATTGGAGAAGGTTTATTGCTAAATTTTCCTTGATTGCATCTCCCTTACATGCTTTAACAAGATTGAACAAGGTGTTTCAGTGGGGAGGCAAATAGTAGAAAGCTTTCGACACCTTAAAAGAAAACATTAGTACAACACCAGTACTAGCACTGCCATATCTTCAACGACCATTTGAGATTGAAACAGATGCAATTGACTATGCCATGGGAGCAGTGTTGATGCAACACGATAAACCCATATGATATCATTCTGAGACATTTAATTCTGCAGTAGTTAATTATCCCACATATGATAAAGAATTGTATGCATTAGTATAGAGTGTGAAAAAGTGGAAACATTACCTAATGGGAAAAGAAACAATCATACATACAGATCATCAACCACTTCAATATTTGCACTCACAAACTAAACTGCAACAATCAAGACATTATAGGTGGATGGGTTTCCTACAACAATTTCATCTTGTCATCAGATATAAGAAAGGCATACACAATAAGGTTGTAGATATTCTATCAAGACCAATCATAAATGCATCTACTATACTTAAGCATAACTCAGTAATGCATGAAAGCTACATTGAACAATATGCTCAAGATGTAGATTTTCAAGATGTATATGCAACTTTAAGTCATGGCAAGCAAGTAGAAGAATTGGATTATTATGTTAAGGACCAACTCTTATATCATTTGGGAAAGTTATGCATTCCACAAACTGAAAGAGTTAACATAATCCGAGAAGCACATACTTCTCTCATATCAAGTCATTTTGGTGTAAGTAAAACAGTTGCACAGCTACAAAGGTTTTGCTAAAGGCCAAGAATGCATGAAACAGTTTCTAGATATATTAAAGGGTGTACTATGTGTGCTAAAAGTAAGCCTAGTAATAGAAAATTAGGCTTGTACACTCCACTTCTAGTTCCTTCTCGTCCTTGGGAAAATGTTTCCATGGACTTTGTTGGGGGGTTGCCAAAATCTAGAAAAGGTCATGATTGTTTATATGTTATTGTGGATAGGTTCAGAAAAATGTGTATTTTGATACCTTGTAACAAGCAGGTTACAACTGAACAAACAAAGAAGTTGTTCTTTCAACATGTATGGGTTCATTTTGGGTTACCCACTTCTATTGTATCTGATCGAGATTCCCAATTTGTTGGGAAGTTTTGGTCAAGTCTGTGGGAACTGATGGACACCAGATTGAAGAAGAGCACAACATTTCATCCACAAACAGATGGCCAAACAGAGGTGGTCAGCAAGACAGTGATCCGGTTGCTCAGGGGATATTGCAGCAAGCATCCCAAGATTTGGGATGAACATTTGTGTTATGTGCAACATGCTTACAACAATGCCAAGCACTCTTCTACTCAAATATCTCCTTTTGAGACTTGTTTTGGTTTTACACCAAACTCTCCCTTGGATTTTGTCTTTGGAAAAGACATAGCAATTGATGGACACAGTGATGTGGATAAAGCAACCAAGTTCATTGAACAGATCCAAGAAATTCACCAAGCAGTGCAGGAACAACTGGAAAGAAGCCAGGCCAAGTACAAGGCAAGGCATGATAAGCATCGAATTGAGCATAGCTTCCAAGTTGGTGATCAATTCTGGCTATACATCAGCAAAGACAGAATGCAAGGTGAAGGTAAGAAGCTGAAGCCAATAAGGTATGGACCTTTCAAGATACCTGAGAAAATTGGAGAAAACACTTTTTGCCTTGATTTGCCAGCTTGTATGCATATCTATTCAATCGTTAATACAGATAACTTGAGGTTGTATGAACCTTCATTGATTGAATATCCCAAAGAGCAAAGTCAGTTGCCTTCTATTGATGATCTGTTGCCTGAATATCTCAATGAGTTACAGGAAGACACCGTTCTAGACAGGAAGGGGAGAACTAAGTGCAGAGGGGATGTTGAGTACCTCAGAATTGGACTCAAAGGTTCAAAACCAAGCAATGCACGATGGATAGAAATTGGACAAGTGAGGAAGTTGTATCCTCACTTGATCGATGCTTAAAAACCAACTTTTGGTGGTCCAAAATCTTTTCAGTGGGAAGGTGTGATCCAAAATGGATCCTAAAAACCCTCAAAGTCTTCAATACTTGTTACAGGAAAATTTGGGCACATCAACCCCGACTTCCAGATCCGTATTTTTAGGGTCCATCAACCCCTAATTTATTTGTTTTCATTCCCTGATGACGTTAACCTATATCATGCTTGTCGCCCAAGAGTTTCATGACACCATTCATCCAAAAAATGTCCCTAGAGAGATCAGCGCAGGTGGCCTTCTATCTGGCTGCAATGCATTGCAGGAACTGCAATGTATGGGTGCTATGCATCGCACCTAGCCTTTTTTGTACCTGCACTGAGCGAGATACATCGAATTTTTGAAATGAATCCATTGGATTCCTCATCCAATGGATGCTTCTGGGATTTTTCGGAAGGATTGAGCTTGCTTTTGGATGAGGAAGGAGATGAATGAACCTTAATCCATTATCCATTCCTCCATGGAACCACTTCCCAATTTTGGCAAAGCATTCATGAGGGCCATTAATGGCTTAACCTCCTCCATTCAACTATAAATGGACCAAGCATTCAAAGGCTGGTATAGTTAGAGAGAGGTTGGAACTTCTTGAGCTAAGGAAATGTTGTTTGAATGAGATTAGTAGAGAGAGTAATGTTATCATGTCAAATTGTTGCTTCATGAGGAGAGAAGGGTTTGAAGCTAGAAGGATGACACTGAATAGAACATGCATCTACATGGGTTTTAATCTTTCCTTCTATCAATAAAGAGTTCTATGCTTTTTCCCATTCATGTGTTATATGATGTATATTGCACTTTCGATTCTATAATATGTTTAGTTAACAGATTGATATGTATGCTTTTATGGTTTTCTGTCTTGGCTTGTGTGCAGGTACCTTCCAAGTGAGTTAAGTATGGAAGGGAGTGGTGAAAGAGGTCAAAGGGAAGAGGGATCGAGTGAGAGATACAGGTTGGTTCTTTTGTTCCTCTTTCTTTTATCTGTTAGTTATAGGAAAAGCAATGGAATTAATTTGGTTGTTGTTCTAGACTAGCTACTAGGTCTAGGGGTTAGTCGTTTGAAGAAACACTAAATTTTTCCAAAACAAAATGGCAACTCTGCTAGGGATCGATCCTATCCCTTGTAGTATCATATCAATATCTTAAAACACTTTGACATACTATACCCTCTATTTTTCATTGAATTCAAGTCCAATTCACTGAAAATTGAGTCAATTTTGAGCATAAAATTGTCATCATGTAATCAACACAGCTCTGTAACTAACACAGTGCACTGCATTGCACCCTCTACATAGACACAGTGCGATGCATCACACTGTCCCTAAATTTTTCCTGCACTGATCCCTTTAGGATCAGTTTTCCCATCTAGGAGCTGAAACCTTGAGTCAATTTTCAGTTGTTTGAATTACCTGTTGGATATAGAGGAGGTCTTGTCTCTAAAAACAGTCTTTGTTTCCTTATTTTGACCTAATTTAGACTGGATTGTTGAATGTTTTTTATGTATTTGTTTTATCATTTGTAGTCCATTGTCGAAAAATAGTTTCGATCGATTGTTTTGTCAAAAACGAAGTGTCGTAAAGTCTTCCTTCATAAATCATCGATTGGTCTATTTGTGCATATGATTCATATTTTCGTTTAAAAGTGTCGAAAATCTTCATTTCTTTGAAGTTGGAAGTGTCATTTAGTATTCCTTTCCCTTTAAGAGAAACTGTCATAAATCGACATTTTTGTGAAAAGAGTTTTTGAATTGGTTGTGCATTAGTTTTTCTTAGTGCATCATTCACATTAAGAAGAACTGAAAAGAAAAAGAAATACATGCAATTGCATTTTAGAGTTTGAGTTTGTGTGTTCAAAAGGAATGGTTTAGGGAATTGCATTAGTTTGTGCTCTTTGTTGTTTGATCCAAAAAGTACTTGTTTGCTCTATCCCTTATAGCTAGGATTTTCATTGTTGAAAATAAATGGAAAGAATGCTTCTCATTCTAGTTGCATTCTTAGGAATTTCGGAAAACATCTCATGGTGAAACCTCAAAGGCAAATCTTAAGCAAGATCAACCTAAGTTTTACTTCAATTAACCTAATACCGCATTGGAACTTAACGCAAACATCTAGAGGTGTCTATGCTAGAGACGTGTTCCGGCGTCTTAAAACCTAGTGGCTGTCATTTTCATTGAGGTTGGGTGATTCCTCCTCTCTGAACTGATAAGTACTAGTACATACTTGTGCTCCCTCTGCCGTCAAGTATATAGTGGGAGACCCCAGTAGGTTTAAATCCTTTATCCCTAGGAAGCCAAGTCTGCCACCTTACCGATCACAATGCACCAAACACAACATTCGGGAAGACTGACTACCGTACGGTAAATCCTTGGTAATTTCTCTTTCATTTACCACCAAGGTGTATATTGCAGTTTTATGATTAGTTTGGTAAACCATCTTGTATAGTATCTCCAGAGTAGTCACTTTTGTTCCTTTTTGACTCCTTAAAATAAAAGGTTCATCTGAGCGCTTGTCCTTTCAAGCTCATTAAACACCGAAAGTGACTAGAGTCATCTTTTGTTTTTTCTCGACTCTTTAAAAATGAAAAAACAAAGTTATGTTCTAGTGTCGTAAAAGTTAATTGACCACAAATAACATACTTATTCCTTAGTTGAGTTTAGGTTGATAATAACAATCAGCCATTCTAGAGGAATATCAACCTCCACTCCATCGTTCGAGGAGAGTTACGAGCAAACCACCCTGGCCACTGAAAGCGACTCCCATCCGGTCAAGGCGGACTCGTTAAACTGAGTCTAGTACTTCAAGAGTTTTTGGTACTTCATCTGAATTACCAGAGCCGCCTATCATGGCTAGTACTGAGCCTCAAGTTACTCCAACTATTTCTGGTACATCTGTTACACAAGAAGAAGTTACTCAACTACCTAAGGCCATAATAACAGAAACAAGTGAACAAGTAACTGAAGTTGATCCACAACTTGAAGTTGATCAACCATAAATTACTTCAGAACTTGAACCAGTTCAATTTTAATTTGATCCAGAACCCATAGCAGTTGAAACCGAAGACATTCTAAACTTGAAGTTGTTCACGAACCTTCCCTTGAAACTGAAGTTATTTTACTAGAACATCTGGACTTTGACCTTGAACCTTCCGAAGTTGTTACTGAAATACCTCAGTCATCTATAGTTCCTGAATCTTCATCTTTAACAACAGAAGTCTTTTCAGACCTGATGGTGAAATCCTTCCACCTGGATTAATTGCTGTAGAGGAAGAAGCTGAGGAAGATTCTACCCCCGAGACTCCACATCATTTTGGACCTGGTTTATATCTTTATTTTGAATCTCTTCCTCATTTTGTTGCTGCCTCTGAGATACCACTTGATTCATTAGGTCAAATTTTGGGTCAGTTAACCATGGCAGAACAACTGCAAACATCCCAGACTGCTTCATCTGATGCAACTGCGGCAGAATCCTTTGCTGCTACTTCTTCGATGTTTACTACCACACCTGAGTCACATTTATATGGACAGTCATTCGTCCTGGCTGGTTACCAGTCTATGTCTGGAATCCACTCAGGGGTTTCTTCTTTGCCATGGTCATCACCCATGTCATCATCAGGAATTTTACCTGGTTCTTCTTATCAAGGACAATAGTTTGATCTTGCTTATCAGTATCAAACTGGGCAATTCAGTGAAAAAAGACCCATATATACTCTTAACACTGGAATACCACCATATGGTCAACAATATGCCTATTCATCACATCCTCCCTATCAAGGAGGAAAACCCTATGGTTATGTCCCGCTATTTTCAAGTTAGCTTGAAATGAGAGTCTGTCAGTGGTAGCCAATCATGCCACAAGGACCAAGGCCTGTGTATCCAACACAACCTATGCAAACTGAGTTGATTATTTCGACCCAACCTATCATAACAATGCAACAACAGATACAAGCTCAACCTGTTGCATCTCAACCTGTGCAAGTTAGTTCTGCTGCCTCGCAACCTCAAGTTTCGAGTCAGCAAACCCAAACTTCTCAGGCTGTTATGCAACAACCGCTTGTTTCTGGGGTACAATTACCTCAGGTTAGTGTGCCATTATCTAGAGTGACTCAAGTTGCTACAGGTTTAGTTTATTCTCAGCCTGGTCAAATTGGTGTTGGGGGGCAATATCAAACTTCACAACCGATACCCGAACAACCTTGGCAGCCACAGTATCAATAGCCTCCCTTTCAGAATTTCCAACCTCAGTATGGGCTTGCTTTCCAAGCTCAGCCTAGGCAAGGACAATATCAAGTGTACCAAGGTCCTGTGTATCAAGCCCAACTCAGTTATGGACAAATGCAAGGTAAACTTGGTTTTAATCCATATACCGGATATGTCCCATCGCCCTATCAAGGATATCCACCTTATGCAGGTATGCAAAGGCCGATGGCACAGGCAATTCCATCTTATCCCGGATATGCTCAACCTAATTTGAATCGGCAATTGCCTTTTATGGCAACTTTAGAATTACCGAATTTGAATCGGCTTACTAATGATCCAATTTTGTATGCACCATGGTGGCCAGTAATTCCTCATAAGTCGCCTTTCGATATTCCAAAGTTTAATGGAAATCCTGGAGAAGACCCATCAAATCATGTTATGACTTATCATTTATGGTTCAAACTCCTTGAATGATGATTCAGTAAGACTCCGTCTTTTCCAAAGAACGCTTATTGGTTCGGCTGCTAAGTGGTATATTGAATTGCCGAGAGCTTCCTTTAATAATTTCACCCATTTAACCACTACCTTTTTGACCCACTTCTAGTTACCCAGCAGATATGAAACTGGAACCGAACTTTTGACCAACTTTAAACAAACGACTTCTACTCACATATCAGATCAAATAAATGAGTGGCGTCATCATCGTCGCATGGTTAAAACCTATGTTCCTGATCAGCTTTTATCTGAGTGTTTCATTAAGTCCTTATTGCCATCTATCACTGAGGATGTGGCTAAAGGTGGAGTTGTTACCGAAGAGCAAGTGATTGCTCGTGCCAATACTTGGACTTGATTTACATGCAATTCGGCACGTTCTATGACAAAATTCCACATGCTCCACGCCCAAATCAATCCATTCCACCTCCATCATCGAATAGGGACTCTCATGCCGGAGACGGTGTGATCGGCTCCTTGAGCACACAAACAGCAAGTAAACCATATGGTCAATCACTTGCCAGAAGTCAAACTGTAAATGTATCTGAGGTTCTTGCTTCTGAGATTAATGTCGTGTCATCTGACAAAGGTAAGAATCAAAAGCAACTAGGAAGCAAGAAGAAAGGGAAAAATAAAAAGAAAACTGAAAACCCTCCTCAAGAGAAATCATCTAATTCCTCTACTTCGGGAAAGAAACCTCGTTATCCATGTTTGATATGTAATGACAAGCACTTTACAAGAGATTTTCCTCACCGCTCGGAAGTTTCTAAGCTGTTAAAAACTTCTACCGCATCTACAGTGTTGACAGATCCATTTCCGAACCCGGATACCAATATGGTTGCAACTGAAAATGCTTCCACATCCCAAGTATTAATGTTATCCATCGCAAAACCTAAAGATGAGATTTTGGTTCAGACATGTAGTAAATATTATGGTAATCCACCATCATCGTCAAATAATCAAGCTACTGATCAACCTGGTTCTTTGACTTCGACCGCATCGGAAAATATTCCACTACCCATTGCACTAGAGTTAACAATAAAGCCACCTAAGGGAGTTGTGCATAAATCAACGTTTAACCCTCGAGCTCGAGCTGCTCAAAATTATAACATAGTAGAAGATCTTGCTCAGTCTCCTTCTGCTATGTCGACGCTTGAGGTATTACAAAATTGCCCCTCCCAGAAGCAGGCTTTACTGTCGGCAATCGGTGGAGTAGATACAACAGATTCTAATCTTGTGGTTTTTAATCACTCAGGGTATACACCACAGTTACCAACTCAATTAGCTTTTCTAATTAAAGTTAAAGCTCTCAACAAAAATATTCATCGAACCATCGTAGATGAGGGAGCTTCTACCTGTATTATGTCAATGAGCTATTGGAAAACACTGGGGTCACCTACGTTGTCAAGATCACCAACCACATTGAAGGATTTTGATGGAAGAACTTATACTTCATGTGGGTTTTTGAATAATTTGCAAGTAGAACTAGGGGGAAAAACAATAACTGTTGAGATTGAGGTGGTTAATGGACCCCTTGATTACAACATTTTACTTGGATGACCATGGGTTTATGTTATGGCTGCTGTTGTTTCCATGTTTCGTACGATTGTATTTCCTCATAAAGGTGGAATAACAATTATTGACCAAACCTCATTTTTTGCCTCTAGTTCTCAAGTTATGGGAAGCATTCCATTTGTTAACAAACCCCCACTTTCACTTCAATTTGTTGGTGTAGGTTTCTTAAAGATCCCTCCTTAATGGGTACTTTCACACTTCCTCCACCATCTGGAACATTGGAAGTTGCGAGAGTCGAGACATGTAATATGTTATCCTCTACTTCATCTGATTTAAAGAAGATCACCAATAGTATTGAAGATGAGAGTTTAACCAAGGATGGTTCGTTTTCTTGTGTCAACCTCGTTAAAAAATGAAATAAGGGTCTCCGAGGATGGTTCGTTGTCTTGTGTCAACCTCGTTAAAAAATGAAACAAGGAATCCGAGGATAGTTTGTTGTATTGTGTCAACCTCATTAAAAAATGACACAAGGGTCCGAGGATAGTTCGTTGTCTTGTGTCAACCTCGTTAAAAAATGAAACAAGGGTCTTCGAGGATAGTTCCTTGTCTTGTGTCAACCTCGTTAAAAAATGAAACCAAGGAGTCTGACGATAGTTCCTTGTCTTGTGTCAACCTCGTTAAAAAATGAAACCAAGGAGTATGAGCATAGTTCCTTGTCTTGTGTCAATCTCATTAAAAAATGAAATAAGGAATCAGAGTAGAATTCCTTGTCTTATGTCAAGCTCTTCTAAAAATGAAACAAGGTTCCCTGAAGCAAAGTTCCAAGTCGAGTCTTTGAGTAGATCTCGTAAAATCCCAGTCGAGTCTTTCATTTGATCTCATAAAAGAACTTTCATTCCATCCACCTGATAGCCACGAGTAGTCTACTTAGGTGAATGTAATAAAGCTTGGGGGCATGCACCTAATGGTAAAAGATTAGTTTCCCTGTAGGTTATGTGAAGGGAATCACCCCATTCACCTTTGTCCCTATCTGGACGAAGCCAAAAAGGTGTTGGATAACCGTCCTACTTCACCGCAGCGACTTCCATCTGGTTATAGGAGACTCTCCCTTTCATCATGCTGGGGGCATGTAAACCAATCTCAAGCATAGTTTTTCGTTTCGAGCTTGTGTAAAAATGAAACTGAATCCAAGAATAGTTTTTCATTTCAAGGTTGTGTAAACATGACACTGAATCCAAGCATAGTTCCCTATGGTTCAAGCTTGTCTAAAAATGAACCCATTTCCATTTTAACCCTTGTGATTGCCATTCTATCAGTCTTCTCGTCAGATGAGTCTTGGTTGTTTCATTCCTGTTATCACTGAAAATGCTGTAGTAAAAAATTTTTAGCTTGGCTTAAAGTCAGGGTATTTTCGCAGCGCCAGAATTCTTTTTAGCAGTTTCGCAGCGCCAGAATTCTTTTTAGCAGTTTCGCAGCGCTACTTGTTTGAGTGGTTTCGTAGCGTGCTACGAAACTGGGGATTTGCTTGAAGGTTTCAGTGAAGGCCCAAATTCTAAGCACGCCTATGGTATACTGGCTCTAACTGCTGTGGATGAGGGTGAGGTGCTTAAAGGTCTAGTGTTGACTAAAGGATATAACTATGGTGTTGTTGCATACAAAACTCTGGAGCTGCGTCACTTAATAAAAATAATAGGGCCATGTGGCAGGCAGCGTTTCTCTTAATGCCTTGATTCAAGGGCTTTGCACCACAGGCAGAATAATGGAAACAGAGTATGTTTTACAAAAATGTCAAAAAGGAGTTTCATTCCAAATGATGTCAGTTGTAATTTCTTAATTAAATAATATTGCAAACATAAAATTTGGGTAAAGCACAATCCTAATGCTTGGCCATCTAGTCCCAGTCTACAGATCTTTCGGAGGACGATGATAAGTGTCAAGGTTATGTTGAGTATGGCAGATGTCTATCTTATCTCATTTCTTTATCTAGCAGTCACATTGCAATATTTCCGAGGAATTGAAATTAGTCCAGTGCATTCTTATCCGCTGAGTTATTGTAAACAAATGCTGGCCTTTGGGTGTCTGACATTGACAGTTCTGCAACTTATGAGTTTTTTGTATTACATGGAGATGATTGTTCTCTCTGCGGCTAAGAGGCACATCCTTGATTGGCTGAGGGCATTTGGTGAATTTGAGAATCATAGGAAACATCGTCATTCTGGAAGAAACAACGATGAAGTGGCCAATTTGTGATTGCTTTTTATTAAACCAGCTACCCTTTTGAGAAAGTTGAAGCTTGCTACTCTTTGGAAGCCTTTCCTCGTGAATGAGCTTAGAGCTTAACATCTTCTCCGTGATAGTCAAAAGGTAATGGAACGTATTAATATGTTTAATTATGGTAAATTTGGTCAAAATTAATGCTCTTTGGTCACTGCAAAGACTTTCGGTATCATGTTCAAGAAGTACGCTGCAGCCCATATGGTGAAGCAAGCTGTGGAGACATTTCAATGGGAGATTTTAATCTTGAACCAGACAAGATTGTTTTTCAGAGTCTTATCCATTTGTTTTAATGCGAGAATAATGGAGTGCATATGGATATGGGTTTATTGGCTAAAGGAGTGCGATGAATGTAACTGTGGTCTAAGTTCTGTTTGCAGTGTGCAGAGGTCACATTAAAAGGTAGTTGAAGATTGCAGAGCGCAATTTTGCATATGATGAATGCAATGAAGTGAGTTTAAGAGGTGTGGCGTCTTTGGAGAACGCATGCCTATTGTTTGATTAATGTATACACCAGAATGTTCTTATGGAATGTTAGTTCAATTATATTTCCATATGCGTGGCTATATCAGCAAGGCGTGTTGACCACTTGAAACCGTAACAGGAGACCTGAATTACAAGGTGACAGTTGGCGGCGGGGTTGTGCTGAGGTGTATTTGAAATTTGTGAACCGACCTCTTGACACACTGTGAAAAGGACGTGTTTATCAAACGAAAAGAGAAGCCGCAAATTTTGCTGTGGTGTTGCGCCATTTGTCATGTATGATAATTGCTGTTAAAGGAACTGAAACTCCCGGAAGTCTTGTGACAGATGTTCTCTGTAGGGAGTATGCGCTGTCAAAGAAAGATTTAGATGAATTAATTTCAAATTCCATGCTTTGCATTGTCCCGTCTTTTTCGGATCCATTTGAAATAGTGTGCTATGATCCTGAGACAGAAGATATTAAAAGGCGGCATTTCTGAGATCTGTTGAGTTACTAATTTTTATCCATGACAGAGTATGTAATTGGCTAAACTAGTACATGTCCCCAAAGCTAGGATCATTTCTGCGTGGGAGTAATCCTATTCGCACAAGTATCCAAGGTTTTAATATACAGGTTTGATGAATCATTCTGGAATATAGATTGAACAGGTGTTGAAATTATGTTGGAATTGTTTTCTGGGAGAACAAGTATAATATGGATGCAGTGTATTCCTGGGGAAAGCAGAATTGCTTCTAGTTGATGATATGAACAGGGTTAGGGTGGTAAAACTTCATCATCGGCCTTTGATGAAACCTAAAAGTCTACAATGTGTTCAGACCGCAAAGAGGAGATTTTCTCATCTTCTTCTCAAGAAACTTCTCAGGCTGTAAGCAAGGCCTCATCAGAATTTGAGCTCAAAGTTTACATGCTAGGTGATGCCATGTCCTTTTTGAAGAACATTTCCTTGGATAAGATCGCTGAAGATGTTGGTGATTTCCAGCTACAGAAGTTTTGGAGTTTAGAGAATTACCAAAGCACAAGTCAAATTCAGAGGGAGATTGTAAATATTCCAAGAACCATGGCTCTCAGAAGACTTGCGCTACATGAGATTACATTTATCACATTTTTGATAAGAATGCTGCTAGTTCTGCACTCTGTAGCGAAAGTATCAGGCATCTTACATTCCATGTTTTGTTGAACAAAGAAAATGATGGACAAAGAAAATGTAAAGAATACTTGCAGTTTCTGATTGAGCAGTTAGAGAAAGAAAAAGGAAAGGATTTTTCAAATCTCGGGATTCAGTTTCAAGTTATCAAGTCTGAAAGCTGGGACTCAAATGTTGTAAATGTTTAGTTCTCTTCTTATAAAAAGAGACCTTTGGGAAACCGGGTCTGTCAACTTATTTGTCTTGTACCCATCCAAATAGCCCGGGCTGAAAACAATGGACTACATCCTTTGCTTAATGGACTGTGTTGAGTCAGTGAGATGGTAAAATCATGGTGGTTTCATCAATTGCAGTTGGTTCATCTGATGAAGGTTCATGTTACAGGGAACGTGATTCTGAATCTCAGCATAGCAAAGGTGAAACCGAAGATTGGCAACATCAGCTATTCAATTTTTGTGAGAAGTTTAAAGGAGGACTGTGTTTTTTAAATCACACAGCAGTTTCGTAGCGCGCTACGAAACTGCTGTAGGTGATGATTTAAAGCGCAGGGCAGCTAGTGTTATACTGTGAGCAGCTAGTCTGACACGGTGAGCAGGAGTTGAGGAAAAGGAACAGCTGTTTATCAAGACCACCTACAGCACATCAGAAACCTGGCATCATTCCATACCTGGAGTTATTAAAAGATTTGGGAACATGCTGCTATACTTTAGGAGAATGTTGGGAGACAGAGACCGTTAAGATAGGAGCATCTCTTCTGGTCAATTAATGAGCCATCAGCGCTCTTAAGCATCCTAAATCAGCATCCATTGCACCTGTAGCTCAGCCATATCAGATTAATTGGAGGAGGACAGCTGTCAAAGCATTCAAGAAAGCATCAAGTCTACGAGGAGAAAAGAATTAGTGTTTTAGTTTGATTAGGGCTTTATGTAATTATAGTTTAGCATGTATGTAATTAATGCAGTTAGTTAAAGGCATGTAGGAGTAGTTAATAGGGGATTCGAACTCATTCTAGAGGGAGGAAATGTATTCCTATATATGGTGAAAATTAGAATGTAATAGGGGTTGGACTGTATATAAAAAAACAGAGTTTTATAGAGCTTATGAAAAGATTGTTACAGTAATAGCAAACAGAGTTTTTTCTTCCCAAGATTCTCAATGCATCTCTTTGTTCAAATGTGATGGTGGTTTTAGTTTCTTAATGTTCTTTTTACAGCCTTGTTATGGTACAATCCCTCAGAATTCATATTATATGCTCTGACTTCCTGTGTGCTTGACAGGCTGTGGGTTTTGGTGAAGCATGTTTGAACATCACTCAGAATTCATTTTTTAATGCTCTGACTTCCTGTATGTTCAGCAGGCTTTGATTTAGGTAAATTATGTTTGAACCTTTGATGATGCAAAGAGCCTTGGCTTCTATGAGATGACTGTGATTTGGTTTATTAACTGTGAGAGACTCCATAGCCCAATGAAGACTAATTTGATGTATGTCCAGCCAGCTATATTTTTATAAATGTGTGAAGAGTTAGCCCTCTAGTGTTTGAAGGATTTTGTCAAGAGTCATGAGAGAGCCCTCTCTGATTAGGAAGGCTAATTCCTAATCTAAAGTATGGTCTGAAACAGTTACATGAGACCTTGCTTGGTTGCAGTCCCTAGTACTGGTTTTGTGATAACATTTTGGTGCGTCTGCCGGGAGCTTAAGATTGAATTTCTGAAGGTAGCAGGAGTTCAAATGATTTTCAAGGCTGCAAAACTACCTTGGCGACTCCACACATCAAAGAATAAATTAGAAGGTGACTCCACTGCTAGAAGATCAGTAGCTTGATGAAGTTTCAAGATGGATTCCACTGCAAGAAAGAATGCCAGGTATGCTCCTATGAATCGGTCTCATATCCCTGGTTTTCCAAATCCTATGCCAAAGGTTGATTGGTTGGATGATCTTCCAATATTCAAAGATGAAAAGAAGGATGATGCTGCTCTCCATTTGGTTAAGTTTCACATACATGTACGCAGTCTTAAGGTTCATTTCCCTGAAGATTGTCTCATGAGGATGTTTATGGCTACTTTAGAAGGAGAAGCATGGTCTTGGTATAAAAGTTTGGAAAATGATTCATTATCTTCTCTTGCTGATTTCCATGATGCGTTCTGTGAAATGTATAAAGAATGTTATCCTTCTTTGTTGCTGCTCAAAGATTGCTGTAGGCATTCTTTGAATCTTATTCAGTACTTGGAGGATTGTTATGGTGATGATGAATTTACAGACGAAGAAATTTTAGAGGCTCTGCATGACAATGTTTTTCAGCACCAAGAAGAAGGTATAACACTCCATGAAGCACCGCATGAGGAGCAGCAGGGGTTTAGTTGTGAAACCCATGTTTCATCCTTTGATATTGATGTAGAGATGCAGCAGATTGGTCTGGCTTCAGATCATGATGAAGATGAAATTGATTGCACCCAGCAAGAAGAAATATTGGAGGAAATTTTCTATGACCCTCAGGCAGAGGAAAAGCTTGCTCAATTTTGTAATACCTTACAGCAGCTTACTTCAAATAATGATCATAGTAGTGAGGAAAATTACATTGTTTGTGAGCATCATTCAGATAGGCAGTTGGATAGTATATCAAATAAATTTGGTGTGGTTGAAGATCAGTTTGCACAGCTGGAAAGTGTCGTGGAAGGACAAGCTGATCATGTGTTTTGGGATCCTATAGCTGATTACATGGAAGAGTTTTATTCTCCAGTGTTTCAGCTTACCTATGAAGATCAGAGACAATTTCAGTGGCAGCGGTCATTACATTATCACATTGGCTCTGAAATCCGATGCAGTCAAAGACATTTTCAGTGGCAGCTGTCATCTCACTATCACATTGGCGCTGAACTTCGGGACAGGCAAAGAAGTCAAATGTCAGATAAAGCAAATGACTGGCTGCATTGGAAGTTTCATATTGATTGAGCTGAGGAAAGTTTAAATGGTTAGGGTAGGTAGGTAGGTAAATTGCAAATAAGCTCAAGGTTGGCTGAGCATTTATTTTTCAGTAGCATTAGTTTCTTTCTCCTACAGTCAGGCTTGTCAAGCAAATTTTTGTTTGTTACAAATGGGTAAGGCACTGGAGCTGCATGTTCTTAGTGCACCACAGGGGCACACTATCCCAAGTGGAGCCACTGTTATCACTGAAAATGCTGTAGTAAAAATTTTTTAGCTTGGCTTAAAGTCAGGGTATTTTCGCAGCGCCAGAATTCTTTTTAGCAGTTTCGCAGCGCCAGAATTCTTTTTAGCAGTTTCGCAGCGCTACTTGTTTGAGTGGTTTCGTAGCGTGCTACGAAACTGGGGATTTGCTTGAAGGTTTCAGTGAAGGCCCAAATTCTAAGCACGCCTATGGTATACTGGCTCTAACTGCTGTGGATGAGGGTGAGGTGCTTAAAGGTCTAGTGTTGACTAAAGGATATAACTATGGTGTTGTTGCATACAAAACTCTGGAGCTGCGTCACTTAATAAAAATAATAGGGCCATGTGGCAGGCAGCGTTTCTCTTAATGCCTTGATTCAAGGGCTTTGCACCACAGGCAGAATAATGGAAACAGAGTATGTTTTACAAAAATGTCAAAAAGGAGTTTCATTCCAAATGATGTCAGTTGTAATTTCTTAATTAAATAATATTGCAAACATAAAATTTGGGTAAAGCACAATCCTAATGCTTGGCCATCTAGTCCCAGTCTACCGATCTTTCGGAGGACGATGATAAGTGTCAAGGTTATGTTGAGTATGGCAGATGTCTATCTTATCTCATTTCTTTATCTAGCAGTCACATTGCAATATTTCCGAGGAATTGAAATTAGTCCAGTGCATTCTTATCCGCTGAGTTATTGTAAACAAATGCTGGCCTTTGGGTGTCTGACATTGACAGTTCTGCAACTTATGAGTTTTTTTTGTATTACATGGAGATGATTGTTCTCTCTGCGGCTAAGAGGCACATCCTTGATTGGCTGAGGGCATTTGGTGAATTTGAGAATCATAGGAAACATCGTCATTCTGGAAGAAACAACGATGAAGTGGCCAATTTTTGATTGCTTTTTATTAAACCAGCTACCCTTTTGAGAAAGTTGAAGCTTGCTACTCTTTGGAAGCCTTTCCTCGTGAATGAGCTTAGAGCTTAACATCTTCTCCGTGATAGTCAAAAGGTAATGGAACATATTAATATGTTTAATTATGGTAAATTTGGTCAAAATTAATGCTCTTTGGTCACTGCAAAGACTTTCGGTATCATGTTCAAGAAGTACGCTGCAGCCCATATGGTGAAGCAAGCTGTGGAGACATTTCAATGGGAGATTTTAATCTTGAACCAGACAAGATTGTTTTTCAGAGTCTTATCCATTTGTTTTAATGCGAGAATAATGGAGTGCATATGGATATGGGTTTATTGGCTAAAGGAGTGCGATGAATGTAACTGTGGTCTAAGTTCTGTTTGCAGTGTGCAGAGGTCACATTAAAAGGTAGTTGAAGATTGCAGAGCGCAATTTTGCATATGATGAATGCAATGAAGTGAGTTTAAGAGGTGTGGCGTCTTTGGAGAACGCATGCCTATTGTTTGATTAATGTATACACCAGAATGTTCTTATGGAATGTTAGTTCAATTATATTTCCATATGCGTGGCTATATCAGCAAGGCGTGTTGACCACTTGAAACCGTAACAGGAGACCTGAATTACAAGGTGACAGTTGGCGGCGGGGTTGTGCTGAGGTGTATTTGAAATTTGTGAACCGACCTCTTGACACACTGTGAAAAGGACGTGTTTATCAAACGAAAAGAGAAGCCGCAAATTTTGCTGTGGTGTTGCGCCATTTGTCATGTATGATAATTGCTGTTAAAGGAACTGAAACTCCCGGAAGTCTTGTGACAGATGTTCTCTGTAGGGAGTATGCGCTGTCAAAGAAAGATTTAGATGAATTAATTTCAAATTCCATGCTTTGCATTGTCCCGTCTTTTTCGGATCCATTTGAAATAGTGTGCTATGATCCTGAGACAGAAGATATTAAAAGGCGGCATTTCTGAGATCTGTTGAGTTACTAATTTTTATCCATGACAGAGTATGTAATTGGCTAAACTAGTACATGTCCCCAAAGCTAGGATCATTTCTGCGTGGGAGTAATCCTATTCGCACAAGTATCCAAGGTTTTAATATACAGGTTTGATGAATCATTCTGGAATATAGATTGAACAGGTGTTGAAATTATGTTGGAATTGTTTTCTGGGAGAACAAGTATAATATGGATGCAGTGTATTCCTGGGGAAAGCAGAATTGCTTCTAGTTGATGATATGAACAGGGTTAGGGTGGTAAAACTTCATCATCGGCCTTTGATGAAACCTAAAAGTCTACAATGTGTTCAGACCGCAAAGAGGAGATTTTCTCATCTTCTTCTCAAGAAACTTCTCAGGCTGTAAGCAAGGCCTCATCAGAATTTGAGCTCAAAGTTTACATGCTAGGTGATGCCATGTCCTTTTTGAAGAACATTTCCTTGGATAAGATCGCTGAAGATGTTGGTGATTTCCAGCTACAGAAGTTTTGGAGTTTAGAGAATTACCAAAGCACAAGTCAAATTCAGAGGGAGATTGTAAATATTCCAAGAACCATGGCTCTCAGAAGACTTGCGCTACATGAGATTACATTTATCACATTTTTGATAAGAATGCTGCTAGTTCTGCACTCTGTAGCGAAAGTATCAGGCATCTTACATTCCATGTTTTGTTGAACAAAGAAAATGATGGACAAAGAAAATGTAAAGAATACTTGCAGTTTCTGATTGAGCAGTTAGAGAAAGAAAAAGGAAAGGATTTTTCAAATCTCGGGATTCAGTTTCAAGTTATCAAGTCTGAAAGCTGGGACTCAAATGTTGTAAATGTTTAGTTCTCTTCTTATAAAAAGAGACCTTTGGGAAACCGGGTCTGTCAACTTATTTGTCTTGTACCCATCCAAATAGCCCGGGCTGAAAACAATGGACTACATCCTTTGCTTAATGGACTGTGTTGAGTCAGTGAGATGGTAAAATCATGGTGGTTTCATCAATTGCAGTTGGTTCATCTGATGAAGGTTCATGTTACAGGGAACGTGATTCTGAATCTCAGCATAGCAAAGGTGAAACCGAAGATTGGCAACATCAGCTATTCAATTTTTGTGAGAAGTTTAAAGGAGGACTGTGTTTTTTAAATCACACAGCAGTTTCGTAGCGCGCTACGAAACTGCTGTAGGTGATGATTTAAAGCGCAGGGCAGCTAGTGTTATACTGTGAGCAGCTAGTCTGACACGGTGAGCAGGAGTTGAGGAAAAGGAACAGCTGTTTATCAAGACCACCTACAGCACATCAGAAACCTGGCATCATTCCATACCTGGAGTTATTAAAAGATTTGGGAACATGCTGCTATACTTTAGGAGAATGTTGGGAGACAGAGACCGTTAAGATAGGAGCATCTCTTCTGGTCAATTAATGAGCCATCAGCGCTCTTAAGCATCCTAAATCAGCATCCATTGCACCTGTAGCTCAGCCATATCAGATTAATTGGAGGAGGACAGCTGTCAAAGCATTCAAGAAAGCATCAAGTCTACGAGGAGAAAAGAATTAGTGTTTTAGTTTGATTAGGGCTTTATGTAATTATAGTTTAGCATGTATGTAATTAATGCAGTTAGTTAAAGGCATGTAGGAGTAGTTAATAGGGGATTCGAACTCATTCTAGAGGGAGGAAATGTATTCCTATATATGGTGAAAATTAGAATGTAATAGGGGTTGGACTGTATATAAAAAAACAGAGTTTTATAGAGCTTATGAAAAGATTGTTACAGTAATAGCAAACAGAGTTTTTTCTTCCCAAGATTCTCAATGCATCTCTTTGTTCAAATGTGATGGTGGTTTTAGTTTCTTAATGTTCTTTTTACAGCCTTGTTATGGTACAATCCCTCAGAATTCATATTATATGCTCTGACTTCCTGTGTGCTTGACAGGCTGTGGGTTTTGGTGAAGCATGTTTGAACATCACTCAGAATTCATTTTTTAATGCTCTGACTTCCTGTATGTTCAGCAGGCTTTGATTTAGGTAAATTATGTTTGAACCTTTGATGATGCAAAGAGCCTTGGCTTCTATGAGATGACTGTGATTTGGTTTATTAACTGTGAGAGACTCCATAGCCCAATGAAGACTAATTTGATGTATGTCCAGCCAGCTATATTTTTATAAATGTGTGAAGAGTTAGCCCTCTAGTGTTTGAAGGATTTTGTCAAGAGTCATGAGAGAGCCCTCTCTGATTAGGAAGGCTAATTCCTAATCTAAAGTATGGTCTGAAACAGTTACATGAGACCTTGCTTGGTTGCAGTCCCTAGTACTGGTTTTGTGATAACAATTCCATCACCACCATCTCTTTGGCCGATCATATGCTTTCACTTGTTTATTTTACCCTTTTTGAGGAACAGTTGCAATGAGTGGTCTTATTAGTCATCCTCTTCACATAAATCAACATGTTTTGAGAAGTTCCAACATCACCGGAACCAATTTCTACCTTAGACACCACTCGTTCCTCAAAATGGAGTCCTCTTTAAGCTCTTTCAGAATCTCTAAACATGGAAAGGTTACCGAGTGCTTGTCGTTTCTAGCTCGTTAACAGATCAGAATCGATATCTACTCAGTATAGTTTTAACCCTTCTTCAGGCTGAGATAGATTAACTATGAAAAAGGTACTCATTGGTCAAACATGATCAATAGGTTCTCTCTTGTATTGTTTTATGCTTTTTTGGACTTTAGAGACAAATTTACAAAAAAGAACTTGTGGAGTTTCCTTTTAGTCCCTTTTCAGACTCTCTAAATGTGAAAAGGACCGAGTTGTCTTTGTCGTTAAACTTGTTAAAAAACATCAAATAGCGACAAACTTGTCCATCTAGACAAGACCGAGTTTCACCTTCGCTAGACTCATTAAAACATCAAATAGTGATGGATTCACCCGAAGGGTGAAATTATACAACAAGCATATGTTATCCTCCTCAAGCTTAATAAAAAATAAAGAGGTACTGGTTAGAAATGACTGGGGAAAATGGGAAAAAGTTAGGAACACTTTATGGTAGTAGGTCGCTCTTGAACATGACACTTTCACCTCATCACCATGACAATGTGGGTTGGGTCATTTAGCTTGATGGTTATCACACCGCTGGTCTATCATACCACCCATCACTTTGTTTTGAGTCAATGCTACCAATTCACCTCAGTGTCGCCGATATGTTCAAGAGAAGTCATTCAGTTCAAAACTTCATCCTTTACAATACAGTAAACCTTCATTTTCATGCCTGCCATTCTTGAACCTTGTGTCATCAGTCAATATTGAATCTCCAAAATCATTTACCTCGTTTCATGTCGTTGATGTGGGATACATCAAGGCCCTCCTGTGACAAGTCGCTGCTTGTCGACATCAGCACATCATCCAAGAAGTTGACTTAGAAACACCCTTTCAGTGCCTTGAGGCTTGCATACATCAATGCCAGGTTTCTTGCTTCCGGCGATAGGTTGACATCACTGGCCTTCGACCGAAAGACTTCGTATGGTGTTCGACATCAAATCATTTATTCACACCATGCGGAATGTACTGCAGTACCTTGAGGGTCATTATCATTATTGGTGATTCCTCTCACATCTGTTAACGGCTTACATCATTCGCTGGTAATCAGACAATGTCTCTCCATGTTCGACTTCAGATCATCTATTCACATGGTTAGACTTGTACTTAAGTGAAAGATTGGATGAGATTGAAGACCTCGGATCTAGTTTCATCCATCCGGGCTGCGATATATTTTTGAGGAGTACTATATCAAATGTACAAATGGCCTTACATTCATAGTCATCCACTCATGGGTCTATATCTGTAGACGACTATATTTGTACATGTAATGAAAGTTTATAATCTAAGCATGGGTATGCCTTCCCTCAGCTAAATTGTGAGAAAAAATCAAAGTATCATGATATATGTATTGTAACTAATGCAGGTCACCTTCCATTTCAAAACCTTATCTCCAAGTGGTAAAGCATCTCACTCGACATGTTTATTTTCGACTTCATGCTTTAGGGGGCAACTGTTACAGGAAAATTTGGGCACATCAACCCCGACTTCTAGATCCATATTATTAGGGTCCATCAACCCCTAATTCAATTGTTTTCATTCCCTAATGAAGTTAACCTACATCATGCTTGCCTCCCAAGAGTTTCATGACACCATTCATCCAAAAAATGTCCCTAGAGAGATCAATGTAGGTTGCCTTCTATCTGGCTGCAATGCATTACAGGAACTGCACTGTCTGGGTGCTATGCATTGCACCTAGCCTTTGTTCTATCTACGCTGAGTGAGATCCATTGAATTTTTAAAATGAATCCATTGGATTCCTCATCCAATGGATGCTTCTAGAAGTTTCCAGAAGGATTGAGCTCGCTTTTGGATGAGGAAGGAGATGAATGAACCTTAATCCATTATCCCTTCCTCCATGGAACCACTTCCCAATTTTGGCAAAGCATTCAAGAGGGGCATTAATGGCTTAACCTCCTCCATTCAGCTATAAATGGACTAAGAATTCAAAGATTGGTCTAGTTAGAGAGAGGTTGGAACTTCTTGAGCTAAGGAAATGTTGTTTGAATGAGATTAGTAGAGAGAGTAATGTTATCATGTCAAATTTTTGCTTCATGAGGAGAAAAGGGTTTGAAGCTGGAAGAATGACATTGAATCGAACATGCATCTACATGGGTTGTAATATTTCCTTCTATCAATAAAGAGTTCTATGATTTTTCCCATTCATGTGTTATATGATGTATATTGTACTTTTGATTCTATAATATGTTTAGTTAACAGATCGATATGTATGCTTTGATGTTTTTCTGTCTCAGCTTATGTGCAGGTAACTTCCAAGCGAGTTAAGTACGGAAGGGAGCGCCAAAAGCGGTCAAAGGGAAGAGGGATCGAGCGAGAGATACAAGTTGGTTCTTTTGTTCCTCTTTCTTTTATTTTTTAGCTATAGGAAAAGCAATGGAATTACTTTGGTTGTTGTTCTAGACTAGCTACTAGGTCTAGGGGTTAGTCGTTTGAAGAAACACTAAATTTTCCCAAAACAATACTTAAGAACTATCGCAGAAGGTAAGCCTTCAAGAATGGCAGAAAGCACTATTGGGAGAGAAAATTATGAATAAATGGGGAAAACAGAGGCTATCAGAGGCTAAAACAACATTGCACATGAGCCGGCGAATATAGCCGATCAACGGTCTAGATCCAATCGGCATATCGCAATCAGAGATGGCAAGCAGAGTCTATCATAGGCTACCATATGAAAGTTGCGACAGCGATTAGCGCTAATCAACGAGGACCATCAATAAAGTGCACAGATTGACGGCCCAGGTTAACTCACAATATCACATTGACAAAATACAAGGGAGCGCTTACCAAAGGCCCAGGGACTATGTGATATGCGATTGTGATATATCACATCACAATATCGCATCAGAGCGATACAAAGGAGCGGAGCCGATACAAATGGGACTTGTGATAGCCGGACCCGATGGGGTTATGGATGAAATTTAATATATTTTGAGTTCCAAAAAAAGGGGTTTTTCTATGTATTTTGAATTTTCGTTAAATAAATGAAATACAAAGGAAATGCACCTGATGCGATGAAGCTGGACCCAAAAGGGTTTATGGATGCAAATACATATATTTTGAAGTCCGCCATAAATCCAATTATCGGGATTTTCAGTGTTTTAATGTATTTTGCAAATACAAAGGAAACCATGGCACAAGGGCACTTGCGACTTGCGATAGCGATCAAAGGCGGACCCAATAGGATTATAGAGCAGATTCGATGTGATTTCAAGTCCGATAGGAAGTGTTTTACAATGTTTTCCATGTATTTCTATGTGTAAATAGAGAAAATGATATTTTGGGATTTCAAAGCATCGATGGTCCCTTCCGTTGCAGAACAGGTGGCCACCTTCCCTGAAGACGTTTAACAAATGATTGTTTAACACTCAGAGGGGATTTGAGCGGACAGAGGCCAGGAGCCAGAGAGGCCGAGAGGGAAAATGAACAGATAAGCACTGATTGGCTTAAAAGCCATAGAATGACAGAGACAGGGGAAGGCAGTGCTAAGACGGAGAGAAAACAGAGACAAAGAGTGAGAGGAAGAGTCTGTGTACTTAGAGAGACTTGAGGGATTCAAGTTGACCCTGTTGTTTTGTTCCTCTTATGTTGAGACTCAATTGAGCTCACAGTTGTAAAAACTTTGCTCTTAAAGTCCTAATAGAGAGGTCACCACTGAAGGCTGGACCAGGAGACATAGCCCAGGAGTTTTGGGTGAACTCCTTGATTACTTTGTTGTGTTATGTGTGTGTGTCTATTATGTTTCTCTAACTACTCATTGTCTATATTATTCGCAATCTTATCGATCCGTTGCACTAAATGATATAGGAAAATCCTACACATGAGTATGTAACACCTTAATAATAATATAAGATCTCATTATCAGATAAATATTCATGGCCTCTGCCCAGCTGAAGATCGTAGGTTTGTACAGTCAAAAGCATACATGAACTTCGACTTTTTTGTCTCATGTATTACTTGGGACCCGACCACTCTGTTTATGGTCAACAGAAGCACTCTCAGTGTCAGATCCTAAATAGTTGAAATCTCAATATTCCCATTCTTGGATTTTAGGGCCTCAGGGCAATGTTCAGCAAGCAATGAGGATATGCTCGCCCTAATCAGTTGTGACCCATACAAGTTGAGTGGTTCCCCACTTCGGGATAGTCCAGTGATGAAATATATATATGAAGTTTCCAACTCCATCTCCTGGTCACCGATGAAAAATATTTCCCAATTAATGTCCCAAAGACTAATCAGGTACCGAAGCAACTCAGGTTAGGCCCACATCCCTAGTGTGAGAAATAATTTTAGGAGCCCACAAGCCCTCAAAGCTTCCAGGCAATTTGGATCATTCAATGCCTGGGTGTCCACATCCTCATGTACCCGTTCTTTCCAATCCACCATTTTCAACGATTCTTTCCTGCAAAAGCCATTAATTTGAGTCAACAATCACGCTTGGCCCATAAAATTCAAGTTTCAACGGTGGTTTTGTGAGGAAATAGGGTTTTTTTCCTACTCACAGTGTTTCGCACCTATTTTAAAAATAATTGTGACAACGATGCGACAGGCCTTGTTAATCACCCTTGGTAGGCACGATTTCGTGCCCGGAAGTCATGCCGACCAAGGGCGAAAAACGTTTTAAAAAACCTCCCTCAAAAAACCTAAATATGGTTAAAAACAGGAATAAAAGGCATGAAAATGGAGCTCATGGCTTTGGCTCTTACCTGTAACTGGCGGTGCAGCAAATGACCTCCCGGATCTCCAACAATCTGCTCCGAAACAATTAGGGAAAAAGTGAGTAAAAAGTATTCATAGCAAGGTAAAATGGTAAATGGTAAAAATGGTAAAAATGCAACAAGATGATGGAGCTTAGTGAAAAGAAGTCGCCTTCACTAAGTGGGCCCACAGGCTATTTTTGGTGCAAAGTCTATTTTTAGACATATGGATCATGGTCTATGAGTTGCAGGATGCTATTTGTGGATGATTGGTCATGTTGGTAAAAATAGATGGACTTCTATTTTTAGACATATGGGCGGAGTCTATTTTTAGACTGCTAGTCTAAAAATAGAACAGTCGAATATTATTAGCTCTTAATAATATTTGGACTATAAACATTATCTTATCCTCTTGCAGCACTTCAGTTCGAGCTACGGATGTGGCACATGCAACTGCCAGAAGGAAATACACTTTTCTTATGGGTTAGTTGACCTATTTCATGATGGACTTCAGTTAGAACTCAAGTGATTGAGTTTGGTGGAGTTGATTGAGGAGTTGATGGAGTTGTGTTCAGTTTGACTTAGTTGAACTAGTTATATTTAGTCTAACTTCCAAATACACTAGTGATCAGTGATGTGAATTAATTATTAATTGATTCACTAATTATTAACTCATAAATCAACTAAAGAATAGATCAGTTAACTCAGTGCATGGACAGTTCAGTGGAGATAGGTGTTAGAGGTGGAGACTACTATTAGTTGTGACTATAGCTGTGCATGAGATTTGCACAATCATTGATTGAGATTGCCAATGAGGATTCCACAGTACAAGCCAAGGGAAAACGAGCTTGGATCATTCCTATTCTCACATTGGATTGCGCAGTAGAGGCAGGCAAAACAGCGGAGGAGATTTGAACCTATGACTTGATTCAGATCTGAGCTAGTTTGTGTGTAGCAGGTGGAGATAGTACTGAGTACTTGTGAGGAGTATTGTACTATGTATTGTTACATGTTCTCTATCATTATAATATACAGATAGTTGGGGGTTTTCAGCTGTATGCTTTCCCCAGTACATACTGTGTTGATATGTGTGATTGATGTTTCAATGTGCGCATGCGATTGTTTTTAATTCCGCAAATTGATGATCAACGTAGAGGAGGTTATGTATTATGCATGCATTCCGCAAATAGTGTATAATCAGGATAATCTCTGTGAATAAGTGTTATATTATTCAAAATTTCTACATGGTATCAGAGCGAAGTTGATCATCAGATCTATTATTCAGAAAGTGATTACATTTTATTTCTTCAGGCAGAGTCTGTAATCGGGCCAGGTAGCCTATGGATTCATCCTTCTTTTGGAAGGTGAGATATCCGGTAAAAGCCCATACAGTCAATCTCTGTACGAGAAATACTTTGTTCTCACGAATTTTAGATCAGAAGTGGTTGAGTTTTGAGCTGGTGGAATTCGAATTTGTAGCAGTGTTTTTCTTAGTGTCGAAGTTGAAATGTCTTTCAACGGATTACGATTGGAGTATGCCCTAGAAGGCAGCTCAAATTATATTGCATGGAAAGACAGGATGGAGGCGGTGTTAGATGACAATGGGTTGAAGAAGTTCATAGAGGCTGAGGTCCCAAAGCCTACTGATGCTGCTCACGTTGAGGCTTGGCAAAAGAAGACAGCAAAGTGTCGAAGGATTCTGTTGGAGGGCGTGAAGGATCACATTGTATCCAGCGTGCATGGAAAGGCTTCTCCATACTTGATGTGGAAAGCATTGATAGATTTATTCCAAAGCAAGAGCGACCAGAGGAAGTTGGTACTCAAGGATAAACTCAGAAACATTAAGTGTGAGAAAGGAGACAGTATGCCCAAGTATCTCACGAAGTTCACCCAATGCCGGGATGAGCTGGGAAGTGTGGGGGTGACTGTTGATGATGAGGACTTGGTGAGGTTGGCTCTCCTTGGTCTTCTGAAAAGTTGGCATTCCTATCAGGACTCTGTCAATGGTCGAGAGAAATTGCCAGGATGGGAGAGACTTTGGTCTGATCTTGTGCAAGAGGAGATCAGGCGGATACCAGGGACGGATCTTCATCAAAGGCATCTGATGAAGAAAATTGCGCTTTGGCTGCCAAAGCAAAGAAGGGGAAGAACAAGAAAGCTTCTCATTCTGGTGCGAAAGGCAAGAAGCAGGACATGTCCAAGGTGAAGTGATTTCATTGCCAACAGCACGGACATTATGCCACAAATTGTCCGCAGAAGAAGAAAAATAAGCAAGCTGCTAGATCTGCAGTGGGAGAGGCATTAGCCTCGCAGTTTGAGCTGGATTTCTTGTTGATCGCATGCTTGGTATCAAGTGTGATGGGATCGGTATGGTTTTTGGATAGTGGTGCATCTTTTCTCATGACAGGAGATTGAGATTTGTTTTCTGATCTGGATGAGAAAGATCTTGGAGTGCACATCGAGATGGGCGATGATGGTAGATACAGTGCGACCGGTATCGATACCATTTCCTTTGAGAGGGAGTCTGGTAAACCCTTCGTATTGAAGGAAGTGATGCATGTTCCAGGATTGAAGAAGAATCTTATCTCTATGGTGATGTTAGAAGACAACGGATATGATGTTGTTTTCAGCGAGGGAAAGGCTTTCCTGCGCAGTAAGACAACTGGAGAAACCCGGAAGATAGGGGTTCGAGTCAAGAACCTTTATCAATTGCATGAAGATGGCTGCGCAGCAATGGCATGCAAGGTAGGAGGATTGGTGAGCTGGGATGATGGTGAGCTGTGGCATCGGAGATTGGGCCACCTTCACCATGGAGCCTTGAAGATACTGCAACAGATTTCTACTGGGCTTCCTAAAGGCACTCTTGCGCAGTCAGATCAGTGCAAGGGGTGTACTTTGGGAAAATTTGTGAACGCCACCTTTCACGAGAAGGATAGTCGTGCCACGACGATCCTTGAGAGAATTCATACAGACATGTGTGGACCTTTCTCAGTAGCTTCGACAACAAAGCACAAGTACTGTTTGATCTTTGTTGATGATTTCTCTCGAAAGTGCTGGATCTTCTTCATGCAGAAGAAGAGCGAGACATACTCAAATTTTTGTGAGTTCAAAGCACTGGTTGAGAAGGAATCGGAGAAGAAGGTGAAGGCTCTTAGGAGCAAAAATGGTGGTGAATTCATCTCTAGTGAGTTCAAGGACTTCTGTAGCACAGAAGGGATTCGAAGAGAGTTGATAGCTCCCCATAACCCACAGCAGAACAGGGTTGCTGAGCGGAAGAATAGAACGATCGTGGGTGCTGCACGGGTGATGTTGCATGATCAGGGCCTACCCCTTCACTTGTGGGCGGAGGCATGCAATACTGCAGTATATGTGCAGAACCGTTGTCCTCACAAGATACTTGGCATGAGTACACCCGAGGAGGCTTATTCTGGTAAGAGGCCTGATATTTCTCATTTGAGGATTTTTGGTTCTCCTGTTTACATGCATGTGACAAAGGATGCTAGGAAGAAGTTGGAGCCAACCGCAGAGGTTGGGATATTTTTGGGGTACACTGATACGCCCCACAACTATCGTGTGTATTTTCCAGACAGTCGCAAGACTGTTGTGCGACGGGATATCAAATTTCAGGAGGAGAAAGCCATGAAGTGTTCACTTGAGAGGGAGCCACACTTGCATGCAGATGAGGAGCTATTGGTTCCTAAGGATGAGCTTCAGGATGTGGATCAGTCACAAGATGAAGTTCATGGAGTGGAAGAGACCACTCATGCAGCGCCAACCATCAGAGAGCGAAAGTGCACTACAGAAGCTGAGCGACTGGCTCAAGATGCAGAGAAGGTTGTAGGACCACCTACAGCACAGTGTAGACAGAGACAGTCACCTGATCGGTACACTGGATACATGGCTCTTGTGAGCAAATGTGTCGTGACTGAGCCATCCTCTTTCGATGAAGCTGTGGAGGATCCCGCATGGGTAGATGCCATGGTCGAAGAGTATGATTCGATTGTCAGAAACAGTGCATGGGAGATTGTCCCAAGACTGGAAGGGAAATCAGTGCTAGGTTCGAGATGGATCTACAAAGTGAAGAAGGCAGCTGACGGGAGTGTGGAGAAGTACAAGGTAATATTTGTTGCCCGAGGCTTCTCACAGATAGAGGGGATCGATTATGAGGAGACCTTTGCACCTGTCGCAAGGTATTCTTCCATACAGATGATTCTTCCTCTCTCAACGCAGATGGGGTGGCACATTCATCAGATGGATGTGAAGATTGTGTTCCTCAATGGAGTCATTGAGGAGGAGGTGTACATAAAGAAGCCTGAAGGTTTTGAGATCTTTAGCAGCGAGTCGCATGTGTGCAGGCTCAAGAGAGTGCTGTATGGGTTGAAACAAGCACCTCGTGCTTGGTACACACATATAGACAGTTATTTCACCGGACTTGGATTCTCCAAGAGTGAAGCGGATCCTAACCTATACCAGATTGTGGTGGAGGGTAAGTTGTTGATTATTGTACTTTATGTAGATGATTTGATTTTGACGACAGGTGAGCTGTTGATACTTTCATGCAAGGAGGATCTTGCTAGAGAGTTTGAGATGAAGGACTTGGGCCTCCTTCATTATTTCCTGGGATTGGAAATTTGGCAGCGCAGTGATGGACTATTTGTTTCTCAGGGTAAGTATGCTCGGGAGATACTGGAGAAGTTCAACATGCATGGCTACAAGCCTGTTGATACTCCTCTTCCTGCAGGTTGGAGGAAGGAGGATGCTACTTCAGCGGAGGTAGTGGATGCCACTGTTTATCGACAGTTGGTGGGGTCGCTTATGTATCTGGTCAATACATGACCACATATATGCTATGCTGTTAACCAGATTTCACAAGCTATGGTTAAGCCAACCAAGCTCTTCTGGAAGGCAGGCAAGCATGTATTGCGTTATCTCAGAGGCACATCAGGATATGGATTGTGGTACAGACAGGAGGATGAGGTGAAGCTATGTGGCTTCACGAATGCAGATTGGGCAGGGCGCCCAATGGACAGAAAGAGCACATCTGGAGGGATCTTCAGTATCGAGTCGACAACAGTTTCTTGGTACAGCAGGAAGCAAATATCCGTGGCACTCAGTTCAGTAGAGGCCAAGTATGTGGCAGCAAGTTTGGCTGCATGCGAGGCTATATGGATGAGGAAGATCCTGGTCGGGTTGTTCGGGTCACACTTGGAGCCTACTGTGATTTATTGTGATAACCAGAGTTGCATTAAACTCTCGGCTAATCCAGTATTTCATGATAGATCCAAGCACATCAACATCAGGTACCTTCATATCAGAGATTGTGTGCAGCGGAGAATCATGTTACTTTCATACATTCCCACGGAGGATGAGGATGCTGATATCTTAATGAAGGCGCTCACCAGGAGAAAATTCAAATACCATAGAGGCAGGATAGGGGTTGCAGATAATCCATATCTTGTTGAGAGGGAGTGTTGAAAATGCAACAAGATGATGGAGCTTAATGAAAAGAAGTCGCCTTCACTAAGTGGGCCCGCAGGCTATTTTTGGTGCAAAGTCTATTTTTAGACTATGTCTATTTTTAGACATATGGATCATGGTCTATGAGTTGCAGGATGCTATTTGTGGATGATTGGTCATGTTGGTAAATATAGATGGACTTCTATTTTTAGACATATGGGCGGAGTCTATTTTTAGACTGCTAGTCTAAAAATAGAACAGTCGAATATTATTAGCTCTTAATAATATTTGGACTATAAACATTATCTTATCCTCTTGCAGCACTTCAGTTCGAGCTAGGGATGTGGCACATGCAACTGCGAGAAGGAAATACACTTTTCTTATGGGTTATTTGAGCTATTGCATGATGGATTTCAGTTAGAACTCAAGTGATTGAGTTTGGTGGAGTTGATTGAGGAGTTGATGGAGTTGTGTTCAGTTTGACTTAGTTGAACTAGTTGTATTTAGTCTAACTGCCAAATACACTAGTGATGAGTGATGTGAATTAATTATTAATTGATTCACTAATTATTAACTCATAAATCAACTAAATAATACATCAGTTAACTCAGTGCATGGACAGTTTAGTGGAGACAGGTGTTAGAGATGGAGACTACTATCAGTTGTGACTATAGCTGTGCAAGAGATTTTCACAATCATTGATTGAGATTGCCAATGAGGATTGTGCAGTACAAGCCAAGGGAAAACGAGCTTGGATCATTCCTATTCTCACATTGGATTGCGCAGTAGAGACAGGAAAAACAGTGGAGGAGATTTGAACCTGTGACTTGATTCAGATCTGAGCTAGTTTGTGTGTAGCAGGTGGAGATAGTACTGAGTACTTGTGAGGAGTATTGTACTATGTATTGTTACATGTTCTCTATCATTATAATATACAGATAGTTGGGGGTTTTCAGCTATATGCTTTCCCCAGTACATACTGTGTTGATATGTGTGATTGATGTTTCAATGTGGGCATGCGATTGTTTTTAATTCCGCAAATTGATGATCAGTGTAGAGGAGGTTATGTATTATGCATGCATTCCACAAATAGTGTATAATCAGGATAATCTCTATGAATAAGTGTTATATTATTCAAAATTTCTACGACAAATATATTTACTTTTCTCCTTTTTATTCAATTTTTCATGAAAATATTAGGTCTTTGTAAATATGTTAACGTATTTTGCCTCAAGAACTGGATAATACACTTTACCTTTTTTGCATAGAGACAGGTGATGGATGTTCAACGATGATGACGAGTCACGTTTCAGCTCTTTTCTCTACTCGTTAAGCTCATATGAAAAGATTACCAATTATTTTTCCCTTTTGACTCGTAAAAGAGAATAAAGTGGGGGGTCCGCTTTCAAGCTCTTTTCCAACCCTTTAAAAGAGAAAATATGGTTGAGCCCTTGTCGTTTTGAACTCGTTAATGGATGCAAAACATTGTGCACCCAGTATAAGTTTACCCCTTTTCGGGCTGGGAGGCACTATATACAAAAAAGGTACTTCTTGACTGAAACGGTTAAGAGGTTCTCTCAAGTATCGTTTTCTACCTTTTCGGGCTCGAGAGACACAAATGTATGAAAAGGGACCATGTGGAGTTTTCTTTTATGTGTCTTTTTTAAACTCTCTAAACACGAAAAAGATACCGAGTTACACCTTTGTCGAACTCGTTAAAATACTAAACAACATCGGATTCATCGCCATGACGAACCTGAGCTTCTCCTTCCTAGGGATTTTTAAACTTACTAGGTCAGATTCGTCTGAAGGATGAACTTACAGTGCAAGCATATGCTATCCCCTTCAAGCTTGCGATTAAAAAATAATTGGGGTACCTGCCAGAAATGGTGGGGGAAAATTTGGAAATCTAATCAGTTGTGTCGGCAGCTCACTCTTGAACATGACACTTTTTGCTTCGTGTTGGGTTGGGATATCCTCCTTTGTATCGTTGACCTTCTTGGGTTGGGCCATTCATTTTTTCCTTCCATTTGATCTCTTCCACATCATCATGACCACCGATCCTATGGATCCAAAAGCTGCCAAAATTCCATTCGTGTCACCGATTCCAGTTAGTACCTTGAGGACTATTGTCATTATTGGTGGTTTCTCTCGTGCTTGTTGACAGTTTACATCATTGACTGGTAATCAAGCGACTTTCTAACATGTTCTATGTCAACACATCTATTTGCATGTTAGAATTTGTACTTTTATCGGGTCGTGTTGGAGCACAAGACCCTGGACTCAGATCACAAAATTCCAGGTTGCGAAGTGATGTGACATGGTTATGTTGATATACATGTCTCTTTCATATGGATGGCTGCGACCACACCATGAGTTATCATGTGTGATCCTTCTCATTATTAGATGGCTGCAACCATACCTTGGCTTCATTATGACCCTCTTTGACAAATGGTTGCGCCCATACCTGGATCCATTTACATGATCATCCTTTGGATGGTTGCGTACATGCCATGATTCATGTATCATTTGACAAAGTTCTCAGTTATGTATATGTATCTGTACTTTCTTGCAGGTTTTCCAATGGCAGACTATGGTTCCCCACACTGATTCATAAAGCATTTCATCCCTCACTCTAGTTCGGCCTTCATGCTTTAGGGGGCATCTATTACACAACATTTTGTCACTATCCCTATACTCCCCATTCCTTGATCCTAGAGGACCTCTATAGTGAAGCCTACATGCTTTCCCTTCATGAAGAAACTCCCATTGTGTCCCTCTTCATGAGAAGATCAATTCCCTTTTGCACCATTTCCCCCGAAACTTCTGTTTTGCCTAGTTTACAAGACCAATGCTAATGGCCCTTGTCTTCCTTATGCTGATATGCAGGGATTAGCACTATCCCTAGCACTGACCGGAGCGACTGAGCTTTGTTTCAGTCATGCCAATCCTCTTATGGAAAGTTTATTAAATAAAGAGCCGAAGCTTCTAGCTCTAAAAGCTTCGTAACGGAAGACTGGTAAATGGTTTGACCGGATGGGGTCGAGGATGTCAGTTTGGGCTCCTTTCCCCTATAATGATGGAACTACCTCAAGGGATAAGACCTTCTCCCATGAGAAGAGGATCCATAACCCATCCCTTCATCCTATATAAACTTCCCTTTTTCCTAAGCACAAGCTAGTGTTAATGTTGTTGTGCTAGTGCTAATTAAGTTTGGAGTAAAACAACAAGCTATTCATAGTTGTAGCTATCTAGTTGTGTGAGGGAGAAGTTTGAATTTGGTTTAATGTGAAGCCTAAAGGGGAGAGCCTTAAAACTATTATTGTAGAGGCCATCATGGAATGCTAGCAGAGGTGTTTGGGAACCTGGTTTTGTCGAAGGAGAACGACAACGTCAAGACAATGGTTGTAATCTCTTCTTGATTCAATATATATGCAACTATCGATTGATTTCCTACGTGATTTGTCATCTTACATGTTCATGGCTTAATGTTTCTTGACTTGTTAAGTAGGTTGAATTACAATTTTTCTATTATCACCGTTGTTGTTTGTTGTTATTTACTTGTTTCAGGTGTTTGAAGAAGGAAGCGAAATATAGCTGGAGTGAGCAAGCAAGGACATCATCAAACGAGATAAGCATACTAAGAGGTAGGCCCTCTTAATTGGTTCTAACCTAAGGAAATCTTCCATAGAATGTATCAGTTGTGGCTAGACCCATTATTGGGCTAGAGGAATTTGTTTGTGTCCGCACTTATAATTTTACTTCACCACACATACCATCCTGACCTTCCCACTAATTTTTCTCCCATAATATTTTCCCATATCATATCTTGATGTTCATTTTGATTGGTGTGTGTTTTCATTTCATTATTCACTATAGTTCTACATTATATCCATTGTATGCATAAGAAAAAAACATTAATTAATAAATATGGAATCTAAGGAAATTAACTCTAGTGGTATATATTTTAGGCCATTTTTATGAAATATGTTGTGAGAACTATCTAGTGGAATATCCATGGAAGTTTACGAATTAGTAGAGGACCCTACTAAGGTCATCACATTGATCAAAGACTATATTGCCTAAGCTTGAAAAATATGAAAAATGGATGAGGTAAAGAATTTTCTCTTAAAGAGAACCTTTTAAACAACATCACATTCTCAAAGTCATGTAGTTGATTAAACTTTTGAGTCTTAGAGAATATGTTGAAAATCATATAAAAGAAAAAAATGAAGTTCCCTCTAATCAAGTTGAGGATATTAATAGTTAGGGGAATTGATGTGTTTTTCCTTCCTTTTTCTTTTTTGTCAATAAGATATATACTATATAGAAATGAATTCTTCCTTGATATTATAAATTACTTTCAAAATTAACTAAGAAGCCAAGGTGACCACTTTTGGAGACTTATAATGGCATATCCTCTTGTCTAGGATTATTCCTTTACCCACTTATCCTAGAATGGATGTAATAATGTCTTATTTTTCTATATACATTTATCATGTAATTGTAATTAATTCTTTATATTGTTTTTCAATTATTTGTTAACTCATGAGTGTGAAATTGTACCTACTTATTTCAATTCAATCTGAAATGGCTTTTATGGTTGTTTATTTCAAATATTTATATCGTTAATATTCAATAAATTACTTTCTATTTTAATGAATAAAATAATTGTTAATTTAATATTCATTATTTTTTCTTAAAATATAGCTAGGTGTTCAATTTAATTTTTTTTAATTTTTTTTTAGTTAGTGTTATATTTATCATTTAGATTTGTATTAACTTGATGCTAAATCCATATATTGGTAGTCAATCCAACATATTAGGGGAGCTTATACCCCAAACAAAGAGAAAGCTAATTGGGTGTTATATTTGGGAAATCTCCCTTATTTTGACAATGTACATTTCTCCATGTCAACATGCTATAATGTGGAATTGCAGAACATATATACCTAAGGAATGTAAGTGCGATCACAAAAGAATATAAAAAGAAAATTCATTTGTTGGTAAACTTTTTAGGAATACCCCTAGTCAAAGAGAGATAATGAACCCCTATAATTTTATTTAATTCAAATTTAAAATAGTAATTTTTTTTAATATAAGTATTATGAATATTTACAACACTACTCTTCAACGCACAATTCTTGACATAAATCAAGAGAATATAACCAAAATTGAGATGCATATACATACATATATAAGAGATATTTCTTAGATCCGTCAAGATAATTATAAGGAACTCTAAGTCTCCTTCCAATTATTTGCCACAACCACTCCCTCTCCTCTCACCAACCAAGCATTGTTAGTTTCCTCATGGTGGTTGATTATCGTGGTAGTAGATTGTTGAAGAAATGATTTCTTGGGAACATCATTCTTCTTGGTTCTTATAAATAATGTCTAATTAGAGCAATGAATTCTCAAGCTCAATTTCATTTTGGTTGATTTAGTTGTTAATGGGTTAGGTGAGATTTATTACCTACTACATAGCCAACACCTCAATTATGAAATTTAATAGATTTCATGATCATATAACAATCATGGATTCCAAAATACTCCATGACCTATTTTCTTATTAAATTTGAAATCTTAATAATGTTCATGTGTATTATTTCTTTGTTCATTGATGAAATAAATGAATAACCATTTTGAAATAGATAAAAAATTAATTACAAGAAAAATACAACTTTCGTGGCACATCATAAATCATACTACTAACACATGGTCATCAAACATACATGAAAATCCAACAACTCATTACAAAATCTCATAAAACAATGACAAATCGATAAATTACAAGTAATTTATAAATAAATTGTAATGGTTATAAAATTTGTTAGTCTAGTAGATGCATTGGATCAACGGTATGTTATAGTTTCTACAACGCCCTCCAAATTTTTTTCTTACACTCAATTTCAAAGTCTTCCTTTGTGTTGCACATTGTTGTTGCAAACATCGAAACTCATTTGATGTACTTTCTTGAAGTATTTTTCTCCCCTCTATAAGTTGGGTAAACTATCGTCTTTTTGCATGATTCGCTTGTGTAGACGCTTGTTCTAATGGTTTCAAGTGTTTATCTTTGTGTATATAAGTTTTTCTAACTATGTAAACATTTGTCGCACCCATTACAAATTTTTAAGCATTGTCGCACAAGTGTCGTCATGGTCATCCTAAAGTTTATATTAAGTGTTGCACTTGTTGTAACTGGTCATAAAGTTGTCACACGGAGGGAAATGCATGGTTCATGGGTCATGGGTGATCTATGTTGTTGTATCGTCAAGTAATCTAAGTGTGAGATCACAGTCAAAGTCTTATTACTGTTTACATCAGTCTCATCGTTCTTACGCTTAGTCATTTCTGAGAAGGCTTCTCGATTGAGCAACTTGGCTTCACCCGACTTCCCTGAAATGTACACTACACAGTTTCAGTTCTCTGGATGTGACTTTACCCCTTGATACTAAACAATGCACAATTCCTGCCTCCCAGGACTGTTACACTGCATTGTTTATGTGATCAAGCTCCAGCCTTGGCCTCCAGAATTGTGCAATCCTTTCTCTCAACCTAGCTCTAAATGCAAACTACACAATCACAAGCCTCAAGATCATTCCATGAGCCTATGAATTGCACAGTTGTGAAGTTTCCTGGCCTCCCTTATCCCCCAGTACTATGCAGTGTATCGTGTTAGTGTCCACCCCCTTAGTTTGTCTCATTGGCTCGCAAAAATACACCATTTTCCCCCCTTAGTCCAGTCTGAACTGCGCAATACGTAGTCTCAGAGCTCAAGCCTAACCCCTCACTACTTGAAATACAGAACTGCATAGTAACTAAGCCCTCTCTCTCAACCTGTCACCACGTTTCGATGCAATCAATGGATCAAAAGGCACCATCTTAGACTAGGGGTTTTCAGACTGATGTTGTCTCGTCATGAGTGAATTGAAGATGGAGGTACTCTATCATACCATGGCAAGATGATGAAGAAGGAGATTAAGGAGATAATCATGATGAAATATACACTTGTAGTTGAACACATAAGCCGATAAATCAAGAAAAGTGAGGGGACACTAGTTTGCAACAACCATTCAAGACTTGAGATCATTGAAGATTCCTTATCACCAAACCATTTGGAGGTGAAAAGAAAAGAATTATCAAGAAAAAATTCAACACTCAACAACAACAGTGGCTTGACATTTCCACGTCGTCAAGAAATCCATGTTAGAAGTGTCATGTCATGTCATGTCATTAGTGGTCACATGCCACACCTTGTGGCCAATGATGTAACATATGTTTCAGAAATGTATTGTAAAGTGAAATTCCAAAGGACATGTGTGGAATATGAAGAGTTATGTAAAGTTGAAAATTCATAGGAAGTCAAACAATCATGAGGGTAGATGAAGAGTAACAAGGAAGGTGAAGCATCACCTCCTCATTGTTATATATAATCCCTCATTGTAAGAGAAAGGTAGTTTTTCACCTCGGCTCCTCCTGCAACGTATCAAAGAGATAAGATAGTTATTTTGAGGAGCATGGAGTGGCTCCAACACTCTATTATTGGAGCTTGTGGTGTTCATTGTATACATGTGTCTTGGAACTTTTACTTAATATGAGAAGCCCTATGGGCCAGCACATTCTTCATGCATAGATTATGGATATTTGTAAGACTATTCTGTGAATGTTTGTAATTCATGTTTTCTTTCATATGTGCTAAAGTAGTTGAACTATTTAGGTTATTTTGGTACTTATCATATTGCGAATGTGCTACAATTTATATTATCATTTTCACATCATCGTGGATTATTCTGTTGGATATTAGACAAATCTTCCTCATTATATTGGTTTCAATGACCATCGCATCTTTGTGGAATATTCAGCTTGATGTTGTATAGACCCTTCTTGTTCGTGTGTATCTCTACTACGGTGGTACTACTACCTCTCTTTTAGAGGCTCACTTTTCCTCCCCTCTTTAGTGAAACAAATTTTACACACATATGATCGAACAATCACCAGGCACACCCCCCTTTCTTTTTGAAGGCACCACACGTCCCACTCTCTTGCTGATAGTTAGAGCCAAGGAAAATCTATAAAAATACATGGCAACCGAGCAAATATTTCAGATGGGGCTCCTACTCCAAATGATGTGAGGTGGAATTGGGACTTCACATCCGGGAAACCCCTTGGTTGACGGATTTCTAGCACCATAAAAATTTATGGTGCTAGAAGGAGGGAAACTAGAATTTTATGGTTGTTAACCCCACCAACCCCAATCCTACTTCCTATGGTCAAGGCAGTAACATTCTTAGCAACTCCTCTTCACACATTCTTGAATTTGGTAATTCTTCTTAGCCTAGAACTTTGCAACCTTACGAAGTCTCTTACGATCCGAAATTTTGTGAGAGCTATTGGCTTGATACTCAGAATAGAAACTCTTCCATATTTTACAAAGAATAGCTAAACCACACCCACTAGGATAGTGGTCTGAATAGTTGAAGAGTTGGTTCTCTCCACCCTTGAAGAGTTAGCAGACTGTGAAGAAAAAGTAGAAAAACCAGAACAACCTCCAACCTTCAACAATGGTGACGATGGTAATGTAATTCTATTGGATGATACTTTCCTTGGGTTGGGCGGAGAAGAATAAAAAGAAGAAGACCAATATGATTTTGAAGAATAAGGGGAAGAAAACAAGGAAGACATGGTGGACCAAGATCTGTATTGGACGTCTTAGGGGCCACTTGCACAACTGGGTGTGTTACACAAGATGCCAAGTCATACGAAAAATGTCCTAACAAAGTACGACCCTGGAAAAATAGTAAAGATGGAAGATCATTTAAACAACTTCTACCTACATCTGCAAACACTCTAGGTGCGCTATGATGATATTTCATGTAGAATTTTTCCATGTACCTTAGATGCTAGAGCAGTTGTATGGTATCATAGTCTTCCTCTGAATTCCAACCAGAATTGGAGGGGGTTTAAGAAAATTTCCTTGAGTCATTTGTTGATGACAAGACCCTTGCCATGTTGTTGAAAGAGTTGGGAAATGTCAAGATGGAGAACAAGGAAAAAGTGAAATATTTCGATCATAGGTTTAACCATATTCTGAATAAGTTCCCAAAAAACACTAAACCTCATGTCTCCATCACCATCTATTATTACACTTCTACCTTTCCAGCCAGCATTGCACAGTTTGTAAAGAGAAATGTGAAACATATTTTAACCGAAAATTATGAAGATTCAATCACAATTCAAAATGACTTTTGTGCAATTGGATTCATTGTAGATGATGAACCAATGAAAGACTCCAAAGACACAGGTAAAAGGTCTCAGGCCTCCATAAGCAAGGCCAAAGAGAAAGAAACTTTTGATCTTGAGAGCTTGACCCACACCACCAAGACTCTATCAAACGAGTTGGCAGAGCTGACATAAAGGTCAAGTGAGACCATAGTGAGCAACAAGTCTCCCAAATTCATCCTATTCAGCATGACTGGAAATTCCGGTAGTAGTAGTAACCAACTGGTCACATTTGTGAAAAGCTTGGACATTGTACTAAACATTGAAAGCATTGGCAAGGACCAATATTGTTCATATCATAAAGAATATCATTCTAAGAAAATATGCCCACAATGGAATCATACCATGAATGTTCTTTCTACGCATCTTGTTGATGTGGTACTTGCTGATAAGAAGACTGAGTCTGCAGAAGAAAAGCAAGAAATAGCTACAACCGAAGAGACTCCAAGTTTTGGGAACACAATAAAAATGTTTAATTGCATACAGCCAAAAAGAGCATGGCTAAGAAAAAGCCTCCGAGTGATGTTCCACCCCAGAAGCAGACCAACCGATACAATTTGAGAAGCTAAGGGCTAACCACTAGAGTTGAGAAGGCAGAAACTCAAAGAAAATTTGTTAAGAAAGATAAGTCCACCTGTTAGCTCAACACATAACACTCAAATCAAGTATGGGAGTGAAACTACAACAAAAAGTGTTTCCTTAAGCAGTAAGAGTAAGACCACCAATCCGAATCTCACAAAAAAAGTCACATCCTCAGACACTTCGACGATTTACCACACTTTGGATTACAATATAATTGAAGACATGAAGAAGGCTCACGCGAATATCTCAATGTTTGAACTAACAAATATCATGACCTAGCGGGACATCCTCTTACGCGCACTTAGACAGTCCATTGTAGCTAATGATACTTCTTCATACAATGGATCTGGTACTTCCTTTGGTTCCCTCGAATCCGTACTTAATGGTTTGACAATGGATGAAAATACACTCTTCCCTCCATTTCTGTTAACTTTTGAAATCTTCAATTTCAATGTACACAATTTCTTAGTTGATTCTGGTGCATCAGTAAACGTAATTCCATTATCTATTGCCAAGAAGATAAATTCAAAATGGGACAAAACAAATGCACAAATCATTAAACTGGACATGACTCTTTTCCATGTAGTTGGTGAACTCAAAGATTTGATTATCTGTTTATCATCTGATGAGTGAGTCCACCAATGTATCAACATAGTGATTGTGGACATTCCGGAAGCATATGGAGGATTGTTGAGCAAAGATTGGTCCAACAAGCTACCAGGGTAGTTTGATACAGACTGATCACATTTATGGCTTTCGTACAAGGGCATAAATAATAAGATCTGAATGAGCTCAGAGAGATACATGATGCATATTGTTACTCCCTTGAATGGACATAATGAACTAGTTGATTTTGCATAACTTATTTTTGCAATTTCTTCCTAGGAACTCAACTGTGGTGTTATCTTGCGCAACCATCCCCATTCACACCAAATACACTGTTGGAGCTCCTTCCCAGCCCAACTGGTGAAATTGATATTTGTACAATTAGTAATAATAGTAGTAGTGTATTTCATATTCCTTGTACATATGATATGTGGACTTTGTATTTTGATGGTTCCAAAACGTAGGAAGGCTTTGGAGCTGGTTTCATTTTAATAGATTCACTATAGAGAAAAAATTTGATCTCTAGCCACTTGGAATTCGAGTGCACGAACAACACTACCGAATATGAGGCACTCATCTTGGGCTTGCAAAGAGACATTAACCTCAACATTGCAATCCTAAAAGAAGTAGGTGACCCATAAATTGTTGTGTGGCAAGTACGTGGTACCATACACTATGTGTCACCTCATCTTAAAATCTATCAACAAGAGGTAAGGCGTTTAATTTCACATTTCCAAGCTTTTAATATTATTTTTGTTCCTATAATGCCTAATGCAGTTGCGAATGCACTGACAAACGCTGCTTCTAGGTTGTCATTGTTAAGGTACAACTTTTCTATACAAATTCTTTATAAACCATCCGTCCGTGATAATATTACTAATTTACACATTTTCAATGATGACCAGCAGATACTTCACTTCATGGCGAACGCTGATTTTTTCAAAGATGTAGTGATTGATGAAGACAAGCATGCAAGGGTGTTGCAGGATGCATCTAGCTTAAGCAAAGGCAACCTCATGCCAAAAGGCATGGTGTCATTGGAAAATTTTTATGACTTGCAAAACCACTTCCGAGGACCTATTAATGCTAAAACCCATAGTTCCACGATGTCGAATGAACATATCAATTTGGGAATGGAAAAGGATCTAAAGTTTGTCAATATTGGTAATTTTTTTACACCACAAGAGTGACAAGCCTTTATCCGCTTGTTCAAGTAGTACCAATATGTATTTGCGTGGATGTATGATGAACTTAAAACTTATGACACATGCATTATCCAGCATGTGATTCCGATAAAAGAAGGGGTCAAGCAATTTCAAAAAAGATACGGAAGGTTTATTTGACACTTCAGCCTCTCATTCAAAAGGAGTTAAGGAAGTTTTTGGACGCTCCGATCATATACAAAATGAAACACTCAACTTGGGTATCAAACTTGGTCCCGGTAAGAAATAAGTCTAGGGAAATCTGCTTATGTGTTGATTTCCAAAATCTAAACCATGTCTCAGACAAATATAAATACTCTTTTTTGTCTATGGAATAGATACTGCAAATATTATCGGGGTCATAATTTTTTTCTCTATTGGATGGATATTTAGGATACAACCAAATTCTAGTACAAAATGTACAATGTTAAGTGAGTTCCCCCCACTATTGTCATGAAGTATTGGTACACATATTTGCACCAATACCTTGAGCACAGAACCATGCCCCCTGTTAGTGTCAATATTTGCATACTTCCATCAGTGATAAAAAATCCTCTTTTCATATCATATTAGGGTCCCATTCTAAAATTTTTGTCATTCCACTAGGTCGTCATGCAAAAATTTGGTCACTGAAGGTTGAATTAGGGTTTCCTTTACTCCTTTTAGAAATTTACCCCTTGCTGGCTCATTTCAACCTTGATGAGTATCCATTTTCCATAAAGTTAATGACATCATGCCATCACATCAGTCATGTCATCTTGAAATTCAGTCCTTCAAGGTCTCATTATGTCTTTTAGGGTTTCCAAGGTTCCATTAGGTCATTAGGGCTTCCAAGATTCCAATAAAACTCCATTCCATTGCATAAGATCAGCAAGTAAAGGGTGATCAAATAAAATCTCTTCACCATGTGAAGATGATTTGTAACGAAAAATGCTTATTTCATCATGTAATTTTATGTTCACTATATTTAATAAGTATTGTTCCTAAGCTGCCAACTCAATCTCTATATGCCAGCTTCATTAAAACAAAGTCAAATTCAAAGAGTTCTCAAAGACCATCAAAAGATCAAATTTTAAAGGAAATATTCAAGTGAAAGGGTAATGTTTCAAAAATTTAAGTGAATGCTAAAGGAAATTGTCTTTTCCCAAAGGTGTCCAAATCATCATTTTCCACAAGCACTAAACCCTAATTTCCTCTCCCACTGAGCTAGGGTTGGCTATGGAATCATAGACATATAAGTAGAGGAGGCATAAGGGAGGTCATTTCAGCAAGTATGAGGCCATTCTAATTCATAACCATCATGTCTCCATCATTTTTCAAGGAGTCATTCCAAGGGACAAATCATTTGCCATACATAGGGCTAGTTTTTCTTCAAACTATGTTTTTGACAAAACAGAGATACAATTGAAAAAAGTGAGAGAGGTTTTTTTCCATAATAGTCCAAGGATGAAAAAAATCCTTCAGTTTTTACACAGGTGTTATGGGTTTTGAGAAATTTCAAAACTATAGTTGCTACAAGAGAGTTGTTGCACTTCTGGAGTGACCTTGGGAAAATCAATGTTTCTTATAGTTGGATTGTCCAACTGACTTTCTTGATGTGTCAAATGATACCTAGACAGAAATATCTTTCCAATGTGCTATCATAAGCTCGATTTTGAGTTGAGTTAAACCTCCAAAAGTTTCCTGCAAGATCACACTTATTTTTTCACCCTCATTCTGCACTTTTTGACAAGTCTTGGGCGAATTGGGTTTTGAAGGGCTATACTTGACCATTTTCAGTGCTTTATAGGTCCATTGTGTAGCCAAGAGATATATCTTTCCAACAAGTGATCCTGGGCTCAATTTGGACACTGTGAAGGTAGGAAAAAGTGTGTCTGAAGATGGAGTTGCACGTTTGACACTAGTGTTGTGCGTTTGACATTAACGATGCGCATTTGACCAGTCTTGGAAGAATCCAATTTTGGAGGGTCAAATCAAGTCCATTTTTCAAAATAAAGGTATATTTGGAAATTAGATAGGATATGATTTCCAACGAGCTATCCTGGGCTCAATTTTGACACTGAGAAGGCAAGAAAAAGTGGGTCTAAAGATGGTGCTACACGTTTGACATTGGTGCTGCACGTTTGACATTGATGCTGCGCGTTTAACCAGTTTCATAATTTTTCGCTGTTATTCTCCAAATTTGATTTTCCTCTTGGGAATTCAACTTTTTACTGATGTAATTGATCATGTAAATGTAATTATAGTCTTTTTACTATTACCTAGGGTAAATACATTAGGCAAATAGACTCTATGAGGTTTAATGAATTAGTTCATTGTAATTAGCGATGAGTCACTTTGACCACCCACCACTCTAGCTATCAGTTCAGATTTTGGTGGAACTACTCCTCCTCTCATGGATTCAACCCCTAAGGCTGGGAGGAGTTTTTTTGAGGCCTATATCATGTACATTTTTATTCATTCTACAAGTTGGACTCCATTGGATGTGTACTAGTGTTTTAGACTTTGGCATGGAATATAATGGATGAGTTGCAGCTATTTTGGTGGGATTCCTATAGCATGGTATTTTAATATTGTTTATTCTTCAATTACATGTGTGTGAATGTTTTGTATTTTCCACTATCCATTTCACTTCTAAATATGTTTGATTATCAAGCGTGATAACAAAAATTCATCTTCTATGCTATGTTTTGGGAAAATCATCATAATTTGTTTCATTTCTTCAGTTTAAAAAGAATTCATGATTTCCATTCTCTTTTTAGCACCTCATTAGTCTAAACCATTCCGTCAATATACTACAAATTGTTAAAATACTTGCCTACCTTGCCCCATCAGATGTTTGCAATTCTGACTTTATTTTTCCCTAACCTAGTTCACTCTCTGAACTAATTCACTCATCCAGTGACTACCCCAATCAAATCAAATAAAAAACCTAAGCTACTATAGCTAGCCTAAAACCCTAATCTATCCAGCCCTCTTGGCTGTGATCCTTTCGAGAGATCCCTCTCCGGCTTGGTAGGGATATCTACCAAGTCAAAAGGTTGGTATGTGGTTACCTTAGCTGGACATTTCCTTAGCCTTGGAGATTTGGAGGAGTGATAACACCCCCCCATTGATCTACACGATAAAAGAGGGAAATTAGGCTCCAAGAATTATCTTACCAGTTGGTGCATGGGGTGCCTTTAAAAAAGCACAATAATGGAGTACTTCTCAGCTGTTTGGAAACACATGATTCAAAGAAAGTATTGCGTGATCTCCATGACAGAATTGTTGAGGGACATTTCATGGTTAAAACAAAAGCACATAAATTCATACGATCTGAATTTTATTGGCATACATTATTCAAGGATGGTCATGCTTATGCCCGCATATGTCTGGTCTATCAGAGGTGTGCTGGTAGAAATAATAAGTCAACTGCCCCATTGCAGCCTATTGGAGTGGAAGAACCTTTTCAACAATGGGGCTTAGATGTTATTGGAGAAATTTAATCGCATTCATCAAAGAAGAACCGCTATATTCTGATTACCACATACTACGTTACGTGATGGATAGAAGTAGTTCCACTCAAATAGGTGAATGATCAAGAAGTCATAAATTTCCTTCAACAGAACATCATTTCCAAGTTCAAAATTCCTACTTCTCTTGTTTTCTATAATGAAACATACTTTTCATCGCTAAGAATTTATGATTTTTCATTATAAAATGGTATTCTATTGAAATATTCAACTAATTATTATCTAGAGGGGAAGGTCTTGTTGAATCCACAAATAAGAACCTCATTTGTAACATAAAAAAGACCATATTCTCTGAGAAGAAAAACTGGCACTCTGCTTTGGTAAATTCTTTATGGGTTGACCAAGTCATGCTAAATCGCTCTCTGAACACCTCCCCTTACTTCCTCGTATACGAAAAAGAATTCATCCTCTCGCCCAAGATCTACTTTCCTGCTCTCCAACTTTCACATGAATCCCAAGGCAAGCCATGTTTATTAATGTAGCATAGGATGGAAACCCTTCACAAATCATAGGAAGAAAGGTTGAAAGCAAAAGAAATATTTTCACTTTATCAGAACCATATCAAGAGGTGTTTTGACAAGAAGTATACATGGAAGAAGAAATTCGGTGTGACTTAGTCTTGAAGTGGGATAAAGTCCACGAGGACAAAGGCAAACACACTAAGTTTCAATCCCTATGGATTGGGCCATTCATAGTCCACAAAAATCTTGGCTAGCACACTTATCATCTTCAATCACTTGAAGGGAAGATTTAATCTCTCCATGTTAATGGAAAATACTTAAAACATTACTTTCAAAACTGAGCTAAGGTTATGCCCTACATTGTGTAAATAGTCTTTTCTTCCTTATTTGTTTGAATGTTTCTTTGTTTTCGTCATGTGAATAAGTGTTGTGCATGAACATGTTTTGGCTTCTTAGTATGTGTGTGGCCAAACTCTAAAGAGTCTTGTGACACTTCAATATTTGGCTAACCTCCTATCCATCTTCCTTGTGTTGGTTATATCTTTTAGTCGATGAAGTTCTGACGGAAAATACGATCCATCCGTAAGGAGAGTTTTGGTCCAACCATGAACCTATGTCTATTCAGAAAACCTTATGCCTATAATCATTTTTTGTGTTTTGGTGTTTTCATACTTATCCAATTAGTAGAAGAGAAGAAGGGGAAAAATATAAACGATAAAAACTAAATCAAAGGTTTCTATATGCTCCTCTAAAGGAAAAACCTCTTCTTCTCTCAATAATTCGAGATCCCTCTTCCACCCAAAAATGAATAAGTGTCGATGCATAGTCCTCTTTAAAATAAATAAATAAAGATGAAAGAAGAGAAAGGCTTCCTACGCAGAGAGGTGAAGCAATCAACTTCACCTAGGTATGTCCAAAATTGTTGGTATCAGAGAAATGTATGTATTCTTTCGCGACTCCGTTGGGGTACTGTCTAGGCCTATTAGCAATGAAGCAACACCAAAGATGAAAAAATATACTCTGAAAATCTTAAGCTCGTGAGCTACAATACCCTTCCCAAATCAAAACATTGTGATATCGTTGAATCTTATGTTATGTTCAACCGAGAAGGCATAAATGGGACCATGTCTATTCATGGGGTAGGTGGGGAGACCAAAGTAATCTGCATGCTGAATCAATACTCCCTGAAGAACCAAGGCCCTGTAGAGAAGAATTTAACTAAGGTAGAGAAGATATAATTCTACCAGTGTGTCGCTAAGCGTTGTAGCTACTACAACACCCTCCAAAATTTTAGCTTACACTCAATTTCAGAGCCTTCCTTGGTCTTGCACATTGTTGTCGCAAACACCGAATCTCATTTCATGTACTTTCTTGAAGTATTTTTCTCCCCTTTGCAAGTTTGGTAAACTGTCATCTTTTCGCATGATTAGTTGTTGTGAAATGTGTAGAAGCATGTTCTGATGGTTTCAAGGGTCTATCTTTGTGTATATGATTTGTTCTAACTATGTAAACATTTTTTCGCACACTCACAAATTTTTAAGCATTGTCGCAAAAGTGTCGTCACGGTTGTCCCAAAGTTTATCTTAAGTGTTGCACTTGTCATAATTGGTCATAAAGCTATCATACAAAGGGAAATGAAATGTTCATGGTCATGGGTGATCTATTTTGTTGTATCATTAAGTATTCTAAGTGTGAGATCACAGTCGAAGTCTTATCACTATTTACATTAGTCTCATAGGTCTCATGCTTATTCATTTCTGAGAAGGCTTCCCGACTGGCATCACCTGACCTCCCTAAACTATTCACTACGCAGTTTTAGTCCTCTAGATGTGACCTTGCCCCTTGGCACTGCACAATGCACAAATCCTACCTCCTAAGACTGTTGCATTGCGCTATTTTTGTGCTCAAGCTCTAGCCTTGGCCTCTAGAATTTCTCAATCCTTTCTCTCAACATGGCCCTAACTATTCACTACACAATCACAAGCCTCAAGCTCATTCCTTGAGCCTCTAAACTACATAGCTGTGCAATTTTCTGGGCTCCCTTGTTTCCTAGAACTACATAGTATGTCCTCTTAGTGTTCACCCCCTCTACCTGTCTCACTGGATCCCAGAACTACGTAATTTTCTCCCTCAATCCAACCTGACCTCTGCATTGTGCAGTCTTAGGGATCAAGCCTCACCCTTGGCTGCTTGAGCTGCACAACTGTGCAGTCACTGAGCCCTCTCTCCCAACCTATCACCTGGTTTCAACTAAGTCAATGGATCAGAAGGCACCATCTTAGACTAGGGGTTTTTAGACTAATGCCGTCTCGTCATGAGGGAATTGTAGATGTAGTTACTCTATCATACCATGACAAGATGATGAAGAAGGATATGGAGGGAAGAATGTTGAAAGACACACTTGTAGTTGAACACACAAGCCAATCAACCAATGAAAGCAAAGGGACACTAGTTTGTGACCACCATTCAAGATTTGAGATCATTGAAGATTCCTTATCACCAAGCCATGTGGAGGTGAAAGGAAAAGCATTCTCAAGAAGACATTCAACACTCAGTAGTAGTAGTGGCTTGACATTGCCACATCATCAAGAAGTCCATGTCAGTAGTGTCATGTCATGTAATGTCATGAGTGGTCACATGCCACACCTTGTGGCCAATGATGTAACATATTTTTCAGAAATGTATTGTAAAGTGAAAGTCCAAAGGACATGTGTGGAATACGAAGAGTCATGTAAAGTTGAAAAGTGATAGGAAGTCAAACAACTATGAGGGTATATGAAGAGTCACAAGGAAGGTGAAGCATCACCTCCTCATTGTTATATATACTCCCTCATTGAAAGAGCAAGGAACTTTTTCACCTTGGCTCCTCCCGCAAGGAATTAGAGAGATAAGCTAGTTCTTTTGAGGAGAAAGGAGTGGCTCCAACACTCCACTAATGGAGCTAGTGGTGTTCATTGTATACATTTGTCTTGGAAATTTTACTTAATATGAGAATCCCTATGGGCCAACACGTTATTCATGCATGGATTATGGATATTTGTAAGACTATTATGTGAATGTTTGTAATTCATCTTTTCTTTCATTTGTGCTAAAGTAGTTGAACTATTTCATTTATTTCGGTACTTATCATATTGAGAATGTGTTGTAATTTATATTATCGTTGTCGCATCCTTGTGGACTATTCTGGGGGATATTAGACAAATCTTCTTCATTGTATTGGTTTCAATGACTGTCGCGTCTATGTGGACTATTCCTATTGATGTTGTATGGACCCTTCTTGTTTATGTGTGTCTCTAATATGGTGGTATTACTACCTCTCTCTTAAAGGCTCATTTTTCCTCCCCTCCGCAGTGAAAAAACTTTGACACATGTAGGATGAAACACTGACCATGCACACCCCCTTGCTTCTCGAAGGCACCACGCGTCTCGCTCTCTTGATGATAGTTAGAGCCAAGTAAAATCTATAAGAATACATGGAAACTACACTGATATTTCGGATGGGACTACTATCCAAACAGTGTGAGGTCTAATTAGGACTTCAAATTAGGGAGACCCCTTGGTTGACAGATTTCTAGCACTGTCAACAGAGTGTAAGGTTTTCATCGAATAAATAGACATTGAAATATTATCTAAATAGATTAATTCCATGGTTCACTAACTTATATTCATAGCCTCGGGTCCAAATAAGGAAAAAAATACCTTAGAAGGTGTTATGATGGAAATTTAATTACTTGGAAGTGATAAGTAACTAGTTGAAGTTGTAGTTACAAATAATGACTTATGGATCTAAAAAATATGACTTATACAGATGTGGATTTATATTAGATAAACATTGGATACTAGTGTACTTCAACTATAACAACACACCACATAGGAAAGGTCAAACTATGATGCCAAGGAATTGCATTTTTCATAAATATATGTACTAGAACATGAAAGAAATTGAAATGGACCAAGAAAAATATTTCATCAAAATATAATTTATTGCACAAATTATTTCACTAGATGATGTCTAGGACCACATTGACTATTTGTATCCAAATCAAATTTTATGAGGCTGATAATTTAAGCATGGTTCATTCACTATGCTTGTCGCATTGTCTCTTGGCACATTGAATATTTTAAGTCAAGGACATCCAAAAAGTATCTAAACACCTAACCATATGGAACCACAAGGGTTACTCCTTGAGAATTTCTAGGAAGGATTCATTTAGGAAATGTTCACTAAACGACTTTTTGTACATTGGTTTTGAGAGATGAATCCTATGAAGTAGATCATGTTTTCATTTTAGAGAAAATAAGATAACAAAGTCTCTCTACAACCAAAACATATAGGTATGACACCAAAGGGAATACTTGTTTAATTTTCTGATATAGGCCCATTTTTTCTCATTTTCTTTGGTTAATGAAGAAACAAGCCAATGAAATGGAAAACAAGTTTTCCATGTTAATTATGAATTCAGGACAAGTCCTATGACTTTGAGCATGACTAGAATGAAGAGTCATTCCACTTAATCATGGGATTTTTTAAAGTATATTTTGATGAGAAAATTTTCCAGACTAAATGACTAACCCCATTCATTTCCTTCCCATGTAACAATGACATTCCCAATGACATACCATTATTGAAATAAATAGTGTTCATTCTAGAAAAGTTATTTTGCAAAAAATATGTGTGATGTGTAAAGCTAAATCTTTGGATAAGTTTTTATAGGATGTGTTGAGTGAGTTGATAGGCCTCTAACTTGGAAAAAAAATTAAAGTCCACAACCATGAGAATGAACTTGATCAACCCAAAGTAGTTAGTCGTTAATCCTAATGAACTTGTCCTAAAGCTTTATGATAAACATGGAATAGGTATGGTTTGATAAAATCCCATGCATCCCCAGAAAATGAGTAGGGCAATTCATCAACAAATGTGTTGGCATGGGGTTCAGACCCAAGCTTTTAACTCCTTGGCCAACAAATATCCTATAAGCATCAGGATTTTTAGACTATAATGGCTTGAGAAGGTCCCACCCAAGTTGATTATAAGAATTATAGAACCTTTAGCTAGAGATCCAATTTAGGGATGAGTCATTTCACCATAACAATAAGATATCACATCTCAAACATTCACATAAAGCATCCTTATAGATCTTACAAATATTATACTAAATACTTAAGGAACACATTCATTATAATGGAGAATAATTGTAGAAACCAAATTTAAATGGATATTTCATTCATCCATCATAGAAACCATATCGTTACATGGAAAACAATCATGTACATTCTTCATTATTAAATTGTAGAGATTTGCAAGGACACCTCAAAGACTCGAGACTTTTCTTTCTTCTTTCTAACCTCTCTTCAATCTCTCTCTATTTACATCCTTTTATAGGGTTCTCCTTGTGGTGGCCACACTAACTTGACCATAGGTCGATGAAAAGATTATACACCCAACGTTTATTTGCAAATTCTCAGGTCTCTGCATAGTGTGCTTGGTTTTGACACATAATGTCCTTTGCACAATGTCTTTGTTAAGCATTTTATTATTTGCCCTAGTTTCCTTGCTCAATGTTTCAATTTCCAGTATAGTTTTGTTTGGAATAGTTCTTCAAAACTTGGCCTCCCCTTAGCGTTAACAACATGGTACCTTATCATTGTTTATTTCATGTATTGTTTCCACATGAAATATGTGTTTTATAAAAATATAATTAAAAAAAGTTATGGAAATGAAATAGGGAAATTCCATGGCATTATAAAAAGGATTGAATGATGAGTCCATTGATATCAAGTCCTCCACCCAATATGGAAGATTTGAAAGGTTTTGACCTTTTGGAGGTGTCATCTATCTAATAAATGTGCAAAGAGCATTTACTTATAAATCCTCACTTGAGGTTAAACTCTCAACTAAGGGTTTACAAATGTTTGATCGAATGTTTATAAATCCTCAACTGAAATTTAAAAAAAAAAACAAAAAACAAACTTCAATCATTTCTTGCTTTTATTTTTGTTGAGTTGAAAACCCTTATTACGGGGTTTATTAAAGCCTTGATTAAGTGGTTCATTTAAAAAACAGCTGATATAGGGTCAATTCTATCCTCAATCAAGGGCTTGTGTAAATTGTGTCATTCTATCCTCAATCAAGGGCTTGTGTAAATTGTGTAAATCAATCTCCTGACCAAATGTGTGACTTTTCTTTATATATCTGAAGTTGAAAGTTGAAAGTAGAAAGTTATAGAGATGGAGAATGACTATTTGAAAAATGTAAATTTCAAGAAGGAAGTTGTAGACTTGAAATAAAATGATGAGTAGACTACAAATGAAGCACTTAGGATTTTGAAAAATATTTTCTAGCTCTAATATCATTAAATAAATTAAACAATATGTGCCAATATTGTATACAAAAAAAACCAATTATAAAGGGCCAAAAGCCACAACAAGGATGACACCAAGATTTATGGTGGTAAAACCTTTATGATATGTAAATGAATTATCCACTTTGAAAATATATGTCTATCAACTCACGATAATACACAACTTATTCTTCTCATATTATAATGAGATTACACCAATTTATATAATGAAAAATGTAAGTTATAGATTTCAAGAAAGCTCTACAAAATAATAAAAAAATATTTATTAAATGTTAACCCTTGAATTATTTTAATCTTTGCATTCTTTAAGTTGATTCATTTCCCCTTTTCAATATGTATTGAATGTTGCAAACACTTGTATAATCACATTTTGATCATTTTCTAATGGAACATGAAAACTTAGAAGCTATTTTTTCTTTATTTAAATCGAAATGAATTGTATAAATCAAGTAGAAATCATTTTATTTAAAGATGTTTTTAGAAGTTTTGAATAATAATTAGATAATCTTGAATAGAATCTAAAACTTTAACTTTCAAAAAAATCTTAAAATAACTTTAAAAAATTACATTCAAATAATATAAATGTTTAAGTGAAATATATGAAAATTTATTTCCCTCCTAAAATATCTTTTGACATATAAAAATTTAGATAATTTCTTATTCTAATAAAGTAACTAATAAATAAAAAAGGATTTTTGTGAACAATTAATTTAATAATAAAAATGAAATAATATCTTCCACCCCAATTAAATATAATTTATAAAATTAATTTTATAATACATATTTAACATTTTACACCATACAAAATACAAATAATTGTAAACAAAAAAAAATTAAAAAATAAAAAAGTCTAAAAAATATTTACCTTGTATGTGAAATTTAGTATATACATTGTTTTACTATTTCTGTATAATAATGATTATTTTTTTTAAATAATAAAATTACTTCAAAAATAAAATTACATAATTTAAAAATATATTTCATGTGACCACCTTCCCAAATTATTTGATGCATAGTTCACACAATCTTCTACGAAATAGAAAGGCTTCAGCGAAAAAGAGTTACATGAAAATCATGAATCTTTCTTCAACTCAATAAATCTATAAGTGTCGAATACATTGCTTGTTTTAAAAACTCAATGAAAAACGTTTTCATCCATAAATGCTTGTTTTACGGAAACATGCATAATAATAATGATTCAAAAAATTATATTATAAAAACGATGGTAAAATGATCAACAAAATTTAAATAATAAAATTACACTTTCCATTTCCATTCTTTATATAATCTTTGAAGACGTATCTTCATAACATCATCTTCCCAAATCATTTCATTCCATTGGTCTTTGTCGGCCACTATTTTACTCAATTTGGGTAACTTGTCCATCCCCACGGGAAGTCTCTTCAACTTCGGACATTGACGGATAGCCAAGATACGCAGTCTGGGCAGTGTACTTTCATTCCACACACCATTATTTAATGGTCCCTCAATGCTTTCTAAATTATTTAATTCTTCGAGAAACAATCTGTCTAACATTAAAAATCCGCCAGAATTCCCTATTCCCAACTCTTTCAAACCGCGGCAGCTAACCAACCGCAAAGCCTTCAGGTTTGGCACCCCTTCCAATGGAGAGAGCTCCCTTAGCTGGTCACACCACACCAAGTCCATGTGTTCAAGATGTTGGAACTTGCAAATGTAATCCGGCAGACTTGACCCGCGGTAGCCCCCCATGGCAAAGAGCTGAAGCTTACTCATCTTCTTCATGTCGTGAGGAAGATGGTCCATTACACCAGAATCAAACCGCAACACTAAGTGCCTCATGTTCAACCATGTTCCCATTATGCCCTCCTCTATTCCTGATGAAGATGTTGTTCCCTTTACACTTATTTTCAGCATCGTCTGATTTCTCAAACCCTTCAATCTCCAAATGCTTCTGCCTTCTGATTCTGCTGCCACACTTAATGCAACTCCCCATGCCTCTAGTGTGGTTAATGAAGTAAGGTGGGACATTTCATGTGGAATCACCTTTAACTCATTGCAGTTGTTTAAATTAAGATGCTTGAGATTTTTAAGCTTACCGATCTTAGACGGCAATGATTGTAGTCTTCCACAGTCTGCAAGATCCAGAAATTGAAGGGAAGGAAGATCGCATATCTCTTCCGGCAAATCCTGGATACTCTGCAGTCCTCGTAAGCTGAGAAACTCAAGCTGTTTCAGTTGCCCCACTGACGATGGGATTGAATTTATTCTGCTGCTGCTTTGCAGATGGAGAACCTTGAGAGACGTGAGAGTGACTAGAAAACCTGGTGGAACCTTTTCAATTGAATCATCAACAGATAAGATAAGACTCACCAGTTTTGGACATGGGAACTCGGTGGGGAGATTTTTAATATCATTTTTGAGAAGGGATATCCTTTTGCAATCCTTATTGTGAATCACCGGAAAATTTTGCAGCCCTTGATCTGCCCTGAATAGACAATTTTCCTCCTTCTCGCCAATATGTATTGCCATCTCACGAATAACATCGTGAACTCTTATATCTCGATACTGTTCAAGCCACCGGTTCTCCTGCTCTTTAGGATAATGGAAGAAGCGACGATTCACAAGAAGGTCCACGTAGCTGAGCCCAATGTCCATCTCCACTAAATGGTTCTTCTGTTGGCTTCTCACGAGACCCTCGGCAATCCACATTTCCACTAATTCCTCCACTTCAATTTCTGCATGTTTGGGATACATAGCACAATAGAGGAAGCAGTTCTTGATGTCTGAGTTGGGCAATGCATTATAGCTCCATCTAAAATATCGTTGATAGAGTTCTGCATCAATGCGAGGAGGCAGAGTATCTGGAGAAGCAGGATCTGGATTTTTGATGGAAGATAAAGAAGTCTCCCATTCATCTGCTCTACTTTTTCCCCTCATTGCTGAGGCGACTAAGATTATGGCCAAACGAAAGGATTTACATTCATCCGCAATATTCTTAGCACACTCCTCTATATCCACAGGAATAGGGTTGTCGTTGCAGAAAGCTAATCCTCTGAACATCTCCCACGCTTCATCTTTAGAGAGCGGTTGTAGTAACTCTTCTTCTGTAATAGCATTAATAATGGGATCTCTCTTGATAGGAAGCTGGTCAGCACTAAGAAACATTGAAAATTCTTCTTGAAGGCCTTGAAAGACGTAATTAAAAAGTACCTTCCATTCTTTGACTGGTTGAGGGGATCCCCGGCGGTTGCGAATGAGACAGTCGAGGTGCTGCCGTTGCCGTTGTGATGGACGGTACCCATGGAGTATGGTATTTGCCTGTGTAAGGGAACTAAGCAGCAATTGCAACGAATTTTTTAGGAGATTCGCGGCCGATTTCTGTTGATCTTGGAAAACGGCAATTATATCCAGCAGAAGGTCGTCCAGAGGCCTAAATTCTGTTTGCAGAATGTGACGCTTCTCCTCCTCCTCCATAACATCCTTCATTATTGCCCTGATTATCTCGATGACAGCTTCGCGACCTCTAACAAATACTGAAATGTCACTTAAAAGGCCTCGAAAGAGGTAATCAAAATGTACCTTCCAATTTTTGACTTGTTTCGACGCTCTCTGCGATTTGTTGCTAAGACAATCGAGATACCTTTGCCGTGAATTTGAGCGATCGAGGATCATTTTGGCCTGTGTGAGGCAATTATGCAGCAGTTGCAGCCACACCTTCAGGGGTTCACGGGCTGCTTCAGGCATTTCATCTTGGAAGACGGTGCTAATATAATTCAGCAGATATTCCATAGGAATCGAATTAGCTTGCAGGATTTCACGGTTATCCTCCTCCTGGATAACTTCTCTCATCAGTGCGATAACTCTGGAAACGTTGCTTCCGGTGATACTGTCCATGGCTTTATTAACAGAGGAGCGGAAGATAGGGAGAAATGCAGGGACTGCGGGAGAGGGCCAAAAGCAGGTGTGATTGAGAGGGAGGGAGAGGAATGGATGAGTGTAGAAAAATGCAATGAGCAGTCACTTAAATAGCATTCAGCATTGCTGCACAGGAAAGGCATTCGCCATTCTGCACTACAGATGGCTAAGCTTTATGCGAATTCTAACTTGAAAGTGGAAGCGTTTGTGATTCATGCTTTGTGACAAAGCAAAGTATAAGCATAATATGGCCGTCCAGGTGGGGCATTTGGCATTCTGTCACTCAAAGTTTAACATTCCGCATTTACATGGCCGTGGCAGGAGGGGCATTTGGCATTCTGCACCACAGATGGCTAAAGTTTATGCGAATTCCACCTTTAAAGTGAAAATATATGCGAATTCCACCTTTAAAGTGAAAATATATGCGATTTCTTTCTTTAACAAAATTATTGTTCTGCTAATTCTAACTTTAAATGACAGTATACGCGAATCAAATCTATTTAAATTGCCGCGGGGCAGGTGGGGTGTTCTGCACACATACCAAGGTTTATGCGAATTTCAGATTTAACGAAAGTTTATTGAGTACCCTTTTTTTAATTTACATTGCCGCACAGGTGGGGCATTTCGCTATTCTGCACACATCTCAAGTTTATGCCAATTCCAGCTTTAACCAAAGTTTATTCGATTTTTTTTTCAATAAGAAAATTCTTGTGGGGATTCATGTTTGTGAAATGTGATAAAAGAAAACAGCGGTGGTTATGCTTTTGTTATGTGGAATTTTCATTTTTATGAAACTAATAAAGGAGTGTTTGTGCTGCTATTGGCGTGCGATTTAAAATTGGAAGACTTTCATTTTAATCAAAGTTAATGTTTTAAATTAATTTTATATTTGCAAGGTATTTAAAAAAATAGTATTAATAATATTAATTATTTTTTTAAAGTATTTAAAGTTGTTAAAAAACATTATAATATTTGAGAAGAAATTAAATTAAAAAAACAATTATATGAATAATGATCATTTCATATAGGTTGAATCAAATTAAATTACCACTAATTATATATTAAATGTATGTTTGTAATAATTGTGTTTTCAAATACATATGGGGTTTTACTAATCATAAGCATGATTATACTAAATGTATGCTTGTAATAATGGTGTTATCAAATACATATAGGTTTATGATAAAATTCTCAAATTTACTAAGTAATATGATCAATAAGGAATTTATTAAAACAGAAAAAAAAAAATATTAAGATAATTAAATTATATGCCAGTGTTATGTGTTTGTTATTTACTTTACTTTAGTAAAGTTGTTTTAAAGAAATAGACATGCCATCATAAAAGTAGTTTTAAATAATATTTCAATTTAAGATAATAACGCCAATAATATGAGAAAAAATAAGGATACCTTATACAATAAAATTATTGTTAATGTAATTAGAGTTTTATGTATCATACATCATATAATATTAAATTAAAGCACCCAAATCCTTAAAATGAGAATGTCCTTTGCCATGGGAGTATGATAATGTCTATTGTATCTATCATGCATCATACAATATTAAATTAAAGCACCCAAATCATTAAAATGAGAATGTCCTTTTTCATGTGAGTGTGAGAATGTTCACATTTCTGAACCCTCTAGATACAGAGAAAAAAAAAAGACCCTAATGACCTCACTCTTGCAAAGGAACATGCTACTAATATTGAACAAAAAACTTCCTATCTTGAAGTTAATCTTTCTTCTCTTAGAGCTAACAATGGGACTAAACATAAATCCATGACTGAGGTCAATCCTATCCAACGTGATTTATCCTCTCTTGCTCAAAAATTTAATAAGGTAAGAAATGTGATTTTTCAAATTCAACTCACTATGATGAACGGGCTAACCATTTTAGAGAAAGATAAATGAAAATGCTCACATTTTCCTCCCCTGCCTCAATACAAAATAAGAGGCTAGCATGAAGGAACCAAGAGTCAAATAATATACCTCTTCCACAACAAAGTGTTCCTATTAGCTTATCCTCTATGGAGATGAGTAATCAAGAAGGTATCCTTTGGTATGGCTATTGTGGTGAAGAGCACAAGAAGCATGAATGTATTTTGGTTCAAGGATATGATGGAAGCTCCAATGATACTGAACATTTGAATTTAATTAATCACTCACATTCTTATTCTATGTTTCCCAAAAGGCTTACCATGTCAGTAATTAGAAACACAAAGAACTTTACAAACGATGCACTAATACATGTAATAATGTGAATATGAATGTCGTTGATGATGAAAGGGGGATAAAACTAATATGATTTTACATTACACTAGAAGGAATAAATAGGACAAGAGCTTTAAACCGAATAATAATGCAAAGAAATGGACTAAAGTTCATTTTCCCTCAAATATTGATCCTAGTCCCTTATCAAACCAAAAAAATAGTGATGTTTCTTTGGATGTTGATGTGGGTAATATTTTAGATAAAGTTAATATCCCCGTGTCTATTCTTGAGTTAAGTATCCTCCTCATATGAACCATGTAAAGAAATGATTTAGCCTTGATTAAGAGCCTAAGACCCTCTTATTATCTTACAAAATATGTCCTATAACCAAAATAATGTATGACATGCACCTTTCTTCCTCACATTAGTTGTGAGCAATTTACTTCTTCATAATTGTATGCTTGATTCTGGTGCTTCCACTAATGTCATTCTTTCAAAGGTCATGAATTAGCTAAAATTGCAAATAACTAGGCCTTATAGGAATTTGTGTCACTCTGACTCAAGCAGCTCAAGTTCATGTCCTTATCAAGGGCTCTAAAGGTTCAACTCAATTTTTTTCTTGATATAGCTACAATGTTGATGCATATTATTTTCATAGATGTTCTTGATATATGGGGAATGCTCTTATCTAGTAAATGGTCTACCACTTTAGGGGGGAATTTTGAAATAGACTTGTCCTATGCTACTATCCCTACCTTTGACAAAAGATCGTTTGCTTTGTATAGGGGAACTTTTGTGAAATATGATGTATAACAAATGTATAAATAAGAAATCTAGTATTGATACATAATCTAGGAGTAAACATGCATCTAATTCAATGACACTAATACAAGACCATTCACAAGACATGTCTATACTTCCTAATTCTTTAAAAGAAAACAATAATTATATTATTGAAGGGAAGATGCACCTTTAAACCTTGAGATTCTTAGAAACATTTTCATCCTCGAAAGGTAATGAATATTGAGATACTCAAACAAAGGAAAAATGATAATTTTTGAGGTGGTGTATGAAATATTAGTAATGAAATTTCTTTAGATGGATTACCACTTTCCACTCATGATGATATAAATGATATCATGATATCTAAACCAAGTACTTTTGTTCAACAGATAAAAGGAAGAAGATATAGAACTGAGAAAGGGCTAATTCACAAGGCCAAAAGGGAAGATTTTGAAAAAGGAGACCTTCTTCTTGTAGAAAATGACCCCTAAGATCTATTGAAAATAGCAACAAGAAATGCTAAAAATAGAAGTGCTAAAAATAGCACTGTTATAAATAGCAGTTCGGGTACCAGTGTTGGACATAGCAACAAGGAATGAAAAATGGAAGTGCTAAAAAGAGCATTGCTATAAATAGCATTTTGGGATGGATTCCAATTTTAGTCAATCCCTGGACTAAAATTAAGAAGTAAAATTCGAATTTGATCTTAGCAGTTGTTTGTAAAATAATTAATTAATTCACCATGAGTTAATTAGTTGTGGAAAATCAAACATGAAGTCTATGTGAGGACATGCAACAGTTTCTCCATTGATTGAGGAATTTATCCATCAGTTAAAGAGATAAGGATGAGTTGTAATATTGAGTTGTAATTAGTTGGCTTAGTTAATTGAGTCAAGTCTAGTTAGATTAGTTCTAACAGTTTGTAGAATTAATTGCGAGTTCAGTTAGTTAATGCTTGCATGCATGTAACTACTGCTCTCCAGATAACTGAATATTCTCTCATAAATAACTCATGCATGTCAGTTCAGTCAGAAACCTAGTTGAGATCAGAGGAAGGGACAATGTACTATCAGTTGGATGATTTTTCCTATATAGGAAACTCATCCATGCAGAAGGAATTATCTCCTTCAGGATTGTGCAGTTACTACTGAGCCAAGTGAGCACTTGTGGAAGCACTGGACCCCAGGAAAAACTGCGCAAGGAAATAGGAGGTTTGGAGGGCAGAGGAGAAGGTTTGTGAGAAGCCTTTGACTGTCTATGAGCAGCAGAGGGATTGTAGAGAGAACAGGATAGCTTGTGAGCTGATTTTGTTTGTAATATGGACTATTTTCCACTTGTATGATATTACAGAGATTGGGGTTTTAGGCTGAGGCTTTCCCCAGAGTATCCTTCTGTGTTCATGTGTGATTTCTTTCTCATTCTCTGTTATATGTGTTCTATTTGATCTTGCTCATAATCGATTAAGCTTCCGCAAAGTTTGTAGTAGAAGTAGATCTTGTATTTTGCTTTAGTATATTGCATAATCTATTGATCTACAGTGGGAAATTCTACATGGTATCAGAGCAAAGGTGATCAAGGAGAAGAACAATATACAAGAAGGGAGAAGTTCTAAGTTTGTGGTTCCTGAATATAGAAATCGAGTTCTTATCACATCTCAATTTCACGAATGGCGTTCAACGGTTTAAGACTCGAATATGATCTTGATGGCAATTCAAATTATATAGCCTGGAAGGATCACATGGAAGCAGTATTAGAGGATAACGGTCTAATTTAAGGACTTCATTGATCAAGAAGTCCCCAAGCCGGCAGCGGCTAATGCTACAGAATTGGAGGAATGGAAGAAATGTGTGGCTAGAGCAAGGAGAATCCTTCTGGAAGGAGTTCGAGACCACATAGTCTCGAGTCTCCATGGGAAGGAGACACCGTTTTCGATGTGGAAAATATTGAAAGATCTATATCAGAATAGCAGCGATCAGAGGAAGCTAGCGCTGAAAGACAGGCTTCGGAAAATCAAGTGTGAAAAGGGCGACACGATCTCTATGTATCTGAACAAGCTCACCACCTGTAGGGATGAGCTTGGAAGTGTAGGGATCACGACAGCCGATGATGACATGGTGAGTCTTGCACTCCTCGGTCTTCCTAAGAGCTGGCATAGCTACCAAGACTCAGTAAATGGAAGATAAAACTGCCAAATTGGGAACAACTTTGGTCAGATCTGATGCAAGAGGAGATAAGAAGAAGCACCAGAGATGGTTCTTCATCCAAGGAGGATGAAGAAAACTGTGCCTTAGCGAGTAAGGCAAAGAAGGGGAAGGAGAAGGATTCTCTTTCCAAATCCAATTCTTCCCATGGTGGGAATAAGTTTGACAAATTGAAAGTGTGATGCTTTCGTTGTCATGAGGTGGGCCATTTTGCTACAAATTGTCCACTAAAGAAATCCAAGATGGGATCTAAAGGTGAGGCATTGGCCTCATAGTTCGAGTTGGATTTCACTCTCTTTGCATGCATGGTTTCATCCATGGTGAGATGTGGTTGGTTTCTTGATAGTGGAGCTTCTTTCCACATGACCGGTGACAAGAGTTTGTTCGGTACCTTGGAGGAGAAAGATCTCCGGATACTCATAGCAATGGGTAATGATGAAAAGTATAGTGTCTCAAATGTAGGCATGGTTGTTTTTCAGAGGGAGCATGGAGCTCGCATTACCTTGACCGATGTCAAGTATGTACCAGGACTGAAGAGAAATTTGGTGTCGATCGCAAAGCTGGAAGACAAAGGCTATGATGTAGTCTTCAGTAAGGGAAATGTTTTCCTTCGACACATCACCACAAGACAGGCGAGGCAGATCGGTTCACGAGTCAAGAACCTGTATGCTCTTGAGGTTCAAGATGCATGCAAAGCCTTGAGGAGCAAGGCAACTAATGGAGACTTGGTGGTTGAGAGGGAGAGTACATTACCTCTCAACATGCAGTGCCAGAAGAAGTCTGAGATGATTGTGGAGGAGCCACGATTGGTGAAGCAGCTTCAGGAGGTTGTGGAGCAGCCACAATTGGGGAAGTCGAGAGGAGACAGAGTGGAGGCATCCACTCATGCAGAGATCTCCAGTAGGGGGAAATTTCGAGCCAGGTGGGCAGAGGGATCACATGCATCCATACCTACAGGTAGGAGGTGGGGCGATGTGGAGTGACAGTCCCAAGAAGGCTGGAATAGGGGCAGGATCATTGAGGTACCCAACCTCTTTGATTAGACCTTGCTACGGGAGCCATAACGAGGAGTAGCAGGATTGGTTGAGTGGGTAGAGGTAGATGTGGATGGAGCGGCAGAGAGAGATACAGTGCACGAATCCCAAGACAGCACAAAGCTAGCAGGCTACAGCAATGCGAAAGGCACAAGAGTGTTGCACCAGTGCAGGATGGCACAAAGAGGTGTGCAACAATGCGAGATGCATGGAGTGTTGCAAAAACTCAGAGGTCAGAGAGGGAGCACTCGTCAGCAGCAGATGGAGCTTCAACATCAGAGGATGTTTCTAGCCCAACAAAGAGGTCAGTTGGGAGTTTTCTTGTTTCTAGAGTTGTTGGAGCAATAACACTTGGGAGAAGTGTTGCATCCAGAACATTTCAAAGGCACATGATCGGGTTCGAGTTGAATGCCTTTCTTATTGAGAGGGAGTGTTGAAAATAGAAGCAAGAAATGCTAAAAATAGAAGTGCTAAAAATAGCACTGATATAAATAGAAGTTCGGGTACCAGTGTTGGACATAGCAACAAGGAATGAAAAATGGAAGTGCTAAAAATAGCATTTCTATAAATAGAATTTCGGGATGGATTCCAATTTTAGTCATTCCCTTGACTAAAATTGAGAAGTGAAATTCAAATTTGATCTTAGCAGTTGTTTGTAAAATAATTAATTAATTCACCATGAGTTAATTAGTTGTGGAAAATCAAACATGAAGTCTATGTGATGACATGCAACAGTTTCTCCATCGATTGAGGAATTTATCCATCAGTTAAAGAGATAAGGATGAGTTGTAATTAGTTGGATTAGTTAACTGAGTCAAGTCTAGTTAGATTAGTTCTAACAGTTTGTAGAATTAATTGTGAGTTCAGTTAGTTAATTCTTGCATGCATGTAACTGTTTCTCTCCAGATAACTGAATATTCTCTCATAAATAACTCATGCATGTTATTTTCGTCAGAGACCCAGTTGAGATCAGAGGAAGGGACAGTGTACTATCAGTTAAAGGATTTTTCCTATATAGGAAACTCATCCATGTAGAAGGAATTATCTCCTTTAGGATTGCGCAGTTACTACTGAGCCAAGTGAGCAGTGTGAGGTGGGAATTCACACTTGTGGAAGCACTGGACCCTAGGAAAAATTGCGCAAGGAAATAGGAGGTTTGGAGGGTAGAGGAGAAGGTTTGTGAGAAGCCTTTGACTGTCTATGAGCAGCAGAGGGATTGCAGAGAGAACAGGATAGCTTGTGAGCTGATTTTGTTTGTAATCTGGACTATTTTCCACTTGTATGATATTACAGAGATTGGGGTTTTATGCTGAGGCTTTCCCCAGAGTATTCTTCTATGTTCATGTGTGATTTCTTTCTCATTCTTTGTTATATGTGTTTTATTTGATATTTCTCATAATTGATTAAGCTTCCGTAAAGTTTGTTGTAGAAGTAGATCTTGTATTTTGCTTTAGTATATTGCATAATTTGTTGATCTACAGTGGGAAATTCTACACCATGGAAAGGTTGGAATTGATGCTTTCTATTTTTCCAACGTTAGTGGAGTTAGATTTCCATTCCTTATCAGTGACAAACTTCCCAAAATGTATACTAACACTTGAGCATTTGATGATTGTTTAGATTAGAACTAGATGGATTGTGAGTTATGCATATTGATTTCACATTCCTCCTTGCTTGTGTATCATTTTTATTTCAATACATTTATGATTAATTTATAATAATAATAATAATAAAGAATACTTATAGTTAAACTTTTTGTCACATTGATTTTATACTTCTCATATACCAAGGTGGATGATATCCCATAGCCCTTTGTTACTAATAGTCTTAAGTTAGAATGTAGTAGGAGACTGTAGAGTGATACAAATTATAGCCATTGGAGTACCAAATATGATAAGGTTATCATGCACTCTAGAGTGAGTAGAAAAAACATGCACTCTATGGTGAGAACATGTCTTAGAGACAGAGCTAGATCTTTCCCATCCATATAGATGGGTAACCATAAGAGTTATTTTGTCTCTATTATGATGCAAATTCCCAACTATCCAACATAGATTCTCCTTCCTTGATCCATATTTATAAAGATGATGACCAACATCTTCCATGCACAACATTATTACAAATGCCTTCCTTTGCCTCACAGACTTAGCCCATCCACTTAATTAGCATGCTCATTTAATTATGGTGGTTCAAGAACACACATAGGTACACTAGTCTTTGTTTCATATGGAGTGTTTACATTTAATTTTTTAGGAATTTTAGATAAGCATTATGGGTTGAAATAAAAGAATTAATCATGATGGTTGGAATTTATACTTATTTCCTTATTTCACCTTGGTGGTTATGTTCCCCTTCTATTCAAGTACAAACACTTTAAGAATTTTGTTTCATTATCTAAGAGGGGAACAAATAGGATGACTAGATTGAGATTGTGTGACCATGGACTACCATACCTAACACCTTCCATGGATCCCCTTCTTTATTCTTATATATTTTCATTTGGTTGTTGTTAGTGGCCCAAATTGGTTCCCTGGTTGTCTCAACTTATGAAAATAGGGGCATGGACATTCCCTAGAGGTTTTTGTAGTTGAAAAAAGAAAGAAATTAAGAGCATGTGTGAAATATTAAAATGAAAAGATGTGGCAAGGAATGAATTATGATTAAAATCCAATATAACTTGAGCTCTACCCCCTGATGTGGCCATCACCATAGTCCCATGCCTATCATGTTCTATAAAAAAAAAAATGAGACTTCAAGAACATCCAAAGCCTTATGAGCAATGAATTGGGCCATACTACCATTGGGTTTTAAATAAAAATAATGATTCTTGTCAAACAAGTTAATCGATGGAAAGAAAAATAATAAGTAACGGGTGGAAAAATAAGTTCTTAGGAAAGAGTAACTCAAGTAATTCCAATGTGCCCTCACAAAGGTTCTCACGGATGATGGACGTGCATAACAAATGTATAATAGTATGGAACCACTTATGAAATCCACCTTAACCATGTCACTTATTGAATTCACTTGTTTATTAAAGGGTCATCTTATGAATTTTTACTCCATTTGGGGCTTTGGAATCATGTAATAGAGAGAGTTAATATCCCTCCCATACCTAAATTTGGAAACTTTTATATAGTCATATGCTAGTGTGAAGATTGAAGAAGATACTAATGTGATTTAATTGTGTAGAAATTTTGAATAATAAAACACTTATTCACAGAGATTATCCTGATTATATACTATTTGCGGAATGCATGCATAATACATAACCTCCTCTACGTTGATCATCAATTTGTAGTATTCAGAAACAATCGCATGTGCACATTGAAGCATCAATCACACATATCAACACAGTATATCACAGGGAAAGCATATAGTTGAAAACCCCCAACTATCTGTATATTATATTGATTGAGAACATGTAACAATACATTGTACAATACTCCTCACAAGTACTCAATACTATCTCCACCTGTTACACACAAAATAGCTCAGATCTAAATCAATCACAGGTTCAAATCTCCTCCGCTGCTTGCCTGCCTCTACTGCGCAATCCTGCATGAGAATAGATGAGAATGGCTGATCCAAAATCGTATTTGCCTTGGCTGAACCACGCAATCCTCATTGGCAATACTCAATCCATTGATTGTGCAAATCTCATGCACAACTATAGTCACAACTGACAGCTGTCTTGCCCTTTCACTCACCTCTAACACCTGTCTCCACTGAACTGTCCATGCATTGAGTTAACTGATGTATTCTTTAGTTGCTTTATGATTTAATAATTAGTGAATTAATTAATAATTAATTCACACCACTCATCACTAGTGTATTATGCAGTTAGACTAAATACAACTAGTTCAACTAAGTCAAACTGAACACAACTCAATCAACTCCACCAAACTCAATCACTTGAGTTCTAACTGAAGTCCATCATGCAATAGCTCAATTGACCCATAAGAAACTCGTATTTCCTTCTGGAAGTTGCATGTGCCACATCCGTAGCTCGAACTGAAGTGCTCCAAGAGGATAAGATAATGTTTATAGTCCAAATATTATTAAGAGCTAATAATATTCGACTGTTCTATATTTAGACTGGCAGTCTAAAAATAGACTCCGCCCATATGTCTAAAAATAAAAGTCCATCTATTTTTACCAACATAACCAATCATCCACAAGTAACATCCTGCAACTCATAGACCATGATCCATATGTCTAAAAATAGACATAGTCTAAAAATAGACTTTGCGCCAAAAATAGCCTGCGAGCTCACTTAGTGAAGGCGACTCCTTTCCACTAAGCTCCATCATCTTGTTGCATTTTCAACACTCCCTCTCAACAAGATATGGATTTTTTGCAACCCCTATCCTGCAACTCTGGAATGTTCTGCATGCAACACATTTGCCCGGTCCACTTGCTCCAACAACACTTGAAACAAAAAAAAACTCCCAACTGACCTCTCTGTTGGGCTAGGAACATACTCTGATGCTGAAGCTCTACCTGCTGCTGACAAGTGCTCCCTCTCTGACATCTGCACTACTGAAACATCTCCATGCATCTCGCACCATTGCACACCTCTCTGTGCCACCTAGCATTATGCAAAACACTTGTGCCTCTCGCATTGCTGCAGCCTGCTAGCTATGCACTGTCCTGGAATTCCCTACAATGTCGCTCTCTCTACTGCTCCATACGCATCTGTCTCTACCTAATCAGTCAGTTCCTGCTACTCCACATCGGGGCTCCCGTAGCAAGGTCTCATCTAAGAGGTTGGGTATCTCAAGGATCCTGCCCCTCCTCCTTGGGACGATCACTCTATATCGCCCCACCTCCTACCTGGAGGTATGGCTGCATGTGATCCCTCAGCCCACCTGGCTCAAAGTTTCCCCCTACTGGAGGTCTCTGCATGAGTAGATGTCTCTACACGATCTCCTCTCAGCTTCCCTTATTGTGGCTGCTCCACAACCTCCTGAAGTTGTTGCACCAATCATGGCTCCTGCACAATCGTCTAAGACTTCTTCTGGCTCTGCATGTAGAGAGGTAATATACGCTCCCTCTCAACCACCAAGTCTCCATCAGTTGCCTCACTGCTCAAGGCTTTGCATGCATCTTGAACCTCAAGAGCATACAGGTTCTTGACCCGTGAACCAATCTGCTTCACTTGTCTAGTGATGATGTGTCTAAGGAAAACCTTTCCCTTACTGAAGACTACATCATAGCCTCTGTCTTCCAGCATCGCGATCGACACCAAGTTTCTCTCCAGTCCTGGTACATACTTAACATCGGTCAAGGTAAGGCGAGCTCCATGCTCCCTTTGAAAAATAACCGTGCCTACACCTGAGACACTATACTTCTCATCATTACCCATCGCTATGAGTATCTCGAGATCTTTCTCCTCCAAAGTACTGAATAAACTCTTGTCACCAGTCATGTGGAAAGAAGCTCCACTGTCAAGAAACCAACCACTTCCCACCATGGATGAAACCATGCATGCGAAGAGTGTGAAATCCAACTCAAACTGTGAAGCAAGTGCCTCACCTTCAGATCCTTCCCCGGATCCCTTCTTGGATTTCCTCCGTGGACAATTTGCAGCATAATGGCCCACCTCATGACAACGAAAGCATCGCACTTTCGATTTGTCAACCTTCTTCCCATCATTGGAAGAACTGGATTCGGAAAGAGAACCCTTCTCCTTCCCCTTCTTTGCTTTGGCAGCCAAAGCGCAATTTTCTTCATTAGATGCCTTTGATGAAGATCCGTCCCTAGTATTCCGCCTGATCTCTTCTTGCACAAGATCTGACCAAAGTCTCTCCCATCCTGGCAATTTCTCCCGACCATTGAGAGAGTCCTGATAGGAATGCCAACTCTTCGGAAGACCAAGGAGAGCCAAGCTCACCAAGTCCTCATCATCGACAGTCACCCCCACACTTCCCAGCTCATCCCGGCATTGGGTGAACTCTGTGAGATACTTGGGCATATTGTCTCCATTCTCACACTTAATGTTTCTGAGTTTATCCTTGAGCGCCAACTTCCTCTGGTTGCTCTTGCTTTGGAATAAATCTGTCAATGCTTTCCACATCAAGTATGGAGAAGCCTTTCCATGCAGGCTAGATACAATGTGATCCTTCACGCCCTCCAACAGAATCCTTCGACACTTTGCTGTCTTCTTTTGCCAAGCCTCAACGTGAGCAGCATCAGTAGGCTTTGGGACATCATTATCTATGAACTCCTTCAACCCATTGTCATCTAACACCGCCTCCATCCTGTCTTTCCATGCAATATAATTCAAGTTGCCTTCAAGGGCATACTCCAATCGCAATCCGTTGAAAGACATTTCAACTTTGACACCAAGAAAAAACTGTTGCAAATTCGAATTCCACCAGCTCAAAACTCAACCGCTTCTGATCTAAAATTCGTGAGAACAAGGTATTTCTCGTACAGAGATTGACTGTATGGGCATTCACTGGATATCTCACCTTCCAAAATAAGGATGAATCCAGAGGCTACTTGGCCCGATTACAGACTCTGCCTAAAGAAATAAAATGTAATCACTTTCTGAATAATAGATCTGATGATCAACTCTACTCTGATACCATGTAGAAATTTTGAATAATAAAACACTTATTCACAGAGATTATCCTGATTATACACTATTTGTGGAATGCATGCATAATACATAACCTCCTCTACGTTTATCATCAATTTGCAGTATTTAGAAACAATCGCATGCGCACATTGAAGCATCAATCACACATATCAACACAGTATATCACGGGGAAAGCATACAGCTGAAAACCCCCAACTATCTGTATATTATATTGATTGAGAAAATGTAACAATACATAGTACAATACTCCTCACAAGTACTCAGTACTATCTCCACCTGTTACACACAAACTAGCTCAGATCTGAATCAATCACAGGTTCAAATCTCCTCCGCTGCTTGGCTGCCTCTACTGCACAATCCTACATGAGAATAGATGAGAATGGCTAATCCAAACTCGTATTTGCCTTGGCTGAACCACGCAATCCTCATTGGCAATACTCAATCCATTGATTGTGCAAATCTCATGCACAACTATAGTCACAACTGACAACAGTCTTGCCCTTTCACTCACCTCTAACACATGTCTCCACTGAACTGTCCATGCACTGAGTTAACTAATGTATTCTTTAGTTGCTTTATGAGTTAATAATTAGTGAATTAATTAATAATTAATTCACACCACTCATCACTAGTGTATTCTGCAGTTAGACTAAATACAACTAGTTCAACTAAGTCAAACTGAACACAACTCCATCAACTCCTCAATCAACTCCACCAAACTCAATCACTTGAGTTCTAACTGAAGTCCATCATGCAATAGCTCAACTGACCCATAAGAAAATTGTATTTCCTTCTGGCAGTTGCATGTGCCACATCCGTAGCTCGAACTGAAGTGCTCCAAGAGGATAAGATAATGTTTATAGTCCAAATATTATTAAGAGCTAATAATATTTGACTGTTCTATATTTAGACTGGTAGTCTAAAAATAGACTCCGCCCATATGTCTAAAAATAGAAGTCCATCTATTTTTACCAACATGACCAATCATCCACAAATAACATCCTGCAACTCATAGACCATGATCCATATGTCTAAAAATAGACTTTGCGCCAAAAATAGCATGCGGGCTCACTTAGTGAAGGCGACTCCTTTCCACTAAGCTCCATCATCTTGTTGCATTTTCAACACTCCCTCTCAACAAGATATGGATTATCTGCAACCCCTATCCTGCAACTCTGGAATGTTCTGCATGCAACACAATTGCCCAGTCCACTTGCTCCAACAACACTTGGAACAAAAAAAAACTCCCAACTGACCTCTCTGTTGGGCTAGGAACATACTCTGATGTTGAAGCTCTACTTTCTGCTGACAAGTGCTCCCTCTTTGACATCTGCGCTACTGAAACATCTCCATGCATCTCGCACCATTGCACACCTCTCTGTGCCACCTAGCACTGTGCAAAACACTTGTGCCTCTCGCATTGCTGCAGCCTGCTAGCTATGCGCTGTCCTGGGATTCCCTACACTGTCGCTCTCTCTGCTGCTCCATCCGCATCTGTCTCTACCCAATCAGTCAGTTCCTGCTACTCCACATCGAGGCTCCCGTAGCAAGGTCTCATCCAAGAGGTTGGGTACCTCAAGGATCCTGCCCCTCCTCCTTGGGACGATCACTCTATATCGCCCCACCTCCTACCTGGAGGTATGGCTGCATGTGATCCCTCAGCCCACCTGGCTCGAAGTTTCCCCCTACTGGAGGTCTCTGCATGAGTAGATGTCTCTACTCGATCTCCTCTCAGCTTCCCTTGTTGTGGCTGCTCCACAACCTCCTGAAGCTGCTGCACCAATCATGGCTCCTCCACAATCGTCTGAGACTTCTTCTGGCTCTGCATGTTGAGAGGTAATATATGCTCCCTCTCAACCACCAAGTCTCCATCAGTTGCCTCACTGCTCAAGGCTTTGCATGCATCTTGAACCTCAAGAGCATACAGGTTCTTGACCCGTGAACCAATTTGCTTCACCTGTCTAGTGATGATGTGTCTAAGGAAAACCTTTCCCTTACTAAAGACTACATCATAGCCTCTGTCTTCCAGCATCGCGATCGACACCAAGTTTCTCTCCAGTCCTGGTACATACTTAACATCGGTCAAGGTAAGGCGAGCTCCATGCTCCCTTTGAAAAATAACCGTGCCTACACCTGAGACACTATACTTCTCATCATTACCCATCGCTATGAGTATCTAGAGATCTTTCTCCTCCAAAGTACTGAATAAAATCTTGTCACCAATCATGTGGAAAGAAGCTCCACTGTCAAGAAACCAACCACTTCCCACCATGGATGAAACCATGCTTGCGAAGAGTGTGAAATCCAACTCAAATTGTGAAGCAAGTGCCTCACCTTCAGATCCTTCCCCGGATCCCTTCTTGGATTTCCTCTGTGGACAATTTGCAGCATAATGGCCCACCTCATGACAACGAAAGCATCACACTTTGAATTTGTCAACCTTCTTCCCATCATTGGAAGAACTGGATTCGGAAAGAGAACCCTTCTCCTTCCCCTTCTTTTCTTTGGCAGCCAAAGCGCAATTTTCTTCATCAGATGCCTTTGATGAAGATCCGTCCCTAGTATTCTGCCTGATCTCTTCTTGCACAAGATCTGACCAAAGTCTCTCCCATCCTGGCAATTTCTCCCGACCATTGACAGAGTACTGATAGGAATGCCAACTCTTCGGAAGACCAAGGAGAGCCAAGCTCACCAAGTCCTCATCATCGGCAGTCACCCCCACACTTCCCAGCTCATCCCGACATTGGGTGAACTTCGTGAGATACTTGGGCATACTGTCTCCATCCTCACACTTAATGTTTCTGAGTTTATCCTTGAGCGCCAACTTCCTCTGGTCGCTCTTGCTTTGGAATAAATCTGTCAATGCTTTCCACATGAAGTACGGAGAAGCCTTTCCATGCAGGCTAGATACAATGTGATCCTTCACGCCCTCCAACAGAATCCTTCGACACTTTGTTGTCTTCTTTTGCCAAGCCTCAATGTGAGCAGCATCAGTAGGCTTTGGGACATCATTATCTATGAACTCCTTCAACCCATTGTCATCTAACACCGCCTCCATCCTGTCTTTCCATGCAATATAATTCAAGCTGCCTTCAAGGGCATACTCCAATCGTAATCCGTTGAAAGACATTTCAACTTTGACACCAAGAAAACACTGCTGCAAATTCGAATTCCACCAGCTCAAAACTCAACTGCTTCTGATCTAAAATTCGTGAGAACAAGGTATTTCTCGTACAGAGATTGACTGTATGGGCATTCACCGGATATATCACCTTCCAAAATAATGATGAATCCAGAGGCTACCTGGCTCGATTACAGACTCTGCCTAAAGAAATAAAATGTAATCACTTTCTGAATAATAGATCTGATGATCAACTCTGCTTTGATACCATGTACAAATTTTGAATAATAAAACACTTATTCACAGAGATTATCCTGATTATACACTATTTACGGAATGCATGCATAATGCATAACCTCCTCTACGTTTATCATCAATTTGCAGTATTCAGAAACAATCGCATGCGCACATTGAAGCATCAATCACACATATCAACACAGTATATCACGGGGAAAGCATACAGCTGAAAACCCCCAACTATCTGTATCTTATATTGATTGAGAACATGTAACAATACATAGTACAATACTCCTCACAAGTACTCAGTACTATCTCCACCTGTTACACACAAACTAGCTCAGATCTGAATCAATCACAGGTTCAAATCTCCTCCGCTGCTTGCCTTCCTCTACTGCGCAATCCTACATGAGAATAGATGAGAATGGCTTATCCAAACTCGTATTTGCCTTGGCTGAATCACGCAAACTTCATTGGAAATACTCAATCCATTGATTGTGCAAATCTCATGCACAACTATAGTCACAACTGACAGCTGTCTTGCCCTTTCACTCACCTCTAACACCTGTCTCCACTGAACTGTCCATGCACTGAGTTAACTGATGTATTCTTTATTTGCTTTATGAGTTAATAATTAGTGAATTAATTAATAATTAATTCACACCACTCATCACTAGTGTATTCTGCAGTTAGACTAAATACAACTAGTTCAACTAAGTCAAACTGAACACAACTCCATCAACTCCTCAATCAACTCCACCAAACTCAATCACTTGAGTTCTAACTGAAGTCCATCATGCAATAGCTCAACTGACCCATAAGAAAAGTGTATTTCCTTCTGGCAGTTGCATGTGCCACATCCGTAGCTCGAACTGAAGTGCTCCAAGAGGATAAGATAATGTTTATAGTCCAAATATTATTAAGAGCTAATAAGATTCGACTGTTCTATATTTAGACTGGCAGTCTAAAAATAGACTCCGCCCATATGTCTAAAAATAGAAGTCCATCTATTTTTACCAACATGACCAATCATCCACAAATAGCATCCTGCAACTCATAGGCCATGATCCATATGTCTAAAAATAGACTTTGTGCCAAAAATAGCCTGCGGGCTCACTTAGTGAAGGCGACTCCTTTCCACTAAGCTCCATCATCTTGTTGCATTTTCAACAAATTGCATGTTTCATGCATTAAATATTTTTCAATGCTTATGTTTAAATGATTCCTTTATAAATGATGGATTGATCTCACTTGATTCCTTGAGTTTTTCTTGATGTTGTCGTACTTGTACATGGTCCTTTGGAGGACATTGATGATGGAAACCACATTTCATTGATAAGGCTACCCACCTAGTGATGGGCATTGGACACTAGATTATAAGCATTAAGGTTTATGGTAACTTCACACGCCTCTAGAGACCCTCCTTTGGCCTTGACACCTTAGATGTTTCCTTCTTGATTTATGGCATTAGCTCTCGGAGCTGATGTGGTAAGTTATGCATAATGTGGGGCTTGCATGGCTAAAGTTGGTATTGAGATAACACCTTATGATGATGATACATGACAATTGGATGAAGAGACATTTCTCTTTCATGTTTTCTTACACCTTTTAGGAAGAAGCATGTCTTTTGGAGATGATGTCATCCTTTTAAAGCTTGTACACTGACAAGTGCAACATTTTGGAGGAAATTTTTCATGTTTAGAATTATATTTTCATCTTTGAGGCTATTTTGTATGTTGGATTTGTTAGACCAAATATCACACTGAAAGGGGGGTGAATCAATGTGCTGGAAAATTTATCATTTCAAAAATTTTCATCATTAAAAAAGCTTGTAGAAGTACACCATAACAATTTGTAGCATACCATAAAATGAAACCATGCATCAAAAAACCATCATCACATCAAGAGGACACAATATTTTATGTGGAAACCCTTGCAAGAGAGAACCCCAAATTATTTTCCTTCTTATTCTTTTCAATTCATTACATAGATTTGTAGGCATCGATTTGCTAGAGGCACCCACCCCTAACATGTGCAAGCAACTACTTGCAATAGGCTACAACTTGATTGAGGCACCAACCTTGAAAATGTGTAAGAAACCACTTGCAATAGGCTACAACATGATTGAGGCACAACCTCAAAATGAGAAAGATTCAAATTGTTGTAATTTTTAATCTGATTGAGGAACCCACCTCCTTATTTATCTTCACGTGGACCACTTTTCATAATATTTGAAACTGAATCCACATGTTCTACAAAAAGGATAAGTCTTCAAAATTGATCCTACTCTTGTCACAATGTTGTCATCAACCTTTCATATCCTATTCATAACCTATTACAACATGTTCATCAATTTGGTCACATAAAACTCTTCCTATAACCTATTATGGACATATACACAACACTTACTGCAACCTGATCATAAGCCCCAAAAACACATAACACTAATTTTGGACATCAAAAATATATCATCAAGGCTCTTCAAGCATTCTAAAATATTCACCACTAAATCATGATCATCATTCTTCTTTTGAAATCAACATTGTGTTTGAAATGAGCCCACAAACCCCCAAAAACCATATAAAATCAAAAATTATATTAATTGTTTGATAGAATGGCCCTTTTAGGGCTTATTCTACAAAATGGTATTTTCCTGGCAACCCTTCTACAAAATGTACATCTCCAGTCTCTTAATCATTCAACAAGATGTGAATTATGGGAAAAAAAAATATTTTTTCTAGTCACCCTTCTACAAAATGTACATCGTTGTGTTCTTAATCATTCGATAGAATATGTCTTATGGGGAAAAAAATTCATGACCTGATAACTGCCGCAGTTTGAAATTGAGTCCTTTTCTAACATATTAAAACCATACTGCCAACTAACCTGTGTAATTTCACTTGTAATATATTCCTTCTGAATTAGTTTTATTATGAATGAACTAACTTCAAAGGGGAGATTGTGGGGATTTGATCCCATGGATGGTCCAAATCCAATCTCTACAATACAACTCAACTTTATTGTATACACAAGCATTAAATGTATTTATGGCAACCAATCATTGTCCACCCTTAGTGTTACAAATCATCTCAGGTAGTACATCTCCTTAAATTACAACTTAGCTCATTGTGTTACATGTCTTAGTGTTACAACTCACCTTCGTGCGTTACATGTCTTGTCATCACAACTCAACTCATTGTGTCATGTTTATGTAGGTAGATAGCTTGGTGACTAATTCGACGTGTCATGCCAACCATGAATCACATAAAATATATGTCATATGGAACCGACTAAACTCCACTAATGGTTACTCCTCAACCACATTCGCAACGCAATCCATATATGGTTCCAGTTTGAGTGGAACCATGTCACATACAAAAAAATTCCACCGTTGGTGAATTATCACGATAAAACAAAACTAAAAACGTGAAACCACTGAACATTATCATCAATGAACAATGGTTGTGAAACCAAAACAATGAAACTATAGACCATGACCATTACTGAATTAGGGATACTTTCGAAATGTGTCTGAAAGTGTCTCACTGTTATATGCCACTAGAGGCACCTCTTGAGTAAGGACTGCCCCAATAACATAGTCAGAGGCATCTGTCTCAATCTCAAATGGTTGTTGCAAGTCTGGTAATGTGAGCACTAGTCCAGAGCAGAGGCAATGTTTCAACTCTGCGAGTGCCTCCTGTTGAGATTCAGACAAAAATAATTTTTCTTTCACTTCTCCCTTGGTGACTTGACTCAAGGGCCAAGTGATATGAGAGAACCCCAACACGAACCTACGGTAGAAATTGGAAAGACCCAGAAAGCTGCGAAGCTCTGTCAGAGTGGTAGGGGCTGGCCAATCCCGATGACTTGGATCATGGCTGGATCCACATGCACCCCCCGTTCATCAGTAATGTATCCCAGATACTGAACCTGGGTCATGCCAAAAGTGCATTTCTCCAAATTGGCACATAGCTTGTGTTGTCGCACTGTTTGGAGAACCTAGCGGATGTGGTGGAGGTGCTCTTCCCCAATCTGGCTGAAGATCAGGATGTCATCCAATTATACCACTACAAATGAGTTGGTGAATGGCTACAAGATGTCATCCATCAACCTCATGAAGGTTGCAGGAGCATTCGTCAACCTAAAAAGCATAACCAACCATTCGAAAAGGCCCTCCTCGGCTTTGAAGGTAGTCTTCCACACATCAGAGGGTTCGATTTGTACCTGGTGATATATGGACTTCAAGTCGATCCTGGTGAAATATTTTACCCCCTTGAGTTGGTCCAGAAGCTCATCAATAAATGGGATCGGGTATCTATTCCAGACAGTGATATTCTTCAGCGCCCGATAGTTAATACAAAGTCTCCAAATCCCATCCTTTTTTTGTACCAACACAATCGGGCTCCCATAGGGTGATGAGCTCAGTCGGATGTGACCTTTCTGCAACTACTGTTGAATTTGCCTCTTGAATTCATTGTTCTCTAGAACGGAGAGTCGATAGATTGGTCCATTGGGCAATGACGCACCTGGGGTCAGATCGATGGAGTGATTGACCTGAAAGTGCAGAGGCACCCTTGTGAGGGAGGTGCAGATGTCCTTGTACTCTTCTACGACTTTGCCCATTTGTTGTTGTCATGCAGAGGGAATATGACTGGAGGTCATGGCCACTTTCTTCTTCTTTACCTGAGGGCGTATCATGTAGAAAACAAATTTCCTGGTTTTGGAAATGAGCTTACTGCATTGTTTTGCAGTAACCAAAGAGATGGCGATAGGCGGTGCTACCTCCGGTATCCTGTACAACTTATTTCCCAAGGTAACAATAACAACACGAGAGGTGGCGAGACCTTGAATCATACATAGCATGTCGCTTCCACAAGTATGGTTGGCTTAATAATACATCACAAACATCAAGGGGAGCAACGTCACACCACACCTCATCCGTGAAAGGCTGATGTTGTATGGAAGGCGACAATGGTGGCTCACGCAAAGATGTTGTCCTTGGTGAAGCCACCTGATGGTGTACAGTTGTGGGTGTGTTGTGGTCAGTAAGCCTAGCCGCTTCACGACCTCTGTTGAAATGAGGTTTTTTTGGCTCCTGTTGTCGACAATGAACTGTAGCGGGGAAACCTTTACCCACATCTATGAGTGGAAGAGGCGCTCCTCCTCCTCTAGATCTTCGGGTTCCTCCTTCTAGATCTTCGTGGTGGCAACGGTGGCGTTGGGCTCCGCATCGATAATTTTCTTCCCTTTTTCATTCCCCTTGTCAGGTTCTGGCTTAGATTCAGAACATGCATCTGATTCTAAAGCCTTTAGCTCGGCCACCAGTGACTACTTGGCCCGACACTCGTGTTGTGAGTGGAGCTCTTATGGAACTCACACCACATTCCCGTGCTTGCGGCTTTGGCAGGTTGTCTTGGGCCACCCCACCTTGGATTTGTCCTTTGTTCCATGTTTTTGTTGCACCTTTCCCTTGCTTCATATTTGCAGATCCAAAGTGTCGCTTCTTTTGTATAAAAATTTGCTCAATCTTGATGGCGTATCGGTACGCCATGCCGAGCGAGGAGATGTCAAAGAACTCCATCTCGTCCTCGATGTAACTGTGTAGGTAGTCATGGTACTTAAGTACCAAATCTTTCTCCAAATCCTTGATACCCAACTTCATGCGAAAGGTATTAAAACAATTCATAAACTCTGGCACATCTTGGTCCCTTCCCAGCCGTAGCATGGTCCACTTTATGTATTTATTCTCATAGCTCTTGACAGGGTAGTACTGCTCCTTGATGGTGTCTCAGAATGAATTTCAAGTCGGCATGACTGAAAACAGTGAGGTCGTACTTTCATCCTTATGTTCACAGTAGGTTTCCCACCAGTCCTTGACGTGGGGGGTAGCTTTGAGAAGAGCAAAAGTAATCTTTTCCCGGATGGAAAAATCATGAACAGAAAAATACCCTTCTAGCAGATTTAACCATTTATCTACAACGTCTGCATCTATTTGGCCCTCAAATATTGGAATGTCAATGTTTACTTGTACCTTAAAAGGAGTGGAGCCTCCAGAGTGGCTGTTGCATGTGGATGCATTGCCAGTGGGCAATCGTTGAAGGATCTGGGTAAAGTTATCCATCATCATGTTCCTTTGTTTCTCGCGGGCCTCCTCGATCAATATTTTGATAGGATCTCCTACTCCCTCGTCTTTATTTTCTTCCCCCATTGGTGATCATCGGGGTTTGTGAGGCTGATCTTGCAAAGGTTCAACCAGATCGAGCCCTAACTCCTTATATCTCGAACTCATTGGGGACATGCAAAGAAAAAATAGAAAGAGAAGACCGCTCTGATACCACTGATATTGATTTAAACATGAATGCAACAAATTACAGATATAACCATAAATACATAGATGCAACAGAAAATAAGACTTCATTTCATTAACATCAAATACTGAAATGTGCTTACAAACAGAATGGAAATAAGGCTAGCTCGAGCGATGGTAGCTTATCTCTGAGAAGAGATGTGGCGGCTACATTCCTCTGAACTGTGTTACAATGAGGCTCAAAGGCATATTTATTATTGAGAAACAATGGAAAACCCTAAACATCCAAAAACCTAACCCTATGAGATGAAGCACCAAACTATGGGCCATGTTTGGGTAAATTGGTACATCAACTTCCCCAGGTTGTAACTTTGGCATACGATCTTCGTTTTACACACACAATACCTCGCTAGAAATATCTATCCAAGGAATACAACCTTTGAATGGCCAACATTATTTTATGGCCCATATTGGCCTTAGTTTTCCCAAGAAATGTCGTTTAGGGCCTCAAAACGACTCTGGAAGTTCAGGACTCGAAAAACTACCAAAAATAGTCAATTGTGCTACATAAGGAAAATAAAAAACTGAAAGAAGCAATGGTGGGGGTCCAAGTGGAATAGGTGGGTGGCCACCAATATCCACCTGGATCAAACACACCGTTTCCTTAACAACCTTGACCATCTCAACCCAAAAACCAAGTTTGGCAACAATTTTGGTAAGGACCTTCTGGAAGAAACCCAAAATATCCTCAATATTTTCCTTTATATCCTCCATACCAAACTTAATTTTATCCATACTGATGAGCCCCAGAAATGGGTAATTATATGGGCTCATTTAGCCTCCTAATTCGACTTAATCCACCATTCTCATTAGTTTATTGCATGTTTTTTATTATATTTATGCTAATAGAGTGAATTCGGTTAGTCATTATTCCAAAAAGTCTAATGTGTGCTTTATGCAGATTTTTGGTCAATTTTGAAACAAAATCAAAGGTTTAATGAGCACTTGGCAGCCAAATTCGTGGAAGAACAAGGGAGAGGATTTGTAGGAAGGTGTCCCCTTCATTTATGAGCCCTCACCTCGAATTCTCCATCAAAAACTAGGAGCACAAGGGGCAGCCAAGCAAGTCAAGTAGGACTGCTGTTAACTGCAAGTTTTGGCAGCCGAGTTCCTAAAGTTTAGGAGGGCTGTTGGGGTCCTCAGTTTGTATAAATAAGAAGGCTTAGGGCCTTAGCTCAGTTAGTCAGTTTTTAGTCAGAAGTTAGTCAGATTGTAGTCAAATGTTAGTTAGATTTTAGTCAGTAGGTTAGCTCTGCATTTCAGCACATTTTCGAGCTTTTTCTTGTAGACAGTTTTTGGGATGTAACTATTATTTCTTGATCAATAAAGATGAATCTAGCTTTGCACCAGCTCTAATCTTTCTTAGGAGGCTGTAACTCTTGGGGTTGGGCCCAACCCAATTGCAAGTACCTCCTTTGTGTACTTTCATGTGTCTTTGCTGCATTCATAGAATAATTTCTCTTATTTAGGTTAAAATCTTGCTTTGTTACTTAGGTTGTTTTTGATGATTAAAATAGCTTTTCATACTTCAGGTTGATTTGACAGTTTGGTAAAGGAAAAGATCTGAAAAAATCCCATCAAGCAATCCTTGATCTCATCTCTCCCTCCTTGGGACCATGAGCTGAGACCAAGGCATACTTGCTGCCACAAAAACATTGTTTTTGCCTTTTCATGCAATTGCTAGTGTTAGATTTTTAGTTAGGAAAGTTGATACCAGTTGTACTTGCATGTTTAGAATTTGTTCTTGCTTAGCTTCCATAGTTATCTTGCATGATTTTCTACCAATAAACTTATGTTCATCATGTTTATGGTTTTTAGGTCAAATTAGGTCAAAATAGCTAGATCTTTGGTTTTCCTAGTCTTTGTTTGATCAGTTTTGGAAAATAGTGTGCAGAACACCTGTGATACATCCCTACCTACCCTTCCTCCATCATACAACCTACTCCAACCCCTAATCCAAGATTCCTTCCCTTCATTTGCCACATTTTCCCACTTTGCCCTAATTTCTACATTCTTGTGCAACATTGCTCCCTCCATCCTTGAACAAATCCAATCATCTTAATCGCTCCTTAGCCTCATTCACCAAATCCTAGACCCCTTAACATCGTTATACAACCTCCATTTCCACTTTCCCACAGTTTTTCCACCATCAACCCTCCAAAATCCTCTTTCAGATCTTCCTGTAGAACACCCTGTAGAACCCCTGTAGACTTCTTGTAGAAGATCACGTGAGCAGTTTCTCAAGATCTGATCGATGTGAAACTCTCTAGAAGGGTGCTAGGGACCCCTTAGGCCCTCTTCTAACCTTCCCAGCCTCCTGCAAGCACCCATTCCATTTCCTTTCGCCAGTCAACCTCTGCACAGTAAAACAAACAGTTAAAGCACATGCATAATAATTCTGCAAAATTACTCAAAAATACTAAAGATGCTTTTTCCATATTTTCCTTCAGAAGTAGCTTAGTCACATGAATTTTACCTTTCCAAGAGTCAATGGCATCCATTTCAGTAGCTTTCATCTCTTTTCTTGCACCAGTAAGGTTAATGGGTAAAACTAGGGTTTGCTAAGGTTTGCGTTTCCTTTCAGCTTTCATCTTCTTTCTGCAAGTAGAATAGCCCTTTTGAGATTAGCTTTCTTCCATCATGATTAAAAGCTTCTTCTAAGAACTCATAGAAGTTGGCTTGAGCTCCTAGAAAACTTGTTCCAGCTGATCAAGTGACAGCCTGCAGTAAGAGCTAGTACTTGTGCATACAGCACCGTCGCTTCCAAGTTTGTTACGAACTACCAGGTTGATAAAATTAAAGAAGGGAGTCCCAGGAGTTGCAGCACCATTGCTGCAATACTGGAGCCCACCATATTTTTGGCGCTGTTGCAGGGGAAGCGTCAGAGTATTGGTGATTGCTGCTTTTCTTCTATTTTCTACTACAACCTTCTGCTAAGTAGTTTATTTCAGCAAGAGTAGAGTAGTTGTTTCATTTCCATTCTGCAATTTCGTTTCCGTAAAAGTAGATTAGACATTTCCTACTTTCATTTCATTTCAGCAAGCATAGATTAGATATTTCCTGCTTTCATAGATTAGCATTTCAATTCCACAATTTCAATTCTGCAAGCATAGATTAGCATTTCAATTCTGCAATTTCCATTCTGCAAGCGTGGCTGAGCATTTCATTTCTGCAATTTCATTTCAGCAGCATAGATTAGTCATTTCCTGCTTTCATTTCCATTCTACATTTTCATTTTAGCAAGATACATTTTAGTTAGTTGCAGTTCAATCTATTTCAGTTTTGCAGGTACAAGCAGAAAAAAACAAAAATCAACCAAAAAGATTTCCTTTCATGCCTTATAGGAGTAGAGATAAGTCAGAAAAATGTTTGCACAACACCCCCACTGCTTCACACAGCCAACCTTCTCTCTTCTTCGATGGCTGTGATTAAGAATAACCCCTAGGTGGACAGCAAGACATATTTGAAGAACCTCTAGGGGAGAAGAAGAAGAAAACATTCTTCTGGAGAAAATGGCTACAAACAGAAATGTTGGGAGAAGTACCTTATCCAAAAATGAATTTGCAAATCCGATGGAAGATTTCAAGAGCGAGGTGAGGCAGTTTCTTGCCATGCAACTGGATACCTTGCGGGTCCAAAGGAAGCAAGAGGAAGCCAAGAGGGCTTTGGCCATCTTTTGTCCCAGGTGCACTAGAAAGCATCCTAGGAACGAATGTCCATTGCACTCCATAGAAGTGTATTTTGTCTGTGAAAAAGACCATCCTACGAATTAGTGCCCTTCCTTGCCCAAAATTAAAGCTGCATATCAAAGGGCCAAAGGAGCCACTGAACCACTCTATTTCATGAACCAAAGGAGGCCACATGGACCCAGACCTTACTAGCAGTGAATGCAAGGGACATCTCAAACCTATTACAACCCCTATCAAGCCACTTCCATGCCTTCTTGGGGTCCCCCTGCTCATTCTTCCTTGTCCACACCTCCTCCTTGGTCCTTCACATCTCCATATTATGCCCAACCAACTGCTTATCCATTTCACCCCTACGTTCAGCCACAGCCTCAGTGGAATGCACCTCATCAGGGGTGGAGGCCCCAATACAACACTCCTCCTGCTCCTTTGCCTCCACCACCTGCTCAGCCGCAACCATCGCCTCCTGCTCCACCAAGGCAGCCCCAAATGCCTGCTCAACCAAACCCGAACACAAATAATAGGCAGGTTCAGCAAGTATATAGTGGGAAACCACCTGCCCAACCACAACCCCATCCACATCCGTCTCAAATATACACCCCCACTCAACTACCCGTACCACCATTTCCAAACCTGCACATTGGAGTAGCTCAACCCAATTGCAAAGTTGAGGTACAACAATTCCAAACGACTCCTCTTGAGCTCAATGATATTCACCATAGCTCAAGAAGAGTATGGCAAAAAAGAGATTATATTGACAGTATTGAAGGACCACATCTAGCAAAATAAGATTCAAAAGAGGAGATCAAAGAACCATGGGCTGCACTTGATGAAGAGAAGACAACAGAATTAGAGATTGAGAGAGCTCCCTCATGGTTACCATCAAATCCTCCATGTATTCAAGAGAAAAATCAGAAAAAAGAGGAAGATGTGAAGGTCATGATAGAAGGTGACATGAAGAATGATCCAGATCAGCAAAAGGACCAAGGATATCAGAGCTATATTGAGATATGGTTCAAAGCGGTCACTAAGTTGCAGCAATACTCTCTTCCTCAGCTATGCTTGATCCCTTCAAAGTCAAATCATTTGGTCTCTGAAATCTGGATACCTGTCAAAGCATGCATTTCAAGCCTCCACATCATTTTGTCTCTAATCTCGATGTGCACATGGCTCCATTGGAAGTATTCTTATACCTGAAAATGATTTTGTTTTTCAAGTAGGGTAGGGTAGGAAAAAAAAAGAAAAAAGAAAAAAGAAAAAATGAAAATAAGAGGAAAATAAAAATCTAAGGTGAAAACCTCCTCAAAGGCGCCTCAGATTGTCTCATTGATTGAAAACCTCCATGAGGCGGTCAATGGGTTGGAAAGAATAGAAAAGAAAAAGAGAATAAGATCCCTGGGTGGTAACCTCCCTTGGAGGCGCCCAGGGCAGGCAATTAGGGTGAAAATCTCCTTGAGGCGCCCTAGTTGTTTTCAAAAAAAAAAGAGAAAAAGTACGAAGAAAAGAGAAAAAGAAAAATAAACCTAATTTCTGTTGAATAATTGCAGGTTGCAGGAAGGACATTGCAGGTTAGGAGGATCGCACAAAACAAAGACAGAGGTCAGCACTAGGCTACAAGCATCCCTCACAATCCATTCCTCCATGACCACTACCCTTTCCCAAGATTTGGTCTCATTCAGACTGAGATTTCACTTTCTACATGAAGCTCCGTGTCTTCTACAGGAAGTTCTGTGTCTTCTATAGGAAGATCCTGTAGAGCCTGCAAACAAGCCAAAATTGATCTCCGAAGAGGACCCGAAGGTTGGGAATCTGTCCATGAGGCCTGTAAACATCCCTGCTTCCATCCATCACCATATGTCACCTTTTCCCATCTCCATACACCTCCATTGCACTCATTTTTTTATGTTCCTGCCCAGTGACACACAGAAATCCTGCTTTCTTCATACTGTCAGCAAAAACTCCTTAATGACAAATAAAGCAGCAGTTTTTCACTCACCATACCTGTTACCCTTTGTCTAGATTCCTCATCAGCCGAGACTCAAGTCTGCATTACAGCCCAAGCTCATTTTTTTCTTACTGTGCAAAAACTGTAGAATGCTCTGATACAAAAATACATAGAGCAGAAATTTGTTTTTTCCCTAACTTGAAAACCGTGCATCCATTTAAAAAATTGTTTTATGGGGAGTTGTATAGGGATGATGGCAACATGCCCGAGCAATTTCAGCCAATTCCAGTGCACGGTTTCCAAGAAATCAGCCTCCATCACCTTCAGCCATTTTTGCATTTTTTCCATATCCATGCATCCATTTCAAAACCTGTTTCATGGGGAGATGCACGTAGGTGATAGTAACCTGCCCAAGCAGTGTCAGCCAATTCCAGTGCACGGTTTTTGAGAAATTGACCTCTGTCACCTTCAGCCATTTTCATTTTTTCTCGAAATCTGTGCATCCATTGATCACAATTTTTCTATGGGAGGTGCATAATGATGATAGAAAAATGCTCAGAAAATTTTAGGTCAATCCGATCCATCATTTGGGAGCTATGGAGAAAACAAGTCGTTGTCCTGCAAAAATCTAGCATCAGCAGCATGAGGGTCCAAATCTGAAGGTGGAAACAGACTCCTGCAGCTTAGATCCAGCCAGAGTGTACCTGCACAAGAAAAATAGCCATGTATCAGCAACCAGACCAGCATGCATCCATAGAAACAAAGGCATGCAGCAGAAGGAAAGGCCATAGCGCCTCACAACAAACGCATTCGATTTCCAGCTAAGTGACTAAACCCGTTCCTTTGTTGCATGAATGTAATTTAAGAACTTCATGAACGAATGAAATGGTTGGATTAAGCCAAAAATCTGGCCAGTTAACCTGACACCCTCAGCTGGTTCGATTGCACTCATCCGGAGATCACCTAGTGCACGTGTCTAGTCAACTCACGAGAAATTTAAAAAAACAGGTAGTGGCAGATGTTCTGAACTCCAGCACACATGATGTCAAGTGATTAACAGGTAGAAAACATGAAGTTTCGTGACAACACTACAGTGTGCATGGGGCCAACGTAGACCCGGCCACCTCATCTCCTCACCACGAATCACACCAGTAGTTAAAAGACAGCTCAGTTAACGCATTCACCACTCTTTGTTCACGGTTCCTTCACGACGTTCCCAACTGGAGTACGTGTCCACCACTTCCAAAGCAGCTAACCAGTAGTCCTCTGCAAGATTTCTACGTGATTTTCGAGATTTCTGCCTGTTTTTTTTTAAATCTCCTGCCTATCAGGCTCTACATGAAGCACAGTTTCGTTCTACAGGAAAGGCAGAAAATAACCCTGTAGAAAGAAAACCTGGGATTTTCAGCGAATTTCAAGCTCAAAACGAGGTAGGCTCTAAAAAACTCCTCTATGCATGGTATGTTTGTGCAAGGTGGTGAATTGAACGGCATCAGATTGGAAAATCAGAGGAAAATTTTGCCTGTGTAGTGGAAGTAAAACATTTGCCTGCATATTGCACTGAGTTTCCCCAGTTTTCCTGCATCAAAAATCTCCTCCACGTTTTCTTTTTAAATTCTCCTGTAGGGAAGATATATGTAGCCGTGGAGGCCAGCCTGTGCATGTGTAAATTTTTTTTGGATTTGCATATCTGTCTGTGTGCTGAGAAGAGAACCTGATCCTTGTGCTCTACCTGTAAAAACAAAATTCTTCCTTTCATAAGCAAACAGTCGAGTTCTGGGTGACAACAGTCTTAAAACAAGGGAATTGTTGCTAGTTGATATTGGACACACGAGAAATTCCTTCTTGGGTTCAAGGGAAACCAAATTCAGCTATCCTCTGTTTCAGATTGACTGTTTGGTTGCCTGAGCATTTCCTTTTCTGATTAAAACATAAAAAGAGCACTCCCACCATGCCAGGAGGATTCATAAGGGGAGAACACACTGAAGAAGGTGAGAGAACCAATGGTGAAGGAACACAAGACATTCAAGCATAGAAAGAACAGAAAGAAAAAGGGGAAATGGGCCAGATTGCTGAGCCTAAAACAGAGGAAGAAACAACAGCAAAAACACCAAGGGAAAAGAGGATATAGAGTAGGACAAAGAAGGTCGAAAAAGCCCAAATGAAGGCTGCCACAGCCAAAGCAGGCACACAAAAACAAAAGGAAAAGACACACCCTGAGATCTTAGCAACACACACAGAAACAGTTGACACAGGGATTTCTACAGGAAGCAAGGAAAAAGAACAACAAGAGGAGAAATCACCTGAGATATTGGCAAGGGAGGCAGCAGCTGTGCTTGCTGCATTAAGCACACCTACAAAACAAAAAGAAAAAGGAAAAAGGCAAACCTCCATGTATTTTAAGGCCAGGAAAAGCACAAGAATTCAAACAAGCAGAATAGGAGGAGTAGTGGAAGGACATGGACAAGAAGGCAGAATTTTATGGCTCACATGAGTAGACCACATCAGAAGCTTGGGATGATAAGGAGGCCACCAGAGCCAACAAGAATGAAGAGATAGATTAGTTGCTCAGAGGATGAGCAACACCTTCAGTAGGGGGGTGATGATGAGCCCCAGAAATGGGTAATTATATGGGCTAATTTAGCCTCCTAATTCGACTTAATCCACCATTCTCATTAGTTTATTGCATGTTTTTTATTATATTTATGCTAATAGAGTGAATTGGGTTAGTCATTATGCCAAAAAGTCTAATGTGTGCTTTATGCAGATTTTTGGTCAATTTTGAGACAAAATCAAAGGTTTAATGAGCACTTGGTAGCCAAATTCGTGGAAGAACAAGGGAGAGGATTTGTAGGAAGGTGTCCCCTTCATTTATGAGCCCTCACCTCAAATTCTCCATCAAAAACTCGGAGCACAAGGGGCAGCCAAGCAAGTCAAGTAGGACTGCTGTTAACTGCAAGTTTTGGCAGCCGAGTTCCTAAAGTTTAGGAGGGTTGTTGGGGTCCTCAATTTATATAAATAAGAAGGCTTAGGGCCTCAGCTCATTTAGTTAGTTTTTAGTCAGGAGTTAGTCAGATTGTAGTAAGATGTTAGTGAGATTTTAGTCAGTAGGTTAGCTTTGCATTTCAGCACATTTTCGAGATTTTTCTTGTAGATAGTTTTTGGGATGTAACTATTATTTCCTGATCAATAAAGATGAATCCATATTTGCACCAACTCTAATCTTTCTTAGGAGGCTATAGCTCTTGGGGTTGGGCCCAACCCTAGTGCCAGTACCTCCTTTGTGTACTTTCATGTGTCTTTGCTGCATTCATAGAATAATTTCTGTTATTTAGGTTAAAATCTTGCTTTGTTACTTAGGTTGTTTTTGATGATTAAAATAGCTTTTCATACTTCAGGTTGATTTGACAATTTGGTAAAGGAAAAGATTTGAAAAAATGCCATCAAGCAATCCTTGATCTCATCTCTCCCTCCTTGGGACCATGAGCTGAGGCCAAGGCATACTTGGTGCCACAAAAACACTGTTTTTGCCTTTTCATGCAATTGCTAGTGTTAGATTTTTAGTTAGGAAAGTTGATACCAGTTGTACTTGCATTTTTAGAATCTTTTCTTTCTTAGCTTCCATAGTTATCTTGCATGATTTTCTACCAATAAACTTCTGTTCATCATGTTTCTGGTTTTTAGGTCAAATTAGGTCAAAATAGCTAGATCTTTGGTTTTACTAGTCTTTGTTTGATCAGTTTTGGAAAATAGTGTGCAGAACACCTGTGATACATCCCTGCCTACCCTTCCTCCATCATACAACCTACTCCAACCCCTAATCCAAGATTCCTTCCCTTCATTTGCCACATTTTCCCACTTTGCCCTAATTTCTACATTCTTGTGCAACATTTCTCCCTCCATCCTTGAACAAATCCAATCACCTTAATCACTCCTTAGCCTCATTCACCAGGTCCTAGACCCCTTAACATCCTTATCCAACCTCCATTTCCACTTTCCCACCGTTTTTCCACCATCAACCCTCCAAAATCCTCTTTCGGATCTTCCTGTAGAACATGCTGTAGAACCTCTGCAGACTTCCTGTAGAAGATCACGTGAGTATTTTCTCGAAATCTGATCACTGTGAAACTCTCTGGAAGGGTTCTAGGGAACCCTTAGGCCCTCTTCTCACCTTCCCAACCTCCTGCAAGTGCCCATTCCATTTCCTTTCGCCAGTCAACCTCTGCACAGTAAAACAAACAGTTAAAGCACATGCATAATAATTCTGCAAAATTACTCAAAAATACAAAAAGATGCTTTTTCCATATTTTCCTTCAGAAGTAGCTTAGTCACATGAATTTTACCTTTCCAAGAGTCAATGGCATCCATTTCAGCAGCTTTCATCTCTTTTCTTGCACCAGTAGAGTTAATGGGTAAAACTAGGGTTTGCTAGGGTTTGCGTTTCCTTTCATCTTTCATCTTCTTTCTGCCAGTAGAATAGCCCTTTTGAGATTAGCTTTCTTCCATCATGATTAAAAGCTTCTTCTAAGAACTCATAGAAGTTTTCTTGATCTCCTAGCGAACTTGTGCCAGCTGATCAAGTGACAGCTTGCAGTAAGAGCTAGTACTTGTGCATACAGCACCGTCGCTTCCAAGTTTGTTACGAACTACCGGGTTGATAAAATTAAAGAAGGGAGTCCCAGGAGTTGCAGCATCATTGCTGCAATACTGGAGCCCACCACATACCATCCACCTCCACCACAACCATAGCCTTAACCATATCTATCTCCAAGATCCACTCCAACTCAACTCCCTACACAACCATTTATGAACCTAAAAAATAAAGTAACTCATCCTAGTTACAATGTTGAGGTACAAAACTTCCAAACAATTGTTGGAAACCACGACAATACTAAGAGGGGGATTGAATCAGTATTGTTAGAATTTTACCAATTTAAAACTTTAGTTCACTTAGTGTTAAAACACTAGGACACCATAGAGTACTTTCAACAACTAATTAAGTAAGCATGACATGAAATAATCTTAGCAATCACAATGGAACACATAAGGAACAATTAAATTATTTAAAATTGCTCTTCAATTTCCTCACAAGGCAAGCTATAACTTGTTGTTACAAATATATGGCTACAACTAGGAGGAAGCTACAACTACCTGATTTATCAGTTGCAAGTGAAAGGAGCTACAACCCCTGACTATTTACCAACACTCATTGGAAGGAGCACCAACCCCTGATCTGCAAGTTACAACTTGCTTGACACTCATTGATTCATCTTTCATCCATTGAGTGTTTCTCCCCTTGAGATGTAATTCTCTTAGTTGTTTATGTTGATGTGGTGCTGATGTTTTTTGATCACTAACACTTCTTATTCATCAAGTACATCTCCTTTTACTTCCTTTTTTTGATCACTATGTATCACTACATGTATCTCTCCCCCTTTGAAATCAATGTAAAGATACCAATAAGCTCCTCATGTCACCATACTCCCCCTGTCAACAATATTTCTTTTTCATGTTGATGCTATGGACCTGGAAAATTTATTTGATATGCTAAAGATACACCAACTTCCTTTCTTCCTCTTGAGGGAAGATCTAGTGGAGGGAGGCAAGAGGAACAACTCCCAATCTTTGCCTAAAATACTCACATTATTCTCTAGGAAGTGGCTTGGTGAAAATATCAGCAACTTACTCTTTTGAGTGGCATACTCCTACTTCACAATATGATTAGCAACTTTCTCTCTTAAGAAATAATACTTGATTAGAATATGCTTTGTACTGGAGTGAAAAATTGGATCCTTTGACATGCTTATGGCACTTGTGTTGTCATAAATAATGGGAATAGGATGATCATAGAAAACTTGTACATCTTGCAAAGTCTGCTTCATCCACAATAGTTGAGTGAAACAAGAGGTTGCTGCAATGTATTCTGCTTCAGTTTTAGATAAGGAAATGGATGCTTGCTTCTTACTTAACCATGAAACTAAACATTCTCCAAGAAATAAAACACCACCACTTGTGCTCTTTCAATCATCAACATCACCTGCCAAATCAACAAAAATATAAATAGTTAATGAAAGATATTTACCTCTGGGGTACCACATGTTATATGCCTTTTTTTCACATCTAGTCATTAGGCCTTCAACTTGATCAATCAACATCCTTTGACCCCTTTTCATCATCCTTGCACAAATACCTAATCATGACTCATTTTAATCCCTGAGTTTATACTTGAAAACACCTTATTTCAGTCATTTAAGGACCAAAACACACTGGCTCCTTACTGGCCAATGTTGACTACTAGGTTTCCCTAATCTGCACCTGCGTTGATCACCAGCAGGTTTCTCAGTGTTGGGGTTGTGCTCATTCTAGAAACTCGGGAAAAAAAAATAATCCTGAAGATTCCTCTTCCAGAAGCTTCGAGGATTTGTTGTAACCATTTACCTCAGATAAAAATCTCAAATCCTATCCTATCCTACTTTAGATCTTTCATCCCTTATCCCTTGAGCTCATCCTCCCATCAAGAGTGGATCTCAAGCCAATATTGGTAAAAGGATAAGAATTCATGAACTACCTCCTTCACTTATATATTTACTGCCATCCATAGGCAAGGGGTTGGATTTTGGAGAGTGATTATACCCTTATGCAACTATTGTGAGAGATATATTTCCATGCATTAGGGTGATTATAGGTGCACTTTGTGATAAGGAAAGGACAACTCAACTTGGAGGAGATCTTCTACAAGATCAACATCTATTTTTGGTTGTAACTCACTCCATTTCTATTAATGCAAAGAGTTATTTGGTTTTCTATATATGATGTTATGGTTTCATATATTTCAATACCATGTTGATCTATTGAATAGAGTGATTATATGATGTTGCATATATTCCATGGATCGTTGGCTTATGTTATCTAGTTGTGCATGTTCTAATTATAGTGATCGGAGTTAGGATTGGAGCATTCAAGCCAAAAAAGGAGCGAAGAATACGACAGATTCCAAGTAGGCTTCATCTTGTTATCTATTTACTTTAAGGAAAACATTAGTCACTTTGTCTTTCTGTTGTTCTAGGTCAGTCCACTAGGCATAGGGAAGATACTTCTATCCGCAATCATAGATTCCGCATAACAAATTGGCGACCATACCGGTGATTAGTGTATTCCCTTGGTGGTTTCTTTGTCCATTGTGCTTTCCTTACCTCTTCTTTAGACCTTTGTTGTCGTATTTAGTCAAGAAAATACCTAGGAAGACCTTTCATTGAGTTTCTATTAGAATCCTTGTGTCAAAACTTTGCAACCCTAGACTAATGCACCCTCTAGTCATGTGACAAAGTGTTGCACCCAAGTTGAGCCTTATTTGTGCCTGCATTTCATAGCAATGGTGCCTCCTTTGCACATGCGTTGGCCCCTATTCATGCACAAGCTTACTTTTATATTTATTTTCTTTTTTATCAGCCTTGTTCCAGCTACTCTTCCTTAAGTCTTTGAGTGTCGTGTGGTCTCTCTAAAGCCTCCATTTGGTTTTATTTCGTTTTTAGTACCTTTGGTAAGTATTTTTTTAAATATTTTGCTTTGTTATTATCATTAGGTTATTTGAAAATTGGTTTTGTTTGATCATTAAGTTCTTAGATTTTATTTCAAACAAGCTTTTTTTGAAAAGTCTGTTTGAATGAGTGATTAGAATTTGCATCTTACTTTTCTTCATCTTCGAAAATTAAGTGACTTGAAGAGAAAAATATTTGCATTGGAATTTAGAGTTTTGTGTGAGCATCAAAATTGGAACAGTTGCATTTAAAAGGGAATTGAATTTTTCACATTCTTTGTTGCATAGTGTTTGCTACATACTCTTTGTATCTTCCCTTAGATAGATTTTCATTGAATGAGAAAGATTTCATTTCCTCATGCTAGTTTTCATTTTAGGATATTCATGTGACATTCGCAGTGAGTCCCAAAACTGAAACTTAATTGAATATAAACATTAAAATTTATTGAATCAACCTAAGGAGCATTTGTAACATTAAAACAAACATTTAGAGGTCTAGGCTAGAAATGTGTTCCAAGATCGTTAAACGTAGGGGTTGTATTTGTTTTCTAGTGTTGTATCCCAAGGGAGAAATCTCGTTCCATGTATGTGAGTGTATAGGATTGTTTTCCATGTTCCTTTAGTTATATTGGACGACACTCCATGCATGTAAAGTATATGGTAACACTCTCATCAAATGGTTACGCATTAGATAGCACTACTACGGACTGCACTTCCATGTACCATCGAGTATAGTTTGGAAGTACCCTATAGATTTCTATCCTTGCCATAGGTAATTGAGCAAGTCACCTTGTGTATCATGATACAATGAACACAACATTAAGGTATATTTCCTACACGTATGTTAAGTCCTTGGTTCTCCAAGGCGTATATTGCAATTCACCGTTGCTTGGTAATCCTTTATGCCTAGATTGCCCTCTTTTTTATTTTTTTTGTTTGTTGATTTCTAAAATTTTTGATTCAACATGGAAGAAAAAAATCCCCCACTGCGTCGTTTGTGTAGAATGAAAAATAAGCCTCCTCTTCCACCAAAGGCTACTCCTGTCCGTCATCAAAAGCATAAGAAGACGCAAACTACTGAATCAGGAAATTCGGGAACTATTTCTAGTCCTCCTCCTGAATCTGATCAACCAAAATCATCTTTCCTTTTGAGTATTGATCCCGAGATCACATCTACTCTTGCTGGTGAATTTGACACAATCGAAATAGAAGTTCCTAAAACTTTACTTCTTGAGGTTGTTGAACTGGAGGAACCTCAACCATCCTCACCTGTCACTTCGGGACCTTCCCCTTCTCTCCCTTTGTCTCAGTGATGAGCCTCATCATTGGGTAATTATATGGGCCTTAAGTTACCTCCTAGATTAGTCAAATCAACTATTAGCACAACTTATTACATGTTTTGATTATATTTTGTTTAATGAGACGAGTTAAAGTGAGATATTATGCCTAATGAACTAATATGCATTGAATGCAGGTTTGGAAGTGAAAATCAAGGAATTTTGGGAAAGACTAAGGTTTGAAACTCGAATGGGACAAGGGAGGGAGATTGTAGGAGGTAAATCCTCCTCATTTACTCCTTCCCCATTCGAATATTCCTCCATTAATCATACTAGCTCGGAGTGCAAGCAGCCAAGTCATGAAGATCAGAAGGCAGCCGAGAAAGTGATAGACATAGTTAGTTCATCTCGATTTTGGGAGCCTAGACTACCTAAATTTAAGGAAGTCATTGGGGACTTTAGTTGTATAAGTAGAGAGGCCTAGAGCCTCATTAGGATTCGAATTTTTGTTGTAAAAACTATAGTTATTTTCGAGCTCCATACTTGTGGAAGATTTTGATAATTTTTCGTTTTGGTAATAAGAATGAGCTTTTTCTTGATCCAACACTGAGTTAAATCAGAGGGCTGAAGCTCTTGGGTTAGAGCCCAACCCTAGCAGCAAAGGCTCCTCTTCTTGTATCTATATGCTTAGCTTAGTTTCATAGATTCATGGTTAAATTGTCTTTAGAAGTATTTCATTGCAAGTAGTGTAGATTTGATTAGTTGTTTATTAGTTTGCTTACATTTGTTCCTTACTCCAGTAGAAGGTCAGAAGGGATAAAATAAGCACCACAAAGCTGTCAGTAGGTGTCTTGGCCTCACTTCTTCCTTCTGGGATCATGATTTGAGGAAAAGACCCTTATGCAGCCCCAAAAAGACATATCTCCATTATTTTCATAAGATTTAGAGTTTACTGTACTTGAACCAGCATTTGATCAGTTTTGCAAGTGTAGGATTCAATCACCATGTCTTCTATATTCAGTATTATAGTAGATCTCATCCATAATTCCACTTTATTCAGCAAGTTTCCTCATGCATGAAGTAGATAGCTAGCTCATTAAATTCTGCTTTTCTAGCTCATTGGAATTCTTCTTGTTTACATGACTTTTTGGCAATTACACATGTTTGATGCAGAGCAAGTGCTTCGGAAGTAGAAAGATATCTCATATAAAGCAACCACCTTCCAACTTCATCCAACCATAGTCATACCTTGCTTTCACCAAGACCTTCACCAATTTCATCATTTTACATAGAAATTCTTCCAAGCATGTTGAGCAAATCTGACCATCTCCTAACCTTGGTTTTGAGTTCTGAGTGATCCCAGGCCTTTTCCCACTCCAATCCACCCATCAACCACCTTCCCTAAGCCTTCCATCACCTCCAACACCCATTGCTTTTCTCTCGGCTATATCCTGTAGAAATACAGGGAATCTTGTAGGTTTCTAGTACATCCTGTAGGATTTCTTGTAGTGCGTTGTTTTGAGGCTGAATTGAGGGAAAACCTCTAGGAAGCCACCCAAGGTCACCCAAGGGTCTCCCAAACCTTCCAACCATCTCCTAAACCTTCTAGCCATCCACCATCATCCCTAAGCAACCTGCCACATCACCAAAAGAGATTAGCTTACACACTGGATTTTTCATGAAAAGAATAAAAAGACAAAAACATATTTATTTCAGTCTTTTACATGCACAATAGTGATGTTTGATGTTTTTAACTTCCATGCTTAGGACAATAGCATTTTGTTCATTTTAATTTAGCATTGTTGCAAAGTATAGTTTCTTAGCAGTTAATTATGAAATGATGTGTCTTAGCATTGAATTTAGGTCCTTTTCATTATTGTTGTAGATTAGCTCTCTCCTAGAGTAGATTCCTCTTTTTTTCATCAAGGAACCAAGCTTCTTCTAAATCCATAGAAGTCTGGATTGAAAAACCTAGTGGTCTCTCACAAGCTGAATAGTGAAAAAAGGCAGAACCATCACTTTTACTTATGTATACAGCACTATCACCTTCAAGCTTGTGCAAGCCTAGGGTTGATAAAGTAAAGCTGGTAGCCCAAGAGTTGCAACATTCTTGCTGCAATATTGGTGCTCATCACTTGTTGGCACCGTTTTTTTTTTTTTTTTTTTTCTAGTTAAGACTAACCTAAGTACCCACGGGGGATTTGAACCAGTGACCTATCGCAAGGAGTGCCTTAAAAACGCACCCATTCACCATCAATCCAAAGCCCCGTGGGCACTTTTTGGCACCGTTGTCAGGGAGGAGTCTAAGTAATATGTGATTATTGCTTTCTTTCTTCTATTTCTTGTTTCTAATATTCTACAATTAGTTTCATTTCTACAAAAGTAATTTATTTTGCTTCCCTTTTCATTCTACATTCTCTGCTTTCCTTTCCATTTTGCAAGTAATATTTCAATTTAGCAATTAGTTTTTCATTCAGTCAGTAGTTTTCATTCAATCTGCAATTTTAGTTCTTCAAAGTACTTTCCAAGTTTGAAAAATACACAAAACCAAACCAAAAACATTTCCTTTCATGCCTCATAGGAATAGGGATAACTTAGGGAAATTTTTGCCAAATACCCCCACTACATCAAACAACCAACCTTCCCTCTTCTTCGGTGGCTGTGACCTGGAGGAACCCTTAGGTTAGCAACCAGACATATTTGAAGAACCTACAGGGGAAGAAGGAGAAGAAGAAGAACCCATTCCTACCAAACCAATGGCTGAAAACAAAAATGATAGAGGGAATAGAGAGAGAGTTGAGTGCGCCTCCCTCATCAGGGAAACCAATTGGGACACTAAGATGAAAAATATAAGCCTCTCTGCCCTTCCTCATTACCATGGCCTGACCACAGAAGATCTCGACACTTTCTTATTTGAGTTTGATGTCATATGCCAAACCTATGACTACACAAATGATGAGCAAAAGTTGAAATTATTTTCATCTATCCTCAAGGATACAAATTTGCGTTGGTTCATGGGTTTACCTGGGGCTAGCATCACAACTTGGGCTCAAATGAAGCAAGCCTTCAACAACAAGTATCGAGACTACTATAGGTCTAAGGATACTAAAGAGGAAATTTTTAGGATAACCTTAGGCAATGATGAATCCAAAGAGGATTATGAAGAAAGATTCCAGCTTAGTTACAAAAGGGTGAGGTTCACACTTGACCTTGAGTCACTAAAGCTGGTCTTGCTTAGAGGAGTAAGGGAAGATCTTTTGGATACCATACACTTGTTAGCAGGATATCAAGGCTATCTTTAGAAACCATTCTATTTAGCTAGGAAAAAGGGTAGGGGTAGTCAACCTATGGTCAGTACATCCTCTTCCAATTCTTCCATCAAGGGTGAAATTGGAAACATGCTGGAGGATTTCAAGAGTGAGATGTTGAAAACCCCTGCCTTACAGATGGACACTATGCACATTAAGAGAAAGCAGGAGGAAGCAGAGAGAGCCTTGGCCATTTTCTATCCTAGAAGCACCAGGAGGCACCCTAGGAATGAATGTCCATTGAATTCTATTGAAATTTTCTTAGCCTGTGAAGAAAACCACTCCACAGACAAGTGCCCTTCTTTGCCTAGACTCAAAGTTGTATATCGAGGAGCTGAAGGGGTCACTGAGTAGCTCTGCTACATAAACCAAAGGAGACCTCATGGGTGTAGTCCATACCAGCAGGGCATGGAAGGGTCATCCCAAGCATATTACAACCCCAACCAAACCACATCCATACCTTCTTGGGGACCCCCTGCTCATCCTTCTTGGTCTACACCTCCTCCTTGGTCCTTTGCAGCTCAGTATCATTCCCAACTAGCCAACCAGTCATTTCAACCATATGCTCTGCCACAAACTCAGTGGAATACACCTTCCCAGCGGTGGAGGCCCCAATACAACAATGTTCCATCTTTATTGCCTTCACCACCTACCCAACCACAACTGTTACACTCTGCCCCACCTAAACAACCCCAGATTCCTATCGATCCAAATCCGAACCCGTTCAACAGATAGGCACAACAAGTATACATTGGAGAGACATCATATCTAGCTTATGCTATGGAGATCGAGGAAATTAACCTGAGATATGGGAGAGTTCTCCCGGACAACCAACTTCCACCTTCACCTAGGGAGGTTGAGGAAGAAAGAGAGGAAAGAATTCTTGGAGTAATCAACCCTTTCCTGAGAGATTAACCCAACCACTCCAGCCTACTCCAGAAGAGACTGAACTTCTGGGATAATTGAAAAACCTATGTGTCAAGATTCCACTTTTCCAAGCCATTAAATATGTACCTATTTACAACAAGTTGATTAAGGAGAAGTTCTTTAAGCATCCAGGGAGGCGAAGAAGAGATGCCCTTACAATTAATGGCATTGGACATCTCTCTGACTTAATGATGGGGTAGGTAATTTGTCCAAAGTATTTGGACCCTGGAAGCCTTGTAGTAAATGTGCACATCAATGGCACCATTGTCCCACACACTTTGATCGATCTTGGGGCTGCCATTAACGTGATGACCAAGGACACCATGCTCAAGCTCAACCTCCAAGGTTCATTAAGAAATACCACAACATTTCTGCAACTTGCAGACCGCTCCACAATGACCCCTAAGGGGATTGTGGAGTATGTGATGGTCTTCATTGACTCTTGGGAGTACCTTGCAGATTTCCTAGTTCTCGAGCCTAAGGCTAAGCTTACTGGTTACCCTCTCATCCTTGGGAGGCCCTGGTTGGCCACTGCCGATGCTTACATCAACTGGAGAGCTGGGAATATGACCATCAAGAATGGTCATATATCCAAGAAGTTAGTCCTATACCCTCCTGCTGAGTCATCTCTAGAACATGATTTACCTTTATGGTTGGAAGAGGAGGAAGAAGATGAAGTTTATTCCGCCCAACTTTATACCTTAGAAAAAACCATGGGAGGAGGACAACATGATGAAGATGATTTGATTGAACACCTACTCGAAAGTCCAACTCCCAGTACAATGTCCTTAGAAGAAGTAGTAAAGGAAACCTAGAACAACCATCCAAATGATCTATGCTTAGCTGATTCTAACCCTCTCCATGTCAAAACAATAGAATTCAGCCCTGAGAGAACTTTGAAAATCAATCCATCTCTTTTTGTTCTCCAAGAGGAGAAGTTATGCAAAATACTAAAGGAACTTCTAGATGCCTTCACTTGGAGTTATAAAGAAATTAAGGGAGTGCACCCCTCAGTGTGTACTCACCACATTTACATCAAAGAAGGTTGCAAGCCAATCTGGTAACCCCAAAGGAGGATGAATCCAACTCTTAAAGATATAGTCAAAGAAGAACTGCAAAATTGCTAGATGCAGGATTCATTTATCCTATCTTTGACAGTGAGTGGGTCTCTCCTTTAGTATTAGTTCCTAAGAAGAAAGGTAAGTGGAGGATTTGTGTCGATTACAGGGAATTGAAAAAAGTGACAAAGAAGGATCATTTCCCTCTACCTTTCATCGACCAAGTGCTGGATGGCCTGGTAGGGAAAAAGTTTTTCTCTTTCCTAGATGGATTCAAAGGGTACAATCAAATCCAGATCAGCCCAAAAGACCAGGATAAAACCACCTTCATTTGTCCTTGGGGTACTTCCACCTATAGGGTCCTTCCTTTTGGCCTATGCAATGCTCCTGCCACTTTCCAGAGAGCAGTCCTGAGTATCTTTGCCGAGTTAGTCCATGATGTGGTAGAAATTTATATGGATGATTTTACACCTTATAGATGTAATTTCCAGGAGGCTGTGTCCAACCTAGGTAAAGTACTACACAAATGCATTCAAATGAACCTATCTCTCAGTCCTGAAAAATGTGAATTCTTGATGACTACAGGGACCATGCTAGGTCATTCAATATCTCATCAAGGACTGCAGGTGGACCCAAACGAAATTGCTATCATCCAAAGGGTCCCACCTCCTCAAAAGCAGAGAGATGTCAGAAGTTTCCTAGGATTAGCTGGATACTACTGAAGGTTAATAAAGGACTTGAGCAAGTTGGTCTCTCCTTTATTTGGGTTGTTGGCGAAAGACATTGAGTTTATATGGTCAAAATGTTGTCAAGATGCCTTGGACACCCTGAAGAAAAAGTTAACCACTGCACCGATTCTCCGAGGCCCAAATTGGGCCCTTCCTTTTTACATTCATGTTGATTCCTCACACAAAGCCATAGGAGAAGCCCTAGGTCATATAGATGAAAAATTGCCTTATGCCATTTACTTTATCAGTAAGAATCTGTCAAAGGCCGAACTAAACTACACAATGACCGAAAAGGATATCCTAGTTGTTGTGGATTCATTGAACAAATTTAGGAATTATATTACAGGCTATCAAACATTTGTACATAGTGACCATGCTGCAATAAAATATTTAATGAATGAACTCGATGTGAATGCTCAGATTATAAGATGGTTACTTTTATTACAGCAGTTTGATCTAACTATTGTTGATAAGCCTAGAAAGGAAAATGTTGTTGCATACTTTTTGTCCAGATTAACTTTTCCTACAAGTGAGGAGGGAATGGTTGATGATCAGTTACTAGATGAGGAATTATTCACCATTTCAGTTCTCTCTCCATGGTTTGTTGTCATAGAAAAATATTTGGTATCTGCACAATTCCCACCGAACTTGTCCTCCAAAGAGAAAAGAAAGATTGTGAGGAAGATCGCTCCCTTCACTTGGATTGGGGGCAACCTCTTCAAACTTGGCCCAGATCAAATCCTAAGAAGGTGTGTCTAGGAGGAGGAAGTCTTTGACATCCTGCTGACCTGTCATAATGGGCCTTGTGGAGGTCACTTTGTAGTAAAGAGGACAACATTCAAAGTGTTACAAGTAGGCTATTATTGGCCTACTCTTCATCAGGATGTGAAAAGATATACTAGTCAGCGTGATTGGTGCCAAAGGATGGAAAGGCCCGCTCCAAGAGATAAAATGCCTCTGTAGTCTGAAGTGACTTTCGAGCCATTTGACAAGTGGGGCATGGACTTCACTGGACCTATTGACCCTCCTTTCAGGAAAAAATAGTACATCATTGTGTGCACTGACTATTTGACTAAGTGGGCTGAAACCAAGGCAATTAAGGCAACAACGGAGGAGAAGGTAGTTGAGTTCTTAAGGGAGAATGTAGTTTACAAATTTGGGTACCCTAGAGAGCTGGTCACCGATCAAGGCAACTAGTTTACCTCCAACATGATTGAAGACTTGCTCAGCCAACACAAGATCAAGCATAAAACCTCCACTCCCTATCACCCACAAGCTAATGGGCAAGTGTAGGTGACCAACAAAGCGCTGGAGGGCATCTTTACTAAAGTGGTTAACAACAATAGGAAATATCGGGTAGATAGACTAGTTGATGCCACTTGGGCCTATAATACCGCCTGGAAGACCACCACTGGATTCACACCCTATGAGCTGGTCTATGGGAAAAAGGCCCTATTGTCCATTGAGTTTGAGTATAGCACATTAAGGATGGCAACCCAACTAGATCTAGATCTCAGCAGTGCACAAAAAGAGAGATTGCTCTAGTTGAATGTTTTATATGAGTTCAGAATGCAGGCCTGTTATAGACAATTTTGTGCCTTGCATGAATTGTCAATAATCCAAGGGATCCAAAGTCCCTAAACATGATGTTCCTACCCCTAGAGGAACAAGGTCAGCAAGCCAACAGCTCTCAGATCAGTTCTCCACCTGAAAACACTCAAAAACAAGCAATCCTGAAATCAAAGTAGGTGCTCCACTAGGCTTCTGCGCTGAAACTCAACTCCTCCATGGTGTACCTGCTTTGCAACGCAGGTAGAACAAAGGCCACCTGCACTGAGCGAGATGGGACAAGTGGCACAATGAGTCATTGCTCTGGAATCTTCCAAAAATGACACTTGGATCAGGGATTTCACCTTGTGATGAGTCAGAGGCTCTGTTTCTCCAAGTGGAAGCAAGGTTCTCCAAGTGGACTCAAGAACTGAAGATCAACTGAAGAGAGAGAGGACACAAGGCAGCTACACATCAGTTGCAAGCTGACTCATCCTTTCTCAATTCATCTATATATTGAGCTCTCTCCTATGAGCTCAGGGGGCTAGAATTTTGTGCAAAGTAATGATATGCTGTTGGTTTCACTATAGAGCTATTGGGTGATTGCTTGAAGGAGGTGAAGAGGAGAAATTCTTTCTGCTGGGAGGTGTTGCTGGATTGGAGCCTTCAATGATTGTAACACTCTCAGAACTTTACTTCTTCTATTAATAAAAGCTATTGAGGTTCTTCTATATGCACTTGTTTCAATGTTATGTTGTGATGATTGTATATTTGATTTATGCTAATCCTTGAATCAGTTATGATTGCATGCTTCTTGTAGTTCCCTTCTTGGTTATTTTGCAGGATCTCATTGTAGCTGAGCCAGGAAAAGGGCAAGGAGCTGGGAGTAAGCGAGCAAAGAGAAGAGTTTGGATTCGACATTAAGCGCAAGGCAACGGTTAGTGCATTTCTTCATTCTCTCTTGCTTTCATAAAGAAGTAAACCTTAAGTAGTTTTCTTTACAGTTGTTGCTGAGGTACTATCACCCTTAGAGTGGGATAGGGTCATCCGAGTCGGATACTTTTCCCTACAACAAACTGGCGACTCCGCTGGGGATCGTATCTGTTTGATTGGTTGTAGTATTTTGCTATTCATTTCCTGAACAAAAGAGTACCAAATCGAAAAGCTTTTGACTATATCAAAAGCGAAGTAGAGGGCAGCTACTCCTGCTCATTTCTGAGCAAGTTCATGATTTGAAGAGCTGATCTACAAGGATCCTTGTAAGCTCTTAGTGATAGCTTTTCACCTTCCTAATCATCCCTTTGAGTGTGCTTGACTGATTGTTTCTGATTTGAGCAAAAACTGTGCATTTTTGAGAAAATTATGACCCGGAAACTGTGAAAACGAAACTCTCGTTTTCCAAAGTAGGTAGTACACAGGCTACCTACTTTGCAACGCAGGTCCCGAAGGGGCTACCTGCGCTGAGAGCCAGTTTGGCTGTGCAGAGCCTGCGTTGGCCCAAATTTGCCTAGTGCATTTGGGGTTTCCTCCTTTCTCTTGCCTGTTTTCACTTAGTTTTGCTGCTAGGTGTCAGTCTTGTGCCTGTTTTGAAACCAATATTACTTGCCATCATTCCGCCTCTGTTATATATCGAAATTGTACTTGTTCTTTTGTATTTATTACTCATTTACAATTTCCCATAACGAAGGGTAAACTAGTCTTGCTTTTGGCCTCTTAGATCTGAACCTGTGTTAGGCATTTTGTTGGTCTAAAGAGTTAGCTTGTTTGTTGTCCATAGCTGATTAGTCATTTACTTTCGTCATTATGGTTTGATTTCATGCATTTCCAGTGATTAAGCAAGTGAATCTTAAGGTGTCTTTTGATTTTGGACTAGCTTGTTTACTTTCGCTTTAAATTGAAATCAAAGTTATATAACAACTTTCTTTTTGTAACCCATCCACATTAAGAAAGGGAAAAGAAAATACATGCATTGTGCATTTTGCATTTGACTGTTTGCATGACGATTTAGGAAATTTTGCATTAGTGTGTGCTCTATGATCTGTGAGAAAAGATTTGCCTTTCTTCTCCCTCAGTAGTTAAGATTTTCAAAGTTGAAAGATTGAAAAGTTTGCTTCTCATCTTAGGCTGCATTCAGGAATTTGTTACATACATCTCGTGGTGATCCTTAAAGGCAAACTGCTAAGCAAGATCAACATTAAAATAAATTCAATTTACATAACAACGCTTTGTAACATAACGCAAACATATAGAGGTCTAGGTAGAGACGTGTTCCAGCGTCGTTAAACTTAGTGGCTATCGATCTCTACGAAGGTGGGTGATTCCTCCTGAGAGTCGGTGACACTAATACGGACTTGTGCTCCCACGTACCGTCGCGTATATATTGGGAGACCCCTATAGGAACAAAGCCTTTATCCATAGGAAGCCGTGTCGGCCGCCCTACTGATCGCAATGCAGTGAACACAGCATTCACGAAGATTGACCACAAGTTTCGTAAAACGTATTCCGTGGTTTTGCGAAAGGTTTGGCACACCCTCTGCCTAGAACTCCAGAGCAGTTTCTTTTGGCCTTTTTCAAACTCTATAACTGAAAAAGTCCAACCGAGCATTTGTCACTTCGGGCTCGTTAAAACATCGAAGGAGACTAGAGTCATCTTTAGCTTTTTCTCGACTCTTAAAACATGAAAAAGCAAAGTTGTGTCTAAAGCGTCGTTAATAAAATTTATTTTAATCGGAACATAATCACCTGTTATTCCCACGTTGATCTTTCAGTTGAAAAGTATGGAGCCCACTAACCAAGGAAGTCACCTTGGTGGAAGTCCCAATCCCTTCTCCTCTTGGGGAGATGTTGGTGCGCCTCATATGGCCACATTGTCACTTCCAGGATTGACAATTGGCCTACCTGTATGGCTCTTTTCAACTAATGTAGTTCAAATCGCCACTAATCCTGAGCAGTCGAATCAACAGTCAGACCAGTCTAGAGCTACCCTCCAGCCTTCCACTTCTTACTCTTCCTCTGATCCTTCCTCTTCGCAAGGTAGAGCCGGCAAAAGTCAGCCTCCCAAAGAGAAGAAGGAAAAGAAGAAGAAGGAAAAGAAGCAGAAGGGGCCTATGGCGAAGGCGACTGGGGGCAAGCAAAAGACATCTGACAAAAATCCACACACTGCACCAACCGGGCCTAAATCGCCATGTGTCATTTGCAAAGGGACCCACTTCCATCGTGATTGTCCTTGTATTCCCCGGATACTAAGGGACTGGTCCCCCAGGTTGCACAATCCGGTAGCATCAACCTCTGGTAGTCATGTTGATTGCAGTCCATCAACTAGCGAGAGTGAAGGACGAAAAGGGAGACCAAGATCACCCTGTATGTTGTGTGAAGGTGATCACGCCATCCACCGATGTCCATTCTTAGATGAGGCGAAGAGAGTTTTGGAAGATCGTCCGGTATCACCGTTACGACTTCCTCCTGGATACCAAAAACTCGTGCCTAATCCCTCGATAGTTGAAAATCCAGCCGGCCCGCTCAAGTGGTCAGCTGAAGTGTCCGTCATTGAGAATGAACCAACTGAATCTAGACCAGACGAAAGTCTAAAGGTCGAAACGGCAGTTGACCCGGTTCTTCCTTCAGAGGTTTCATCCTCAAATGACTCCGTCATTGAAGATCCATCTTCAAATGACACCCTCACTGAAGAGGATAAGGATGACACCGTCCATATTCTTTTCATCAACACAGACTCTGACGAGCATCAGGGCAATGCGCCCATTCCTTTGTCGCAAGAAGGAACATCGTCAGGGTCGTATCCGGCCGTGTATTCGGTCCCACCACCAAGCAACCTAGTTGTATCCTTTGATTGGAATCAACTAGGCAGACCCCGGTTACCAGCCAGTATCCCATTCAGAATCATTGTCCAGATCTATAGAATGGTAATGGCTGGAACTATCATTGATGAGGGGGCATCTGTGAGTATCCTTTCCTCTATTGCTTGGAAAGCACTGGGTTGCCCGGCGCTTTTACCTGAGATGAGAAATCTATCAGGTTTTGATAAAGGAACCAGTCGCCCGTTAGGGATTATCCCCAATGTTCCAGTTACATTGAAAGGGAAGACAGTTCATATGAACATGATGGTCGTCCAAGGACCCTTGGTTTATAACTTACTCCTTGGACGAGACTATATATATTGCATGGAGGCAATAGTGTCCTCACTCTTCAGAGTTATGTGTTTTCCGCACGAAGGAAGAATGGTCAAGCTCGTAGACCAACTTTCATTTCCAGGATCACGCATCGCAAATAGTCAAATACCATCCCTTAACGGTTTATTCACTCAAGGAATGCCTCCACCCCCGGTTCTACTTCCCGATGAATGCGAGTGATTCGGAAGAAAGAACTGGGACCCAGGGGGCATGCACCCTGGCCTGCCTTGGGCAGAGGAAACCTTGGGTATAAAGTTGATTTCCGCAGAAGAATATGACTAGTCCGTACCCCGTCCGAAAGAAGGAAGAGAGGGTTGTTCTAGGATAAAATTCTTTTGTCAAAGTTATGTGAAGCAAAAGAATCGCTCCCTTTGTCTAAAAAAGTAGGCTCTCCTAAGGAGGGGATCTATTTGTGGCAGCAAGAAGGCACCATCTTTGAATGTCAAGCCTCACCCATTAAAACAATATGTTTTGAAAGAGAGTAGGGGCAGTCTTCAAAGAAAGAGAGGAAATTGCGGCAACAAGTAGTCACCATCCTTAGCAACCTAATGATAGACATCGCCGAGAAAAAGAGTTTAGTTTGCGGCAGCAAACAGAACCATTTTTCGGATAATAAGTAAGAGGCAGCGCCTCGAAATTATACTTTATAACTGGGGGCATGCGAACCTTTTGGAGTGCAAGCACGGGACGACTATTTATTTTTTAAATTTTTAGGTCCTCCCTTTAAACCTGTAGGTCTAACCCGTTAAACTCGTAGGATTAGCCGTTTCTAGCTTGCATAAAGAAAGGATGAGGGGCAAAAGTTAAAACTTGCCAAATTGGAGTAATTAGTGAGGTATCGCTCCTTAAATAAGATTACCTCACCTGAGGCATTCCTTGTATTATGACTGGTATAATCGAGCAGTTTTAGCAATGTTCATGCTCGTTAAAAAATAAACGCAAGATCCGAGCAGTTTTAGCGCATAGTTCATGCTCGTTAAAAAATAAACATAAGTTGTGAGCAATCTTCCCCTAGAGTTCAAGCTCACCCAGAAAAAATGAACCGGTAAATAACCTTGGTAAATGTAACCTTTGACTGCCATATTAAAAGCCCTTGGTCGTGTTTATATGCCATCACCTCCATCCGTTCATTTGGCCAATCGTTCATCTCCATATGATTGTTTACCTTCTTTTGAGGAACAGCTGCGAAGAGTGATTTCACTAAGCCATCCTTGTGACACTGCCGTGATTGGAATATTCCAACCTGTACCTGGAATCTGCTGCTACCCTGTTTATCACTCGTTCCTCAAAAGGCGAGTCTTCTTTGAGCTCTTTTCACTGACTCGTAAAATATGAAAAGTTTGCCGAGTTTTGGCCTTCCAGCTCGTTAAAGCGACCGGAAATTTATCCCTCTTCTAGATTTTAATCTTTTTGGACCTGAGGGATTATTGCACAAAAAGACCGAGCGCTTGTTTGTTCGGCTCGTTAAAAGTACCGAAAACTCATCCCTTCTGTATTGTTTTATACTTTTTCGGACCTAAGGGATTAGCTGACGAAAAAGGAATTCTGGAGTTGACTTTATGTACCTTTTCAGACTCTCTAAAAATGAAAAGGACCGAGTTATCCTTGTCGTTAGACTCGTTAAATTTATTAAATAGCGACAAACTTGTCTTTAGACGAGAACGAGTTTCCCTATCGCTAGGCTCGTTAAAACATAGCGATGGGCTTGCCCGAAGGGCAGGTTATAGAACAAGCATATGTTATCCTCCTCAAGCTTGACAAAAATAAAGAGGTACTGGTCAGCAATGACTGGGGAAAAATTGGGAGAACCACACAGCTTTAATGGTAGCAAGTCACTCTTGAACATGACACTTTGTCCTCCGTATCACATCGGGTTGGGTTGTTTCATTCACCGGTCTCATCACCATGGTCCTCGCCACACCATCCATAGTTGGGGTAATGCTACCGATCCATCACATCAGTGTCGTTATATGTTCAAGAGATGTTGTTCTGCAAAGAGTCAACCGTGCCCCGTCCACTGCCATACATTGTCCTTCATCCATTTCATGACCGCCACCCTGAATCATACATCACAGTTTGTTTTCACCTCATCACAATCACTAGCTCCGTTCCGTGTCAATGATGTGGGATTCATTAAAGCCCTCCTTTGACGGATCGCTCCTTGTCGACATCAGCTCATTATCCAAGGAGTTGATCTAGGAACAACCCCTTCAGTACTTTGAAGCTTGCATGCCTCAATGGCAAGTTTCTCACTTCCGGCGACAGGTATACATCAATGACCTTCGACCAGAGGATTTTGCATGGTGGTCGACACCAAGTCCTTTATTCCCACCATGTGAATTGTACTGCTGTACCTTGGGGGTCATCATCCTTATCGGTGATTCCTCTCGCGCTTGTTAACAGTTTACATCATTGACCGGTAATCAAGCGACGTCTTTCCATGTTCGACTTCAAGAAATTCTCACATGGATCGACTTGTACATCGAGTGAAGATCGGAAGAGATTGAAGACCCCGGATCTAGTTTCATCCATCCGGGCTGCGATATATATTCAGGATATAAAGACATTTGACATGTACATCATTGCAGCAGATGATCATCCTTCTCAAAGGATGATAATTTCAGCAGAGAATTATCAGTCTATCATCAGACGATCGTCTATTCTATGTACCAAAATGAATTTATAAAGCTGAGCATGGGAATGCCCGCCTCAGCTAGATCATGAAAAAGTATGAAAAATAATGTATTGTATTGTATCTTATTACAGGACACTTCTCAGCAGATTGAATGAACTTCGGATCCTCCTAATAAAGCATTTCACCCGATAAACGACCTCACACTTTAGGGGGCATCTGTTATAGACAATTTTGTGCCTTGCATGAATTGTCAATAATCCAAGGGATCCAAAGTCCCTAAACATGATGTTCCTACCCCTAGAGGAACAAGGTCAGCAAGCCAACAGCTCTCAGATCAGTTCTCCACCTGAAAACACTCAAAAACAAGCAATCCTGAAATCAAAGCAGGTGCTCCACTAGGCTTCTGCGCTGAAACTCAACTCCTCCATGGTGTGCCTGCTTTGCAACGCAGGTAGAACAAAGGCCACCTGCGCTGAGCGAGATGGGACAAGTGGCACAATGAGTCATTGCTCTGGAATCTTCCAAAAATGACACTTGGATCAGGGATTTCGCCTTGTGATGAGTCAGAGGCTCTGTTTCTCCAAGTGGAAGCAAGGTTCTCCAAGTGGACTCAAGAACTGAAGATCAACTGAAGAGAGAGAGGACACAAGGCAGCTACACATCAGTTGCAAGCTGACTCATCCTTTCTCAATTCATCTATATATTGAGCTCTCTCCTATGAGCTCAGGGGGCTGGAATTTTGTGCAAAGTAATGATATGCTGTTGGTTTCACTATAGAGCTATTGGGTGATTGCTTGAAGGAGGTGAAGAGGAGAAATTCTTTCTACTGGGAGGTGTTGCTGGATTGGAGCCTTCAATGGTTGTAACACTCTCAGAACTTTACTTCTTCTATTAATAAAAGCTATTGAGGTTCTTCTATATGCACTTGTTTCAATGTTATGTTGTGATGATTGTATATTTGATTTATGCTAATCCTTGAATCAGTTATGATTGCATGCTTCTTGTAGTTCCCTTCTTGGTTATTTTGCAGGATCTCATTGTAGCTGAGCCAGCAAAAGGGCAAGGAGCTGGGAGCAAGTGAGCAAAGAGAAGAGTTTGGATTCGACATTAAGCGCAAGGCAACGGTTAGTGCATTTCTTCATTCTCTCTTGCTTTCATAAAGAAGTAAACCTTAAGTAGTTTTCTTTACAGTTGTTGCTGAGGTACTATCACCCTTAGAGTGGGATAGGGTCATCCGAGTCGGATACTTTTCCCTACAACAAGGCCCTCCTACACACAGAGGTAACCCAACTTCAGAGGAAGATATGGCATGATAAGAACATCAAGGATAAGCAATTTCAAGAAGGTGATTGGGCTTTGTTATATGATTCTAGATATAAAGAATTTAAGGGCAAGTTAAGGACAAGATGGTTAGGGCCTTATGTTATAGAAATATGTCATGATAATGGTTTAGTGCAGATCAGAACTATGGATGTAGAGGCCATTCCTTTACTTGTTAATGGACACAGATTGAAAGTTTACAAAATACCATTGTCAAAGCAAGAGTTCATTGATGGTATCAATAAAACAATGATGGTAGTGGAGCAAGTCTCAACTCCTGCCTCATCAAGTCACTGAGAAAAAAAAAAAAAAAATAAGGAGACTCAAGTGAAAACCTCCATGAGGCACCTGAGTCCCACTGTTGGGCTAAAAACCTCTTGGGGCGGCCCAATGGTGTAAAAAAAGAAAAGAAAAGAAAAGCAGGAAATGAAAAGATCTCTGGGTGAAAACCTCTCTTGGGGCGCCCAAGGAAAACAGCTAGGATGAAAACCTCTTAGAGGCAGACTAGATGTTTTCAAAAAAAAGAGAAAAAAGAGAAAAATCATGAAAAAAATTGATTTGCAGGTGAGCAAGGAGGATGATCAGAGAACAAAGGAGAATAAAAAATGGACCTGTTCCACTCCCATTTTTATTTTTCCACCCATTTTCATTCATCACTCCACCATTATTTCATTTTTTTCAATCATTTGCTTCAGTTTACAAGGGGAATGTGTTTTCTGTAGGATCCTCGTAAACCTACAGGATCCCCCGAAAACCTACAGGATGATCCTATAGGAATTACAGTGGCTTGGGAATCCTATAGGAAGTGACCCTAGGGCGAGAAAATGACCTTCCATTTCAAAAAAAATAATAACATCCCTACATCACAACTTCATTACCATACCTATCTCCACCTTCATCACCCCTGCATTCACCATTAAAAATCAGTTTCAAAAAAAAAAATCACAGTCTTCAAGAGAAAACACAGAGAAAAAAAATGAAACAGAGGGTAGAAGGGTGAAGCACCTCAGTATTTCTCATTCTCCACACTCCTAGACTTCCTCTCAATCCATTTCATCATCCTCAAAATCCCAACAGAGGAAATGATTACAAATTCTGAGGGAGAAGCAACTACAGGACATCTAGGAAATCCTGTAGCAGCCTATCCCACAGAATAAAAATCATGGTTGCAGCAAGCTTCCAGCATGAAGATCCAAGGGCAGAAGAAGCTCCAAAGCAGCAGCAGCACCATTATCTTCAACACTAGGTACCTGCACATCAAGGGAACCATCAAAAAAATAAAATAAAAAGGAAGGAGAAATATCATTCAGCCAACACATAGCAAGCACCTCACCTCACGTCTTCAACAAACTACAACAAGGCATTAGCACCACAGGTAAGTATCTCGCTTCACTCTCTCATTTGCATAATGTAGTCAATAGATGTAAAGGTTATAAGTGAGTTCATTTATAAGTGAAAGGTGGCCAGTTAACTTGGCCACCTTCGTTCAGTCAACAAAGACAAAACAATTGGTCCTTGCACACGTGCCAGTAGTCAAGTCAAGAAAAGAAAGGAGAAGGACAAAGGCAATTAAGGCTACGAATGCATGAAGTGGGCGTTGATTATGAGGAGAGGGGAATGATGAGGTGGTAGTGGGGACCAATGGTCCAAAAATGGAAAACGTACCTCAGTTGCCAACACACCACCTCACCCAACTTGACCATAATAGGAAATAATCGTCAATCCGCATGCACTCATGCATTCATTTCCTCAAGGCTCACTCTAGTAATGTCGCTCTCATACCCAAGAAACCTATAGAAGAGGAAATTCCATCTTTCTCCTGCGTAGGACTTCCTACAGGATTACACAGGAAATCCTACATGATCACACAAGAATCCTATATGATACAGACAGATAGTCTATAGGATTGGCCGAGAGGAGTTTCAGAGGGGAAAACATGGGGGTTGGCTAAAACAAACACCATGAGGAGGTAGGCTCTATAATTACTTCCCTTTTTCCAAGTGAATTGAACAGGAAATCTCATAGTTTGAGTGAATTTGGCAGCTGTGTAAGGGAATTGTCTCCACAATTATTTTAGTCCCATTTACTTCCACATTAAAATTTGTATCAACCATCTCATCTCCTCAAAATTCACCAACCAAAATGACAGGGGGGTTTAATAGAAGGGAGCCCATTAACACTGTGAGAATCCACCAACACCCTTAGGTGTTAGAAATCTTCACAAGGCATAATTGGATGGGGTATTTTGAAAAATTAAGAGGGTTAGATGATGAAGTGGCCCAAGATTTTTCTCTCTCCCTCATTCCACTGACCAGAGTCGATGCCACTGTTGTGGTGAGAGGCCTCTCCATAGAGCTCACCCTTAAACTCATAAGTAGAATTGCCACACTTCCCCTAGGAGTGCCTTGGAGAAAGGAAGAAAAGGGAGATAGCCAGATTGCTAAGAAGAAATTCTTTTTAGAGGGAGAGGAGCCCATTGAGGACAAGAATGGTGTAAGAAAACAAGCCTACCATATCCCTGGAATGAGGTAAGCTACCACCTTATCAAATACATATCATGTGAGGGGAGGTATAGTGTGGTTTATGGGTATCACTTTAGGCTTCTTGAAGAATTGAGGTTTGAAGTAGAAACACCTCCTCACCACAGGTTCAACATACCATACTTCCTTCTGCAATCACTAATAGACACAAGCATAAAGGTACAAGAGGGAAACCCCCAACAGTTAGCTCACCATGGATTAATTAGAATCATTACAGAAGATGCCCTCCAAAACCTCTAAATTCGTATCCAATGGTCAATTTTCAGAGACATGCAGATAGAGGAGGATATCAAAGCTCTGACATATGATGTTAGTCCTACCATCAGTGAGAAGGATGAGGAAGAAACTAAAATAGATGAAGAAGAAGCAGAGAGGGATGAAGATGAGATAGACGAGGAAGAAGAAGAGGAGAAAGAGAAAGAGGATGATGAAGAAACAAAGGAAGATGTCAAGGAGGAAACTGAAAAATGAGATAAGGATCTATAAGGAGAAGAAGAAGGGAAAGACATAGGTGAAAAGGGAAATAGGAAAGAGGGGGATAAAGACAAGGAGGAGTCACCTAGGGTGTCTCCAGAACCCACTTAGAGAGAGGCAGTAGATGCCCTCACTGCTCTTGGCACTCTTATCAAACAAAAAGTCAAAAGACAGAAGTAGAACCCCTTATACTTCAGAATAAGGAAAAGTACAAGGATAAGGCAAGGGAAACCCCAAACTCCAAACAAAATTCCCATTGTTATTGAGGACTCACCTAAACAGCAGGAGAAAATGCCTCTTCCTATGAAAACACAAGAAGAGGTATCCTCAGCACAAACCTCCCCTAAGTCTCCTATCACCTATGTAAGAAGTATTGTAACTAGATCCACCTCATCCAAAGGAAAATAAATCCTACAGGATGCACAACAGGACCTACAGGAGGCAGATACAGTCCTACAGGAGACTCTGCTAAACCTACAGGAGACTCAAAAATTGGATAAGGAGGGAAGCCTGCAGCAAGAAACTAAAAGAGAGGACCCAGAGCTAAGGGAACCTAGCCCCCAACCTAACCTTGACTCCTACTACAGATTTATTGAGGGGGTCAGGGTCATTCCAGAAAAATTTTCCATTCCATTATTATTTGAGCTTGAGAAAGAGAGAGCCAAAACACATAGATGGATGCAGATTTCCAAGTCCAAGGGGGTGGAGGACATTGGTCACATGGAGGAGAAGCTCAAAGAGATGGGCAGAGAATTAAGTAGCTTGAGCGATAGAGAAGCCATAATGAAAAATCAGTTAGAGACAGAAAATGCATGGTTGAAAGGACAGCTACAAGAAAGAGAGAATCAATTGGCATCCATGGCCAACCTCTCTTTGGAAGCAATCTAGTGCAATATGCCAACTAAATCCTATGCCCTATACCTTAATGAATAGTGGTTGCAGTTCCAAATCAAGACCCTAGCACAGAGAGGCACTATGCCATTTTAGGATTATAGACAGTTCATTGATCTTTGTGATCAAAACACATTGGAAGATAGGGCCAAGTTGTCTGAGTTCTATTTGCATAACATGGCCTTAACATACATGATTGTATGGGACCCTAATGCCAAGCTAGGCGATTTATAGTTGATGGATTTGGCATCATGGATGAACCATGAGGAAGAAAGGGTTGCGGAAATGAAGAAGATATTAGCAAGAGAACAAACAGAGCCTCTTATGATTAGAGCTGAGCAGTCCAATCCAATGGCCCTCATCAGTACACATAATTTAATTGCAAATGATCCTCAACTTGCACCAAGGTATATTGCTACCCAAGAGAAAGCAATTACACATTTTTTGGACATGTTCAAGTTGGTAGGGGATGAAAACATGCAATCTTTTATGAGCAGATGGAACACATTTCCATACAATTTGAATATCAAAGAGTACCACTCTCCTTAAAGGATGAGAGAAGCACTGAACATGACACCCATCTAGAAGTAATACATTCAAAGGCTCAAAGTCAATTGGATTGGCTTGAGACTCAGTCCACCACTGCTCTTAAGGATGCTAGAAGGAAGGAAGGAAGAATAAGAAAGAAGGCAGTGGGAGGAGGTAGAAAAGAAGGCAGGATTCTATGCACAAGAATAGGAACCCACAATAGAGGCATGGGATGTTAGGGAGGCCCCTAGAGCTATGAAAGACATGGATATTGATTGAGTTTCTCAGAGGATGAGCAACACTTTCAGTACGGGGGTGATGATGAGCCTCATCATTGGGTAATTATATGGGCCTTAATTCACCTCCTAGCTTAGTCAAATCAACTCTTCTCACAACATATTACATGTTTTGATTATATTTTGTTTAATGAGATGAGTTAAAGAGAGATATTGTGCCTAGTGAACTAATATGTGTTGAATGTAGGTTTGGAAGAGAAAATCAAGGAATTTTGGGAAAGACTAAGGTTTGAAACTCAAATGGGACAAGGGAGAGAGATTGTAGGAGATAAATCCTCCTCATTTACTCCTTCCCCATTCGAATATTCCTCCATTAATCACACCAGCTCGGAGTGCAAGCAACAGAGTCATGAAGATCAGAAGGCAGCCGAGCAAGTGATAGACAAAGAGTTAGTTCATCTCCAGTTTGGGAGCCGAGCCTCCCTAAATTTAAGGAAGTTGTTGGGGACTTCTGTTGTATAAGTAGAGAGGCCTAGAACCTCATTAGGATTTGATTTTTTGTTGTAAAAACTCTAGTTATTTTCGAGCTCCAGACTTGTGGAAGATTTTGATATAATTTTCTGTTTTGGTAATAAGAATGAGATTTTTCTTGATCCAGCATTGAGTTAACTCAAAGGGGTGAAGCTCTTGTGTTAGGGCCCAACCCTAGCAGCAAATACTCCTCTTCTTGTATCTATATGCTTCGCTTAGTTTCATAGATTCATGGTTAAATTGTCTTTAGAAGTATTTCCTTGCAAGTAGTATAGATTTGATTAGTTGTTTATTAGTTTTCTTCCATTTGTGCCTTACTCCAGTAGTAGGTCAGAAGGGATAAAAGAAGCACCACAAAGCTGTCAGTAGGTGTCTTGGCCTCACTTCTTCCTTCTGGGATCATGAGTTGAGGAAAATACCCTTATGTAGCCCCAAAAAGACGGATTTCCGTTTTTCATAAGATTTAGAGTTCACTGTACTTGAAACAACATTTGATCAGTTTTGCAAGTGTAGGATTTAATCACCATATCTTCTATCTTCAGTCTTACAGTGTATCTCATCCATGATTCCATTTTATTCAGCAAGTTTCCTCATGCATGAAGTAGACATCTAGCTCATTAAATTCTACTTTTCTAGCACATTGGAATTCTTTTTGTTTACATGACTTTTTGGCAATTACACATGTTTGATGTAGAGCAGGTGCTTCAAAAGTAGAAAGAGATATCATAGCAAGCAACCAATTTCCAACTTCATCCAACAATAGTCATACCTTGCTTTCACCAAGACCTTCACCAATTTCATCATTTTACATAGAAATTCTTCTAAGCATGTTGAGCAAATCTGACGATCTCCTAAACCTTCTAGCCATCCACGAGCATCCCTAAGCCACCTGCCATATCACCAAAAGAGATTAGCTTGCACACTTGATTTTTCATGAAAAGAATAAAAAGAAAAAAACAGATTTGTTTCAGTCTTTTACATGCACAATAGTGATGTTTGATGTTTTTAACTTCCATGCTTAGGACGGTAGCATTTTGTTCATGCTAATTTAGCATTGTTGCAAAGTATAGTTTCTTAACAGTTAATTATGAAATGGTGTGTCTTAGCATTAAATTTCGGTCCTTTTCATTATTGTAGTAGATCATCTCTCTCCTAGAGTAGATTCCTCTTTCTTTCATCAAGGAACCAAGCTTCTTCTAAATCCATAGAATTCTGGCTTGAAAACCCTAGTGGTCTCTCACCAGCTGAACAGTGACAAAAGATAGAACCATAACTTTTACTTATGTATACAACACTGTCACCCCCAAGTATGTATGAACTCCGGGTTGATAAAGTAAAGATGGTAGCCCAGGAGTTGTAGCATTTATGCTACAATACTGGTGCTCATCACTTAGAAATAACCTTCAATCGTATATCTTAGACCTGACAGTGAAACTCTTCCATACGGTCTAGTGAGTATCGAAGAGATCCCACAATAATAGCTTCATCCCTCTATTCATGTTCAATGGAGTGGACTCCATTTTTATCAGACTGGTCCTCTTCCTCCTCATCAGACTCCAACACAAACTCCTTTACCTGATTCTTTTGACTCACTCGCAAATTTCTTGTGGATATCCTCATTGGGATTGTTAACCATGAATATATCCAATTTGACTTCCCAACCTGTGTCCACCACTATTGTTGAGACATCAAATGTTGCTTCCTCATCCATGTTTTCAAAATCACCAGAAGCACATCTGTATGGTGGCTAGTCCATTCCACTTGGCTATTAGTCTTTATATGGTACCTTCTCTGGTGCAACTTACAATCCATGGACCTCTCCCATGATTTGTATCTCCCAGATACATCCTTGGATTGCTTGCAAGACCAATGCCTGGGGACATCTAGATTTGTGTGTCTCAAATGATTTATAGGAAACAGGAGACAACACTTTTCTGCTATAGATACATATATTTATAGCAAATTGGTTGGTTCATTTATCCAAATAAATAAGACATGGATTTACTGGTACCTGTTCATAGGTTCAAATCTCAGAAATATGCAATAAAATAATGGAGGCCAAGTATTTCAAGGACTTACAACTTAATAATCTTTTGCAGGGTAGATGAGAGAGGACAAAGAGAAGGAGCAACCCATCACATAGAGCATAAGGCTTCAAGACTTCTACACTTAACACATAGAGCTTGAGGCATTAAGGATTTCTATACTTATTTGGTTTACAAGCATAAATACTGGATGAAGGAGGAGCTAAATGTTATGATTCATGGGTTGCAGATTTAAAGATATGATTTCAATAGTCCACACAGGTATATGCATCAACAATATTGAGACAAGTGAATCTGTGATATAATTACAGGCACTTGCATTCACATATAAATACAAATAAATCTATGAGGAAGCTTGAAATATTTATGGCAGCTATACTTGCATGAATATAGAGAAGATATATGAACACAAAATGGGTTTTAACAGAGGGAACACACACTGTAATTCTCGAAGAGGGAATCACCACCATTCCCTTGATATTCTGATAAATATGTGTTACAAAGAGATACAGTTTGAAATAACATGTAGTCTTTTGAATTAGAATTTTTGAACCTTTTCTAATTATTTCTTCCCCCTATTTATCTGGAGAGGGGAGCAAGAACATTCATTACAAAAAAAATATCTATGGTCTAGATTCAACTGTCAAGTAGACTAGCTGTATCAGTCACAAATGGCTCTATGGCACAAAAATATTACAAAATTAAATGCCTCCTTGGAAGGAAAGCAGATTGGAGGACATCAAAATAAATATTAGTCAAAGAGAAGCATTAAAATGTCTTAGCACCCATCCCGGTAATAGCTTTTGTTACAGATTGCAGTTGACTCACGGTATGGCGTCTCATTCTACTCAGTTGGATCCCATCACTTCTGATTTAATACTTGAAGGCCTTCCTCTGTGGAGTAGGAGTTGGGTTAACTGTAAGTGCCCATATTTGTGGTCCTTTGTTGTGTAGAGGGATGGGGCTCCATGTTGAGCCATTAATCTTCCTGAGTCCCACGTACTACTCCATTTTTGTGCCATGCTCCATTTAAGTCTTTAGCTGTTGGCCCATCTGCCCATTAAAAATCTGCTAGACACAACCAGAACTTTCAAAATCTTGGTGTCGTGTATTATGATGTAATAAGGATGACCTTTGAGCGCGGGCTTTTAAAAAAGGAACATCGTGAAATAGGAAAGCCCAGCTGCCCTTTAAGCCCTTACACTTTCAGCCCCTTTGTGCTTCTTTCATGATGTGATCAGGGGCTTGAACCAAGCACTTAGTCGTTCAGGCACTAAGGCTTTCAACTGCTGCTCGGGGGCGTTTTCCTTTATAATCTTGAAAAGCCTTTGATAGCCCCTTACATCGCATCAGCTGATATTCTGGATGCAAAAACCTTATGAAATATGACCTATGAAATATCGCATCCGGGGTCCTTTTTCTTTGTTACTCGGAATCCCGCATCCCGTCACTGAATGCACTTTTCCTTAAGTTTCCCCCTAGGTAGCTGCAATCGCTGATATGCGGGATGACATCATCATTGCCACATGTCACCCTATGAGTGGTGACACGTGTCACCCAGAAATGGCCCCATAATGCCCCTAAAAACGTTGAAACTGAGTGACACGTGTCATCTGCCACGTCAGCATCTGTATTGCCACATGTCATCCATACTAACATGTCATTTATGAAGTTAGCTTCCCTGTCAGCTCTGAGGACCAATCATATGTCACCATGTGTCCCACTGTAGGAGAGAGAAAAAGGCCTACCTGACCCTGCTTTTTGCAGGCATTTCCTTTGTTAATGAGTTTCGGCCCTCCCCGACAATTTTGCACTAAATCATAATATCACAACCCTGCAAGGTTTTTGGGGAGGTATCCCCTCTGTTCTTGCGATTGTCGATAATGTGGGATTGCGGGATGTGAGAATGCCCATCGCCGATATGTCATACTGCAACGTGGAGGAGAGAGAAAGGGGCGGCCCTACCTTGGTTTTACCATGTGTTTCCTTTATATTTGGTTTTCGGCCTCCCAATGCTTTAACACTAAGACGTAGATTTATCGGAAATTCTCCCCTCCATAATTCCTTAAGGATGGCCCATCAGGTATTGCGGGGGCCATGCAGGATGCGGGATTCAGGATTGTTATGACTGTGGGACTGCGGGGTATCTGACAATTGCTCATCAGGGCCATCTACGGGATACGAGACTATTGTGACTGCGGGACTGTGGGGTCTCCGAGTTGCGAGATTCACTGTGCTCGAGGCCCCCGACCTCCGATAAACAGTACCACCACGTGGAGGAGAGAGAAAGGGTCTGCTCATCCCTTTCTTTGCATGCATTTTCTTTATAAAATGAAATCGTCCCCTCCCCCGCTATTAACACTATCGACGTATACCCCCCCTGAATTCTTTAATAATGGCCCATTGGTATTGTGGGGGCCATGCAAGACTGTGGGATGCAGGATTTGGCCATCGCTAATCGCCAATAAGCCTATGAACTCCCGGGGCCCGTTGATATGTCCGATAAGGTGATGTGCGGGATAAAGGTTGTTATTTATTTTCTCTGTTATTCTAAATATCTGAATTAATCAACAGAAATTGTGATAAATAGGATTCGTTATCTAGAGCGCCCTATTTTGGCTGTTGTTAATTTTAATGTTTTCCACTGAAGTCGGGTCAAATAATTCTTAATTTCTCTTTGGTATCTATTGAACCTTACACTTCTGCTTTTCCACCATCCATTTAAATTCTAAAAAGATCCATTTATTGCAACCTAGCTTGCCCTTTGAGAACTCCTCTAAAAATTGATGAAAAACTCCATTTTAGTTTATAGACTCCATAACCCAATGGAATTATAACACTAAAATCAACCAAACCTTTCAAACAAAACAAACAAGTACAATCATAGCTAACCTAAAATTTATCCATAAAACAAAGCTAAATCAAACAGAGAGATCCCTCTCTAAAGCTGGTAGTGCTAGATCACAACATAGTGGTAACCATACTGGGGACCCAAAAATTTTAGGTTCCTAAGAAAAGTATATCAAGTTCTAGATCTATTTACTGATGGTGAACGGTGATCAGACACAAGAAGGTTGAATCATCCACCTGGCGACTCCACAAAGTTTCAGCTCAATTGGAAGAATCCACTGGCAAAAGAATCCAGAAATAAGGACATTCATGGCGACTCCACTGCTTACTGATCAGGTTGTTTCCTAAAAATAAGATGACAGGGTATGTGGTAAACCCTATATCTTGGGAAGTTATAAAAGAAATCAGTGATCACTTAGTAGATTTTCAAAAAAATTCTCTCATGTGAATTCTACCAAAAGACTTTGTTTAATTCATTATGGATCACAGAAGCTTGAATATAGAAAAAAAAAGATGAAGTCTTTTCGATGTCCATGCTTCATTGTTTGAGATCTCTCAAGTCTTCTCCTGAAGGTAAAACCTATTTTTTCGAATTAGTTGTTGAAAGGTTTGAAAAGGAGATTGAGCTTTTAGATGTTCAAATCCAATCATATAACTTCCAATATCCTAAACATTTCTTGGAAATTCTCCCTCCTCTCAAACGAGAAATAGTAGTGTTGCATGTTGATGTTGAAATTGAGCATTGTTTTGAGAGTAAATCAGATGACTCATATCAGAAACTGTATAATGATATGGAAAGCATATGTGGAATACCAAATCATGACCATAAATTTTCAAAATTCTTTGAGCATCAAGTAATAGGTCACGTCTTTCATGATCCCATAGCTATCTATATGGAGAAGTTTTTCACTGCAGAGTCCCAATCAGTTTCTAGCCCCTCCCCTATTTTCCATGATTCCAGAGCTCTCTGTCATAAATATCAAGCTGATAATTAGTTTTTAGTGACCTTACAAGCTCTAGTTCTGATTCTTCTTAAAGATAGTGAAGGAGCCAAGGTATTGGATCAGATTTTTGATTGCCTATATTGGATATTTTACATTGTGTAAAGTCAAGCATTTGGTGTTTGAATAGGATTGTATATACATAAATGAGCTTACATGCTAAGCATATTTTCCACATTCATATTTTCAGTGTGCAGAAATGATTTCAGTTATTAGTTTGCAGTATAGATTTCAGTTTGTAGTTTCAGTTCAGATTTTAGTACACAGATTAGATTTATATTTAAACTTTTGAAAAAATGACTAAGGTTTTGAATTGCAGAGGTTTTTTATGACAGAGAAATTTGCAAATTTGGAATTGGCCTAATGGATCAGGCTACTATACTACAGTGTTCTTGCCACTTCACCAGGGAGTGCCAACCCTAGCTAGAGCCATTATTAGGGTCTTATAATTTTTATAGGATTTCTTGATTGTAGCTGATCATTATTATGTTTGAGATGTTGTAAATAATATTTCCTTCTGCATATTATTTCCAAAAAGACACAAAGTACCAATATTTAAGGAGAGTTTTACATGTAAATGTTTGGACCAGATCAGACAACATGTATTTTCATCAGAAAGATTTCAGAAACAACTTTCCAAAAATATATCATACACTCAAATCCAATTCCTAGTTAAAAAGAAAGTGCAAGTTGAAGTCTGCACCAAAAAAAAAAAGAAAAAAGGGCACATATGGATGTAGTTTTTTTTTCTTATATAGTTAAACCACACTGCTGTCAAAATGTCGGGATCATCTGACCCGCATGATCCACGACCCTCATTCACTTTTGGCTCCCTCTGTCCGTTCTGCCTTTATTGTTTGGGGGGGGGGCGGGGGGTGTCTAGAAGATATGTTTCTTCCACCAGGCCCCATCCATACGTATCTTATCCCCAACATTTTTCACCCCCACCCCCATCGAATACCACTTATGACCTTATACCCCCTCCGAAATCCACCAACCTTCTCCCCCTCTCTCGCACACTCCCTTTGACTCCTATCCCGACACCTGGCAATGTCCATTACGTGATTAACATTTGACCTCACTATTACTCCCATGCCACTCACCACCTGCCACTTGAAATTTTGTCCCCACTCACCTCCACTTCATGTCTCCACGTCATTCCCCACCTCCATGTCACCTCCCGCTTCCACGTTATATGTTTGTATCATGGCTAAGTAAAACTACGTTTTTTCCCTATACAACACTGTATTTTCAAACGTGGTTTACAAAAAACTGAGAATGTATTTTCAAATAATTAACGAGTTTTTTGTTCCTAACATCCTCTTGTAAAAATTCCTCTCCCAGGTTTCTAACGTCTATTATGGTTTGGGAGATGTTAATGATTCTTTGATGGCATATTTTCAACAAATTTCCTCTTTCAGTCACCTTTTGGCAAAGAATATTGTGGATAATTAGAGATTAATATTGGGAAAGGGGAAAAGTTTTTGGTTCATAAGAGTCCATAATACAAAATCCTATCTCACTTTTCACACAGGTGTCAGGGATTGAGAGATAGATTCTCATCGTTTTAGTCTACGTTTCTGATTGTGCACTGTCATGTTTTAGTCACCATTTTACAAAGCATATTGTGGACAATCCGAAATGAAATTTGATAAACTGGAGGAGGTTTTGTTTCCTCAAATGCCAAGCTACAACAACCTCTCTCAGTGGTCTAACATAGATAATGGTTTAGGATATACAAAGGTATTACAGGACCCTATTTTTCATCATTTTGAGAGGAAAAATCTCAAAGGCAGTTAGTGACTTGGATGCCACCTCATCAAATAAGAGTTTCTATCAAATTCGAATTGCTCTTCTTTGTCGCCAGAAATCCACAAAGATAGTGCCAAGTAGATTCATTAGTTTTGAATGTCCTATATTTTAGTTCTATTTTTGTAAGACAGTTTGAGATATTTGTAAACAAATCTTGATACCTTTTGAAGATATTTTAGTTTAGAATTTGTATACATACTTCACTGTTTGAAGTATTACATGTTGATTTCCGAAGGTAATTTTTTGCTGCATATTGTAATTTTGAAGTACTGGAGCATCAATAATACAGGGACCTTTCACAGGATTCATGTGGTGTGTTAAATGGTGATGTACCTCTTCTGTTTAGTTGTGTAAACGTTATTATTTATTTTCTCTATTATTCTAAATATATGAATTAATCAACAAAAACTGTGATAAATAAGATTCATTATCTAGAGCACCCTATTTTGGCTATTGTTAATTTAATGTTTTCCACTGAAGTCGGGTCAAAGAATTCTTAGTTGATCTTTGGTATCTACTGAACCTTACGCTTCTGCTTTTCCACGATCCATTTAAATTCTGAAAAGATCCATTTATTGCAACCTAGCTTGCCCTATGAGAACTCCTCTAAAAATTGATGCAAAAATCCAGTTTAGTTTATAGACTCCATAACCCAATGGAATTATAACACTCAAATCAACCAAACCTTTCAAACAAAACGAACAAGTACAATCATAGCTAGCTTAAAATTTATCCATAAAACAAAGCTAAATAAAACAGAGAGATCCCTCTCTGAAGCTGGCAGGGCTAGATCCCAGCTTCCAAAGTGGTTTTGATGTTGTCCTATGTGTTTACTCCCTCAACCTCAAAAATACAGAATGCCAACATACTGTCAACCATATTGGGGACCTGAAAATTTCAGGTTCCTAAGAAAAGTATATCAAGTTCCAGATCTGATTACTATTGGTGGATAGTGATCAAACAAAAGAAGGTTGAATCATCCACCTGGCGACTCCACAAAGTTTCAGCTCAATCGGAAGACTCCACTGGTAGAAGAATCCAGAAACCAGGACATTCATGGCAACTCCACTGCTTACTGCTCAGGCTGTTTCCTAAAAACAAGATGATAGGGTATTGGTAAACCCTATATCTTGTGTTATAAAAGAAATTACGGATCAGTTAGCTGATTTTCAAATAGATGAAGTCTTTTAGATGGTTGTGCTTCATTGTTTGATATCTCTCAAGTCTTCTCCTGAAGGTAAAACCTGTTTTTTTGAATTAGTTGTTGAAAGGTTTGAAAACGATATTGAGCTTTTAGATGTCCAAATCCAATCATGTAACTTCCAATATTCTAAATAGTTCTTGGAAATTCTCCCTCCTCTCAAACGAGAAATAGTAGTGTTGCATGTTGATGTTGAAATTGAGCATTGTTTTGAGAGTAATTCAGGTGACTCATATCAGAAAATGTATAATGATATAGAAAGCATATGTGGAATACCCAATCATGACTATAAACTTGCAAAAAACTTTGAGCATCAAGTAATAGGTCACATCTGTCATGATCCCATAGCTATCTATATGGAGAAGTTTTTCACTGCAGGGTCCCAAACAATTTCTAGCGCCTCCCCTATTTTCCATGATTCCATAGCTCTCTGTCGTGAAGATCAAGCTGATAATCAATTTTTAGTTCTGATTCTTCTTAAAGACAGTGAAGGAGTGAAGGTATTGGATCATATTTTTATTGGCTGTATTGGATATTTTACATTGCATAAAGTCAAGAATTTAGAGTTAGAATAGGATTGTATATACATAAATAAGCTTACCAGCTAAGCATATTTTCAACATTCAGATTTCAGTGTGCGACAGTGATTTCAGTTGTTAATTTGCAGTTTTACAATTTGCAGTTTTACAGTTTGCAGTACAAAGTTCGGTGTGTAGATTTAGTTCAGATTTCGGTACACAGATCATATTTTTGTTTAAATTTTAGGAAAAATGACTAAGGTTTTCAATTGCAGAGGTTTTTTATGACATAGAAGTTGCAAATTTTGGATCAGCGCAATGGATCAGGATACTAGTCTACGGTGTTCTTGACACTTCACCAAGAAGTGCCATCCCTAGCTGGAGCCACTGTTAGGGTCACATAATTTTTATAGGATTGCTTGATTATAGCTGATATTTATTATGTTTGAGATGTTGTAAATAATATTTCCATCTACAAATTATTTCCAAAGAGACACCAAGCACCAAAGTTTAAGGAGAGCTTTGCACGTAAATGTTTGGATCAGATCAGACTGCAAGTATTTTCATCAAAAAGAGTACAGAAGCATATTTCCAACAATATATCATACTCTCAAATGCAATTCATGGATCAAAAGCAAGAGCAAGTTGAAATCTGCACCACAAAACAAAGCAGAAAGGCCACAAATGGATAAAGTGTTTTCATATAGTTCACACTTTAGTTTTATCCTAAGTTCAAAGGAAAAGTGTAATAAGGTGCATATGGATGAAGTTCTTTTATCTTACATAGTTAAACCATGGTGCTGTCAGAACATCGGGATCATCTGACCCACACGATCCATGACCCTCATTCACTTTTGGACCCCCCTCTCCATTCTACCTTTCCCGCTGGGCGGGGGTTTGGAAGAGTTGTTTCTTCCACTGGACCCCATCCATACGTGTCTGCTCCACAAAATTTTGCACCCCCCCCATACAATACCACTTATCGCCTTATATCCCCTCATAAATCCGCCAACCTTCTCCCCCTCTCCTGCTAGCTCTTCCTGTACACTCCTTTCCACTCCTATCCCGACACCTGGCCATGTCCATTACGTAATTAACTTTCAACCTCACTGTCACTCCTGCGCCACTCACTGCCTGCCACTAGAACTTCTATCCCCACTCACCTCCACTTCATGTCTCCACATCATCACCCACCTCCATGTCACCTCCCGCTTGCATGTCATATGTTCGTTTCATGGCCAATTAAAACTACGTTTTTTCCCTATAGAACGATGTATTTGCAAATGTGGTTTACAAAAAACTAAGAATGTATTTTCAAATACTGAAAGAGGTTTTTGTTTCTAATATCATCTTGTACAAAAAATTCTCCCAGTTTTCTAACAGATTTTATGGTTTGGGAGATGCTAATTTTCTTTGAAGGCATATTTTCAAGAAATTTCTTGTTTTAGCTACCTTTTTGCAGAGAATATTATGGATAATCAGAGATGAATATTTGGAAACGGGAAAAGAATTTGGTTCATAAGATTTAAAAATAAAAAATCCTATCTGACTTTTCATACAGGTGTTAGGAATTGAGAGATACACTCTCATCATTTTAGTCTATGTTTCCAATTGTGCACTGTCATGTTTTAGTCACCTTTTTGTAGAGCATATTGTGGACAATCCGAAATGAATTTTGATAAACTGGAGGAGATTGATTTCTCCTCAGAAACTAAGCTACAAAAACCTCTCTCAGTTGTCTAACATATATAATGGTTTAGGATATACAAAGGTATTACAGGACCCTATTTTTCATAATTTCGGGAGGAAAAAGCTCAAAGGCAGTTAGTGACTTGGATTCCACCTCATCAAATAAGAGTTGCTATCAAATTCGAATTGCTCTTCTTTGTCGCCAGCAATCCACAAAGATAGTGCCAAGTAGATTCATAAGTCTTGAATGTCCTATATTTTAGTTCTATTTGTGTAAGACAGTTTGAGATATTTGTAAACAAATCTTGATATCTTTTCAAGATATTTTAATTTATAATTTGTATAAATACTTCATTGTTTGAAGTATTACATGTTGATTTTTGAATGTACTGTTTTGCTGCATATTGTAATTTTGAAGTACTGGAGCATCAATAATACAAGGACCTTTGACAGGATTCATGTGTTGTGCTAAATGGTGATGTGCCACTTCTGTTTAGTTGTGTAAACGTTGTTATTTATTTTCTATGTTATTCTAAATATCTAAATTAATCAACAAAAGCTATGATAAATAGGATTCAATATCTAGAGCACCCTATTTTGGTTGTTGTTAATTTTAATGTTTTCCACTGAAGTTGGGTCAAAGAATTCTTAATTTCTCTTTGGTCTCTATTGAACCTTACACTTCTGCTTTTCCACCATCCATTTAAATTCTAAAAATATCCATTTACTACAACCCAACTTTCCCTGTGAGAAATCCTCTAAAAATTGATGCAAAACTCTAGTTTAGTTTATAGACTCTATTGTAACATGCATCGTTCATTGTCTATAACATTCAATTTTCATTCGAGAAATCTTCGAAAATACTTTCAAAAAAGAGACAAAGCAAAAGGAGTGGTATATCAGAATTCAATGGTTATATGGGCGCATGTATATATAAATCACAAAACAATCGCAAAACAAAATACAAAGGAAATTATGGAAAAGGTCGAATTTCAAAGAAAACAAGTGCTAAAACATTAACACCGGACCCGACATATTATATGTTGCATTTAAAAGTTCGGCATATCCGCAGTATGGATGGTTGCCACCATGGATATGCGCCAATTGCGATTAGCGATTGGGTTCCAGAGCCGAAAGTTTATATGCCATATTTTGTAACATCGGCAGGTCTGTGATAATATAAAATGCTTATATTATATACATATGCCCCCGCCGATTGCAACTTGGGTTCTGGACCCGAAATGCATATAGGTTATGTTTTATAAACTAGCGGGTCCACATTATCGCATAAATTCTTAATATATATGCAGGTGGCTATGCCGATTGCGATAGGGGTAGGCTGGACCCGAAAGGTATATACACCATGGTTTAAAGTTCCGTCGGGTCCGCCATGCCACAGAGCCTTGAACAGTAAGAACCGCCGATTGCGACTTGATATAGCGGACCTGAAATATTATATATCCTGTTGTAAAGTTCCGACGGGTCCGCTATATTGAAAAGTCTTCATATGCTTTATAATCATGCATTTTTAATTTATTTCTATTATAAAGGGGACTATAAAGAAATAAGCACCGATTGTGATTTATAAGGGGAAGTCAATGTTAGGCGGATGTGATAGGTTTATTAAAACAGGTTAATCCCTTTCTAGTTCTGCTTTGACTATTTTGCATTGGTTTTGTTGTGTAAACAGGAAAATCAGTGTTAAAGCCAGATTTAAAGAAGAAGGCAGTTGGTTGAATTTCTTACTATTCTGGCCAATCGAAATGCATCAAATGCATGCGTAAGCCAAGTTATGCATAAATTAAACACAGGTTTGTTATGATTAAAGCAGGTTAATTACCATTGAGGCACCTTCAGAGGAATTCAACAGTGGATTAAGCAGAGCGAGTCAGCAGTTGTCATCTCCTTCTAAATTCAGTTTTGTTCTTGCTATTTCATGTTCTTTGAGGTGTTTTACCCTCTGTAAATTCTGTAGTAATTTTATTTCATATAGTTAGAAAGCAGTTAGATAGGTTTCAGAAATCAATAACTATTCCACAATGTATAAAAAGTGGAAACATTTACGAAGAAAGGGTTGGAATTTTGGAGAACCAGGCCATTGTATTTCTGATAACATCATTGATTAATGAAACAACCAAAAGTTTCCAAGAGTTGTTACATATAATTTGTAAGTTTCACTATCATGTGTCATGCAATGTTTTCTTCTTTTTAAGTGTAGTAATGAAGCTACAGGGTAAAATCCCTTAAAGAGCACTCCTATACTTAAAGTCCTCACTTCCTTTCTAAGTTGTAGATAGTAATTTCTGTGAAAGACCAACATATTTTCTATGATTTATTTCTCATGATCATAATTCCTCTAAGTTACAGATAATAGTTCCTGTGAAAGATCAACATATTGTCTTTAACTTCCCTTTCAAACTTTCCTCATTCATCGTTTATATTTAGCAACAAATAGCATTCTGAAATGTTCTTGTCATACATGTACTAAGAGTCTAAGGCCAAGTTTTCCAAGTCCTTCATTAGTGAATATGATAAACAATAAGTGACAGTAAATAATCTTTATTAATGTCTTAAGCACAATTTCCTTATAGCCAGGAAATTGGTTTCTTAAGGAACAACAGACTCCATAACCCAATGGAATTATAACACTCAAATCAATCGAACCTTTCAAATAAAACAAACAAGTACAATCATAGCTATCCTAAAATTTATCCATAAAACAAAGCTAAATCAAATAGAGAGATCCCTCCCTAAAGCTCGCAGGGCTAGATCTGAGCTTCCAAAGTGGTTTTGATGTTGTCCTATGTGTTTACTCCCTCAACCTCAAAAATACAGAATGACAACAAGTACTTTATTAACCATTAAACAGTAACCATGTGCAGTAATAGTAGAATAAACCATCACACATAGGCAACACACATGAACACCAAGATTTAAGGTGGAAACCCAATGTGGGAGAAAAACCACTTGTTGTTGTCGTCTCTACCTTATTTTAATATAAGAAAAACTTGTTTACAATTTTTTACTGGCGCAGACTCATACCAGTACGCAAGCACCCACCTACAGAAGCCTACAACCTTCTCTCGTTGTCCAGCTTCTACTGGAAGGGAGCTACAACCCCCTAGCTTTTGTACTAGCTGATATGTTTACTAATACTTAGGCACCGACCTACAGAAGGCTACGACCTTCACTCTTCCTCCAGGGACCGCGTTTCATAAATTTTCAGACTAGATACTCCTGGTACACATCAACACAATATGAAACCACGTTTCATCCAATTTTCATACTGGACCCATCAGTGACATTGAAGCTCAAAATCAGTTACCACTATAATACAAGCAATCACTGAAACTCGTCAACACTAAAGCAAATCACAATCAATAAATTTGAACAATCATATCACTATCACCAAAACACAAAGTTGAACTCATAACTCTGCATCAACAACCAGAATCATCTGCAACTTCAAAGATCATATGTCAGAATATATTCACTACTTAGAAGTACCAAACCTGCATGTATACGCACCTTCACCAAGGTGAACCAGTGTATAGATCTGCAAATAATAACTTACAACTTCGCAACTATTCTAGACTTCAGACACACCCAGATCATAATATTTAAGGAATAAAACATGTGTTAGCATTCAGATCTAGCCCAACCATTATCAGATCATATAATAATAGGTCATTTTAGGTCTCATGATCCTGATCCAACAATGTATCCAAAGGTGCACAAGATATTTCAGATCATATCATAACCATAGCCCTTGTAACATAAAATATACTTCAGATAGAAGAATTCATGAAAACCCTTTCACTCTCACAATTATCCCTTTGATCTTCTCCTCCTTATATAGTTTTAGCCTTTCTCAATACCTCGGACCAAAACATTCTTAGAACCTATGGTATTCTTAGATAGGATCAAGTAACCATTATTCCGCTCAATATTGTGGGCTAATACCATGGTATGGACCCTTGGTATTTTTTAAATTTTGCTTGATTTTCCAACCCATACGCACTTTTCCTCTTGTTAAAGCGCGTGCATAGGTATACGCTCTTTTTGTTTTGTGAACCAGCTTGTATACACTACTTCGACTAGGTGAACTAGCGTATACTTCTTAAAACATTCTCTTTCTTCAATCTCTAGAGTCTGATTTGTAATCCTTTGCTATTACCTCTGAATTTACTTGTTGCACTGTGAACTACCAGCATACATCACTGATTCATTTCTAGGTATCATATATGTGAGTTGTCATCAAGGATAACACCTATTTCATAATGCCAACATGGACGTAGTTTGTGCATGTGAAACAATACGCTGGGAAGATACCATTATACCTGGAAGGATGCCTTCTACGCTAGGATGAATTTTGAAAGTTTCGATTTGCTTGGCTTAAATTTTTCTTTTGTTGCTGATAATATTTATTGGTCTAGTTTTTGGGTTGCATATCTCCCTTTTTTGTTGTGCAATCCCTTCGTTTTCTGTTGGACAAAAGGTAATATCCTTCTTGAATTTTAGATCTATTATTTTGTTGGACTCAACTTCAAATCCTAGGCCAGTTCGATTTGAATAGATTTGTTGTGCAAACAATATTTCATTAAAAATTTATTGTCCCTTTACTGAATTTCTAGTTGAAACTTAGTTGTTTTTTAGATTTCTCGAGCTCCTTCTTTAGCAGCACAATTTCTCCTTCTAGCCTTTCACATGCTTGAACATTTTCATTTAGTTGTTGTTTCATGGAATCTTGAATCTTCTTACCATCTTGTACTTGCAAGAGAAATGGCTCAATAACCTCATTTTTATCCTTATCAAAGACTCCTTATGGGATTTTTTTTTCTTCCTTAGCCTCTCTATTTATTCAAGTGCACTTACCAACTCTCCTTCAAGATCTACTTCTCTCTCTTCATCATCATAATTAATAGCCTTGACTTGCATATTTTCTATGGCCATCAACATAAATTCTATATGACTCTCATCATTTCTGTCCTCATCTGAGGATTGGCTAGGTTCACTTTCCGAGGAGATCTCTTATTGAACATAAAAACCCCTATTCTTAGCCTTCTTTCTGTCCTTTTGAAATTTTTTGAATATTTCTTTAGAATCATAATCTTTCTTCTTTTTCAGGACACTTTGATGCATAGTGACCAACATTTCCATAATTAAAACGCTTAAAGGGTAGCTTATGTTTATAATTTTTGATCCTCACTTGAACTTCATCACAAGGTTGGATTCTTATTCATATGATTCACAACATGATTCATCATTCTCTTCTTTTGACTTATTTTCTATGTTGAAGGCTAATTCTTTGGCTACAGACTTGCCTTTAGAAATCCTGATCTAATAGGTAGTGAGTATACCAAGTAATTGATCTAGACTTGTAGAGTTTAGATTAGACATTTCTTCAATGGCTGACACCTTGGGATTAAACCTTTCAGGAAGATATCTTAACACTTTTTTAACAACCTTATCTTCATCTAGCTTCTCATCAAGCCCTCTTATAGTGTTCACAACTTCATCAACTCTTAACAGACACTTTGCAATATCTTCATCATGCATAGTTAAAGACTCAAACTCATCCTATAACCTTAAAGTTTAGATTTCTTTACCTTGATGTATCCTTCATAGTAGCCACTCATATTGTATCAAATAGATTTGGTAGATATGCAATCCATTACCTTGACAAGCTCTAATTCAGGTAGGACAACAAGCATGGCATTCATTTCTTTAGCATTTCATGTGAACTCCATCTTTTGATCTTTGGTGATCACTATTGGAGGACTTTGATATTATTCTTCCACAACATCCCACACATTACCTCCAAGTGATTGAATGTAGGTTTTCATCCTTATTTTCCAAAACACACAATTTGTTACATTCGAAATAGGTGCCCTATTGGTAAATCCTCCTTCCTAGTTTTCCATGGTCAAAGTTTATTTGAGTTGTTAAATTGATCTGAAGTAAAGGACTCTGATACCAATTGTTGGAAACTAGGACAATACTGAGAGTGGGGGTGAATCAATATTGTTGGAATTTTACCAATTTAAAAATTTCTTTCACATAGTGTTAAAAGACTAAGACACCATAGGGTACTTTCAATAACTAATTAAGTAAGCACGACAAGAAATAATTTTAGCAATCATAATGGAGAAAACAAGGGACAAGTAAATTCTTCAAAACGTCTCTTAAATTTATTCATAAGGCAAGCTACAACTTCTTGTTAAAATTCTTTGTCTAAAACTAGCAGGAAGCTACAACTCCCTACTTTATCAACTACAACTAAAAGGAGCTATAACCCTTGACTATTTACCAACATCCACTGGAAGGAGAACGAACCCCTAATATGCAAGCTACAACTTGCTTGACACTCACTAATTCATATTTTAGATTTTCACTCTAGAACAATGAATGCCAACTCTACTTTCAAAGTAAATCAAATTCTCCTTAATCATCAATACCTTCAGCAATCTTTGATTGCTGAATACACCAACATCTTCAGCTCTGAATACACCAACATCTTCAGCTCACACACTATTCTACACAGGAAACTCTTCCAACTTTCTTGCTCAAGCCTACTTATAAATAATATTGGCTTGATATTTTTGGCATCTTTGCTTTTCTTGTATTCTTATAAGAATCCTTATTTTTTCCTTTATCATGTTTATTTCAGTCTACTCACTATGTCCACCAAGTTATCAGACCTGTTGATGGTGTTGGACCAGCCAACATTTAGGGGATCTCCCTGATATGAAGTCCCAACTAGAACTCACATCATTTGGAGTAGGATTCCTAGCAGTGGGTAGTAATGTTATGCCTTGACTATGAAAACACGCAGATTGAAGTATAGTAACTTTGGGTGAGAGTAAGTGTCTGACCCTATGGAGAGTCAAGTGCAATGCGTGAAGTATCCAACACATGAAGGGAAAAGGAAGTGCGCCCCTTGGAAGCCTATAATCTGCCGATTCAAAGGTTTTTGGCCATGGCTAACAGCTCTCCACAGCTGGATCTCGAAGGTATGGAAGCTTGCCATTTCTGATGCAATTAATATCTACCCTTGTGCTAGGGGTTTCTTTATAGTAGATTTTGAAATCCCTGAAAGCAGACAATATATTCTAGATTCCGACCCTTGGTTTTGGGAAAACTCATGCCTATTCATGAAGCCATGGAACCCATCATTCGATCCCTCAACAACAGTCATAACCTTAGCACCAGTTTGGGTGAGATTGCCAAACCTACCCTTGCATCTCTGGAATTCCTCCTTGCTAAAAGCCATTGGAAATGCAATTGGGAATTTTTACTGCAGGTGCCCAGAAACAGAGGAATATGTCAGAACCACCTATGCACGCATCTGTGTGGAAATGGACTTCAGCGCTAGATTCCCAGCTGAAATACACCTAACAAGTAAAGACTATGTGTGGAACCAAAAACTCGATTATGAAAGTGTTTTCTTCAGATGTCGATCCTGCTTTGAGACAGGCCATCTAGCCAAAAATTGCCCAAATGCCTCCCAGAAAAATTATGCTAGAAAAAATCACGACAGATCTAAATGGTGGGAAGGAGCACAAAAAGAACACTACACTGTCATCAAAGAAGAATACTCTCGAGAAAACTCTGAATCACAAGAAATCGGGCAAGAAAGAAACAACTCTCAATACAAGCAGGGGGAAAGCCCCGCCCAACAACAAAAAAGTGAACTCGACAACACCTCAAGCATCAACAGTTATGAGGATTCGAATACCGCACAAAATAAATCTTCATTTAACAGTAAAGAAGATCTCCTAGACCAAACTTCTTCTTCGACTATCTTCAAAAGGACGAACACAATAGATCACGAAGCTAAGACACCAATGTCCCAAGAACCAGAAGAGATGAAGGAGATGCAAGATAAAGGAAGTTGGAAGACTGTAGAGAAAAAAATAAAGCTACAACACAAATCTCGTCAAGAAAAATGAGGAGCCAAAAAATTAAAAACTAAGAAAATTATAGGTCCGATAGACCAATTTGGTCTCAGTGGACGTTAATCATCATCATCATCATCATCATCATCAAAGTCACAAGCTAAGATGTGATATAATCCACAAATTAAAGTGATGAATTAATTAAAAAACACGCATTCAACAAGATTCATACAAATGTAAACATAAAATTTCATAATCATAAGCGTAAGATAAATAACATACATTACAAATACAACAAGAATAGTCCTACTATATTCACAACATATGCATGAAAGCGTGTTGTCTCTGATTTTATTATAAGTGAAAGTTCCATTCATACATACACTATTGATAGACCACTCGCCCCACTTGTGGAACATTAAATTCAAGAAAACCTACTCCTACAAAGAAGTATACTCGTTCTATGCTATGGAGAAGCCAAGGCTCTTCACAATACTTCCAAGCTCCTTCTAAGCCTAAGCCTAGCCAAAATATTGTTTCCCAAAAGCGTGTTACATGAGTTATGAGGTTCTATTTATAAAAAGAGGGGGTGACTCCTCAACTCCCCTTTGTTGTAGGTTTTAACCTCGTATAGAAATTACCTGCATATGAATTTTAAAACACAGAAAATAAACAATAGCAAGAGCATAACACATAAAACAAGTATACACAGAGATTTTCCCCTGGATCCCAAATCTAGGACTACCAGATTGATTTTTCATTATGTTCCTTTCAATGTTACAATACATATATATACATGCCAAAGCATCCATAACCCTAATCCATTAACCCTGGATTAGAACATAATCATATTTCCCTTGAACGAATCTAAAAAATACCATGGAAGGAAAACCATCGTGCCCAAAACCATGTGCGTAAACCATAGGTAGGCTCGCCCACCTAATATAGGAGCTAGTCATGGAAAGAATATAACACATCCCAACATTCTCCCACTTGTTGTCTTCTTTTCACAGTAGATCACAGGAGAGCTTAGTCATTGATCCATCCTTGCAAAGCCCATTGTTTCATTACACCAAGATAAATTCTTAGAGCTCACAATTTTTTTCAATGCATCTGGAGTATTCTTCAAAGTGTCCACCTTTACCAGCAACACCCTTTTGTCTTCTATCATATCCCTCACAAAGCAGTACTGAACATCAATGTGCTTTGTCTTTGAATGATAAGTCGGGTTCTTTGCCAAGAAAATTTCACTTTGGCTGTCACAGTATATCCTTATAGCTCATTGTACTAACTCCGTACTTGAACACAATGTCTGCAACCAAACTGCTTCCTTGCTTGCATGAGTGGCTGCCATGTATTATGGCTCTGTAGTTGACAATGTCACTATAGATTGTCTCTTACTCATCCAATTGACTGCACCTCCAAATAGGTTAAACACATACCCACTTGTAGATCTTCTCTGGTCCATATCTCCAGCCCAGTCTGCATCAAAAAATCCATGGATATCCAAAACTCTATCCAATCCTGGTCTTCCTTGGTAGCACAAACCATAATCACTAGTGCCACACAAATACCTGAAAACCTGCTTCACTGTTGTCCAATGCTCCTTCCCTGGTTTTGACATAAACCTACTCAATGCTCCCACTGTATGTGCAATTTCTAGTCTAGTACAGACCATCGCATACATCAGGCTACCGTCTGCACTTGCATATGGAACACATGACATGTCCTCTTCCTCTTCTTGTGTCTTGGGACACTGTTCAACAGATAAATTTACACCTACGGGAATAGGAACCTTTACCGATTTACTATCCTACATATTAAACCTCTGCAGTATTGTCTCGACATACTTCCTCAGGTTTAACCAGAGCTTCCTCTTTGCCTGATCTCTCTTAATTTCCATGCCCAAAATATAGTTTGTAGCACCAAGATCTTTCATGTCGAATTTGGAGGACAATTGGGTCTTCAAATCCTGGATAATTTCTTTGTCATTCCAACTAGAAACATGTCATCCACATACAATACGAGATAAATAACACGGTCACCAATTAATTTAAAATACACACAGTGATCTGGTTTGCTTCTGGTGAAGCCAAGTCCCCGTATAAATGAATCAAATTTCTGATACCACATCCTTGGTGACTGTTTTAACCCATACAAAGACTTTTTTAACTTGCATACCAGTTATTTCTTACCCGTCACCACAAAGTCTTCAAGTTGCTTCATGTAGATCTTTTCTTCCAGATCCCCGTGAAGAAATGTTGTCTTCACATCCATCTGTTCTACCTCAAAATCAAAAGCAACAGCAACAGATAAAATTAATCTAATAGAAGCTACCTTGGCAACAGGAGAAAAAATATCACCAAAATGAATTCCTGACACATGTGAATAACCTTTTGCTACCAATCGAGCTTTGTATTTCTCCACCTTTCCTTCTGATTCATCCTCTTCTTGAACACCCATTTTCTGCCAATGGGTTTCCTTCTAGCCAACAACTCCACCAGATCCCAAGCCTCATTTTTGTGCAAAGATGCCATTTCATCAACCATGCCCACTTTCCAAAGTATGCCATCATCTAAATCTACTATTTCCTTCACGGTTCTAGGATCATCATCAGTAATAGATAAAGCAAAATTTGAACAGAAATCAGATGGACTATACCTTTTTGGTTGCCTTCTTTCTCAAATTGATCTTCTCACAACTGGAGTTTGTGGATCTTCATCTTCTGATTCCTCTTCTACTATAGAGTCTGATTCTTCCTCCTTTAGCTCAAACTCTATCTTCTCAGGTTCCTTTGTTTGGACTTCATGTTTAATAAAATCTTTCACCTCTCTCAACACCACATCTTGGATGTACACAACCTTCCTTGTTACTAGGTTCCAAAGCTTATAAACATTTAAACCATCCTTATACCCAATAAAGATGCCCTTTTCAGATTGACTATCCAACTTTGTTCTTTTCTCATTTGGAACATGTACATATGCATCACATCCAAATACCCTCATATTTGAAGGAGGGGTTTTATTACCAATCCATACCTCTTGTGGAGTATTATCCTCCAACACTAATGAAGGTGATCTGTTGACCGGGTAACATACAGTCTCCACCACCTCTGCCTAGAATTCTTGTCCTAACCTGACACCACTGAGCATGATTCTTGCCCTTTCCATCAATGTCTTGTTCATTCTTTCTGCAACTCCATTTTGCTGAGGTGTGTATGGAGTAGTCTTCTTCCATGCTATACCACACTTCTTACAGAACTCTTCAAATTCCTTCTTACAGAATTCTCCACCGTTATCTATCCTTAGTGCCTTTGTCTTTTTCTCTATCTAGTTTTCAACCAAAGCCTTAATTTCTTTAAACCTATCAAAGACTTTAGTTTTCTTCTTGAGTAAATATATCCATGTATTCCTTGAGAAGTCATCTATAAATGATACATAGTACACAGACTTACCCAATGATGGAACCTTCACAGGTCCAAGCAAATCATTGTGCAAAATATCTAATATCTGTTTCACCCTCTTACCACCAGAGGGGAAACTCACCTGATTCTGCTTCCCATATACACAATTTTCACAGAAATCAAAATCCAGATATCTATTAGTCATGCCTTCTACCATACCTTTACCATGAAGTATTCGAAGGCCCTTCTCTCCAATATGTCCAAGCCTTTGATGCCATAGCATGGTCTTTTCTCCAGAGACCACTATATTTTCTGCTCCACTTTCAGGAACCACAAAATGGTTGCACCCATCAACAACAGTGCTACCTTACAGCTTGTCCAGGTTTCTAATCCGATCTCCCCGCATCAATACGAGTGCTCTCCGAACCATCTTGCAGGTATCTTTCTTGAACACTATTTTTACACCTGCATCATCCAAATTTCTTACAGAAATCAGATTTTTGGCTAATGCAGGAATATGCAGAACACTCAGAAGTGTTCTAATCCTTCCACCTTGCAACTTCAACTTGACTTTTCTGCGACCGACAATTCTAGCCTTCCTGTCATCCCCCAAGAAGACATCACCACCATCGTATTTCTCATACTCGTAGAACCAATCTCTATGGGGAGTGAAGTGAAAGGATGTACCTGAGCCAATCAACCATGCCTCATGATCTACATGTGTACTTGAAGAAGAAGCAAAGTACACAACCCCACCTTCATCTAAGGTGGTTTTTGCCTCTGCAGAAGGAGCATTATCAAATCCCTTTCCTTTGTCAGGAGCTTTAGATTTATAGTTTCTTTTGTAGTGCCCTTCCTTTCCACATTTCCAACACACCTTTACAGGTTTTCTTGGAGATTTAGATCTCCCTCTAGATTTAGATCTCCCACTCGATGAATTATTTTTGTTTATGTTCTAGGATTGTCCTCGTACAGACAAGGCATCACCATTCTGGCTCTCCATATTTTTCCGTCTCATCTCCTTCGTCAGCAAGGATGAGACTATTTCATCAAACTGCAAGGTAGTTGCATTGCTACCTATTGCAATAACTAGACTATCCCACGAATCTGGTAGAGAACACAACAAACTGATGCACTTATCTTCATCTGAAATTTTAATATCAATAGATAATAACTGAATTACCACAGTATTAAATTCATTCAGTTGCTCTGTCACCGAGTCTTTGTCTTTCATCCTCAGGTTATACATCTTTTTCCATAGGAACAGTTTATTCACTAGAGACTTAGATTGGTGCAAAGTCCCTAACTTGTTGCACAAAGCCTTCACCATAGGTTCCCCTGATACATTCAACAATACTGAATCTGAGACACACAATTGTATTGTGCTCTTTGCCTTCCGATCCAACTTCTTCCATTCTTCATAGGACACTCCCCTTGGTTTAGTACCTGGATCTACCGGGATCCACTAATCTTTATCCACTAATAGATCCTCCATCTTGAGTTTCCACAACTCAAAACTCTAACCATTAAATTTCTTGATCTCTATCTTTCCACTACTCGTCATCTTCTTTCACCACCAGAATCGATCCTGTAGATCTCCCACTGAAAAGGGTCTACCACAGGCCCGAGCAAAACCCCTAGCAATAAAGGCATCCCCTTGAAGCCAAAACAACTCTGATACCAAATGTAGGTTTTAACCCCATATGGAAATTACCTACATACTAGTTCTAAAACACAGAAAATAAATAATAGAGAAAGCATGACACATAAAACAAATATACACAGAGATCTTCCCCTAGATCCCAAAACCGGGACTACTAGATTGATTTTTCATTATGTTCCTTTCAATGTTACAATACATATATATACATGCTGAAGCATCCATAACCCCAATCCATTAAACCTGGATTAGAACATAACTGTAGTTCCCTTGACTGGATCTACAAAATAACGTGGACCGAAAACCATCGCACCCAAAACCATGTGTGAAAACCATCCACAAAATCATAGGTAGGTTCGCATCTCACTGCTGTCACATACCTGACATTGATTTTGCACCGACAGTCGTCCTTGTGGCAACTCGCTTCGCACACATGCATTCTTTCCCTTTTCTGAATCCTGCACTTGTTGTTTGCATGTATGATCACTGTTATAGACATATTTGGGCACTGTAACCCAAATCTTATATGTCGATAAACAAGGGCTCTTTAACCCCTAAAAGTGTTGTTTCATACCCTAAAGGATCATGGTCAATTGATTACATCATTCCCCAAAAGTTCCACCAAAAAAACTACTCAGAACTAGCCAAAACTAGACCATACTGACTACTCTACTATCAGGGTGTGATGCATACTGACTCCTACACTAGCTAGGTGCGATGCATATTGAAGAGGCCTTCTGTGGTGTGTGATGAGTGAGAATGGACAAATGTCCGAGATAGTTTGCTAAGTGGATGCTTATGGAATCTTCTAAAAACTTCTCCTATGACATTTGCCTCTCTGAATTCGCCTAGGGATGAGTAAGAGATCTAAGAAATCTCCAAGTGGAACCAAGAAAAATAAGTGGAATGACACTAATCAAAAACCCGGAGATGACTCACACCCTTGCAGACATCTATAAATGGATCCCTCATCTGAGAGATCTAGAGGTTGGAATTTTGTAATTTGTAAGGAAGTGCTGATAGTTTGTCTTTGAGAAGGAGAAATGTATTGTTGGGTGATTTTGTTTTTCATGAGGTGAAGAGGGCTTTGATGTTGGGAGGATGATGCTAGATCAGATAGCTGGGTTGTAATTCTCCCTTCTATTTTAATAAAGTTCTTTGAGTTTTCCTCCATACAATTGTGTATTTGTGAATGTTGCTATTTGTGAATGCCATTGTATGTTCATTGTATTTCTGATTTTGCAATGCTTATGATATAATATATCAAGATGATTTGTTCGTTCTTTGTTACTATGTTTCTACAGGTACTCTTCAAGCGGGATTAGTATGGAGAGGAGTTGCAAGCTCTGTCAAGGGGGAGAGAGAGATCAAGCAAGGAGTTAAGCGGAAGATCTAGGTTGGTTCCTTTGCCTCTCTCTTATCTATTATACATAGAGGAAATCGCAAATTGCTTTGATTGTTTGTTTCTAGGATAGCTGCCAATCCTAGAGGGCTAGCAGATCGAAAAGATACTAGTTTTCCTGGAAACAATCACTCACTCTTGTTTGCACTCATCTCATCATGCATTCAGACTTCTCATGTTTTCCATCGCCCGTCCGTCAGTCTGGGCTGCCTTGTCCCAGACCGTGCCTTGCTCGGCTAGCACTGCACATTTCCAAAAATGAAGGCTCTGCCTTCCCTCCAAAAATTGTGCAAGTCTGGCCCAACACTGACATCTAGGCTTGCATTGCGCAATTCTTGGAGGCAGTGTCCTATTGGGCCCAGAAACTACGCAATGTAGTTTGTTGGTTGCATGTCACTGTTGACTGAAATTGCGCATTGCATAGTTTCAATCTTCAGTAGGCCAAGTTGGACTGTGCATTGCGTATTTCCAACAGTCAGTCAACCTCCTGATAGCTCGGACTATGCCTTGTGCAGTTTTGGCAGTCAGTCTCCTGACCTCCTGACGGAAATTACGCAACCTTCACGATCAATCACATAGGTATGTTGCAAGTTAGTCCTCAAGTTGTTTTTTGTTTTCGACTAATATATTTCCTTCCATGAGGGTTGCCATGTCTCTAGGTATCACAGGTGTCGCCCGCCTCCCAGCAGCACAGGTACAATGGTTTCCAGGAGAGTAGTGTCAAAGAGACTGTTAAGAGCACAACTGGAGATGCAGTCGATCAAGTGTCTATGAACTTGCCTATCCATGAAGAAATTAAGTTGTTCATGGAAAAGGATATCAATATGAATGGTAACGACGTCACAGAGAGAAGCACCATCAGCAGCAGTAGAAGGGAACACACCTGCATGTTGCAAGTGCAAGAGGAAGGTTGTTGACAACATAGAGATGAAGCAAAGTTGCAAGTTCAAAGTAGATCCACTCATGATGAAAGCATCTTTGGGTATTGAGGCTATGAGTTGATGACACCAAAATACGTTCGCACAAGGGTAGAGAAAGGAACAGAGAAGGAGTTGCAGGTGATGAAGCGGAAACTCAAGGGAGAACAAGAGTTGTATAGATGAGAGAAGAGTTGCAGCATGAACAAGTACAACACGGGGTGCAACATGTACAGACTGATGAAACTATGCTCGTACAAGTTATAGATCCATCCTAGTAGCTGGCACAGAATAGACAATGTGAGAAGTGTTCTTGATCACATGCAAGGGAATTCAACAACATGCATGTCATTATGTGCATGCATGCGATCCCACCCATTTGGCACACTCAGCGAGTTGAAGAAGAGAAGCAAGTTCTACTGGAGTTGAACGTGTATTTTGACAAGTTGATGCGCACAACCACGTGCACATGCTTAGAGATTAGTGAAAACAATATGAATCAAAACGTTGTCAGTCTGGTCGCACTTCGAATGACCATACGCATGCTATCAGACGATTTGGATGGAGGAGCCATATCAGTGTATCCGAATGCAACGGATGCAAGAGTTCACTTCAGCAAGATGTCACCATTGAGTGCACGGACACCATCATGGATGAGCAAGCTTGGCATCAGCTCACCACCTTCGACCATCACAAGGATGTCAAAGATTTCATCTCACCACAATGGTCCGAGTGCCAGTGATGTCTTTCATGGCTTGCTCAAGCCATTTTGTCTCACATGGGTACATGTGTAGATTGTATGTAACGTCTTGTCAAGTGGAAGTTCAAGTGTCGATAGTTGAATGTAACAGTCATAGAGTAATTGGAGAGTCATGAGGGTAGATGAATGGTCACAAAGGGGAATGTCAAGGGTCACCCCACCCTTTGCTATAAATAGTCCCTCATAACTCATTGTATGGCCTTTTGGTAAGCCAAGCTTCCGATAGGACTATCTTAGAGAGATCTTGGATAGTATTGTAATGAGCCTTGGCTTCTCCACCATACAGAGCTAGTATATCTCTTTGGAGGAGCAGGTGGTTGTGGTTGTAACATTCCGCTGCCAGAACTAGTGGTTGGACATGGATTTATTGTATGACTGGAACTTACACTTCTTAATATAACAAAGCCAACACGTTTCATGCATATGTTGTATTTTATTTCAACTATCCATTTACTCTAAATGATATATGTATTTTTTTGCTTACACATGCATGTATAGCTATTTCTGTATATGTATGTATGAATCTTTCTAAAATGTGATGTTGGTTTAACCATCAGTTTGGATTTCTAGCTAAAGTCTTTCCTTCCATGTTGTGGTGCATCTTTGCTCATCTGTTCCCTTCTTAACTTCATGCTATCACATATTTCCAAGGGGCACACTCACATCATCCTTTGTGTGTTAGGACCATTCACACACCTTCCTTGGCTTGCTGCGACTGTCACACCCTTGCTACCAACAGGGACATCTTAATTTCCTCTGTGCGAAACCGTGGTCAAGGCAATACTGCATGACCCACTGTTGGGACTCCTACACCAAATGGTCTGAGGTCTAGTTGGGATTTCTTACCGGGGGGATCCCTTGACATGTTGGTGGGTCCAACACTGTAAAAATTTTGGTGCTAGAAGAAGGGCCAGGTGACAACCTGAGTCCTCACATTTTTTTTTAATCTTTGCATATCTATCATGACAAACTACAGAGTTTCTCTTCCAGAGTGTATGCCTTATGGAAACAACTTCATTATCTCGAAAAATATCCCTGATAACTTGTCACATAAAACATATGATGGTGGAGGCTATGTAGCCTTGGTTAGGCACGCGATCGGCATTGTAGGATCATGCAAAAGACATGGAATCTTTGAAGAATGCATGACTTGCACATTGTTCATCTACATGCTTCGATGGAATCCAATGCACTGGTGTGCCACGCTACCTAAAAAATATATTCATTCTCTTGCTCATGTGGTTGCAAAGATATACCATGATTTCAATCACTTTAACTCTAAAGCACTCAACAAAGAAATTATGGAATTATGAAAAGCACACGATGAATCCATTGAAAAATTTCACACACGTTTTTGTAGTCTTGCATACCGATTTCCTGAAGATGAAATTGATTGGGAATAACTTGATGGAAGATTTGAGTATCTTCTTCACATATATGAAAATCTGCAATTCTTGAAATCACTCGAACCCTGCTCAACACACTTCGGTGACAGACCTACGTAATCATAGGAAGGCACAGCTGCTGTCACAAGTGACTTTCCGCCTTCACCTCATGAAACAACTCCACCACTGCATAGTGATGTGGGAGGACATACACACACAAATATTGAACTGTCACATCCTTCCACTGCACTTGCTCTTGATATCTGCATAGATTTGGCTTGCAAGCGTGTTAGTTGTCACCTTGATTCATTCCCTCAACCTCCGTCCCCACGTTCTGTTGATCCTCTGGATTGTGTTGTCTTGTGCTCTTCCATTCCATACTCCTCACCTATTGTGAACGAGGATCAAGTTGTTGACGGAGTTGGTACTATGTAGCCAACCTGTGCCATCATTCATGATGAGTGTGTATGTAAATCTAAAGAAGAGCTTGTGATGAAGGATGACTCTCTTCCATCCGCGCCTCACTCACTCTATCCTAACATCCCTTGTGATTCTGCCACTGTTGATTTCCCCTATGAAAAATCATTTCCGGATGTTTCTACTTCTGATCTTTCATAGGACACGTTGGATGTCAGTCTGTCATTACATTGTGGAGAGGATGCATCTTCCTCTTAAAATCCATCCAATCTGTCATCTGCCATTTCTGAAAACACAAAGGGTGAACATCCTTCCTTCTCATCTACCCCTTTGCACGATTCATCAAATCATGAGGATGATGATGAACATCCTGGATTTTCTAATCTTGGTTGGTGTGATCTCTCTACTTCTTCATCCGATCACGATGTTGATTCAATCGTTGTTAATCTGTCTAAGCAACTGGTCTATGATGATATATCTATCAATGAAGTCGAAACCCCGCAGACAGTTAAGGCACTTCAGCCCTAGTTGATGGTTATGTCAGCCCCTCACTGTCCTGAGGTTGGTTTCACTTCTGACCAAGAAATTGTTGAAACGCAAGGCTCCTCATCACTCTCTTCTTTGCATTCAAGATCAATCGAACACTCAGATTTCACTTCCTCCACTCGAACTACACAATCTGATCACTCATGCATTAGAGGAATATTACACAACAAGCACACTTTCACAACATAGGTGGTCTACCTTTCTCACGTTTTCTTGCATGTCACAGTCAAGAGAATGCATACACTCAACATCTGCACGTAGTGTAACACAACACCATGGCAAGTCCATAGAGTGCATTTTTGTGTTGTGTTATATTATTTCCACGACTAGCCCACGTAGTTAACCCGGGGATTAGCCCCCCCCCCTTCGTTGCGTCGATTGCGTAGCGGGGGGAGTGACAGGGGGTTTGAGGGGTATAGGTAACCCCACTCTATGGGGTCCGGGGCGGACCTACCTATGGTTTTGTGCATGATTTTCGCACATGGTTTTGGACGCAATGGTTTTCAGTCCATGGTTTTGGACGTGATGGTTTTCGGTCCATGGTATTGGATGCTTCGGCATTTATAAATATGTATTGTAACATTGAAAGGAACATAATGAAAAATCAAGGTGGTAGTCCTGGTTTTGGGATCCAGGGGAAAATCTCTGTGTATATGTGTTTTATCTGTTATTCTCTCACATTGTTTATTTTTTGTGTTTTAGAATTCGTATGCAGGGAATTTCTGTAGAGGGTTAAAACCTATATTGGTATCAAAGTTGTTTTGGCTTCAAGGGGACACCTTTGTTGCTGAGGGGTTTTGCTCGGGCCTGTGGTAGACACTGTTCAGTGGGAGATCTTTGGTCGATTCTGGTAGTGAAAGAAGATGGTGAGCAGTGGAAAGATAGAGATTGAGAAATTTAATGGTCAAAGTTTTGAGTTGTGGAAACTCAAGATGGAGGATGTGTTGGTGGATAAAGATCAATGGATCACGGTAGATCCGGGTACTAAACCAACGGGAGTGTCTGACGAAGAATGGAAGAAGCTGGATTGGAAGGCAAAGAGCATAATACGATTGTGTGTCTCAGATTCAGTATTGTTGAATGTATCAGGGGAAGCTATGGTGAAGGTTTTGTGGGACAAGTTAGGGACTTTGTATCAATCTAAGTCTCTGGTGAATAAACTGTTCCTACGGAAAAAGCTATATAGCCTGAGGATGAAAGATGGAGAATTAGTGACAGAGCATCTAAATGCATTTAATACTGTGGTAAGTTAGTTATCGTCTGTTGATATCAAAATTTCAAATGAAGATAAGTGCATTAGTTTGTTGTGTTCTCTGCCAGATTTGTGGGGTAGTCTAGTTATTGCAATAGGTAGAAATGCAACTACCTTGTAGTTTGATGAAATAGTCTCATCCTTGCTGACAAAGGAGATGAAACGGAAAAATATGGAGAGCTAGAATGGTGATGCCTTGTCTATACGAGGATGGTCCTAGAACAGAAAAAAAAAAAAAGTCATCGAATGGGAGATCTAAATCTCCAGGAAAACCTGTAAAGGTTGTGTGCTGGAAATGCAGAAAGGAAGGGCACTACAAAAGGGACTGTAAATCTAAATCTCCTAACAAAGGAAAGGGATCTGATGATGCTCCTTCTTGAGAGGTGAAAACCACCTCAGATGAAGGTGGGGATGTGTACTTGGCTTCTTCAAGTACACATGTAGATCATGAGGCATGGTTTATTGACTCAAGTGCATCATTTCACTTCACTCCCCATAGAGAGTGGTTCTGCAAGTATGAGAAATACGACGGTGGTGATGTCTTCTTAGGGGATGATAAGAAGGCTAGAATCGTTGGTCGCAGAAAAGTAAAGTTGAAGTTGCAAGGTGGAAGGGTTAGAACACTTTTCGTTGTTCTACATATTCCTGCATTGGCCAAAAATATGATTTCTGTAAGCAAGCTAGATGATGCAGGTGTAAAAACAGTGTTCGAGAAGGATACATGCAAGATGGTTCGGGGAGCACTGGTATTGATGCGGGGAGTTCGGATTGGAACATTGTACAAGTTGCAAGGTAGCACTGTTGTTGATGGGTGTAACAGTTCTGTGGTTCCTGAAAGTGGAGCAAAAAATCTAGTGGTCTCTGGAGAGAAGACCAAGCTGTGGCATCAAAGGCTTGGACATATTGGAGAGAAGGGCCTTTGAATACTTCATGGTAAAGGTATGGTAGAAGGTATGAGTAATAACTCTCTAGATTTTGATTTCTGTGAAAATTGTGTATATGGGAAGCAGAATCGAGTGAGTTTCCCCTCTGGCGGTAAGAGGGCAAAACATATATTAGAGCTTGTGCACAGTGATGTGTTTGGACCTGTGAAGGTTGCATCACTAGGTAAGTATGTGTACTATGTATGATTTATAGATGACTTCCCAAAGAATACATGGATATATTTCCTTAAGAAGAAATATGAAGTCTTTGACAGGTTTAAATAATTTAAGGTTCTGGTGGAAAACCAGACAGAGAAGAAGATAAAGGTGTCGAGGACAGATAATGGTGGAGAGTTTTACAGTAAGGAATTTGAAGAATTTTGTAAAAAGTGTGGTATAGCACGGCAGAAGACTACTCCATACACACTTGAGAAAAATGGAGTTGCAGAAAGAATGAACAAGACATTGATGGAAAGGGCAAGAAGCATGCTCAGTGGTGCCAGGTTTGGACAAGAATTCTGGGCAGAGGTAGTGGAGACAGCATGTTACTTGGTCAACAGATCACCTTCATCACCGTTGGAGGATAAGACTCCACAAGAGGTATGGACTGGTAAGAAACCCTCTCTTTCACATCTGAGTGTATTTGGATGTGATGCATATGTACATGTTCCAAAGGAGAAACGAACCAAGTTGGATAGTAAATCTGAAAAGTGCATCTTTATTGGGTATAAGGATGGTTTAAAGGGTTATAAGCTTTGGAACCTAGTAAAAAGGAAGGTTGTGTACAACCGAGATGTTGTGTTCAGAGAGGTGAAATATGTTATTAAACATGAAGTCCAACCAAAGGAACTGGAGAAGATAGAGTTTGAGCTAATGGAGGAAGAATCAGACTCTACAGCAGAGGAGTAATCAGAAGATGAAGAGCCACAAACTCCAGGTGTGAGAAGATTAGTTCGAGAAAGAAGGTAGCTAGAAAGGTATAGTCCATCTGCTTTCTGTTCAAATTTTTCTTTATCTATTACTGATGATGATCCCAGAACTGTGAAGGAAGCAGTAGATTCAGAGGATGGAAAACTCTGGAAAGAGGCCATGGTTGATGAAATGGCATCTTTGCACAAAAATGAGGCTTGGGATCTGGTGGAGTTGCCGGCTGGAAGGAAACCCATTGGCAGCAAATGGGTTTTTAAGAAGAAGACACACACATAAGGAAAGGTGGAGAAATACAAAGCTCGATTGGTAGCAAAAGGTTATTCCCACATGCCGGGAATTGATTTTGGTGATTATTTTTCTCTTGTTGCCAAGGTAACTTCTATTAGATTACTTTTATCTGTTGCTGCTGCTTTTGATTTTTAGGTAGAGCAGATGGATGTGAAAACAACATTTCTTCATGGGGATCTAGAAGAGGAGATCTACATGAAGCAATTTGAAGGCTTTGCAGTGAAGGGTAAGAAAGAACTGGTATGCATGTTAAAGAAGTCTCTGTATGGGTTAAAACAGTCACCAAGGATGTGGTATCAGAAATTTGATACATTGATACGGGGACTTGGCTTCACTAGAAGCAAAGCAGATCACTATGTGTATTTTAAATTAATTGGTGACCATGTTATTTATCTGGTCTTTTATGTGGATGATATGTTGCTAGTTGGAAATGACAAAGAAAATAGCCAAGATTTGATGACCCAATTATCCTCCAAATTCGACATGAAAGATCTTGGTGCTGCAAACTATATTTTGGGCATGGAAATTAAAAGAGATCGAGCGAAGAGGAAGCTCTGGTATAACTAGAGGAAGTATGTCGAGACAATACTGCAGAGGTTTGTGGGATAGTAAACCGGTGAAGGTTCCTATTCCTGTAGGTGTGAAGTTATCTGTTGAACAATGTCCCAAGATACAAGAAGAGGAAGAGAACATGTCCCGTGTTCCATATGCAAGTGCAGTCGGTAGCCTGATGTATGTAATGGTCTATACTAGACTAGACATTGCACATGCAGTGCGAGTATTGAGCAGGTTTATGTCAAAAATAGGGAAGGAGCACTCAACAGCAGTGAAGTGGGTTTTCGGGTATTTGTGTGGCACTAGTGATTATGGTTTGTGCTACCAAGGAAGACCAAGATTGGACAGAGTGTTGGATATTCATGGCTTTGTTGATGTAGACTGGGCTGGAGATCTGGATCAGAGAAGATCTACACGTGGGTATGTGTTTAACCTATTTGGAGGTGCAGTCAGTTGGATGAGTAAGGAACAATCTGTAGTGGCACTATCAACTACAGAGGCAGAATACATGGCAGCCACCCATGAAAGCAAGGAAGCAGTTTGGTTGCAGAGATTGTGTTCAAGTATGGGGTTAGTACAGGGAGCTATAAGGATAGACTGTGACATCCAGTGCAATTTTCTTGGCAAAGAACCCTACATATCATTCAAAGACCAAGCACATTGATGTTTAGTATCACTTTGTGAGGGATATGATAGAAGACAAAAGGGTGTTGCTAGTAAAGGTGGACACTTTGAAGAATACTGCAGATGCATTGACAAAATCTGTGAGCTCTGCGAAGTTCTCTTGATGTAGAGAAACAATGGGCATTGCAGGGCTCGATAAATGACTAAGCTCTCTTGTGGCCCCTTGTGGAAAGAAAACAACAAGTGGGTGAATGTTGGGTTGTGTTATATTCTTTCCACGACTATTCAACATAGTTAACCAAGGGGTTAGAGGGGGGGTAGAGCCCCCCCCTTCGTTGTGTTGATTGCGTAGCGAGGGGAGTCACAAGGGGTTTGGGGGGTGCAGGTAACCCCACTCTATGGGGTCCGGACCTACCTATGGTTTTGTGCCTGATTTTTGCACATGGTTTTGGACGCGATGGTTTTCGGTCCATGGTTTTGGACGCGACGGTTTTCAGTCCATGGTATTGGATGCTTCGGCATGTACAAATATGTATTGTAACATTGAAAGGAACATAATGAAAAATCAAGCTGGTAGTCCTAGTTTTGGGATCCAGGGGAAAATCTCTGTGTATATGTGTTTTATGTGTTATGCTCTCACATTGTTTATTTTGTGTTTTAGAATTCATATGCAGGTAATTTCTGTACAGGGTTAAAACATACATGCATGTCATGCGCTCTCACTCATTTTTGTTTTGTGGAGCTTGTAAGCTCAGAGTGTGTACATATTCATTGTTATATCTTTCATGATTGTTGGTTTGCGCAACTGCGATGTTCGCGAACCATGCCTTCACCAGCATGGGTCAACCAAGGCGCCAGTGGCTGCATTGGAAGTGTCACTTCACGTGAGATGATCCATGCACTGTTATCTTAGAAGTAGGAGTAGTGTTTTCCTTTGAGTTGTTTGCTTGCATGCATGTTTCCTTATTTCTTTGTGTGTTGCTTGCTTTCTTGTTTGATTGGTTACTCACTTTGCTTTCACATTTTCTTCTACTTCTTTCTTTGCATTTTGTTTTGTTCACTTGTTTTCGTTCATAGGTTAGTTTTGCATGAAACCGTGTACGAATCTTGAAACAAGTTGGGTAAAGTACAAGAGGCCTTGTGCAACTACATTACTTGGTTATCTGTCATCCTACCTCTGTATGAAGAACTTGTTATCTTCATTCCATGATACATCAATGGAAAATACGTATTCTTCGAAGTGAACCTTGGTGAAAACACAACGCTTGCACGCTAACTAGTATCACCTACTATAGTCGGTTGTTTTTGGGTTAATCCTCATCAACTCAGTTAAGTAGAGTAAGGTGAGGATAAAAAACTTAAACGTCGGAGGTATATATAAACTGCTCCTCTAAAGGAAAAACCTCTTCTTCTCTCAATAAGTCGGGATCCCTCTTCCGCCATTGAAATAAATAAGTGCTATGCACAGTTATGAAAATGAAAAACTAAAAAAGTGAAAAATTTCAAAAAAATGAAAAACGAATAAGGAAAAAGAAGAGAAAGGCTTCCTGCGCAGAGAGGTGATGCAAGTAACTCCGCTGGGGTACTGACCAGGCTCGCTGGTAGTGGAGTGATGCTTGTGTTCCTGCATGACTTCATCGAGGTACTGTCCAGGCCTACTGCAAGCGGAGCAACACCAGAGATGAAACTAAAACTCTGATGGCTATACTACTTGTGCATCAATATACCCCTCATCCCCAATCGAAACAACTGTGTTGGATAGGCGTGGAATGTGTGTCAATTGACCAAGGGCATGGCAGATTCTACATCTTACAATCAAGCAAGTGTTAAAACGAAGACGGCTAGAGAACTGAACAATACTTCCAAAGGTATTAGACTTGCTTTTCACGAACAAGGTCCATTTAGAGAGCTGGAGTTCTACTAGTGTGTCGCCAAGTGTTGTAGCGGCTACAACTGTTGGAATTATAATACAGGTGTTGTCCTTGATGGCAACTTACTCAAATGAAAGATCACTATGTAGCAGGTCAACAACAAAGAATTACAGATCAGACTCCAAAGAATGAAGAAAGAGAGGTATACGCAGGTTCACCTTGTCCAAGCTGTGTATACACATAGGTTTACTGAACAAAGGGAGCATATATGTGCACACGCACTTTCACAGAAGGAAAAACACGTATATCTTGGAAAACCAAAATTTTTGGTCCAGGGTATTTGACCCAAGGTAATTGGTCTGAGGTATTTGTTCCAAGGTATTGGTCCTAAGTAGTTTTGGTCCATGGTATTCAGAAAGGCCTAAAACTATATAAGGAAGAGAAGATCATTAGGACAGGTGTGCAAGTAATTTGAACATCCTATGAAGGGTTGGATCATATATGCAGGTTAATGAGCTTCCGATGGTTTGCTTGATCTGATCTAAGGAGGCACCTATATGGCTGATGAAGGTTGATGAACCAGGATCATGAAGACTTAAAACTATTCCCATAATGTGTTTTGATCTTGAACAGTCTAGATCTGAATACTGATGTGTGTTTTATTCTGTAAATTTGATGATCTAGGTATGAAAGAAGTCTGGAATAGTTGTGATGTTTTAAGTTAGCATTTAAAAATCTGTATGAAGGGTCGCCTCAGTAAAATAATGTATGCACACTGGTTCAGCATAGCGTATACATCATAAATTGGAATTTGCAGATCTGTACATTCGTTCCCTTCGGTAACAGTGTGTATACACACTGGTTTGACACAGGGAAGTAGCGTATACCTTATGAAGCATGATGTTTAAAGTTTCAGTAGTCTCGGTTTGTTGTTGCAGAGTTGAGGGTTTTGTTCTGATGACTGTATTCTGGTAACAGTGTTCTAAATGATTAGATTCATTGATTGTGATTTGCTTCAGTGATGATGGGTTGTCAGTGATTGATTGATTTAGTTGTGGTTGATTCAGAAAGTGATAATTGAGTTTCAGTGATTGGTTGATGCAGATGTATTTGATGCAGTTATGATTTTCTGAGCTTTAATGTTGTTGATGGGTCCAGTATGAAAATTGGATGAAACATGGCCTTCAGATTGTGGTGTTGTATTCCAGGAGTATCCAGTCTGAAAATTTATGAAACGTGGTTCCTAGTGGAAGAGTGAAGTTTTCAGTAGGCTGGCACCTACGTACTAGTAAACATATTGGCTAGTACAAGAGCTAGGGGGTTGTAGCTCCCTTCCAGTAGTAGCTGGAGAACGAGAGAAGGTTGTAGCCTTCTGCAGGTGGGTGCCTGCATACTGGTATGAGTCTGCACCAGTACAAGATTGTAAACAGTTTTTCTTATTATTAAAAGAAGACAAAGACGACAACAGCAGGTGGTTTTTAACCACATTGGGTTTCCACCTTATATCTTGGTGTTCATGTGTGTTATGTGTGATGCTTTATTCTACTTTTATGGCACTATCTAATAAATCTTTGATATACTGGTTAAAGCTCAATACATGATAAATTGACTAAATCAAAATTTCTCTGCATATGCGCTGGTTGCTTTAAGTACAGCCGCGTATACACACTAGTTCACTTAGCTGAAGTAGCGTATATAAATCTATTTGGGAAATAAATTATTGATCTAATAATACTGATTCACCCCCCCTCTTAGTATTATTTCCAAAAATTGGTATTAGAGCAGGTCCTTCAGAAGAAGCTTGATCGCTTGAAGGGAGATCCATCATCATGAGTAATCAAGAAAGTGTGGGATCCATCAGACCACCAATATTTGATGGAAGCAATTTTTTTTATTGGAAAATAAGAACCACAACCTATCTACAATCACTTGGAATGGATGTCTGGGAAATTGTGGAAGGAGGATATACATTTCCAACAGCAATTCCTACAGATACGGCAGGTAAAAAGCAATATGAAACCAATGCCAGAGTTGTCAATACTTTATTGGGAAGTTTGTCACAATTAGAGTTTGTCAAAGTCATGCAGCTCAAATCAGCCAAAGAAATATGGGACAAAATCGTTCTGAGCTACGAAGGAGACTCTCAGGTAAAACGTGCTAAACTTCAAACTCTCAGAATTCAGTATGAAACTCTTAAGATGCATAGTGATGAAATTATAGCTAGTTACTTCTTACGTATAAATGAGGTTGTTAATTGTATGAAGAATCTGGGTGAAGAAATAAAGGAAGTTACCTTAGTTGAGAAAGTTTTGAGATCCTTGTCTGCTAAATTTGAATCCAAAGTGTCTGCCATAGAACAAAAACAGGATCTGCAAACTATCACTATGACACAACTTCACGGAATCTTAACTACCTTTGAGATGAGAAAAGGAGGACCATCAGATATGAGAGAAGCCGCATTTAAAGCTTCAACAAAAGGAAAGGAAGAACACAATGAATCAAGACATATTTCAAAAGAAGAAGATGAGGTAAACTTTTTTAAGAAGCTTCAACGGGGTTCCGGAAGATTTAAAGGTAAGCTACCCTTCAAATGCTTTGCCTGTGGAAGAGTCGGTCATTATGCTGCTAAATGTCCTCATAAAGATAAATATGAAAAAGGGAAGGAATATGCAAAATGGAATAGAAACAAGTTGTAAATAAAAATAGTTACTATACTCATGAAGATAGCCATGGTTTATCAAATAGTGATGAAGATGAAAATAGTAATGACTATAGACTTCTAATGGCTTATGACGATGATAAATTTTGGGATGATTTAGAAGAGGATGACTTTCATGAAGAAATCTCTAAACTCAAAATCTATTTAGAAGAAAAGGATATGATTATAGATACCTTGACATACCAACTTGCTGAAAAAGAAAAACACAACGAAAAACTAGAATGTGAAATTGTGGGTCTAAGAAAGCATCTTGAGAAAACGAAATCTATCAATATTTGATTTGCTAAAGGATCAGAAACCTTAAATGAAATCATCAAAGTGCAACGTTCTCCTATGATAAAGACATGTCTTGGATATATTGAAGAAGCATCTCAATCACAGAAGCCGTCAACCTCCATTAAAAGCTATCTTGATGCAAAAAAGACCAGTGAACAATATGACAATCGTCAGCAAAGGCATAAAGCAGATCACCGGGGAAATCAGACTCAAATTACTCCAAGGATGAATAGAAGCCACAACAAACATCAGGTAAATCATACTCAATTTTCTCCAAAGATGAATATCAATAGAAACTACAATCACGAGGTCAATAGATTCGATAGTCGCAGGAACTTCTTTAATGGGAAATGTTTTTCATGTCATAATTTTGGACACAATGTTGGCATTATGACATAGGTTTGACTCGATGGCACAGGTGTTGTCCTTGATGGCAACTCACTCAAGTGGCAGACTTTAGTTCAGGCACTCAAAATAGAAGAAAATAAAAGATCCGCAGGTGCACCGATCAAAAGGTGCGGTCATCGGCAGGTTGCATAGGCACGCCATTCACAAGATGCAGACAGGTTCGCAGGAGTTCCGAACAAAAGGTGCGAACCTAAAATTCACGGACTTTCATGCAGAGAAAATCGCGCGCACGTGGGAAATATTGGTTGGTCCATGGTATTTTGTCCGACAGTTTGTGAACCTATGGTTTTGCTCCATGGTTTTGCTTCTAAAGAATTGATCCCTGGTATTAGGTCCTTAGTATTGAATCTCTATGGTTTTGTTCCATGGTTTGAGAAAGGCCTAGACTATAAAAGGGGAAAGGAGATCATTTGGCTAGACACTTGTTTTGTTGAATATCTCATGTTAAAATAAGATCTGAAACTCTGGAGATCGGTTGGTGAGTTATTGATAAATTTGAATCAAGGAGAAACCTGAGCATTACAAGGCAAATTTTCTGTTGGATCGAGATCTCCTTGGCATATGATCAGATCTGTAAACATAGGGTATGATTGAAAACTGGTAAATTTGTCTATACCCTGAGGTCCGCAGGCTAGACACGGCGCAGGTGCGCAGATCCGCAGTCCAGTAGACTGATCAGGTGCGGATGTGCGCAGTCCAGCAGACACTGCAGGTGCGGAGGTGCGCAGTGCAGAGACCGGTGTAGGTGCGGAGGTGCGCAGTGAAGAGACCCGTGCAAGTGCGGAGGTGCGCAGTGCAGAGACCGGTGCAAGTGCGGAGGTGCGCAGGCCATAGGAAGCGTAGCTGCGGAAGTGCGCAGGCCACAGAAAGCGCAGGTGTGGAAGTGCGCAGGCCACAGACAGAGAAAGTGCGGAGTGCACGGGACACAGAAATCACAGGTGCGGAAGTGCGCAGGTCATAGAAAGAGAAAGTGCGGAGCTGCGCAGGACACAGACAGTGCAGGTGCGGAGCTGCGTAGACTCGACACAGCGGAAGTGCGGATATCTGCAGTATGAAAATTTATGAAACATGGTCCCTGGAAGCAAGAGAAGGTTGTAGCCTTCTGTAGGTCAACACCTACATACTAGTACTTCAGCTAGTACAAGACCTAAGGGGGTTGTAGCTCCCTTCCAGGAGAGGCTGGAGAACGAGAGAAGGTTGTAGCCTTCTGCAGGTAGAAGCCTACGTACTGGTATAAGTCTGCACCAGTACAGAAACATTGTAAAAAGAAGTTTCTAATTAAAAGAAGATAGAGACGAATTGCAGTAGGTGGTTTTCACCCACATTGGGTTTCCACCTTAAATCTGGTGTTCTTATGTGTGATTGTCTTCTGCTCTGTTTTGGTCACTATTTATATGATTCTGATGCACAGATTAATGATCATTAAATTATAAGTCTGCATGGTTTTAACATATATGGTCTGGGTGTGAAATTAAAAAGAATTGACTTGATAATACTGATTCACCCCCCCTCTTAGTATTATTTCCAACAATTGGTATCAGAGCAGGTCCTTCAGAAGAAGCTTGATCGCTTGAAGGAAGATCTATCATCATGAGCAACTACGAGAGAGAAGCATCGATCAGGCCACCAATTTTTGATGGGACCAATTTTGTCTATTGGAAGGTAAGAGTCACTGCTTATCTTCAGTCTCTTGGTACAGAAGTCTGGGATATCATAGATACAGGGTACACTTTTCCATCAACAACTCCTATAAATCCGGCTGAGAAGAAGCAGTTTGAAACAAATGCAAAGGCTGTCAATACTCTTGTGGGATGTCTATCTCAATCAGAATTCGTCAAGGTTATGCAGTATAAAACCGAAAAAGAAATATGGGACAAGATCATTCTAAGCTATGAAGGAGATGAATAGGTAAAATGAGCAAAACTTCAAACCCTCAGAATTCAGTATGAAAATCTCAGAATGCACAATGATGAAAGTGTGGCTAACTATTTCCTACGTATAGATGAGATTGTTAATTGTATGAAAAACTTGGGTGAAGAAATAAAAGAGGCTGTTGTGGTTGAAAAGGTTCTAAGATCTTTGTCCTCTAAGTTTGAATCAAAAGTTTCTGCAATAGAAGAAAAGGAGAATCTACGGAACCTTACTATGTCACAGCTGCACAGAATTCTAACTGCTTACGAAATGAGGAAAGGAGGACCATCAGACAGGAGAGAAGCTGCATTCAAGGCTTCAGGCAAAGGAGATTACTATGAGTCAAGACATATGTCAGAAGAAGAGGAAGAATCAAATTTTGTCAAGAACCTTCAATGGGGTGCTGGAAGATTCAGAGGTAAGTTACCTTTCAAATGCTTTGCTTGTGGAAGAGTCGGTCACTATGCTACCAAGTGTCCTCATAAAGATAAGCTTGACAAAGGTAAGGAACCAGTTAGATGGAACATAAAACAGAACGTGAATAAGAAAAGCTATTACACTCATGAAGACAGTGATGGACTTTCAAACAGTGATGAAGAAGAACAAGGTAATAATAATTATAGACTTTTAATGGCTTTTGAAGATGATGATTTCTTGGATGCTATAGATGAAGAAGGTCTTTATGAAGAGATTTCTAGACTCAAAATTTGTTTAGAAGAGAAGAATGTGATTATAGAAACTCTACAACTCCAACTTGCTGAAAGTGAAAAACATCATGAAAAGTTAGAATGTGAAATTTTGGGACTTAGAAAAGAGATTGAGAAAACTAAAGCTCTTAATCTTAGATTTGTTAAAGGATCTGAAACTTTAGATGAGATTATCAAAGTGAAGCGTTCTCATCTAATCAAGATAGGTCTGGGATATAATGAAGAAGCATCTCAAGCGCAGAAGCCATCCACCTCCAAAACTTATATTGACGCAGCAAGGAGAAGTGATCAAATTGACAATCGACAGAAAAGGCACAATGCTACTCACCAGGTAAATCAGGGACATTTTTCTTCAAGGATGAACAGAGATCACCAAGTAAATCAGGGGCAATCTGCTTCAAGGATAAACAGAAGCTACAACAGACCACATGTAAATGATTCTCAATTTGCCTCAAGGATGGATCATTCAGTCAGCAGGGTTGATAATCGCAGGAATTTCTTCAATGGCCAATGTTTCACTTGTCACAACTTTGGACACAAAGAAACTCAGTGTGTTTCCTACAAAACTATCATGACTAGAGAAACTCAAAAATGGAGGAGTATGACTGGGATCATGAAAAGGACCTACAATAACTTTTATGCTCTTGAAAATGAAATAGAATGTTCAATTTGTAATAATTTTGGTCATGAAGATTCTGAATGCAGGAGCAGGTTTCGACAGACAACTCAGAAGGAGAAAGCCTCAAATATCAAAACATGGAGAATGAAAGAACCACGACCAGAAAGATGTGGTATAGCCTTATATGCAGAAGGGAAGGAAAATCAATGGTACATCGACAGTGGATGTTCGAAACATATGACAGGTGATAAAGAAAAACTTCAGTCATATAGTGCTTTGGAGAAGGAGAAGAAGGTCTCATTTGGAAATGATACCCCTGCACTCATAAAAGGTAAAGGTTATGTTCTTTTAAAAGAAAAGGTCAAAGCAGGAAATGTTATGTATGTTGATGGCTTAAAGCATAATCTATTGAGTGTCAGTCAAATGTGTGATCAAGGAACAGAGGTAATATTTCGATCAAATGGATGTAGTGTTCGTGATCTTGATACAGGAAAAACAGTGATCAAAGGCATAAGAACTCCAAATAATTTATACATATTCAAAGAAGGACAACAACAATGTTATCTGAGCAAGAATGATGAACACTGGCTATGGCACCAGAGATTGGGGCATCTGAGCTTCTCACAGATAAGGAAAGCATGCAAATACCAGGCAGTTCGTGGTCTTCCAGACATCAGAATTCCAGACAATACAATATGCAAATCATGTCAATTTGGTAAGCAAACCAGAACTAACTTCCCTGAGAAGGAAGGATCAGCTAGCAGGCCTCTTGAACTTGTCCATACTGATGTATGTGGTCCATCTAGGAAAAGGTCACCTCGGGGAGAAGAATACTTTATATTATTCATTGATGATTTTTCCAGGATGTGTTGGATAGGACTTATGAAGCACAAAGACGAAGCCTTCGAAAAATTCAAATCTTTCAAAGCCTTGGTTGAAAATGAATCAGATCACAAAATTAAATGCCTCAGGTCTGATAGAGGTGGGGAGTTTACCTCAAATGAATTTTTTTATTTTTGTGAAGAACATGGAATAAGAAGGGAATTCTCTACTGCAAGGACTCCTCAGCAAAATGTAGTGGAAAGGATGAACAGAATAGTTCAACAAATGGCTCGTGCTATGATGGATGAGTCTGGAACTCCAGCAACTTTCTGGGGTGAAGCTGCATTTGCTGCAGTTGTTATTCTCAACAAGACAAATGTCCGGGTGAACAGCACTCAAACTCCTCATGAGCTCTGGTATGGTAAGACTCCTACGGTAAAACATTTCAAAATTTTTGGAAGCAAATGCTATATTAAGAATAATGATGAAAATCTTGGCAAGTTTGAACCTAGAGCAGATGAAGGCATTCTCCTTGGATACTCTCCCCACAGCAAAGCATACAAGTGTTACAATAAAAGACTTGGAAGAATTGTTGACAACATTGATGTAGTGGTTGATGAAGAAGGAAACATTCCCAGGCAGGTAAATTCCGAGAATTTTGAAGATGATGAGGACCATCCTTCTACATCAAATCAGACTTATGATGAAGAAGAAGCTCAAGAGGTACCAAAAGAACAGATAAGGATAGAAGAAAAGACTCCATCCAGATATGTACAAAAGAATCGTCCAGAATCTCAAATTTTGGGGCAGAAAGAGGCTGGTATACAAACAAGAAGAACAATTGTAGAACCTTCAAGCTACTTGGCATTACTCTCCTCCACTAATCCAAAGAATGTAAGAGAGGCATGAAAAGATGAATGTTAGGTCAAGGAAATGGATGAAGAACTTGAGCACAGATCGAGAAAAATAACACTTGGGAGTTGGTTCCTAGACCGAAAGATAAGAATGTCATAGGGACAAAATGGATCTTCAAAAACAAGTTGAATGAAAATGGGGAAGTAATTAGAAACAAGGCCAGACTTGTTTGTAAAGTGTATGCTCAACAAGAAGGAATAGAATTTGAAGAAACATTTGCTCCCATTTCTAGACTTGAGGCCATCAGAATTTTCCTTGCTCTCTCTAGCTTTCAGAAGTTCAAAGTATTTCAAATGGACGTGAAATCAGCCTTTCTGAATGGAGACTTAGAAGAAGAAGTGTACATTGAGCAACCAAATGGGTTCATCCTTAGGAATGATCCAAATCTTGTATGTAGACTAAAAAAGGCTCTCTATGGTCTTAAACAGGCTCCAAGGGCTTGGTATTATTGTTTAGACAAATACCTTCATCAACAAGGTTTTTCAAAAGGATCAGCAGATAGCAATCTTTATATAAAAATTGAAAATGACAAATTGCTAATACTTGTTGTGTATGTAGATGATATTATCTTTGGCAGCAATGAAGAATCTATGAGTCAAAACTTTGCCTTGGTGATGCAGAAAGAATTTGAAATGTCATTGCTTGGAGAGCTGACATATTTTCTTGGTCTACAAATCCAACAAAATGAAGGCGGTATCTTTTTATCTCAAACCAAGTACCTCAAGAAGATCTTGAAGAAATATGGCATGGAAGATTCGAAACCAGTATGTACCCCTATGGTTACAGGATGCAGCCTCAGTGCAAATGATGAATCAGTAGCAGTGCATCAACCAACATATAGATCCATGATTGGAAGTCTACTTTATTTGAAAGGTACCCAACCAGACATCATGCATACAGTGGGAATGGTTGGAAGATTTCAGGAAAATCCAAAGGAAACTCATCTTCAGGCAGTGAAGAGAATATTCAAGTATCTTCCAGGAACTCAAAACTATGGCTTATGGTATCCTAGAGATACAGATCTCACACTTCATGCTTACACAGATGCAGATTGGGCTGGAAGCGTGGATGACAGAAAAAGCACTTGTGGTGGTGCATTCTTTATGGGTTCCAGATTAGTATCTTGGTTCAGGAAGAAACAGAGTCCAATTGCACTATCTACAGCTGAAGCAGAATATGTGGCTGCTGCATCTTGTTGCACTCAACTTCTTTGGATGATGCAAACCTTGCAGGACTTTCAAATCACTTGTACACCACCTATCTCCATCTTATGTGATAATACAAGTGCAATCAACATTTCAAAGAACCCAGTCATGCATTCAAAGACCAAGCACATACCTATCAAATATCACTTTCTCTGGGAACAAGTGCTTGAACAAAAGGTCAAGTTGGAGTATGTTCCCTCTAAGGAACAAGTTGCTGATATACTCACCAAACCACTGCCCAGGGAGACCTTTGAATACCTCAGACAAAAGCTGGGAGTAGTTGATGCATCATCTTGCTGTTGAACCTTGTCTGGTTCAGAGATTGTTGGTGGTACGCGAGTTTCATGTGGGGTATACGTGTACAGTCACTGGTTTATGGATTGGTCAGAGACCAGCTGGCATAGGTTCAGGGGGAGCATATAGTCTTCTAATAATGCATTGTTGGCATTATTGTAGAAGATCTTGGAGGAGCATGTACTCAGCTGTTGTTGATTTCAGATGGAACAAATGCAGAGGGAGAACAGAAGGAGAACATGGTTGCTGATCTGAATAGTGATTGACAGATGCTGCTGATATTAGTTATTGGTGACTTTCATAGTCTTGCTCTAGTTATTTCGTCTCTATGTCATGTATATCTTCTTTTTATCAAGGTCATGTAACGGCCTATTTTGGTTTCCCCACTATGCCTGGGATGAATGATGTAATGTACTTGGTTGTCATATGTAAATTTCTAATGTATCCCCACTTGGTTGGGTGATGGATGTATGTATAGAGTCTTTTGGTGATAGGAAGGTCTTTTATGATGTATAATTCATGGTTCTTCTTGAAGAACATATTTTTGCAGATCTTGCCTATAGTCAGGGGGAGCATGGTCAGCACAGCAGGGCAGAGATTTCAGCATGTACTCCGGGGGAGCATAACCCTTTGCCCTTGATGTCAAAGGGGGAGGATGATTTTTAGTGACTTGGGGTTGCCATCAAGTCCAAAGGGGGATATTGTTGGCATTATGACACAGGTTTGACTCGATGGCATAGGTGTTGTCCTTGATGGCAACTCACTCAAGTGGCAGACTTCAGTTCAAGAACTCAAAATAGAAGAAAATAAGAGATCCGCAGGTGCACCGATCAAAAGGTGCGATCATCGGCAGGTTGCGCAGGCACGATGTTCACAAGATGCAGACAGGGTCGCAGGAGTTCCGAACAAAAGGTGCGAACCTAAAATTCACGGACTTTCATGCAGAGAAAATCGCGCGCACGTCGGAAATCTTGGTTGGTCCATGGTATTTTGTCCGACAGTTTGTGAACCTAGGGTTTTGGTCCATGGTTTTGCTTTTAAAGAATTGATTCCTGGTATTAGGTCCCTCGTATTGGATCTCTATGGTTTTGTTCCATGGTTTGAGAAAGGCCTAGACTATAAAAGGGGAAAGGAGACCATTTGGCTAGACACTAATTTTGTTGAATATCTCATGTTAAAATAAGATCTGAAACTCTGGTGATCGGTTGGTGAGTTATTGATAAATCTGAATCAAGGAGAAACCTAAGAATTACAAGGAAAATTTTCTGTTGGATCGAGATCTCCTTGGCGTATGATCAGATCTGTAAATTTGGGGTATGATTGAAAACTGATAAATTTGTCTATACCCTAAGGTCCGCAGGCTAGACACGGTGCAGGTGCGCAGATCCGCAGTCCAGTAGATTGATCAGGTGCGAAGGTGCGCAGTCCAGCAGACACTGCAGGTGCGGAGGTGCGCAATGTAGAGACCGGTGCAGGTGCGGAGGTGCGCAGTGTAGAGACGCGTGCAAGTGCGGAGGTGCGCAGTGTAGAGACTGGTGCAAGTGCGGAGGTGCGCAGGCCACAGGAAGCGCAGCTGCGGAAGTGCGCAGGCCATAGAAAGCGTAGGTGCGAAAGTGCGCAGGCCACAGACAGAGAAAGTGCGGAGTGCGCAGGACACAGAAAGCGCAGGTGCAGAAGTGCGCAGGTCACAGAAAGAGAAAGTGCGGAGCTGCGCAGGACACAGACAGTGCAGGTGCAGAGCTGCGCAGACTCGACACAACAAAAGTACGGATATCCACAGTATGAAAATTTATGAAACGTGGTCCCTGGAAGCAAGAGAAGGTTGTAGCCTTCTGTAGGTCAGCACCTACGTACTGGTACTTCAGCTAGTACAAGAGCTAAGGGGGTTGTAGCTCCCTTCCAGGAGAGGCTGGAGAACGAGAGAAGGTTGTAGCCTTCTGCAGGTAGAAGCCTGCGTACTGGTATAAGTCTGCACCAGTACAAAAACATTGTAAAAATAAGTTTCTAATTAAAAGAAGATAGAGACGAATTGCAGTAGGTGGTTTTCACCCACATTGGGTTTCCACCTTATATCTGGTGTTCTTATGTGTGATTGTCTTCAGCTCTGTTTTGGTCACTATTATATGATTCTGATGCACAGATTAATGATCATTAAATTATAAGTCTGCATGGTTTTAACATATATGATCTGGGTGTGAAATTAAAAAGAATTGACTTGATAATACTGATTCACCCCCCCTCTCAGTATTATTTCCAACACACAAAGCTGCTCAATGTGTTGCTTACAAAACCATCATGACTAGAGAAGCCTGAAATCAAAGGAATGTAACAGGGGTCAAGAAAAGTTCCTATAATAACTTTTGTCTTCTTGAAAATGAAATAGAATGCTCAATCTATAACAAATTTGGTCATGAAGAATTTGAATGCAGGAGCAAATTTCGGAAAACATCTCAAAAGGAGCAAACTCCATTAAATCCCAAGATATGGAGAAGGAAAGAATTTCAAACAGAAAGATGTGGTATAGCCTTGTATGCAGAAGGAAAAGAAAATCAGTGGTACATCGACAGTGGATGCTCAAAACACATGACAGGTGACAAAGAAAAACTTCACTCATATAATGCCTTAGAAAAGGAAAAGAATGTCTCATTTGGAAACGACACTCCTACTGTCATAAAAGGTAAAGGCTCTATTTTCTTGAAAGAAAAGATTAAAGCTGGAAATGTTATGTATGTAGATGGTTTAAAGCATAACCTGTTGAGTGTCAGTCAAATGTGTGATCAAGGAAATGAAGTGGTGTTTCGATCAAATGGATTTGTTGTTCGTGAGCTTGATACAGGAGAGACCGTGATCACTTATACATACTCAAGGGAGGACAATAACAGTGCTATCTAAGAAAAAATGATGAAAAGTGGCTATGGCATAGAAGATTGGGACATCTAAGCTTTTCTCAAATAAGAAAAGCATGCAGATTCAAGGTTGTTCATGATCTTCCAGATATCATCATCCCTGAAAATACAATATGCAAACCATGTCAAATCGGTAAGCAAACTAGAGCTCACTTCATTGAAAAGGAAGGGTAATCTAGTAAGCCTCTTGAACTTGTCCATACTGATTTATGTGGACCATTAAGAAAAAAGTCACCTCATGGAGAAGAATACTTTATTTTGTTCATTGATGATTTTTACAGAATGTGTTGGATAGGTCTTCTAAAGTATAAAGATGAAGAATTTGAAAAGTTCCAAGACTTCAAAGCTTTGGTTTAAAATGAATCAGATCGAAAAATCAAATGCCTCAGATCTGATTGGGGAGGGGAATTTACCTCAAATGAATTATTTGACTTTTGTGAATAACATGGAATAAAAAGGAAATTATCCACTGCAAGGACTCCTAAGCAAAATGGAGCGGTAGAAAGAATGAATAGAACTGTTCAACAAATGGCTCGAGCTATGCTAGATGAAACTGGAACTCCTACAACCTTCTGGGGTGAAGTTGCATTCGCCGCCGTAACTATTCTCGACCAATCAAATGTTCGCGTAAATAGCACTCAAACTCCACATGAACTTTGGTATGGTAAGACTCCTACTGTAAAATACTTTAAAGTTTTTGGAAGCAAATGTTATATCAAAAGGACTGATGAAAAACTTGGTAAGTTTGAACCCAGAGCAGATGAAGGTATTCTTCTTGGTTATTCTTCCAGAAGTAAAGGATATAAATGTTATAATAAAAGACTTGGAAAAATTGTTGAAAGCATTGATGTTGTAGTTGATGAAGCATGCAAAAATCCAAAACAGATAAAAGAAGAATATTATGACAATGAAGAAGATGGGGACTTTTTTCCCACATCAAATCAAAATTATATTGAAGAAGAAACAAATGAAGCACCAGAAGAAGAGGTAATGGTAGAAGAAAAGACTCCGTCCAGGTATGTTCAGAAAAATCATCCAGAAACTCAAATTTTAGGTGAAAAAGAGGCGGGTGTACAGACACAAAGAACTATTACATGAACCTCAAGCTATATAGCATTACTATCATCCACTAAACCTCAAAATGTAAATGAAGCATGCAAAGATGAATGTTGGGTCAAGGCCATGGATGAAGAACTTGAGAAAATTGAAAAGAATGATACTTGGGAATTAGTTCCTAGACCTCATGATAAAAATATTATAGGAACGAAATGGATATTAAAAAACAAGTTGAATAAAAATGGAGAAGTCATTAGAAACAAGGCCAAAATCATTTGTAAAGGGTATGCTCAACAACAAGGTATAGATTTTGAAGAAACTTTTGCACCTGTTGCCAAACTTGAAGCCATAAGGATGTTTCTTGCTCTTTCTAGCTTTCAGAAATTCAAAGTATATCAAATGGATGTAAAATTAGCCTTCCTAAATGGAGATTTAGAAGAAGAAGTTTATATTGAATAGCCAGAAGGATTAATTCTTGGAAATGATGCAAAACTTGTATGCAGACTCAAAAAGGCCCTCTATGGTTTGAAAGAGGCTCCGAGGGCCTGGTATTACCGTCTTGACAAATATCTACACCAATAAGGTTTTACAAAAGGTTCGGCAAATAGCAATCTATATACAAAGATTGAAACTGATAAATTGCTAGTTATTATTGTTTATGTTGATGATATCATTTTTGGTAGCAATGAAGAATCCATGAGTCAGAATTTTTCCTCAGTAATGCAGCAAGAATTTGAAATGTCCTTGCTTGGTGAACTTACCTATTTTCTTGGTCTACAAGTTCAACAAAATAAATATGGTATTTTTCTTTCACAAACCAAATATCTCAAATAGATCTTGAAAAGGTACAGAATGGAAGATTCTAAACCTGTATGTACCCCAATGGTAACAAGATGCAATCTCAACCAACTTACAGATCCATGATTTGCACTCTACTTTATCTAACAGGTACCCGACCTGATATCATGCATGCAGTAGGAATAGTTGGAAGATTCCAAGAAAATCCAAAGGAATCACACCTTCAGGCAGTCAAAATAATTTTCAAATATCTTCAAGGAACTCAAGACTTTGGTTTATGGTATCCTAGAGATACAAATCTTACTCTTCATGCATATACAGATGCAGATTAGGCAAGAAATGCTGATGACAGAAAAATCACTAGTGGTGGTGCATTCTATATGGGTTCCAAGTTAGTATCTTGGTTCAACAAGAAAAAAAGTTCAATTGCTTTATCTACAGCTGAAGAAGAATAGGTTGTTGCATCTTGCTGCACACAACTACTTTAGATGATGCAAACCTTGCAAGACATTCAGATCACATGTACTCCACCCATCTCCATTCCATGTGATAATACAAGCGCCATCAGTATTTCAAAGAATCCAGTCATGCACTCCAAGACCAAGCACATACCCATCAAATACCATTTTCTACGAGAACAAGTGTTTGAATAAAAGGTCAAATTGGAGTATGTTCCCTCCAAAGAACAAGTTGCTAATATATTCACTAAAACACTACCCAGAGACACATTTGAATATCTCAGACAAAAGCCGGGAGTACTTGCTGTATCATCCTGCTGTTAAATCCAATTATTTCAAGAAAGGTTATTATACGTGTGTTTCATGAAGTATAGTCGCGTACACACGCGGGTTTCTGTGGGTCGAGGAGCATCTATATATTTTTCAGACAAGAAAAATAGTGGGGTAGGCTCTGATATGGGTGCTCTGTATTGATATGCCCTGTTCATTACTTTTTATCTGACTGACAAAGATGCCTTGATCATTGAATTATTAACAATGCACAGGTAGCATAGGTTGAGGGGGAGCATTAGCCTTCACCCGCATTCTGCATTGTTGGAATTATGGTTGTTGAATACAACTATGGTAGTAGATACTTATTCATAGGACTCTGCATATGCTCAGGGGGAGCATGGACGGTTTAGTGCATCTCAGCATGTACAAAGGGGGAGCTCAATCAAAGAATTTAGCATGTACTCAGGGGGAGCATGGATAGCATAATGTATATCAAAACAGGAGAATATCTTGGTCCACCCTTTGCCCTTGATGTCGAAGGGGGAGAGTGACTTGGTGTTGTTGTTGCCATCAAGTCCAAAGGGGGAGATTGTTGGCATTATGATACAGGTGTTGTCCTTGAAGGAAACTTACTTAGATGAAAGATCATAGTGCAACAGGTCAATAGCACACAATTACAGATCAAACTCCAAAGAATGAAGAAAGAGAGGTATACGCAGGTTCACCTTGTCCAAGCTGCGTATACACGTAGGTTTACTAAACAAAAGGAGCATATACGTACACACGCACTTTCACAGAAGGAAAAGCACGTATATCTTGGAAAACCAAAATTTTTGGTCCAAGGTATTTGACCCAAGGTAATTGGTCCGAGGTATTTGGTCCAAGGTATTGGTCCTAAGTAGTTTTGGTCCATGGTATTGAGAAAGGCCTAAAACTATATAAGGAGGAGAAGATCATTAGGCCATGTGTGCAAGTAATTTGAACATCTTATGAAGGGTTGGCTCATATATGTAGTTTAATGAGCTTCTGATGGTTTTCTTGAACTGATCTAAGGAGGTACCTATATGGCTAATGAAGGTTGATGAACCGGGATCATAAAGACTTAAAAGTATTCTCATTATGTGTTTGGATCTTGAACAGTCTAGATATGAATACTGATGTGTGTTTTATTATGTAAATGTGATGATCTAGGTATGGCTAAAGCCTGGAATAGTTGTGATGTTTTAAGTTAGCATTTATAGATTTGTACGTAGGTTCACTTTAGTAAAATATTGTATGCACATTGGTTCAGCATAGCAAAGTAGCGTATACATCATAAATTGGAATTTGCAGATCTGTACGCTGGTTCCCTTCGGTAACAGTGTGTATACACGCTGGTTCGACACAGGGAAGTAGCGTATACCTTATGAAGCATGATGTTTAACGTTTCAGTAGTCTTTGTTTGTTGTTGCAGAGTTCTGGGTTCTGTTCTGATGACTGTATTCTAGTAACAGTGTTCTAAATGATCAGATTGATTGATTGTGATTTGCTTCAGTGATGATGGGTTGTCAGTGATTGATTGATTTAGCTATGGTTGATTTAGAAAGTGATGATTGAGTTTCAGTGATTGGTTGATGTAGATGTATTTAATGCAGTTATGATTTTCTGAGTTTTAATGTTGTTGATGGGTCCAGTATGAAAATTGGATGAAATGTGGCCTTCAAATTGTCGTGTTGTATTCCAAGAGTATCCAGTCTGAAAATTTATGAAACGTGGTCCCTAGTGGAAGAGTGAAGTTTCCTGTAGGCTGGCGCCTACGTACTAGTAAACATATTGGCTAGTACAAGAGCTAGGGGGTTGTAGCTCCCTTCTAATAGTAGCTAGAGAACGAAGAAGGTTGTAGCCTTCTGCAGGTGGGTGCCTACGTACTAGTATGAGTCTGCACCAGTACAAGATTGTAAACATATTTTCTTATTCTTAAAAGAAGACAGAGATGACAATAGCAGGTGGTTTTTACCCACATTGGGTTTCCACCTTATATCTTGGTGTTCATGTGTGTTATGTGTGATGCTTTATTCTGCTTTTACTGCACTGCCTAATAAATCTCTGATATAATGGTTGAAGCTCAATACATGTTAAATTGTCTAAATCAAAAGTTATCTGCATATACTATGGTTTCTTTAAGTACAGTCGTGTATACATGCTAGTTCATTTAGCTGAAGTAGCGTATATAAATCCGTTTGGGAAATAAATTATTGATCTGATAATACTGATTCACCTCCCCTCTCAGTATTATTTCCAACAACAACCACCCTCCAAAATTTTTCCTTAGCTTCATTTTGGAGCCTCACTACCGACCATCCTCATCAACATGTCTTGCACTGTCAAGCACATCAGCTTTAGTTGTTTCATAGAGTCCTGCCAGCCTGTACATGCAAGTTTGTTCCACCCCCTTCACAGGATGCTTTCGGGACTTAGTGTCAATTGTTGGTTGATCAACTCCCTCTAGGAATTGTACAATTCTGGAGGGAAACCAGCCTTCCCTCCAGAAATTGCACAAACCCAGCTGGACACCCAGCTGGGATCTGGAATTGCGCAATTTTTCTTGACAGTCTTCCTCTCAAAAAATTGCGTAATTCATTTTAGGATAGTTGCTCAGCCTAGAAATTGCGCAATTCTGGGTAGTAGTCATCTGATTCTCTCAGAAATTGTGCAATCCCTCTAGGATAGCTAGCCAAACAGCTAGCATAAATTGCACAAATCTAGCTAGGCAGCCTGCTGGGCTCAGAAATTTTGAGATACAGTCAGACAGGCTTCCCTGAGGAAATTTCGAGGTCTGACCCAGGACACCTTCTCAGCCCAGAAATTGTGCAATCCTGGGAGATAGCCACCTGTTCCTCTCAGAAATTGTGTAATCCCTCTGGGATAGCCATCTCTGCTCAGCCCAGAAACTACGCAGATTTTTATCCAAGGCTCGCAGACCGATGCATGTGCCTTCAGGTTGACCGGTTCCCTCCAGGACTGAGCAAAACTGATTTGCATGCATGGACTGCTTCTGCCAAGGCAGTATGCAAAGGAATCCCTTGATTTAGGGATCTATTTTTAGCAGCTGGAGCTTACGTGCAAGGATCATTTTAGAAACCTCCCGCTAAGTGTCACTTTTCCTAGATTTATGGCATGCGCGTCACAACCTTGATTTTATCAAAACTCATCAACCGAACGTTGCAGATCTCATTCCTCACATCGACCTTATAGCTTTGACATACCACATTTCATCTACGAGTCGTCGGCACATTCAGCTCAATTGTTTCACGGTAAACCCGCTTTTCATGTCTCGCACTACATTTCTATCGCTTTTTGTGTTTCTCTTTGTGTGACTGTTGTCTACTTGATTTTAGTGAGCGCTTGCTGTCGTTTTGATGTATGTTAGCTTATAGAAGCATCATTTCAGTTTTCGTTTGCATCTCACCCTTGTCGCATGCATGACACTGATTTTGCATCGACGGTCATCGTTGTGATGAATCGCTTCACACACATGCATGCTTTCTCATTTCCTGAATCCTGAACTTGTTGTTTTCATGTATGATCACTCGCTCTTGTTTGCAATCATCTCATCATGCATTCAGAATTATCATGTTTCCAGTCACTCGTCAATTGGTCTGGGCTGCCTTGTCCCAGACCGTGCCTTGCCCGGCTAGCACTGCGTATTTCCAGAAGTGAAGGCTCTACCTTCCCTCCAGAAATTGTGCAAGTATGGCCCAAAACTGACCTCCAAGCTTGCATTGCACAATTCTTGGAGGAAGTGTCCTGTTGGCCCCAGAAACTGTGCAATGTAGTTTGTTGGTTGCATGTCAAGACTGACTGAAATTGCGCATTGCACAGATTGAGTCCTTAGATACCCAGGTTGGAATATGAATTGCGTACTTCCAGTAGTCAGTAAGCCTCCTGACAGCCTGTACTATGCCTTGTGAAGTTTTAGCAATTAGTCTCCCGACCTCCCGATGGAAATTGCATAACCTTCACGATCAATCACACATGTATGTTGCAATTCAATCCTCAAGTTTGTTTTGGTTTTCGACTGATAGATTTCCTACCATGAGGGTTACTATGTCTCCAGGTATCACAGGTGTCGCCTACCTCCCAGCAGAACAAGTACAATGGTTTCCAGGGGAACAGTGTCAAAGACACCGTTAAGAGCACAACTGGATATGTAGTCGATCAAGTGTCTATGAACTTGCCTATCCACGAAGACATTAAGTTGTTCATGGAAAATGATATCAATATGAATAGTAACAACATCACAGTGAGTAGTAGCAGAAGGAAACACACCTGCATGTTGCAAGTGCAAGGGGAAGGTTGTTGATAGCATAGAGGTGAAGCAAAGCTACAAGTTCAAAGTAGATCCACTCATGATGAAAGCCACTTTGGGTATTGAGGCTATGAGGTGATGACACGAAAAGACAATCACGCGAGGGTAGAGAAAGGAACAGAGAAGGAGTTGTAGGTGATGAAGCAGCAACTCAAGGGAGAAAAAGAGTTGTATAGACGAGAGAAGAGTTGCAGCATGAACAAGTACAACACGGGGTGAAACATGCACAGATTGATGAAATTGCGCACGTACAAGTTATAGATCCATCCCGGCAGCTGGTAAAGAACAAAAAAGGTGAGAAATGTTGTTGATCGCATGAAAGGGAATTCAACAACATGCATGTCATTGTGTGCATGCATGCGATCCCACCCATTTGGAATACTCAATGAGTTGAAGAAGAGAAGTAAGTTCGACTGGAGTTGAACGTGTATTTTGACAAGTTGATGCACACAACCACAGCACATGCTTAGAGATCAGTGCAAACACTATGCATCAACATGTTGTCAGTGCGGTCGCACCCAGGACGACCATACGCATGCTATCAAATGATTTGGATGGAGGATCCATATCAGTGTACCTGAATGCAACATAGGCAAGAGTTCGCTTCAGAAAGATGTCACCATTGAGTGCATGGACACCATCATGGACGACCAAGCTTGGCATCAGCTCACCACCTTCAGCCATCATAGGGATGTCAAAGATTTGGTCTCACCACAATGATCCGAGTGTAAGTGATGTCTTTCATGGCTTGCTCAAGCCATTTTGTCTCACATGGGTACATGTGTAGATTGTATGTAACGTCTTGTCAAGTGGAAGTTCAAGTGTCGATAGTTGAATGTAACAGTCATAGAGTAATTGGAGAGTCATGAGGGTAGATGAACGGTCACAAATGGGAATGTCAAGGGTCACCCCACCCTTTGCTATAAGTAGTCCCTCATAACTCATTGTATGGGCTTTTGGTCAGCCAAGCTTTCGATAGGACTATCTTAGAGAGAGCTTGGACAGTATTGTAATGAGCCTTGGCTTCTCCACTACGCAGAGCTAGTATATATCTTTGGAGGAGCAAGCGGTTATCACTGTAACATTCCGCTATTAGAATTAGTGGTTGGACATGGGTGTATTTTACGACTGGAACTTACACTTCTTAATATAACAGAGCCAACACGTTTCATGCATATGTTGTATTGTATTTCAGCTATCTATTTACTCTAAATGATATATGTATATATTTTCTTACGCATGCATGTATAGCTATTTCTGTATATGTATGTATGAATCTTTCTTAAATGTGTTGTTGGTTTAACCATCACTTTGGATTGCTAGCTAACTTTCCTTCCATGTTGTGGTGCATCTTTGCTTGTGTGTTCCCTTCTTAACTTTGTGCTATCACAAGTTTCCAAGGGGCACACTTGACACATCACCCTCCATGTGTTAGAACCATTCATACACCTTCCTTGGCTTGTTGCGACTGTCACACCCTTGCTACCAACATGGACATCTTACCTGCCTCTGTGTGAAGCTGCAGTTAAGGCGATATTGCATGACCCATTTCTGGGACTCCTACACCAAACGGTCTGAGGTCTAGTTGGGACTTCTTACCAGGGAGATCCCCTGACATGTTGGCGGGTCCAACATCGTCAACAAGTAGAGACAACTTTATAGCCTAACAAGACAAAACATTATGATACTTGAGTTTGGGGAAAATATAGCTCAACAACTTCCACTCAATGCTTCTTGGTCACATATTTGTGCCAAGCTCAGTATTGTGCAATGAAATCCCAAAATTGTGTGATGGTGTCTAGTTGGAAGAAGGCTCTAGCCTCCATAGCATCTGGGTACAATGACTTGGAGGTAGTTTTAACATCCCTCCATAGCAATAGCAACAATTTTCTAATCTAGATAGTACCACTAATGTAATTCTTCATGTTCTGTCTGTTCATATCCAAATCCTCCTTGGTGGAAATTTGTCATAGCTTCTCCAAGTACTCTTCGATCTCCTGCCTCACCTGGTGTCTACATTTGGCTTTGGTGAGGGAGGCAACTGATGGGATCCTATGTGCTTTCACCTTGAAATCCAAACTGTTGTATAACAATACATATGAGGCTTGAATACTTCCAATGAACGAAGTGAGATTCTTGTTGTTCTGAATCAATATTTGAACTCTCTCTTTCTACAACTTTGGTTAAGGCTTCATTTTCTTTAGAAAGTTAAGCGGTGCCCCTTTGTATCACATTGTCCATTCCTACACGATGAAAATGTTAGCTTGTACATTTCTTTTGACAATGTCTCTGCTATGTTGTTGCAAACCATGCAAGTGAACAACTTTCTTATGTATGGTTATGATCTCCTCATAGAGGTCCCACATGGTTTATCCCAGTGTTGATACTTCACTAAGTATCGTTGCTCTCATTTCCTCCAAGTCAACCTGTGTGGAAGCTATATTCTATGTTGCTACATGGATCTATTCTGCCTCTTACCTGATAACCTGTAAATCCTATTCCAATTGCTTATTCTTAGGCATCAAATATGGATTGTTTGTTCTTGTTGCATCTAGGAAGGCCAACTGGGCTTTGGCAATGGAATTTGGATTCTTACTAGTGTTCGCCACTATTACCCTCTCTCTAGTGAACGCAGGTGATGCATGATCATTCGGAGAAAAAAAAATTCTCTCTGCTTGTACAATTCTCTTCTGGAATTCATCATAAAACATATTGTACAAGTCCATTACTGGATCATCATAAAGAGGAACAACATCCCCTTCTTCGCTCAGAGATAACCTTTCTACTGGGGGTGATGGAGTTTGAATAGTGACCTATGGTGCACTCAACATTGACAGGTCAAAATCCTCATTCTATGGCTCCAATTCCAACTCCATATATGCAACTTCAATCAAGTCTTCAATCAGCTGAGAAAGCTCCCAGTCATGCATCTATTCACTCTCTCCCTCTGCTGCTAGCTAGTTTTTTCCTTTCTCTTCAACTTGGATCGACACTATTTATTATACCACTGCACCTTGCCTTTCTTCTTCTTCATGCTTCTCCTTCTCGTCATGTTCTCTCCTTCTATGTTCTCATTCTTCCCTCAGTTATTGTTCTGTGTACATCAATATTAGTTATGCTTCCTGCAGGCTCTGATTTTCTCTCTTCTTTTGCTCTACTCTCTGTATCCTCTACTTCCTCTTTTCTTTCATTGCCAAAGCTTCTTTCATAAGGATTGAATCTTCTTTCACTCTGCAACCATGTTCTCCCTCTATTATGTCAGCAAACTTTATCTTTCCCTTATCTTGTACCAAATTTCTTCCTTCTACTGGTGCTACTTTCGTACTTGTCTTCCAAATCTGCCTCAAGGCTCTCTGCTGAAATAGCTTCATTAACTTGCTACCATGTTAGTTTTGACTCCTTTTCTATAAATCGTTGAGTGCTTTCATATACTAGTAAGTCTACTGGTGTTTTCTTAACTTCTTCCCTAGTACGTCTTTCAGTGGTCTCTTTTGATGTAGATCTATTTGGTGCCATGGTAAGAGTGACTGTTGGAGAGAGGTGCTCCACAATTATGGTACCTGTGAGATAGGAAAGACACTCAGGGAAAAAAAACATCATTTTTTTTTATCAAAACCACCTTCAAAACGTGATCAAACAGCAAACCTGGCATCTAATGAGAGGGATTACATAATTTTCAATAGGAGAATTTATTGGTTCCTATGGGAACTGCGCACTATGCAGTCCCAGCATCCAAGGATGAAGCATGTGGTTTGAGACTATGCAATGCACAGTTCATCTTGGGAAGTGGTCTAGGAGAGGTTGCACATTGTGTAGTCTCAATGGCCAGGGAAGTAGGCTGAGCCCTAGAATTGCACAATACGCAATTGAGCTAGCATGTACTGCACACTGCATAGTTCCATAGGGAAATCTCTCAGCTTGAGCCTTAGGATTGCGCAGTGTTCAACTAGGCAAAGTGAAAACCGGCCAAGGAAAGTGCGAATTTTCCCAAGGGAAGTGTGTAAAATGAGAAGATCTGAGAACTAGTGTGAGATTTAGTGCATATATGACTACGTATGAATCAATCATGATAGATCAAGTGCAGAAACTTAATAAATGGGAAGAAAATTAAACTGGTGAGGAGAGTTGCCACAACAACAACCATCGGTGCAAAAAAAAAAAAACTGATGTTGCACTTGTGAAAGGGAAAAAATAACATGAAACAACACTTCTAAAAGATAAAACAAATTGAAATGCCAATAATCATGAAGAGAAACAAGCGAACAAACACTCACATAAGAAAAATGAAAAAGAGCGACAGAAAAGCAACAAAAGGTGATAAAAATAACTCACCAAAGTGATGATGACCCCACCGAAGGTTCCTTTATCTCTTTTGGAATGTTAGATATTTAGGATTGAATGTAAAATTGATCTCTAGAGGCATCAATGGACTAGATTTGAGCAAACGAGGGTTTATGATGTGCATGCCTAAAATCAAGGAAAAGTGACACTTGGTAGAAACTTCTAAAAATAACAATATGCCACTTTTGGGAAACTAATAATGGATTCCTACTTCCTAGGGATGATTTTTCCCTTTAGTTTTCTTGTCTATCTAGGGAAACTTTCCATGCATGTTGCTGGGAAAGATTGTGCAATTCTGGGGAACTAGGCAACTTTCCCACTTAGTGCATTACGTGATTTCTAAGCTCAAGGGGTGCATTGCACAATTTATGGGCTTAGTACTGGGATACCTTCCATGACTGTGCAATTTATAAGCTCAAGGCAGAATTCTAGTCAGAACTACGCAATTTTAATCATTAAGGCTGCAAACCCTCAAGGATTGCATAATTTCTCGAGGCAAGCCCATAACTACTAAAAGACCAAGTTAGGAGGTTAGCTTGTGAATTAGAAAGATCAGTTAAGTGTGAAAACAATTGAACACAAGCACAATTGAAATTCATAAGTCTCAATCAAAGTAAGAATGCTTCATAGGAGTGTAATATAAGCTCTTGTGAATATAAGGTTAAACTCCAAAATCTAAGCATGGGAAAAATTTTGGAGGGTAGTTGTAGCCGCTACAACATTGGCAACACACTGATAGAATTCCATCTCTCTGAATGAATCTTGTCTCATGTAAAAAAGTTCTAACTCTTCCAGAAGAATTGTTCAGTTCATTGATTACCACAGCTTCCTCACTTAGATTGAGTTAAAGATATAGTCTGTACCATTCTCTTCATCGGCAACACACATACCAAGCCAATTCATACTGAGTTGTTACAATTGGGAATGAGGAGTATATAAATCCACAAGTAAAAGAATTTGTCAGAGTATTATTTTTCATCTCTGGTGTTGCTCCACTGCCACCAGGCTTAGACAATACCCAATTGGAGTCACTTCAGGAACAAAAGCATTTCTCTGCTACTAATTTGGAATACATCTCTTTGTCATATGTGGGATACTTTTAGACTGAGTCTGAAAGTATCTCACTGTGATATTCCACTGGATGCCCCTACTGAGTAAGAACTACCCCGATAGCATACTTGGAGGAATATGTCTTAATCTCAAATGGTTGTTGTAGGTCTGGTAATGTGAGCACTGGTGCAAAGCAAAGGCGATGTTTCAACTAGAAAAATGTATTTTGTTGGGATTCATACTTGAATAACTTTTCTTTCATTATACCCTTCATGACTTTACTCAAAGGCCAAGTTATATGAGAGAAACCCAACATGAACCTACAGTATAAATTGGAAAGACCCAGAAAGGTGTGTAGCTCTATTAGAGTGGTTGGGATTTTCCAATCTCAAATAACTTGTATCATGGCTGGGTCCACATGTGTTATAGACATATTTGGGCACTACAACCCCAATCACATATGTCCATAAACCAAGGGCTTCTAAGTCCCTAAAAGTGTTGTTTCATACCCTAAAGGAGCAAGGTCAGCTGATTACATCATCTCCTAGAGGTTCTCCATGAAAAACTACTCAGAACTGGTCAAAGCAAGACCATACAGACTGCCCAGGGCTAAGGGTGCGATGCATCTCACCTGCCACATGCAAAAAGTGCGATGCATACTAGAAAGCCCTTATGTAGGGTGCGATGAGCGAGAGTAGACAAATGGCACAAGCAGTTTACTAGGTGGAGACCCTGAGAATCTTCTAGAAGCTGCTCATTTGACACTTGCCTCTCTGAATTCGCCCAAGGATGAGTAAGAGATCATGAAATCTCCAAGTGGAACCAAGAACTATCAGAGAGATGACACTAATCAAAATCCCAGAAGTTGACTCACCCCCTTGCAAACATCTATATATGGATCCCTCATCCCAGAGATCCAGAGGCTGGAATTTTGTAATTTGCAAAGAAGTGTTGTTGGTTTCTCTTTGAAGACATTGTTGGGTGATCTTGCTTTGTATGAGGTGAAGAGGGCTTTCATGCTGGGAGGATGGCACTGTGTCAGACCAAGTGGTTGTAATCCTCTCTTCTACTACTTCTATCAATAAAGCTATTTGAGTTTTCCTCCATATTCTTGTATATCTCTGAATATTGTGTTGATATATGCATTTGTATGGTCAATATATATGTGATCCTATATTTTTTATAGTGATAGATCTCTATGCTTTGATGGTATTACGCTGCTTTGACTCTACAGGTGCTCTTTGAAGCGGGACAAGTAAGGAAGGATTAGTGAGATTCCGTCAAAGGGGAAAGGAAACAAGCAAGGAGCCAAGCGAAAGACTGAGGTTGGTACTCTTTGCTTCTTTCTCATCTATCTCTCGTAAAGGAAAACACAAGTGACTTTAGTTTGTTTGTTTCTAAGATAGCTACCCATCTTAGTGGGACTAGCAGTTCTGAATAGACACTAATTTTCCCGATAACAAAATGGTGACTCCATTGGGGATCGAATAGTTTGATTGCTTGTCTATATTTGTTTGCTTCATAAACTACAAATGGAGCTTGAAGTTAAGCCAGCTAGCCTTCGAACTGTATTTGCTATGCAAGTGCAAAGTAGATCAACAGTGCTTCAGTCAATCTCCGGGTTTGTTTATGAACTAAACAACTAACTTGCAAACATCCCAAAAGCCCTAGAGGTAGCTCAAGTAACCTCATTAGATCAGCCCCTATACTTTATATTTACTGACTATCATTAGCTCAGCCTAAATCCCTGAACTAAACTGCAAACTGTGACCAAAAACCAAGTTGAAGTCTCGTCCCTGGACCATCGCACTCTCTCCTTTTGGCAGATTGGATGCATCGCACCTCCCGTGTGTAGTAGGTGAGATGCATCCCTGTTTCCCTGTGTTACAAGTGCGATGATCAGGTAAGACTGTTTCTGCCTCCAAATTTTGGTTTTTCTTCACTGTCTTCAGCTTTATTCAGGAGTTTTGTTGTCTGTGATCAGTATACCATTGTTGAAACCCCCTTCCTTTGCATTATTCAGCCTTCATTGTACAAAGGATTGTGAATGTTTTTATGTATTTTTCGCCATTTACAGTTCTCCTTTACAAAATAGTAGCTTAATCGAATTGTCGTCTTTTGATTTGAAAGTGTCGCAAGTGTCGTTTTCAGTCAAAGAAAAATATCCTACTCTTTTTGATAGTCGATTACATTGTTACTCTTGTATTTGATCTAAATTTATAGTATTTCAAGTGTCAAAAGCAGTTTTCAATTCAAAATCGAAAAGTGTCGTCTTGCCTTCCTGTCGTTTTTTGAAAAGAAAATCATTACTACTGTCACTTTGAAAGAAGAGATAATTCAGATTTGTATTTAGCATTCTTTTTGTCATTCACACATTAAGAAAGCGGAAAACAAATACATGCATGTGCATTTGCATTTAGACTGCTTGTTGATTTTGATTTAGGATAGTGCATCTAGTGTGTGCTCTTTGCTCTATGTTGAAAGGATTTCGTTTCTCTTTCCTTAGTAGCTAGGATTTTCATTGCAAAAAGAAGAGTAAACGACTGTTTATCATCTTAGATTGCATATTTAGGAGTTGTATATCTACATCACGCGGTGAACCTTAAAGGCAAACTTCTTAAGAAAGATCAATTGTAAAATAAATTAAATGAACATAAAAATGCTTTGGAACCTAACGCACAACATCTAGAAGTCTAGGCTAGAGACGTATTCTGGCGTCGTAAAGCCTGGTAACTATCGCTTTCATCGTAGGTTGGGCAATTCCTCCTCTTTGAGATGACAAGTGCCAGTACAGAATTGTGCTCCCACGTACCGTCGAGTATATATTGGGAGACCACAATAGGCTATATCCTTTATCCTTAGGAAGCTGTGTCTGCCGCCCTATCAATTGCAATGCACTGAACACAACATTCGGGAAGATTGGGTGCCGTACCGTAAAAAGTATTCTGCAATTTTACAATTGGTTTGGTAATCCCTCTGTCTAGATTTCTAGAGTAGTCTCTTTCGTTCCTTTTCAAACTCCTTAAAGGAAAAGGTCCATCTGAGCACTTGTCACTTCAGGCTCATTAAAAACCGAAGGTGACTAGAGTCATCTTTAGCTTTTTCTCAACTCTTAAAAATTGAAAAAGAAAGTTGTGTCAAAGCGTCTAAAATTTATTTTAAACGGAATAACATCACTGTTCCCTCATTGATCTTAGGTTTAGAAAATGGAGTCCACCAATCAAGGATTTCCCCTTGGAGGAAATCCTAGCCCTTTCTCCTCTTGGGGAGACATTGGTGCACCTCATATGGCCACATTGTCCTTTCCAGGATTGATAATTGGCCTGCCAGTATGGCTTTTCTTGACCTCTGTCGTTCAAAGCATCGTGATTCCTGAGCAATCTAATCAGCAACTGGACGATGCTAGAGTTACCCCCCAACCTTCTACTTCGTTTGTTTCTCCCTCTGCTTCTTCCTCCTCGCTTGGTGAAGCTAGTAAAAATAAAAACCAAGTAACTGAGAAGAAGAAGAAAGGGAAGAAGAAGAAGAAGAAGGAGCCAATGGAAAAAAGGGGCAACTGTACATTGTCTAGTGAAAATCCACACACTGCACCATCCAAACCTAAATCTCCATGTGTCATTTGCAAAGGGGACCACTATCATCGAGATTGTCCTTGCATCCCACGGATCTTAAGGAACTGGTCCCCCTGCTTGCACAATCCGGTGTCGTCAACCTCTGATGATCATGTTGAGAGTACACCATCAACTAGTGAAAATGAAATCACCAGACAGAAAGGAAAATATAAATTTCCTTGCAGACTGTGTGAAGGCAATCATGCACTCCACCGTTTTCCCTTCTTGGACGAAGCTAAAAGAGTCTTGGATAACCGTCCTGCATCACCGCAGCGACTTCCTCCTGGATACAAGAAACTCTTGCCGAGTCCATTGCTAGTTGAAAATCCGACTGACACACCTTTGTTGTCGGTCGAAGTGCCTATCATTGAAGATAAACCCTCTGAATCCACATCGGACCAAAGACAACAGATCGAGATGGCAGTCGACCCCATCTTGTCTTCAGAGGATTTACCTTCAGATGGTACAGTCACCAAAGAGAATGAGAACAACACCGTTCAAATTCTTTTCGTAAACACATACTCTGATGAACATGGGGGCAATCTACCCGTTCCTTTACCATAGGAAGGAATTTCGTTAGAGATGTATCCGACCATTTATTCGGTCCCACCTCCAAGCAACCTAGTCGTCTCCTTCGATTGGAATCTACTAGGCGGACCCCATCTACCATCTAATGTACCATTCCGAATCATAGTGCAAACTTATAGAATGGTCATGGTTGGTACCATCATGGATGAAGGGGCTTCTGTCAGTATCCTTTCTTCAACTGCTTGGAAAGCGCTTGGTTCACCATCGCTTTTGCCTAAGATGCGAAATCTGACATGCTTCGACAAAGGAACCAGTTGACAGTTAGGGATCCTTCCAAATTTGCCTATAACATTGAGAAGGAAAACCATTTATCTGAACGTAATGGTAGTCCAAGGGCCTTTAGATCACAATCTACTCCTTGGGCGCGACTACATTTATAGCATGGGAGCTATTGTTTCCTCACTCTTCCGAGTGATGTGTTTACTGCATGAAGACAGAGTGGTCCAGCTCATAGACCAGCTTTCATTCCCTGGTTCACACATAGCTAATAGTCAAATTCCATCCCTAACAGGTCTTTTTGAGCAAGGAATGTCTCATCAATCTCCGATCCGTCCACCTGATGAGCACGAGTGATTCGGTGGTTATGACTGAAACCCAGGGGGCATGCACCTTGGTCTGCTTTGGTAGGAAAACTTCAGGTATAGGGTAGGTTTCCGCAAAGGATATATGACTAGTCTGACACACCCGTCCATTTAGGAAAATGGGATTAGACTGGAATAAGATACTTCCGTCAGAAGGTATGCCTTTCTCGACAGAACAAATGTTTTGTCTGCAAATTGAAGGGTAACCTGGAAACTCTACTTCGCTATACTTGGGGGCATGCAAACCTTTTTGCGTGAAAGTGAAAAGCGACCATTTATTTTCTTAGTTTGTAGGTCCTTAACCCTTTAAACTCGTAAGATTGGTCGTTCCTAGCTTACATAATAAAAAGAGCCGGAGCAAAATTTAGAATGGTGCAAGCTCCCTAAAAAATGAACCTATCGATGAAACATCCTTATTATACAATTGGCACGAGCAGTTTTACGCGAAGTTCAAGCTCGTTAAAAAATAAACCTAGCAATGAGCATATGTTCCACCAGAGTTTAAGCTCATTAAAAAATGAACCCACCTCCGGTAAATAACCATTATGATCGTATTATTATCAGCTTTTGAGCCTTGGTCGTGTTCTTACCATCACCTCCACTCTTTTTAGCCGATCATACGCCTCCATTTGATTGTTTACCCCTTTTGAGGAACAACTGCAACGAGTGATCCTATTAGCCACCTTCTTTACACTGTCGTGATCGAAAAGTTCCAAACATTACCTGGAACCAGCTACTATCCGAAAACATCACTCGTTCCTCAAAAAACGAGTCTCCTTTAAGCTCTTTTCATCTGACTTGTAAAATATGAAAAGATTGCCGAGCAATTGGCCTCTCCAGCTCGTTAAAGTGATTGGAAGTGCCATCCCTCCTCTAGATTTTAATCTTTTTGGACCTGAGGGATTATTACACAAAAAGATCGAGCGTTTGTCTTGTTCGGCTCGTTAAAACTATCGAAAAGTCATCCCTTTCGCATTGTTTTATACTTTTTCAGACTTAAGGGATTATACTACGAAAAAGGAATATTGGAGTTTTCTTTCCGTCTCTTTTCAGACTCTCTAAAATTGAAAAGAACCGAGTTATCCTTATCGTTAAACTCGTTAAAACAATAGCGACAAACTTGTCCATTCAGACAAGAGCGAGCCTCACTGTCGCTAGGCTCGTTAAAATATAGCGACGAGTTTGCCTGAAGGGAAAATTATAGAACAAGCATATGTTATCCTCCTCAAGCTTGACAAAAATAAAGAGGTACTAGTCAGAAATAACTGGGGAAAATTGGGAAGAAAACTTGAAGAAACTTTATTGGTAGCAGGTCGCTCTTGAACATGAAACTTTCACTCCATCACCATGATTGAGTCGGGTTGGGTTATTCCGTTCACCGGTCATATTACCATTGGTCCACCGTACCATCCACTTTTGGGGTTAATGCTACCAATCCATTTCAGTGTCGCCGATATGTTCAAGAGAAGTCACTCAGAGAATTCACCCACCCAGCTTGTGTCTCATCCGCTACAATACCTTCACGCCTCATTCTTTCATGACCGCCACCCTGAACCTGTTATCATCAGATCGTTTTCACCTCCACAAAATCCTTTTCAACGTTCCATGTCATAGATGTGGGATTCATTAATGCCCTCCTACGATGGGTCACTTCTTGTCGACATCATCTCATTATCCAAGAAGTCGACCTAGGAACAACCCTTTCAGTACTTTGAAGCTTGCATGCCTCAATGGCAAGTTTCTCACTTCCGCGACAGGTTTACACTAATGGCCTTCGACTGAAAGATTTTGCATGGTGTTCGACATCAACTCATGTATTCACACCACATGAATTGTACTGTAGTACTTTGAGGATCATCATCATCATCGGTGATTCCTCTCGCGCCTATTAACAGGTTACATCATTTGCTGATAATCAGGTGATGTCTTTCCATGTTCGACACCAGAGCATCTTTTCACATGGATCTACTTGTACTTTGGACGAAGATTGAATGAGTTTGAAGACCCCGGATCTAGTTTCATCCATCTGGGCTGTGATATATTCAGGAAAATAAAGACATCAAATGTACATCATTACTGCACAGATAATCATCCAAACCAAAGGATGATGGCTCTACCAGAATCATCAGTCTGCTACACAGACGGTTGTCTGTCCTATGTACATGAAAATGAATTTATAAAGCTAAGCATGGGAATGCCCGCCTTAGCTAGACCATGAAAATATTATGAAGTTAATGTATTGTATTGTATCTTATTACAGGTCACCTTCCAGTTCGAAAAACCTCGGATCCTCATTATAAAGAATTTCACCCAACATCAAAAGATTTACGACCTCATGCTTTAGGGGGCAACTGTTATAGACATATTTTGGCACTGCAACCCCAATCACATATGTCCATAAACCAAGGGCTTCTAAGTCCCTAAAAGTGTTGTTTCATACCCTAAAGGAGCAAGGTCAGCTGATTACATCATCTCCCGAAGGTTCTCCATGAAAAACTACTCAGAACTGGTCAAAGTAGGACCATACAGACTGCCCAGTGCTAAGGGTGCGATGCATCTCACCTGCCACATGCAAAAAGTGTGATGCATACTAGAAAGCCCTTATGTAGGGTGCGATGAGAAAGAGCGGACAAATGGCACAAGCAGTTTGCTAGGTGGAGACCGTGAGAATCTTCTAGAAGCTGCTCATTTGACACTTTCCTCTCTGAATTCGCCCAAGGATGAGTAAGAGATCATGAAATCTCCAAGTGGAACCAAGAACTATCAGAGAGATGACACTAATCAAAATCCCAGAAGCTGACTGACCCCCCTGCAAACTTCTATATATGGATCCCTCATCCTAGAGATCCAGAGGCTGGAATTTTGTAATTTGCAAAGAAGTGTTGTTGGTTTCTCTTTGAAGACATTGTTGGGTGATCTTGCTTTGTATGAGGTGAAGAGGGCTTTCATGGTGGGAGGATGGCGCTGGGTCAGACCAAGTGGTTGTAATCCTCTCTTCTACTACTTCTATCAATAAAGCTATTTGAGTTTTCCTCCATATTCTTGTATATCTCTGAATATTGTGTTGATATATGCATTTATATGGTCAATATATATCTGATCCTATATTTTTTACAGTGATAGATCTCTATGCTTTGATGGTATTATGCTGCTTTGACTCTATGGGTGCTCTTTGAAGCGGGACAAGTAAGGAAGGACTGGTGAGATTCCGTCAAAGGGAAAAGGAAACAAGCAAGGAGCCAAGCGAAAGACTGAGGTTGGTACTCTCTGCTTCTTTCTCATCTATCTCTCGTAAAGGAAAACACAAGTGACTTTAGTTTGTTTGTTTCTAAGATAGCTACCCATCTTAGTGGGACTAGCAGTTCTGAATAGACACTAGTTTTCCCGATAACAACATGCATACCCCTTTCATCAATGATGTACCCCATATATTGAACCAGTGTCATATGAAAAGTTCATTGTCAAAATTGGCACATAACTTGTGTTGTTGTGGGGTTTGGAGTACCTTTCGGTTATGGTGTAGGTTACCTTCCCAACTCTAGCTGAAGATCAGGATGTCTTCCAAATACACTACCTTGAATGATTTGGTGAAGGGCTAAAATATGTCATCCATTAGCCTCATAAAGTTTGCAGGGGCATTAGTCATCCCGAAAGGCATGACCAACCATTTGAAAATGCCCTCCATGGATTTTAAGGAAATATTGCACACATTAGAGGGTTTGATTGGCACCTGGTGACAATTAGACTTCAAATCAATCTTGCTGAAATATTCCCCCCCCCCCCCTGAGTTGGTATAGAAGGTCATCAATCTGTGGGATTAGATACCTATTTCAGAAAATGATCTTATTTAGCGCTCGATAGTCAGTATAGAGTCTCCAGGTGCCATCTCTCTTATGTACCAACATGATCGGGCTCCCACGGGGTGATGAACTTGGCCTGATGTGCCCTTTTAGAAACAGCTCCTTTATCTACCTCTTAATTTCATCATCTTTATAACAAAGGGTCGATAGATAGGTCCATTGGGTACTGGCGCGCATAGGGTCAGATTGATGCAGTGTTTTTCCTAACATTGTAGGGGTACCTCTATGGGTGAGGTGAAGATGTTCCTGTACTCCTCCACGACCTTGATCATTTTTTTTGTCCGTGTAGAGGATCCCTATCTAAAGGATGTGGATGTGTCCTTAGTCTTCTTCTTTCACTGAGGGTGAATCATAAGGAAGACAAATTTCTCGGTCTGGGAAATGATCTTACTGTATTGGTTCATAGAGATCAAAGAGATGGAGATAGGCGGTGCTACCTCTGGTATCCTGTATAACTAATTTCCCAAAGAAATAATAGCAATGCAAGGACTAGACTCATACACATCATGACGCTTCCATATGTATGGTTGGCCTAATAAAACATCACAAACTTCGAGAGGAGCAACATCACAAAGTATCTCATTTATGAAGGGCTTGATATTGTAGGGAAGTAGACACTGTTGGCTGACGCGTAGACCTCATCCTTAGTGAAAACACCTGATGGTGTACGATTGTGGGTGTGGTGTGGTTGGTAGGACCAACCACTTCACGACCTCTACTGAAATGAGGTTTTTTTGGCGTCCACTGTCGACAATGAACTGCAACAGAGAACCCTTCACCCATATTTTTGTATAGAAGAGTCACTCCCCCTCCTTTTTCTCTTTGGGCTCAATCTTCTAGATCTTGGTGGTGGAAATGTTGGAACTAGGATCCATGTCAATAATTTTCTTCCCTTTGTCATTCTTGTTATCAAAATCAGACTCAGAGTTGGAACACACATCTAATTTGAAACCCCTTAGCTAGGCCACCAGTGACTGCTTACCTTGATACTCACTTGTGTTGTGAGTGGGGATTGTGGCTTTGACAAATTTTCTTGGATTACCCACCTTGGATTTTTCCTTTATTTTGTGGTTTGGGGGAACCTTTCCCTTGCTTCAGATTTATATATCCAAAGTATCACTTCTTCTGTTTAAATTTATGCTCAATCTTGACACATATCGATAGGTGGCACCAAGTGAGGAGATGTCCAAAAACCCCATCTCATCCTGGATGTACTTGTGTAGATAGCCACAATACTTGAGTACCAAATGTCACTCAGAATCCTTGATACCCAACTTCGTGTGAAGGGTATGAAAAATATTTGTTAACTTTGACATATCTTGGTCCCTTCCCTACCACAACGTGGTCCACTTTCTGCATTTATCTTCATAGCTTCCAACAGGGTAATATTGTTCCTTGATGGCATCTTGGAAAGAATTTCAAGTGGGTGCAGCTGAAAATAGTGAGGGTTCCTTCTCTTCCTTCTGTTCACAGTAGGTTTCCCACAAGTCGTTGACATGGGGGGTGGCTTTGAGGAGTGCAAAAGTAATATTTTCCCAATTGGAAAAGTCATGAACTGAAAAATATCCTTCCAACATATTTAACAATCTATCTATGATGTCTTCATCTGTCTGGCCTTCAAATATGGGAATGTGAAAGTTGAATTGTAACTTAAAGGGAGTGGCACCTCCAGAGTGGTTGTTGGATGACGATGTGTCGCCTATGAGTATCCGCTGAAGGATTTGGACAAAGTTATCCATCATCGTGTTCTTTTATCACTCGAGGACTTCCTCGGGCAATATTTTGAAAGGATCTCCTGCTCCCTTGTCTTTATTTTCTTCCGTCATTGTAGGTCATCGGGGCTTGTGAGCCTTGGTCTTAAAAAGGTTCAACCATTTCGAGCCCTAACTCCTTATACATTGACCTCATTGGGGACATGTAAAGAAAAATAGATAAAGAACAAAATGCTTTGATACTATTGATCTAGAAATATTCAGGAAGAAAACAAAATATAGATTTAAACATAAACATAGAGATGCAACACAATATCTTCATTTCATTAATATCAAAGAACTAAAAGATGCTTACAAGTAGAATGGAAATAAATTAGCTCGAGTGATGGTAGATTATCTCTAAGAAGAGATTTGGCGTCTGTTAAGGTCCTATATTTTATAGGATGAGCTAACTATAAGATGTTGATTTTTGTATATGAAATGCTGTAATTAATGGTCCATTCTGTAAATTATTTCCAAAATAGAAAAAGAAAAAAAATAGAAAAGAAAAAGGGGATAGAAGAAAATATATATGTGTGTGTGAAAAAATTGAAACACCAAAAAATATGAGAAAATAGAAAAAAGAATGAAAAATACCCCAAAAGAATAAGTGAGCAAGTCTAAATGCCACTCAAAAACTGAAAAAATGCATCAGTAATACCTTAGAAAGTTTGAATAATGTGCTACTAGTTAAAATGCCACATTGAAGTTAGATAAATAGATTAGTTTGTTTAATAACACCATTTAAGTGTGATTAGGATTGATTAAATGTAATTAGTTTTGATAAGAGAATGTTTAACCATACAATGTAACCATGGTTAAACTGGACTAGGTAAAATCAACCACATTAACTGGAGTTTTGTCCTGAAGATGAACCACATTAGCTAGTTCGAAATGTCGACCAAATAATTATGATGTGATTAATATAAAAGACTTGCTTACTATATTATGGATCACAAAAACCTAAGATCTAACATAAAATAAAATTGGTTTACGACACTTTTTAATCATGGTTTAGCTTTAAAATAGATTAGATTAGCCTAATTTTGATTAATTAGACTACATTGTCTAATGGTGGTCTAATTAACTTGTAAATAACATAAATGTAATAAGTCTTCTTTACATGCTATAAGCGCAAATATCATATGCAAAGGTATGAATAAAGTTTAAAAAGGAAAAAATTATTGTCACATTGTGAATACAGTAAACAACAAGACCCTTTTTTGTGTAGCGAATAACATCGGTACATAATTGAATGGTGAAGATTTCACCCCACTCGGATCAACGAAGAGGAATCGTATTAAACCCCCCCGAGCCCCTCTGATGTTTAATCACGAGGGGGGTTTTGAAAAGGCATAGAGTGCTTTACCATGTTGGGTGATGTGGAAACTTCTCAGTTGTTTCGCACCCCCACTCCCCCGCCTAACCTCTCCCCATTCGAAAACCATTTTTTCCTCCACATCCCATTTACCCTCGCGAACTTTGACTTCCTCCCTATCCCATCCATTCTCCTTCCGCCAGGTGGCCTCCCATCCCTACCTCGCTCTGATTCTAAGCCACATCAACCCCCAACCCCACTCAACCACAATACATTACTGCCACATGTCCTTCCACCACCTCAGCATCAAGTCGTTGGTCAATTAATTTTTACCTGTTCCCATGACAATGGAACCACTCCTCTAACCTTTAAATCACAACAGTACATCATTTTTCCTATATTAACCACTAGAACCCATTTTATCGACCTTTCCATTGCTATTTCAAGATGCTAATCATATCAAAGTTCTTACAGTGTCCCTCCTGCACACTAGAACCTGTTGCAGTGCCAAGTCAGTAGAACCTACCACTGCTATAGTAATTCAGACCACCATTGTGACCTACACATCCATGCGAATACCAGTCCACTTTCGGATAACAACCTGCAATCATTTTCTCGGGTAATTCGAAACTCTGATTTCATTTATCTTCTATCATGGCCCCTAAAGGTAAATATAAGCCACAAATGACAATCCCATGCTACCCCCTGTCCTAGACCTAGACCATCAACCCTTGGTGGATCAGCAATACAAAATTGTTGAAACCAATTTTGAATTCGATCTGTACAAAGTTCACAATTGGTTAAAGAAAAATTTCTTAGACCAGAGCAATGAGTTGAGTCTTTGGGACTCTCTCCTACACCAATTCATCTTTCCCCAGGCATAACACTTCCCTGAATTTGTCTCCTGGTGTTAGTTTACATGTACGCCTAGTTAAGGGGAAATTGTGACCCAGAATGGAGACATTTTGTTCACCATAACCCCTAAGTCAATCAACCAAATGCTATAAATCCCAAATTTTGACTCCATGAAGCCATTTTCGGTAGATTCCCTCATGGAATTCTACAAGAACCTGACCTTCCTACAAAGAGCCAAGATTTTTGAAACTTTTCTACCAGAGGATGCCCAATTACCAAAGAAGAACCCCACATATTCATCAACTATGTTCTTAGAGATGACCAAGCATATCATTTCCATTGTTTCATGTTTACTGGGCTACCAATCCGATCAGTGGATTGATGATGCCATTATTGGTTTTTTTTTTCAGTCTTTACAACTGGTGAAAAACCCTTTATTTTAAATTACAGTTAGTTTCTTATAGATACAATCCATGATCAGTTCCTAAAGTTCTTTATTTCAGGAAATTTCAAAAATGATTCAGTACTTGTTTATCTATTTTGTTTATCATCAAGCAGATAGGTTTCAGTTTCCCATGCAGAAATTGGAGGAGCGAGGCAATGCTCAATAAGTAATTCATTGGAATTCTTTGATGAGGAAGCATTCCAATGAGTTTACCTTCAGTGATTTTGTAGATCAATTCCTATATACAGTTGCCTGCTTGTTGAATAGTGATGTGGAGCCTAGAATATGACTAGAGATACAAATAATTATGCATCTTAGTGAGAATACTAAGACAAGATATTGGTACTTGTGCCAAAAATATGCTAATATCAGAGTTCGTGGGTGTGAATTGCCACCATACAAGTGTTGAGGCCTCAAAAATTGTTGCAACAACATTGGGGATAACCACCCGGTCCGGACCTTAATACAAGTCCTTTTCCGTTTGGGGTAGTGGCTCCAACTGGTTCAATTAGGTCCAGTTACCTTCTCCCAACCGCTATCAGCTTTAAATATATCTCTAAATTGAGATAAGATTAGAATTTAGTTCTTGTTTGAGCTCTATTCTTGTTTAATTATTTGAATTATTGATTTAACAATCAGTATCATTTTTTGAACTACTTCCTAAATGTTATCGGTTGATTATTTCAATTAGGAGGTCTCTGAATAGAATATGTTTTGGTATTCACAATGTCAACTAATTGAACTATTTCGTTAGCTTGATATTCATTATAATCCAGCCATATTTAAATCCCAAATCATTTAAATATCTTGCTTGTCTATTTGTTTGAGCTAAACTAATGCTTGTCAGCACAACTGTTCTCTTCTGTCAAGAACCTGGACAAGAAAAATAGGAATCGATAATTTGGAAATAAATGAAACTGATAAGCAAGTTTTATTTGAAACAAATCACATTTTACAGGAAATCAGGAAAAACGTAGAACGCAATAAATCCCGACACAGACATCATGGAGATGAATGTGGAGTGAGGAGGTGGAATTTACGTCTTATCACAACCGGAAATCAAAGTTTGGGGCAGATCATAAAACAATTGCAATCGGATTAGAATAAGGGGCAAAAATAAGAAAAATCTTAAGTGGATTAGACCGGGAGTATTCCAAATAAAATCCAAAGGGGACCTTCTTAAATCAAATTGCAAAAGAAATCAGAATGGGAGGAAAAGGCAAGAATGGCTTAAGTTTCGTGACTTTTGCGATAGCCACAAACGCAAGATTTTTATGAATTGACATGTAATTATTATCGATTCTGGGGCTTATCCCAAATCGTAATTGACATCAGAAGGATTGAGACTATGATTCTTGTGATTGCATGGATGCAGGGAATTTATAAGTTGGAGTGAATAATCTCGTAGGGTCCGGCTATCACAATCGCAAATCGGCTGGGGTGAAGGATTTGTTATAAGTCGTGTCCCTATGAAACTTGCTATTATGGGGTCTTGGGGTGACGTGGCAGTGACATCATGATATGACGTGGCAGATGACATGGTGGGTGACAAGTGATGTCGCAGGACGTGGAATTGATGTCATATCGCAATCAACAATCGGGATCATATCGCAATCGGCATTAGCATGAGGCATGATTTTTAGAACTTTGCGATTGCGATATAAGCCGTGGACACGATATTAATATAAATTGCAGTGAATAATCCTGGTGGGTCTGGGCCTTATCACATATCGCAGTCGACATTCGGCAGGAGTATGGACTTTGGAAAATGTGATAGCTTCAGACGCGAGGATTTATGGAATGGATTTTATAATCCCGTCGGGTCTGGTCTAATCACAATCACAATAGGAAGGATGAGGGACTTAATATTTTTTGGTTTATTGTGATAGCCGCGGACGTGGGGAATGTATGAATTGTTTTAATTATCCCGTCGGGTCCGGGCTTTGTCACAATCACATTCGGTTGGCCTAATCGTAATCACAATTCGGCTAAGGTAATGGGGCATGGACTTAAGCCTTTGCAACTTCCAAGATAGTCATGGACGCGGGGAATTATGAATTGAGATGTATATTTTCCCGTTGGGTTCAAGCTTTATCACATATCGCAATCGTGGTGTAGAGGGGGTTTTGCGTTATGTTGATTTATTATGGGATACGTGATGTGGGGTATGGAGGAGTGTTGAAGTTTGTAAAGACTTAAACCTTCGGGAATTTTAAAGTAAAAATCTGTTTTATTCTATTTTTTAATCAATTAACCCATAATGTTTAATACTTAAGCCTAAGTATAGTTTGTGTCTCGGGGGCTATTTAATTTGGTTTTTTGGGATAATCAATACTTTTCTAAAATTGAAGGGTCCCTATTTCAATATAATAAATTTCATAGGAAATTTATAATATATTAAAATGGGGGTCGTTGAACAGTACAACAAGATGCTCCCAAAATTTGTTTCCATGAGGATCTTCTCATTAGAATATATAAGGCAGATGATACATATGGATGATCTCCATTTTGTTGTAGAAAATAAGAAGTCTCAGTTTAAAGTCAAGGCACATGTTGGACGGACCATTTATATGTAACACTAGGGCAGCAGGTAAGGATACATATTTTCTCCTCAAGCAAATGAATTTCAAGTTGAATTTCACTTGGTCATACGACCCTTTTGGTATCATTTCCAAACTGACAGTGGAGCATAAAACCACTCCCTATGCTCACACTCCTAGACCAGAGACAGAGAATTTTATGAATCAAATTCAGTGGGAGGAGAATACGCTACAAGAGGCAAAAGAACAGGTGATATGCACAACCACCCCAAAGGCTCCATTACCTCAAGAAAAATAGGACAAGAGGCCAAGGGAGGATGATTCCCCTTCATTGAAAGAGATTGGAGTCAAAGAGTTTATGATATAAAAGAAGAAGCAAAAGGTTAATCCTAAACTAGTTTTTCTGTAGGAGGATGAGGAGAAGGCCACCATAGTCCTAACATGCCCTCATGTTTGTACAAGGGAAGAATATATCCTCATAGGATCTCTCTCTTCCTCATCTTCCCAATATTCCCCAGATACAGCTCAAACAATAAAGTTGGTTCAGGACCAGGCTGAACCAAACATTTTTTCCAAATTCAAAGAAATCAATAAGAAAAAGGAACTGCTCAAAGCCACCACATACTCCCAATTTTGAAATAAAACAACCTCCTCATAGCATATGGTTCTTTCAGCCTTTGACATAGAAAAGGGGAAAATGAAAATTGCATTCCTTCAAGCACATGCCCCATTTCCAAAGACTTCACCTGATTACAAGAAGTCCATATTTTCTTTTGATGTCAACTAGATTCAACCTATTGACCAAATGGGAATGCATAAACAAACTGGTGAGATGTTGTACTCTAGTCTGACCAATGCTGCCACGACAACATCCAAATTGCAAGCCTCAGTCAGCAACATATAATCTCAATTAAAAATTGAAAAGATCTCATCTCTGGCAAAAGACACAAAGATTAAATCACTAGAAGACCTAGTAATCAAACTAGGCTATGATCTAAGTGATGTAAAAGTAGTAGAAGAAATTGTGAGGAAAAAGTATGTAGACATAACAAAATTGAAGAGACAACTCAAGTTGTCCTCTACGTAAGACCCTAAAACAAAGGAAGTTGGGGAGATTGAGAAACAAAAAGAGGACATGTTCAAGATTATAATTGAACAGAATAGCTAGATTAAGGACATGAAGGTTGAGATGGGAAGACTGCTGAAAGAAAAGTAGTCATCACAGCTAGCAATAGTTCCACTAACAACAGTCCTGATTTTAGTTGCAACCATAGCAAGAGCATCTACATCAACAACAATAGAAACATGGACCACAAATTCCTCAAATGAGATGGCTAAAGCTATGGAAGACCTATCCATTCAAGGGAAGCAAATTAAAAAATTAAAGGCCCAACTCAAAACTTTACAGGAGTAGAAATTAAAAATAGATATTTCATATGTAGCAGAACTACAGGAATCTTACAAGCTAACCCAAAAGATTGAGCAGTTGGAAAGAAAAACTGCAATGGCATAGGCCTTGGCATAGGAAAAGGAGAATATATGGGTAGAAATAAATTAGGCCATGACTGAAATATGGCCCTCAATTCAGATTATTTTTTAGCAGGAAGAGCTAATACAAAGATCAAAGGAGTTTGATGAAGAGGTAAAAGTAGATTTGGAGCAAAAGCTTGGAGAAGTCACTGCATTGATAAGGATTTTGAATTCAAAAACCAGGGAAGAATTAGAAGAATTCAAAATTCCAGATAGGACAGAAACAATTTTAGAGGTAAAAAGTGTCCTCACCAAAAGGAACCTAATGTTGTAGTTAGAAAACAAATGTCACAATATGGAGTCCCACATTCAGAAGTTTCATAGAAATTTTAATGTGCTTAATCAGAAGGGACTACCAGGATTAATAGGAATTGGAGATAAGAAGCTTATCTTAGAAGATTACCACCACAAATTATACATTATTGCAGGAGATAAATAACAGTTTGTTATCAACAAAGGAAGCATCACATGGAAGGCTTTTATGGAGGCCTTGGATTTTGACCTATTCATCAAACATGAGCTTAAACACTTATTCATCATCAAGCCTACCTTTCATAAGTTTATCCAGGTGGATATTGGTGGCCACTTACCTATTCCACTTGGACCTCCACCATTGTTTCTTTCTGTCTTTCAATTTCCTTATTTGTAGCACAATTTACTATTTTTGGCAGTTTTTCGAGCACTGAACTTCCAGTGTCATTTTGAGGCCCTAAACAACGTTTTTTGGGATAATGAGGGAAAACATTAGCCATATACCAATGTTGGGCACTCAAAAGTTGTACTCCTCAGATAGATCTTCCTAACGAGGTATTTTTCGCATCAAACGAAGATCGTATGCCAAAGTTACGATCTCGGGAAGTTGATGTACCAAATTATCCAAACAAGGCCCATAGTTTGCCGCTTCATCTTTAGGGTTTTCCATTATTTCTCAAAAATAAATAGGCCTTTGAGCCTCATTGTAACACAATTCAGAGGCATGTAGCTGCCACATCTCTTCTCAGAGATAAACTACCATCACCCGAGCTAGTCTTATTTCCATTCTATTTGTAAGCATAATTCAGTATTTGATATTAATGAAATGAAGTGTTATTTCTGCTGCATCTCTATATTTATGGTTATATCTACCATTTGTTGTGTTCCTGTTTAAATTCGGATCAGTGGTATCAGAGTGGTCTTCTCTTTCTCTTTTTTTCATTTCATGTCCCCAATGAGGTCGCGATATAAGGAGTTAGGGCTTGAACTGGTTGAACCTTTGCAAGACCAACCTCACAAATCTTGAATGCCTCCCATGGGGGAAGAAAATAAAGATGAGGGAGCAAGATATCCTATCAAAATATTGCTCGAGGAGGCCCTCGAGAAAGAAAGGAACACGATGATGGATAACTTTTCCCAGCTCCTTCAACAATTGCCCATCGATGGCGCATCCACATCCAACAGCCACTCTGGAGGTGCTAGTCCTTTTAAGTTACAAGTAAACTTTGAAATTCTCATATTTGAGGGCCAAATAGATGCAAACGCCATAGATAAATGGTTAAATCTCTTAGAAAGATATTTTTATGTTCATGATTTTTCCAGCCTGAAAAAGATTACTTTTCCTCTTCTCAAAGCCGCCCCCCATGTAATATGTGAAAAGAATGAAAAGCCAAATAATACAAGAAAATAGAAAAAATAATGAAAAATACCCCAAAAGAATAAGTGGTAAAGTCTAAATGCCACTAAAAAAATGAAAAGTGGCATCAGTAATACCTTAGAAAGTTTGAATAATGTGCTACTAGCTAAAATGCCACATTCAAGTTAGATAAATAGATTAGTTTGTCTAATAACACCATTTAAGCATGATTAGGCATGATTAAACATAACTAGTTTTGATAAGAGATTGTTTAACCACAAAGTGTAACCATGGTTAAACTAGACTAGGTAAAATAAAATTTGTTTACCACATTGTTTAATCGTGGTTTAACTTTAAGATATATTAGATTAGCCTAAGTTTGATTAATTAGACTACATTGTCTAATCGTGGTCTAATTAACTTGTAAATAACATAAATGTAATAAGTCTGCTTTACATGCTATAAGTGCAAATATCATATGCAAAGGTGTGAATAAAGTTTAAAAAGGGAAAAAATCTTGTCACATTGTGAATAAAGTAAACGACAAGACCCTTTTGTCATGGAGCGAATAGCATCGACACAGAATTGAATGGCAAATATTTCACCCCGCCCGGATCAATGGTAGGGAATCGTACTCCCCCCCCCCCCCCGAGCCCCTCCGATGTTTAATCCCGAGGGGGGGTCCGAAATGGAAGAAAGCACTTTACGATGTTGGGCGATGTGGCGTCTTCTTAGGTTCTTCCCCCCCGCCTAATACCACAAATTGTCCCTCCCCCCCCCCAAAAACCACATTTTCCTCCATATCCAATTTACCCTCGCAATAGTTGACTTGCTCACTCTCCCGTCCATTACCCTTCTGCCAGGTGGCCTCCCATCCCCACCCCGCTCCGATGCCAAGCCACATCAACCCCCAACCCCACTCAACCACAATACATTACTGCCACTTGCCTTCCGCCACCTCAGCATCAAGCCATTGGTCAATTAATTTTTACTCATTCCCATAACAATGGACTCGCTCCTCCAACCATTAAATCACAATTGTACATCATTGTTCTTATATTAACCACTAAAACCCATTTTATCAACCTTTTCATTATTGTTTCAAGCTACTAATTATATCAAAGTTGTTACAGTGTTCTGCTTGCACACCAGAACTTGTTGCAGTGCCAAGTCAGCAGAACCTGCCACTGCTACATAAATCCAAACCACCATTGCGACCTGCACATCCACCCGAATACTAGTCCTCTTCTGGATACCAACCTACAATCATTTTCTCAAGTAATTCGAAACTCTCATTTCATTTCTCTTCTCTCATGGCCCCTAAAGGTAAATCTAAAGCCACAGATGACAATCCCATGCTACCCCCTGTCCTATACCTAGACCATCAACCCTTGGTGGATCAACAATACAAATTGTTGAATCAAATTGTGAATTCGATCTATACGAAATTCACAACTAGTTAAAGAAAAACTTCTTAGACCATAGTGATGATCTAAGTCTTTGGATCTCTCTCCTGTCCCAATTCATCTTTCCCAAGACACACCACTTGCCTGAATTTTTCTCCTAGTGTTAGTTTAGATATATTCCTAGTCAAAGGGAAATTTTGGCCCTGAATGGAGACATTATGTTCACCATGACCCCTGAGTCAATCAACCAACTGCTACAAATCCCAAATTCGGACTCCCTGAAGCCATTCTCAGTAGATTCCCTCATGTAATTCTACAAGAACTAGACCTTCCAACAAAGAGCCAATATTTTTGAAATTTTTCTACCAGAGGATGCCCAATTGCCCAAGAAGAACCCCCCATATTCATCCTCTATGTTCCCAGAGATGACCAAGAAGATAATTTCCATTGTTTCATGCTTACTGGGCTACCAATCTTATCAGTGGGTTTATGAGGCCATTATTGGTTTTTTATCAGTATTTACAACTGGTGAAAAATCCTTTATTTTCAATTACAATCAGTTTCTTGCAGATACAATCCATTATTAGTTCCTAAAGTTCTCTACTGAAGGAAATTTAAAATATGATTAAGTACTTGTTTATCTATTTCTTTATCATCAAGTAGACATGTTTCAGTTTCCCATGCAGAAAATGGAGGAGGAAGGCAATGCTCAATCAGTAATTCATTGGACTTATTTGATGAGGAAGCATTCCAATGAGTTTACCTTCAGCGATTTATAGATCAGTTCCTATATATATTTGTCTGTTTGCTGGACAATGATGTGGAGCCTAGAATAGGACCAGAGATACAAAGAATTCTGCATCTCAATGAGCATACTAAGACATGAGATAAGTACTTGTAGAAAAAATATACTGAGATAAGAGTTTATGGGTGTGAATTTCCACCATACAGGCTCCCAAAATTTGTTCCCATCAGGATCTTCGCATTAGAATATATAAGACAGATGATACATATGGATGATCTCCATTTTGTTGCAGCAAAGAAGAAGTCTCAATTTAAAATCAAGGCACAGGTTAGACCATTTATATGTAACACCAGGGCAGCAGGTAAGGATGCATATTTTCTCCTTAAGCAAATGAATTTGAATTTGATTTTGACCTAATCATACGACCCTTTTGGCTTCATTTCCAAACCCAGAGTGGAGCATAAAACCACTCTCTATACTCACACTCCTAGACCAGAGATAGAGAAGTTTATGAATCAAAGTCAATGGGAGGAGAATATGCTACAAGAGGAAGAAGAACAGGAAATATCCACAACCACCTCACAGACTCTAGTACCTCAATAAAAATACAACAAGAGGCCAAGGGAGGATGATTCCCCTTCAGTGATAGAGAATGGAGTCAAAGATTTTATGATCTACAAGAAGAAGCAGAAGACTAATCCTAAACAAGTTTTTCTACAGGAGGATGAGGAGTAGGCCACCATAGTCTTAACAGACCCTCATTTTTCTACAAGGGAATCATATATCCTCATAGGATCTCCCTCTTCCTCAGCTTCCCAATATCCCCCAGATACAAATCAAACAATAGATTTAGTTCAGGACCAAGCCGAACCAAACATTTTTTCCAAATTCAACAAAATCAAGAAGAAAAATGAATTGCTCAAAGCCACCACATACTCCCAATTCTGGAAGAAAACAACCTCCTCGCAGCACAGGCTTCTTTCAGCCTTTGACACAGAAAAGGGGAAAATGCAAATTGCATTCCTTCATGCACATGTCCCATTTCCAAAGACTCTAGTTGATTACAAGAAGTCCATATTTTCTTTTGATGTCAATTAGATTCACCCTACTGACCAAATGAAAATGCATAAAAAAACTGGTGAGATGTTGTACTCTACTTTGACCAATACTGCCATGATAACATCCAAATTGCAAGCCTCAGTTGATCTGAAATCACCCTTAGATGACCTCAGAGAAATAATGAAGGTATTACAGACCCATGTGCTTGGGTGTGCCTGTGTTATTTTGTGCAACGGATCGATAAGATTGCGAAATACACATACACTGAAACAGTAAGAGAAACACAGTAAGCAAATACAAAAACACAACAAATTTAATAAGGAGTTCACCCAATCCTCCTAGGCTACGTCTCCTGGTCTAGCCTTCAATGGTGGCCTTTTTTTTATTGTGTCTTAAAGCAGAGTTTTTATAATAAGGAGCTCAATTTGAGTCTCACTTAACAGAGAATGATCAGTAGGATTGTACTTGGATCCCCCAAGTCTCTAGAGTACACAGACTCCCCTTACCGAATCTCGACCTCAATTGGTCTCAGTGGTATGACTCTAATTTGGTACTCAATACCTGACAGGAATACACAAAGGAGTTGCTTGAACCTCTCAAGCCTTCTCTGGAGTTCACAGACTCTCGAACTCTCTCTGTTCTATCTGCTCGATGCTGCCTTTTCTCTGCAGGTCAGCTCGGCTTCTTTATTCTCTGTAATTCACTTCTTTCTCTACTTCTGTCTCCCTCTGTCTCTCTCTCTGTTCTTTGTCTGTTCATGGCTTAAAGACAATCTGCTCCCTGACTGTTTGTTTCCGCTTCCCGGCTCTCTGCATCGCCTACCTCTGTCCGCTGGAATTCCCCTGCTCTGCGTCATCATCACTATGTAATGCTTAACAGAGAGGTGGCCACTTGTCTCCTCATGAACTGAGTGTTAGTTCTCTTTGAACGGTCGTTATTTCCATTACTCCAAGGTTTCCCTTGAAACTAATTCTTCTGCCAGCTCAGTGGTCATGTCGAACCTCAAATCTCATGTACCTCAGTCTATTTCACCGTCAAATATGGTCATCCATCGGGTTGATTCTCTGCCGTTGATCTGGAGCCTCCAGATCCTACGGTCTCTATCTATATCGTGTGGGTAAGTTGCTTGACCGTTACTGACACGATGTAAGTGGTTTTCTCTCTCATCCGTTGGACACGCGTCACCCGATGTGTGGCATCGCGCTGAACTCGGCCAAACCCTCTTATCGCTTGAAGTGCATGCAATATCCTGCCAATTTTGGGCACAGGACCTACCTTCTGATGGTTTCCTCACGGTTTCCTGTTTTCCTCGTGACCGAGCGCTCGGGGCTTTCCTTCTCTGAGAGTTTTTCACTTTCAGAAACTGCCTCTATTTTTGGATCTGGGCAGGGAAAATTTTAAGAACCCCTCCTAAAATTATAAATATAATAAATGGGCGAATCTCCATGGTATATAGGAAAAATGGAAGGCGATTTTATCAATAATATAATATGTATATATAATTTTTTGGCGAATCTCTCACCAGGCATGGCGAATATTTTACTCAATTATAAAATCTTGTAAGATCTTGGCGAGTCTTTCACTAAATAATAAAACTTTGTAAAGTCCTAGTGAATCTTAGCACAGGCTACATGCTGGTTTAATTCCCCCATTTAAATAGGCTACATTCCAGGTGAATACCATGGGTCAATACCATGTGCCATTTTGGTGAATACCATGGGTCAATACCATGTGCCATTTTTGTTTTTATTGATTCTAATATTAGGGTTAATAATGGTTTTTTGCATGGTATTAATAACAATCTAGTCCATGGTATTTGTCCCATAGTATTTTGGACATAGGTTTCACCTAAATATAACCCATTTTTTGAGAGTTCGTAAATATAAGGTGACTTATGGAGTAAATATAAAAACATGTTTTATTTGTTTACCATACCTCTCGTTTATTTATATTTTTATTAATTTACCATACCTCTTTTACAAATATGGTATTTGGCCCATAGGATTCACTTAAATAAAACCTCTTTCTTGAGCCTTCATAAATAGAATGAGGGTTATGGTCTAAATATAAAAAGAGGTTTTATTTATTTACGATACGTCTAGTTTATTTATATTTTTATTTATTTACCATACCTTTTGAGTAAGTATAAAAAGATGTTTTATTTATTTACCATACCTCCACTTTACTTATATTTTTATTTGTTTACACCCTTACATGTATATAAGGTGACTTATGGAGTAAATATAAAAAATGTTTTATTTATTTACCATACCTCTCATTTATTTATATTTTTATTAATTTACCATACCTCTTTTATAAATATGGTATTTGGCCCATAGGATTCACTTAAATAAAACCTATTCTTGAAAATGGGCGAATGGATTCACTTAAATAAAACCTATTCTTCAAAATGGGCGAATGGAAGGTTGTAAGTCCTAATTTCAAGGGCTAAATTTACCTTTTTTACCCTCTCCCTTAAAATAAGGTGGGCTATTTGAGGTGATTTGTAAAAATGTACTATGATACAAAATATTCGCCCACTAAAAATTTAAAACCCCTTAATTTCGCCAAAGGGCGAACATTCGCCCCTAAAATTATCCTTGGATCTGGGCTTCTGATTGCCAATTTGCGCCAATGCACGGTCTCCATCAGCCAACGGTCAGCGCGCTTTGACCGAGGGTCCTTGTTGTTCCGTGCTGGCCACAAATTGCCATTTTCCAGAGGTAATCTCTGATAAGCTTGTTATTCATAAGATTTTGGAGCCCGACATAATTTGAAACAGTCATGGAAATGTTTAAGGATCCAATTCGGATCACGGCCTTCCCACTAAAAAAGATTTTGGACCACCAAAAGTTGGTTTTCAAGCATCGACTAAGTGAGGGTATAACTGTCTCACTTGTCCAATCTCTATCCATTTTGCACTGCTTGGCTTTGAACCCTTGAGTCCAATCCAGAGGTACTCAACATCTCCACTGCGCGTTGCCCTCACCTTCCTGTCCAGATGTTGTGTGTGGACCATGATTGTTCAGAGGTCTTTGTTTCAGCCGGATGTATACCCCAGGAAGTTCTGTACACCCCTCCACGCGGGGGGGTGCGGGGGGGACTTGTCCCCCCGCGGGGGTCCAGGGACCAATCTCCCCCAGCTGGGGGGTCCAGGGGCCAGTGGTCCCCCGGCGGGGGCTCGAGGGCAGCGCCCCTGAAGCCAAAAATAAATGTAAAATTGCCTTGTAAAAGTATAGTAATTTCTAGTCAATTTGGGCCGTTCATTAGGCGGATGATCTGACGGTAGAACTTATGTTTAGTTTAGGGTTTTTTGCCCTAGAAGGCAACCCCTCTCTTTGTATGAGGGCATTGTATTTGAGGTTGTGTGATAGATGTGTATTTGGTGAGCGAGAAACAGAGAGGTGAGACTGTGAGAGAAAACAGAGGATATTACAGCGGATTTGCTGTAGGTTGTGTCTCTTCATTTTGTTGGATAATAGAAAGGAAGGACCGGCTGTTTGGGGTGGACATAGCCCAAACTGGGTGAACCACGTATATCTGTGTCTCTCTTGTTTTGTGCGCTTTCTGTGTTTATATTTCTGCAATATTTTATGTGTTCCATTGCTCCGTAATATATAATTTTCTAACAACTGGTATCAGAGCCGAAGGTCTATTTGGCTGATAAACTCGCAGGAAAGAAGGGTTCCTGGTTCGAGTGGGAGCAATGGCAGAAGATGGTAAGTTTAGGGTCGAGAAATTTAACGGCCAAAACTTCTCGCTGTGTAAGATACAGATGGAAGATTATCTGTATAAGAAAGATCTATACCTACCATTGGGCGGAAAAACAAAGATGCCGATGGGTATGAAAGACGAAGAATGGAACCTTCTCGATAGAAAGGCACTCCGAACATTACGGTTGTGCCTTGCTGCATCAGTCGCCTTCAACATTTCGAAGGAAACCACGACAGAGGGTTTGATGCAGACGTTGTCGAAACTATATGAAAAACCCTCGGCCTCAAACAAGGTATTTCTTATGAAACGGTTATTTAATATGAATATGTCGGAAGGTGGATCTGTTGCAAACCATTTAAATGATTTTAATACAGTTACAAGTCAGTTAAGTTCTGTAGGGGTAAACTTTGATGATGAAGTTAGAGCTCTGTTATTCTTGTGCTCATTACCAAAAAGTTGGAATGGTTTGGTAATGGCCATTAGTAACTCCGTTTCTGGTTCTAGTACTTTAAAGTTTGATGATTTTGTCGGTGCTATCTTAGCGAGGAAATGCGATGGAAAAGCTCTGGTAAGACATCCGGAAATGCTTTGAGTGCAGAGTCTAGAGGAAGAAAAACGGAAAGAGGAAAGAGCTCAAGATATCGCAGTAAATCAAGGAAAGGCAGATCCAAGTCCAGATCGGGGATAGTGTGCTGGAAATGTGGAAAGAAAGGAAACCTAAAGAAAGACTGTAGATCTTGGAAGGGAAAAGAAGGAGATGCACAGCAAGAAAACAATCATGAAGCAAATGTGACAGGTGAGGTGTTACAAGATGCTTTGATTCTTTCTTTCGAAAATATTACTGATTCCTGGGTGGTAGATTCAGGGGCTTCATTCCATGCCACACCTGATAAGAAATACTTTCATGACTATGTTCAAGGAGATTTTGGACAAGTTCGTTTGGGTGATGATAAACCCTGTAAAATCGTTGGAATGGGTAAGGTTCTTGTAAAACAGCAGAATGGAAACCAATGGCTATTAAAGGAGGTAAGGCATGTTCCAGATCTAAAGAAAAATATGATTTCAATAGGGCAGTTAGGCAGTGAAGGTTGTGTGACAACTTTCACGGATAAAGCTTGGAAGGTCACCAAAGGAGCCCTGGCAATAGCAAAAGGCGAAAAGGTTGGTACATTGTATTTATGCAATGGTATTTCTAACTCTGTTAATGCTTTAACTTACAAAGGAGCAGATGCAGCATTATGGCATCATAGGCTCAGACACATGAGTGAAAAGGGGATGAAGATTCTTCACTCAAGGAATCTGTTGCCGGGTTTGAAGAATGTTGATTTGGACTTCTGTGAGAATTTCATTTATGGAAAACAGAAGAGAGTCAGATTTCTCAGAGTTGGGAAAGAAAAGAAGAATGAAAAATTAGAGCTTGTGCATACAGATGTATGGGGACCTGCTCAGGTATCATCTCTTGGTGGCTCTCATTATTATGTTACTTTTATTGATGATGCAACTAGAAAAACTTGGATTTATTGTATTAAGAATAAATCTGATGTATTTGATACTTTCAAGAAATGGAAAGCTTTGGTTGAGATTGAGACAGGAAAGAAATTGAAGTGTCTTAGATCAGACAATGGAGGTGAATATTGCAGCAAAGAGTTTGATAGGTACTGTTCAGAGCATGGAATTCGTAGAGAGAAGACAGTTCCAAGAACACCACAAGAAAATGGTGTGTCAGAAAGGATGAACAGAACAATCATGGAGCGTGCAAGGTGCATGAGATTGCATGCAGGATTGCCTTTACAGTTTTGGGCAGATGCTGTAGATACTGTTGTTTATCTAATAAACAGAGGGCCTTCAAGTTCCTTGGATGGTGGTGTTCCGGAGGAAGCATGGACAGGTAAAAAGGTAAACTACTCTTTTTTAAAGCCTTTTGGTTGTGAGGCCTTTGTCCATAGTGATAAAGAAAATAGAACAAAGCTTGAGGCAAAGTCAAAGAAATGTACCTTTATTGGATATGGTGTTAATGATTTTGGTTATCGCTTATATGATTATGAAAATCACAAAATCATTAAGAGCAGAGATGTAATATTCAATGAAAAGGTCTTGTATAAGAATCAGTTGCAGGAAAAGAAGCAAGAAAAAGAAAACAAAGAATACGCAGTTCTTGACGAAATCATTGAAAAAGTAAAGGTGCCTGAAAATAATAATAATCAACAACCACAACAACAACAACCACCACAACAGCAACAGGCACCCCAAACACCCGAAAGTGGTGTTAGAAGATCTACCAGGATAAGTAGACCCCCTGAACATTACCCTCCTTCATTATATTATTTATTTTTGACTGATTCTGGTGAACCTAAATGTTATGAAGAAGCAGTGCAGGTAGAAACCAGGAAGAAGTGGGAGCAAGCCATGAAAGAAGAGATGGACTCCTTAGCACATAACCAGACTTGGGACTTAGTCAGGTTTCCTACAGGTAAAACAACATTGCAGAATAAATGGGTTTACAGGCTGAAGGAAGAAGATGGAGGAAAACAGAGGTATAAAGCTAGACTTGTGGTGAAGGGGTTTGCACAGAAGAAAGGTATTGATTTTGATGAAATATTTTCTCCTGTTGTTAAAATGACTTCAATTAGAACCATTTTAAGTCTTGTAGCAGCTGAAGATTTGCATCTTGAGCAGTTAGATGTAAAGACAGCCTTTCTCCATGGGGATTTGGAGGAAGAGATATATATGCAGCAGCCACAAGGATATGAGGTGAAAGGGAAGGAGAAACTAGTGTGCAGGTTGAAGAAGAGCTTGTATGGCTTAAAACAGGCTCCAGGGCAGTGGTATCTAAAATTTGACAAGTTTATGTCTGAACAAGGTTATACTAGATGTCACTCTGATCATTGTGTTTATCTGAAAAAGCAAAATGATGGTAGCTATATTATATTGTTATTGTATGTGGATGACATGCTTGTTGCAGGATCTAACATGCAGGAAATAAATGTACTCAAAAGAAAATTGGCAAATTCATTTGCAATGAAGGATTTGGGAGCTGCAAAACAAATCCTTGGTATGAGAATCACTAGAGACAGGAAAAATCGCAAATTAACATTGTCTCAGAATGAGTACATACAAAAGGTGTTGAAAAGATTTAATATGCACAATGCAAAACCAGTTAGTACACCTTTTGCTAGCCATTTCAAACTTAGTAAGGAAATGTGCCCAAAGACCTAAGAAGACATGGATTATATGTCTAAAGTTCCATATGCATCAGCAGTTGGAAGCTTAATGTATGCAATGGTCTGTACAAGTCCTAATATTGCACATGTAGTGGGAGTTGTAAGCAAGTACATGAACAATCCAGGAAAGGAACATTGGATGGCAGTGAAATGGATTCTCAGATATTTGAAAGGTAACACAAATCAAGCATTATGCTTTGGTGGTGCAAACATTTCTCTACAGGGATATGTTGATGCAGATATGGTAGGTGACAGGGATAACAGGAGGAGCACTACAGGATATGTATTTACTGTTGGTGGAACAGCTGTCAGTTGGATTTCAAAAATCCAAAGTGTTGTTGCACTTTCAACAACAGAAGCAGAGTATGTTGCTGCTACAGAGGCTAGTAAAGAAATGATTTGGTTACAAAGGTTTATGGGTGAATTGGGTAAGGAGCACGATATGGGCACATTATACAGTGATAACCAAAGTGCCATTCATCTTGCAAAGAACTCAGCATTTCATTCCAGGACTAAACACATACAGCTCAAGTACCATTTCATACGATCAGTGTTGGAAGATGGAGAGTTGAAGCTGGAAAAGATACACACTAGCCAGAATCCTGCAGATATGCTAACAAAAGTTGTAACCAGGGAGAAACTGAGAACATGCTCAGTTTCAATTGGTCTTAAAGGATGACGATGAAGATGAGAAACGGCCAGGTCCAAAGAGGAGTCATTGTCCAGCAAATGAAGCAGCGGTGGAGTTGCTACAATCATTCTCCAAGTGGGAGATTGTTGTGTGTGGAGCATGATTGTTCAGAGGTCTTTGTTTCAACCGGATGTATACCCCAGGAGGTTTTGTACACCCCTCCATGCGGGGGGGGTGCGGGGGGGCCGATCCCCCCCAGCTGGGAGGTCCGGGGGCCAGCGGTCCCCCGGCGGGGGCTCGGGGGCAGTGCCCCCGAAGCCAAAAATAAATGTAAAATTGCCTTGTAAAAGTATAGTAATTTCTAGTCAATCTAGGCCGTTCATTAGGCGGATGATCTGATGGTAGAACTTATGTTTAGTTTAGGGTTTTTTGCCCTAGAAGGCAACCCCTCTCTTTGTATGAGGGCATTGTATTTGAGGCTGTGTGATAGATGTGTATTTGGTGAGCGAGAAACAGAGAGGTGAGACTGTGAGAGAAAACAGAGGATATTACAGCGGATTTGCTGTAGGTTGTGTCTCTTCATTTTTCTGGATAATAGAAAGGAAGGACTGGCTGTTCGGGGTGGACGTAGCCCAAACTGGGTGAACCACGTATATCTGTGTCTCTCTTGTTTTGTGCGCTTTCTGTGTTTATATTTCTGCAAATATTTTATGTGTTCCATTGCTCCGTAATATATAATTTTCTAACACCAGAACTGTATCTTCCTGCGATTCATTAAGATATTCATGTAACAGATCATCAATAGAAGGCAATTGTCTCTGCTCTTCGAGATCTTCAATTAATGAAGGTTCACATAGCCTCAAGCTCTTTGCATTAACGACTGAGTAGATGTGCATGTAAGCTGGTAAATCAAGGCGAAAAGCATTCTCACCAATTTTCTCAAGTATCTTGAAAGTTCCATACCTTATTGGCTTTAGCTTTTTACCTTCACTTTGCATTCTATCCTTGCTGATATACAACCAGACTTGATCACCAACTTGGAAACTATGCTCCATCCGATGCTTTTCATGCCTTGCCTTGTATTTGGCTTGGCTCTTTTCCAGTTGTTCGTGTACTGCCTGGTGAATCTCCTGGATTTGTTCAATGAACTTGGTTGCCTTGACCACATTACTGTGTCCATCAACTGCTATGTCTTTACCAAAGAAAAAATCCAAGGGAGACCTTGGTGTGAAGCCAAAACAGGTCTCAAAAGGAGATCTCTGTGTGGAAGAATGTTTTGCTCGGTTGTAAGCATGCTGCACATAACACAAATGTTCATCCCAAAGTTTGGGATGCTTGCTACAATAGCCTTTAAGCAACTGGATCAATGTCCTATTGACCACTTCTATCTGGACATCTGTCTGTGGATGAAAGGTTGTGCTTTTCTTCAGTTTGGTGTCCATTAGTTCCCACAGACTCGACCAAAACTTCCCAACAAATCGGGTGTCTTGATCAGATACAATGGAAGTGGGTAATCCAAAATGAACCCATACATGCTGAAAGAACAAATTTGCAGTTTGTTCAGCTGTAATCTGTTTGTTACAAGATATCAAAATACACATTTTTCTAAACCTATCCACAACAACATATAAATAGTCATGACCTTTCCTAGATTTAGGCAGTTCTCCAACAAATTCCATGGAAACACTTTCCCAAGGATGAGAAGGAACTGGAAGTGGAGTGTACAAGCCTAGTTTTCTATTGTTGGGCTTACTTCTAGCACACATGGTACACCCTCTTACATATCTAGAAACAGTATCATTCATTTTTGGCCAATAACAAAATCTTTGTAGTTGTGCAACCGTTTTACTTACCCCAAAGTGACCTGATATTAGAGAAGTGTGTGCTTCTTGAATTATCTTTACTCTTTCAGTTTGTGGAATGCATAGCTTCCCACAATGATACAAGAGTAGGTCCTTAATGTGATAATCCAATTCTTCTATTCATTTTCCTTTACCTAAAGTTGCATATACATCTTTAAAATCTATATCTTGAGCATATTGTTCAATGTAGCTCTCATGCAGTACTGAATTATGCTTAAGTATAGTGGATGCATTTATAATAGGTCTAGATAACATATCTGCAACTTTATTATGTATGCCCTTTTTATATATGATGACTAAATGAAACTGTTGTAGAAAACCCATCCATCCATAGTGTCTTGATTGCTGAAACTTAGTTTCGGAGTGTAGATATTGAAGTGGTTGATGATCAATATGTATAACTGTCTCTTTTCCCATTAAGTAATGTTTCCACTTTTTCACACTGTACTAATGCATACAATTCTTTATCATATGTGGGATAGTTAACTACTGCAGAATTAAATGTCTCAGAATGATAACATATGGGTTTACCGTGTTGTATCAACACTACTCCCATGGCATAGTCACTGGCATCTGTTTGGATCTCAAATGGTCTTTGAAGATCAGGCAGTGCTATTACTGGTGTTGTACTAATCTTTTCTTTCAAGGTGTCGAAGGCTTTCTGTTGTTTGCCTCCCCACTGAAACACCTTGTTCAATCCTGTCAAAGCATGTAAGGGAGCTGCAATTAAGGAAAAGTTAGAAATGAACTTTCTCCAATATTGTGTTGCTCCTAAGAAGCTTCTAACTTCTGTAGCAGATTTGGGTTTAGGCCAGTTTACAATGACTGCAACTTTAGAGGGATCTATCTTCAATTCACCACCCCCTACTATATGACCCAAATAATTCAAAGATATTTTGCCAAATTCGCATTTTGAGAGTTTAACATAAAGTTTTTCTCTTTTCAAAACATCTATTGCCTACTTAACATGCTTTAAATTTTCTTCCCACGTTTTTCTAAATATAAGAATGTCATCCAGATATATAATAACAAAATCATCAAGCAAAGGCCTGAGTACATCATTCATTATTCTCATGAAAGTAGCAGGAGCATTAGTTAAGCCAAAAGGCATAACCAGCTACTCATACAATCCCTGCTTTGTTTTGAAAGCAGTATTCCAGGCATCTTGCTCCACAACTCTGACATGATGATATCCACTATGCAAGTCTAACTTGGAAAAATAAACAGCTTCTTTCAGTTGATCTAATAAATCATCTATGCAGGGAAGCGGATAATGATTTTTTATCGTTATCTTATTCAGTGCTCGATAATCAATGCACATTCTCCACGAGCCATCTTTCTTTCTCACCAAAACGATTGGAGACCCACATGGTGATGTGCTAGGTCTGATGAACCCCTTCTCGAGCAACTCCTGCACCTGCTTCTTGATTTCTGCATTCTCTAAAGCAGACAACCTATACATTCCGATGTTAGGCAATGGAGCATCTTGCTGCAAATTAATATCATGCACTATTTCCTTTTTGGGTGGCAGACCTTTAGGTTCTTGAAACAAGATATCATATTCTGAAACAAATTTTTCTAAATCAGCTTGCTATTTAGCATCATAGCCCTCAAATACATTGGTTTTATCAGGTTTCTTTTCCTTTACAACCATCAGTAAAAATTGTTTGCATGAATTTACAATTCGTTTCATCTGCCTTGAGTTTATGAGAGTATAATTATTCTTGAGCTTATGAGCTCTTACAAAGTATTCGAATCCATTTTTAACAAGTAGATACTTGTTTTTAGCTCTATAGAAAATAGCTTTTCTATCATACAAGTAAGGACTTCCTAAAACAATTCCACATATATCCAGGGGAAGTATATCTAACCCAACCTCATCTACAAATGCTGACCCAAAAGAAAACTTAAGTTTAAATTGTCTAGTCACTTGTAGTTGTGCTTTATCACTTAACCAACCTAATGGGCATGGTTTCTTGTGAGGTGTAGTCAGTAATCCCAACATCTTTACAATTGCTTCAGAAATTAAATTTACTTGTGATCCACTATCAAACAAAGTATCAATCTTTTGATGCTTGGAAATAACTCAAATATGGAAAAGCTCATGTCTTTTTCTCTCATTTTCTTCATCATTAATAGATTGTGCAGAATTACTAGTAGATGCTTTAGAATTTTTACCTTTTATACCTGTGGTTGCAATGGTTGCTTCATCTCCTGAGTCCGATGCCAAATATTTTTGAATAGCTACAACAGTCTTCTTCTTCTTCTTGCCCTCGAACTTCTTAGGTCTCAGCTCCGGATGCAGAATCCAACAGTGCTCATCATCATGCCCATCCTTCTTACAGTGAGTGCATGAAGACTTGCTTTTATGTGCAGTGTTGGCCATCCTTTCTTTCTATTTCTGTTTTCTTTTCTCCTTATTCTTGCTTGCAATGGGCTTGGATGATCCTCCAACTTTTGGGTTCCCATTCTTTCCTCTAGCTTCTAGATGCGTAGCTTGAACAGATACCTCATCTATACTAGTGGGATTAAACATGAGGATAGTGTGCCTCATGTAGCTGTGTAGACCACCTATGTACTTCAATAGAGTCTTAGGTGAGTCTAATGAAATTCCTAGAATCAAAGCTCTCTTCCTAAATTCTTGGGTGTAGCCCTGTACACTTTGCCCTTTCAATTGGCGAAGAGTTTGCCAACTCATCATGGCTTGCTGCATGTAAGCTAGTGGATAGAACTGTATTTTGATTGCAGAAACAAATTCACTCCAGACAGAAAGAATCTTACCATGTTTCTTCATGTCAGCTTGGGTCCTGTCTTCCCACCATACCAAGGTAGTGCCTCCGAAGCATAGGCTAGCCAGTTGAATCTTAATCTTGTTTGAGTCGATATTCTGCACTCTGCAATAAACATCAATTTGTCTGATCCAATTATCCAGCTTCTCTGCATTCAACTCTCCATCATATATTGGTAAATCAAATTTAACATCTAATTTAATCAAAGATGTCTTCTTTTTATGTTCAGGGCTATTAGGAGGTGTGAGAAAGCTTTATTCTTTCCCTTTTCCTTTTAAGTGGTCATGGAGGAGAGATTCTTCTTCTCCTTTTTCTTGTTTGGGACTTGATGAATCTTCATCTTTATGTTTCCTGAAGTCCTTATACATTCCTCTACCATGGACCTCATGGCTAGGAAACTATCTATAAATTGAGGGTCTCACCCCAAGGGACTTTCCTCTGACATTTTCTTCTGAGGATAGACTCTTCCAATCTCCAGGTTAGTTTCAACCAACTCTCCTCCTAATTTAAGCTTTGATATAGTTAGCATTCAAAAAAAAAATCCAGCACAAGTTTGTCTAACCTTAACAACCTAAAAGTTCTGATACCACTTGATCTGAAATCACCCTTAGATGACCTCAGAGAAATAATGAAGGTATTACAGACCCATGTGCTGGGGTGTGCCTGTGTTATTTTGTGCAACGGATCGATAAGATTGCGAAATACACAAGCACTGAAACAGTAAGAGAAACATAATAAGAAAATACAGAAACACAAAAAATTTAATAAGGTTCACCCAATCCTCCTAGGCTACGTCTCCTGGTCCAGCCTTCAGTGGTGGCCATTTTTTTATTGTGTCTTAAAGCAAGTTTTTGCAATAAGGAGCTCAATTTGAGTCTCACTTAACAGAGAATGATCAGTAGGATTATACTTGGATTCCCCCAAGTCTCTAGAGCACACAGACTCCCCTTACCGAATCTCGACCTCAAATGGTCTCAGTGGTATGAGTCCAATTTGGTACTCAATACCTAACAGGAATACACAGAGGAGTTGCTTGAACCTCTCAAGCCTTCTCTGGAGTTCACAGACTCTCGAACTCTCTCTATTTTATCTGCTCGATGCTGCCTTTGCTCTGCAGGTCAGCTCGACTTCTCTGTTCTCTGCAATTCACTTCTTTCCCTACTTCTGTCTTCCTCTGTCTCTCTCTCTGTTCTTTGTCTGTTCATGGCTTAAAGCCAATCTTCTCCCTGATTGTTCATTTCTGCTTCCCGACTCTCTGGATCACCTTCCTCTGTCCACTGGAATTTCCCTGCTCTGCATCATCATCGTTGTGTAATGCTTCACAGAGAGGTGGCCACTTGTCTACTCACGAACTGAGTGTCAGTTCTCTTTGAACGGTCGTTATTTCCGTTACTCCAAGGTTGCCCGCGAAATTGATTCTTCTGCCATCTCAGTGGTCATGTCGGACCTCAAATCTCATGTACCTTAGTCTATTTCCCCATCAAATCCGGTCATCCATCGGTTTGATTCTCCGTCGTTGATCTGGAGCCTCTAGATCCTACGATCTCTGTTTATATCGTGCGGTAAGTTGCTCAACCATTACTCATGCGATGTAAGCAGTTTTCTCTCTCATCCACTGGACACGTGTCACCCGGTGTGTGGCATCGCGCTGAACTCGGCCAAACCCGCTTACTGCTTGAAGTGAACGTGATATCCTGCCGGTTTTGGGCGTGGGACCCGCCTTCTGATGGTTTCTGCACGGTTTCCTATTTTCCTCGTGACCAAGCACTCGGGGCTTTCCTTCACTGAGAGTTTAATCGCGTATCAGAAACTGCCTTTGTTTTTGGATCTGGGCTTCCGATTGCCAATTTATGCCAATGCACGATCTCCATGGGCCAACGGTCAGCGCACTTTGACTGAGGGTCCTCGTTGTTTCGTGCTGGCCACAAATTGCCATTGTCCAAAGGTCATCTCTGATAAGCTCATTATTCATAAGATTTTGGAGCCTGACATAATTTGAAACAGTCATGGAAATGTTTAAGGATCCAATTCGGATCATCAGTCAACAACATACAATCTTAGTTAAAACTTGAAAAGATCTCATCTCTAGCTAAAGACACAAAGATTAAATCACTAGAATACTTGGTAATAAAACTGGGTTATGATCCCAGTGATGTAAAAGCAATAGAAGAACTTGTGAGGATATAGAATGCAAACATATCAGCATTGAAGAAATAGCTCAAGCTGCCCTCTACAAAAGACCCTCAAACTAAGGAAGTTGGGGAGCTTGAGAAACAAAAAGAGGACATGTTCAAGATTATAATTGAACAAAATAGCCAGATTAAGGACATGGAGGTTGAGATGTTAAGACTTCTGAAAGAAAAGGAGAAATCATCACAACTCGCAATAGTTCCACTAACAGGAGTCCCTATTTCAGTTGCAACCACGGCAGGAGCATCTACATCGACAACAACAGAACCACAGAAAATAGATTCCTCAAATGAGATGGTTAAAGCTATGGAAGACCTGTCCATTCAAGGGAAGGAAATTAAAAAATTAAAGGCCCAACTCAAAACTTTACAGGAGAAAAAATTAAAAATATATAATTCGTATGTAACAGAACTACAGAAATATCACAAGCTAACCCAAAATATTGAGCAGTTGGAAAGTGAATCTACAATGGAACAGACTTTGGCACAGGAAAAGGAGAATATATGGGTAGAAACAAATGAGGCCATGACTGAAATATAGCCCTCAATTTAGATTATTTTTTAGCAGGAAGAGCTAATATACAGATCAAAGGCGGTTGTTGCAGAGATGAAAGTAGATTTTAGGTAGAATCTTGGAGAAGCCACTGCACTGATAAGGATTTTGAATTCAAAAACCAAGGAAGAATTAGAAGAATTCGAAATTCCAGATAGGATAGAAAGAATTTTTAAGGTAAGAAGGGTCCTCACTAAAAGGAACCTAATGATGCAGTTACAAAATGAATGTCACAATATGGAGTCGAGCATTCAGAAGTTTCATAGAAAGTTTAATGTGCTTAATCATAAGTGTAGTTTTTAACCCCGTACAGAAATTACCCGCAAACGAATTCTAAAACACAGAAAATAAACAATGGGAGGGCATAACACATAAAACACATATAGACAGAGATTTCCCCTGGATCCCAAAATCGGGACTACTAGCTTGATTTTTCATTATGTTCCTTTCAATGTTATAATACATATTTATACATGTCGAAGCATCCAATACCATGGACCAAAAACCATCGCGTCCAAAAAACATGTGCGAAAATCATGCACAAAACCATAGGTGGGTTCGCCCAACCTAACATAGGGTCCAAAACCAAAATTTTCCGGGGCGCTACCCCGGACCCCATAAAGTGGGGTTACGGGTACACCTCAAACCCCCTGTGACTTTGCCCCTGCTGCTACACAATCACCGCAACGAAGGGGGCTCCGCCCCCCTCTAACCCCCCGGTTAACTACGTGGGCTAGTCGTGGAAAGAATATAACACAACCCAACATTCTCCCAATTGTTGTTTTCTTTCCACAGGTGGCCACAAGAGACCTTAGTCATTTTTCCAGCCCTGAAATGCCCATTGTCTCTCTACACCAAGAGAACTTCTCAGAGCTCACAGATTTTGTCAATGCATCTGCATTATTCTTCAAAGTGTCCACCTTTACCAGCAATACCTTTTTGTCTTCTATCATATCCCTCACAAAGTGATACTGAACATCAATGTCCTTTGCCTTTGAATGACATGCGAGGTTCTTTGCCAAGAAAATTGCACTTTGGCTGTCACAGTCTATCCTTATATCTCCCTGTACTGACCCCATACTTGAACACAATCTATGCAACCAAACTGCTTCCTTGCTTGCATGAGTGGCTGCCATGTATTCTGCCTCTGTAGTTGATAGTGCCACTACAAATTGTTTCTTACTCATCCAACTGACTGCACCTCCAAATAGGTTAAACACATACCCACTTGTAGATCTTCTCTGATCTAGATCTCCGGCCCTGTCTGCATCAACAAAGCCACGAATATCCAACATTCTGTCCAATCCTGATATTCCTTGGTAGCACAAACCATAATCACTAGTGCCACGCAAATACCTGAAAACCTGCTTCACTGTTGTCCAATGCTCCTTCCCTGGTTTTGACATATACCTGCTCAATACTCCCACTGCATGTGCAATGTCTGGTCTAGTACAGACCATTGCATACATCAAGCTACCGACTGCACTTGCATATGGAACATGGGACATGTCCTCTTCCTCTTCTTGTGTCTTGGGACACTGTTCAGCAGATAACCTCACACCTACATGAATAGGAACCTTCACCGGTTTATTATCCTGCATATTAAACCTCTGTAGTATTGTCTCAACATACTTCCTTTGGTTTAACCAGAGCTTCCTCTTTGCCCAATCTCTTTTAATTTCCATGCCCAAAATATAGTTTGCAGAACCAAGATCTTTCATGTCAAATTTGGAGGACAATTGGGTCTTCAAATCCTAGATAATTTCTCTGTCATTTCCAACTAGAAACATATCATCCACATACAAGACCAGATAAATAACACGATCACCAATTAATTTAAAATACACACAATGATCTGCTTTGCTTCTGGTGAAGCCAAGTCCCCGTATAAATGTATCAAATTTCTGATACCACATCCTTGGTGACTGTTTTAACCCATACAGGGACTTCTTTAACTTGCATACCAGTTCTTTCTTACCCTTCATCGCAAAGCCTACAGGTTGCTTCATGTATATTTCCTCTTCCAGATCCCCGTGAAGAAATGTTGTCTTCACATCCATCTATTCTACCTCAAAATCAAAAGCAGCAGCAACAGATAAAAGTAATCTAATAGAAGTTACCTTGGCAACAGTGATCCAAATCGGATCCATAAACAAATGTCATAGAACCATGACTATATCGGGACGAAACAAATCCTTGAAGAATCCAAAATAGCAATCGAAAACACCCTGAACCAGTGGCCATGGCAGCTGGCGCGAAACGACAAGGACCTCGGTCAAAGCGCGCTGACCGAGGCCCATGGAGACTGCGCAGGAGGTCAAAATAGCCCCTAGGAGCCCCGGATCGAGAAAAGGAGTTGATTTTCGATGTGCATTAGTGCTACCGGATCGGAAAAAGAAGTGGATTTTCGATGCGCTTTAGCGCTTAGCGCTAACGCGCATTGCTGGGCTAACAGGGCTGAGATGGTAGAGCCTTGAGCACTCGGTCAAGTCGGAGCCAGAGGACCATGGGCGGAGAAACGTAAAGCGCCATCGTACGAAGGTGGGACCCACAACCTGGAAACCGACAGTTTGATCGGGGTGCCCTTGAACGGTAAGCGGTTTTGGAGAAAGCAGAGTGATCACACTCAGCGATCGACGTGTGGCAGCGGAGGTGAGAGAAAAACCGGCGTGATCACGCGTTATCAGTCGAGAAAGTCAACCACGCTCGGCATGCGGATGACGTTGGATCTGGAGGAGTCCAGATCGGACGACTGAGATTGCGTCCGATAAACAGAGCGGAATTGATAGGGAGTTAAGCTGTGATTAAAGAGGATTTGGAATCCGTTGACCGCCACGATGGAGAAAGAAATGAATCGACGGACAGGCTGGCACTATTCCGATAGGGACACGTGGCTACTTCCTGAGCGTTTATGCTGACGCTGAACAGGGAATTCCAAGCACACAGACGGAAGGCGAATCGACGCAGGCGGGAGAGGAAACGAACATGCATGGAGGCCGAATGGCTAAAGCCATGAACAGAGAAAGTGAACGTGCATTCGAAAAGATAGAGAAAACGAAAAAAAGACAGTGAACAATGACTCCTGAGAGGAGGACTGAACACAGAGAGCAGTAAAGCCAAGCAGAGGTGACAGAGGGCCGAGCTGACCACAGGCAGCATCGAGCACCAGAGAGCTTGAGGAATCAAGCCTTCCCATAGAGGAATCTGTCCGGATTGAGCATCACAGTTGGCTCTTTCCACTGTAGACCGAGGGTCGCAGAGTTGGTAGGAAGAACGAGAGTCTGTGTACTCCAAGTGGTGTGGGGAATCCAAGAACCACCCTGCCAAGTAAACCTGCTTCAGTAGAACTCATATTGAGTCCCTGTAATGTAATTTTTCTGCTTGAAGACACAATAAAACAAGGCCACCACTGAAGTTGTACCGGAGATGTAGCCCTAGAGATTAGGGTGAACTCCTTATTAAAGTTGTTTGTGTCTTTGTGTTCTTACTGTATTTCTCTGCTGTCTTTCCATTTAAATGTCTGTGTATTGGCAATCTGATCGATCCATTGCTTAAATAACACAGAACACACACCAGCACATGAGTCTGTAATTACCTTTTTTTTAATAAATCTTAACTGATGTCACACATAGGGTGAATATCAGATCAAATGGTAACAGAGCTCAAGGTTGTAAGGTTAGACAAGCTTGTGTTGGTTTAGCTGTGAATTCTCACTAGATCAAAGCTCAAATTAGGAGAAGGAGAGTTGGTGGAAACTAATCCTAAAATTGGGAGAGTCTATTCTCGGAAGACAATGTCAGAAGAAGGTTCTGTAGGGCCAGACTCTCAATTCTTAGAAAGTTTCCTAGCTATAAAGTCTATGGTAGAAGAAATGTATAGGGACTTTACAAAGCATAAGGGTGAAGATTCATCAGGCTCTAAACAAGATAAAGAAGAAGATGAATCTCATTCCTGTGACCACTCCAAAGGAAAGGGGAAAGAAGAAAGCTTCCCTACACCTCCTAGTAGCCATATGCATAATAAGAAGGCATCTTTGATTAAGTTAGATGTTGAATTTGATTTGCCTATATATGATGGAGAGTTGAATGCTGAAAAGTTGGACAACTAGATAAGACAAATTAATGTGTATTGCAGAGTACAAAATATAGACTCAGACAAGAGCAAGATTCAGCTGGCAAGCCTACGCCTGGGGGGCACTGCCTTAGTTTGGTGGGAAGGCAGAACCCAAGCTGATATGAGGAAGCATGGTAAGACCATCTCTATCTGGAGTGACTTTGTTACTACAATCAAAAAACAGTTCTATCCATTGGCCTACATGCAACAAGCCATGATGAGTTGGCAAACTCTTCGGCAGTTGAAAGGGAAAAGTGTACAAGGGTATACTCAAGAGTTCAGAAAGAGAGCATTGATGTTGGGTATTTCATTAGACTCACCAGAAACTCTTTTGAAGTACATTGGTGGTCTACACAGCTACATGAGGCATACCATCCTCATGTTTAATCCCACTAGTATAGATGAGGTATCTGTACAAGCTACTCATCTAGAGGCTAGAGGAAAGAATGGAAATCCAGAAGTTGGGGGACCATCCCAACCCACTGTAAGTAAGAGCAAGGAGAAAAGAAAGCAGAAGTGGAAAGAAAGGAAGGCAAACACTGCACAAAAAGGCAAAGCTTCATGCACTCACTGTAAAAAGGAGGGGCATGATGATGAGCACTGTTGGATTCTGCATCCAGAGCTGAGACCTAAGAAGTTTGAGGGCAAGAAGAAGAAAGATGTTGCAGCTATTCAGAAAGATTTGGGGTCAGACTCAGGAGATGAAACAATCATCGCAGCCACAGGTATAAAAGGTAAGAATTCTGAAGCATCTACTAGTAATTCTGCTCAATCTGTTATTGGTGAAGAATATGAGAGAAAAAGACGCGAGCTTTTTCATATTCGAGTTTTTTCCAAAAATCAAAAGATTGATACTTTGATTGATAGTGGCTCACAAGTAAATTTGATTTCTGAAGCAATTGTAAAGAAATTGGGATTAACAACTACCCCTCATAAGAAACCATACCCATTAGGATGGTTGAATGATAAAGCACAACTATAAGTGACTAGACAGTGCAAACTAAAGTTCTATTTTGGGTCAGCATTTGTAGATGAGGTTGAGTTAGATGTAATTCCTTTAGATATATGTGGAATTGTTTTAGGAAGTCCTTACTTGTATGATAGAAAAGTTATTTTCTATAGAGCTGAGAACAAGTATCTACTTGTTAAAGATGGAGTCGAATACTTTGTAAGAGCTCATAAGCTCAAGAATAATTATACTCTCGTAAACTTAGGACAGATGAAAAGAATGATAAATTCATGCAAACATTTCTTACTAATGGTGGAAAAGGAAAAGAAATCTAATAAAACCAATGTATTTGAGGGCTGTAATTCTGATCATTAGGCTAATATAGAAAAGATTGTTTCAGAGTATGATGTCTTGTTTCAAGAACCTCAAGGTCTGCCACCCAAAAAGGGAATAGTACATGATATTATTTTGCAGCAAGATGTTTCTTTGCCTAACATTGGGATGTACAGGTTATCTGCTTTAGAGAATGCTGAAATCAAGAAGCAGGTGCAGGAGTTGCTCGAAAAAGGGTTCATCAGGCCTAGCACATCACCATGTGTGTCACCAATCGTTTTGGTGAGAAAGAAAGATGGCTCGTGGAGAATGTGCATTGATTATCGAGCACTAAATAAGATAACAATCAAGAATCGTTATCCCCTTCCTCGCATAGATGATCTTTTATATCAATTGAAGGAAGCTGTTTATTTCACCAAGCTGGATTTACACAATGGATACCATCAGGTCAGAGTTGCAGAGCAAGATGCATGGAAGACTGCTTTCAAAACAAAGCAGGGATTGTATGAATGGTTGGTTATGCCTTTTGGCTTGACCAATGCCCCTGCTATTTTCATGAGATTAATGAATGATGTACTCAGAGCTTTTCTTGATGATTTTGTTATTGTGTATCTGGATGAAATTCTAATTTTTAGTAAAACGTGGGAAGAACATTTAAAGCATGTTAAGCAGACATTAGATGTTTTGAAAAGAGAAAAACTTTCTATTAAACTCTCCAAATGTGAATTTGGTGAAACCTCTCTAAATTATTTGGGACACATAGTAGGGGGAGGTGAATTGAAAATAGATCCCTCTAAAGTGGCAGTCATCGTAAACTGGCCTAAACCCAAATCTGCTACAGAAGTGAGAAGCTTCTTAGGAGTAGCACAATATTGGAGGAAGTTCATTTCAAATTTTGCCTCAATTGCAGCTCCCTTACATGCTTTGACAGGATTGAACAAGGTGTTTTAGTGGGGAGGCAAACAGTAGAAAGCCTTCCACACCTTGAAAGAAAAAATTAGTACAGCACCTGTACTAGCACTGCCAGATCTACAAAGACCATTTGAGATCCAAACTGATGCCAGTGACTATGCCATGGGAGTAGTTATCATTCTGAGACTTTTAATCCTGCAGTAGTTAACTATCCTACCTATGATAAAGAATTGTACGCATTAGTCCAGAGTGTGAAAAAGTGGAAACATTACTTAATGGGAAAAGAAACAGTAATACATACTGATCATCAGCCACTTCAATACCTACACTCCCAAACTAAGTTGCAACAATCAAGAAACTACAGATGGATGGGTTTTCTACAACAGCTTCATTTAGTCATCAGATATAAAATGGGCATACATAACAAGGTTGCAGACATGTTGTCTAGACCCATTATAAATTCATCTACCATACTTAAGTATAATTCTGTGCTGCATGAAAGCTACATAGAACAGTATGCCCAGAACATGGACTTTAAAGATGTATATGCAACTTTGAGGCAAGGCAAAAGAGTAGAAGAATTGGACTATCATGTGAAGGACCGACTCTTATATCATTGTGGGAAACTCTGCGTTCCACAAACTGAGAGAGCAAATATAATTAGGGAAGCACACACTTCTCTGATATCAGGTCACTTTGGGGTAAGTAAAATAGTTGCACAGCTGCAAAGGTTCTGCTATTGGCCGAAAATGAATGAGACAGTTTCTAGATATGTAAAGGGGTGTGCTATGTGTGCTAAAAGCAAGCCCAGTAACAGAAATCTAGGCTTATACACTCCATTACCAGTTCCTTCTCACCCTTGGGAAAGCATTTCCATGGATTTTGTTGGAGGATTGCCTAAATCTAGGAAAGGTCATGATTATCTATATGTTGTTGTGGATAGGTTCAGCAAAATGTGTATTTTGATACCTTGTAGTAAACGGATTACAGCTGAACAAACTGCAAAATTGTTCTTTGAACATGTATGGGTTCATTTTGGATTACCCACTTCTATTATATCTGATTGAGACACCCGATTTGTGGGGAAGTTTTGGTCAAGTCTGTGGGAACTAATGGACACCAAATTAAGGAAAAGCACAGCTTTTCATCCACAAACAGATGGCCAGACAGAAGTAGTCAACAGGACAGTGATCCAGTTATTGAGAGGATATTGTAGCAAACATCCTAAGCTTTGGGATGGGCACTTGTGCTATGTGCAGCATGCTTACAATAGAGCCAAACACTCTTCTACCCAGAGATCTCCTTTTGAGAAATGCTTTGGTTTCATACCAAGGTCTCCTTTGGATTTTGTCTTTGGTAAAGACACCATGGTTGATGGACACAGTGATGTGGGAAAAGCAACTAGGTTCATTGAACAGATCCAGGAGATCCACCAAGCAGTACAGGAATAGCTGGAAAAGAGCCAGGCCAAGTACAAGGCTAGGCATGATAAGCATCGAATGGAGCATAGTTTTCAAGTTGGAGACCAAGTCTGGCTGTATATCAGGAAGGACAGGATGCAAGGTGAAGGTAAGAAGCTAAAACCTATCAGGTATGGACCCTTAGGGATACTTGAGAAGATTGGTGAAAATGATTTTCGCCTTGATCTACTAGCTTACATGCACATCTACTCAGTCGTGAACGCAGATTGCTTGAGATTGTTTGAACCATCAATGATTGAGGACCCTGAAGAGCAGAGTCAATTGCCTTCTGTTGATGACCTACTACCTAAATATCTTAATGAGTTGCAGGAAGGTGCAGTACTGGATAGGAAGGTAAGGACGACGCACAGTGGACAGGTGGAATACCTCAGAATTGGGCTTAAAGGTTCGAAGCCGAGGAGTGCGAAGTGGATTGGGATTGGACAAGTGAGACAGCAGTTTCCTCACTTAGTCGATGCTTGAAGAAAACCAACTTTTGGTGGTCCAAAAGCTTTTCAGTTGGGAGGCCGTGATCCAAATCAGATCCATAAACAAATGTCATAGAACCATGACTATATCGAGACGAAACAAATCCTTGAAGAATCCAAAACAACAATCGAAAAAACCCTAAACCAGTGGCCATGGCAACCAGCACGGAATGACGAGGACCTCGGACAAAGCGCGCTGACCGAGGCCCATGGAGACTGCACAGGAGGTCAAAATAGCCCCTGGGAGCCCCGAATCGGGAAAAGGAGTTGATTTTCGATGCGCGTTAGCGCTTAGCGCTAATGTGCATCATTGGGCTAACAGAGCTGAGATGGTAGAGCCTTGAGCACTTGGTCACTTCAGAGCCAGAGGACCGTGGGTGGAGAAATGTAAAGCGCCATCGTACGAAGGTGGGACCCACAACCTAGAAACCGGCGGTTTGATCAGGGTGCCCTTGAATGGTAAGCGGTTTTGGAGAAAGCGGAGCGATCACACTCAGCGATCGACGCGTGGCAGCAGAGGTGAGAGAAAAACCGCCGTGATCACGCATTATTGGTCGAGCAAGTCAACCACGCTCGGTGTGCGAATGACGTTGGATCTGGAGTAGTCCAGATCAGATGGCTGAGATTGCGTCTGATAGACAGAGCGGAATTGACAGGGAATTAAGCCGTGATTAAAAAGGATTTGGAATCCGTTGACCGCCACGATGGAGAAAGAAACGAATCGACAGACAAGCTGGCACTATTCCGATAGGGACACATGGCTACTTCCTGAGCATTTATGCTGACGCTGAACAGGGAATTCCAAGCACACAGGCGGAAGGCGAATCGACGCAGGCGGGAGAGGAAACGAACAGGCATGGAGGCCGAATGGCTAAAGCCATGAACAGAGACAGTGAACGGGCATTCGAAAAGATAGAGAAAACGAAAAAAAGACAGTGAACAGTGACTCCTGAGAGGAGGACTGAACACAGAGAGTAGTAAAGCCAAGCAGAGGTGACAGAGGGCCGAGCTGACAACAGGCAGCATCGAGCACCAGAGAGCTTGAGGAATCAAGCCTTCCCATAGAGGAATCTGTCCGGATTGAGCATCACAGTTGGCTCTTTCCACTGTAGACCGAGGGTCACAAAGTTGGTAGGAAGAACGAGAGTCTGTGTACTCCAAGTGGCGTGGGGAATCCAAGAACCACCCTGCCAAGTAAACCTGCTTCAGGAGAACTCATATTGAGTCCCCGTAATGTATTTTTTTGCTTGAAGACACAATAAAACAAGGCCACCACTGAAGCTGGACCGAAGATTTAGCCCTAGAGATTAGGGTGAACTCCATATTAAAGTTGTTTGTGTCTTTGTGTGCTTACTGTATTTCTTTGCTGTCATTCCATTTAAATGTCTGTGTATTGGCAATCTGATCGATCTGTTGCTTGAATAACACATAACACACACTAGCACATGAGTTTGTAATTACCTTTGTTTAATAAATCTTAACTGATGTCACTCATAGGGTGAATATCAGATCAAGTGGTATCAGAACTCAAGGTCGTAAGGTTAAACAAGCTTGTGTTGGTTTAGCTGTGAATGCTCACTAGATCAAATCTCAAATTAGGAGAAGGAGAGTTGGTGGAAACTAATCCTGAAATTGGGAGAGTCTATTCTCGGAAGACAATGTTAGAAGAAGGTTCTGTAGGGCCAGACTCTCAATTCTTAGAAAGTTTCCTAGCTATAAAGTCTATGGTAGAAGAAATGTATAGGGACTTTAGAAAGCATAAGGGTGAAGATTCATCAGGCTCTAAACAAGATAAAGAAGAAGATGAATCTCATTCCCATGACCACTCCAAAGGAAAGGGGAAAGAAGAAAGCTTCCCCACACCTCCTAGTAGCCCTATGCATAATAAGAAGGCATCTTTGATTAAGTTAGATGTTAAATTTGATTTGCCTATATATGATGGAGTGTTGAATGCTGAAAAGTTGGACAACTAGATAAGACAAATTGATGTGTATTGCAGAGTACAAAATATAGACTCAGACAAGAGCAAGATTCAGCTGGCAAGCCTATGCCTAGGGGGCACTGCCTTGGTTTGGTGGGAAGGTAGAACCCAAGCTGATATGAGGAAGCATGGTAAGACCATCTCTGTCTGGAGTGACTTTGTTACTGCAATCAAAAAACAGTTCTATCCATTGGCCTACATGCAACAAGCCATGATGAGTTGGCAAACTCTTTGACAGTTGAAAGGGCAAAGTGTACAAGGGTATACTCAAGAGTTCAGAAAGAGAGCATTGATGTTGGGTATTTCATTAGACTCACCAGAAACTCTTTTGAAGTACATTGGTGGTCTACACAGCTACATGAGGCATACCATCCTCATGTTTAATCCCACTAGTATAGATGAGGTATCTGTACAAGCTACTCATCTAGAGGCTAGAGGAAAGAATGGAAATCCAGAAGTTGGGGGACAATCCCAACCCACTGTAAGTAAGAGAAAAGAGAAAAGAAGGCAGAAGTGGAAAGCAAGGAAGGCAAACACTGCACAAAAAGGCAAAGCTTCATGCATTCACTGTAAAAAGGAGGGGCATGATGATGAGCACTGTTGGATTCTGCATCCAGAGCTGAGACCTAAGAATTCTGAGGGAAAGAAGAAGAAAGATGTTGCAGCTATTCAAAAATATTTGGGGTCAGACTCGGGAGATGAAACAATCATTGCAGCCACAGGTATAAAAGGTAAGAATTCTTAAGCATCTACTAGTAATTCTGCTCAATCTGTTATTGATGAAGAATATGAGAGAAAAAGACGTGAGCTTTTTCATATTCGAGTTGTTTCCAAAAATCTAAAGATTGATACTTTGTTTGATAGTGGCTCACAAGTAAATTTGATTTCTGAAGCAATTGTAAAGAAATTGGGATTAAAAACTACCCCTCATAAGAAACCATACCCATTAGGATGGTTGAATGATAAAGCACAACTACAAGTGACTAGATAGTGCAAACTAAAGTTTTATTTTGGGTCAGCATTTGTAGATGAGGTTGAGTTAGATGTAATTCCTTTAGATATATGTGGAATTGTTTTAGGAAGTCCTTACTTGTATGATAGAAAAGATATTTTCTATAGAGCTGAGAACAAGTATCTACTTGTTAAAGATGGAGTCGAATACTTTGTAAGAGCTCATAAGCTCAAGAATAATTATACTCTCGTAAACTCAGGACAGATGAAAAGAATGATAAATTCATGCAAACAGTTCTTACTAATGGTGGTAAAGGAAAAGAAATCTGATAAAACCAATGTATTTGAGGGCTGTAATTCTGATCAGCAGGCTGATATAGAAAAGATTGTCTCAGAGTATGATGTCTTGTTTCAAGAACCTCAAGGTCTGCCACCCAAAAAGGGAATAGTACATGATATTATTTTGCAACAAGATGTTCCTTTACCTAACATTGGGATGTACAATTTATCTGCTTTAGAAAATGCTGAAATCAAGAAGCAGGTGCACGAGTTGCTCGAAAAAGGGTTCATCAGGCCTAGCACATCACCATGTGGGTCACCAATCGTTTTGGTGAGAAAGAAAGATGGCTCGTGGAGAATGTGCATTGATTATTGAGCACTAAATAAGATAACAATCAAGAATCATTATCCCCTTCCTCGCATAGATGATCTTTTATATTAATTGAAGGAAGTTTTTTATTTCACCAAGCTGGATTTGCATAGTGGATACCATCAGGTCAGAGTTGCAGAGAAAGATGCATGGAAGACTGCTTTCAAAACAAAGCAGGGATTGTATGAATGGCTGGTTATGCCTTTTGGCTTGACCAATGCCCCTGCTACTTTCATGAGATTAATGAATGATGTACTCAGACCTTTTCTTGATGATTTTGTTATTGTGTATCTGGATGACATTCTAATTTTTAGTAAAACGTGGGAAGAACATTTAAAGCATGTTAAGCAGACATTAGATGTTTTGAAAAGACAAAAAATTTCTATTAAACTCTCCAAATGTGAATTTGGCAAAACCTCTCTAAATTATTTGGGACACATAGTAGGGGGAGGTGAATTGAAAATAGATCCCTCTAAAGTGGTAGTCATCGTAAACTGGCCTAAACCCAAATCTGCTACAGAAGTGAGAAGCTTCTTAGGAGCAGCACAATATTGGAGGAAGTTCATTTCAAATTTTTCCTCAATTGAAGCTCCCTTACATGCTTTGAGAGGATTGAACAAGGTGTTTCAGTGGGGAGGCAAACAGCAAAAAGCCTTCCACACCTTGAAAGAAAAAATTAGTACAGCACCTGTACTAGCACTGCCAGATCTACAAAGACCATTTGAGATCCAAACTGATGCCAGTGACTATGCCAGGGAGCAGTTATCATTCTGAGACTTTTAATCCTGCAGTAGTTAACTATCCAACCTATGATAAAGAATTGTACGCATTAGTCCAGAGTGTGAAAAAGTGGAAACATTACTTAGTGGGCAAAGAAACAGTAATACATACTGATCATCAGCCACTTCAATACCTACACTCCCAAACTAAGTTGCAACAATCAAGACACTACAGATGGATGGGTTTTCTACAAAAATTTCATTTAGTCATCAGATATAAAATGGGCATACATAACAAGGTTGCAGACATGTTGTCTAGACCCATTATAAATGCATCTACCATACTTAAGCATAATTCTATGCTGCATGAAAGCTACATAGAACAGTATGCCCAGGACATGGACTTTAAAGATGTATATGCAACTTTGAGGCAAGGCAAAAGAGTAGAAGAATTGGACTATCATGTGAAGGACTGACTCTTATATCATTGTGGGAAACTCTGCGTTCCACAAACTGAGAGAGCAAAGATAATTAGGGAAGCACACACTTCTCTGATATCAGGTCACTTTGGGGTAAGTAAAATAGTTGCACAACTGCAAAGGTTCTGCTATTGGCCGAAATTGAATGAGACATTTTCTAGATATGTAAAGGGGTGTGCTATGTGTGCTAAAAGCAAGCCCAGTAACAGAAAACTAGGCTTATACACTCCATTACCAGTTCCTTCTCACCCTTGGGAAAGCATTTCCATGGATTTTGTTGGAGGACTGCTTAAATCTAGGAAAGGTCATGATTATCTATATGTTGTTGTGGATAGGTTCAGCAAAATGTGTATTTTGATACCTTGTAGTAAATGGATTACAGCTGAACAAACTGCAAAATTGTTCTTTGAACATGTATGGGTTCATTTTGGATTACCCACTTCTATTGTATCTGATCAAGACACCTGATTTGTGGGGAAGTTTTGGTCAAGTCTGTGGGAACTAATGGACACCAAATTAAAGAAAAGCACAGCTTTTCATCCACAAACAGATGGCCAGACAGAAGTAGTCAACATGACAGTGATCCAGTTACTGAGAGGATATTGTAGCAAACATCCTAAGCTTTGGGATGAGCACTTGTGCTATGTGCAGCATGCTTACAATAGAGCCAATCACTCTTCTACCCAGAGATCTCCTTTTGAGACATGCTTTGTTTTCATACCAAGGTCTCCTTTGGATTTTGTCTTTGGTAAAGACACCATGGTTGATGGACACATTGATGTGGGCAAAGCAACTAGGTTCATTGAACAGATCCAGGAGATCCACCAGGCAGTACAGGAACAGCTGGAAAAGAGCCAGCCCAAGTACAAGGCTAGGCATGATAAGCATCGGATGGAGCATAGTTTTCAAGTTGGAGACCAAGTCTGGTTGTATATCAGCTGTTAGCGCTCAAATCTGCCTCAGGCTGAAAAAAGCAAAACTCGAGGCAACATCAAACCAAGCTCAGCATCGTAGCTAGCCCTACGAGGACAGGAGAGGGCTCTCTCCAGGTCTATCTCGATAAAATGATCAATAGAGTCCGAGATGACTTAAATGATAACTGATTTTAGGCTAGTAAATGAATTTGAATGAGGGATATTTGATTTAAGGACTAAGTTGCTGGGTTGTATGGGACAAGGACAGCATGAACAGAGATTTAACCAAAGGCACGGGGTATTTCATAAGGCGAGATAAGCATGAGGTTTTAACAATCGAATTGAAATTAAATGGGGTGAAAAGACTGTTTAAGAGAGCTGAAAAGGGCATTTAATGTATGAATCCTTTCCAGACAGAAGAAAACACATAAAGACTGAACACTTCCTCAAGGCAGAGCAATGACTGGATTCTACCTTTCTCACTTGAAAGTATTCAGCTGGAAACAATCGTGAATGGACTGCAAAACAACACATGATACATATGAAACAGAGAGAAAAACACATTGCCAAAACTCATACCGCAAGGATCTTATAAATCAGAGCTGCACCATTTAATTATTTCTCTGTCAAAACTGTATAGTGATAGTGCTGGGTTTTTTCTTCCCACACCTTTTTCTCAGAACTCAGAACCCTTTTCAAATATTCCCTATACAATAAATAGACTCACTCCATCAAAAAATGAATCGATTCAGAATATGGAATGATTTAATCATTACTAACTGAAGATGAAAAGCCATCCATCGCTAAAAGGAGTAGCATTACATTTTTACTCGGATCTGAAAAGTGACATCTGTAGGTGTGAATCTCTTGAAATTGTAACTGAAGACGAAAGTAGGCCCCGTGGCTTATTTCTCTGCTACCGTTGTTTGCCATATGTTTTACATTTGGTCGTTCAATCTGTGACTGTTCTCTTTCCCTTTAATAAAGCAGCAACTCCAACAACATGTGGGCATGCCATAGATGCGCCTGAAAGTACATTGAAAGGAACATGTTTATTATCGGAGGTAAGATCAGTTATTGGTGCTGCTTCTGAAAATGTTGCAAGGATGTTTCACCCCTCGAGCTGTAATATCAGGCTTGAGTATGTCAGGAGTAATCTGATTTGGCTCTTGAGAAGAAAATTTTGCCGTCACCGGAGCTGGCTTTATATTTAACTTAGTTCTTGCATCAATAGAAGCCAGAGGGGACACTGTTGATTTGATGTAGTCAAAAACTTCTGCTCCATCCTCTGCATGCAAATGTGTGACAGGAAGAGAATATGTTTCTAAAAGAATGTCTCGTTCGGTTTTGGGTCCATTGCAGATAATCACGCCTTCTCCTCCTGCTGTACGAACTGTTTCACCTTTCTCGAGTGATTCATTGTCACCACGCAGGCAGGAAACAATTTTTCCTTTAACTTTTTCTGGATCTAGAGCACCTTGGAGGCAGAGTTGTGCATCATTTTCCTTTGCATGTGGAGCTCTGACATCAACTGATGATACCAATGGATACATTTTTCCCTTCGGCAGTTGGAACTGGGATATGCTTAGCCCTATATATTTTCTGTTGTTTCCAAGAATAGCATGTGAAGGATATTGTCTATCAACGGTGCTTGCTGCCACAGTGATGATCCACGGTGCCACACTTACAACTGTCAAGGGATCTGGACCATCATTTCCAGCAGAATAGACAACTACCTTTCCTCTCTGGACAGCATGGAATGATCCAATGGACACACTATTTTGAAAATAATTAGGAGAAAAACCTCCCAGAGAAATGGAGAACACATCGACCCCATTATGCATCCCCGCATCAAATGCTGCAAGGATATCTGCATCATAGCAACTATAGTCACCGTTATCATCAGGCCAACAAACTTTGTAAGTCGCAACTTTGGCCTGAGGAGCTCCTCCTTTTGCAACCCCTTGTGCATTGGTACATAGTAACATTGATAGAAACATAACACCTGCGCAAATGCACAGAATTTGCATAACCAGGAAGTTTCGTGTGGACGCCATGATATATGATAAGATGATCCCGCGCGTATTTGTGCTCACTGATTTTCTGTTTAGTGTTTGAGAGCAGAGAGCGATACTTACAACTATAAGTGGGATGGGCATCAGTGATCCCTATTTATATAGAGAGATTGGCATAGTTCTTCATGAATTTGAGCATGAGATAAGAAGATGTGACTAGACGTGGCTGTAAGTGTTGAACGGAGAAAATCTGACCAAATGGAACCTTGGAAAATCTGTGTTGAACGCTCAAATAGGTCATCGCGTAGCCGCCTTTGGTGTACGTTCCGTGCCGCTCACGCCAAGCCCATTACAAAAATCATCAATGACTGTATTGAAGACTTGTGTCATTCAAGGTCGCCTCCTCTGTTTTCCGCCGGAGTCCTGTGGATTTTCCTTGTTCGAATCCTCTGTTGAAAGAAATGCCAAACATTTCAATGCATCGACAATGATTTTTTCTACATGTTTCGTTGAGAGCCTGCTCAATATAAGGCAGAAGATACTCTTCCACCATTTCTCACAATCATAGCACTCCATTGCCTATAAATTATGTTACCGTCCTCGTCCCAATCATCTGAATCTTCCTCTGAGGATGGCGCTATCTTTAACTATGATGCTGTACGCAAGTTACCAATCAATGCCATGACCTGCGAGTTAAAAGGAGCATAACCCAAAATTTTGTTTTCAACTTGCATAAGCAACTTCTCAAAATGTTTGCCAATATGAACAATTTCAAATTTTATTTGGATGTCATTTAATGTCTCCTCCATTAGAGGCCAAGGGTGGTCAGAATTGAAAATTGCACGGTTATCGAACATAATAAGTATGGAGGTGTTTGGAGGACAATTAGATAGATGGAACGGGTTCCCTTTTCCAGGAGTGAGAAGGCCGTCTAAATCCGATAAAATTTCTTTGCATGTTGGTCGCCTCCTCTTCTGACAAAGCCTGCCCTGTATGAACTGTAAAAGGCCATGATTAGTCGCCTTCTCTTTGAATTTCTGCCCATCTCTTCAGCAACAATGGGCTTCTTTGAATATACAAATGTTGTAATTTGTTTATCTTTATCAGGTGGTCCATACCTTTCCCTTCCAACATAGGGCAATCATGTAGATGCAATGTTTCCAAAGAGGGGAGGCAATAGAAATTTTCAGGGAGGTTTTCCAAGCACTTACAGCCACACAAGTATAGATGTTGCAATGCGACGAGGTGATCAAAATCTTCAGGGAGCTTCTTTAAACAGCGACAGTTATCCCGGTACAAAATTCGCAATGATGAGAGGCAAGGGAAGTCATTACATGATTCTCCAAGCTTTTCACAATCTGCTAAGTTTAAGTCCTCCAAAAACAGTAGAAGACAGAAACCTTCGGGGAGCTTCTCCAAACTCCTACATCCTTCTAAGTTCAGCACTCTTAAACCTGCTAATTCCCAAATTGATCTGGAAGCCTACGCAAACTCTTACACTTGTACAAGGAAAGGTCTGCGATAGAGGAGAGGTTGCAAAACGCATCTGGTAGCTCTGTTAAACTAGAACAATATGATACATCCATTGAGGATGCCAACAACTACGATTGTCCAATGCTTTCATACGAAGTATCTTGGTCCACGAACATCATCACTTGCAAAACTTCGCGTAATAACCCATGCCACAGGGAGAACATGGTAGTTTGAATTAAAGACGAGAAGAGTGTACAAAGGGTACTTGAGCTTGGTGGCACTGCAGCATTTATAATGCACCATGTCAACAGCTCGTCTCCACAGAACTTCTCCTCATTAAATCACCTTGGATCACTAGAAAGCCGAATTGATTTGCAATTTGGTGAAGTGGTGGAGAAAATTCGATGGGGGGCTCTGTGCGCCGCGCGCACTCCCAGTGCACCGCGCCAGTGCAAAAAATGCACTGTGGAGGAGCGCCCAATGCACCGCGCGGCCCATATGCGCCGCGCTTTCTTCCAGTGCGCCGCGCTGAGCAAACTTCATTCATTTTCACTCAATTTCACTCTAACTATATCAACTGTGCCTTCCAGGCTTTTCCTCAAGTCAGATATAGGCAAAAGCATATCATGGCAATATTTAACTCTCAGATTATCATTTGATCTTTCTATATTGACAAAATTGGTTGATCTTTCAATGTCTTCATTCCAAAATGAAGGTTTACATAATGGTTTAGACAAGATCAAATCATTTCCTTCGCAAATAAGACTCTGTTGTGCAGATTGAAGGTGGAAACCATTTTTCCTGCAGATCTCATTGAAACCATCAATCTCAGTTCTCAGACTAAAAATGTCAGATGTATCATTCTCATATGCTAGGCTAGATGTTGGAGTGGACGACATTTCATCATTGTCTTCACTAATAGAAATTGACTGTGCAGATTTGAAGAGGCCATCCTTTTTCTTTGGTTTCTCGTTAGAAATTTTCACTCTAACCAAATCAGACATGCCTTCCAGTGTATTCCTCCATTCAGAGTTAGGCAAAGGCATATCACGTCCAAGACATCTCACGGATTTCATCTTGCCCTCATGGATACAACTCTGATCTTGAGCCTCAGGCTGATGAATGCATCTGCACTGCCTCAATGACGTCGAGGATGTGAGTGTTACTGGATCCTTTTCGTTTCTTCCAGCACTCCCGAACTGAGCAAAGTTATTATGATAGCACCCGCACTACCTTTTCTGGAATCATTTCGGATTTCTCGTTCTTGTGCGCCCTTTCAACCAGACAGCATGGAACTTAATAAGCATGCTACCCCTATGTTTCCAGATGCAACAATAAATGCCAGGACATGTAAAGCACTCCTACAAAGTTCATACTCCCATTTGTCATGGAATGTGGGAGAGACGCATTCAGATAGAGCCTGCAAAACCATTTTATATGTGCCTTCCATCCCTGAAATTCCTATGCTGATATTGCTATTGTTGAAATGTATTTGAGTATCTTCTTTGCAGCCACAGAAGAGCTTAAACACCGTTGGACAATTTAAGAGGAACCAAAACTGAACTGCCTGCAACTATACATTTGCACCAACTTTCTTCCGTAAAATTTTAGACAAGCTTCTGTAAAATAATATTTGACCAAATTGCTCTTGTTCTATGCCTGGATGATTTTTCCTTACAATTAAATTCATTGTAGAAATGACTTGCAATTTTATGCTCCTGCTTGGATTATCCAACATTATTTGATGAAGTTTCCTTGGTGAATTTGATTTTGACAGAGGATTGGCGAGACTGAGTCTAACATCAGCAAGGACAGGATGCAAGGTGAAGGTAAGAAGCTAAAACCTATCAGGTATGGACCCTTCAGGATACTTGAGAATATTGGTGAAAATGCTTTTCAACTTGATTTGCCAGCTTACATGCAAATCTACTCAGTCGTGAACGCAGATTGCTTGAGATTGTTTGAACCATCAATGATTGAGGACCCTGAAGAGCAGATTCAATTGCCTTCTGTTGATGACCTACTACCTAAATATCTTAATGAGTTCCAGGAAGGTGCAGTGATGGACAGGAAGATAAGGACGACGCGCAGTGGATAGGTGGAATACCTCAGAATTGGGCTTAAAGGTTCGAAGCCCAGCAGTGCGAAGTGGATTGAGATTGGACAAGTGAGACAGCAGTTTCCTCACTTAGTCGATGCTTGAAGAAAACCAACTTTTGGTGGTCCAAAAGCTTTTCAGTTGGGAGTTCGTGATCCAAATCGGATCCATAAACAAATGTCATAAAACCATGACTATATCGAGACGAAACAAATCCTTGAAGAATCCAAAATAGCAATCGAAAACACCCTAAACCAGTGGCCATGGCAGTCGGCACGGAATAACGAGGACCTTGGTCAATGTGCGCTAACCGAGGCCCATGGAGACTGCACAAGAGGTCAAAATAGCCCCTGGGAGCCCCGGATCGGGAAAAGGAGTTGATTTTCGATGCGCACTAGCGCTTAGTGCTAACGCGCATCGCTGGGCAAACAGGGCTGAGATGGTAGAGCCTTGAGCACTCGGTCACGTCGGAGCCAGAGGACCGTGGGCGGAGAAATGTAAAGCGCCATCGTACGAAGGTGGGACCCACAACCTGGAAACCGACGGTTTGATCAGGGCGCCCTTAAACGGTAAGTGGTTTTGGAGAAAGTGGAGCGATCACACCCAGCAATCGACGTGTGGCAGCAGAGGTGAGAGAAAAACCGCCGTGATCGCGTGTTATCAGTCGAGAAAATCAACCGCGCTTGGCATGCGAATGACGTTGGATCTAGAGGAGTCCAGATCGGACGGCTGAGATTGCGTCCGATAGACAAAGCGTAATTGACAGGGAATTAAGCCGTGATTAAAGAGGATTTGGAATCCATTGATCGCTATGATGGAGAAAGAAACGAATCGACGGACAGGTTGGCACTATTTGGATAGGGACACGTGGCTACTTCCTGAGTGTTTATGCTGACGCCGAACAGGGAATTCCAAGCACACAAGTGGAAGGCGAATCGACGCAGGCGGGAGAGGAAACAAACAGGCATGGAGGCCGAATGGCTAAAGCCATGAACAGAGACAGTGAACGGGCATTCGAAAAGATAGAGAAAACGAAAAAAAGATAGTGAACAGTGACTCCTGAGAGGAGGACTGAACACAGAGAGTAGTAAAGCCAAGCAGAGGTGAAAGAGGGCCGAGCTGACCACAGGCAGCATCGAGCACCAGAGAGCTTGAGGAATCAAGCCTTCCCATAGAGGAATCTGTCCGGATTGAGCATCATAGTTGGCTCTTTCCACTGTAGACCGAGGGTCGCAAAGTTGGTAGGAAGAACGAGAGTCTGTGTACTCCAAGTGGCGTGAGGAATCCAAGAACCACCCTGCCAAGTAAACCTGCTTCAGGAGAACTCATATTGAGTCCCTGTAATGTAATTTTTCTGCTTGAAGACACAATAAAACAAGGCCACCACTGAAGCTGGACCGGAGATGTAGCCCTGGAGATTAGGGTGAACTCCTTATTAAAGTTGTTTGTGTCTTTGTGTGCTTACTATATTTCTCTGCTGTCTTTCCATTTAAATGTCTCTGTATTGGCAATCTGATCGATCCGTTGCTTAAATAACACAAAACACACACCAGCACATGAGTCTGTAATTACCTTTTGTTTAATAAATCTTAACTGATGTCACTCATAGGGTGAATATCAGATCAAACAGGAGAAAAAATATCACCAAAATCAATTCCCGGAACCTGGGAATAACCTTTTTCTACCAATCAAGCTTTGTATTTCTCCACCTTTCCTTCTACATTTGTCTTCTTCTTGAACACCCATTTGCTGCCAATGGGTTTCCTTCCAGCCGGCAACTCCACCAAAACCCAAGCCTCATTTTTGTGCAAAGATGCCATTTCATCAACCATGTTCTCTTTCCAGAGTTTTCCATCCTCTGAATCTACTACTTCCTTCACAGTTCTGGGATCATCGTCAGTAATAGATAAAGCAAAATTTGAACAGAAAGAAGATGGACTATACCTTTATGGCTGCCTTCTTTATCAAACTGATCTTCTCACACCCGGAGTTTGTGGCTCTTCATCTTCTGATTCCTCCTCTGCTGTAGAGTCTGATTCTTCCTCCTTAAGCTCAAACTCTATCTTCTCAGGTTCCTTTGGTTGGACTTCATGTTTAATAACATCTTTTACCTCTCTGAACACCACATCTCGGCTGCACACAACCTTCCGTGTGACTGGGTTCCAAAGCTTATAACCCTTTAAACCATCCTTATACCCAATAAAGATGCACTTTTCAGATTTACTATCCAACTTGGTTCGTTTCTCCTTTGGAACATGTACATATGCATCACATCCAAATACCCTGAGATGTGAAAGAGAGGGTTTCTTACTAGTCCATACCTCTTGTGGAGTCTTATCCTCCAACGCTGATGAAGGTGACCTGTTGACCAGGGAACATGCAATATCCACCACCTCTACCCAGAATTCCTGTCCTAACCCGGCACCACTGAGCATGATTCTTGCCCTTTCCATCAACGTCTTATTCATTCTTTCTGCAACTCCATTTTGCTGAGGTGTATATGGAGTAGTCTTATGTCGTGCTATACCACACTTCTTACAAAATTCTTCAAATTCCTTGCTACAAAACTCTCCCCCATTATCTGTCCTCAACACCTTTATCTTCTTCTCTGTTTGATTTTCCACGAGAGCCTTAAATTTTTTAAACCTGTCAAAGGCTTCAGATTTCTTCTTAAGGAAATATATCCATGTATTCCTTGAGAAGTCATCTATAAATGATACATAGTACACAGACTTACCCAGTGATGGAACCTTCACAGGTCTAAACACATCACTATGCACAAGTTCTAATATCTGTTTCGCCCTCTTACTACCAGAGGGGAAACTCACCTGATTCTACTACCCATATACACAATTTTCACAGAAATCAAAATCCAGAGAGATATTACTCATACCTTCTACCATACCTCTACCATGAAGTATTCGAAGGTCCTTCTCTCCAATATGTCCAAGCCTTTGATGCCACAACATGGTCTTCTTTCCAGAGACCACTAGATTTTCTGCTCCACTTTCAGGAACAACAGAACTATTGCACCCATCAATAATAGTGCTACCTTGCAGCTTGTATAGAGTTCCAATTCGAACTCCCCACATCAATACCAGTGCTCCTTGAACCATTTTGCAGGTATCCTTCTCGAACACTGTTTTTACACCTGCATCATCCAGCTTGCTTATAGAAATTAGATTTTTGGCCAATGCAAGAATATGTAGAACACCCGGAAGTGTTCTAACCCTTCCACCTTGCAACTTCAACTTTACTTTTCCACGACCAATGATTCTAGCCTTCCTATCATCCCCTAAGAAGACATCATCACCATCGTATTTCTCATACTCGCAGAACCACTCTCTATGGGGAGTGAAGTGAAAGGATGCACCTGAGTCAATCAACCATGCCTCATGATCTACATGTGTACTTGAAGAAGCCAAGTACACATCCCCACCTTCATCTGAGGTGGTTTTCGCCTTACAGAAGGAGCCTCATCAGATCCCTTTCCTTTGTCAGGAGCTTTAGATTTATAGTCCCTTTTAAAGCGGCCTTCCTTTCCGCATTTCTAGCACACTACCTTTACAAGTTTTCCTGGAGATTTAGATCTCCCACTCGATGACTTATTTTTGTTTTTGTTCTGAGACTGTCCTCGTACAGGCAAGGCATCACCATTCTGGCTCTCCATATTTTTCCATCCCATCTCCTCCGTTAGCAAGGCTAAGACTATTTCATCAAACTACAAGGCAGTTGCATTGCTACCTATTGCAATAACCAGACTATCCCACGAATCTGGTAGAGAACACAACAAATTGATGCACTTATCTTCATCTGAAATTTTAATATCAACAGATGCTAACTGACTTACCACAGTATTAAATGCATTCAGATGCTCTGTCACCGAGTCTCCATCTTTCATCCTCAGGTTATATAGCTTTTTCTGCAGGAACAGTTTATTCACTAGAGACTTAGATTGGTACAAAGTCCCTAACTTGTCCCACAAAGCATTTGTCGTAGCTTCCCCTAATACATTCAGCAATACTGAATCTGGGACACACAATCATATTGTTCTCTTTGCCTTCCGATCCAACTTTTTCCATTCTTCATCGGACACTCCCGTTGGTTTAGTACCCAGATCTACCGTGATCCACTGATCTTTATCCACCAACAGATCCTCCATCTTGAGTTTCCACAACTCAAAACTCTGACCATTAAATTTCTTGATCTCTATCTTTCCACTGCTCGCCATCTTCTTTCACCACCAGAATCGATCTTGCAAATCTCCTCCTGAACAGGGTCTACCACAGGCCCGAGCAAAACCCCTCAGCAACAAAGGCGTCCCCTTGAAGCCAAAACTGCTCTGATACCAAATGTAGGTTTTAACCCCGTACAAAAATTACCTGCAAACGAATTCTAAAACACAGAAAATAAACAGCGCGAGAGCATAACACATAAAACACATATACACTGAGATTTGCCCTGGATCCCAAAACCGGGACTACCAGCTTGATTTTTCATTATGTTCCTTTCAATGTTATAATACATATTTGTACATGCCGAAGCATCCAATACAATGGACTGAAAACCATCGCGTCCAATACCATGGACCAAAAACCATCGCGTCCAAAAAACATGTGCGAAAATCATGAACAAAACCATAGGTGGGTGCGCCCAACCTAACATAGGGTCCAAAACCAAAATTTTCCGGGGCGCTGCCACGGACCCCATAAAGTGGGGTTACAGGTACACCGCAAACCCCCTGTGACCCCCCCCGCTACACAATCGCCACAACGAAGGGGGGCTCCGCCCCCCCTCTAACCCCCCAGTTAACTACGTGGGCTAGTCGTGGAAAGAATATAACACAACCCAACAATAAGGGACTACCAGTATTAGAAGGAATTGGAGATAAGTTGATTAGCTTAGAAGATTACCACCACAAATAATACACTATTGCAAGAAATAAATCAAATTTTTCTAGCATCAAAGGAAGCATCATAGGGAAGGCTTTTATGGAGGCTTTGGATTTTGATCTAGTCATTAAACATGAGCTTAAACACTTATTTATCATCAAGCCTGCCTTTCAAAAGTATACTGAGATAGATGAGACCTACAGGAAATTGGCAAAGTTTGCTATCCCAAGTCAAGATCGATGGGATAAACTATGTGAATTGCTTGGGTAAAACAGTTTCACCTCCAACAGTAACACAATAGGACAACACTTCTTCGGGCCTAGTCATCAACATCAACCCTCAAGGATAGTGCCAGCAGCCTCAACGCTTTTAAATCTCCTATATTTTTGTTCTATTTATGTCAAAAAAGTTGAGATATTTTGTAATAGATCTTGATATTTCCAATCAAGATATTTTGTTAGAATTTGTATAAATACTTCAGAATTTGAAGTATTAATGTTGAGACTTGTATGAAAAAAGAAGATTCTTTGATGTAAAGGTGTTCACTGTGCTCAAGAGATCAATTCTCAGTAATACAAAAGATTGTTTCAGGATTCCTATGTCTGACTCATTGGTGAAGTTTTCTCTCATGTTAATGTGTTTTTTATCTATCATCACATATGTCTTCCTTATTTTTTTTGTTCAAATAAAAATAAGAAATTGAATTTATTTAATTGCACTCAATTTTGGCTTATGAACAATAATTGATGTTTTCCAACTGATGTTAAATATAGAATTCTTAAATGCTCTATGTTTAATTGATCCTTAAACTTTTCCTCTATCCAACTTCACAAAGCTCATAAGATCTGATAGTCCGCCTACATTTCCCTGTTACACTTGTCTGTTAACTCTGTAATTGATCTACTTAAGTTGATTGACTGCATTTCCCAATGGCTTCCTATTACAGTTTCAACCAAACAATCCAAAAAACAAAATTAGGAACCTTACATCTAGCCTAAAATCCCATTACAAACAAATCTAAACAAATCTAAATCTTCAGAGAGTTCCCTCTCTACATTTATAAGCGCTAGCTTCTAAACTTAAAAGTGGTTTTGTGGTTACCTCTGGGTTTCTTTCACAACCTTAAGAAATTATAGAGTGATAACAGCGTCTAAATGCCTCTGAAATGTGCTACAATGAGGCTCAAGCACCCTTTTTATTATTGAACAACAAATGGAAAACCTAACCAACCAAAACCCTAACCCTAGGTGATGGAATGCCAAGAATTTGTGGGTTGCGTTGGGGTTAGTTGGGCAACCAACTTTCCAGGGTCGTAACTTGGTCATATGATATTTGTTTGGCGCATACGATACCTCATTGGAAATATTTCTTTGAGTACTATAGGATTTGTGGTAGTCCGTTGCTTATGGCAATGGCCCTACTGCAGACCTCAAAAATATGCCATTTAGGGGGTCAAAACAACTCCGGAAGTTCAGGATCCCAAAAACTGCTAAAAATAGTAAATGCTGCTATAATCAAGGAAACTGATGAAACTGACTAGAAGTCTAGGTGGAATAAGCAAGTGGCCACAAATATCTGCCTGGATCATAAACCCCCAAAAATCATATAAAACCTAAAAATAAATTAATTGTTCGACAGAATGGCCCTTTCGGGGTGCATTCTACAAAATGGTTTTTTCTTGACATCCATTTTAAGAAATGTACATCTCTAGACTCTTAATCATTAAACACTTATTGGAAAAAATAAAATTAAAAAAATTCTTAACCTGATAACTATCATGGCTCAAACCTAGGTACTTGGATAACACAATACGACCTTACTACCCACTGACCTGGATAATGTTGCTTGCAATACCTTCCTACTGAATTAGTTTTATTATGAATAAACTGACCTCAAAGGGAAAAGTGTGGGGATCCAATCCCATGGACATTCAATCGCTACAATACAACTTAGTTTTGCTGTATAAAAAAGCATCACATGTCTTTATGGAATCCAATCGTTGTCCACCCTCATCATTATAACTCAGCTAAATTATTACATGTCTCAGGTGTTACAACTTAGCTCATTATTTTATATGTCTCAGTGTCAAACTCAGCTCATGTTATCACTATTTATGTAGTAATATAGCTTGGTGATTAATAAGAAGTATCATGCAAACCATGCGTCGTATACAATTTATTTCATATGGAACCAACCAATCTCCACTCATGGTTACTCCTCGGCCAAGTTCACATCATAATCTAGATTTAGTTCTAGTTAAAGTGGAACCAAGTCACGTACAACAAAATTACACCATTGATGAATTGTTACCAATGAAAAAAACTAGAACAATGAAAACATAGATCATTATCATCAAAAAACTAGGCTACGAAACTAAAACAATGAAACTGCATGCCATTATAATTAACGAACCCATGATAGGAAACTAGAAGAATGAAAGAAGTTTTATATATGTATACAAGAAAGGTTTGAGCTTGATTTCATGTAACCAGATCCAAGAACAATATTCGTTTTCTACTATCAAACTTTCAACCTTTGCTCATCATATTTAAAAGAACAAAGGAACAATGTCGATAGACTTGAACCAACGTAGCCAATAGAACTAGCAATCGTTATCAACAAAAAAATTTGTATTATTTCTTATTCTTCGTGAGAGTTTATTTCCACACTTTGGAGCCCATGAATGTGTGTATATATACACAAAGTGTGGTCCTAGGGCTTATGAGGGTCAACGTAGGGAAATCGATTATGTCATAAAAGTTGGAGCTTTAACCCATATGATCACATCCATGTGACCTTGTCAAGACTATCATTAAACCCTTTTTCGCAATATGACCATGCCATATGACCTGTTCCTTAGGGATCCATTTTCATTGGCATGTTGACATCAGCAAGATGTCATCATGCCATGTGGAAGCCTGTCATGGGTTCCACATGTCACCCATTTTCAGCGTTTTCACCAATTATAATGCTCCAATTGTGCATGCCTTTGGTAGTCTCTAGAGGTGCCACACCACCTTGCCTACATTTCAAGACACATTACCGCTTTGCTACCATGTCATCTCTTCTCAACCTAAAGCCAACTACCACCTGTCACTATGGGACTGGCCAACATGGATGATCGACCTTGGTTAAACCTCTAGTAGGTTGATGTTACATTTTTCATTTAATTCCTCATTCAGTTGTCAAATCTATCCTAACAGAGAAAACATGCTCGAAATTTACTAATGTTAAATTTCATGGAAGTTGGGATGTTATTAACCATATATTTGATCATGGAACAATACATCCATTGAGAAGATGTGTGTTGTTTAACAGATTTGTTGCTTGTGGGTTTTTTCCCCATAGTTTACGTCCTTTATTAACGTCGATCTTCAAATGGACATAAATTCTCATCCTGGGCAATTTTTTAGAATGTGATATATCATGGGAAATAGAAAAAAGTTTAGGGGTGAAATTTCGCAAATGGGCTATTTTTTGGATTTTTTCTGAAAATATATATATATTCGACAATTTGGTTAAATTTTTTCCTATATATATATATATATATATATGATTAAACAGATGATATTTTCCAAAAAATAACCAGTTTTAAACTAGATTACATGTTTTAAATTGAGTATTTGCCTACATTCTATACCTATAAATTTTCAAACCAAAATAATCACTTGAAATACTATATATAGGAAAAATATTAAATACTTAAAAAATACCCTGGTTGGAAAGGTCTTGGAGAGGACTATCCAACCATACCATTCATAGACTCATTTGGACATCATAACTTTGATAAAAACTAAAGAAATTTCAAACCTCTTTGACATCACTTGATGAGGGCATCCAAGAGATGAGGCTATCATATTGCTTCGTTTGATTCACAAATGAAATTGTTGCTTCCTTAGACATTCCTGTTGACATCAATGACACTTGTTGTCATCAATGACAATGCTATGTGCAGCAAGATTGATGACTTGTCTACCATTTTAGGGGATTTTAATGAATTATTAGCCTAAGTTAGTGTTGATTGGCGGAAATGGCCTCCATCAACATCAAAGGAGACAACCTGATTAAGTTCCCAAATCATACCCTTTTTAGTTTGAGATGGTGGTTCTGACTGGTTCTATTGGGCCTAGTTACCTGCTTACCTAGGACTAAATTAAAGTCAACCTAACCTAAACTAAGTGTTAATCTATCCTAATCCTACTATACTAACCTATATGAAATTAATTCAAGATAATACTAATTGTTAGTCCTATGTGGTACTATGTTAAATAGATGTTAATATTACCCTAATACTAAGGCTACGCTAGATACTAATACATGTTATTAATTCTAGCATTAAATTTGTGATTATTTCCACAATTTAATGCTACAAAATAAATACAAATATTACAAAATTGTCAAATTATTTTATATATTTTTAATCTAATAAAAATGAAATTTAAGTATACAAAATATACAATTTTTTATTTGTTTGATCTTTAATATATGAGAAAGGTTTGAAGATAAAAGAGTTAAGATGTTTGTCTCTATTAAATAGGACTTTTATGCAAAATGAAAATAGAAAAATAGGTGCAATATTATAAAAGGAAACTAGATGATATTTAATCTTGAATCTATCTTCATCAGTACTGAATATACGTCCTTATCTCAATCAAGAGCGAGATAAAAAAAAAGGGAGGCAAAAGTGGAAGGATTTAGAATGAGATAAAGGTAATAGAACAAGGAAATAGTTCTAGGATATATCCCTCATTCAAGTAAATGTGCACAAATCGGTATGTGATAACTAGTTATCATAAATCAATTTGCATACATCTCTAAATCCATATGAAACTATTACATTAAACAAAAAGATTATGCCAAAGTAATGAAATAATTCGAATAATATGACATAAATAATGCAGGAAATCCATTTCATTAAACTAATAGATAGCTAGCAATCCAATATAATGAAAGACTATTTAATTGCAATTCTTTAGTTTCCAAATATATTCTACTCAATTTTTCAAGTTAGCTTAACGAAAAATTTAAATGAGCATAAATGGATTTAAAATCAACAGGAGGATTGAAAAGAAATTATAATCATAAAAGAAAAATTTGCAACGAAATTGAAAGGTTTACTTAATCTATGACCAAATCGAAATAATAGTGCTTGTCACTGGTCGCAGAAACAAAGTATGCTTCATTACAAACGCTTTGAAAGATAATTTGGACTTGAGACTAGCACATAATTACAAAAGTTCTTTTCTTCTATTGCCTCAATATTAGATGACTTACAGAATGTATAGTAGACTCAATTCTCATTACAATAGTGAAATAAATGTAATTCTCCTATTTTGGTTGTTTGTGCTACAAAAATCCTTATGCCCCTTCTCATTGGATTTGAATCCCCTTGTTATCACTTACTGTAAAACTTTTTGAATGGTTCCAAATGATTCCAAAAGAATGCAAAAGAGCGGAGGATCTTGCAGTCATTTTCCAAGTAGCAGAACGAATCAAAGAATGCATTGGACCCTCTCCATTGGAAATTTCTCAGAAGAAGTCCAAAAATGGGCTCTTGGATCAAAAGATATGGTCTGCTGAAGTTCAAGGATTGAAGCCTTACATAGGAGTATCGGAGGTCCGATATATCGGAGGTCTAGTGACAATAGAGATCCACGATCGCAACATCATAGCACCATAATATCGGCGATGGCAGCATCAAAGCACTAGAATATTGGCAATCGCGCATCAAGCATATCGGTGATTGCATATCAGAGCTCCTGCACGTCAAGGGCCCAATGTAGCGAAGCAGGCAATATTAGAGCCCAGAGGAGATCGGCGCATCGTAATATCACAAAATTAGAACATCAAAAATTGGAGAATCATAACTTTTGAAGGTGCCAACCTTTTAAATTTTGTGACATGGGTAATGTGCCGATAGTGAAAAAACCACCAAGGGACTCCGATAAAGATTAACAAAGAATTCCATCGCAAAACCAAAGCTGGCACACCCTTTTCTCTCTCCTCTAGCATGACATATGGCGACATATGATTGGTTCCGATAAAGATACAGTGGCATTTTATGTAGCGGTACAGAAGGACATGTGGCAGGTAGTTTTGGCGTTTGGAGGGGGCCTATGGGGGCAAATCTGGGTGACATGTGTCACCACTCATGAGGTGCCACATGAAAGTGATGATGTCATATTAGAGGTCGCATATCAGAGGTTGAGAATATCATCACTTTATAATAGTTGACACTTGAAAAAGTTTTGATAAAGAGGGGCTCTGATATTGGGCTTACACACAGTCACAAGGATCCAAAGCACGAAAGGCACGGAGCTAGGGGTGAAGAACAAAGATTTATCGGTGATCAGAGTATGAGCATGTCGCAACTCCAAAGTTATTTCCCCGATTGGAAACCGACATTGAGAGGGGCTCCAATATTTTGCTAGCACATGGTCAAGAGGAACAAAAGAGCCTCGAACGCTAAGCAATTAACAAAGGGAGAAGGGCCCCCGGCAGGAGTCCAAACACCCTAACATCTTAGGGCTAAGTGACAGGTCATGGCACCAGGTCTTATGGGATACACCTTTCAAGGGGCTAAACAAAAGGGGCCAAGAACATCGAAACTTTGTTTTCGTAATGTTTTTAAGAATAAAAGTACTGATGAGTAAAAGCTCCGATAGTGTAATACAGAGAGTTAAAATAAGGATGAGTAAGAAGCTATGTTATAGAGCACCACAAAAACCATCACAGGTGATCACTCCCATCTCCAGAAAATGGGAAATTCAAGTAGTTAAGGTGGAAAGCTACGGGCGAATCGACTGAGTGATTGACAAGGAACATTGTGGCAAAGACGTGGTCTGATCAGAGGTGATCACAAGAAGTGGCATCGAGATATTTTGTTGTAATCATCATTCGCTTTTTCCCGTGTTTTGTTATTATGTTATTTTTATATTTTAAAGAAAATAATCAAATAATTTGCAATGATTTGGATGAAAGAGCCTTCGCACGCCGAGACAGATAGTCGATCAGACAACTGGAACTCGGCTAAGATATTTTTGTAACTATTTTTCAAGCTCTCCCTCCTTATAAAAAGAGGGAAGAAACACTTAAAGAGGGTTTAGAATTTTTGGAAAGAACTCTTGAAAGGGCCTTTTCCTATTTTCATGAAGGGAGTGTTATGAATCGTGATGTATGCACATTTCTCAGCGGATTAATACGATATTTTTCGTGATTCCAACTTATTGGATTGCAGTATGTTCATCTCCCTTTATGTTTTCATATATGTTAAATATTCTTCTCAAATTTCATGTCGCATAGCTACTAGACATATTTCTCATTAGATGCATATTCGTTTCAATCAAGTTATTGATGGAAAATGCATGTATAAGAAATATTTCGATCAAGTTATTGATGGATAATGCATGTATTGATGTGGGAATTAAGCCTTTAAAAAGTGCTCCATGTATCTTAGCATTCCATAAACATTTCCTTTCTCTCGTTTCTCTCTAAATCCCGCTATATAGAATTCTTAAATTTTAAGCTTTGTATGATGGATTTCTCATCGACTATCTTCTACCATTACATATGTCTTAACAACTGATTTTTTGCAAGCTCTCATTCTGATTTGGCCACCACTGACCGAGGATTATTTCCTGTGTATTCATGCATGTACGATGGGTCATACATTGTATCTTTATGAACGATTCTGAATCAATCCTATTTGAATTAGTTGGGACAAGATATGGTGCTACAAGTCCTTAAGACAAATTTGACAACACTAATTAAGATGTCCTAGGCACTAGTCTCCAATCAACCCAAAGGATGTCAATAGGAGTGACAACATCTTTCTGGCACAATTTTCGAGGAACAGATTAGAGAAATTCCCCCCTGGGTATGACATTCATACACTCTTTGATAAGGTGAGAAAAGATGTGTGGGTTGTAGATTTAACACCTTGGCAACTCCATTGTTAAATCATAAGTTCATCACCCTGGCTTTTAAGAGACCCCATACCCACTCAAATACCTCTCAGCAAAGAATTCCATCTGTATTTGACCCAGATACACTAATATCCAAAAGGATTTGGAAGGAAAAAACCCCCAATACTGATGCTACAATCTCTTCATTTCCATAAACATCATCCTCATCCAACTCATAGAATGCCATAATTCATTGCTCCAATTTTCCTCCTAGAGTCCTGGTATATCCTTCAGAAAGTGGTCAGCTAATTAGTACCACCTCCCTAAAGGTCAAGGGAGAAGAAGTTTCAGTCAAAACCCCTTCTCTCTCATTTCCTCCCCTCCTTGAAGTTGAGGAAGTAAAATATATCCTCCAGAGTAGCCCTACCCACAATGTGAACAGTTTCTCATTCCACGGTCGTTCATTTGTCTCGCAATTGGTCATAGCTCAGAGACCCCTAATAAATCAAGAACCACCACCTCTACTCCAGATGGTTGTTTGAGGTTTCCTGTTAAACAAATATGCTCCCTTAGACCTGCCTCAATACTTAAATGTTGTGCCACAGGACTATCTCAAGCTCTTGCCCCAGGTTTAATGAAGAAGATGACACATCAATCTAGAGACACATAGAATTTTTATGTGCCTTTGCAGAAAATTTGAATGTCGAGCACCAGGATGCAGTGTTGAGGCTCTTCATCCAATATTTGGATGGGGAAGCTAGGAACTGGTTCAAATCCTTGTTGAATTATTCCATTAACACTTGGAAAGAAATGGAGAATTCTTTTATGCAGGAATGGGGAGAGAAGAGAGATCATGGATACATTCTTACTGAGTTCAATGACATGAAGAAGAAACCTGATGATGATATGTCAGATTTTATAAAAAAGGTTTAATAAATTGTACAACCATCTACCCACTGATATTAAACCTCCACAGGTCACTTCCCGATTATTTTTTGTTGGGGCCTTCAAATCAGAGTTCAGCTTCACACTCAGAGAGAGGAAGTCTTGTACCTTGGACTAGATTCAAATTGATGCTCTCGAGGTAAAAGAAAATTTTACATCAACAGGGAAGTCAAGAAGCATAACTAACCCTGGAGAGAAGAAAAAGGGGAAATAGGAGGCATCTTCCTCAAGTCATGGAAGAGAATCCCAAGAACATAAGATCGAGGAGATGGAAAGGTTAGTAAAGGAATTATCATATAAACTGATACAACTGGATCTAGAAAATAAAAACCTTCCATGACAAAACTTCCAGGCTGCTAATCAAGGTTTCAATCCCCAATATAGAAGGCCTCCCCTACAGATATTACAAAGGGAGAGGAAAGAATAGAAAGACCACATCCATCCTCATTTATATATAGAAAATAATCAGGAAGAGAAGATACAAGATGCCAACAAAGTTCAGGGGGGCCTGTATTCCTCTTTATGCGATGAAGAATAAGAATTTAGAACATACAAAGAAGAGGAGGATGATCTTGATGCAATGCTAAACGATGGTGAGATTGATGATTACTACAAGCGACTCGTTGATTTCATGTAGGCTGATCTTCGGTCATCTAGAAAAAGATCGAGGGGACAAGACCAAAACGAAGGCTCTTCCTCCCAAGAGCCTCCTAATCCAGCTGACAAGGGGAATGGGCCATTAGATCCAATTATTAGAAAAAAAGAGTCCTCTGATCCAACCTACTTTAAGCTTGAATTCCTCAAATAAGAGAAGTCACCTCCCCATTATAGGCCCATCTGTGAAAAAGAAAAAGACTTGGTAGAGGTTAGCACTGCATAAAAAGGCCCTCCTATCTTTAATCTTCAAAAAGAGCTTAAGAAAGTTAAGATCCCAATCCCGTTATCTAAGCTCTTGAAACAACCCACCTATAAGGCCCAAGTTTCCAAGTTTATGTTTCCATTTGCTTCATTTCAATCACCTGATAGTTTAAACCTCCAAGAAGAAACGCCAATGGTCACCTTTGGACCCCATGTTGAAGAACAAGATCCCTCCACAACACCTTTTTGCATTACTCTAGTAGTACACGACCTCCTACTCCATAACTTCATGTTGGACTTAGGCGCTTCTCATAATTTGATTCCACTGTCAGTAATGGAGCAACTAGGCCTATAGATAACTCAACGATACAAAGATTTCTACTCTTACTCTAAGAGGGTAAAGTGTTTGGGAATGATAAAGGACTTAATGACGAATTTGGCCCAGATCCCCATAAAAAGTGTAGTAATGGAAATTTTGGTAGCTGATATCCCTGCAAAGTTCTGCATGTTTTTTTCCATGTCTTGGGGATCAAATATTGGAGGTTCCATCAAGCTGGATCTTACCTATGCTACCATCCCTATCTTTGTTGGAGAAGAAATGTGAATGTACAGGGAATCAAGGTTTGTTAAAACAATTACGATAGTTGATTGCACAAATAATTCTCCTGTGTGTGGGAAAGAAAGGGATCTCTCTTGATTAATCCTGGAAGAGATGATTTTATTTTAGAAGAAACACAGGTATAACTAGCAGCCAAATTAGATCAGTAGCTCAAAGATTGTACAAAAGTCTGAAGTTGTATTTTGATGGTGCAAATTCTAAGAATGGAAATGGAGCAAGAGTGTTCTTGATATCTCCAAAGGGTAGCTTGATTCCCCTCTCATTAAAATTAGAATTTGAGACAACCAATAATGTGGCAAAGTATGATGCATTACTATTAGGCCTGCAAGCAGTGAGGAATTTGAACATTGAATGCCTCACTATGTTTGGAGACTCGGAACTGGTGGTAAAGAAAATCAAGAACCAATGTCAAAATAAGCACCCCAGGCTAAGGGCTTACAGAAATGAGGTTTTGGATTTAATGGGCAACTTCTTACTGGATTTTAATGTCCAATTCTTACCCATGGAAGGAAATCGAATGGCCGACTCCTTGACTATAGCTACTAGTAATTTTAAGCCACCACAAAATCCACTTCTCAGATATGAAGTCAAAGTTAGGTACAGACCCTCAGTGCCTGATAATGTGAGATATTGACAGGTGTTCGACAAAGGGAAACATGGAAAATTTGATCCCTTATGGTTTGGACCCTTCAAGGTTACTGAGGCATATGAAAACAATACTTTCTTGCTAGAAAACTTGGAGGGTAAAATGCTTGAGCTTCTTGTAAATGGGAAATTCATCAAGCATTACTTCTAGCACTAAGAGGTCCATTTCTCACCCATTGTACATACTGGTGAGCCATGGTAAATATCAATAATACTTTTAGTTCCTTATGTTTAAGTTTTTGTTTTTATATACTTGAATAAAATGAATCCATGCCCAATGGATAGAAGGCTACTAGTTTGTAGGTTCTCAACACCTTGCTAGCAAGGCATTTTCCCCAACTGGATCCAATGTTATCACTTACTACAAAATTGTTCAAATGGTTCCAAATGATGTCAAAATATTGAAAAAGAAGAGAGGAACTTGCATTCATTTTCCAAGTAGCAGAAGGACTCAAAGCATATACATTGGACCCTCTCCATTGGAAAGTGCTCGGGACAAGATTTCCAACAATATGTGGAAGTCGAAAATGGACTCCTAGATCAAAATATATGGTCTGCTGAAGTTCAAGGACTGAAGCCTTAGGAAGGAATATCGAAGGTCCGATATATCAGAGATCACATATCGGAGGTCTAGCGACATTGAAGATTGGTGATTGCAGCATCAAAGCACTAGAATATCGATGATCACAACATCATAGCACTAGAATATTGACGATCTTGCATCAGGAATATCAATGATCACATATAAGAGGTCCTTCACGTCAGGGGTCCAATGCAATGGAGAAGGTAGTATCAGAGCCCGGAGGAGATCGGCGCATCGCAATATCGCAACATCAGAACATCGGTAATTGGAGAATCGAAACTTTTGAAGGTGAAAACCTTTTAAAATTTGCGACATGGGTAATGTGCTGATATTGTGAAAACTGTTAGGGGACTCCAATAAATATTAACAAAGGATTCCATCGCAAAACCAAAGGTGGTCAGGCCCTTTTCTCTCTCCTCCAGTAGCACATGTGGCAGTATATGATTGGTTTCAATAAAGCTACAGTGGCATCAGACGTGGCAGTATGGAAGGACACATGGCAGAATTTTTCAGCATTTTGAGGGGGGATATGGGGGAAAATATGGGTGACACGTGTCACCACTCATGAGGTGCCACATGGAAATGACGTCATATCAGAGGTCGCAAATCGGAGGTTGAGGATATCGACACTTTACAACATTCAGCACTTGAAAAAGTTTCGATAAAGAGGGGCTCTGATATTGGGTTTGCACATGGTCGCAAGGATCCAGAGCACCAAAGGCGTGCAGTTGGGGGTTGAGCATAAAGAGCTATCGGTAATTGGATAATGAGCATGTTGCAACTCCAAATTTATTTCCCCAATTGGAAACCGCCAATGAGATGGGCTTCGATATTTGGCTAGTGAATGGTCAAGGTGAACTTAAGGAGCCTCGGGCGCTAAGCAGTTAACAAATGGAGAAGGGCCTCTGACAGGAGTCTAAACACCCTAGCACCATAGGGCTAAGAGATAGGTCATGACGCTCAGTCTTATGGGATACACTTTTCAAGGGGCTAAACAAAAGGGGCCAAGAACATCAGAAGTCTATTTTCATAATGTTTTCAAGAATAAAAGTCTCGATGAGTAAAAGATTCGATAGTGTAATATAGAGAGTTAAAAGAAGGATGAGTCGTCATCTATGTTACAGAGCACCACAAAGGCCATTACGGGTGATCGCTCCCATCTCCAGAAACGGGGAATTGAAGTAGTTAAGGAGGAAAGGGACAGGAAAACCGACCGAGTGACTGTAGAGGAACATTGTGGCAAAGACGTGGCTTGATCAGAAGCGATCACAGGAAGTGGCATGGAGATATTTTGTTGTAATCATCATTCAGTTTTCCCATGTTTTTTTATTCTGTTATTTTTATATTTTAAAGAAAATATTCAAATCAGTTGCAATGATTTGGGTGACAGAGCCTTCGCACGCCGAGACAGCTAGTCAATCAGATAGCTGGAACTCGGCTAAGATATTTTTGTAACTATTTTTCAAGCTCTCCCTTTCCTTATAAAAAGAGGGAAGAAGCACTTAAAGAGAGTTCATAATTTTTGGAAAGAACTCTTGAAAGGGCCTTTTCCTATTTTCATGAAGACAATGTTATGAATCTTTATGTATGCACATTTCCCAGAAGATTAGTGTGCGATTTCTGGTGTTTCCAACTTATTGGATTGCAGTATGTTCATCTCCCCTTATGTTTTCATATATGTTAAATATTCTTCTCAGATTTCATGTCATGTAGCTGCTAGACGTATTTCTCATTAGATTCAGATTCATTTCGATCAAGTTATTGATGGAAAATGTCTGTATAAGATTCATTTCTATCAAGTTATTGATGGATAATGCATGTATTGATGTGGAAATTAAGTCTTTGAAAAGCGCTCCATGTATCTTAGCATTCAATAAACATTTCCTTTCTCTTGTTTTTCTCTAAATCCAGATATATAGAATGCTTAAGCTTTGTATGATGGATTTCTCCTCTACTGTCTTTTACCATTGTATCTGTCTTAACAACTAATTTTATGCAAGCTCTCAATCTAATTTGGCCACCACTGACCGAGGATTATTTCCTGTGTATTCCTGCATGTACATTGCATCTTTATGAATGGTTCTGAATCAATCCTATTTGAATTACTTGTGACAAACTATGGTGCTACAAGTCCTTAAGACAAATTTGATAGCACTAATTAAGATGTCCTAGGCATTGGTCTCCAATCAACACAGGGGTTGTCTCTAAGAGTGACAACACCCCCTACAAAAGGTTCTATTCCACTTAAATTTTCTCTTCTCTTGAACCGTTTTCCCCAAAATTCGAGCCACCAAACATTATGGCTTTGGCACATTGTTGTGTAACTCCTACCTTTATTGCAAGAATCTGAAATTTTTATGATTTTGGTTATCTCAGTTTTCAATTGGTGTATAGAAGGTTTTATATTTCTAGATCTTAGACTTTTGTGATCCATATAGATAATGAGATTGTCTTTCGGATTAATCACATCATTGAGATTTGGTCGACGTTTCAAACCATCTAATGTAGTTCATCCTCAGGACAAAGGTGAAAAAATCAATTTTTCCAAATGTTTAAATAACAGAGATGCATTTGGTTCCAACGTTAGTCGTTATAAATTAGCTGTTAGGAATTAACAGAAAAAGAATTTTATTGTTATTTAGATATTAAATTAATATTAAATTAAATTAATTCAAATAGATTAAATTAATATTTAATAAGGAATAGCCGTTACAAACTAACTACTAAGAATTAGTTTTTAGACGAATATTTATTTATTTAAATTAAATTAAATTAATGTGCATGTGGCAAGAGTGAAAGTTTGCCCCCTTACGAACTGCCAACGAGTTATTCTAGGTGGCATGGATTTCCTTGAATAAGGGTGATGAGTCAGCGTGCATTCGTGGTTTGCAGCTAGAGATGGTTGTCCTCACTACTTGTCCTCACTACTGTCCACCGTGTAAAAAAGAGAGAGAATTTATAAAAAAAAACTGATTTTAATATTGTTATCAAATAATAAGCTATTAGGGAATTGAGATTGAGAAACATGCAATCAATCTCAACAAGGATGATGGTTGGAAACTAAGCAGAAGATGGATTCCTGCCCTCCTCTTGGGTGCCTCCTTTTTCTAAATTCTTCTTTTCCTTTTTTAATTTATTATTCCCCAATAGTTTATTATTTCATAATAACATTAAACTCATTTTTATATATTTTTTTATAAATTCTCTTTCTATTATAAAACATTAATACTTTTGGATTCCCCCTCTCCTCTTAACTACCTCCTTTTTTTTTAATTCTTCTTTGTCTTTCTTAATTTATTATTCCCCAATAGTTTATTATTTGATAATAATATTAAACTCGTTTTTAATTTTTTTTTTTTAAATTCTCTTTCTATTATTAAACATTAGTATAATTTAATTTAATTTAAATTAAAAAAAAAAAAAAAAAAAATATTCTTCTAAAAACTAATTCTTAATAGTTAGTTGTAACGGCTAATTCTTATTAAATATTAATTTAATCTTTTTTAATTAATTTAATTTGATATAAGATTAATTTAATATCAAAATAATAATAAACTTATTTTTAATAGCTAATTGACTCTGGACCCCTGATATATTTCTCTTATTTAAATATTTGGAAAGATCGATTTTTTTCTTTTGTCCTGAGGATAAACCACATTAAATGATCCGAAACTCAAACAAATCTCAGTAATGTCATTAATCTGAAAAACAATCTCATAATCAAATTTTATATTTCTTCCAAATTTAATAGTATCTCTTCTCATTAAATGAAAAACTAAATATTTCTACATTTCAATCAAATTTTCAATGACAGATTAAATTAGACTTTGATGCAGTGTGATATTTGTTCTGTAATAAGCCTTTGTGGTCTCGATGCCTATAATCACAAACCATTCAATAACAATTATCAATAAATCAGGATGAAATTCAAAATCAGAATTTGCCTGTTTTTTTTAAATGAAAATTTTGGTCTCAAATTCCAGGATCTTAGACAATGTTGACTTTTTCCCATATCGGCCAGGCACACAGTGCGGGATTTTGCAAATAAATCCCCAGTGGAGACGACATTCTTCACGAAAGCTGTCAAGGTTGACATAATCTAATTACAGATCTATTGCCGTGAAGCCTGGGAGTTCGTTTCATTAGCATCCGGATTTCATTTACACAGTGGAACGATATATCCCACACCTGTCATGCCGATAGAACAAATGGGGCGTTAGAGTTGCGTTCCCCATTATAAAGCCGCGTCGCAAGGTTACGAGTCCATTCTTATCTTTAAAGCACTGCGGATTTATCCCACATGGATGTGGTATTAAAATCTTTAGTCCTTTAAATATAAGGAGTTTTTTATTCATTTAGCTAGCAATACGATGAGGGGAACTTCAAATGTTAGGGGTGTATAGGTCTTGGTGTTTTGTTATGAGAGATGTCTTGGGATTTGGTCTAGCGATTAAATGACACATACATAATGTTTTATTTTAAAAAAATCTATATCTTATTTATATGTATTGTGTGTTTTTTGGTCGCGGAACCTTTTATTAATCGCAAGATATATTACATAATTTACAAAGTCTTACATTGTAAGGACCAGAACAGGTTAACATAGGTTTTTTATAGTTAATCGGCTATAAAAAACGTAGATGACTCGAAGTCCTCAATGGGAGGCTTACAAAAACCCATTAGGGAGGCTTACAAAAACTGACGGTCATAAAAATTATCAAAAAGATATCAAGCAACTCTAATAACCGGAACATGGACTCGAAAAAATGAGAAATAGCCAAAGTTTAATTAAAGTTTGGGTCTATCTTGACACTTAAGTTACGAGCACTTTTTGAGCCTAATACCCGTATGATCCGGCCCCTGAAGATCTGACGCTTCTCCATGATATCAGAGCGGAAAGTTGCACGTCCTTTAATTTTCGAATCGGACCCGAAAAGGAATATAAACCACCAATCTATAAAGTTTCGAGTCTGAAAAGGCGGTTATCCTCTACTTACTTATCTGCCCGAAATCCATTCGATTGCGCAGGCAGTTGTGATCCACTGTCAGTGCTCAGCGAAGGTGCCTATTGTCTATCCAGAGCTTTTCTTCTATGGAGAGCTCTTTACGCACCATTTTCTTCTTTGTTCGCCTACGAAAGGCTTGCACTTCCGCTTTCTCCAGTATCCTCTGGTCTCCCTTCGTGTTCAGTCCTGGTTGTGTGGAGTTCTTCCATGTCTTTGTCCGCCTATATTTGACAATCCTCCCACAATATTCCAAAGGGTGTTGAAACCCACTCATATATTTTGTAACTATCTTTGCATTCCACTCCTTCATTCGCCAGACGATCAGCTAGCATATTTTCTTTTCTACGCACATGTACGAGTCTGGCTAGTCTCAGGGTTTGTAGGTAGGAATGTATACGCTGAAATACCTACAAAAGTCGCCACTATGTGGAAACTTTTTCAGGTGCTTTACCATTGCAGAGCTTCTTGGCCACTTTAATAACCAATTCTAAGTCAGCTTCAATAATGGCATTATGAGAATTTGCCTCAATCAGTATTTCCAGGCCCTGCTCTAAGGCCATGAGCTCCACCATGTTGTTTGTGGCTCTGCCCAGATGACTATGAAAGATGTCCTTTATACACCCCTGCTCATCTCTGACAACTCCGCCAAATCCAGCCATCCCTGGGTTACCCTCAGAGGCTCCATCTATGTTGATTTTCAAGAAACCATGTGGTGGAGGTTACCAAAAATCTTTATCAACATTTATATGTCTTACATCCTTGTGTGTGCTCTGGAGAACAAGTGACCGGAGACCCAATTGCAGCATTATATTGTTGTCTTGGGCTCAAGTCAGCGCCTTAATAGGTACCCCTAACATGGCTCCAATAGTTTCTTTGAGCTGCCTTAAAATCTGTGCAATAATATTTTGCGTTGATTCAGTTTTGCTTTTGAAAATCCTGCCATTTCTTTCTTTCCAGACATTCCAGATTAGGAAGCCTGGAACCAGAGTCCAAGCGTTGTTTATGAGCTCATTGCTTGAGAATTTTCTTCTCCACATGCTCAGAGTGTTGGCAATGCTGAGGCCATCCCTGTCAGTTTGTCTGAAAATTGAGGCCACCCAATCCCACAGGGTAGAGGTGAAAGGGCAAAGGTTGAGTAGGTGTTCCATCGTCTCCTCCTGTGTACCACACAGATAGCATTTGGATGGGCAGACAAAACCTTTCTTTAGAAGATTATCCCAAGTTAGAATTTTCTTTTGTTGAACCAACCATATGAAGATCTTTATTTTCATCCAATGTGAGTCCTGCCAAAGGTTCTTCTAGACCTCATTTGGGTACTAATAAGCACACCATGTGTCTATCTGCTTGGTTTCTTTGAGGTTAAAGTTGCCTTCTATGTTCCTTTCCCATCTTAGTTGATCAAACAAATTTGAAACCAAAATCTTCCTCTGTTCCAAATCCATAGCTAGAGAGTGTGCCTGAGCTTTCAAAGGGCTCTCTTCCTTGTAGCCTAGATCCTTCCAAGTTCTCCATTTGTCATTGCTCCTATCTTGATTCCAGAAATCCTTAACCAGATATAAACCTTTGTTGTTAGTGTCATTCTTGAGATCGGTTAGTTCTTCCCAAAACATGTTTGGTTCTTGCTGCCAGTTATCCTCCCAAAATATTGCCAAACTCCCATCCCGGGTCTCCCAGAAACTATGCTGCTGGATAATGCTTCTATTTTCCCAAGCAAGATTCCAAATGTGGGAGCCCTTGATAAAACCTGACATTCGAATAAGATCCCTCTCCTGCCAATTTTGTGCATATTTTTGTTTCCAAATCTTTGCCCAAGGGGATGTCGATTCCTTTAGCCATCTCCACCAGAGTTTTGCACCTGAGACTCTGCTAAGGGTTTCGGGGTCATGAAGCCCCAAACCTCCATGGGTTTTAAGTTTGCAGAGCTTATCCCAAGCTACCAATGCCCATTTCTTTTTCTCCTCCCCTTTTCCCCAAAGAAAATCTCTTTGCATGTTCCTAATCTTCTGCAGAACTCCTTTAGTGGCATGCAGAGATGACATCATGAAGATAGGTATGGCTTATAGGACGGCTTTTGTAAGCCCAAGGCGCCCTGCTAAATTTAAATATCTACATGTCCACTTCCTTATTCTATCCTGAAGTTTGTTAACAACCGGCTCCCACACTTCCCTACTCAGGGGTTTGTCTGTGAAGGGGATACCAAAGTATTTAGAGGGTAACTTATCCCTTTGAAACCCTAGAATTCTAGTGAGGTTTCTTTGAATAGCAATGTCAGTGTTAAAAAAGAAAACTTTAGATTTGTCCAGCCTTACCTTTGTACCACCCACCATGGAAAAATCATTTAGGATTTGTTTAAAAACTTTGGCTTCCTTGACCATGGGAATTCCCTGCAACATAGTGTCATCCACAAATTGTTGGTGAGTTGATACCTTGCCATTTGTGGTGAATTTTAAACCCTGGATTCTTCCCTCAGCACTTGCCATTTTTATCCCTCTTCCTAGTCCTTCCATCATGAGCACAAAGAGGAAGGGGGAGAGTGGATCACCTTGTCTTAATCCCCTAGAAGATGTGAAGGTGCTTGAAGGTGAACCATTAAGCAAGATTGAAAAACTGGCTGATGAAACCAGGGCCATGACCCATTTGATCCAATTATGGTCAAAACCATAAGCTTTCAACATTTCTTTGATATGTATTGTGTTATTTGATATAGCATCTGCGGATTTATCCCACATGGATGTGATATTAGAATTTTTTGTTGTTTAAATATAAGGAGTGTTTTAATTCTCAAGTAAGTAATAAAAAAATCTATATTTTATGTATATGTATTGTGTTATGTGATATAGCATCTGTGGATTTATCCCACATGGATGCGATATTAAAATATTTTGTTGTTTAAATATAAGGAGTGTTTTAATTCTCAAGCAAGTAACACGGTGAGGGTGAACTTTAAATGTTATGGGTGCAAAGGCCTCATGTGTTACTGTGGAGATGTCTTCGAATTTAAGTTCTATGGTTGATATTAGCCATACTTTATGTAAAAGAGTCTATATTTATTTGAAATTATTTATATTTTATTACATGTATTGTGTTATTTGACATTATTTATATTTATTTGAAATTATTTATATTTTATTACATGTATTGTGTTATTTGACATTATTTATATTTTATTACATGTATTGTGTTATTTGACATTATATTGATATTAGTTATATTTTATTTTATTTATATTTTATTACATGTATTGTGTTATTTGACATTATATTGATATTAGTTATATTTTATTTGTAAAAAATTATATTTTATTTGACATTATCCATATTTTAGTACGTGTATTGTGTTATTTGACATTATATTGATATTAGTTATACTTTACTTAAAAAAATATATATTTGACATTATCAATATTTTATGTACATGTATTGTGTTATTTGACATTATATTGATATTAGTTACATTTTATTTTAAAAAATATATATTTTATGTACATTTTTTGTGTTATTTGATATTATATTGATATTAATTATAGTAGTAATTTCCCCAAAAAGTGTAAAGAGAGGTTGATAGGTTTGTTAATTTGGAAAAGTTGTATGAGAAAGGCATTTATAGTCATGTATCCCATATGTTTTGCATTTTCAAAGGTAGCAAGGTCATACTTTGAAGATGAAAAGTCATGCATTAGATCTTAACTTTAATTAAAACTAACTATTACCCACACCCAATTGAAAACTATAAAAAAATATATTTGTGTTTATTTTAATGTTTACGCATTTTAATTTAAAATAAAGCTATTGTTTAGTGGTGGTATAAATTATTTTATTTTAAGTAAAATAGTGTACCATGTTCATTCTCTCTTTAATTTTCACCTTCTAACTTTCATTATAGAATTTAAGTTTTATATTCTAATAAACATAAAATATATTTTAAAAAATCATTTAAATATTATTCTTCTAAATTTTTTTATCCAATTGTTATTATTCTTAATTTTTTACTTTAGGAGTAATTGCTAGTATATATTAAATATTAAATATTAATATTAATATTATTGTAAATTTAATTTAATCAAGACATTGGTGGTTCTATGTGTCAAAATATTGTAAGTAATGTCTATGTGTCAAAACATTGTAAGTAATGTTTCTGCATTGACCTCTCCTTTCCCTTCCCTGTCAGTATTCATATTATCTTGGTTCCAGGTTTGAGATTGCAAGGTTTTTTATGCTCGTTGGTCTAGATCTTCAGAATGAAATATGTTATTGTGCCTTCCATGCATGTTTGAGCCTGACTGTGTTTACTTTGGTTCTTAATCAACTGGTAAATAAATAGGGTCAAAAGCTAAAATGCATGCTCCTGTAAAAATTATTAAAGAATATTTTTTTAACTGAAATATCGTTCAAATAGATGTGAATGACCGAATGGAGAAGGGATGGGATGGGATGGTTCATTCAATGTGAGTACCGATGCAAGTACAAGACCGAGGGATGGTTGACGTATTCCCTTGGGATTTGTGGCCCTAGGGGTGGCGGCGCAAATACATCACCCGTCTGAACCATCCAAAACTAATGTTTAACATTGTAAAAATTTAAAATATTTCTAAATTTTTTTGTATGGAAGAAATAATGATTCAACACCATTTTTATGTCACTTGCAGTGACATAATAACACACGTGTAAACTTTCAAGTACTATTATTTATATAAATACATATGCTAGGGTCAAAAGCTAAAATGCCTGCGCCTATAAAATTATTAAACAATATTTTTTTTAACTGAAATTCCGTTCAAACACATATGAATGATCGAATGGTGAAGGGATGGGATGGGACGGCTCATTCAATGCGAGTACTGGTGCAAGTACAAGACCGGAGGATGGCTGACGTATTCCCTTAGGATTTGTGGCCCTAGGGATAGCGGCGCGAATACGTCACCCATCTGAACCATCCAAAACTAATGTTTAACATTGTTAAAATGTAAAATATTTCTGATTTTTTTTGTATGGAAGAAATAATGCTTCAACACCATTTTTATGTCACTTGCAGTGACATAATAACACACGTGTAAACTTTCAATTACTATTATTTATATAAATACACATGCTAGGGTTAAAAGCTAAAATGCCAGCTCCTATAAAAGTTATTAAATAATATTTTTTTAACTAAAATTCCGTTTAAACAGATATGAAGGACCGAATGACGAAGGGATGGGATGGGACGACTCATTCAATGCGAGTATCGGTGCAAGTACAAGACCGGATAGGTGACCTTCCGGGAAGTCTTGGTTACGGGGTGCAAACCCTAGAAGTGATGATTGACGATATGTGATTCATTTCACTAGTTTCAATCCCACTTCTAACCCCTGTGAGCATTGCCCAATGCAATGAGTGCTAAGTGGGCTATTCAAAAATCATGAGAAATTAGTGAGTTACGACTAGCTCTCATGGAAATGGTCATAGATGAATGATTTTCTTGACACAGTTAAATCCCAAAAAAATGAGACTTATTATTTTACATATTTACTTTTCTCTCTCTATTATTAAAATTGATTTTTTAAAATTAAATATAAATCAAATTATTAACCATAATAAATATTTAACATTTCCAAAAACAACTTTAATTAAAGTTTTAAAAGTTGGGACAAAATAATCCACAAAAACTTGGAGAGGCAAGGACTAATAATAATGTTACATTGGTATTTATCCAAACACATAAATGTTATTAAAGCTCCTAATGGTGGATAATGTTTGCTTCGATTTGGGATTGTTGTTTACTTTGCGAATGATAGTGACAACCACTAGTGATTAGTGATGGTGGGTTGACATAAAGAATGTGTACATATTCCAAATGGGAATCATGCATGAGGTTAGGGTGGAATAATGAGACAAGAGGGGCACCAAATAAGATACCTCCTTTTTCCATTGTTACCTTGCCATGCTTGTCCACGTGGTCTCCGTTCATCCCAAGCTTTTTCCACGAGAATCATGTGACCGACTTGAAAGAAACCCAAACCAGGAGACCGAAGTTCGAATCAAGCGGTGAGAGGCTACTTCTCGGGAAAGAAGAAGTTCGATGCAAGCGGTGAGAAGCTACCTCTTGGGAAAGAAATCTCTGTTGTCCAACTCCCGTTATTTAAGCCATGAGATCTGGGGTCATCTAGCCAGGCAGAGGAATTGTCTGAATGGTCAAAAGTGGTCGGAATCTAGGCAAAAGAATTTAAAAAATTTTGTAAAGGAAGTGTTTGAATCTTATTTTTGATGATGGAAATGGATTCAACACCATCAAAAACTTCTAAAACACCTAAAATTTTGAAGTTTAACGACTATAACTTGGATTTACAAAAGCCTTGCCAAATTTTCTCTAAATATTGCCGAAATTACCATAACTTTCCAAGCAAAGCTTATAAACTACCACCTGAGATATTTCATTTTGCCGCAAATTTAAATAAAAAGCATGCTAATTACACCTACTGAAGCATCGATTTCATCGGTATTCTGCAAATCTTAACTTGTATGTGTGTACAATCAGACTCTTTTTCTTCAAAATAAGGAAAAACGCTTCATCGGTATTCTGCAAATTTTAACTTGTATGTGTGTACAATCGGTTTTTTTTTTTTAAACAGAAAAAACGCTTTTCATGGATTATAATGAAAATACAATGTTTCACAGAAAATATAAATCAGCATATATACATAACCAGAGTTTAGATTCTAGGTAGCTTAATAAAAAATAATCAGTTCAATCTCTGTGTTTGTTCCCATCTCAGCCAAAACAGTAAAGCGAAATACATATAATACAGAGGATGTGTTTGTTCCCATCTCAGCCAAAACAGTCGAGCGAAATACAAAAAATACAGAAGATGCACATATGCGCGATCCAAGATCCAAATTCAAAACATGTAGACCGACCATGTCAGTCATATCTATCTATCATATCAGAGAAATCGACTCCATCTCAATGATAGCCCTCGATATCCAATACAGTCCTAACAGAGTCAGTCCTATAAAAATAACAGAGGAGGCAAATACAAAAAGAAAACAGAGTGTGCATCGAGACTCTATTTGGCTGGAGAATGAATGTCTGAGCTTTTCAAATACCTCCGTTCATCTCAAGCTTTTTCCAGTTGAATCATGCCACCAAATTAAAGCAAAACCAAACCAGGATATCAGAGTTCGATTCAAGCGGGGAGAGGCTATTTTCTGGGTAAAGAAATCTCGGCTGTCCGGCTCCCGAGATTCAGGCGGTGAGATATCTCCTTGTGCCACAATTTTACATAAAAAGCATAGTAATTACACGAGTGAAGCATCGATTTCATGGGTATTCTGCAAATTTTAACTTCTGTGTTCGTAAAATTAGACATTATTTGCCGGGAGAATGAATGCCCCGGCTTTTAAATTCTGTGTTCGTAAAGATTTAAATTCTGCAAATTTTAACATCTATGTTTTAAAATCGAACATTCTTTGCCTGGAGAGTGAATGTCTGAGCTCTTCGAAGGGCTCATTTGCTGGTTATTGCACGAGAGAACTCCGCAAAAGATGCCTTAGCCTGTCATTTTCTGCACTCGAAGTTCCGACTTTATTCGTTAAGGTACCTCGTCTGGAACAAGATTGCACAGCTTTAAATAACTTCGATGGAGCCAGAAATCTTGGAACCCAATTTATTGTTCAGTCAAAGAACCCAGCAGCGCCTGCATGCTAGGGATCCCGTCACCGAAGAATGACGGAATCGAACCCATGACACCGGCGCTGTTGGCCGTGAAATTTACTAAATTCGCAATATCCTTGACGCTATCAAGAATCGACACTATTCGTCCGACCGAAGAACACCTAAAGGATTTCAGCTTCACACTCAGAGAGAGGAAGTCTTGTACCTTGGACCAGATTCAAACTGATGCTGTCGAGGTAAAAGAAAATTTTACATCAACAGGGAAGTCAAAGTCAAGAAGCATAACTGACCCTAGAGAGAAGAAAAAGGGGAAAGAGGAGGCATCTTCCTCAAGTCATGGAAGAGAATCCCAGGAACATAAGATCAAGGAGATGGAAAGGTTAGTAAAGAAATTATCATATAAACTGATAAAACTGGAGATAGAAAATAAAAACCTTCCATGACAGAACTCCTAGGCTACTAATCAATGTTTCAATCCCCAATACAGAAGGCCTCCCCTACAAATATTACAAAGGGAGAGGAAAGAATAGAAAGACCACAACCATCCTCATTTATATATAGAAAATGATCAAGAGGAGAAGATACAAGATGCCAATGAAGTTTAAGGGCACCTGTATTCCTCTTTATGTGATGAAGAACAACAATTTAGAACATACAAAGAAGAGGAGGATGATCTTGATGCAATGCTAAACGATGGTGAGATTGATGATTACTACAAGCGGCCCGCTGATTTCATGTAGGCTGATCTTCGGTCATATAGAAAGAGATCGAGTGGACAAGACCAAAATGAAGGCACTTCCTCCCAAGAGCCTCCTAAGCCAGCTGACAAGGGGAATGGGCCATTAGATCCAATTATTAGAAAAAAAGAGTCCTCGGATCCAAACTACTTTAAGCCTAAATTCCTCAAATAAGAGAAGTCACCTCCCCCCTATAGGCCCATCTGTGAAAAAAAAAAAGGCCCGGTAGAGGTTAGCACTGCTTAAAAAGGCTCTCCTATCTTTAATCTTCAAAAAGAGCTTAATAAAGTTAAGATCCCAAGCCCGTTATCTAAGCTCTTGAAACAACCCACCTATAAGGCCCAAGTTTCCAAGTTTATGTTTCCATTTGCTTCATTTCAATCACCTGATAGTTTACACCTCCAAGAAGAAACGCCAATGGTCACCTTTGGACCCCATGTTGAAGAACAATATACCTCCACAACACCTTTTTGCATTACTTTAGTAGTACATGACCTCCTACTCCATAACTTCATGTTCGACTCAGGCGCTTCTCATCTCCATAACTTCATGTTCGACTCAAGTGCTTCTCATAATTTGATTCCATTGTCAGTAATGGAGCAACAAGGCCTATAGATAACTCGACGATACAAAGATATCTACTCTTGCTCTAAGAGGGTAAAGTGTTTGGGAATGATAAAGGACTTAATGACGAATTTGGCCCAGATCCCCATAAAAAGTGTAGTAATAGAAATTTTGGTAGCTGATATCCCTGCAAAGTTCTATATGCTTTTTTCCATGTCTTGGGGATCAAATATTGGAGGTTCCATCAAGCTGGATCTTACCTATGCTACCATCCCTATCTTTGCCGGAGAAGAAATGTGAATGTCCAAGGAATCAAGGTTCATTAAAACAGTTACGAAAGTTGATTGCACAAATAATTCTCCTGTGTATGGGAAAGAAAGGGATCTCTCTTGATTACTCCTAGAAGAGATGATTTTATTTTAGAAGAAACGCAGGTATAACTAGCAGCCAAATTAGATCAGCAGCTCAAAGATTGTACAAAAGTCTGAAGTTGTATTTTGATGGTGCAAATTCTAAGAATGGAAATGGAGCAAGAGTTTTCTTGATATCTCCAGAGGGTAGCTTGATTCCCCTCTCATTAAAATTAGAATTTGAGACAACCAATAATGTGGCAAAGTATGATGCATTACTATTAGGCCTGCAAGTAGCGAGGAATTTGAACATTGAATGCCTCACTATGTTTGGAGACTCGGAACTGGTGGTAAATAAAATCAAGAACCAATGTCAAAATAATCACCCCGGGCTAAGGGCTTACAGAAATGAGGTTTGGGATTTAATGGACAACTTCTTACTAGATTTTAATGTCCAATTCTTACCCATGGAAGGAAATCGAATGGTCGACTCCTTGACTATAGCTACTAGTAATTTTAAGCCACCACAAAATCCACTTCTCAGATATGAAGTCAAAGTTAGGTATAGACCCTCAGTGCCTAATAATGTGAGATATTGGCAAGTGTTCGACAAAGGGAAACATGGAAAATTTGATCCCTTATGGTTTGGACCCTTCAAGGTTACTGAGGCATATGAAAACAATACTTTCCTGCTGGAAAACTTAGAGGGTAAAATGCTTGAGCTGCCTGTAAATGGGAAATTAATCAAGTTTTACTTCTTGCATTAAGAGGTCCATTTCTCACCCATTGTACATACCGGTGAGCCATGGTAAATATCAATAATACTTTCAGTTCCTTATGTTTAAGTTTTTGTTTTTATATACTTGAATAAAATGAATCCATGCCCAATGGATAGAAGGCTACTAGTTTGCAGGTTCTCAGCACTTTGCTAGCAAGGCATTTTCCCCAACTGGATCCAATGTTATCACTTACTACAAAATTGTTTGAATGGTGCCAAATGATGTCAAAATATTGAAAAAGAGGAGAGGAACTTGCATTCATTTTCCAAGTAGCAGAAGGACTCAAAGGATATACATTGGAGCCTCTCCATTGGAAAGTGCTCGGGACAAGCTTTCCAACAATATGTGGAAGTTGAAAATGGACTCCTAGATCAAAATATATGGTCTACTGAAGTTCAAGGACTGAAGCCTTAGATAGCATATCGGAGGTCCGATATATTAGAGATCGCATATTGGAGGTCCGATATATTGGAGATCGCATATCGAAGGTCTAGCGCCATTAAAGTTTGGTGATTGAAGCATCAGAGTGCTAGAATATCGATGATCACAGCATCATAGCACTAGAATATTGACGATCTTGCATCAGGAATATCAATGATCACATATCAGAGGTCCTGCATGTCAGGGGTCCAATGCAATGGAGCAGGTAGTATTAGAGCCCAAAGGAGATCAGCGCATCACAGTATCGCAACATCATAATATCGATAATTGGAGAATCAAACTTTTGAAGGTGAAAACCTTCTAAAATTTGCGACATGGGTAATGTGTTGATATTGTAAAAACCACTAGGGGACTCCAATAAATATTAACAAAGGATTCCATCGCAACCAAAGGTGGGTACGCCCTTTTCTCTCTCCTCCAGTAGGACATGTGGTGGCATATGATTGGTTTTGATAAAGCTATAGTGGCATCTGACGTGGCAGTATGGAAGGACACGTGGCAGAATTTTTCAGCATTTTTAGGGGGGATATGGGGGAAAATATGGGTGACATGTGTCACCACTCATGAGGTGCCACATGGAAGTGATGATGTCATATCAGAGGTCGCAAATCGGAGGTTAAGGATATCAACAATTTACAACAGTCAGCACTTGAAAAAGTTTCAATAAAGAGGGGCTCTGATATTGGGCTTGCACATGGTCACAAGGATCCAGAGAACCAAAGGCGTGTAGCTGGGGGTTGAGAAAAAAGAGCTATTGGTAATTGGAGAATGAGCATGTTGCAACTCCAAAGTTATTTCCCCAATTGGAAACCGCCAATGAGATGGGCTTCGATATTTGGCTAGCGCATGGTCAAGATGAACTTAAAGAACCTCAGGTGCTAAGCAGTTAACAAAGGGAGAAGGGCCTCTGGCAGGAGTCTGAACACCCTAGCACCATAGGGCTAAGAGATAGGTCATGACGCTCAGTCTTATGGGATACACTTTTCAAGGGCTAAACAAAAGGGGCCAAGAACATGGAAAGTCTATTTTCCTAATGTTTTCAAATTCTCAATGATTAAAAGATTCAATAGTGTAATATAGAGAGTTAAAATAAGGATGAGTCGTCATCTATGTTACAGAGCACCACAAAGGCCATCACGGGTGATCACTCACATCTCTAGAAATGGGGAATTGAAGTAGTTAAGGAGGAAAGGGACAGGAAAACTGACCGAGTGACTGAAGAGGAACACTGTGGCAAAGACATGGCCTGATCAGAAGCGATCACAGGAAGTGGCATGGAGATATTTTGTTGTAATCATCATTCAATTTTCCCATTTTTTGTTATTCTGTTATTTTTATATTTTAAAGAAAATATTCAAATCAGTTGCAATGATTTGGGTGACAGAGCCTTCGCATGCCGAGACAGCTAGTCGATCAGATAGCTGGAACTCAACTAAAATATTTTTGTAACTATTTTTCAAGCTCTCCCTCTCCTTATAAAAAGAGGGAAGAAGCACTTAAAGAGGGTTCATAATTTTTGGAAAGAACTTTTGAAAGGGCCTTTTCCTATTTTCATGAAGACAATGTTATGAATATTGATGTATGCACATTTCCCAGAAGATTAGTGTGTGATTTCTGGTGTTTCCAACTTATTGGATTCCAGTATGTTCATCTCCCCTTATGTTTTCATATATGTTAAATATTCTTCTCAGATTTCATGTCATGTAGCTGCTAGATATATTTCTCATTAAATTCATATTCGTTTCGATAAAGTTATTGATGGAAAATGTCTGTATAAGATTCATTTCTATCAAGTTATTGATGGATAATGCATGTATTGATGTGGAAATTAAGTCTTTAAAAAGCGCTCCATGTATCTTAGCATTCAATAAACATTTCCTTTCTCTTGTTTCTCTCTAAATCCAGATATATAGAATTCTTAAGCTCTGTATGATGGATTTCTCCTCTACTGTCATTTACCATTGTATCTGTCCTAGCAACTAATTTTATGCAAGCTATCAATCTAATTTGGCCACCACTGACCGAGGATTATTTCCTGTGTATTCCTGCATGTACATTATATCTTTATGAATGGTTCCGAATCAATCCTATTTGAATTACTTGTGAGAAACTATGGTGTTACAAGTCCTTAAGACAAATTTGATAGCACTAATTAAGATGTCCTAGGAATTGGTCTCAAATCAACCCAGGAGTTGTCTCTAAGAGTGACAACACCCCCTACAAAAGGTTTTGCTCCACTTAAATTTTCTCTGCTCTCGAACCATTTTCCCCAAAATTCGAGCCACCAAACATTATGGCTTTGGCACATTGTTGTGTAACTCCTACCTTTGTTGGAAGAATCTGAAATTTTTATGATTCTGGTTATCTCTGTTTTCAATTGGTGTATAGAAGGTTTTATATTTCTAGATCTTAGACATTTGTGATCCATATAGATAATGAGATTGTCTTTTGGATTAAAAACATCATTGAGATTTGGTCAACGTTTCAAACCATCTAATGTAGTTCATCCTCAGGACAAAGGTGAAAAAATCAATTTTTCCAAATGTTTAAATAACAGAGATGAATTTGGTTCCAACGTTAGCCGTTATGAATTAGCTGTTAGGAATTAACAGAAAAAGAATTTTAATGTTATTTAGATATTAAAGTAATATCAAATTAAATTAAATTAATTCAGATAGATTAAATTAATATTTAATAAGGAATAGTTGTTACAAACTAACCGTTAAGAATTGGTTTTTAGACGAATATTTATTTATTTAAATTAAATTAAATTAATGTGCATGTGGCAAGAGTGAAATTTCCCCCCTTACGGACCGCCAACGAGTTATTCTAGGTGGCATGGACTTCCTTGAATAAGGGTGATGAGTCAGCCTGCATTCGTGGTTTGCAGCCAGAGATGGTTGTCCTCACTACCGTCCACCGTGTAAAAAAGAGAGATAATTTATAAAAAAAAATGATTTTAATATTATTATCAAATAATAAGCTATTGGGGAATTGAGATTGCATGCAATCAATCTCAACAAGGACGATGGTTGGAAACTAAGCAGAAGATGGATTCCTGCCCTCCTCTTGACTGCCTCCTTTTTTTTAATTCTTCTTTGCCTTTTTTAATTTATTATTCCCCCATAGTTTATTATTTGATAATAACATTAAACTCATTTTTAAATATTTTTTAATAAATTCTCTTCCTATTATAAAACATTAATACTTTTGGATTCCTGCCCTCTCCTCTTAACTGCCTCCTTTTTTTTAATTCTTCTTTGCCTTTGTTAATTTATTGTTCCCCATTAGTTTATTATTTGATAATAATATTAAACTCATTTTTAATTTTTCTTTTATAAATTCTCTTTCTATTATTAAACATTAGTTTAGTTTAATTTAATTTAATTTAAATTAAAAAATAAAATAAAATAAAAATTAATTAATAAATATTCTTCTAAAAACTAATTCTTAATAGTTAGTTCTAATGACTAATTCTTATTAAATATCAATTTAATCTTTTTTAATTAATTTAATTTGATATAAGATTAATTTAATATCGAAATAATAATAAAATTCTTTTTAATAGCTCACTGACTCTGGACCTGAGTCCAGAGGATAAACCACATTAAATGACCCGAAACTCAAACAAATCTCAGTAATGACATTAATCTGAAAAACAATCTCATAATCAAATTTTATATTTCTTCCAAATTTAATGGTATCTCTTCTCATTAAATTAAAGACTAAATATTTCTACATTTTAATCAAATTTTCAACGACTTAGATTAAATTAGACTTTGATGCAGTGCGATATTTGTTTTGTAATAAGCGTTTGTGGTCTCGATGCCTATAATCACAAACCATTCAATAACAATTATCAATAAATCAGGATGAAATTTAGAATCAGAATTTGTTTTTTTTTTAAATGAAAATTTTGGTCTCAAATTCCAGGATCTTAGACAATGTTGACTTTTTCCCATATCGGCCAGGCACACGGTGCGGGATTTTTCAAATAAATCCCCAGTGGAGACGACTTTCTTCACGAAAGCTATGAAGTTTGACATAATCTAATTGCGGATCTATTGCCGTGAAGCTTGGGAGTTCATTTCATTAGCATCCGGATTTCATTTACACAGTGGAACGATATATCCCACACCTGTCATGTCGATAGAACAAATGGGGCATTAGAGTTGCATTCCCCATTGTAAAGCCCTGTCGCAAGGTTACGAGACCATTCTTATTTTTAAAGCACCGCAGATTTATCCCACATTGGATGCAGTGTTAGAATCTTTAGTCCTTTAATAAGTAGTGCTTTATTCATTTAGCTAGTAATATGATGAGGGCGAACTTCAAATGTTATGGGTGTATAGGAGTTGTCTATAATGCGACTTTTTGGAGATTTTGGTGACGGAATCCGGTGGAAAAAATTGAGGTTAAATCTTGATTTGTATTATTTAAAATGGTTTTTTAATTGCATATTTGGATTCAGCACCCTGAAAAACCCCTGGGACGCTTTGATTGTGCAAAAACTAGTTATCAAACTTGTGATTCCAATAAATTGCTGCCGGATTTTGACCGGAAAAACCCACCGGAAAAACTTCCAAAAAGTCACATTATAGACAACTGCGGGTGTATAGGTCTTGGTTTTTTGTTATGAGAGATGTCTTGGGATTTGGTCTAACGATTAAATGACACATACATAATGTTTTATTTTTAAAAAATCTATATCTTATGTGTATGTATTGTGTTTTTTTTTTGGGTCAAATAAGAGTGGAACCTTCTATTAATCGCAAGATATATTACATTATTTACAAAGCCTTACATTGTAAGGACCAGAATAGGTGAACATAGGTTTTTTATAGTTAACTGGCTATAACAAATGCAGATGACTCGAAACCCTCAACGGGAGGCTTACAAAACCCCATTAGGGACGCTTACAAAAACCGATGGTCATAAAAACTATCAGAAAGATAACAAGCAACTCTAATAACCGGAACAGAGACTCGAAAAAATGAGAGAGAGCCAAAGTTTAATTAAAGTTCGGGTCTGTCTTGACACTTAAGTTACGAGCAATTTTTGAGCCCGATACCCGTACGATCTGGCCCCTGAAGATCGAACACTTCTCCATGATTTCAAAGCGGAAATTTGCACGTCCTTTAATATTCTAATCGGACCCGAAAAGGAATATAAACCGCCAATCTATAAAGTTTCAGGTCTTAAAAGGCGGTTACCCTCTGCTTACTTATCTGCCCGAAATCCATTCGATTGTGCAGGCAATTGTGATCCATGGTCAGTGCCCAGCGAAGGTGCCTGTTGTCTATCTAGAGCTTTTCTTCTATGGAGAGCTCTTTTACGTGCCATTTTCTTGTTTCTTCGCCTACGAAAGGCTTGCACATCCGCTTTCTCCAGTATCCTCTGGTCTCCCTTCATGTTCAATCCTGGTTGTGTGGAGTTCTTCCATGTCTTTGTCAGCCTATCTTTGATAATCCTCCCGAAATTTTCCCAAGGGTGTTGAAACCCACTCATATATTTTGTAACTGTCTTTGCATTCCACTCCTTCATTCGCTAGATGATCAACTAGCATATTTGCTTTTCTACACACATGTACGAGTCTGGCTGGTCTCAGGGTTTGTAGGTAGGAATTTATACACTGAAATACCTACAAAAGTCGCCACTGTGTGGAAACTTTTTTAGGTGCTTTACCATTGCAGAGCTTCTTGACCACTTTAATAACCAATTCTAAGTCAGCTTCAATAATGGCATTATGACAATTTGCCTCAATCAGTATTTCCAGGGCTTGCTCTAAGGCCATGAGCTCCGCCATGTTGTTTGTGGCTTTGCCCAGATGACTATGAAAGATGTCCTTTATACACCCATGCTCATCTCTGATAACTCTGCCAAATCCAGCCATCCCTAGGTTACCCTTCGAGGCTCCATCTATGTTGATTTTCAAGAAACCATGCGGTGGAGGTTGCCAAAAAACTTTATCAACATTTATCTGTCTTACATCCTTGTGTGTGCTCTGGGAAACAAGCAACCGGAGACCCAATTGTAGCATTATACTATCATCTTGGGCTCAAGTCAGCGCCTTAATAAGTACCCCTAACATTGCTCCAACAGTTTCTTTGATCGGCCTTAAAATCTGTGCAATAATATTTTGCATTGATTCAGTTTTGCTTTTGAAAATCCTGCCATTTCTTTCTTTCCAGACATTCCAGATTAGGAAGCCTAGAACTAGAGTCCAAGCATTAATTATGAGCTCATTGCTTGAGAAGTTTCTTCTCCACATACTTAGAGTGTTGGCAATGCTGAGGCCATCCCTGTCGGTTTTTCTGAAAACTGAGGCCACCCAATCCCACAGGGTAGAGGTGAAAGGGAAAAGATTGAGTAGGTGTTCCATCGTCTCCTCCTATGAACCACACAGATAGCATTTGGATGGGCCGACAAAACCTTTCTTTAGAAGATTATCCCAAGCTATAATTTTCTTTTGTTGAACCAACCATCTGAAGATCTTTATTTTCATCCAATGCGGGTCTTGCCAAAGGTTCTTCCTGTTGTAGGGAAAAGTATCCGACTCGGATGACCCTATCCCACTCTAAGGGTGATAGTACCTCAGCAACAACTGTAAAAAAAACTACTTAAGGTTTACTTCTTTATGAAAGCAAGAGAGAATGAAGAAATGCACTAACCGTTGCCTTGCGCTTAATGTCGAATCCAAACTCTTCTCTTTGCTCGCTTGCTCCCAGCTCCTTGCCCTTTTGCTGGCTCAGCTACAATGAGATCCTGCAAAATAACCAAGAAGGGAACTACAAGAAGCATGCAATCATAACTGATTCAAGGATTAGCATAAATCAAATATACAATCATCACAACATAACATTGAAACAAGTGCATATAGAAGAACCTCAATAGCTTTTATTAATAGAAGAAGTAAAGTTCTGAGAGTGTTACAACCATTGAAGGCTCCAATCCAGCAACACCTCCCAGCAGAAAGAATTTCTCCTCTTCACCTCCTTCAAGCAATCACCCAATAGCTCTATAGTGAAACCAACAACATATCATTACTTTGCACAAAATTCCAGCCTCCTGAGCTCATAGGAGAGAGCTCAATATATAGATGAATTGAGAAAGGATGAGTCAGCTTGCAACTGATGTGTAGCTGCCTTGTGTCCTCTCTCTCTTCAGTTGATCTTCAGTTCTTGAGTCCACTTGGAGAACCTTGCTTCCACTTGGAGAAACAGAGCCTCTGACTCATCACAAGGCGAAATCCCTGATCCAAGTGTCATTTTTGGAAGATTCCAGAGCAATGACTCATTGTGCCACTTGTCCCATCTCGCTCAGCGCAGGTGGCGTTTGTTCTACCTGCGTTGCAAAGCAGGTACACCATGGAGGAGTTGAGTTTCAGCGCAGAAGCCTAGTGGAGCACCTGCTTTGATTTCAGGATTGCTTGTTTTTGAGTGTTTTCAGGTGGAGAACTGATCTGAGAGCTTGTTGGCTTGCTGACCTTGTTCCTCTAGGGGTAGGAACATCATGTTTAGGGACTTTGGATCCCTTGGATTATTGACAATTCATGCAAGGCACAAAATTGTCTATAACAGATGCCCCCTAAAGTGTGAGGTCGTTTATCGGGTGAAATGCTTTATTAGGAGGATCCGAAGTTCATTCAATCTGCTGAGAAGTGTCCTGTAATAAGATACAATACAATACATTATTTTTCATACTTTTTCATGATCTAGCTGAGGCGGGCATTCCCATGCTCAGCTTTATAAATTCATTTTGGTACATAGAACAGACGATCGTCTGATGGTAGACTGATAATTCTCTGCTGAAATTATCATCCTTTGAGAAGGATGATCATCTGCTGCAATGATGTACATGTCAAATGTCTTTATATCCTGAATATATATCGCAGCCCGGATGGATGAAACTAGATCCGGGGTCTTCAATCTCTTCCGATCTTCACTCGATGTACAAGTCGATCCATGTGAGAATTTCTTGAAGTCGAACATGGAAAGACATCGCTTGATTACCGGTCAATGATGTAAACCGTTAACAAGCGCGAGAGGAATCACCGATAAGGATGATGACCCTCAAGGTACAGCAGTACAATTCACATGGTGGGAATAAAGGACTTGGTGTCGACCACCATGCAAAATCCTCTGGTCGAAGGTCATTGATGTATACCTGTCGCCGGAAGTGAGAAACTTGCCATTGAGGCATGCAAGCTTCAAAGTACTGAAGGGGTTGTTCCTAGATCAACTCCTTGGATAATGAGCTGATGTCGACAAGGAGCGATCTGTCAAAGGAGGGCCTTAATGAATCCCACATCATTGACACGGAACGGAGCTAGTGATTGTGATGAGGTGAAAACAAACTGTGATGTATGATTCAGGGTGGCGGTCATGAAATGGATGAAGGACAATGTATGGCAGTGGACGGGGCACGGTTGACTCTTTGCAGAACAACATCTCTTGAACATATAACGACACTGATGTGATGGATCGGTAGCATTACCCCAACTATGGATGGTGTGGCGAGGACCATGGTGATGAGACCGGTGAATGAAACAACCCAACCCGATGTGATACGGAGGACAAAGTGTCATGTTCAAGAGCGACTTGCTACCATTAAAGCTGTGAGGTTCTCCCAATTTTTTCCCCAGTCATTGCTGACCAGTACCTCTTTATTTTTGTCAAGCTTGAGGAGGATAACATATGCTTGTTCTATAACCTGCCCTTCGGGCAAGCCCATCGCTATGTTTTAACGAGCCTAGCGATAGGGAAACTCGTTCTCGTCTAAAGACAAGTTTGTCGCTATTTAATAAATTTAACGAGTCTAACGACAAGGATAACTCGGTCCTTTTCATTTTTAGAGAGTCTGAAAAGGTACATAAAGTCAACTCCAGAATTCCTTTTTCGTCAGCTAATCCCTTAGGTCCGAAAAAGTATAAAACAATACAGAAGGGATGAGTTTTCGGTACTTTTAACGAGCCGAACAAACAAGCGCTCGGTCTTTTTGTGCAATAATCCCTCAGGTCCAAAAAGATTAAAATCTAGAAGAGGGATAGCTTTCCGGTCGCTTTAACGAGCTGGAATGCCAAAACTCGGCAAACTTTTCATATTTTACGAGTCAGTGAAAAGAGCTCAAAGAAGACTCGCCTTTTGAGGAACGAGTGATAAACAGGGTAGCAGCAGATTCCAGGTACAGGTTGGAATATTCCAATCACGGCAGTGTCACAAGGATGGCTTAGTGAAATCACTCTTCGTAGCTGTTCCTCAAAAGAAGGTAAACAATCATATGGAGATGAACGATTGGCCAAATGAACGGATGGAGGTGATGGCATATAAACACGACCAAGGGCTTTTAATATGGCAGTCAAAGGTTACATTTTACTAAGGTTATTTACCGGTTCATTTTTCTGAGTGAGCTTGAACTCTAGGGGAAGATTGCTCACAACTTATGTTTATTTTTTAACGAGCATGAACTATGCGCTAAAACTGCTCGGATCTTGCGTTTATTTTTTAACGAGCATGAACATTGCTAAAACTGCTCGATTATACCAGTCATAATACAAGGAACGCCTCAGGTGAGGTAATCTTATTTAAGGAGCGATACCTCACTAATTACTCCAATTTGGCAAGTTTTAACTTTTGCCCCTCATCCTTTCTTTATGCAAGCTAGAAACGGCTAATCCTACGAGTTTAACGGGTTAGACCTACAGGTTTAAAGGGAGGACCTAAAAATTTAAAAAATAAATAGTCGTCCCATGCTTGCACTCCAAAAGGTTCGCATGCCCCCAGGTATAAAGTATAATTTCGAGGCGCTGCCTCTTACTTATTATCCGAAAAATGGTTCTGTTTGCTGCCGCAAACTAAACTCTTTTTCTCGGCGATGTCTATCATTAGGTTGCTAAGGATGGTGACTACTTGTTGCCGCAATTTCCTCTCTTTCTTTGAAGGCTGCCCCTACTCTCTTTCAAAACATATTGTTTTAATGGGTGAGGCTTGACATTCAAAGATGGTGCCTTCTTGCTGCCACAAATAGATCCCCTCCTTAGGAGAGCCTACTTTTTAAGACAAAGGGAGCGATTCTTTTGCTTCACATAACTTTGACAAAAGAATTTTATCCTAGAACAACCCTCTCTTCCTTCTTTCGGACGGGGTACGGACTAGTCATATTCTTCTGCGGAAATCAACTTTATACCCAAGGTTTCCTCTGCCCAAGGCAGGCCAGGGTGCATGCCCCCTGGGTCCCAGTTCTTTCTTCCGAATCACTCGCATTCATCGGGAAGTAGAACCGGGGGTGGAGGCATTCCTTGAGTGAATAAACCGTTAAGGGATGGTATTTGACTATTTGCGATGCGTGATCCTGGAAATGAAAGTTGGTCTACGAGCTTGACCATTCTTCCTTCGTGCGGAAAACACATAACTCTGAAGAGTGAGGACACTATTGCCTCCATGCAATAGATATAGTCTCGTCCAAGGAGTAAGTTATAAACCAAGGGTCCTTGGACGACCATCATGTTCATATGAACTGTCTTCCCTTTCAATGTAACTAGAACATTGGGGAGAATCCCTAACAGGCGACTGGTTCCTTTATCAAAACCTGATAGATTTCTCATCTCAGGTAAAAGCGCCGGGCAACCCAGTGCTTTCCAAGCAATAGAAGAAAGGATACTCACAGATGCCCCTTCATCAATGATAGTTCCAGCCATTACCATTCTATAGATCTGGACAATGATTCTGAATGGGATACTGGCTGGTAACCGGGGTCTGCCTAGTTGATTCCAATCAAAGGATACAACTAGGTTGCTTGGTGGTGGGACCGAATACACGGCCGGATACGACCCTGACGATGTTCCTTCCTGCGACAAAGGAATGGGCGCATTGCCCTGATGCTCGTCAGAGTCTGTGTTGATGAAAAGAATATGGACGGTGTCATCCTTATCCTCTTCAGTGAGGGTGTCATTTGAAGATGGATCTTCAATGACGGAGTCATTTGAGGATGAAACCTCTGAAGGAAGAACCGGGTCAACTGCCGTTTCGACCTTTAGACTTTCGTCTGGTCTAGATTCAGTTGGTTCATTCTCAATGACGGACACTTCAGCTGACCACTTGAGCGGGCCGGCTGGATTTTCAACTATCGAGGGATTAGGCACGAGTTTTTGGTATCCAGGAGGAAGTCGTAACGGTGATACCGGACGATCTTCCAAAACTCTCTTCACCTCATCTAAGAATGGACATCGGTGGATGGCGTGATCGCCTTCACACAACATACAGGGTGATCTTGGTCTCCCTTTTCGTCCTTCACTCTCGCTAGTTGATGGACTGCAATCAACATGACTACCAGAGGTTGATGCTACCGGATTGTGCAACCTGGGGGACCAGTCCCTTAGTATCCGGGGAATACAAGGACAATCACGATGGAAGTGGGTCCCTTTGCAAATGACACATGGCGATTTAGGCCCGGTTGGTGCAGTGTGTGGATTTTTGTCAGATGTCTTTTGCTTGCCCCCAGTCGCCTTCGCCATAGGCCCCTTCTGCTTCTTTTCCTTCTTCTTCTTTTCCTTCTTCTCTTTGGGAGGCTGACTTTTGCCGGCTCTACCTTGCGAAGATGAAGGATCAGAGGAAGAGTAAGAAGTGGAAGGCTGGAGGGTAGCTCTAGACTGGTCTGACTGTTGATTCGACTGCTCAGGATTAGTGGCGATTTGAACTACATTAGTTGAAAAGAGCCATACAGGTAGGCCAATTGTCAATCCTGGAAGTGACAATGTGGCCATATGAGGCGCACCAACATCTCCCCAAGAGGAGAAGGGATTGGGACTTCCACCAAGGTGACTTCCTTGGTTGGTGGGCTCCATACTTTTCAACTGAAAGATCAACGTGGGAATAACAGGTGATTATGTTCCGATTAAAATAAATTTTATTAACGACGCTTTAGACACAACTTTGCTTTTTCATGTTTTAAGAGTCGAGAAAAAGCTAAAGATGACTCTAGTCTCCTTCGATGTTTTAACGAGCCCGAAGTGACAAATGCTCGGTTGGACTTTTTCAGTTATAGAGTTTGAAAAAGGCCAAAAGAAACTGCTCTGGAGTTCTAGGCAGAGGGTGTGCCAAACCTTTCGCAAAACCACGGAATACGTTTTACGGTACGTGTGGTCAATCTTCGTGAATGTTGTGTTCACTGCATTGCGATCAGTAGGGCGGCCGACACGGCTTCCTATGGATAAAGGCTTTGTTCCTATAGGGGTCTCCCAATATATACGCGACGGTACGTGGGAGCACAAGTCCGTATTAGCGCCACCGACTCTCAGGAGGAATCACCCACCTTCGTAGAGATCGATAGTCACTAAGTTTAACGACGCCAGAACACGTCTCTACCTAGACCTCTATATGTTTGCGTTATGTTACAAAGCGTTGTTATGTAAATTGAATTTATTTTAATGTTGATCTTGCTTAGCAGTTTGCCTTTAAGGATCACCACGAGATGTATGTAACAAATTCCTGAATGCAGCCTAAGATGAGAAGCAAACTTTTCAATCTTTCAACTTTGAAAATCCTAACTACTGAGGGAGAAGAAAGGCAAATCTTTTCTCACAGATCATAGAGCACACACTAATGCAAAATTTCCTAAATCGTCATAAAAACAGTCAAATGCAAAATGCACAATGCATGTATTTTCTTTTCCCTTTCTTAATGTGGATGGGTTACAAAAAAGAAAGTTGTTATATAACTTTGATTTCGATTTAAAGCGAAAGTAAACAAGCTAGTCCAAAATCAAAAGACACCTTAAGATTCACTTGCTTAATCACTGGAAATGCATGAAATCAAACCATAATGACGAAGGTAAATGACTAATCAGCTATGGACAGCAAACAAGCTAACTCTTTAGACCAGCAAAATGCCTAACACAGGTTCAGATCTAAGAGGTCAAAAGCAAGACTAGTTTACCCTTCGTTATGGGAAATTGTAAATGAGTAAGAAATACAAAAGAACAAGTACAATTTCGATATATAACAGAGGCGGAATGATGGCAAGTAATATTGGTTTCAAAACAGGCACAAGACTGACACCTAGCAGCAAAACTAAGTGAAAACAGGCAAGAGAAAGGAGGAAACCCCAAATGCACTAGGCAAATTTGGGCCAACGCAGGCTCTGCACAACCAAACTGGCTCTCAGCGCAGGTAGCCCCTTCGGGACCTGCGTTGCAAAGCAGGTAGCCTGTGTACTACCTGCTTTGGAAAACGAGAGTTTCGTTTTCACAGTTTCCGGGTCATAATTTTCTCAAAAATGCACAATTTTTGCTCAAATCAGAAACAATCAGTCAAGCACACTCAAAGGGATGATTAGGAAGGTGAAAAGCTATCACTAAGAGCTTACAAGGATCCTTGTAGATCAGCTCTTCAAATCATGAACTTGCTCAGAAATGAGCTGGAGTAGCTGCCCTCTACTTCGCTTTTGATATAGTCAAAAGCTTTTCGATTTGGTACTCTTTTGTTCAGGAAATGAATAGCAAAATACTACAACCAATCAAACAGATACGATCCCCAGCGGAGTCGCCAGTTTGTTGTAGGGAAAAGTATCCGACTCTGATGACCCTATCCCACTCTAAGGGTGATAGTACCTCAGCAACAACTGTAAAGAAAACTACTTAAGGTTTACTTCTTTATGAAAGCAAGAGAGAATGAAGAAATGCACTAACCGTTGCCTTGCGCTTAATGTCGAATCCAAACTCTTCTCTTTGCTCGCTTGCTCCCAGCTCTTTGCCCTTTTGCTGGCTCAGCTACAATGAGATCCTGCAAAATAACCAAGAAGGGAACTACAAGAAGCATGCAATCATAACTGATTCAAGGATTAGCATAAATCAAATATACAATCATCACAACATAACATTGAAACAAGTGCATATAGAAGAACCTCAATAGCTTTTATTAATAAAAGAAGTAAAGTTCTGAGAGTGTTACAACCATTGAAGGCTCCAATCCAGCAACACCTCCCAGCAGAAAGAATTTCTCCTCTTCACCTCCTTCAAGCAATCACCCAATAGCTCTATAGTGAAACCAACAGCATATCATTACTTTGCACAAAATTCCAGCCTCCTGAGCTCATAGGAGAGAGCTCAATATATAGATGAATTGAGAAAGGATGAGTCAGCTTGCAACTGATGTGTAGCTGCCTTGTGTCCTCTCTCTCTTCAGTTGATCTTCAGTTCTTGAGTCCACTTGGAGAACCTTGCTTCCACTTGGAGAAACAGAGCCTCTGACTCATCACAAGGCGAAATACCTGATCCAAGTGTCATTTTTGGAAGATTCCAGAGCAATGACTCATTGTGCCACTTGTCCCATCTCGCTCAGCGCAGGTGGCCTTTGTTCTACCTGCGTTGCAAAGCAGGTACACCATGGAGGAGTTGAGTTTCAGCGCAGAAGCCTAGTGGAGCACCTGCTTTGATTTCAGGATTGCTTGTTTTTAAGTGTTTTCAGGTGGAGAACTGATCTGAGAGCTTGTTGGCTTGCTGACCTTGTTCCTCTAGGGGTAGGAACATCATGTTTAGGGACTTTGGATCCCTTGGATTATTGACAATTCATGCAAGGCACAAAATTGTCTATAACACTTCCAGGCCTCATTTGGGTACTGATAAGCACACCCTGTGTCTATCTGCTTAGATTATTTGAGGTTAAAGTTTCCTTATGTGTTCCTTCCCCATCTTAGTTGATCGAACGAATTTGAAACCAAAATCTTCCTCTGTTCCAAATCCATAGCCAGAGAGTTTGCCTGAGCTTTCAAAGGGCTCTCTTCCTTGTAGCCTAGATCCTTCCAAGTTCTCCATTTGTCATTGCTCCTATCCTGATTCCAGAAATCCTTAACCAAATATAAACCTTTGTTGTCAGTGTCATTCTTGAGATCGGTTAGTTCTTCCCTAAATAGGTTTGGTTCTTGCTACCAGTTATCCTCCCAAAATCTTGCCAAACTCCCATCCCGGGTCTCCCAAAAACTATGTTGCTGGATAATGCTTCTATTTTCTCAATCAAGATTCTAGATGTGGGAGCCCTTGATAAGCCCTGACATTCAAATAAGATCCCTCTACTACCAATTTTGTGCATATTTTTGTTTCCAAATCTTTGCCCAAGGGGATGTCGATTCATTTAGCCATCTCCACCAGAGTTTGCACTTGAGACTCTGCTAAGGGTTTCGGGGTCATGAAGCTCCAAACCTCCATGGGTTTTAGGTTTGCAATGCTTATCTCGAGCTACCAATGCCCATTTCTTTTTCTCCTCCCCTTTTCCCCAAAGAAAATCTCTTTTCATGTTCCTGATCTTCTGCAGAACTCCTTTAGGGGCAGGCAGAGCTGACATCATGAAGATAGTTATGGCTTGTAGGACGACTTTTGTAGGCACAAGGCGCCCTACTAAATTTAAATATCTGCATGTCCACTTCCTTATTCTATCCTGAAGTTTGTTAACAACCGGCTCCCACACTTCCCTGCTCAGGGGTTTGTCTGTGAGGGGGATACCAATGTATTTATAGGGTAACTTATCCCTTTGAAACCCTAGAATTCTAGTGAGGTTTCTTTGAATATCAATGTTAGTGTTAAAAAAGAAAATTTTAGATTTGTCCAGGCTTACCTCTGTACCAGCCGCCATGGCAAAGTCATTCAAGATTTGTTTAAAAGCTTTGGCTTCCTTGACCGTGGGAATTCCCTGCAACATAGTGTCATCCACAAATTGTTGGTGAGTTGATACCTTGCCATTTGTGGTGAATTTTAAACCCTAGATTCTTCCCTCAACATTTTCCATTTTTATCCCTCTTCCTAGTCCTTCCATCATGAGCACAAAGAGGAAGGGGGGGAGTGGATCACCTTGTCTTAATCCCCTAGAAGGTGTGAAGGTGCTTGAGGGCAAATCATTAAGCAAGATTGAGAAACTCGCTGATGAAACTAGGGCCATGACCCATCTGATCCAATTATGGTCCAAACCATAAGCTTTCAACATTTCTTTGATATGTATTGTGTTATTTGATATAGCATCTGTGGATTTATCCCACATGGATGTGATATTAGAATATTTTGCTGTTTAAATATAAGGAGTGTTTTAATTCTCAAGTAAGTAATAAAAAAATCTATATTTTATGTATATGTATTGTGTTATGTGATATAGCATCTGCAGATTTATCCCACATGGATGCGATATTAGAATATTTTGTTGTTTAAATATAAGGAGAGTTTTAATTCTCAAGCAAGTAATATGGTGAGGGTGAACTTTAAATGTTATGGGTGCATAGGCCTCGGTGTGTTGTTGTGGAGATGTTTTCGAATTTAAGTTCTATGGTTGATATTATCCATATTTTATGTAAAAGAGTCTATATTTATTTGAAATTATTTATATTTTATTACATGTATTGTGTTATTTGACATTAGATATATATATATATATATATATAGTGTTATTTGACATTATATTGATATTAGTTATACTTTATTTAAAATATATACATATATATTTGACATCATCTATATTTTATGTACATGTTTTGTGTTATTTGATATTATATTGATATTAATTATACTAGTAATTTCCCCAAAAAGTGTAAAGAGAGGTTGATAGGTTTGTTAATTTGGAAAAGTTGTATGAGAGGCATTTATAGCTATGTATCCCATATGTTTTGCATTTTCAAAGGTAGCAAGGTCATACTTTGAAGATGGAAAGTCATGCATTAGATCTCAACTTTAATTAAAAGTAACTATTACCCACACGCAATTGAGAACTATAAAAAATATATTTATGTTTATTTTAATGTTTATACATTTTAATTTAAAATAAAGTTGTTGTTTAGTGGTGGTATAAATTATTTTATTTTAAGTAAAATAGTGTACCATGTTTATTCTCTCTTTAATTTTCACCTTCTAACTTTCATTATAGAATTTAAGTTTTATATTCTAATAAACATAAAATATATTTTTAAAAAATATTTAAATATTATTCTTCTATTTTTTTTACCCAATTGTTATTATTGTTAATTTTTTACTTTAGGAGTAATTGCTAGTATATATTAAATATTAAATATTAATATTAATATTATTGTAAATTTAATTTAATCAAGACAATGGTGGTTCTATGTGTCAAAATATTGTAAGTAATGTTTCTGCGTTGACCTCTCCTTTCCCTTCCCTGACAGTATTCATATTATCTTGGTTCTAGGTTCAAGATTGCAAGGATCTTTATGCTCATTGTGTTGGAAATAATACTGAGAGGGGGGGGTGAATCAGTATTATCACATTAATAAAACTTTTTCATTTCCATAATCAGATTCATATATGCTACTTCTACAACTTCTTATGACTAAGTTAATTGATCTTCAATGAGTGCATTAGAACATTATCAACCATATTATCAGATAACAGATGCCGTAATAGAGAATAGATCATCACACATAAGGCACACACATGAACACCATGATATAAGGTGGAAACCCAATGCGGGAGAAAAACCACCTGCTGCAAGTCATCTCAATCTTCTTCTTAATAAGAAAATCCTTTTACAATATTTGTATTGGTGCAGTCTTATACCAGTACGGGAGCTACAACCCCCTTTGCTCTTGTACTAGCCGATCCATTTACTAGTACGCAGGCTGCTACCTGCTACAATGCTCCAAAGATCTCCCTTAGCTTTTGTACTAGCTTAGATACTAGTACATAGGCGCTGGCCTACAATCTTCTCTCCTCCAGGTACCACGTTTCATCTATTTTCAGACTGGATACACTGAAGCACAACACATAATCTGAAAGGCCACTTTTAATCCAATTTTCATACTGGACCCAACAACAACATTGAAGCTCATAATCAAACAACCTTCTGAATCACCCAATCACCAGATCCATACATATACAATGATATTATGAGAGTTATCAACCAGATCTAGTACATAAAGATAAGTCATTAATCATGTTGTTATCTGAACTCAATACCAGTAACCAAACATCAGTTATGCACCCAAAACCCTGCAGAATAGTCAAAGGCAGTTAAAACAAATTTTAAGCAGGGATCGCAACTTCACTGGTATAGATCTGCGGATATCTGTACTACCTCCGCACCTGTGCCTTCTGTGGCGCCGCGACCACCGCACCTGCGCCTTCTGTGACGCCTCCGCACTGCGCCTTCTGTGGCGCCTCTGTGGCGTCTCTGCACTGCACCTTCTGTGGCGCCTCCGCACTGGGCCTTCTGTGGCGCCTCCGCACTGCACCTTCTGTGGCGCCTCCGCACTGCGCCTTCTGTGGCGCCTCTGTGGCGTCTCCGTACTGTGCCTTCTGTGGCGCCTCTACACTGCGCCTTCTGTGGCGCCTCCGCACTGCGCCTTCTGTGGCGCCTCCGCACTACGCCTTCTGTGGCGCCTCTGCACTGCGCCTTCTGTGGCGCCTCCGCACTGCGCCTTCTGCGCCTCCGCACTGCGCCTTCTGTGGCGCCTCTGCACTGCGCCTTCTGTGGCGCCCCCGCACTGCGCCTTCTGTGGCGCCTCTGTGGCGTCTCCGCACTACGCCTTCTGTGGCACCTCCGCACTGCGCCTTCTATGGCGCCTCCGCACTGCGCCTTTTGTGGCGCCTCCGCACTTCCGCAGCTGTAGCACTCGAGAGATCACCCTTCACAGATTCGCTTTCAACTTCACTTTCATAGATCAAACTTTCAAAACAATAACCCAATATTTCAGATCTTAAGATATTCAATTGCAAGGATGAATTAGCCAAGTGATCTCATTTGCTTTATATAGGCAAGCTTCTTCCTAAAATCATGGATCAATACCATAGATAACCAATACAAGGGGCCCAAAACATGGGGCTCAATAATACCAAGGACTAACCACCATGGACCAAAGGTAAGTTCTCCAACATATACGCACTTTTCCTTGCATGAAAGTGCGTACCATGGTCCAAAACCATAGGTTCAAATACCAAGGACTAACTACCATGGACCAAAGGTAAGTTCTCCAACATATACGCGCTTTTCCTCATAGGTTCAAATACCAAGGACTAACTACCATGGACCAAAGGTAAGTTCTCCAACATATACGCGCTTTTCCTCATAGGTTCAAATACCAAGGACTAACTACCATGGACCAAAGGTAAGTTCTCCAACATATACACGCTTTTCCTTGCATGAAAGTGTGTGAACTTTTTCTCTTCATGAAATAAACTTTTCTCTGCAAAAAAGTGTGTGAACTTTTCTCTACATGAAATAAACTTTTCTCTGCATAAAAGTGCGTGAACTTTTCTCTACATGAAATAAACTTTTCTCTGCATATAATTGCATGAAATTTTCTCTACACTATAATTTATTATTTGAGATGAGTGGGTTGCCATCAAGTACAACATATGTATCATAAAGCCATACCAGAATCATAATGCCAATAATCTCCCCCTTTGGACTTGATGGCAACCTCAAAATATTCAGCTCATTCTCCCCCTTTGACATCAAGGGCAAAGGGTTATGCTCCCCCTAAGAGCATGCTCCCCCTGAATATGAACCAGATCTGTAAAGAAGAAACATAATCCACCAAACACCATAAATGACAATGAAAGAGATAGATTGCAGCAATAATCAGACCAGCATCCAAGATCTCCTTCTATACGTCCTCCATAATGCCAACAATGCATTATAAGCTCGCCCTGAGTACCTGTTGAAATCTCTGAATGAGCTCCCCCTTTGTATATGTCATGGTGCACCAATCTGATCATGCTCTTTCTGAGAACAAGCTGAAATGTCTGCTCTGCTATATAGTGTTGTTCATGCTCAGGCTCCCCCTGACTATAAGCAAGGTCTGCAAAAGGATGTTCTACATCACAAATGACCTTCCTAAAAGATTCAATACATACATCCATCACCCAACCAAGTGGGGATATATCAGAAAAATGAAAACCAAATACATTACATCTTCATCCCAGGTGTTACACAGTAATTTGTCACTGTCTCCCTGTCAGTCTCCCTACTGTGTCATGAATTCAAAATAATCATGCTCATGCTCTCTAATGTTGCAAAATGACCCACTTTGCCAAATTTTTTGCTATCAGCACGACTTTTGTCAAAATAACCGCGCTGATGGGCGCTCCATAACAGACCGAATGCGCTGCCAGCGCGGGAACACACGTGTTTCCCGCGCTGATCGAATTTCATGAGCCAGCGCGTTTGTTATTCATATCTGATCGCGCTGACATGACCTTCTTTGTTATTCAGCTGCGATGTCAGCGCTCCAGTGCAGTTATGGACCCGCGCTGATCCAGTTTGGGCGAGTTTGTTCTAACAGCCGGCCTTCCAGATGACTCCAGACCTGGTTGTTGGCCTTGTAAATGTCGCCCTCCCTTCTCTGGCATGTTTGTTTCGTCATTTGAGCCACCTTCCTTGGAGATAAGCTCATCCTCCCACCATTCATGGAGACTCCTTCTCCTATTTAAGCCTCTACCATTGCCATGAGCAGCTAGTTTTGAGTTTTTGGATAGTTTTGGATAGTGTGGAATTCATAGTGCTTAGAGTGCTGCTGCTAGTAGGTAGTTGGTGTGACAAGTGTGGATTTGCTCGAGGAAGCTTAAGGAGGGTTGTGAGTATTTCTTGTGTGAGAGAGAGCTTTTGGTTTGGGAGATCTACCTCCAAGGGTGAATGCTTAAGAGACTTGCTGGTTGGACCCTCTTGAGAAGGACTCAACGTCAGAACTTTGGTTGTACCTTTCTCTGTTATTGATTAATAATAGATGACTACTGTTATGGTTCCATTCTCATTCGTCTTTGTAATGGTTAATGTGAATTACATCCTTTCTGACTGATGTATAATTGCATTTATTAGATTTCACGCTTGTGTTTGTGTTTCTCTTCGTGTGTGCAGGTATCTATCTACGGGGATCGTGGAAGATCGTGACCAGCCAAAGCGAAGGAGCGAGAACGACATCCCTTCATCAAACAATAGCGTTGGAATCCAAGTAGGTGTTCATTGCCTATCTTTTATTTTCAATTAGGAACTTGCATAGTAGCATTGACTGATTGTTTCTAGACCCCTTTTAGGCTAGTAGGGATCGCCTCTATCCGTAGAGGGGATTTACCTCTCCAACAATTTGGCGATTCCGCTGGGGACTTGGCCTTTGTCCCTTTTTGTTCATTCTTGCCTTGAGATTTTGTTTTGGTCTCTTTTGAAGTTTTGGGGATTAATTATCAGTCTTTTGCGTTTCCTGGGTTGATTTGGGAAATGCCCCTGTTTGATTGAAAGATTGGATGTTTTGATTTGGGAGTTTTGATTTGCCTGTCACTATTTTTGAGCTCCATCGTGGATTTAATTTTAACAGTCGCGCTGTCATCACGCTCACCCTTTTGCAACATCATGTTCATCACGTAATTACGCCTAACAGCCGCGACGATCCTGTAAATCGGATCAGCGCGGAAAAGACGTGTATAGTCGCGATGTCAGCGCAACTTGCTAGCTTTTTACCCGCGCTGACCTTGGGTTGCTAGCTTAATTCCTGCATCAGCGCGGGTTGTATGTGTAAAAATTGCGCTGACATCTCGGGTTGTCTGTGTAAAAATTGTGCTGATATTGTGATCATCTCGGGTTCTCAGTGTGTAACTTGCGCTGATTCCTGAAAATTTGTTTTTATAACTTTATCTCCTGAATTCATCAATCTTTCTTATCCCCTGTTGTTTCTTGTCCCTCAACTAGCTTGTTTTGATTACTTTTGGTTAGGGGCACTCTCTCTTTGATTTCATTCGGGTGAGTCTTGTGTTTTTTAGACCATGTGACCTAGCCCTTTAGAAGTTTCATCGAGAAACCATTTGCTTGGGTTACTTGTCTATTCAAGGTTCATCCACAACCCTCTTATTCATTTGCTTGAGGCTTTTTCACTGCTTGTTGCTGGTTGATTTTTAGTGTCGATTATTGAACCAATTTTTTATGTGTATTCGATTTCTTCACTACCAAGCATAGATCACAATTGTTTGGATCGATCAGCTCACACTTGCTTGTTTGTCTTCTTGAATTCACAAAAAAAAAATTGCATTCATTTAGCATACGAAAGTGAAAGTGCATTTGCATTACGAATTTTCATGTTTGAGAAATTGAAAAGAAAAATTTAAATCTTTCATTAGTAGTATCGATGCATCGTGAGATTAGTGTATTGATGCATTGTGTTTCTTAGTGTTTGCATTCGCTTGTCATGGTTTGGAATGAAAATTCTTAACCCTCTCATAGTTAGAATTCATCGAACGAAACGGTATTCTTTGGCATGTAGTTTGCATCTAGACAATTGTGAGAGATCACATGGTAGGACCTGAAACCGAAACTTAATTCAAGATCAACCATAAAATAAACCGAATAAACCTAAAAACGCATTGGAACCTAACGCAAACATCTAGAGGTCTAGGCTAGAGACGTGTTTCGGCGTCTTTAAACATAGTCACTATTGTTTCACATTACGGTTGGGTGATTCCTCCTTCTGTGACTCGATAATGGTCTAACACGGATTGTGCTCCCACGTACCGTCGCGTATATAGGGAGACCCCACTAGGCTTTTATCCTTGATCCATAGGAAGCCAAGTCTGCCGCCTTGTGAACCGTAACGCACCGAACACAGCATTCAGGAAGATTGACTGCAGTACGGAAAGTCCTTGGTTCTCATACGATTCCCAAGGTGTATAAGCAGTTTTACAGATTGCTTGGTAAACCCTTTGCCTAGAATCTCCAGAGCAGTCACTTTTGATCCTTTTCGGACTCCTTAAAAGAAAAGGTGCCAGTGAGCGTCTTGTCACTTCGTGCTCATTAAACATTCGAAGGAGACTAGAGTCATATTTTCGTCCTTTTCTCGACTCTTAAAACATGAAAAGGTCAAGTTTAGTTCCTGTGTCTTAAAAATTTATTTGGCCACAATAACATTACCTGGTTAGATCTTGTGTGCGTTAGCTTGAGTAGGCTTCTTTTTGTTTGCCATGGCAACTTTTCCGGGGTTCACCAACCCAAGTTCCCCTCCTGATGGGAATCTTGGTCATTTCCCTCCTCTCGGGAATGTTGGTGCTCCTTATATGGCAACGTTATCCCTTCCGGGGTTAACCGTCGGGTTGCATGTTTGGTTGTTTTCAACCTCTTTGGTCCCTGCCGTATCGGCTGCTAGTCCATCAGTCCCTCCACCTGAACAACATCATGTTGATCCTAAGGTGGATCTCTCCCCTTCGACGCCTACTTCTACGTCTTCCTCTTGTACTTCGCCTGGTGAAAGTCTCGATTCGAATAACCGGGTGGCTAAGAAGAAGAAGAAGAAGAAGTCTCCTAAGGGAGAGGCTAGAAGTACAGCTCTTACTCCGAATACACCTGAAGTCGGGCCACCTTCTGCTCCTTCGCGGAAGGTCAAGTTTCCTTGTCGATTATGCAAGGAGGACCATCTTCTTCGCAATTGTCCTGGCATTCCCAGGGTACTAGAAGTATGGTCTCGCGATCCGGCCCACCCCGCATCGTCCTCTGAAGCTCACGGTGATGCTACCTTATCAGTTGGGAGTGGTAAGGGAAAAGGGAAGATTCGAATCCCCTGTAGACTTTGTGAAGGCAATCATCCCCTTCACCTTTGTCCACTCATGGATAAAGCCTCCAGTGTCTTGGAAAGTCTTACAGCTCCTTCACCCCAACTCCCCGTTGGATATCAACGTTTTTCTGCAGCTGCAGATCATCCGCCTCCTGACAATGAGATTGGTTCACATTCTTCTCTTGTCCAGGCCCCTCTCCCCGAACCCGGCTATGTCCAGCCTGTTCCAGACCAACCATTGGTCGGAAAGAGTGTCGACTCGAGTCCGCCGCTCACTCACTATGTTTCGGAAGAGAATCACGCCCATGTTCTTCTCATCTCTTCAGATTCTCCGAAGTCCCGAAATGACTCCCCTAACCCAGCTGCTCCCGAAGGTTCTCCTTCGGTTCCTTTAGCACATGGGGGCAATCATACGATTCCCCCACCAAGTAGTCTGGTCACTTCCTTTGATTGGAATCGCCTGATCGCCGGTCGCCTTCCATCCCATATGCCTTTCCAGATTACAGTACATGCCTGTGCTAAGGCAGTACCTGGCACTGTTTTGGATGAAGGGGCATCTATCAGTCTTATGCCGTACACTACTTGGCAAGCCTTAGGTTCCCCGCAGCTTGGGCCAGTCACTCAGAATCTGTTGGCCTTCGACGGAGGAGCCTGTCCATCTCTAGGAGTTCTCCCGAAGTTACCTATTACTTTGGGAGGCAAAACCGTCTATATAGACTTCTTGGTTACCCAAGGTGTTTTAGACTTTAGTCTTCTCCTTGGTCACGACTATGTTTACGCCATGGGGGCCCTCGTTTCTTCGCTTTTCCGTGTGGTTTGCTTTCCACACGATGAAAGAATTGTGACTATCGATCAATTGTCGTTCGTTAGTCCCCCAATGCCTCCTGCGCAGTTGTCGTCCCCTCCTAGTTTTTATCCACTAGTTGTATATGCCCCACCGCAGATCAACTACGTGGCCACCTATCCCGTTCATGTATCCAGTGATGACACCGTCGTGCATGGTGTCCTGGGGGCATTGGGCCCTGACTTCCAAGATGTTTCCCTTCCACCGGGAGTGACAATCTTGGAAGCCCCGACTTTCTATTCATTATGATGAAGTTTGGTTGGAGCATAGTTCCTTTCCCATGTCAAGCTCCTTAAAAAATGAAATTGGGTCTGGTTGGAGCATAGTTCCTTTCCGATGTCAAGCTCCTTAAAAAATGAAATTGGGTCTGGTCAGAGCATAGTTCCTTTCCTATGTCAAGCTCCTTAAAAAATGAAACTAGGTCTAGTCGGAGCATAGTTCCTTTCCTATGTCAAGCTCCTTAAAAAATGAAACTAGGCTTGGTTGGAGCACAGTTCCTTGTCTTGTGTCAAGCTCGTTAAAAAATGAAACAAAGTGTCCGGAGCACAGTTCCTTGTCTTGTGTCAAGCTCGTTAAAAAATGAAACAAATTGTCCCGAGCATAGTTCCTGATCTTGTGTCAAGCTCATTAAAAAATGAAACAAGGGTTATGAGGATAGTTCTTTCACTGTGTCAACCTCATTAAAAAATGAAACACCTCCCTTTTCAACTCGAGCCTTTTGATTCAGATCTCATAAAATACAAGTCGAGTCTTTCATCGATCTCGAGAGTGAACCTTCATTCCATCCACTTTGTTGAATGCAATGAAGCTTGGGGGGCATGTACCTCGATTTGCGTTATTATGCTGGGGGCATGCGAGCTTATAACAAGCATAGTTTTTCGTTTCAAGCTTGTGTAAAAATGAAACTGAATCCAAGCAGAGTTCTCCATGGTTCAAGCTTGTGTAAAAATGAACCCATACCCGATTTACATCTCGTGATGGCCATTTTTATCCGCTGAATTCTGCTATATGAGCCTTGGTTGTTTCATTCCATTGCTACCATCTCTTTGGTCGATCATATGCTCTCACTTGGTTGTTTATCCTTTCCTGAGGAACCGCAGCGATGAGTGGCTTTGTTAGCCAGCCTCTTGACCATTACATGTTTTGAGCAGTTCCACCATTGCTGGAACCAGTTGCTACCCTTTATACCACTCATTCCTCTAGGACGAGTCGCCTTTAAGCTCTTTTCTGACTCGTAAAATATGAAAATATTGCCGAGTATTTTCCCTTTTTGAATCGTTAAAGAGAATAAAAATGGAGGTCTGCTTTCAGCTCTTTTCCGACCATTTAAAGACGAAAAGATAGCCGAGTCTCCCTCTCAACTCGTTAAAAAGAACGAGAGGCGGTTGTCTTTAAAGCTCTTTTTTCGACCATTTAAAATAAAAAGATTGCCGGGTGTTTGTCGTTTCAAACTCGTTATTGGCTCCAAAACGACGTACTTCCGACCGCTTTTTTTTTTTTTTTTTTTTGGGTTGAAGTCACTATTCACGAAAAGTACTCAATCATACTGGTCGGGCGGTTCTTTCGAGCATTGTTTTATACTTTTTCGGGCTCGCGAGACACAACTTTACGAAAAAGGACCCCCCTGGAGTTTTCTTTTCCGCTGTCTTTTCAGACTCTCTAAACGGGAAAAGATGTCGAGTTCTTCCTTTGTCAGGCTCGTTAAAACTTAATGACATCGGACACCGTCGAAATGACGCCTTCCAAGCATATGCTATCCCCATCAAGCTTGTCCTCCAAAAATAATCGGGGTACCTGCCAGAAATGGTGGGGGAAATGGAACTGCAATAATGGTCGTGTCGGCAGTATGTCGCTCTTGAACATGGCACTAGTCTACATTCGTGTCTGGGTGGGGATTTCTCATCTTGTTTTACACTAGCCTCCGTGGGTTTGGGTTATCTTATTTGACCTCTCATCTGCTCATTGCCTTGTCACCATGACCTCTGCTCATTTGATGTCGGATACTGCCAAATCCGCTGTCGTTCTGCCGATATGTTCAAGAGAAGTTGGCCTCTGCAAGCTTACCACCTCCCTCTGATGTCTCACACAAAATATTTTATCCTTCTCTGTCTCGTGTCGATGATGTGGGAAACATCATGTCCCACCTTCGATCACGGTTACTTCCTGTCGACTTCATCTCATTATCCAGGAAGGTGACCTAGAGACTCCCTTCAGGTGCCTTAGAGCCTGCATGCCTCAATGGCAGGTTCTTCGTGTTCGACACGAGGTTTTCATCATTGGCCTCCGATCGAATGATTCTGCGGGTGTTCGACACCAGCTCATTGATTCACACGCCGCGGATTGTACCTATAAGTACCTTGAGGACCATTGTCATTATCGGTGGTGCCTCTCGTGTCTGTTAACAGTTTTCATTATTGGCTGGTAATCAGACGATGTTCATGCATGTTCGACTCCAGCTCATGTATTCACATGCTTGGACTTGTACTTTGTTCGGGTTGGGATGGAGCGCAAGACCCTGGTTTTTGTCTGTTGCGAACCAGGCTGCGATTTTGTGGATTGTTATTACATGACTCATTGATGGATGGCTGCGCCCATACCTGAGTCTTTGGGATGGCTGCGACCATACCTTCTTATCATCATGGTCTCTTCAGCTGGGTGGCTGCGTCCATACCACAGACCTTCTTCGTATGTCTTTTGGATGGCTGTGCCCATGCCTAGACTACATGTAATCGAGATATCAGTTGTACATACGTGCGGGTTCTTCCCGGTGGTGTTCCAGTTCAACGAGTTTTGTAAAGCATTTCACCCCTCCCACTCTCTCGGGCTTCATGCTTTAGGGGCCATCTGTTACACAGTAATTTGTCACTGTCTCCCTGTCAGTCTCCCTACTGTGTCATGAATTCAAAATAATCATGCTCATGCTCTCTAATGTTGCAAAATGACCCACTTTTCCAAAGTTTTTGCTATTAGCGCGACTTTTGTCAAAATAACCGCGCTGATGGGCGCACCATAACAGACCGAATGCGCTGCCAGTGCGGGAACACACGTGTTTCCCGTGCTGATCGAATTTCATGAGCCAGCGCGTTTGTTATTCATATCTAATCGTGCTGACATGACCTTATTTGTTATTCAACTGCGATGTCAGCGCTCCAGTGCAGTTATGGACCCGCGCTGATCCAGTTTGGGCGAGTTTGTTCTAATAGCCGGCCTTCTAGATGACTCCAGACCTGGTTGTTGGCCTTGTAAATGTCGCCCTCCCTTCTCTGGTATGTTTGTTCTGGCATGTTTGTTTCGTCATTTGAGCCACCTTCCTTGGAGATAAGATCATCCTCCCACCATTCATGGAGACTCCTTCTCCTATTTAAGCCTCTACCATTGCCATGAACAGCTAGTTTTGAGTTTTTGGATAGTTTTGGATAGTGTGGAATTCATAGTGCTTAGAGTGTTGCTGCTAGTAGGTAGTTGGTGTGACAAGTGTGGATTTGCTAGAGGAAGCTTAAGGAGGGTTGTGAGTATTGCTTGTGTGAGAGAGAGCTTTTGGTTTGGGAGATCTACCTCCAAGGGTGAATGCTTAAGAGACTTGCTGGTTGGACCCTCTTGAGAAGGACTCAACGTCAGAACTTTGGTTGTACCTTTCTCTGTTATTGATTAATAATAGATGACTACTGTTATGGTTCCATTCTCATTCGTCTTTGTAATGGTTAATGTGAATTACATCCTTTCTGACTGATGTATAATTGCATTTATTATATTTCACGCTTGTGTTTGTGTTTCTCTTCGTGTGTGCAGGTATCTATCTACGGGGATCGTGGAAGATCGTGACCAGCCAAAGCGAAGGAGCGAGAACGACATCCCTTCATCAAACAATAGCGTTGGAATCCAAGTAGGTGTTCATTGCCTATCTTTTATTTGCAATTAGGAACTTGCATAGTAGCATTGACTGATTGTTGCTAGACCCCTTTTGGGCTAGTAGGGATCGCCTCTATCTGTAGAGGGGATTTACCTCTCCAACACCAGGCATAGTGGGGAAACCAACATAGGTCGTTACATGACCTGAAGAGATGACACTATTACATCATGAGTCTTGATATGACATCACCTAAATAAGATGAACATCAGCAACAACACTTTATGATCTGCTCCATAGTATCTGTCAACAGCAACTAGACCAGCAACTTGTATTAGTGCATGAATCATCAAGGTATGTCCGCATCAACAGAATTTCACATTCTATGTGAGAAACATCATAGCCATCCAGATCTACATGAATCAAGTATCATCAATTGGGAATATCTGCATTAATCAACATATGTATGAAACAATCCTATCATCATATAGATAAGAGCTCATTATCATCATGTCTCCAACAATGCAACTTTGAATAATCATCCCTGTATCCAGCCAACAATCCTCATCCATTTGTGCCAAGAATGAAAGGAATCATAACTGTAATATATGATCTTTATGCATATGACGACAGCATCATATGAGTGACTCAACATCAAGAAGATGTGAATTCAAGCTAAGTGCTTCCCATGCAAGCATCATTAGAGAATCAACCATAAATCTGATCCAAGAACCATGTGAACAACTCATAACCATAGCAAGATGAATCATTTATCCATATAAGTATCATCACCAAGGACTATTAACCATAATGCCAATAATGCATTAAGTCCATATGCTCCCTCTAAACCTGTGCCATCTGTCTGATCATGCATATCAATAAGAAGTATCAAGACATCATCAATATCAAGTTAGAACCAAAACACTTCTAACCATCATATCCACACATCATTATTATTAACTAGAGAAAAACTGATCCTTCTCTTGAATCTGTCCCTACTGCCTTTCTTCAAACAATCATATACACGACTGTGCAGTAACTAACTCGCGTATATATGCAACTTTCCTTTATGGAGTTTGCATATGAGATTCAGGACACTGAAGTTTTGTACTTTCAGCTCCCTCTGATTCTGGTATGTCTGTACATTGTGCAGTGCCGCCTTTTTCTGACTGTACTTCCTTTTTCCTCCATATCTTCAAGCGTGATGATGACATTTTCTCCTTTTGATATGGTGCCCACACTTTGTTCCTGCATTCCTTAGCTATATGTCCAAGCTTGTTACATGCATAACATCTTACATGTTTCATATTCCTCCTGTAACAATTAGCAGCTTTGTGACCAAACATATTGCAAGCAAAGCAATATCCATAAAAGTACCTTGAATGTGATGATCTTTCTGCATAATGGTCTTGAACCCTTCTTCTTCTACATCTAGCTGCAACATGTCCAAGATTATGACATACATAACATTCAACATTATTCATAGGAGGAGTAAAGGATTTTCTTTGAGGAATCTCTTTTCTTGGTTGATGATGAGATTGATCTTTCATTTATTCGTTGATCACTTTAGATTTCTCTTTAGAGTTCCTTGCCTCACCTTGTGAACTAGATTCACCTTCAACAGATTCATGGAAACCAAAACCAGTCTTTATAGCAGGAGACCTTTGACTACTAAGAATATCATCCAAGACTTTAGAACTATCTTGAAATTGTAAAAGCTTATCCTTTTCTTCTAGTTTACCTTTCAAGATATTTACCTCAACCTGAAGTTGTTCTTCCTTTTCAAGAGATTGCTTTTTCAAATCTTCTTCAGCTTTCCTTCCTTCTTCCATTTGTTCCCTTAGTTTGAGAATCTCCTTTTCTTGTTCTTCATTCAGATCCTGCTGCATTTGACGAACTCGGAAGGCACATTCTAGTTGAGATTTTAAGCTGGTGACTTCGTTTTCTTGTTTTGCAATAGCTTGGAGTAGATCTGTATTCTGCTTCTTTGATTCTTCAAGATATCCTTTTAGTGAGAGGATTGTAGCTTCAAGATTTTCATAGTAGCTGGATCTATCTTTGAGTTTCTTGATGGTTGTGCTTCTTTCGTTGACTTATTTTCTTAATGATGTCACATCTTGCTGCAATTTTTGACATTGGTCTTCCTTGTCCTTGAGTAGCTTTCTTACCTTGTTTCCTTCTTCTAGTTGGGCCTTTAGTTTGGTAGCTTCTTCTTTGAAATCACATTCCCTTTTGTTCAATAGATCTTTTTGATCTCTAATTTTGTCTGTCAGCCTTTTAAATTCTACCTCTATTTGATATCTTTCTCGTTCACCCATAAGAGCAAATTCAGTAGTTTCGCTATCACTTTCATCTCTTCCAAAAGGAAAGATAGCTGGAACATCAGAGGATAATATATTCATACTTGATAATGATTCTGAATCTGATTCTGAATCTGAAGAGCTTCTTATACCTAATCCCCAATCGATTCTCCCACTGTCATAGTTCTTCTGAGATGACTTCTTTTTCTTAGGTGCTTTCTTCTTAAGCTTCTTTCCCATTGTTCCACGGATCTCCTTCAAGCGATCAAGCTTCTATCAAAGGACCTGCTCTGATACCAATTGTTGGAAATAATACTGAGAGGGGGGATGAATCAGTATTATCACATTAATAAAACTTTTTCATTTCCATAATCAGATTCATATATGCTACTTCCACAACTTCTTATGATTAAGTTAATTGATCTTCAATGAGTGCATTAGAACATTATCAACCATATTATCAGATAACAGATGCCGTAATAGAGAATAGATCATCACACATAAGGCACACACATGAACACCATGATATAAGGTGGAAACCCCAATGCGGGAGAAAAACCACCTATTGCAAGTCATCTCAATCTTCTTCTTAATAAGAAAATATTTTTACAATATTTGTACTGGTGCAGTCTTATACCAGTACGGGAGCTACAACCCCCTTTGCTCTTGTACTAGCCGATCCATTTACTAGTACGCAGGCTGCTACCTACTACAATGCTCCAAAGATCTCCCTTAGCTTTTGTACTAGCTTAGATACTAGTACATAGGCGCTGGCCTACAATCTTCTCTCCTCCAGGTACTACGTTTCATCAATTTTCAGACTGGATACACTGAAGCACAACACATAATCTGAAAGGCCACTTTTCATCCAATTTTCATACTGGACCCAACAACAACATTGAAGCTCATAATCAAACAACCTTCTGAATCACCCAATCACCAGATCCATACGTATACAATGATATTATGAGAGTTATCAACCAGATCTAGTACATAAAGATAAGTCATTAATCATGTTGTTATCTGAACTCAATACCAGTAACCAAACATCAGTTATGCACCCAAAACCCTGCAGAATAGTCAAAGGCAGTTAAAACAAATTTTAAGCAGGGATCACAACTTCACTGGTATAGATCTGCGGATATCTGTACTACCTCCGCACCTGCGCCTTCTGTGGCGCCGTGACCACCGCACCTGCGCCTTCTGTGACGCCTCCGCATTGCGCCTTCTGTGGCGCCTCCGCACTGCGCCTTCTGTGGCGCCTCCGCACTGCGCCTTCTGTGGCGCCTCCGCACTTCCGCAGCTGCAGCGATCGAGAGATCACCCTTCACAGATTCGCTTTCAACTTCACTTTCATAGATCAAACTTTCAAAACAATAACCCAATATTTCAGATCTTAAGATATTCAATTGCAAGGATGAATTAGCCAAGTGATCTCATTTGCTTTATATAGGCAAGCTTCTTCCTAAAATCATGGATCAATACCATAGATAACCAATACAAGGGGCCCAAAAACATGGGGCTCAATAATACCAAGGACTAACCACCATGGACCAAAGGTAAGTTCTCCAACATATACGCGCTTTTCCTTGTATGAAAGTGCGTACCATGGTCCAAAACCATAGGTTCAAATACCAAGGACTAACTACCATGGACCAAAGGTAAGTTCTCCAACATATACGCGCTTTTCCTCATAGGTTCAAATACCAAGGACTAACTACCATGGACCAAAGGTAAGTTCTCCAACATATACGCGCTTTTCCTTGCATGAAAGTGCGTGAACTTTTTCTCTTCATGAAATAAACTTTTCTCTGCATAAAAGTGCGTGAACTTTTCTCTACATGAAATAAACTTTTCTCTGCATAAAAGTGCGTGAGCTTTTCTCTACATGAAATAAACTTTTCTCTGCATATAAGTGCGTGAACTTTTCTCTACACTATAATTTATTATTTGAGATGAGTGGGTTGCCATCAAGTACAACATATGTATCATAAAGCCATACCAGAATCATAATGCCAACACGTTGGTCCAGATCTTTAGAATGAAATATGTTACTGCGCCTTCCATGCATCTTTGAGCCTGACTGTGTTTACTTTGGTTCTTAATCAACTAGTAAATAAATAGGGTCAAAAGCTAAAATGCATGCTCCTATAAAAATTATTAAAGAATATTTTTTTAACTGAAATACAGTTCAAACAGATATGAATGACCGAATGGAGAAGGGATGGGATGGGATGGCTCATTCAATGTGAGTACCGGTGCAAGTACAAGACCAAAGGATGGCTGACGTATTCCCTTGGGATTTTTGGCCCTAGGGGTGGCGGCACAAATACATCACCCGTCTGAACCATCCAAAACTAATGTTCAACATTGTTAAAATGTAAAATATTTTTGAATTTTTTTGTATGGAAGAAATAATGCTTCAACACCATTTTTATGTCACTTGCAGTGACATAATAACACACGTGTAAACTTTCAAGTACTATTATTTATATAAATACATATGCTAGGGTCAAAAGCTAAAATGCCTGCTTCTATAAAATTATTAAACAATATTTTTTTCACTGAAATTCCGCTCAAATAGATATGAATGACCGAATGGTGAAGGGATGGGATGGGACGACTCATTCAATGTGAGTACTAGTGCAAGTACAAGACCGGAGGATGGCTGACGTATTCCCTTGGGATTTGTGGCCCTAGGGGTAGCAGCGCGAATATGTCACCCATCTGAACCATCCAAAACTAATGTTCAACATTGTTAAAATGTAAAATATTTCTGAATTTTTTTGTATGGAAGAAATAATGCTTCAAAACCATTTTTATGTCACTTGCAGTGACATAATAACATACGTGTAAACTTTCAATTACTATTATTTATATAAATACACATGCTAGGGTTAAAAGCTAAAATGCCAGCTCCTATAAAAATTATTAAATAATATTTTTTTAACTAAAATTCTGTTTAAACAGATATGAAGGACCGAATGACGAAGGGATGGGATGGGATGACTCATTCAATATGAGTATCGGTGCAAGTACAAGACCGGATAGGTGACCTCTCGGGAAGTCCTGGATACCTGGTGCAAACCCTGGAAGTGATGATTGACGATATGTGATTCATTTCACTAGTTTCAATCCCACTTCTTCACCCCTGTGAGCATCACCCGATGCAATGAGTGCTAAGTGGACTATTCAAAAATCACGAGAAATTAGTCAATCACAACTACCTCTCATGCAAATGGTCATATATGAATGACTTTCTTACCGCAATTAAATCCCAAAACATTATATCTATTATTTTACATCTTTACTTTTCTATCTCTATTATTAAAATTGATTTTTCAAAATTAAATATAAATCAATTATTAACCATAATAATTATTTAACATTTTCAAAAAACTTTAATTAAGGTTTAAGAAGTTGGGACAAAATAATCCACAAATACTTGGAGAGGCAGGGACAAATAATAATGTTACAGTGGTATTTATCCAAACACGTAAATGTTATGAAAGCTCCCAAGGGTGGATAATGTTTGCTTCGATTTAGGATTCTTGTTTGCTTTGCGAATGATAGTGACAGCCACTAGTGATTAGTGAGGTGAGTTGACATAAAGAATGTGTACATATTCCGAATTGGGAATCATGTGGAATCATGAGGTTAGGGTGGAATAATGAGATAAGAGGAGCGCCAAATAAGATACCACCTTTTTCCATTGTTACCTTGCAATGCTTGTCCACGTGGCCTCCGTTCATCCCAAGCTTTTTCCATAAGAATGATGTGACCGACTTGAAGGAAAACCAAACCAGAAGACCGAAGTACGATTCAAGCGGTGGGAGGCTACTTCTCCGGAAAGAAATCTCTGTTGTCCAACCTCCGAGATTTAAGCCGTGAGATATCTCCTTTTGCCGCAGATTTAAATAAAAGGCATGCTAATTACACCTACTGAAGCATCGATTTCATCGGTATTCTGCAAATTTTAACTTGTATGTGTGTACAATCGCATTTTTTTTTAAAAACAGAAAACACGCTTTTCATGGATTATAATGAAAGTACAATGTTTCAGAGAAAATATAAATCAGCATATATACATAACCAGAGTTTAGATTCTAGGTAGCTTAATAAAAAAATATCAGTTCAATCTCTGTGTTTGTTCCCATCTCAGCCAAAACAGTAAAGCGAAATACATATAATACAGAGGATGTGTTTGTTCCCCATTTCAGCCAAAACAGTCGAGCGAAATACAAAAAATACAGAAGATGCACATATGTGCGATCCAAGATCCAAATTCAAAACATGTAGACCGACCATGTCAGTCATATTTATCTATCATATCAGAGAAATCGACTCCATCTCAATGATAGTCCTCGATATCCAATACAGTCCTAACAGAGTCAGTCCTATACAAATAACAGAGGAGGCAGATACAAAAAGAAAACAGAGTGTGCATCGGACTCTATTTGGCTGGAGAATGAATGTCTGAGCTTTTCAAATAACTCCGTTCATCCCAAGCTTTTTACACTAGAATCATGCCACCAAATTAAAGCAAAACCAAACCAGGATACCAGAGTTCGATTCAAGCGGTGAGAGACTATTTTCTGGGTAAAGAAATCTCGGTTGTCCGGCTCCCGAGATTCAGGCCGTGAGATATCTCCTTGTGCCACAATTTTACATAAAAGGCATAGTAATTACACGAGTGAAGCATCGATTTCATGGGTATTCTGCAAATTTTAACTTGTGTTCGGAAAATTAGACATTATTTGCCGGGAGAATGAATGCCCGAGCTTTTAAATTCTGTGTTCGTAAAGATTTAAATTCTGCGAATTTTAACATCTATGTTTTAAAATCGGATTTTCTTTGCCTGGAGAGTGAATGTCTGAACTCTTCGAAGGGCTCATTTGCTGGTCATTGCATGAGAGAACTCTGCAAAAGATGCCTTAGCCTGTCATTTCCTGCACTCGAAGTTCCGACTTTATTCGTTAAGGTACCTCGTCTGGAACAAGATTGCAAAGCTTTAAATAACCTCGATGGAGCCAGAAATCTTGGAACCCAATTTATTGTTCAGTCAAAGAACCCAACAGCGCCTGCATGCTGGGGACCGCGTCACGGAAGAATGACGGAATCGAACCCACGACACCGGCGCTGTTGGCCGTGAAATTTACTAAATTCGCAATATCCTTGACGCTATCAAGAATCGACACTATTCGTCCGACCGAAGAACACCTAAAGGATTTCCAGGTGCAGGGATCGAGCCCAGCAATCGCGGCAAGGTAGCACAGCGCGTAACAAACGCGACAAGGTAGCACAGGGCATAACAAGAAGAGGAAAGGCGAAATATCTGGAACTGTATTTGTACAAATGTCACGGTTTTAAGAAATATATGTGTAATTGTTCCTGGACAGATATCACTTTCATATGAAAATAGTAGAAGAAAAAATGAGGTGTACTAATTCAAAGGAAAGGTCTATTGGTTTAAATATAATGTTAAACCAAAGTGGAGGAGATAAACACCTAAAGTGGCCAAATATGAAAGTGGAGGAGATAAACAACTTGGCCAGATATAAAAGTGGAGGAGATAAACAACTAAAGTGAACATGAAATGTGAAATGTGGAGTGATGTGGTAATTGAAATGTCACATTATTTTTTTATCATCATTAAGAGGATATTGTCATAAATGTGAAAAGTGATTATCAAGTAAGGTGATAATCACAACAACCAAGATATAATTAATCCCTAAAAAAGTTTCCAAGTAAAGAAATAAAGAAATCATGAGTCACTTGAATGCCCATAAAGAAGGGAGTTTTCTAAAAATGTGAAATGAAGGTTCGCCATGGTTTGCACAAAAAAATATGTGGAGGGGTTGTGGCCACAACAATGTCAACTCATGGGAAGAAACAATTATCTCTAGTTTCAAAGGTAATGGATTTAATTTTACCAAAATGTTAAAGTGATGAATTCCGTGAAATATCAAAAAATTAAAATGTTTCCCCTGGGCCAGATTAATAAATCAAGTAATAGAAATTCTTAAAAAGATAAGTACAAATAAGAAGTTTTAAAGAAAGTATACATCCATCGATATACATAGTCTCCCTGAGATGACATCACTTCACTACCAGTGAGCCTATTTAGTACCTCAGCCAAGTTTCCTTCGTACAAGCATAACCTCACTGCCAACAAGCTTATTGAGTACCCCAGAGGGTTTGCTTGCACTTCCCACGTTTTCTACCCCTTTTATGTTACCCTTTTGATAAAGATGTTTGTAAGCTATGTTTATGTAGCTGGGTGAATGGGTGGGATGGTACATGAGATTTTTAAAGATAATGGATCCAATGCTTATAAAAATTTGACTCCCTAATCCTTCTCTACAGCTATCATTTCAAATGCTTTTATATAAAGAGGCAGGACAGGTGGGATTCATTGAATTACACTCAGGCCGATTCTTTCTTTGGAAATATGAACCCTATCATTTGGAAAAAATGTTCCTCGAGAGGAAAAGAGTTAATGCGAGAGGACTCGGAATTCAATAACGATGTCCCTTTAAGGTAAATGAAAACCCGTGTAAAAGACTGAGTAAAGATTCCCTTGTATCACCAATTGATGTTAGGCCATTAAGATATCCCTATTTTGTTGTTATGCTCTCCCATAAAAATTTATTAGAAGACAAATAAGTCTACAATCAAAATGAAATAAAACCGCACCAAACTAAAAATCAAAAGAAATTAAAATTGCTTAATAAATTGATATCGTAAATTATTTGTAATCTTACATGTATGTAAACAACTAATGATAAAGATTACAATGAAATTAAAATTGCTTAATGAATTTATATTGTAAACTATTTGTAATCTTACATATATGTAAACAACTAATGATAAGGGTTACAAATGTGCATTGATAACTAACCTAAGAAAAAAACTACTTCCTTTATGGTTGCTAAATAAAAAATTATAACTTTTTTAAAAATAAATTATTCTAAACTAATTATACTCTTATTATATACACTATGTGCAACATTATATTGCAAGAATAAAATAAACTAAGTATGTGCACATTTCTGATGCAGCCACTCCATTAGCTTCATTCCTACAGAAGAAGAAGGAAAAAAAAAGTTGTAGAATGAAGGTGAGTGAAATGTAAACACACCTATTTACATCTATTTTAATGAAAGGAACCAAAAAAAATATTTACAAGAACTTTTCTATTCTAATTATTTTCAAAAGATCCATAAATTTTATCTCGGTATGTACACCAAGATAGGTTAGTAGATTCTTTCTGTAATAAATTTTAGAGGACTTAATGTAATCTATATAACTTTCCTCTAAAGGTTTAGAGGAACTTACTTTTTCACTTGAAGAGTTATAATGACTATGAGATTGAAATAATTATTTTCAAAAGATCCATAAATTTTATCTTGGTACGTACACCAAGATGGGTTAGTAGATTCTTTTTCTAATAAATTTTAGAGGACTTAATGTAATCTATATAACTTTTCTCTAAAGGTTTACCAGAACTTACTTTTCCACTTGAAGAGTTATAATGACTATGAGATTGAAATAATTATTTTCAAAAGATCCATAAATTTTATCTCCGTCTGTACACCAAGATGGGTTAGTAGATTTTTTTCTAATAAATTTTAGAGGACTTAATGTAATCTATATAACTTTCCTCTAAAGGTTTACCAGAACTTACTTTTTCACTTGAAGAGTTATAATGACTATGAGATTGAAAGGAAAAAAATGGTTTCTGTAGGAGAGCTTTTATATGTACATAGTCAGCTGAATAATTAGTACTATGGTTCGAAGAGTAACCATTAAATTTGTCCCTCGGAAGAAGTGACAATACAATTTCATTATAAGAAGCTTCCATAAGATTACCAATGTGAGAGTTTTTGGACACTTGGATATTAGTATCATCAGAAAAATTATTATTAAAATTATGGTTATCCATAGGAATTAGCGAAATAATGAGGGAATGAATTGATTTTAATTTTTTATTCATATTAGAGGCACTCTCATTGGGATATAATTCTATACCATCATCAATAGAGTACTCATTATATATAACTTCTTTCATCAATAGAGTACTCATTATATATAACTTCTTTCTCGAAAGTATCATGATCGATGTGAATTGAGAACATCATTATATATAAAAAAATTCTGGAAAGTATCATTGTTGATGTGAATTGAGAACATCAATGAAAGGATAAGAAAGAGATTCAATGTGGATGTGGATGGGAAAAGTGTTAGAAATATTTTCATCTCGATTAAAAGAAAGAGAATCTAAAAAATTATATTCCTTTACAAGATTTTCATAAATAGATAATGGAAAAGTTTCAATAGAAAGATTAGGGATATCATCACTAGAGTAGACCAATTCAAATTCTTCCAAAGGATTTGTATAACTATGATTTAAAAATTATTAATAGAACTATGATCTAAGGATAAACTATCAGTTGAGGAACTATTTGGTTCATAAACTTTTTCAAAAAAAATAAATATTAGGATTAGATTCTTTAATTGAAACTTGAGATATATTAGCTTTTATTCAACCTTTTGGAGGTTGTTTATAAACATTAGCGGTCATTTCAAGTGTATATTCATATTTCTAGTTAAGGTTAGAAAAATCATTTTCTGAAATATGAAAATAGGTAAAGGTAACTCCTAATGCATGTAAACCTAAAGGACTATTCAATTCATTATTGGGTTCAATAATATCAGAAGAAGAATCAACTAATGAATTTGAACCCTCTTGTTCAATTATATTTGATGAACTATCTTTACGAGAAGAATGTTGAAAAATGCACCAAGAAAGTCTCAATTTGACTTTTCCTTGGTCAAATTGAGAAAATTCGAATTTAAACATGAGCAGATAACTTGGATGTAGTTAACTTTTGTGACATGGATATTTTCGCTCAGTTAGCTAAGTAAATTCAAGTTACATGGCTTGGAGTTTAGAAAGTATGTGTGATTTCTAACTTGTAGCAATCAAGGTCAATTATTTCAAGTTGTTTTCAATTAAACTAGTTCTAAAGTTTGTTGATAGAACTAGTGGAAGGTCAATTTTGCAGTGAGACAACAATCTAACTCAGTTATTATCTAGTTATTTGATTAATCTGCCAGAAATAGCTAGTACATGCAAAGATTTCGATTTCCTCAGTTGTGGTGGATATTCAAAGGCAGTGCAACATTAGTTGTAGACTTGTATTGAGTGTACAGGTCATGCATGCAGTCAGATCATCAACCATTGGAATTGCACAATAAATTGGAGGTAAATTACTAAATAATAGGGGCCTAATTCCTCAGGATTTTCACAAGGAAATATGGGCTCAAGAAGAGGAAAATTTTTATTAAGTCTCAATTAGACCTTCTCAGTGAGCAGAGAGATAGGCTATTCACTTACAGGTTGTGCTCAAAGAGATCAAGCAATTGCAATGCATATCTATTCATCAAATTAATGCAAACAAGCATAAGGGGTTTTTAGCAATTTCTTTCCCCTAGAAAACTATTGTGTGATTTCTCATTGCATGTTTGTAATTGATGTTCTAAATTGTGAATTGAATTCCACAAAGCAATAGAGTAGGATTATGTCTCTTGAATTAGGGTAAAATTTCATGAGAAGTTGTAATTTTACATCATAATTTATACATGGTATTAGAGAAATATTCACATTAGAACACGAATTTCAAATTTGTTTCTCAGGGTGATCAAATTTGTAGTTCATTGTAGCAAGATCTCTACAGCGTTAGGAAGTTGACCTGAAAGAGGATGAGACTAGAGTATGCCTTGGAAGGTGACTCTAATTTCATTGCATGGAAGCATCACAAGGATGCAATGTTGAATAACAACAGATTGTTGGAATATGTCAAGACAAACATTCCAAAACCTGGATCAACTAATGCCCAGAACGTAGCTTAGTGGAAGAAAAATGTAGCCAAGGTGAGAAGAATAATCTTGAAGGGAGTGCAAGACCACATTGTCTCAAATCTCCATGTGGAAGAAACTTCTTTCACAATGTGGAAAGCACTGATAGAGCTATTCGAGAATAATAGTGAGCATAGGAAACTGGAACTCAAGGATAAACTTTGAAATATAAAGATGTAGAAGATTGACACTATTGTGTAGTATTTGAGCAGATTTACACAAGTTCGTGATGAACTTGATGGGATTTTTGTAAATGTTGCAGAAGATGACTTGGTAAGCCTAGATATTCGAGGCCTTCCCAAAAGGTGACATAGCTACCAGGACTTGATTAACAAGAGGGAGAAATAACTGAATTGGGAATGCTTATGGTCTGATTCGGTACAAGAGGAGATCAGGCATAATAATAGAGATGGAATAACATCCACAGAAGTGGAAGAGGATTTTTTTATAGTTGGAAAAGGATTGAAGGCCAAGGAACATAATTCCTAATGTGAGATTGAATCTAGCCAAGGGGGAATAAGAAATACTTATCCAAAATAAAAATATTCAATTATCATGAATTTGAGCACTATGCTATAAAGTGTCCACACAAAAAGTCTAGAAAGAAGGAGCCTGGAGTAGGAGCAATAGGTGAAGCTTTGGCTTCACATTTCAAGCTTGACTTCATCCTTATCACATTCATGGCTAACACAATGATGGGGAGCGTGCAGTACTTAGACTCTCATGCCTTGTTCCACATGACAAGGTATAGAGAGTTTTTCAGTGACTTGGAGGAGAAATATCTCAAGATGCAAATTGAATTTGGGGATAATGAAAGGTACAATGCTACCAAGATTGGTATAGTAACCTTTAAGAGGGAGTCAAGATCTCATCTTCGACTCAAAGATGTCATGCTTATTCCAGGCCTAAAGAAAAATCTCATCTTTGTAGAAATTTTGTAAGATTGTGGTTATGATATGATCATTGGCAAAGGGAAAGCATTCCTCAGACACATAGCCACTAGATAGGTGAAGCAATTAGGGTTCGAGTGAAGAACCTATATTGAATTGAGGTAGAAGATGAAACCTTGAGGAGCAAGGCATATTAGAGATAGGTTGGTTGAGAGCGAGAAAAATAAACCTCTTAAAATGGATCCTTAAGAGGAGCCTCGGGAAGTTGTGGAGAATCCATAAATGGAGGGGAAGAGATGTGGCAAAGTGGAGGCATCCACTCAAGCAGAGACCTCCAGTAGAGGAAGATTTCGAGCCAAGTGGGTAGAGAGAGAAACTGCATCTATACGTACAAGTGTGACGTGGAGTTATGTAGATCCCTAGCCCCATAATTGCAAAGAATTGGGTAGGGTCCATTGATGTGTTCTCCTCATTGATCATTACCTTACTATAGTGGCCCACATTATTCAATAGTAGGAGGATCAGTGTCCATCAAATATTGAGGAGTGCAAAGGAGTGTTGAAAACAGAGAAGGAAGCATTGTAGCACAGTTAGCATAAACACAATTTTCCCAGTAGATAGTTGTACACTGTTGATTCAGTGTTTTTTTTTATTCTTCTCAGTTGTAGATGTTGTAGTAGCAACAACAACAGTGAGAGGTGTTTCTATAATATATTCCACGGGTGCAAGATAGGGGTGGTTGATAATCCCTTTCTTGTTGATAAGGAGTGTTGAAAAATGCAGCAAGAAAGTCTCAATTTGACTTTGTCTTGGTCAAATTGATAAAATTCGAATTTTCACATCAACAAACAACTTGGATATAATTAACTTGTGTGACATGGAACTTGTCACTCAGTTAGCTCAGTTAATTTGAGTTATAGGGTTTGGAGTTTAGTTAAGCATGTGTGATTGCTAAGCTGTAGCAATCAAGGTCAATTATTTCAAGTTGTTTTCAACTAAACTAGTTTTAATTGTTGATAAAACCAGTGGAAGGCCAGTTATGTAGTGATACAACAGTCTAACTTAGTGATCATTCGATTAACTGATCAATGATCCCAAAATAGCTAGTGTTTGCAAAGAATTCAAGTTCCCTTGCTGTGGTGGAGATTCTAAGGTAGTGTAACATTAGTTGTAGACTAATATTGACTATAAAGGTGTTGCATGAGGTCAGATGATCAACCTTGGGAATATCACAATCAATTGGAGGTAAATTCCTAAATAATAGGGGCCTAATTCCTCAAGATTTGCACAAGGAAATTGGGGCTCAAGAAGAGGCAAACATCGACTAAGTCTGGGCCAGAGCTTCTCAATGACAAGAGAGATAGGTTATTCACTTGCAATTTGTGCTTAGAGTTAGAAAGCAATTGTAATACATATTTATTCATCAGATTAATGCAAGTAGGCATAAGGGGTTTTTAGTAGTTTCTTTCCCCTAGAAAAATATTGTGTGATTTCTCATTAAGTGTTTTTGATTGATGCTCTGAATTGTGAATTTAATTCAGTGGAGAAGTAGAGTAGGATTGTGTCTCTTGATTTAGATTAAAATTTCATGAGCAGTCGCAATTCTACACCATAATTTCTACAAAGAATGAACAAGGAAACAAAAACAATCTACTAATTGTTTAGCTAAATGAAATTCCTTGAAATGAAATCTGAAATAACGTAATTTAAATCTATTATAAAATTCTTGAATTGATTCTCCTTTATGCATTGAAATATTTACTATTTCCAACCATAAATGTTGATAGTTATAATTTTGATGAGGTTTAAGAAAAGCAAAAATAAATTATGTCCAAGGATCATTATGGTATGTTCTATGCTTTCAACAATTACTTCAATGTCTTATTCAGCCAATAACAACTTTACTTCATATTCCAATAACAATGACATTAAAACTTCAATATAATTCACTTTAGATAACCATTGATAGTAATTGTAGATAGAACATCAACAATAATTACAAGAAGATATGAGATGATAAGTGAATTGTGTAAAATGAAAAGTTTCAAATTTATTTTATACTCAAGATACCCAAGAGACATGTTTGTTTGTAAATTAGATCACTTATCTTTGTAAATTAAATTACAGTGAGTTTACATATTTATATTTATACCCATGTTAAAGTGTTGAAGAACTCATAAATAATTGTGGGAAGTAACTCTTCGTAAGTATATTTATTTACACATTGATAACAATATCCACCTGGACCTCCAGACTCGCCCTAGCCGCCACTCTGCTCCTCCTCTGTGTCTGTCGCCTTTGGTTCGGCCCTTGGGGTGCTTGGTGTTTACCGTAGGCCTTCTGTGGGCTCTTCCCCCTGCGAGGCGCTCCCCTGCGCGGTGGTCTCCCTGCGCGGTGATTTGCCTCCGTTTCTATAGATTTGCTGGGGCTCCCTATCTCTCTATTTGTTGCTTCTGAGATGGCTTGTGGTGTTTGATCAAGACCACTGATATGTGGTCGCTGCTTCAATGGATCCGCCCCCCCCCCCTTCTGATGCAGAAGCCTTTCTTAAGCTCCTGGAATCCCTGCCGAAGAAGAAAGTTTCAGAGGCTGCGAAGTTCGTGAAACATTTGGACGACATTTCGGAGATCTCGCTTCCCCTTGAGGGTCTGATCAAGGTCGCCCTTTCGCTGGCTGAGAGAGATTTGGTTGGCCAGTTCACGGGCCTCTGGCCCTCCCCCAAATCCACAGAGAGCTGGATTGCTAGAAACTAGGCTCCGTTGATTAAAAATGGTGTCACCTCGTATTTTCTAGGGAAGGGATTCTTCATGTTTGAATTTTCTGATAAAGAGGATAAGGATCTGATATTCCGCAACGACCCCTATTTCATGTGTCCTCAGGGGTTGTATCTTGGACGCCTGATTTTGATCCTTCAGTTGACGTTTCCACAGCCGTTCCTATGTGGGTTAGGCTGCCCAATCTGCCTGTGCATTGTTGGAATTGGAAATCCCTAAAGCATATCGGTAACACCTTTGGCAAATTCATCGACCGTGCAAATAACAAGGACCAATTCAAATGTGCTAGAATCTACGTTGAAGTTGATCTGGAAGTTGGTTTGCTTGAGGAAGTAAAGATCAGGGTTAAAAGCTGGTCTCATGTTCAGAAGCTGGACTATGAGCAGCTTCCGTTCAAGTGCAGGAAATGCCAGGTTTATGGCCACTTTGCTCGGAACTGTCCAAAGAATATTGAAATGGAGAAAGGTAAGGACAAAGGTTGGACCCAGGTTAAAAGATCCAAAAATGCCCACAAAGCCAACCGAATAGGTAATACAAATGGCAATGGCCCTCAGGTTGCCCCTAGAAACAAAAGCCCTATCATGGAAGAGCAAGAAAACAATTATGCTCTGTTAAGCCTAGCTATGGAAGGCTCCCTAGAACCAGAGATGCAGAAAGAAGGACCGATCCCCAAGGAGCCCCCCACGGGACCAATACAGGTGGAAAGTAATGAAGACAGGCCAAAAGAGACCCTCATTGTAGAGACAGAGGATGTGCAAAGTTCGGAGGAATCAGAAGAAGAAGGCGAAATAGGAGCTTCGCAAACCTCGGCCAGAAGATCACTGAGAGGTCGAAAATCTGCGCGGGAAAAAAGAGAACAAGAGACCTACACAGACAAGCTTCAGGGAAGTCAACCAACCCTCGAGAAGCTCTTGGCAAATACTCCGAAGAAGAACATAAATCAGTCTCAGAGCTCTAGGGGAGCTCACCACTCAAAATGTAAGTGATGAAGATCATCTCCTGGAATTGCAGGGGTATGGGGAGCAGAATAAAAGAAGAAGCCATAAGAAGCTTGATAAGAACAGAATCCCCCGATCTACTCCTTATCCAGAAGACTAAAATGGAGGATCATGCCTTCCTCCATATCGGCAAGAAGTTGTGGAAGCAAAGAGAAGGACAAGTAGTCTCAGCTCGAGGTGCTTATGGCGGGCTGGGAACTATTTGGAATGCAAACAAATCTATAAATATAAGAGAAGTTAAAAACACCCATTGGTTGTACTAAAAAATTCAACACGTAGAAACAGATACGATACTCTCCCTCTTCAACATGTATGCTCCTGTCAGCACAACAGAGAAAAAGAACTGTTGGGACTCCATTAGGAATCTGGCAGACTCTGAAGAATTAGCTAATATTATAATAGCAGGGGATCTTAACCTTATATTATCATTGTCAGAAAAACATGGAGGAAGCACTGTCAGGGACCCGACGTGGGAATGGGTTGAGGATTTTCTTCTAGACTGGGATATGATTGATATCAAGCCTTCGTATGGGAAGTACACATGGACAAACAAAAGAATCGGCCCAGGTCACATTGCTGCAAGGTTAGACAGATTCCTCGTTCAAAGCTCTTTTCTTCTTCTTGGTCTAGAATCTAGAATGCATATTCTTCCTTGCAGTGTTTCCGATCATCGCCCCATTAAACTTGATCTGTTGGCTCATTTTGATCAAGGTCCCATTCCTTTTAAATTCAATTCTCATTGGGTCAAGGAGCAGTCTTCCTTGCCTATGATAAAAGAAATCTGGAAGCTCCCTGTCAAAGGCTAAGCCTTCTTTGTTTGGGAGGAGAAACTTAGGAGAGTCAAAGCTGCTCTAAAGTCCTGGGTAAAATCCTTACCAAATACTGCTGTGGAAAGGAAAATGATTCAGGAGCATCTCGAATTGCATCATCTAGTTTCTGAAAACCCTGAGATCACTAAAGAATTACTTGACAAGGATGCTAACCTTCAGCGCATGCTCCTCAAGGCTAGCTTGGCAGAGGAAGAGTATTGGAGACTGAAATCCCGCAGTCTTTGGCTCAAGGCAGGAGATAGAAACTCTTCCTTCTTCCATAATCAAGCTCAGGCCCGAAAATGTCTCAACTCCATCTCTGAAATTAAAGTAGAGACCACCATCCATAGAGAAATCAGATGCATAAAGAACGCTGCCTTCACTCACTTCAAAAATATCTACAGTGAAGAAGAGGCCTTGGATCATGTTTCTTCCCTTGTGAATGAGGTGCCCTCCCTGATAACCGAAAGAAATAATCAATTCTTGGAGGCTGAGATCTATAACAATGAAATAAAAACCTCTCTCTTCGCTATGGAACCGGATAAGGCCCCGTGCCCTGACGGTTTCACTGCCGGATTCATTCAGTCCTGTTGGCAGATTGTGGAGAAAGACCTATGCAGAATGATTCGGAAAACTCAAGAGTGTCAGAAAATTGGGGAAATCACTAACTCGGCCTTCCTGGCCCTCATTCCCAAGGAGAAAGGCACCAACACCTTCAGCCGGTTTCGTCCTATATCCCTTTGTAATATAGGCTATAAGCTGATCATGAAAGTTATTGCCAACAAATTAAAAATCATTCTTCCGGACATCATTCCTATGAACCAGGGAGGATTTATTCAGGGAAGATAGATCGTGGACAACTTTGTCCTGGTCTAAGAGGCGATTCACTCTAGTTTGGTTCACAAAGAGAAAGGTATGGTTGTCAAGCTAGATCTTGAAAGGGCCTTTGATAGAGTGAGACATAGTTTTCTTTTGGATGTCCTGTGCAAATTCGGGTTTGGATCCAAATTTATCAACTGGATTAAGGCCTGTATCAGCGAGCCTTGGATAGCCCCTCTCGTGAATGGGAGGGCCTCAAATTTCTTCAAAGCTTCTCGTGGTTTGAGGCAAGGGTGTCCTCTATCCCCTCTGCTCTTTGTCCTTCAAGCTTCCGTCCTCAGCTTCCTATTGAACAAAAAGCAATAGGACCAAGAACTAATGGGCCTGAACATTGCGAGAGGTGTTAATAACATAAATCATGCACTATTCGCAGATGATTCCCTCTTGCTGGGCACTGCCTCTGTGTCCTCAGCTAAAAGTTTCAAAGAAGTGGTTGATGACTATTGTGAAGATTCAGGAAGCATCCTGAATAAAGGCAAATGCCATATCTACTGCTGGAATACCCCTGCCTCCACATTACAAGCCATTTCCAGTTGCTTCGGTTTCGCGGCATCCTCATCATGGTCCTCCTTCAAGTATTTGGGTCTCCCTATTTTTCAAAAATGTGCTGTCAACAGAGATTGGTTGCCCTTGCTGGAAAAGTTAGAGTCTAAGATCCATTCTTGGGGATTTAACTGGCTTAATCTGGCAGGTAAGTCAGTTCTTATAAAAGCTGTCCTTAACAACCTCTCCATATATCAATTTGCTGTGATGTTGGCTCTTGTTAGAATCACGAAGAAAGCGGAGGAGCATATTAGAAAATTCTTTTGGAAAGGCGGGAAAGCTAACGAAAAGAAAATCCCTTTATTAAGCTCGACTAAAATCTCCATGCCCAGATTGGAAGGCAGTCTGAATTTCAAGAATAATTGCACGCAAAACATTACGTTGGGAGCAAAACTGATCTGGAGGATTATTGCCCCAAATCTGGGGTGGGCTCAGCTCGCCTTATGGAAAAAATTCTTTCGTGGGCAGAGGAAAAGGTGTCTAGACCACCCCAGACCAAACTTTTGCTCGCTAATTCAAAAGCTCTGTGCAAAATCCTCCTCCCTCATCAACGACCATGCCCATTGGATCCCTGGTAATGGCAAGCAATTTTTTTTTTCCACTGGACAAATCAGTAATTTTCATTAAGATTAGAAAATTACATATAGTAGATGCCATTGGCATTGCTGCTGTATTACATATGCTGTAACAAAACTTGTCCTGCTAAACAGGAGCTAAAATCAATCAAATAGACAATCTAGATTTTCCTACCCTTCTTTTTTTCCACTTTCGGCCAACCTTCATTGTTAGGCGGGGCTGTTACAATAATCATTTGTGTTTCATTTGTGGCAGCCATGTTGTCCTTTTCAGAATCTGTGCTTGTTGGCGAGTATGCTCGTTTGCTGCCTCCAATCTCCTGTCTGGTATTCTCATATTGCTGCTGTGGGTTACCTGCATTTGTGTCTATTGCTCCTTCGATCATATATTCATTATTTTGTATGTGGTGAGGATAACTTGCATTGCTGATTTCTGGGTTGTTCTTTTCGTCTTCATCTTCTTGTAGATTGCTGGTGGCTTCCGCATTCCTTTCCTCTTCTTTATCCTCTTCTACATCCTCTGCCCAAGTGGCTGAAAAGTGCCATCCTTTCGGTTTTGGTGGTTGTCTCCTTTTTCTATCTTTTTTGTTTTGTGGACATGTGCTCTGTAGATGACCTGTTTGTCGACATATGCAGCAGCGAAAGGCGGTGTTTTCATAATCCAGAGGTTGTGCCCATTGTTTCCCATTATGTATTAGGATAATGTGCTCTGGTAGGCCTTGACTGAGGTCTACCTCCACACATATCCTGGCAAATGTGTAGATATCCTTGGATAGGCGCTCATGATCTGCTTTTAAAAAGGATCCCAGGGTATTGCCTATTCCTTCCAGTACTTTATAGTGCCAAAAGTGTATAGGAAGATTAAACAATTTTACCCAAACTGGCATTTTGGTGACCACCATGCTGTTTGGATCGAAATCCGGGAACCAAGATTTCACGAAAAGGCCAGCGTTTCCCCAAAACCATGGTCCTTCGTTCAAAGCATATTCTTTGTCCTTTATGGTGTCAAATTTGACAATAAAGAATCCTTTTGAACAGAGATGGATATCACAGTTTTCTGTCCATATGGAGTAGATCCATTGGCGAAGGGCTTCCGGTTTGGGCCAAAATCCATTGAACCTACATATCACTGCTTTTGTTAAATAATCAGTTTGTATTTCATTTACCTCTGGTATGGAGATTGCTAGTGCAGGGTTCTGTGTTGTCTGCTCAACAATGTATGCCCCTGGTGCTGTAGCTTGCTGTTCTGGTTTCTTTTGTGGTTCCATCTTCCCTTTGACTGCATCTTTGAAGGAGACAGGTCCTTTTGAACTTGAGCCGGGGCAGCCTCCGCGCAATCTTGAGCTGAGACAGATGGTAGAGTCTTTTGCTATACCATATTCCATTAGTTTGAACCCCTCCTGTATTACCTTGCCTGCGTGGATGAGGAGTTGTTTGTATGGTGGGATTCCAGTCTTTTCATGTATCCTCTGTTTGAGGATTTCTGTTGCCTCCCATGTCCCTATTTCGATGCATATTGTGCTCCCTCCCATAGATTTAATAAAGAGAGAGCTTTTTTTATCTTTACTCGTCTTTTCTGGTGAGTGTGTTTCCAGATCTGACCTGCATAGAGGTAGATCTGCTCTACAGAGGTCTAGATCTGACAGCCTATTACCCGATCTGTTACTAAGTACTGTAGATCTATGTGCTGCTTCACCTGAGTATCGGTCTTCTGCTGCATAATCGTTTTCTGGATCTGGCTGGGGCCAAGTTATTGCCCTCACCTCCGCTTTATCCGGCTCTGTTATCTGCGTCAGCTTCTCAGTCTTCATGAAGGCGGCGTGAACCGAGCAAGCTTCCCACCATCCGATCCGTGTGCATTTCGGCAATATAGCCGATCTATTTGTGCCGATTGGGGGTTTACCACCAATTTCCGTCTCCCGTAACAGATCCGGCCGGATCCGAGCCTCCTTGCTGCGTTTGAACCTTATCTCCTGCGAATATATTGCAACCCTTGCTCTCGGCGGCGCAGAGAAAGCCCGTGCTGGTCTTGCAGCTCCAAGATGTTGGCTTATGGGCGCATCAAGGGTTTTACAGATGCGATTTGGGCGTATAACCATCTCTAATGCAGGGATCGAAACCCCTTCCGCCTCCGCCTCGGGTCTGTGCCCTTGTTTGTACGCAGGAGCCATCGGCGATCGAGCTAACCAGCAGGTCCCGGGGACGAATCCGAAAAAGCTCAGGCCGCTCCGCTCCGTTTGATTTCTCGCCCCCCAATTGTCACTTGGTTGAATTTATTTTTACTGGCAAGCAAATTAGAATTTGGGAGGATCATATAATGGGCTGCGACCCTCTGTCTGATGATCGCTCCCTGTCAATGCTAAAAGATTGGATGTACATATCAGGGTTCATTACTCTGTGGGATATATCTAATTGGGAGAATGGACACTGGCACAACTGGATTAACTTTGAGGTGCCCCAGTTCCTATCCAATGAATTGGCAATCTTCTCAGATTTCTTAAATGGCAAGGCTCCTTTGAACAACAGAAAGTCATATACCCATGGTTGGGGCTCGTTGCCTGGGCGCTACTCCCTCTCTCAGGGATACAGGTAGATCTTAGCGCATCCCCACGTTCCTTCAGATCCGAAACCATGGAAAGGAGTTTGGTTCCAGTCTTCGCTTCCAAAAATCGACTGTTTTTGTTGGCTCCTTTGTCACCACCTAATTTTGACGGAGGATAGATTACATAAAAGAGGTTATCATGGCCCCTCTCGATGCTCCTTGTGCGGTGAAAACTCAGAATCTGCTGCGCATCTGATACTGAATTGCAATTTTGTGGCCGATCTCTGGAATGCGGCCTTAGGCCCTTGGAGGGTGGATATCATTCTCGACAACAATATTCCCGATCTGTTCTCGAACTGGATGTGGTCGTATCCTGGAGGCTCTCCTCAGAATGCCCATCTCAAAGCTGCCTGGTGTATTCTTCCCAAATTAATCTGTTGGCACACCTGGCTGGAAAGAAATCAGAGGATTTTTCAGAGATAAGAAGAGAGACCACAAGATTGTCTAGGTTAAAATCAAAACTTAGTTAAAGGAATGTGTCGGTGAACAGCTTGACGGGGCAGGCCTGAGAGACCATGATGCAGCTTGGAGTGATTCCCTGGATCTCTGTTTCATTGAAATTGTCAGGCCTCCCGCTCCCCTTAAAGACTGGCAAATTCAACTTAATGCTTCAGATTTCTTGGCTCTTTGCTCAAAGCAGGAGCATATTATTCTCTTCTTTGATGGGGTAGCCAGAGACAATCGGGGTAGTTCCAGAGTTGGTGGAGTTGTTAAGAGAGCGGATGGCAGAACTGTTCTTAGATTTGCCTGGGGAGTGGGATTCAACACCAACATCCAAGCTGAAGCCATGGCCCTTCTCCAAGGTCTGAAGCAACTTAAATCTCTTGGAATCAACGATGCAATAGTGATGGGAGACTCTCAGACTATCATAAAAACTATTATAGACAGCTCTGCCCCTTCAGATCTAAGGCTGTCTAGATTGATTAACAGAACAAGAATCCTATCAAATTCCTTTCAAAGCTTGAAATTCTATCATGTCAAGAGAGACAACAACAAAGATGCTGACGTTGAAGCTAATAAAGCTTCTCTTCTCCCCCTCGGAGTCATTCTTAGAGATGGAGAAGAAGGTTGGGATCCCATTCCTTAACTAACTGGTGAATATGTTTTACTGTATTTTACTGGAGCATATTGTTTGCATTTTTAAAGTGGGAAAGATAGAGGCGGTTGCCCGAAAAATAGCTTGTAAAAATCTCTGGCGTAGCATAGAAAAAGAGACTTCGGTCCTGGACATGGAGTTTTATGGATTTTGGTCTGCATATTGTAATCATATTTGCGACATTTTGGCCAGAAATTAATATATCACTCTACCCGTTTCTGTTAAAAAAAAAGTATATTTATTTACATATTTTTCCTTATCCCATATTTTATGCAAATATTTGTTTAAATTATGGTGGGTAGTAACTTATGGTAAATATGTTATTTACGCAAGTATGAGTTGTTTCCAAGGAATGGTAATGTTCTTAGAGACATGACTCTTCAACACTAATTACTAGCAATTTCCCCTAAAAGTGCAAAGATACACCGAAGGAATATAACATGTCTATCATGTTACTCCAAAAATTTTGCAACAGAGGAAAGATAATAACCTAAAGGGTGGAGGATGGAGGGGAGAAAATGTGTTAAGGCTTGCAACAGTCTCACACTTATGTTGATGTCTGCTTGACATATGTTGCTCGAACCACTGTTTTTGGCTAAATCATTTTTTTCTAATCATATCACTATGTCAAAATATTATATACATATTATATCCAAGCTATTACATGCAGGGTAATGAGAAGAAACCTTACCACAGGTCTTAGTCAGCACTGACGCACAAAAAATGTAATTACACATAGGAAATGACTAAAGTCAGTTTGTGTTTATAATGGGATTAAATAAAGAACGTCTTTCACTCGAGTGACCTACAAATTCCAAAATATTCTACAATCAACATAAAGAAGGGGGTTTGTTTTAGAATTATAGATATCTCCTTTTAAAAAATTTAAATTAATTCGGAGAAATTTTCCTGGAGCCATTAATTCTAGTTTAAAATTTAAATTTAAATTTTTTTTAGCAGAGATTTATTGGAATTGCAAATTTATGTGGTGTAGTTTACACAATCCAAGTTTCCAAGTAAAATTTCAAGGCATTGTATCCATTTATGCATTCAAAAGTATAGTTTTAAAAATTAAAAGCTACACATGCTATATGGATATATAGAACCAATACATATCCAATTTGAAGATGATTAAATCTCTTGAGGTGCATACTTTTTTTCAAGTTTTGCACTCTAAAATAGGTTCACATATCAAGAGAATGGATCCTACGCTTGGTAAATCTGTGGTTAAAATGGATATAAACCAAAAGGTTGTTCTTTAAATCTTCTACCTTTTAGTTTTTATTTTTTTTAATAATTGTATTTATTAAATTTACATAATTTTAATGTTATAAGTGAGTTGAATTTATTTATACAAAAAAAAAAAACAAAAAATTACAATTTGGCTAAATAATAGGACATGTTTTTAAATTAAATTTATTTATAATTAAAAATATATTTAAAACAATAGGAAATCACAATTTATGGATAATTTCCACAAGCGTAATTGGAATAAGTAGCTAGAGAGAAAGAAAAAATACTATATTAAAGAGTTTAATCACAATCATAATCATCAACAAAAATAATACATAGGGGCCAATATTTCTTGGAGAGATGAAATTTGTATTTCTTAGCTAAAGACTAATTGTCATGAACTCTGTTGTCAAACAAGGCACTCGAAAAGGCCAAAAGAACTGTGGGAGGAAAGTGTATGTATTTTTTCCTCTTCCAGAAAAGTGGAAATAGAAAAAAAATTCATTTTAGAATGTGAGGCCTTCAAAAACAACAGGGAAAGTTATGCAGATATTTTGGCACCTATCTCTTGGGGTAATCTATTCAGCGGGTTGTTTGTCAAGAAGTTGGGAGTATTTATTGTGATCCTTCATAGGAAAAGGGTCGAATATAAGAACCAAATGGAGAAGAAATCTATCGCATAGGCTATCTTTAGCATTGTGGACATTGAGAAATGGTTGTTATCACCAAACAATTGATCATCTATCCTAATTTACTAGAGGGATCAAAGTACACCATGTAAAGCCAGTTGTACCATAGTAAAATTGCTTTCACTGTGAGAAATTAATTAATAAACCACCTTTGTTAGGTAATTTATATGTTAAATATTTGTCTTATATTTCATGTCATGCAGCTACTAGACATATTTCTCATTAGATGCAGATTCATTTCAATCAAGTTATTGATGGAAAATGTCATATAAGATTCATTTCGATCAAGTTATCGATGGATAATGCCTGTATTGATGTGGGAATTAAGTCTTTAAAAAACGCTCCATGTATCTTAGCATTCCATAAACATTTCCTTTGTCTCATTTCTCTCTAAATCCATATATATATATAATTCTTAAAGTTTAAGCTCTGTATGATGGATTTCTCCTCTGTTGTCTTCTACCATTACATCTGTCTTAACAATTTATTTGTTGCAAGCTCTCAATCTGATTTGGCCACCATTGACCGAGGATTATTTCATGCGTATTCCTGCGTGTAAGTTGGTTCATAAATTGTATCTTTATGAATGGTTCTGAATCAATCCTATTTGAATTAGTTGTGACAAATTATGGTGCTACAAGTCCTTAAGACAAATTTGACAACACTAATTAAGATGTCCTGGGCACTATTCTCCAATCAACCCAAAGGATGTCTATAGAAGTGACAACTTTCTAGCGCCAGTGTCGGGGAACGGATCAGAGAAATTTTCCCCTGGGTATGACATTCATACACTCTTTGATAAGGTGAGCAAAGATGTGTGGGTTGTAGATTTATCACCTTCGAGACTCCACTATGAAATCATAAGTTCATCACCCTGGCTTTTAAGAGACCCCATACCTGCTTAGATACCTCTCAACAAAGAATTTCATCTTTATTTGACCCAGAAAGACTAATATCTAGAAGGATTTGGAATTAAAAAGTCCCCAATACTGATGCTACTATCTCTTCATTTCCATAAACATCCTCATCCAACTCAGAGAATGCCATAATTCATTGCTCCGGTTTTCCTCCTAGAGTACTAGTATATGCTTCAGAAAGTGGTCATATAATTATCACTGCTCCCTAGAGGTCAAGGAAGAAGAAGTTTCAGTCAAAACCCCTTCTCTCTCATTTCCTCCCCTCCCTGAAGTTGAGGAAGTAAAATATATCCTCCAGAGCAACCCTACCCACAGTGTGAACAATTTCTCATTCCATGGTCATTCAATTGTCTCGCAATTGGTCATAGCTCAAAGACCCCTAGTAAATCAAGAACCACCACCTCTGCTCCAAATGGTTGTCCCAGGTTTCCTGTTAAACAAATATGCTCCCTTAGACCTGCCTCAACCTTTAAATGCTATGCCATGCGACTATATCAAGCTCTTCCCTGGGTTTAATGAAGAAGATGACACATCAACGTAGAGAGACATAGAAGTTTTATGTGCCTTTGCAGAAAATTTGAATGTCGAGCACCAGGATGTAGTGTTGAGACTATTCATCTAATATTAATATGGGGAAGCCAGGAAATGGTTCAAATCCTTGTTGAATGCTTCCATTAACACTTGGAAAGAAATGGAGAATTATCTTATGCAGAAATGGGGAGAGAAGAGAGATCATGGATACATTCTTACTCAGTTCAATGCTATGAAGAAGAAATCTAATGAGTATATGTAGGATTTTATAAAAAAGGTTTAATAAATTGTACAACAGTCTACCTGTTGATATTAAACCTCCATAGGCCACTGCCCAAGTAGTTTTTGTTGGGGCCTTTGAATCAGAGTTCAGCTTCACACTCAGAGGGAGGAAGTCCCATACCTTGGACCAAATTCAAATTGATGCTCTCGAGGTAGAAGCAAATTTTACATCAACAAGAAAGTCAATAAGCATAACTGACCTTAGAGAGAAGAAAAAGGGGAAAGAGGAGGCAACTTCCTCAAGTCATGGAAGAGAATTCCAAGGACAAAAGATCAAGGAGATGGAAAGGTTAATAAAGAAAAGATGAAATAAATTGATAAAACTGGAGCTAGAAAATAAAAACCTTCCACGACAGAACTACCAGGCTACTTATCGAGGTTTCAATCCCCAATACTGAAGGCCTCCCCTACAAATATTAGAAAGGGAGAGGAAAGAACAGAAAGACCACATTCATCCTCCATTATATATAGAAAATGATTGGGAGGAGCAGATACAAGATGCCAACGAAGTTCAGGGGGACCTGTATTCCTCTTTATGTGTTGAAGAACAAGAAATCAGAACGTACGAAGAAGAGGAAGATGATCTTGATGCAATGTTAAACGATGGTGAGATTGATTATTAATACAAGAAGCTTGCTGATTTCATGTAGGCTCAGCTGCATAAGAAATATTATCTTTGGTCATATAGAAAGAGAACAAGAGGACGAGACCAAAATAAAGGCAATTTGTCCCAAGAGCCTCCTAATCCAGCTTACAAGGTGAATGGGCCTTTAGATCCAATTATTCAGAAAAAGGAGTCCTAAGATCCAAACTACTTTAAGCTCGAATTCCTCAAAGAACAGAAGTCACCTCCCCCCTCTAGGCCCATTTGTGAAAAACAAAAATACCTAGTAGAGTTTAGCACTACATAAAAGGGCCTTGCTATCTTTAATCTTCAAAAAGAGCTTAAGAAAGTCAAGATCTTGGTCCCATTATCTGAGCTCTTGAAACGACACACCTATAAGGCCCAAGTTTCCCAGTTTATGTTTCCATGTGCTTGAGTTCAATCACCTGATAGTTTAAACCTCCAAGAAGAAATGCCAATGGTCATCTTTGGACCCCATGTTGAAGAACAAGATCCCTCCACATCACCTTTTTACGTTACTCTAGTAGTACACGACCTCCTACTCCATAACTTCATGTTGGACTCAGGCGCTTCTCATAATTTGATTCCACTATCAGTAATGGAGCTGATATCCCTGCAAAGTTCAGTATGCTTTTGTCTAGGTCTTGGGGATCAAATATTGGAGGTTTCATCAAGCTAGATCTTATCTATGTTACCATCCATATCTTTTTGGGAGAAGAAATGTGAATGTACAAGGAATCAAGGTTCATTAAAATAGTTACAAAAGCTAATTGGCCAAATAATTCTCCTGCGTATGGGAAAGAAAGGGATCTCTCCTACTTACTACTGGAAGAAGATGATTTTATTTTAGAATAAACATAGGTATAACTAGCAACCAAATTAGATCAGCAACTCAGAGATTGTAGAAAATTCTGGAAGTTTTGTTTTGATGTTGCAAATTCTAAGGAAGGAAATGGAGCAAGAATGTTATTGATATCTCCAGAGGCTAGCTTGATTTCCCTCTCGTTCAAATTAGAATTTGAGACAACCAATAATGTGGTAGAGTATGAGGCATTACTAATAGGCCTGCAAGAAGCAAGGAATTTGAACATGGAATGTGTCACTATGTTTGCAGACTCGGAATTGATGGTAAAGAAAATCAAGAACCAATGTAAAACTAAGCACCCCAGGCTAAGGGCTTACATAAATGAGGTTTGGGTTTTAATGGACAACTTATTCCTAGATTTTAATGTCCAATTATTACCTAGGGAAGGAAATCAAATGGTTGACTCCTTGACTATAGCTGCTAGTAATTTAAGCCACCATAAAATCCACTTCTCAGATATGAAGTCGGAGTTAGGTACAAACCCTCAGTGCTTGATAATGTGAGATATTGGCAGGTGTTCGACAAAGGGAAACATGGAAATTTTGATCCCTTATGGTTTTGAACCTTCAAGGTTACTGAGGCATAGTGAAACAATACTTTATTGCTGGAAAACTTGGAGGGTTAAATGATTGAGCTGCCTGTAAATAGGAAATTCATTAAGATTTACTTTCAGCACTAAGAGGTCCATTTCTCACCCATTGTACATATTGGTGAGCCACATAAAATATCAATAATACATTCACTTCCTTATGTTTATGTTTTGTTTTTATATACTTGAATAAAATGAATCCATGCCCAATGGATAGAAGGCTACTAGTTTGCAGGTTCTCAGTACCTTGCTAGCAAGGCACTGTCCCCAACTAGAGCCAATGTTATCACTTACTACAAAACTGTTTGAAAGGTGCCAAATGATGTCAAAATAATAAAAAAGAGCATAGGAACTTGCATTCATTTTCCAAGTAGTAGAAAGACTCAAAGCATACATCATACCCTCTCCATCGGAAAGTGCTCGAAACAAGATCTCCAACGATATGTGGAAGTCCAAAAATGGACATTTGGATCAAAATGTATGGTTTTCTGAAGTTGAAGGATTGAAGCCTTAGAAATGAATATTAGAGGTTTGATATATCAGAGATCGCATATCGGAGGTCTAGCGACATCGAAGATCGGTGATTGCAACGTCAGAGCACCAGAATACTGGTGATCACAACATCAAAGCACCAGAATATCGACGATCTTACATTAGGAATATCGACAATCACATATCGGAGGTTTTGCATGTCAGGGGTCCAATGAAACGGAGCAGGTAGTATCGAAGCCTGAAGGAGATCGACACATCACAATATCGCAACATCAAAACATCGGGAATCGGAGAATAGAAAATTTTGAAGGTGACAACCTTTTAAAATTTGTGAGATGGGTAATGTGCCGATAGTGCAAAAATCGTTGGGGGACTCCGATAAAGATTAAAAAAGGATTCCATTGCAAAACCAAAGGTGGACAGACCCTTTTCTCTCTCCTCCAGTGGGACATGTGGTGGAATATGATTGGTTCCAATAAAGCTACAGTGGCATCTGATGTGGCGGTATGGAAGGACATGTGGAAGAAATTTTGAGCATTTTGAGGGGGCCTATGAGGAAAAATTTGGGTGACATGTGTCACCACTCATGAGGTGCCACATGGAAGTGATGACATCATATCAGAGGTCGCAAATCAGAGGTTGAGGATATTGGCACTTTACAACAGTTTTCACTTGAAAAAGTTTCGATAAAAAGGGGCTCCGATATTGGGCTTGCACGTGGTCACAAGGATCCAGAGCACCAAAGGAGTGGAGCTGGGGGCTGAGAACAAAGAGCTATCGGCGATCGAAGAATGTGCATGTAACAATTCCAAAGTTATTTCCTCAATTGGAAACCGCCAATGAGAGGGGATCCAATATTTGGCTAGTGCATGGTTAAGAGGAACTTAAAGAACCTCGGGTGCTAAGCAGTTAAAAAAGGAAGAAGGGCCCCCAACAAGAGTTTGAATGCCCTAGCACTATAGTGATAAGCGACAGGTCACGACGCTCGGTCTTATGGGATACATTTTTCAAGGGGATAAACAAAAGGGGACAAGAACATCAAAACTCTATTTTCGTAATGTTTTTAAGAATAAAAGTCCCGATGAGTAAAAACTTCGATAGTGTAATACAAAGAGTTAAAAGGAGGATGAATTGGCAACTATGTTACATAGCACCACAAAGGCCATCATAGATGATTGCTCCCATCTCTAGAAAATGGGGAATTCAAGTAATTAAGGTGGAAAGCGACAGGAAAATCGGCCGAGTCACTAAAGAGGAACATTGTGGCAAAGTCGTCGCTTGATCATAAGCGATCACATGAAGTGGCATGGAGATGTTTTGTTGTAATCATCATTCGGCCTTTCCTATGTTTTGTTATTTTATTATTTTTATATTTTAAAGAAAAGATTCAAATCAGTTGCAATGATTTGGACAACAGAACCTTCGCACACCGAGACAACTAGTCAATCAGAGAGTTGGAAATTGGCTAAGATATTTTTGTAACTATTTTTCAAGCTCTCCCTCTCATTATAAAAAGAGGGAAGAAACACTTAAAGAGGGTTCAAAATTTTTGGAAAGAACTCTTGAAAGAGCCTTTTCCTGTTTTCATGAAGGTAGTGTTATGAATCTTGATGTATGCACATTGCTCAGAAGATTATTATGATATTTCTGGTGATTCCAACTTATTGAATTGCAGTATGTTCATCTCCCTTTTTGTTTTCATATATGTTAAATATTCTTCTCAGATTTCATGTTGCGTAGCTGCTAGACATATTTCTCATTAGATGCAGATTCATTTCGATCAAGTTATTGATGGAAAATGTCCATATAAGATTCATTTCGATCAAGTTATTGATGGATAATGCATGTATTTATTTGGAAATTAAGTCTTTTAAAAAACACTCCATGTATCTTAGCATTCAATAAACATTGGCTTTCTCTTGTTTCTCTCTAAATCCAGATATATAGAATTCTTAAAGTTTAAGCTTTGTATGACGGATTTCTTCTCTACTGTCTTCTACCATTGCATCTGTCTTAACACCTAATTTTCTGCAAGCTCTCAATCTAACTTGGCCACCACTGACCGAGGATTATTCCCTATGTATTCCTCTGTGTATGTTGGTTCATACATCGTATCTTTATGAATGGTTCTGAATCAATCCTATTTGAATTACTTGTGACAAACTATGGTGCTACAAGTTCTTAAGACAAATTTGATAGCACTAATTAAGATGTCCTAGGCACTGGTCTCCAATCAACCCAGGGGTTGTCTCTAGGAGTGACAACACCCCCTACAAAAGGTTGTGTTCCACTTAAATTTACTCTACTCTCGAACCGTTTTCCCCAAAATTCGAGCCACCAAACATTATGGCTTTGGCACATTGTTGTGTAAATCCCGTCTTTATGGGAATAATCTGAAATTTTTATGATTTTGGTTATCTCTGTTTTCAATTGATGTATAGAAGATTTTATATTTCTAGATCTTATACTTTTGTGATCCATATACATAATGAGACTCTCTTTCGGATTAATCGCATCATTGAGATTTGTTCGACGTTTCGAACCATCTAATGTGGTTCATCCTCCGGACAAAGGTGAAAAAATCAAATTTTCCAAATGTTTAAATAACAGAGATGCATTTGGTTCCAATGTTAGCCATTGTGAATTAGTTGTTAGGAATTAACATAGAAATAATTTTATTATTATTTAGATATTAAATTAATATTAAATCAAATCAAATTAATTAAAATATATAAAATTAATATTTAATAATAATTAGCCATTATGAACTAACTGTTAGGAATTAGTTTTTAGAAGAATATTTATTTATTTATTTAAATTAAAGTAAATTGATGTGCATCTGGCAAGAGCGAAAGCCTACCCTCTTAGGAACCACCAACGGGTTGCTCCAGGTGGCATGGATTTCCTTGAATAGCAATGATGAGTGACTCTGCATTAGTAGTTAGCAACCAAAGATGGTGGTTCGGGAATTAGTTTTTAGAAGAATATTTATTTATTTATTTAAATTAAATTAAATTGACGTGCATCTGGCAAGAGTGAAACCCTGCCCCCTTACGAACCACCAACGGGTTATTCCAAGTGGCGTGGATTTCCTTGAATAATGGTGATGAGTGAGGCTACATTCGCTGTTAACAGCTAGAGGTGGTGGTCCTCACTGCTTCCCACGGTGTAAAAGAAAGAGAATTTATAATTTTATTTTTTAAAATGAGTTTAATATTATTATCAAATAATAAGCGATTGGGGAATTGAGATTGAGAAACATGCAATGAATCTCAACAGGGATGATGATTGGAAACTAAGCAGAAGCTGGATCCTTGCCCTCTCCTCTTGATTGCCTCTTTTTTTAATTCCCCAATAGTTTATTATTTGCTAATAATATTAAACTCATTTTTTAATTTTTTTTTTATAAATTCTCTTTCTATCATTAAACATTAATTTAATTTAAATTAAAAAAATCAATTAATTAATGTTCTTCTAAAAACTAATTCTAGTTCGTAATGGCTAATTCTTATTAAATATTACTTTAATCTATTTTAATTAATTTGATTTGATTTAAAATTAATTTAATATCTAATAATAATAATAAAAAATTCTGATAATTCATAACAACTAATTTATAATAACTAATGCATCTCTGTTATTTAAATATTTGGAAAAATTGATTTTTTCCCATTTATCTTAAAGATAAAACACATTAAATAGTTCAAAATATCAAAAAAATCTCAATAATATTATTAATCTGAAAAACAATCTCATTATCACATTTTATATTTTTTCATCTCTTCAAGTTAAATAAAATACTTTCAATAATGAACATTTCCATTAAATTTTCAACGACTTAGATTAAATTAAACTTTAATGTAATGCGATATTTGTTCTATAATAAGCGTTTGTGGTCTCTATGCCTGTAAGCACAAACCAATTAATAAATCAGGATCGAAATTCAGAATTAGATTTTTTCCTAATAAAAATTTTGGTCTCAAATTCCAGGATCTTAGACAACGTTGGCTTTATCCCATATCGGCCAGGCACATGGTGCGCGATTTCGCAAATAAAATTTGCAATTAAATTCCCGGTGGAGACGACATTCTTCACAAAAGTTGTGAAGGTTGACATATTTTAATTGCGAATCTATTGCCGTGAAGCCTGGGAGTTGGTTTCATTAGCATACGGATTTCATTTACACAGTGGAACGATATATCCCACACCTATCATGCAGATAGAACAAATTGGGCGTTGAGTTGTGTTTCTCATTGTAAAGTCGCGTGGCAAGGTTGAATGCATTCTTATTTTTAAAGCACTTGCGTATTTATCCCACGTGGATGCCATGTCATAATATTTTGTCCTTTAAATTTAAGGAGTATTTTATTTATCTAACAAGCAATACGATGAGGGCCAACTTCATATTTTGGGTGCATAGGTCTTGTTGTGTTACTATGAGATGTCTTGGGATTTGGTCTAGCGATGAAATGAGACATTATATTGATATAACACCTGTGGATCTATCCCACATGGATTTAATATTATAATATTTTGTTGTTTAAATATAAGGAGTGTTTCACTAAGCAAGTAATACGATGAGGGTGAATTTCAAATGTTGTGGGTGCACATGTCTTGTTGGGTTGTTATGAGATGTTTTGGGATTTGGTCCAGCAGGTTTGGTTCATGTATTGTGTTATTTGAGATTATATTGATATAAGATGCAATATTAGCATATTTTGTTGTTTAAATATAAGGAGTGTTTCAATTATTAAAAGAGTGTTTCAATTACTAAGCAAGGAATACGATGGGGTGATTTATGGGTGTATCACATCTATATTTTATTTCACATTATCCATATTTTATATACATTGGGATTTGGTCTAACTTTTATGGTTATGGGTTTTCACATTATTCATAGTTTATGTACATTGGGATTTGGTCCAACTTCTATGGGTATGGGTTTGGAAAAATCAATATTTTATGTTCATGTATTGTGTTATTTGACATTCTATTGATATAGCGCCTGCGGATTTATCCCACATAGATGCAATATTATAATATTTTACTGTTTAAATATAAGGAGTGTTTCAATGACTAAGCAAGTAACACGATGAGGGTGAACTTCAAATGCTATGGTGCATTAAAACTATATTTTATTTTACGAACACAGAAGCTAAAATTTGTAGAATACCGATGAAATCGATGCCTCACTCGTGTAATTACTATGCCTTTTAAGTAAAATTGTGGCACAAGGAGATATCTCATTGCGTGAATCTCGGGAGCCGGACAACCGAGATTTCTTTACTTAGAAAATAGCCTCTCACCACTTGAATCGAACTCTGGTATCCTGGTTTGGTTTTGCTTTAAGTTGGTGACATGATTCTAGTGGAAAAAGCTTGGGATGAACAGAGGTTTTTGAAAAGCTGAGACATTCATTCTCCAGCCAAATAGAGTCTGATTTTACACACATACAAGTTAAAATTTGCAGAATACTGATGAAATCGATGCTTCACTTGGTGTAATTAGCATTATTTCTTCCATACAAAAGAATTCATAAATATTTTACATTTTAACAATGTTGAACATTAGTTTTGGATGGTTCAGACAGGTGACGTATTCGCGCTGCCACCCCTATGGCCACAAATCCCAAGGGAATACGTCAGTCATCCTCTGGTCTTGTACTTGCACCGGTACTCGCATTGAATGAGCCGTCCCATCCTGTCCCTTCGCCATTCGGTCATTCATATATGTTTGAATGGAATTTGAATTAAAAAAATATTGTTTAATAATTTTTATAGGAGCAGGCATTTTAGCTTTTGACCCTATGGATTAAGCACCAAAGTAAGCACAATCGGGCTTAAACATGCATGGAAGGCACAATAACATATACCAAAGTAAGCACAATCAAGCTCAAACATGCATGGAAGGCGCGGTAACATATTTCATTCCAAATATACGAACCAACGAGCATAGAGAACATCGCAATCTCGAACCTGGAACCGAGATAATACGAGTATTGACAGGGAAGGGAAAGGAGGGGTCAACGCAGAATCACTACTTACAATATTTTAACACATAGACCGAACCAACAATATCTTGATTAAATTAAATTTACAATAATATTAATATTAATATTAAAAATATACTAGCAATTGCCTCTAAACTAAAAAATTAACAATAATAATAATTGGGTAAAAAAAATTAGAAGAATAAAATTTAAATGATTTTTTAAAATATATTTTATGTTTGTAAGAATATGAAACTTAAATTTTATGATGAAAGTTATAAGGTGAAAAGAAAAAGAGAGAATGAACAAGGTACACTATTTTTCATAAAATAAAATAATTTATACCACCACTAAACAATAGCTTTAATTTAAATTAAAATGTATAAACATTAAAATAAACATAAATATATTTTTTATTAGAATATTTTGTTGTTTAAACATAAGGAGTGTTTCAATTACTAAGCAAGTAATACGGGTTTGGAAAAATCCGTATTTTATGTTCATGTATTGTGTTATTTGAGATTATATTGATATAGCACCTACAGATTTATCCCACATAGATGCAATATTAGAATATTTTGTTGTTTAAATATAATGAGTGTTTCAATTACTAAGCAAGTAATATGATGAGGTGAACTTCAAATGTTATGGGTGCATCAAATCTATATTTTATTTCACATTATCTATATTTTATGTACATGTATTGTGTTATTTAAATCCATATTTTATTTGACATTATCAATATTTTATGTAGATGTTTTATTTATAAAAAAATCCATATTTTATTTCACATTATCCATATTTTATATACATTGAGATTTGGTCCAGCTTCTATGGGTATGGGTTTTCACATTATCCATAGTTTATGTATGTTGGGATTGGGTCGAACTTCTATGAATATGGGTTTGGAAAAATCAATATTTTAAGTTCATGTATTGTGTTATTTGACATTATATTGATACAGTGCCTGCGGATTTATCCCACATAGATGCAATATTAGAATATTTTGCTCTTTAAATATAAGGAATGTTTCAATTACTAAGCAAGTAATATGATGTGGGTGAACTTAAAATGCTATGGTGCATCAAATTTATATTTTATTTCACATTATCTATATTTTATGTACATGTATTGTGTTATTTAAATCTATATTTTATTTGAGATTATCCATATTTTATGTACATGTATTGTGTTATTCAAATCTATATTTTATTTGAGACTATCCATATTTTATGTACATGTATTATGTTATTTGACAAAATCCATATTTTATTTGACGTTATCCATATTTTATGTACATTATATTGATATTAGTTATATTTTATTTTAAAGAATCTATATTTTATGTACATGTATTGTGTTTTTAATTATACTAGCAATTTCCCCAAAATGTGTAAAGAGAAGCTGGTAGGTTTGTTAATTTGGAAAAGTTGTATGAGAAAGGCATTTGTAGACATGTATGTCATATGTTTTGGATTTTCGAAGGTAGCAAGGTCATACTTTGAAGATGAAAAATTATGCATTAGATATCAACTTTAATGAAAACTAACTATTACCCACACCCAATTGAAAACTATAAAAACTATATTTATGTTTATTTTAATGTTTATACATTTTAATTTAAAATAAAGCTATTTTTTAGTGGTGGTATACATTATTTTATTTTATGAAAAATAGTGTACCTTGTTCATTCTCTCTTTTTCTTTTCACCTTCTAACTTTAATCATAGAATTTAAGTTTTATATTCTTACAAACATAAAATATATTTAAAAAAATCATTTAAATATTATTCTTCTAATTTTTTTTACTCGATTATTATTATTGTTAATTTTTTAGTTTAGGGGCAATTGCTAGTATATATTTAATATTTAATTTAATATTAATATAATTGTAAATTTAATTTAATCAAGATATTGGTGGTTCGGTCTATGTGTCAAAATATTGTAAGTAATGTTTCTGCATTGACATCTCCTTTCCCTTCCCTGTCAGTATTCATATTATCCCGGTTCCAGGTTCGAGATTGCAAGGTTCTCTATGCTCGTTGGTCTAGATGTTTGGAATGAAATATGTTACCGCGCCTTCCATGCATGTTTGATCTCGATTGTGCTTACTTTGGTATATGTTACTGCACCTTCCATGCATATTTGAGCCCGATTGTGCTTACTTTGGTGCTTAATCCATAGGGTCAAAAGCTAAAATGCCTGCTCCTATAAAAATTATTAAACAATATTATTTTAATTCAAATTCCATTCAAACATATATGAATGACCGAATGGCGAAGGGACGGGATGGGACAACTCATTCAATGTGAGTACTAGTGCAAGTATAAGACCAGAGGATGACTGACGTATTCCCTTGGGATTTGTGGCCATAGGGGTGCCAACACGAATACGTCACTTGTATGAACCATCCAAAAATAATGTTCAACATTGTTAAAATGTAAAATATTTATGATTTTTTTTGTATGGAAGAAATAATGCTAATTACACCAAAGTGAAGCATCAATTTCATCGGTATTTTGCAAATTTTAACTTGTATGTGTGTAAAATCAAACTCTATTTGGCTAGAGAATGAATGTTTGAGCTTTTCAAAAACCTTCGTTCATCCCAAGCCTTTTCCACTAGAATCATGCCACCAACTTACAGCAAAACCAAACCAGGATACCAGAGTTTGATTCAAGCAGTGAGAGACTATTTTCTACGTAAAGAAATCTCGGCTGTCCAACTCTCGAGATTCAGGCAATGAGATATATCCTTGTGCCACAATTTTACTTAAAAGGCATAGTAATTACATGAGTGAGGCATCGATTTCATCAATATTCTACAAATTTTAGCTTTTGTGTTCGTAAAATAAGACATTATTTGTTGGGAGAATGAATGCCTGAGTTGTTCGAAGGGTTATTTTCTCGTTTATTGTGTTTCTAAACTCTGCAAAGGATGCCTCACCGGGTGGTGTTTTGTTTTTGTTTTTGTTTTTGTTTTGCTTTGTTTTTGTTTTGTTTTGTTTTGTTTTTTTTTTTTTTTGTTTTTTTGTTTTTTGTTTTGTTTGTTTGTTTTTTTTTAATTTTTGTTTTTTGTTTTGTTTGTTTGTTTTTGTTCTTGTTTGTTTGTTTTTGTTTTTGTTTTTTTTTGTTGTTGTTTTTGTTTTTTGTTTTTTTGTATTTTTTTGTTTTTTGTTTTGTTTTTGTTTTTTGTTTTGTTGTTTTGTTGTTTTGTTTTGTTTTGTTTTGTTTTTTTGTTTTGTTGTTTTGTTGTTTTGTTTTTTTGTTTTTGTTTTTGTTTTGTTTGTTTTTGATTTTGTTTTTTTTTTGTTTTTAGCAATATATTCAATCACGAAATAGTTACATATTCTTCACGGCGAAGCATACAAAACAACAACATATCAATGATAGCAATATCTACGATCTTGCATTCATACAATTGTATTCCTATAACCAGTTCGCGTGGAAAAATTCTGACGTATACTAATAGTGGATTTAAGAAAGATCTTAATATAACAGTAATGGCATGTATAGATGATAATAGACATTGAATGGCACATCTGAAATGTTGTAACTAGTTAAAAAAAACAGAGAATACTAGAGAAGATCTATATGATATCAAAAAATAAGTATATTAGGTTTAGAAAGTTATCTTGGTAATGGAAGTATCTCGGCCTCCAACCAAGTGTCGCCCATCTTGATCTCTATGTGAAGACCATCCAGTTTTTCCATGACACCTTTTTTGGAGAGACAATATGCATCTGTTATGAAATCCCTGCTAATATGCTAAATGGAGGAGTGTTGGAGTGAACTCCAGAGTGTAGTGATATGTCGTAACTAGCCTTGTATGGAGGATTTGTAGATGATAGCCTTGTTGCGGACATAGTCTATGATGACCTTTGAGTCACCATATATGTGGATAGATGGAATATCCAGAAAAATAGCAAACCAGAGAATTCCCCATAACACCATTGCCTAGACCTTTGTATTGGTGCCTCTACCCACACCCCAGTGAACATGATATGTCAACTCAGGTGAATAGAGGATTATGAATCTTCATCCACATGTGCTACGTTGTGATGCGCAATCAAAAAACCCCACAAGGTATATGAGATCTGGGCTAGTTTTGGTTTTTTGGGACTTTATATTGGATATGCCAACTTGTAGTTCAGCAGAGATTATGCTTCTGATTCTTTCCAACACCAATGCACAATTTTCTCGGTAGTAGTTGAAAATAATGTTGTTCCTCCATCTCCAGATCGCCCAAAGGAAAATAGGAGGGATATAGCACCATGAACTGTGTTGTTTACTCCACCATTCAAGACAGTCAATTATGCAAGTGAACTGTGGGAGCTGGAGTCCATATGTGGCATCCAGGTTTTGCCAGATTTTAGAAACCATGGGACACATGATGAACATATGCCAATTATCTTCTTTTGCATAAAAGGCCAAACCCAGGTCTGGACCAAATTATTTTTTGAAGGTTTTCCCATGTCAAATTTTTGTTTCTCCAGACTAACCAACGAAATATAGTGCTTTTTGTAGGTATGTGGGAGTTCCAAAATTTTGAAAACCAGCATACCTCAGGTTGAATGGCATCCAAACAACAGAGTTTTTGATAAGTATCCACCACCATAATATTGCCTCCCTTCGTTTTTCCTCGTCATGCAATCGAGTCTCTTTCTGAGTCCTTGCGGATCCCAATCAGCTGTAGTTGAGTGTGGATATTTTCTCATTCCATAGCAGTTTGTCCATACAGTCCCAGCTCTGTGGAATGCTTCCAAATTGGGAAATTGTTATGCCATTTCATAATGACTTGTTGCTAGAAGAAAATGCCCGAGTCATTAAGACCATGTAGGAGGGGGTCCGAGATTGCGTCGATGTCGTTAAGTCCCCAGATGCAGTCCCAACCAATAGCAGTGTGATGTCTAGTGCCCATTCTTGATGTAAGCAATGATAGAAAAATATGACTAATATTTGTAAAGTTGTGCCAGATTGTAGAGCCGGTGTTACAACCAATACATCCCCTGTGCATCCAGACCTTAAAATCAATGTCTTTCAAGTATTTACGTTTTATGATTTGACTCTAGGTGCCTTCTCCAAAGATCCCGCACCATAATGATTTGAGAAGAAGAGCATGTCCAAATATCTTCAAATGCAGGATGCCCCAGCCTCCCGGTCGCTTCGGTATAGATATATGTTCAAGTTTTGTGAGATGATATTTGTGCTTTTGCCGCATGCCAGACCAAATGAAATGAGAAATGATCCCATTTAATTTCGTGATGATGGTGATGGGAAGGTGGAATAAGTGTTCCTAGTACACACCCATTTGAGTTATCACAACCTGAGTAAGAGTAAATCACCCTCCCATAGAAATACATCTGAATTTCGAGCCCGATATTTTCCAATAAAATCTGTCAACAAGCCACTATCAGTCTAGAGTCCTATAGTTACAAGGCTTAATATGGAAACCAAGATATTTCATCCCACCAGACATGTTCTCGGAAGCAATCCCAAATAGATTAGCAATATAATTAGTAATATCCATATCACCTTGATCATGAACAATAGCATATTTACTTTGGTTCATTATTAAGCCAGTAGCATTTCCGAATTTAGTGAAAATGTGGAAAAGGTGTAGTCAAGAAAACCTGTTGAGGATCCCCATGATGAGCACGTCATCGACAAAGAAGCTGTGGGAGATCCAAATATATCTGGATATGGAGTGGTTGGAAATGTCCTCAAGTAGCAACATTTGATATGTGAAGACTCAGTCCATCCAAACCCAGAATAAAAAAGAGGGGTGAAAGAGAACAACCCTGTCGAAGTCCCCTCCCAGCCTTAAAATATGTCAGTGGGTATCCATTTATAATCACCGCTAATTGTACATTCGATACGAATGCCATGATCCACTTAGCAACAGAGGACAGAATACCCACCTTGTGGAGGACCAATCGCAAATAACCCCAATCTAGACAGTCAAAATCGTTTTTAAGGTCCACCTTCATGATTACATCACTTAATTTCGTAGTATGAATAGAATGTAGATGTTCCTGTGCGAGAGCAATGACATCATGTATATGTCGATTTTTAAGAAAACCAAATTACTGTGGGTGGATGAATGCGGAGAGAGTGAACCACAAACACTTTGCAATGGTCTTGGAGATAATTTTATATACAAGATTACAGAGTGGAATGGGGCGGAAGTCTGAGAAGGAATGTGAAAGAGGCTTCTTTGGAATCAATGCAATATAGGTGGAGTTTAGGAGGGGATGAACATATCCCTGTACCTAGGATTCTTCAACCAAGTTTACCAATTCTACCTGAAAGAGGTCGAAGAAATGAGTGAACAGTTCGACGGTGCAACTGTCGGGGCTAGGGCTCTTGTCGTTTGTGAAAGATTTGAGAACCTCTAGTATTTCCGCCACAGAGACAGGTTTGTATAGGGATCAATTTTCATCATCGTTGAACATTTTTGGGTAGTGTTGTATCCCCAAAATTTCATCCTCAGGGAAGTCCAATGTTCTTCAGCATTAGGCTTACTAAAAAAAGAGGTGGCGACCTGATTGATATCTTTTTGTGTTTGGCATTTGTTACCATCTGAGTCATAGATCTCCCATATAGAATTGGTTCGATGCCTATAATTAGCATATCTATGGAATAAGTTAGTGTTCCAGTCTCCTTCTCAGATCTAGATATCTCTTCTCTTTAATCTCCAAGTGGCCTCCTTTATGAGCAGCAGTGCCTGCCTTTGTAATTCTAATGCATGTATGCGGCTGCGGATGTCATCCGGGAGAGAGCGTCCAAATAAATGTGGGTGGATCTCCAAGAGTTCCTTATTAATAGCGTCAAGTTCTCTATTCAAGTGTCGCTTCTTTCTTATCTCCCACTGCTTGGTCTCCATCCGTAAGATCCCTAACTTATCCAGAAAGAACCTCATATGAGAGGGATGTCGATTCACTTCTCTGATCCATACATCATTAACAAGATCAGTATAGGCGGGATCCTCCAGCCAAATCTGGTTAAATTTGAAGGGAAAGCCACCACGGTATTCATCCCTACACTAGTGGAGAGCGATGGGGCGATGGTCCGATATGTGGCAGCTGATAATATCAAATGAGACCAACTCAAGTCGCTCGATGATTTGTTCATGTAGGAGGAAGTGGTCAAGTCGCTTAGCAATGTAATTCTCACTCGTCTGTCCATTATCCCAAGTGGGAAGGATAGTGGAGGGACATATATCCACCAAGTTATGATCCATGCTAATATACTTAACTCTCTCCACCATGAATTGGCTCTTCTGGTGTGGCCCTAGATCTCATGTGCACCAACAGTGCAATTTAGATCTCCCACCACGAAAAGAGAATAAAGGTTAAGTAACTCTGAATCAACTTGATGTTGCCAAAAGTGCTCCCGATCACGGTATGGAGCATATAAATTGAGTATATGAATGCAGCCCAAGAGGCTACAAATGTGTCTAGCTAGGAGGATCCCAACAAGCAAGAGAAAGCCCTGACCTTGACCCATCTGGGATCCCAAATTGCTATCAGACCACTCGAGAGGCTGTGTGCATCTATGGTGGCCATGTGCTAGTCCATAAGCATTTTCTGAAAGTATATAATCACCTGGAGAGCAGTGTATAGTTTCTTGTAGAAGAATAATATAGGGGCGAATGGAAGAAAAGAGATCCTTTAGGGCCAAAAATTTAGGGGCCGCCCCTAAACCCCTCATATTGAGGGAAAGAGTAAAGGTCATGTTTGTCCCTAAGCGGGATTCTGTGTTCCAAGGGCTTGAGTAGGGATAGAATCAACTAAGGGCATGAGAATCAGTGGGACTGAAAGATGGAGGGGGACATGGTTGTCCACAAAAGTGCCTGCTATTCGTGTCTTTTTTCAGCGGATAGTGATGTTACCAGCAGATGTAGGGCTAATGTGGGGGGAAGAGGGGCCAGGTGGTTTGTGGATGGTGAGTGACCGGAGGTCCAAAGTTTTCTTTTGGAGAAGGAAATCCAGGTCACTGTCCACGAAATTCGTGGGAGAGTTAAGGGGTTAATGTGGCGATACAGGAGTCGAGTCAAAATCTGGGGAGGATGTTATGTTGTGGGGTGGAGACTTCGCTGAGATATACATAATGTGAGTGGAGGAGAGAGGGTCATGAACTGTCGGATGAGGCAGAGCATTAGGTGGAGGTGACAAACAGTCACGTGGAGTGGGAATATGAGGAGCAGTCCCGTGAATTGTGGCATTAAGAGAAAGGGGATTTGACTCTTAGGAGTGTAGCGAGAAGGATAGTATGGGTATAAGTGCAGATTATAACGGAAAAATAATAGAATGATGGAATGGTTGGCAGTGAGTAGAGGGCAGATAAATACTTGTAGGCTGTGGAGAGTTGGGGCTGTGCGATGGAGTCTCAGACCCCCCATGCGACGAAGCATCAATGAATACACCTTTGGCACATTGCCAGAAATGCTTCCGAGGATGTCAAGTCGCCATAGGTTTGGGGCCCCAATGTCGAGGACAATGGACCAATAAGTGTCCTGTGCGATGAAAATTTAGACAACAGAATGGGACGCCCAAGAAGTCCAGTTGTTGAATCAATTTTGTGTCACTCCAGCTGAGTGCAATATGCTCTGGAAATCCCCCTCTATATTCCTTTTCAATGAGAATCCATGCCACCCTTTTGTCAGGCACCCCGAGACATCGAGGATCCACATACACGAACTTTCCAATTGTATTTCCAATATCGGTGAAGACACGCTTCGACCAGAATTCGATGGGGAGGCTGAGCAGCTTAACCCAAATAAGATTATTCCACAGAGTTTCCATTAGCGGGTTGAATCCAATGTACCAAGGGTATAATGCTAGGAAACTATGCCCTCTAACCTAAGGAATGGATTTAATTTTAATGAGGTCTTCCTGAAAAATAAAATGAAAGTTGTACCATCCATTGAGTAGACGAACCACCGTAGGCATGTAATCAAGCAAAATTCTCCATTTAGATTTTAACTAGACTTGCATGTCCAAGTCCTCCATTTCGGCAAAGTTGCACTTCCCAACCAGAGCACGCTTCTGTAGGCTAATTACGCGATCAATAAGCACATCTTGTCAAAAATCCAAAGCTGGTGTAGGTTCTGTGATTTCAATAGCATGGTAGGGGTGGCGAGTTCGATTTTCATGAACTATGTGAGCATGTCCATGCAATGGAAAGGGCGCATGCGAGCCATCTAGTAGTGTATGCGATGGAGAAGACAAAATCCAAGTGTCCATGGGAGCCCCCCCCCACCCGAATGTATTCTCAGCATCCACTGTGGTGCGGATGAATGCCTCATGTACTGAGGTGTCCGATGCCATAAATTCCATCGTCATGTGATGAGCAAGGAAGTGTCAAAACAACCAGGAGAGTGTAGGAGGCAGATGATAAAGAGTATTCATAAGGTGGGTGAGGAGTAAATGAGCCACTGATAGGGAATGTCTAAGGATCTGCTGTGTCAGATCTGCTATAAAAGCAACATCAGAAGAGGTACCTGCATGGGTGAAGATAGATTGGGACACCGCCAGTATTGAAGTCCAAATAAGGAAAGTAACTAGAGTTAGGATAAGAATAAATATAGAAATGGAGAAGGATGGAGGTTGTAGATTTGAATCAGGATGTGTAGATTTGTGACTGTCAGAATAAAGTGTGGGATTGTGACCCCAGTCATATCACTGTAGAGAGGGCAAATCTTCACCGAAAAATTTGAAATCTTGCCAGAATCTTGGGCATTGAGGTGCTGGAAAAAAGAGTTGCAAGTCAGAGCCAAGACAAAGCCGAGTATGGAAGGCGGATAATGGTAAATAGAGGATGAAAGGATAGGAGTCAATCAATGCCCATCACAACAGCAACAACAACAAAAACCTGGGCATGTCCACCATTTTTCATAAAGACAAAAACAAAAATAGATGCATGGGCGAGAAATGGTGAATGAATGTAGCCAACGATGACAGAGAATTTTGTAGCTAGTGATATGGAGACAATCAGTTGCCCCCAAGAGGGATTGGGGACATATGAGATGGTGGAGGTCAGTCCAAAGTGGCATATGGACATCTGGGAGGGGACATAAGGTGTAGATGAATTATAAAAATAAGGAGGTAAGTGGCTATGCAGAGAAGAATGGAAATATGGAGGACCTAGGAGTGTGAAATAGATAGGAGACTGTGGAAGGGGTTGAACGTCATCAGGTGAAAGCGAAATAACAGTGTAAAAGGTTATATAATAAGATATGCAAACATGAAGCCTGTTAGATGTTGTTGTAGCAACACGTTGTGCTAAAGACCCAGAGAATGTAACAATGAATAGACTCCATAATCCCTATCAGATACAATCCCCACAAAAAACAACTGAAGTCCTAGGTTCCTCTGCACCTCTATCATCAAGTTCCAAAACTACAACATCTCTCAGACCTACCTAGATTATATGACCCTTTCCCACCTTTGACTGTAGATGTGTTATTCTTGACGATAGTGCAATGCAACACGCGAAGACCCAGAGCTTGGAGAGTTCATCTGTGGATTTCCCTCACAGATTCTCTTCTTTTATGATGTGTAAACAACACAAGAGTCATAGACCAGCAAGCAAATATCACCTCACCTATTATTTGCATGCACTTGAAGTCCCAATTTTATTCGTTTTGGTACCTTGTCCTAAACAGGTTCGTAAAGATTTAAATTCTACAAATTTTAACATTAATGTTTTAAAATCAGACTTTCTTTTCTTGGAGAATTCATATACGAGCTCTTCGAAGGGCTCATTTTCTGGTTATTGCGTGAGAGAACTCTGCAAAAGATGCCTTACCCTGTCATTTCCTGCACTCGAAGTTCTGACTTTATTCGTTAAGGTGCCTCGTCTGGAACAAGATTCAAAAGCTTTAAATAACCTTGATGGAGTCAGATATCTTGGAACCCAATTTATTGTTCAGTAAAAGAAGCCAACAACGCCTAGATGTTGGGAATTGTGTGACCAAAGAATGATGGAATCGAATTCATGACACCGTTTTGTTAGCCGTGAAATTTACTAAATTCGCAATATCCTTGACACTATCAAGAATTGACACTATTCATCCGATCAAAGAACATCTAAAGGATTTTCAGGTGTAGGGATCGACCCCAACAATCGCAGTAAGGTAGCACAGCACGTAACAAATGTGACAAGGTAGCACAGGGCGTAACAAACACGACAAGGCAGCACAGGGCATAATAGGAAGAGAAAACGCGATATATCTGGAACTGTATTTGTATATATGTCATGGTTTTAAGAAATACGTGTAATTGTTCTTGGATAGATATCGCTTTCATATGAAACTAGTAGAAGAAAAAATGAGGTGTACTAATTCAAAAGAAAGGTCTATGGGTCTAAATATAATGTTAAACCATTGACCATTCATATATATATATATATATATATAGATATATATATTCTTTTTTACTATGTACATTATTATATATGTGTTGTGTTATTATATACAAAAGGTTAAATTTGGTATTTCTTTTATGAATATATATATGTTATTTGTTCAGTTTTGTGTTTTAATGTAAATTTTACAACATACAAAATTAATTACAAAATATATACACTAATTAAAATTAAAATATTACAATCTATTTATAATGTTAATGACACATATTTTTTTTGCAATGCAAGTGTCAAGTCAAGTGGAGTAGACAAATAACCAAAGTGACCAAACATGAAATGTGGGGTGATGTGGCAATTGAAGATGCCACATTACCTTGGGTGTCGTCATAAATGTGAAAAGTAACTATCAAGAAAGTAAGATGATAATCACAACAACCAAGACATGATCGATCCCTAAAATAGTCCCCAAGTAAAGAAATAAAGATCGGAGAAATCATGAGTCACCTGAATGCCCATAAAGAAGGGAGTTTTCTAAAAAATATGTGGAGGGGTTGTGGCCACAACAATGTCAACTCATGGGGAAGAAACAATTATCTCTAGTTTCAAAGGTAATGGGTTTAATTTTACCAAAATGTTCAAGTGATGAATTCCGTGAAATATAAAAAAATTAAAATGTTTCCCCTTGGGTCAGATTAATAAATCAAGAATTCTTAAAAATATAAGTACTTGAAACAAACTAAGTATTAAACCATGAATCCAAGTTTGAGGGAAATAATTAATTTAAATTTACCTCATGTGAATGACAGAAGAGATACAAATAGGAAGTTTTAAAGAAAGTATACATCCATTGATATACATAGTCTCCCTGAGTTGACATCACTTCACTACCAACGAGCCTATTCAGTAACTCGACGAAGTTTCCTTCGTACAAGCATAACCCCGCTACCAACAAGCTTATTGAGTACCCCGGAGGGTTTGCTTGCACTTCCCATGTTTTCTAGCCCTTTTATGTTACCCTTTTGATAACGATATTTTTAAGCTATGTTTATGTAGTTGGGTGAATGGGTGGGATGGTACATGAGATTTTTAAAGATAATGGATCCAATACTTATAAAATTTTGATTCCCTAATCCTTCCCTACAACTATCATTTCAAATGTTTTTATATAAAGAGGCGGGACAGGTGAGATTCATTGAATTACACTAAGGTCGTTCTTTCCTTGGAAATATGAACCCTATCATTTGGAAAAAAATGTTCCTCAAGAGGAAAAGAGTTAATGTGAGAGGACTCAGAATTCAATAACAATGCCCCTTTAAAGTAAATGAAAACCCATGTAAAAGACAGAGAAAAGATTCCCTTGTATCACAAATTGATGTTGGGCCAATAAGATATCCCTATTTTGTTGTTATTCTCTACCATAAGAATTTATTAGAAGACAAATAAGTCTACAATCAAAATGGAATAAAACCACAACAAACTAGAAATCAAAAGGAGTTAAAAAATGACAAAGAAAGATAAAGCAAAAGAATGATCCATAAGTATTTAAAATTCTCGTAAGACAAGATAAAATAAGGGCTTATATAAAACGTTTGTGTGAAATAGTGTTTATGTGGAGATCAAGTTATGTTTGTCTTGTGGGGTATTAATTCATTTAACTTCCTATTGAAATAAAACCCTAATGCAATTATGTTTATAAATTTGAGCAAAAAATGAGCATTCTTTCTTAATGAATTGATATTGTAAATTATTTATAAGCTTACATGTATGTAAACAACTAATGATAACGATTACAAGTGTGCATTAATAACTAACCTAGGAAAAAAATTGTTTCCTTTATGATTGCTTAATAAGAAATTATAATTTTTTTAAAACTAAATTATTCTAAACTAATTATACTCTTATTATATACACTATGTGCAACATTATATTGCAAGAATACAATAAACTAAGTATGTGCATATTTCTGATGCAGCCACTCCATTAGATTCATTCCTACAAAAAAAGCGAAGTGAAAATAAAAGATTAGTATATGTAGTAGAATGAAGGTGAGTGAAATGTAAACACACCTATGTACATCTATTTTAATGAAGTTAAGAAAAAGAGAAACATTTACAGGAAATTTGTTGTTGTAATTATTTTCAAAAGATACAAGAATTTTTCTCGGTATGTACAACAAGATGGGTTAGTATCATCACTTAGAAGATTCTTTTTGTGATAAATTTTAGAGGACTTAATGTAATCTATATAACTTTCCTCTAAAGGTTTACAAGAACTTAATTCTTCACCTGAAGAGTTATGATGACTATGAAAAAGAAAGGAAAAAAACTTGTTCCTGTAGGAGAGCTTTTATATGTACATAGTCAATTGAACTATTGGTAATATGGTTTGAAGAGTAACTATTTAATTTGTCCCTTGGAAGAAGTGGCAATACAATTTCATTATAAGAAGCTTCCATAGGATTACCAATGTGAGAGTTCTTGGACACTTGGATATTAGTATCATCAGAAATATTATTATTAAAATTATGGTTATCCATAGGAATTAAGGAAATAATGAGGGAATGAATTGACTTTAATTTTTTATTAATATTAGAGGCACTTTCTTTGGGATATATCTCTATACTAACATCATTAGTGTTAGGCCCCTATACTACTAGTGTAAACCCTTATTGTTATTAGTACAACCCTCTTATTATATTGTTGTACCCATGTAGTCCCCATAGAAGTCCCCTATTGTTATTAGTGTAGCCCATAGAAGCCCACTATTGTTATTATTGTGCCCTTACATTATTATTGTTATTTCGGCTATGATTATATTATGACCCCTTAGACTCCTATATATAGAAAGGAGGTCTTGTCATTTGTATCATCCAAAAATTGTTCATTTGTGTAATCTAAAGGAGGTTGCCCCCTTGAAGAGGCTTATTTCTAAGGCGTTGATCTACCTTTTTTATCATTTTGTGAGCTGGTTTCATAACATTTGGTATCAGAGCTTTGGATTCTAGGGTTTCACTGCTCCAAATAGGTCATCATGGAATTTTCGCAATAAATTTTTTTCTGCGACGTTTTAGAAGCGAAAAAAAAAACCCATTTGAGACGAAATCACGCTGAACCTCGGGTCCGAATTTCAGAGCATTTCACGCAATATTTGTGGAGATATGATTTGTGGAAGTTGGTATTTTTGCAAACTCCTGAATTACGTTCCAAACAGGTGACCTGGGGAAACTCATCATAACTTTCTCTCTAAGCATCAGATTGAAATTTCATGAGAAGTTACAGAAAGAGGACAAACTATAGTTTCTTGTATACATTTTTCAGATCCAAAGGTCAAAACAGTGACACATGGCATATCGTACAAGTTTTCTCTACTGAACTAGTCTATAATCAGGTCACCGTGGGAGATTTGGCATAACTCTTACTTGGAGAATCCAATTTGGATCAGACAGGTGGAATTGGAAAGAGGACACAGAGGGCTACTGCAGATCATGATTTCAGAAGTGGAAGATCTAAAATTACAAAGTTACAGTCATTTCAAGATCGAGCTCCTAAAATCAAGAAAAAGCGAGATGAGGAAGTTTGATGGCAAGGATTCGGTAAATTGGATACTATAGATGGAGAAATATTTTAATCTACATGGTGTACCACTATTACAAAAGGTATGTATTGCATCTAATTATTTAGAACCAAATCAATTTTTATGGTATAAAGGGCTTTGTTCTCGTAAACCACTTGTCATGTGGTCAATTTTCACGGAGGAAATGATAGCACATTATGAGGATACAAAGAGAAACTCCTTCTTTAGCCAATTGATAAATCTCAAACAAAAGGGTTCAATGGAAGAGCACATTGAGGACTTTCAAAAATTGAATAGAAGGGTAAATTATATTCTCGAGAACAAAAGGATTGATGTCTTCATAGGGACTTTAAAGGATAACGTTCAACATGAGGTTCATTTTTGGGAACCTGATTCATTGGAGGAGGCATTCGAGTTGGCAAGAAAAATTGAAAGCGAAATTATGGAAACAAGGAATCCCACCACTCATGACTATAATTATGGAAGTGTTTCTTCTCCTAGCCTTCCCCAACCTACAAGGCTTACACCACAACAATTGGAAGAAAAAAGAGAAAAAGGGCTTTGTTACAATTGTGATAGAAAATGCATTAAAGGTCATAAGTGTGCTGAGAAGAAATTATTTTACATAGAGTATGAAGAGGAGGGAAAAGGATCAAGAAATATCAAAAGAAGAGGATATACGCCAGGAGCCAACCCCAGAGAAAGAAGAAATGAATCCGACCATATCTTGTAAAGCATTGGCAAGAATTTCCACTCAAACTCTCAAGATAGAAGGACATATCAAGAAGAAAAAGGTTCAAGAAGTGAAAGATCACATCGAGAAAGAAGAAATGAATCCAACCATATCTTGTAATGCATTGGCCAGAATTACTAGTCCTCAAACTATCAAGATAGAAGGACATATCAAGAAGAAAAATATTCAAGAAGTGCAAGATCACATCGAGCATCAAGAAATGAATCCGACCATATCTTGTAAAGCATTGCAAGAAATTACCACTCCTCAAACTCTCAAGATAGAAGGAAATATCAAGAAGAAAAAGGTTCAAGCAATGAAAGGTCACATCAGGCATCAACAACAAGTTCTCCAACTTTTAAAGGATAATGCCACTTTGGTGCAGAATCGAATGAAAAAATAGTTAGATCAACATCGCAGTGAAAAATGTTTTGATGTAGGTGATTGGGTATTTTTATAGTTACATCTCAAGCAAGCTATTTATGAGAAGGAAATGTTGGCAATACTACATGCACTTAAGAAATGGTGACCTTACCTAATGGGAAGACACTTCAAGGTAAAAATGGATCATGATAGTCTTAAATACATTTTAGAACAAATTTTATCTTTAGAAGAACATAAAAAATGGGTCACAAATATGTTGGGTTATGACTTTGACATCATCTACAGAAAAGGGAAGAAATTTTTTGTTGCAGATGCACTCTCAAGAATGAATGAGGATGTGGAAGCATTGTTTTGTGCTATTTCAATTATCCAACCAGATTGGGTAAACAAAGAAAGGGAAGAATGGAAGAATGACAAAGAAGTGTGGCCACTCATTCAAAAGTTGCAGAATATCCTTGTTCAAACAATATTGTCAGAACTTGACAAGGAAGCAAAAATCATATTAGAACCTGGAGCAGTCACAGAAATAAGAACTCGACAGCTACGAAATCGATCAATTTTAGAGTATCTCATCAAGTGGAAGAACTTACCTATTGAAGATTTCACATGGAAGGACAAGAATTTTATACAGAAGCATCAAGAACTACTCAAGCGTTGAGGACAACACTTTTTGAAGGAGAGGGGCATGTTAGGCCCCTATACTACTAGTGTAACCCCTTATTGTTATTAGTACAACCCCCTTATTATATTGTTGTACCCATGTAGTCCCCATAGAAGCCCCCTATTGTTATTAGTGTGCCCCATAGAAGCCCACTATTGTTATTATTGTGCCCTTACATTATTATTGTTATGTCGGCTCTGATTATATTATGACCCCTTAGACTCCTATATATAGAAAGGAGGTCTTGTCATTTGTATTATCCAAGAATTATTCATTTGTGTAATTTAAGGGAGGTTTCCCCCTCGAAGAGGCTTATTTCTAAGGTGTTGATAAACCTTTTCTATCATTTTGTGAGCTGGTTTCATAACAATCAAGGTACTCATCATATATAACTTCTCTTTTTGGAAAGTCTCATGGTTGATGTGAATTGAGAACATCAATGAAAGGATAAGAAATATATTCAATGTGGATGTTGATGAGAAAAGTGTTAGAGATATTCTCATCTCGATTAGAAGTAAGAGAATCTAAAAAATTATATTTCTTTACAAGATTTTCAAAAATAGATAATGGAAAAGTTTCAACAGAAAGATTAGGGATATCATCACTAGAGAAGACCAATTCAAATGCTTCCAAATCATTTGCATAACTATGATCTAAAAAATCATTAACAGAACTATGATCTAAGGATAAACTATCAGTTGAGGAACTATTTGGTTCATAAACTTGTTCAGAAAAAATAAATATTAGGATTAGTTCATTAATTGAAACCTGAGATATATTATCTTTTATTGAACCTTTTGGAGGTTGTTTATAAACATTAGCAGACATTTCAAGTGTATTTTCATATTTCTAGTTAAGGTCAGATTTTTTTTTCCCCGAAATATGAAAATAGGTAAAGGTAAATCCTAATGTATGTAAACCTAAAGGACTATTCAATTCATTATTTGGTTCAACAATATCAGAAGAAGAATCAACTAATGAATTTGAACCCTCTTTTTCAATTATATTTGATGAACTATTTTTATGAGAAGAATGTTGAAAAATGTAGCAAGAAAATCTCAATTTGACTTTGCCTTGGTCAAATTGAGAAAATTCGAATTTAAACATCAGCGGATGTAGTTAACTTGTGTGACATGGATCTTTTCGGTCAGTTAGATAAGTAAATTCGAATTAGGGTTTGGAGTTTAGTTAAGTATGTGTGATTGAGAAGTTGTAGCAATCAAGGTCAGTTATTTCAAGTTGTTTTCAGTTAAACTAGTTCTAGTTGTTGATAAAACTAGTGGAAAGTCAATTTTGGGTGAGACAACAATCTAACTCAGTTATTATCTAGTTAACTGATCAATTAGCCAAAAATAGCTAGTACATGCAGAGAATTCGATTTCCTCAATTCTGGTGGATATTCCAAGGAAGTGTAACATTAGTTCTAGAATAGTCTTGACTGTACAGGTCTTGCATGTAATCAGATGATCAGCCATTGGAATTGCACAATAAATTGGAGGCAAATTACTAAATAATAGGGGCCTGATTCCTCAGGATTTGCACAAGGAAATAGGGGATCAAGAAGAGGAAAATTTTGGCTAAGTCTGGGTCAGACCTTCTCAGTGAGTAGAGAGATAGGTTATTCAATTACAGGTTGTGCTAAGAGAAATCAAGCAATTGCAATGAATCTCTATTCATTAGATTAATGCCGGTAGGCATAAGGGGTTTTTAGAAGTTTCTTTCCCCTAGAAAAATATTGTGTTTTTTCTCATTGCATGTTTGTAAATAATGTTCTAAATTGTGAATTGAATTCCACAAAGTAGTAGAGTAGGATTGTTTCTCTTGATTTAGATTAAAATTTCATGAGAAGTTGTAATTTTAAATCATAATTTATACATGGTATTAGAGAAATATTCAGATTAGAACAATAATTTCAAAATTGTTTCTTAGGAGTATCAAATTTACAGTTCAGTGTAGCAGGATCTCTACAGAGTTGGCAAGTTGACCTGAACAGGATGAGACTAGAGTATGCCTCGGAAGGCGACTCTAATTTCATTGCATGGAAGCATCATAAGGATGCAATGTTGAATGACAACGGATTGTTGGAATATGCCAAGACAAATATTCCAAAATCTGGATCAACTAATGCCCAAAACCTATCTTAGTGGAAGAAAGATGTAGCCAAGGTGAGGAGAATAATATTGAAGCGAGTGCAAGACCACATTATCTCAAATCTCCATGGGAAAGAAACTGATCCTTTCAAAATGTGGAAAGAACTGACAGAGCTGTTCAAGAATAACAATGACCATAGGAAACTGGAACTCAAGGATAAACTTCGAAATATAAAGATGTAAAAGAATGACACTATTATGTAGTATCTGAGGACATTTACACAAGTTCATGATGAACTTGATGGGATTGTTGTAAATGTTGCAGAATATGACTTGGTAAGCCTAGATATTCGAGGCCTTCCCAAAAGGTGGCATAGCTACTAGGACTTGATGAACAAGAGGGAGAAATTACTGAATTGGGAACGCTTATGGTCTGATGTGGTATAAGAAGAGATCAGGCAGAATACTAGAGATGGAGTAACATCCTGATTCGGATTTAAAAAAGAATGCAACAAATTACAGAGATAACCGTAAACACAGAGATGCAACGGAAATAATACTTCATTTCATTAATGTAAAATACTGAAATATGCTTACAAACAACAATGGAAATAAACCAGCTAGGGCTAGGTAGCTTATCTCTGAGAAGATATGTGGTGACTACATGCCTCTGAACTGTGTTACACTGAGGCTCGAAGGCCTATTTATTGTTGAGAAACAATGGAAAATCCTTCACATCCCAAAACCTAACCCTAGAAGATGAAACACCAAATTGTGGGCCCCATTTTGGGTAAGTTGGTACATCAACTTCCAGGGGTCGTAACTTTGGCACCCGATCTCCGTTTGATGCGTACAATAGCTCGTTAGAAAGATCTATCCGAGCACTAAAACTTTGGGAAGAGAAACATCATTCCATGGACCCATGTTGCTCCCAGATTTCCCAAAAAACATCATTTACGGCCTCAAAACGACTTCAGAAGTTCAAGACCCGAAAAACTGCTAAAAATAGTAAATTGTGCTATAATCACGGAAACTGAAAAGCTGAAAGAGATAGTTGTGGGGGTCTAGATGGGATAGGTGGGTGGCCACCAACATCCACCTAGATCATTCCCCCCCCCCTAGGAAGCAATGGTCCCCATTGCGTTGAGTTCCTCCATGAGATGATGAAACTTCTGTTGAACTTGGTCCCTAGTGAGCCACTTGCCCTGGTGAAGGAGTTGGCTTGCTTTGGCAACTCGATACAGTTGTATATTCTATTTACAAGTGTGCTTGATCTGTGTGTCCATGATCCGATCAGTTGTAGCTTGTTCCATGCAATCTAGATTTAACTCTGTGGGTGTGAGATGTTCTGGAATGTCGGATGTGTCTAGTAATGGTGAAAAGTATGGTCGAAGGCAGTCCACATTGAACACTGGGTGCAGGCCAAGGAATGGGGGAATGCTGAGCTCAAATGTATTGTCTCCCATAGCCTTGGTAAATATTGGAGTAGTCTCAGTTTCCGATAGGCTCCGATAAGGCGTTCCTTTTGCAAATGAAACTAGACTTTGTCGCCCACCTGAAACTTGTGTGGCACCCGATGTTGATCATGTTGTTGCTTGTACTTGGAATTTGATTTCTCCAGAATGTCATGGACCTACTGGCGAATATGTTGGATGTGCTCAATGAAGCTGGTTTCCTTATCTGTTTCGGACTGGACATGAGCTGAATCTGTGTGAGTAGCTGCAAATGGCATGGCCACATCAATGGGACATAGTGGCTGGAATCCCAAGCCCACCTAAAAAGGGCTGTGGCCAGTCGAGCTGTGAAGAGCTCAGTCATAGCTGTGTTGAATATAGGGGAGGATCTCATCCCATGTGCTTGGATGCTTTGAGTTGTACATGCGCAGAATGTGTACAATCATCTTGTTGACAACCTTTGTCTGGCCATCAGTTTGAGGATGGAAGGCTGTGGACTTAGTGAGTTTGGTGTCCAACATCGACCAGAGACTGGACCAAAATGTACTGAGGAACCTGTTGTCCCGATTTGAGATGATAGACTATGGGATCCCAAAGTGCACCCACACTTGTTTAAAGAAGAGTTTAGTAGTGGCTTCTGCTGTGATATTCTTCTTGCAGGCTGCCATAATGGCCATCTTCGAGAACCTATCGACGACCACAAAAACACAGTCATTTCCATGCTTATTGGAAGGAAGGCCTGACATGTAATCCATGGAGATGGATTCCCAAGGTCGACTAGGGGTAGGCAACGGGGTATAGAGGCCTTGCTTCTTGATGGTCGGTTTGGCAATGGCGCAGGCAGTGCATGATCTGATGTACTTCTCGACATCTTGTCAAAGATTCAGCCAATAGAAATACTTCTGTAGTACTGCCATTGTTTTCTCGACCTCGAAATGCCCAACAACCCAACTGTAGTGTGCTTCCCAAATCATCTTGGCATGCTCTCTTGAAGGAACACAAAGGCGATCCAAGTGGCACAACAGGGCATCCTGGAGGTGAAAATTTGGAACATGCTGACCCTCCAAGAGTGTCTGGTATGTGTGGCCAAATTCTGGGTCGCTTTTGTAGAGAAGTGGCCAATCAGAAGTCTCGTGCCCACAAGAGTTGAGCATGGTGGTTAATGCCATGATTGGTGGTTGACTGAGGCAATCTGCAACATTATTGGTGCTGCCCTTCTTATACTTGATATTCAAATGGAACTATTGCAGGTATGTGGACCACTTCTGATGGTGATCATTCTACAATTTCCCTTGGGTCTGTATGAATTGCAGGGGTTGGTGGTCTATGTGGATGACCGTTTCCTTCCCCAAAATGTAATGATTCCATTTTTGGCAGGTCTACACAATGGAATACATCTCTTTGTCATAAGTGGGATACTTCTAGACTCTGTTTGAAAGTGTCTCACTATGATATGCCACTGGATGCCCGTGTTGAGTAAGGACTACCCCAATAGCATAGTCAGAGGCATTGTTGGAAATAATACTGAGAGGGGGGGTGAATCAGTATTATCAGATCAATCAAACCTTTTCAATGCTCAGAAACATATACGCTACTTCAGTTAAGTAAAACAGCGTGTACACGCTACTGTGACTAAATAAAACAGCGTATAAGCAGAAAACTCATAACTTAGTTAGCTTATTCTTCAGTTAAGTTCATCAGGACATTATTCAGCACATTAACAGTAAGCAGATGCAGTATAACAGAACGGATCAAAAGTCACACACATGAACACCAAGATATAAGGTGGAAACCCAATGTGGGTGAAAACCACCTGCTGCAAGTTATCTCTATCTTTCTTTAAGAAACTTCAGTTTACAATCTTTTGTACTGGTGCAGCCTTATACCAGTACGCAGGCTACAACCTGCAGAAGGCTACAACCTTCTCTCGTTCTCCAAACTTCCTTGGAAGGGAGCTCCAACCCCCTTTGTTCTTGTACTAGCCAAGATACTAGTACGTAGGTGCTGACCTACAATCTTCTTTTCTTCAGGTATCACCTTTCATACATTTTCAGACTTGAATATTCCTGAAGCACAACATTACAATCTGAAGACCACAATTCATTCAATTTCCACAACAGATCATTGAAGCATAAAACAACCAAACTCTGAATCACTGAACCACTGAACCCTGTCAATCACCAGTTATCAGAACACAGAGCAGACTACAGAACTCTGCAATAACTGTCAGACCCCACTGTAAACCCAAAAACAAGCTTCAAAAGATATACGCTACTTCAAGGAGCCAAACCCGCGTATACACGCTCTTTTACCGAAGCCAACCTGCGTACAGATCTAAAAATAAACTTTCTCAATTTGCAGCTGTACCAGACATTAGTTAGACCCAGAACATAGCATTGCGACAATATGCAGATCTAGAAATAAGCATAATCAACCATATCATGATAGTGCATTTCAAACCATTAGATCCCGATCTATCCTTAGATCTAGTCTTCCATCAACCAATGTGATCTCTCCTTGGCTTAGATCAAGCAACCCAGCACCTGCAAATCAGATCTCTTTCACTCTTAGATATTCAAGCCCTTGTCGAAAGATGATTTTGCCTAATGATCTTCTTCTCCTTATATAGTCTTAGGCCTAGCTCAATACCAAGAGCCAAAACCATAGTAACACAATACCATCAACTTCAAAACTAGGGATCGACACGCCCGTCGAGACACAATGGTCCGAAATCATAGGCACAACTTCCAAGGACTAACCACCATGGACCAAAGGAACCTTTCCACATACACGCGCTTTTTATGAATCGAACTAGCGTGTACACGCGACTTGGGCTTAACGAAACGGCGTGTATGAGCTTCCTTGGCATGCTGTACTGAGATCTGTCTTCTGATTAAGATGCCATCACTTGTACCAACCTCTGAGCACTTGTACCATCCTCTGAGTGAGTTGCCATCAAGGACAACACTTGAATCATAATGCCAACAATCTCCCCCTTTGGACTTGATGGCAACCACCACACCAAGTCACTCTCCCCCTTTGACATCAAGAGCAAAGGGCTGTGCTCCCCCTGAGGACATGCTGATACCTCTGCTTGGCTGTGCTGACTCGTGCTCCCCCTGACAGTAGGCCAGATCTGAAAAAGATGTTCTTCAACAAGAGCCAAGATTTATACACCATAAGGGACCTTCCTATCACCAAAAGACTCAATACATACATCCATACTCCCTACCAAGAGGGGACATATCAGAAACAACCAATTATATTACAGCATTCATCCCAGGCATAGTGGGGAAACCAACATAGGCCGTTACATGACCTTGACACCATAAAAGAGATATGACAAGAGAGATACATGACATAGAGACAACAGATCTAGACCAAGACTTAGGAAAGACACCAGCAACATCTGATAAACATCTTGTTAGATCAGCAACCAGAATTTCTTTCTGAGCTCCTTTTCCTGAAACCAACAACCAAAACATCTGAATGCCAACAATGCTTTATGAGACTTTTGAGCTGCTCCCCCTGAACCTGTGCCTGTTGCACTCCCTGAAACTGTGCCTGAAGAATTCTGACATTCCTATTGCTTTTCAGAACTTCAGAGTTTTCCCTTGCTGTTCAGAACTTCATATACGCGTTTTATCCTATATAAAAAAGCGTATGTACGCGGATATTCTTTCTGCAACAAGCGTCCAGCATACACGCGACTTACCCACCATAAATCCGCGTGTATACGCTCATATCCCTTCCGTAACCTGCGTATACCAACTTTTCTGTAGGACAAACAATCTTCAACAACAGGATGAAGCATCAACTACTCCCAGCTTTTGTCTGAGATATTCAAAAGTTTCCCTGGGCAGTGGTTTTGTGAGAATATCAGCAACTTGCTCCTTAGAAGGAACATACTCCAACTTGACCTTCTGCTCAAGCACTTGTTCCCGAAGAAAATGGTACTTGATTGGTATGTGCTTGGTCTTTGAGTGCATGACAGGATTCTTTGAAATGCTGATTGCACTTGTATTATCACATAAGATAGAGACAGGTGGAGTGCAAGTGATTTGAAAGTCCTGCAAGGTCTGCATCATCCAAAGAAGTTGTGTGCAACAAGATGCTGCAGCCACATATTCTGCTTCAGCTGTAGATAAGGCAATCGAACTTTGTTTCTTGCTGAACCAAGATACTAATCTAGAACCCATGAAGAAAGCACCTCCACTTGTGCTTTTCCTATCATCCACACTTCCAGCCCAATCTGCATCTGTGTAAGCATGAAGAGTGAGATCAGTATTTCTAGGATACCATAAGCCATAGTTTTGGGTCCCTTGAAGATATTTGAAGATTCTTTTGACTGCCTGAAGATGAGTTTCCTTTGGGTTGGCTTGAAATCTTCCAACCATTCCTACTGCATGTGTAATATCTGGTCGAGTACCTGTCAAATAAAGCAAACTCCCAATCATGGATCTATAAGTGGGTTGGTGAACTGCTGCTGATTCATCATTTGCACTGAGGCTGCATCCTGTAACCATGGGTGTACATACTGGTTTTGACTCTTCCATGCCATACTTCTTCAAGATCTGCTTGAGGTATTTGGTTTGAGACAAGAAGATACCTCCTTCATTTTGTTGGATTTGCAATCCAAGAAAATATGTCAATTCTCCAAGAAGTGACATTTCGAATTCTTTCTGCATAACCAAGGCAAAGTTTTGACTCATGGTCTCTTCATTGCTGCCAAAAATAATATCATCTACATAAACAACAAGGATTAGCAATTTGTTATTTTCAACTTTTATATAGAGATTGCTATCTGCTGATCCTTCTGAAAAGCCTTGTTGGTGAAGATATTTGTCCAAGCGATAGTACCAAGCCCTTGGAGCTTGTTTGAGCCCATAGAGTGCCTTTTTCAATCTGCATACAAGGTTTGGATCATTTCCAAGAATGAACCCATCTGGCTGCTCAATATATACTTCTTCTTCTAAGTCTCCATTTAGGAAGGCTGATTTCACGTCCATTTGAAATACCTTGAAGTTTTGAAAGCTTGAGAGAGCAAGGAACATTCGGATGGCCTCTAGTCTTGCCACAGGAGCAAAGGTCTCTTCAAAATCTATTCCTTCTTGCTGTGCATACCCTTTACAAACAAGTCTGGCCTTGTTTCTAATTACTTCTCCATTTTCATTTAACTTATTCTTGAAGACCCATTTTGTTCCTATTACATTCTTATCTTTTGGTCTAGGAACTAATTCCCAAGTGTTGTTCCTTTCGATTTGCTCAAGTTCTTCATCCATTGCTTTGACCCAACATTCATCTTTGCATGCTTCTTTCACATTTTGTGGTTCAATGGAGGAGAGTAGAGCCAAGTAGCTTGAAGCTTCTGCAAGTGTCCTTCTTGTTTGTACTCCTGCTTCTTTCTGCCCCACAATCTGAGTTTCTGGATGATTCTTTTGGACATATCTGGATGGAGTCTTCTCTTCTATTCTTGTCTGCTCCTCTGGTTCTTCTTGAGATTCTTCTTCTTCATCATTTCGCCTTTGAGAGTAACCTTCATCTTCTTCAATGTCTTCATGATGAACTTGCCTAGGAATATATCCCTTCTCATCAACCACTATATCAATACTGTCAACAATTCTGCCAAGTCTTTTATTGTAGCACTTGTATGCTTTGCTATGTGGAGAATAACCAAGAAGAATGCCCTCATCTGCTCTAGGTTCAAGTTTGCCAAGTTGCTCATCAGTATTCTTAATATAACATTTGCTCCCAAAGATTTTGAAATGCTTCACGGAAGGAGTTTTACCACTCCAAAGCTCATGAGGTGTTTGAGTGCTGTTTACTCGGACATTTGTTTTGTTAAGAATGATAACAGCAGCATGTGCAGCTTCACCCCAGAAGGTTGCAGGAGTACCTGATTCATCGAGCATAGCACGAGCCATTTGTTGGATAGTTCTGTTCATTCTTTCCACAACCCCATTTTGCTGAGGAGTTCTAGCTGTAGAGAATTCTCTTCTTATCCCATGTTCATCGCAGAAATCGAAAAATTCATTTGATGTGAACTCCCCACCTCTGTCAGATCTGAGGCACTTAATTTTGTGTCCTGATTCATTTTCAGCCAATGCTTTGAAGGATTTGAATTTTTCGAATGCTTCATCTTTGTGCTTCATAAGCCCTAACCAAACAAACCTTGAGAAATCATCAATGAATAATATCAGATATTCTTCTCCTCGAGGTGTCCTTTTCCTAAATGGACCACATACATCTGTATGGACTAGCTCAAGAGGCAAGCTAGCTGATCCTTCCTTTTCTGGAAAGTTAGTTCTGGTTTGCTTTCCAAACTGACAAGATTTGCATATAGTGTTGTCTGGAATTTTGATATCTGGAAGATCGCGAACTGCCTGATATTTGCATGCTTTTCTTATTTGTGAGAAGCTTAGATGTCCCAACCTTCGATGCCATAGCCAGTGCTCTTCATCCTTGCTAAGATAGCATTGTTGTTGTCCTTCTTCAAATATGTACAGATTATTTGGAGTTCTTTTGCCTTTGAGAACTGTTTTACCTGTATCAAGATCACGAACAAGACATCCATTCGATCTGAAAATAACCTCGGTTTTTTGATCACACATCTGACTGACACTTAGAAGATTATGCTTCAATCCATCAACATACAAAACATTTCCAGCCTTGACCTTTTCTTTCAAAGGAGCAATACCTTTTCCTTTTATAGTTGCAGGAGTATCATTTCCAAAAGAAACTTTCTTTCCCTTTTCTAAAGTAGAATAAGATTCAAGTTTTTCTTTATCACCTGTCATATGTTTCGAACATCCACTGTCAATGTACCATAGATTTTCCTGTCCTTCTGCATAAAACGCTATCCCACATCTTTCTGTCTGAGGTTCTTTTATTTTCCATTTTTTGGTGCTCGTGGCTTGTTCCTTTTTCTCCTGAAACCTGCTCCTGCATTCAGATTCTTTATGACCAAAATTATTGCAAATAGAACATTCAACTTCATTTTCAAGAACCGAAAAGTTGTTATAGGTCCTCTTTGTAATCCCTGTCATACTTCTTTGTTTTTGAGCTTCCCTAGTCATGATTGTTTTATATGCAACACATTGAGCTGCTTTGTGACCAAAGTTATGGCAAGAAAAGCATTGTCCATTGAAGAAGCTTCTGCGGTTATTGAATCTACCAGCCAACTGATTGTAATTTCTATTTTCATCTATTCTTGTGCCAAACTGAGAAGATTTTACCTGTGGTTGGTTGTAGCTTTTGTTCACCCTTAAGAAGGATTGTCCCTGATAGTTTCTGTTTGTAATTCGTCCCTGCTTTACCTGATTATCTTCATTGTTCTTCTGCTCATTTCTTCTTGCTGCATCAAGATAATTCTTTGAGGTGGATGCTTTAGAGGTTTCTCCATTATAGCCCAAACCTGTCTTGTTTAGAGGAGACCGCTGCACATTGATAATCTCATCCAAAGTTTCAGATCCTTTGACAAACTTAAGATTAATAGCTTTTGTTTTCTCAATTTCTTTTCTGAGACCAACAATTTCACCTTCTAGTTTTTCAAGATGTTTTTCCTTTTCATCAATTTGAAATTGCAAAGTATCAATGATCACACTCTTTTCTTCTATGCATCTCTTGAGTCTAGTAATTTCATTATAGAGATTATCCACATCTACAGCATCCTCATAATCATCATCTTCAAATGCCATTAATAGCTTATATTTATTACCTTGTTCATCTTCATCACTGTTTGATAAGCCATCACTATCTTCATGGGTGTAGTAGCTTTTCTTATTTGCACTTTGTTTCTTATTCCATCTAGCAGGTTCTTTTCCTTTATCTTTATTAGGACATTTTGCAGCATAATGACCTACTCTTCCACAAGCAAAGCATTTGAAAGGTAGCTTACCTCTGAACCTTCCAGCACCCCTTTGAAGATTTCTAACAAAATTTGATTCTTCTTCCTCTTCTTCTGGAACATGGCTTGCCTCATAGTAATCTTCTTTTCCTGATGCCTTAAAAGCAGCTTCCCTTCTGTCTGATGGACCTCCCTTTCTCATTTCATAAGCAGTTAGAATTCCATGTAACTGAGACATAGTGAGAACTTTGAGATTTTCCTTTTCTTCTATTGCAGATACTTTAGATTCAAACTTGGGGGATAATGATCTTAGAATCTTTGAAACTACTATAGTCTCTTTTATTTCTTCACCCAAATTTTTCATACAATTAACAATCTCGTCTACCCGAAGAAAATAATTTGCCACACTTTCATCATTATACATCTTGAGAGTCTCATATTGAATCCTGAGAGTTTGAAGTTTAGCTTCCTTTACCTGTTCATCTCCTTCATAGCTAGTGATCATTTTGTCCCATATCTCTTTTGCTGATTTGAAGTGCATGACCTTCATGAATTCTGTTTGGGATATACTTCCTAATAGAGTACTGACTGCTTTTGCATTTGTTTCATATGTCTTTTTCTCAGCTGGATCTGTAGGAGTAACTGAAGGAAAAGCATAGCCTGTTTCTACAATGTTCCAAACTTCTGTACCAAGAGATTGAAGATATGCAGTAACTCTTACCTTCCAATAATTGAAATTTGTTCCATCAAAAACCGGTGGCCTGATTGATGCTTCTTTCTCGTAGTTGCTCATGATGAATGATCTACCTTCAAGCGATCAAGCTTCCCTGAAGGACTGGCTCCGATACCAATTGTTGGAAATAATACTGAGAGGGGGGGTGAATCAGTATTATCAGATCAATCAAACCTTTTCAATGCTCAGAAACATATACGCTACTTCAGTTAAGTAAAACAGCGTGTACACGCTACTGTGACTAAATAAAACAGCGTATAAGCAGAAAACTCATAACTTAGTTAGCTTATTCTTCAGTTAAGTTCATCAGGACATTATTCAGCACATTAACAGTAAGCAGATGCAGTATAACAGAACGGATCAAAAGTCACACACATGAACACCAAGATATAAGGTGGAAACCCAATGTGGGTGAAAACCACCTGCTGCAAGTTATCTCTATCTTTCTTTAAGAAACTTCAGTTTACAATCTTTTGTACTGGTGCAGCCTTATACCAGTACGCAGGCTACAACCTGCAGAAGGCTACAACCTTCTCTCGTTCTCCAAACTTCCTTGGAAGGGAGCTCCAACCCCCTTTGTTCTTGTACTAGCCAAGATACTAGTACGTAGGTGCTGACCTACAATCTTCTTTTCTTCAGGTATCACCTTTCATACATTTTCAGACTTGAATATTCCTGAAGCACAACATTACAATCTGAAGACCACAATTCATTCAATTTCCACAACAGATCATTGAAGCATAAAACAACCAAACTCTGAATCACTGAACCACTGAACCCTGTCAATCACCAGTTATCAGAACACAGAGCAGACTACAGAACTCTGCAATAACTGTCAGACCCCACTGTAAACCCAAAAACAAGCTTCAAAAGATATACGCTACTTCAAGGAGCCAAACCCGCGTATACACGCTCTTTTACCGAAGCCAACCTGCGTACAGATCTAAAAATAAACTTTCTCAATTTGCAGCTGTACCAGACATTAGTTAGACCCAGAACATAGCATTGCGACAATATGCAGATCTAGAAATAAGCATAATCAACCATATCATGATAGTGCATTTCAAACCATTAGATCCCGATCTATCCTTAGATCTAGTCTTCCATCAACCAATGTGATCTCTCCTTGGCTTAGATCAAGCAACCCAGCACCTGCAAATCAGATCTCTTTCACTCTTAGATATTCAAGCCCTTGTCGAAAGATGATTTTGCCTAATGATCTTCTTCTCCTTATATAGTCTTAGGCCTAGCTCAATACCAAGAGCCAAAACCATAGTAACACAATACCATCAACTTCAAAACTAGGGATCGACACGCCCGTCGAGACACAATGGTCCGAAATCATAGGCACAACTTCCAAGGACTAACCACCATGGACCAAAGGAACCTTTCCACATACACGCGCTTTTTATGAATCGAACTAGCGTGTACACGCGACTTGGGCTTAACGAAACGGCGTGTATGAGCTTCCTTGGCATGCTGTACTGAGATCTGTCTTCTGATTAAGATGCCATCACTTGTACCAACCTCTGAGCACTTGTACCATCCTCTGAGTGAGTTGCCATCAAGGACAACACTTGAATCATAATGCCAACAGGCATCTGTCTCGACCTCAAATGGTTGTTGCAAATCAGGCAATGCGAGCACTGGTGCCGTGCATAGGCGATCTTTCAACTCTGTGAATGCCTTTTGTTGAGATTCAGACCAATTTTTTTTTGCTTTCGCTCCTCCCTTGGTGACTTGACTCAAGGGCCAAGTGATATGAGAAAATCCCAACAGGAACCTGCGATATAAGTTGGCAAGACTTAGAAAGCTGCGGAGCTCTGTCAGAGTGGTTGGAGATGGCCAATCCCGAATGACTTAGATCTTGGCTGGATCCACATGCACCCCTTATTCATCAATAATGTATCCCAGATACTGAACCTGGGTCATGCCAAAAGTTCATTTCTCCAAATTGGCACATAACTTGTGTTGCCACAGTGTTTGGAGAACCTGTCGGCTGTGGTGGAGGTGCTCTTCCCAACTCTGGCTGAAGATCAGGATGTCATCTAAGTATACCACTACAAATGAGTTGGTGAATGGCAGCAAGATGTCATCCATTAGCCTCATGAAGGTTGCAGAAGCATTCATCAATCCGAAAGGCATAACCAACCATTCAAAAAGGCCCTCCTTGGCTTTGAAGGAAGTCTTCCACACATCGGAGGGTTCAATTGGTACCTGGTGATATCTTGACTTCAGATCAATCTTTTTAAAATATTTTTCCCCCTTCAGTTGGTCCAAGAGGTCATCAATCCGTGGGATCGGGTACCTATTACAGAAAGTGATCTTGTTCAACACCCAATAGTCAATACAGAGTCTCCAAGTCCCATCCTTCTTTTGTACCAACACGATCGGGCTCCCACAGGGTGATGAACTCGGACGGATGTGACCTTTCTATAGCAACTCCTGAATCTGCCTCTTGATTTCATCATTCTCTAGGACAGAGTGCTGATAGATTGGTCCATTGGGAAGTGGCGCACCTGGGGTCAGATCGATGGAGTGCTTGACCTGACAGTGCAGAGGAACCCCTACAGAGGAGGTGAAGATGTCCTCGTACTCCTCCATGACCTTGTCCATCTGTAGTTGTCGTGCGGAGGAGCCCTGTCTAGAGGTCGTGGCCACCGTCTTCTTCTTTCCTTGAGGGCGTATCATCAGGAAAACAAATTTCCTGGTTCTGGAAATGAGCTTATTGCATTGTTTTTCAGTAACCAAAGAGATGGCGGTAGGCGGTGCTACCTCTGGTATCCTGTACAACTTATTTCCCAATGTAACAATAATAGCATGAGGCCTTGATTCATACACAACATGTCGTTTCCACAAGTATGGTTGTCCTAATAATACATCACAAACTTTAAGGGGAGCAATGTCACATAGTACCTCATCCGTGAAGGGCTTGATGTTGTATGGAAGGCAACACTGCTGGCTCACGCGAAGATCCTGTCCTTGGTGAAGCCACCCGATGGTGTACGGTTGTGGATGTGTTGTGGTCGGTAAGCTCAATCGCTTCACGATCTCTACCGAAATGAGGTTCTTTTGGCTCCCCCTGTCGATAATGAACTATAGCAGGGAGCCCTTTACCCACATCTGGGAGTGGAAGAGATGATCCTCCTCCTCTGGATCTTTAGGTTCCTCCTTCTGTACCTTCGTGGTGGCAATGGTTGTGTTGGTCTCCGCATCGATAATCTGCTTCCCTTTGTCATTCCCCTTGTCAGGTTCTGACTCAGAGTCGGAACATGCATCTAATTCTGAAACCTTTAGCTCGGCCACCAGTGATTGCTTGGCCCGACACTCGTGTTGTGAGTGGAGCTCTTATGGAACTCACACCACTTTCCCGTGTCCTTTTTCGACTTCACGGCTGTTATAGACATATTTGGGCACTGCAAACCCAATCATATATGTCAATAAACCAAGGGATATTTAACCCCTAAAAGTGTTGTTTCATACCCTAAAGGATCATGGTCAACTGATTACATCATTTCCAAGAAGTTCCACCTAAAAAACCACTCAGAACTGGCCAAACCTGGACCATACTGACTGCTCCATGGTCAGGGTGCGATGCATACTGACTCGTACACTAGCCAAGTGTGATGCATACTGAAGAGGCCTTCTGTGGGGTGCGATGAGCGAGAATGGAAAAATGTCTGAGGTAGTTTTCTAAGTGGATGCTCATGGAATCCTCTAGAAACTTCCTCTATGACACTTGCCTCTTTGAATTCGCCCAGGGATGAGTAACAAATCCAAGAAATCTCCAAGTGGAACTAAGAACTACAACTGGAATGACACTAATCAAAAACCCAAAGATAACTCACACCTCTGCAAACATCTATAAATAAATCCCTCATCTGAGAGATCTAGCGGCTGGAATTTTGTAATTTATAAAGAAGTGTTGTTAGTTTGTCTTTGAGAAGAAGCATTGTATTGTTGGGTGATCTTGCTTTTCATGAGGTGAAAAGGGCTTTGATGCTGGGAGGATGATGTTGGATCAGACAGCTGGGTTGTAATCCTCTCTTCTACTATTAATAAAGTTCTTTGAGTTTTCCTCCATACAATCGTGTATTTGTGAATCTTGTTATTTGTGAATGCAATTGTATGTTCAATGCATTTCTGATTCTGCATGGTTTATGATATCATAGATTGAAATGCTTTGATGTTGTTTTGTTGCTTTGCCTCTACAGGTATTCTTTAAGTGGGACAAGTAGGAGAGGAGTTGCAAGCTCTGTCAAAGGGGATAGAAATCAAGCAAGGAGTCAAGCGGAAGATCCAGGTTGGTATCTTTGCTTCTCTCTTATCTATCATACATAGAGGAAATCGCAAAATACTTTGATTGTTTGTTTCTAGAATAGCTACCCATCCTAGTGGTACTAGCAGATCGAAAAGACACTAGTTTTCCTTGTAACAAAATGGAAACTCCACTGGGGAACGAATAGTTTATTTGTTTGTTATTTTTGTTTGATTTATAAACTACTGACGGAGCCTGAAGTTAGCCAGATAGCCTTCGAACTACTCTTGCTATGCAATTGCAAAGTAGATGAATGCTGCTTCAGTCAATCTCTGGGTTGGTTTATGAACTGAACATCTAACTTACAATCATTCTAAATGCCCTTGTGGTAGCTCAATAACATCCTAAGATCATACCCCTGTACTTTTTTTTTTTACTGTCCATCATAGCTTAGCTTGAATCACTGAACTCAGCTGCAAATTTGACCAAAAACCCAACTCAGTTTCACTCCTTGGCCCATCGCACTGTCCATCACTGGAAGCCAGTATGCATCGCACCTCCCATGTTCAGAAGGTGAGATGCATCCCTATTTCAGTGAAGCACAGGTGCGATGACTGAGTAATCCTATTTCTCTCCTTGAAATTTGGGTTTTTTGTCCTTGTTTTCAGCTCTGTTTGATTGTGTTGCTGCTTATGATCAGTATCTCATTGCTGAAGCCTCTTTGCTTTACATAGTTCAGCCTCCATTGATTAGGATTAGTAAATGTTTTTATGTATTTTTCCATCATTTACAATCCTTCGTCAAAAGTAGCTTAAATCGAACTGTCGTTTTGATGCAAGAAAGTATTGTAACTGTCATTTTGAGTCAAAAAGAAGAGTGTCGTAGAGTCTTCCTCTTCTAGATAGTCGCTTGTACTTTTGTCATTGTATTTGATTTGAATTGTTGATATTCGAAGTGCCGAAAGCAGTTTTCTATTCGAAATCTAAAAGTGTCGTTTTAGTCTTCCTTTCATTTTGAAAAGAAATTGTCGAAATGTCGCTTTGAAGAAAATACTTAAAATTTGTACTTAGTTTTCCTTTCTTGGCATTCAACACATTAAATGGAATGAAAAACAAATACATGCATGTGTATTTACATTTAGACTGTGTGCGGAAAATGATTTAGGAAAAGTGCATTTAGTGTGTGCTCTTTGCTCTCTGTTGAAAGAATAGTAATCTTCTTTCCTTAGTAGCTAGGATTTTCATTGCTAAAAAATAAACGACTGTTTATCATTTTAGATTGCATAATTAGGAATTTTACATCTACATCGTGTGGTGAACCTTGAAAGATAAACTTCTAAGCAAGATCAACTCTAAAATAAATCTCAATGAACTTAACAACGCTTTGGAACCTAACACAACACATCTAGGAGTCTAGGCTAGAGACGTGTTCCGACATCGTAAAACCTGGTAACTATCGTTTTCATCGAAGGTTGAGTGATTCCTCCTCTTTGATACGACAAGTGCTAGTACGGACTTGTGTGTTATAGACATTTTTGTGCCTTACAACATGAAGCATGAAATGTCAATAATCTGAGGGATCCAAAGTCCCTAAACATGTTGTTCCTACCCCTCGAGGAACAAGGTCAGCAAACCACAGCACTTCAGATCAGTTCTCCACTGAAAAACACTCAAAAACAGGTCAATTCTGGATCATGTCAACTGCTCCACTGAGCATCTGCGCTGAATGTCAACTGCTCCATGGTGTACCTGCGCTGAATGTCAACTTCATCAAAGGCTACCTGCGCTGAGCGAGTTTGGACATGTGGAGGAATCTTGCCTCAACAATATGAAATCTTCTATATCCAACGGATTCAGAAGATTCCTAAATATTTTGTCAACATGGATCATCGCCCTAATGGAAATACTGTAAATACAGTGGGCTCCGAGGACGGTTCTTATCTCGTGTCAACATCGTTAAAAAATGAAACAAGAAATCATGAGGATAGTTCTTTTATTGTGTCAACCTCATTAAAAAATGAAACAAATCCCCTTTTCAAAATTCAAAGGTAAACCTTCATTCCAACCACCAAGTTGAATGCAATGAAGCTTGGGGGGCACCCTCCTTTGACATGCGTTATTATGATGCTGGGGGCATGCAAAATAAACGAGCAGTTTTGGCAAAGTTCATGCTCGTTAAAAAATAAACGCAAAACCGAGCAGTTTTAGCGCATAGTTCATGCTCGTTAAAAAATAAACATAACTTGTGAGCAAGCTTCCCCCAGAGTTCAAGCTCATCCAGAAAAAATGAACCGGTAAATAACCATTTGAGACCGTAAATCCATCAGCCATAAAAGCCTTGGTCGTGTTTGCACCGTCACCTCCACTTTTCATTTGGCCGATCATTCACCTCCACTTGATCGTTTACCAATTTTTAGGAACAGCTGCGAAGAGTGATTTCACCTAGCCATCCTTGTAACATTGCCGTGATTGGAAAATTCCAACCTGTACCTGGAATCTGCTGCTATCCCTGTTTATCACTCGTTCCTCAAAATACGAGTCTTCTTTGAGCTCTTTTCACTGACTCGTAAAATATGAAAAGTTTGCCGAGTTTTGGCCTTCCAGCTCGTTAAAAGGACCGGAAGAGCTATCCCTCCTCTAGATTTTAATCTTTTTGGACCTGAGGGATTATTGCACAAAAAGATTGAGCGCTTGTCTAGTTCGGCTCGATAAAACTATCGAACATTCATCCCTTCTGTATTGTTTTATACTTTTTCGGACTTAAGGGATTAGATGACGAAAAAGGACCTTCGGAGTTAACTTTACGTACCTTTTTAGACTCTCTAAAAATGAAAAGGACCAAGTTGTCTTTGTCGCTAGACTCTTTAAATACATTAAATAGTGACAAACTTGTCTTTAGACGATAACGAGTTTCCCTATCGCTAAGCTCGTTAAAACATAGCGATGGGCTTGCCCGAAGGGCAGGTTATAGAACAAGCATATGTTATCCTCCTCAAGCTTGACAAAAATAAAGAGGTACTGGTCAGAAATGACTGGGGAAAAATTGGGAGAACCTCAAAGCTTAATGGTAGCAAGTCGCTCTTGAACATGCCACTTTTGCCTCCGTATCACATCGGGTTGGGTTGTTTTCATTCACCGGTCCCTTCACCATGGTCTCGCCATACCATCCACATTTGGGGTAATGCTACCAATCCATCACATCAGTGTCGTTATATGTTCAAGAGATGTCGTTCAGAGAGTGTCAACCGGGTCCCATCCACTGCCATACATCATCTTTCATCCTTTCATGACCGCCACCCTGAATCATATTTCACAGATCGTTTTCACCTTCATCACAATCACTAGCTCCATTCCGTGTCACTGATGTGGGATTCATTAAGGCCCTCCTTTGACGGATCGCTTCTTGTCGACATCAGCTCATTATCCAAGAAGTTGATCTAGGAACACCCCCCCAATACTTTGAAGCTTGCATGCCTTAATGGCAAGTTTCTCACTTCCGGCGACAGGTATACATCAATGACCTTCGACCGGGAGATTTTGCGTGGTGTTCGACGCCAAGTCCTATATTCACACCACGTGAATTATGCTGCAGTACGTTGAGGGTCATCATCATTATCGGTGATTCCTCTCGCGCTTGTTAACAGTTTACATTATTGACTGGTAATCAAGCGATTTCTTTCCTTGTTCGACTCCAAGAAATTCTCACATGGATCGACTTGTACTTAGAGTGAAGATCGGACGAGTTTGAAGACCTCGGATCTAGTTTCATCCATCCGGGCCGCGATATATATTCAGGAGATAAAGAACATTGACATGTGCAGCAGATGATCATCCTACTCAAAGGATGATAATTTCAGCAGAGAATTATCAGTCTACCACCAGACGATCGTCTGTTTTATGTACAGAAAATGTATTTATAAAGCTGAGCATGGGAAATGCCCGCATCAGCTAGATCATGAAAGAAGTATGAAAAATAATGTATTGTATTTGTATCTTATTACAGGTCACCTCCCGGCGATTGAATGAACTTCGGATCCTCCTGATAAAGCATTTCACCCGATAAACAACCTCATACTTTAGGGGGCAACTGTTATAGACATTTTTGTGCCTTACAGCATGAAGCATGAAATGTCAATAATCTGAGGGATCCAAAGTCCCTAAACATGTTGTTCCTACCCCTAGAGGAACAAGGTCAGCAAACCACAGCACTTCAGATCAGTTCTCCACTGAAAAACACTCAAAAACAGGTCAATTCTGGATCATGTCAACTGCTCCACTGAGCATCTGCACTGAATGTCAACTGCTCCATGGTGTACCTGCGCTGAATGTCAACTTCATCAAAGGCTACCTGCGCTGAGCGAGTTTGGACATGTGGAGGAATCTTGCCTCAATGTGTCAGTGCCCGGGAAGCTTCCAAAATGACACTTGGATCAAAAGATTCACCTAAGTGAAGAGTAAGAGGTTCTAAAACTCCAAGTGGAAGGTAGAATCTCCGAGTGGACTCAAGAACTGAAGAACAACTGGGGTTGAAGAGGACAACAGTCACACATCAAGCTGACTTATCTTCACTCCAAAACTCTATATAAGGATCTCATCCCATGGGATCTGGAGGCCGGAATTTTGTGCAAAGAATTGTTGCTGGTTTACAGTTGGAATTATTGGGTGATTGCTTGAAGGAGGTGAAGAGGAGATTTCTTTCTGTCGAGAAGGTGATGCTGGATTGGGCCTCTTATGGTTGTATCACCACCTGAACCTTACTTTCTTCCATTAATAAAGCATTTGAGGTTCTTCTATTCGCATCTGTTTCAATGATGTATTGTCTTACTTGCGTATTTGATTTATGCTAATCCTTGAATCAATTATGAATGCATGATTCTTGTAGTTTCCCTTTCTCGTCTTGTTTGCAGGATCTTGTGTAGCTGGGCCCGTGAGAAGACAAGGAGCTGGGAGCAAGCAGCAAAGAAAGAAGATTGGATCGACCATTCGCGAAAGACATCGGTGAGTGGATCTCTTCCTTTCCTCTTTTGCATGTCATAAAGAAGTAATATTAGATAGCTTTGCTTTGACTGTTGCTAAGGAACTATCACCCTTAGAGTGGGATAGGGTCATTCCGTGTTGGATACTTTTCCCTACAACATTGTGCTACCCGTACCGTCGAGTATATATTGGGAGACCACAATAGGCTTATATCCTTTATCCATAGGAAGCCATGTCTGCCGCCTTATTGATCGCAATGCACTGAACACAACATTCAACAAGATTGACTGCCATACATAAGTCCTTGATAATTTCTTTTTAATTTATCACCAAGGTGTATATTGTAGTTTTGTGATTGGTTTGGTAATCCCTTTGTCTAGATTTCTAGAGTAGTCACTTTCGTTCCTTTTCGACTCCTTAAAAGAAAAGGTCCATTTGAGCACTTGTCACTTTGGTCTCATTAAAAAACAAAGGGGACTAGAGTCATCTTTAGCTTTTTCTCGACTCTTAAAAATTGAAAAAGAAAAGTTGTGTCAAAGCGTCATTAAAATTTATTTAATTCGGAATAACATTTTCCCATTTTTTAAGTTTGAGTTGATCAAGTAATCCGCAATCGTGGAAGAAAGTCAATCAAAACCCTGTCGTTCGCGGAGACTAGCGAGTCAACCATCTTTGACTCAGAGACGGAACCATTCTGGGAAAAATGGTCTCGTTTAACTGAGTCCACTTCTATTGGTTTATGTGAAACTTGTGTTTCAACATCATCAGTGACTAGAGTTACTCTGATCATTTTTGGTACATCTGCCTTTACAGAAGAAGTTCTACAGTTACCAGAGGACATTAGAATTGATCCTAGCGTAATGGTAGACGCTTCTATACCTGAAACAGATCCAGCTAGAGCTGATCCAGAAATTGAAGTTCACTTACCTGAACATCTGGAAGTTGAATTCCAGAGTTCAGAAGGTGTCAACCCCCCGGTGTCTGTTACTGCAGAAGCAATACCTTCTTTGGCTCCAGAAATATTTTATGGACTTGACGGTCTACCTCTTCCACCTGGACTGATTGTTATAGAAGAGAATGTAGAAGATCCTCCATCCAGTACTCCATTCCATTTTGGAACTGGGATCCATTTATATCCTTCTATTCCTGAAGTTAGTTCTTTTAATCATCCTTCATCGCAAGTTCCCGTCGAATCGCTAGGAAATATTTTGGATAGAATAAATATGTCTGAGCAACCATCAACATCTAGGACTGTGTCATCTGATACAGCCACAACAGAACTCCCTGTTACCACTCCTATGATTTTTGCTAGTATACCATCTGTCCCAACTAGTTATCAATCGCTAGATGGAGTCCACTTAGGGACTATTTCGATGACAGGGTTTGTTCCTATTTGTTCATTCGGAATCCTATCTCACATTTCTTATGTTGAAACTCAGCAAATTGATCCTGCATGCCAGTTTCAATTTGGGCAGCCCAGTCTTCAAAGACCGATATATCCTTTAAACACTGGATTGCTGCCGTATGGAGGGCAGTATGCTTTTTCATTGTTCCCTCCTGGACAACAACCATATGAGAGTTCACCACAAAATTCAGGTCAAACTGGAATTACATCTAGTGGTTGGGTACCAATACTACCTCAAAAACCAAGGGTTGTATATTCAATGCAACTAGTCCAACTAGTGTCGAACATTTCCACTACACCTGCTATTGTGACTGTGTCGTAAGTACAAGCGCTACTTGTTGTGTGTCAACCTCAAGTATCTTAGGTTGCAATACAACAACCTCTTGTCTCTACGACTCAATCACAACCTCTAGTTAATATTTCCTTACTTGGAACGACTCAGGCTCAAATGGGTACTATTACTCCACATCTTGGTCAATCATCCAGTATTGGGCAACAGCAAATGGTCCAACAACCATGGCTGGTGCAATATCAACAACTGCAATTCCAGCAAGCTTACCAAGGACCTGAGCAAAAAGCCTTTGCAGGTAATGGGCAACCGCATTTTCAAAACGGTTATCGAAAACCATACTATGCTGGTTATATCCATCAACCTTATCAAAGTTACCAGCATCAGATACATTATGCCGATATGCAAAGACCTACTGCTCAGGCGATCCCATCTTATCCTGGGTATGCTTCTCCAAACCTGAATCAACAGTTTCCTTTTGTAGCAACTCTAGAATTACTAGATTTGAACCGACTGACAAATGATCCAATTACGTACGCCCCTTGGTGGCCAGCGATTCCTCATAAACTTCCCTCTGATATTCCTAATTTCAATGGAAATCCGGGTGAAGATCCATCGAATCATGTAATAACTTTTCATTTGTGGTGTTCATCTAACACCCTCATTAATGATTTGATTAGGCTTTGCCTTTTTTAGCGAACACTAACTGGTCCGGTAGTGAAATGGTACATTGAATTTCCTAGAGCTTCATTCGATAACTTCAGTGCCCTTGCCACTACTTATTTAACCCACTTTCAATTACCCATAAGGTACGAAATGGGAACATAACTCCTTACCAACTTTAAACAGACAACAGCCACTCACATATTTGATCATATTCATGAGTGGTGACGTCGTCGTCAAATGGTAAAGACATATGTTCCTGATCAGCTTCTAGCTGAGTGGTTTATTAAGTTATTATTACCTTCAATTACTGAATATGTGGCAAAGGGAGGAGTTGTCACTGAAGAGCAAGTCATTTCTCGTGCACAATATTTAGACTTGATCTATACTCAGTCCAGAACGCTCTATGACAAAATTCCTAACGCTCCTAGACTAGAATTTTCCGTTCCTCCCCCTCCTAAATCAAATAGGGACTCTCATGCCAGTGATGGCGTGATTGGTACCTCAAGTACGCAAACCACAAAGGCTCCATCTGGTAAAGCCCTTGTAGTTTCTAGTCAAAAAGAAAATGACAAACTTCTTGCCTCGGAGGTTAATGCCATGTCATCTGACAAGGGCAAAGAACCAAAGCAACCAGGGGGCAAGAAGAAAGGGAAAAACAAAAAGAAGAAACAAGAAGATTCGACTCCTGAGAAACCTTTTGGAAACCCTACTGGGCGAAAGAAACCTAATCAACCATGTTTCATATGTAATGAGGACCATTATACGAGATGTTATCACTGAAAAATTTCGAAAAACAATTTGGACAACTTGTATGGTTTCAAAGTTGTAAGTCAGTCTTGGTCAAGTCATTTCTATTGTTTTATTTAAGGAGTCTAAAACATAGGATAGAGTCTTGTTCCCTTTGTTAAAAAGGGTCAACAATCTTGTTTTACCCACCATTGGTCCCACATTTATTCAAAGTGTCATGTGTTAAGGCTGTTTCAAAAATTACATGCACTACGAAATCAACTAGGAGTTTTCGTAGCGCAAACTCACAAAAATACACTATGTGCGCTACGAAATCAGGGATTTGTGCGAGATCTGGTCTAACTATCTTTTCCATCAAAATTCGTTAATTTTTCATCACCATGTGTCAGTCCTTGAACCATGCTTATCACATGCAGCAATTCATTCTCATTATTAGAGTCGTTAGGAGTCTTGGTATGCTTAGGTTGCAAATTTCAGAAAGAGCCAAGTATTCACAGTTATGAGTTAGGTTTGGGTTCATGCATGAGGAGCACATTGATAGGTGTTCAATTTGAATTCTTTGAAGATCAAGCGAGGCATATTTCCTGATCCATTGAAAGTGAGGCAACTATTAGTTTCAAATTCAAGCGAGGCAGTGTTCAAAACAATACAGTGCAGGTTCATCTTCAAGTTTCCTTGCAGGGATTTCATAGACATCTTTGAAGAAAGGAAGAATCACAGATCAGGCCGATGTCTTAGACCTGAGCTTGAAGGCTTATATGTTCTCACGAGGAATAGAGAGGTTGAAGAAGCATTCAAACAGGTAGGCTGCTAAAAAAAAAAAAAACTCCAGGGAGGTCACAGTCAATTAGCCAAGGAAAATGGGAAGACAGTGATTGTTAATGAAAGCCCAGCTTCAAAGGGAAATTTGAACCACCTTCTCCACACCATCTACATAGAAGAGTGTTGGGTCCCTATAATACTAGTGATTACCCCATTAATATTGTAGTTATACCCCTTATTTATATTGTTGTGCCCCTATTGCCCCCATATTGTTATTAATGTGCCCCATAGAATCCCTCTATTGTTATTTTTGTGGCTTTATATTATTATTGTTAGGTCGGATGGATTATATTGTGACTCCTTAGAATCCTATATATAGAAAGGAGGTTTTTTCATTTGAATCATCCAAGAATTGTTCATTTATGTAATGTAAAGGAGGTTGCCCCCTCGAAGAGGCTGAATTCTAAGGCGTTGATCTATCTTTTCTATCTTTTCTTGAGCTGGTTTCATAACATTTGGTATCAGAGCTTTGGATTCTAGTGTTTCATTGCTCAAAACAGGAACATCTAAAGGATAATATCCAACATGATGTTCGCCTTTGGGAACCTGATTCATTAGAGAAGGCATTCAGGTTAGCAAGAAAAATGGAAAGCAAAATTATGGCAACCAAGAAGCATACCACTCACAACTATAAAGACAGAAGTGCAGTTTCCCCTAGTCTTCCACAACCTATAAGGTTGAGACCACAACAATTGGAAGAAAAAAGAGCAAAAGGGCTTTGTTACAGTTGTGATAGCAAATACACTAAAGGTCATAAGTGTGCAGAGAAGAAATTATTCTACATAGATTGTGAAGAGGAAGAAGAAAAGGAGCAAGAAAGGTCAAAAGAAGAGGATATGCTCCAGGAACAAAGCCTAGATGAAGGACAAATAAATCCAACCATATCTTGTAATTCATTGGCAGGAATTACCACTCCTCAAACCATCAAGATAGAAGGACAAATCAAGAAGAAAAAGGTAATAGTGTTGATTGATTCAGGAAGCACCCACAATTTTATTCACTGTAAGGTAACAAAAGAATTGAATTGCTTCCTATATCTAGCACCAGAGTGTCAAGTGATGATTACAAATGGAGGAACAATAAATTGCTCTGGAAAGTGCCATAATATCAAGCTATCCATGGGAGAATATGTATTGACTAGCCCAATGCTTTCCATTCCAATGGGAGGTGCTGATGTTGTACTAGGAGTCCAATGGCTACAATCCTTGGGTACAATAGCTTTTAATTTTCAATAACTTTTCATCAAATTTTCTATGGAAGGAAAGGAAGTTGAATTAAGGGGTGTAATTGCACAATTATGTTCACTAGATGTTTCCACACTAGAATCATCTATTTCTCTGTTGGGTCCCTATAATACTAGTGATTACCCCATTACTATTGTAGTTATACCCCTTATTTATATTGTTGTGCCCCCATTGCCCCCCATATTGTTATTAATGTGCCCATAGAATCCCTCTATTGTTATTTTTGTGGCTTTATATTATTATTGTTAGGTCAGCTGGATTATATTGTGACTCCTTAGACTCCTATATATAGAAAGGAGGTTTTGTCATTTGAATCATCCAAGAATTGTTCATTTATGTAATGTAAAGGAGGTTTCCCTCTCGAAGAGGCTGAATTCTAAGGCGTTGATCTATCTTTTCTATCTTTTCTTGAGCTGGTTCATAACATTTGGTATCAGAGCTTTGGATTCTAGGGTTTCGCTGCTCCAAACAGGTCATCGTAGAATTTTCGCTATAACGTTTTTTCTGTGACGTTTCAGAAGTCACAAAAAAAACCCATTTGAGAAGAAATCGCGCTGAACCATGGGTCCGAATTTCAGAGCTTTTTGCGTGATATTTTCGGAGATATGATCTGAGGAAGTTGGTCTTTTTGCAGACTCCTGAATTACACTCAAAACAGGTGACCTGGGGAAAATCATCATAAATTTCTTTCTAAGCATCGGATTGAAATTTCGTAAGAAGGTACAGAAAGAGGACGGACTGTAGTTTTCTTTTATATATTTTTCAGAGTCAAAGGTTGAAACAGTGACATGTGGCACTTCATACAAGTTCGCTCTACTGAACTAGTCTATAATCAGGTCTCTGTGGGAGATTGGGCATAACTCTTTCTTGGAGAATCCAATTTGGATCAGACTAGTGGCATTTGAAAGAGGACATAGAAGGCTACTACAGGTCAAAATTTCAGAACTGGATGATTCAAAATTACAGCGATACATCTGATTCAATATCAGGCTTCTACAAAGAAAAAAAGGTGTGTAGTTTTTTTTTTAAATTTTTGCATAATCTTGGTTTGAAGGAATTCAAAGGGCATAGTAAAGCATTATTATCGGTAACTAATGCCCCGAGGAAAGAAAATGCAAACACCTAGTAAGGAACCTGAAAGCTCTAGCATGACTCATGAAGAAGAGGAAGAAATGCTACATGATATATCAAAATTACAAGAACAAGTGCAACAAATGTCACACTCACAAAAGCTAACAGATGCTAAGATAAATGACGTGGAATCTAAGATAAAGGGCATGGAAGCTAAGATGGATGGCATGGAAGCTAAGGTGAATGGCATGGATGGTAAAATTGATGGCATGGATGATAAGATGGAAGAATTGAAGATAAATATGAATAAGTTGCTACAAGAAATGGTCACTAAGGGTGAAAGAGTACTAAAGGAAACTCATGATGAGAACAAAAGAAATGTTAATCATGATTCCATAGACTCTAATGTTGGATCGAAGACTCACCATGTTCCAAAAATTGATATGAGGAAGTTTGATGGCAAGGATCCCGCCACATGGATATTACAGATGGAGCAATTCTTCGATCTCAATAATGTGCAAAACACACAAAAGGTACGTATGGCAACTTTATATTTGGAACCAAATCAGTTTGTATGGTATCAATGGCTTTTTTCTTGTAAACAGTTTAACACTTGGGCAATTTTTACGGAAGAATTGATAGCACATTATGAGGATACAAAAAGCAACACTTTTTTTAGCCAATTGATAAGTCTCAAACAAAAGGGTTCAATAATGGAGCACATTGAGGAGTTCCAAAAATTGAACATAAGGGTAAAAGATATTCTAGAGGAGCATAGGATTGATGTGTTCATAGGGTCTTTAAAGGATAATATCCAACATGATGTGCGCCTTTGGGAACCTGATTCATTAGAGAAGGCATTCAGGTTAGCAAGAAAAATGGAAAGCAAAATTATGGCAACTAGGAAGCATACCATTCACAACTATAAAGACAGAAATGTTGTTGCCCATAGTCTTCCACAACCTACAAGGTTGACACCACAACAATTGGAAGAAAAAAGAGAAAAAGGGCTTTGTTACAATTGTGATAGCAAATACACAAAAGGTCATAAGTGTGCTGAGAAGAAATTATTCTACATAGATTGTGAAGAGGAAGAAGAAAAGGAGCAAGAAAGGTCAAAAGAAGAGGATATATTCCAGGAACAAAGCCTAGATGAAGAACAAATAAATCCGACCATATCTTGTAATGCATTGGCGGGAATTACCACTCCTCAAACCATCAAGATAGAAGGACAAATCAAGAAGAAAAAGGTAATAGTGTTGATTGATTCAGGAAGCACCCACAATTTTATTCATTGTAGGGTAGCAAAAGAATTGAATTGCTTCCTATATCCAGCACCAGAGTGTCAAGTGATGATTGCAAATGGAGGAACAATAAATTGTTCTGGAAAGTGCCATAATATCAAGCTATCCATGGGAGAATATGTATTGACTAGCCCAATGCTTTCCATTCCAATGGGAGGTGCTGATGTTGTACTAGGAGTCCAATGGCTACAATCCTTGGGTACAATAGCTTTTAATTTTCAAGAACTTTTCATGAAATTTTTTGTGGAAGGAAAGGAAGTTGAATTAAGGGGTATTGCAGGGAAACCAGGGAAGATAATCAGCTCTAATGGCATGACAAAGCTTCTAAAAAAGGAGCAAAGAGGTGTAATTGCACAATTATGTTCGCTAGATGTTTCCACATTGGAATCATCTATTTCTCCAGATCTCCAAAAAGTCCTGGACAATCATTCCAAGGTATTTGAGACTCCCAAAGGTCTCCCACCTATGCGTGATCATGATCATGCTATTCATCTGATTCCAGGAAGTGTTCCTCCAAACATCAGGCCGTACAGATATCCCTATGTCCAAAAAAGTGAAATTGAACGTATGGTTGCAGAAATGCTAGAGGCTGGTATAATTCAACCAAGTCAAAGTTCTTTCTCTGCTCCAGTAGTATTGGTGCACAAGAAGGATGGATCATGGCGCATGTGTCCGGATTATAGGGAGCTCAACAAGCTCACTATTAAAGATAAGTTCCCCATTCCTGTCATTGATGAATTACTGGATGAATTGCATGGATCAATTTACTTCACCAAGTTGGATCTTCATTCAGGATATCATCAAATCAGAATGAAGATTGAAGACATTCCGAAAACGACATTTAGAACTCATGAGGGTCATTATGAATTTTTGGTCATGCCTTTTGGCCTTACCAATGCACCTTCAACATTTCAAGGTTTGATGAATTCAATTTTCAAACCATTCCTTAGAAATATTGTGTTAGTATTTTTTGATGATATACTTATCTACAACAAGTCTTGGAAGGATCATGTTGAACATGTTGACAGGGTGCTACAACTATTAGAAGAGAAACAATTATATGCCAAAAGATCCAAATGTTTTTTTGGAGTCCAGGAGGTGGAATATTTGGGTCATATTGTATCTCATGAAGGAGTTAAGGTAGACCCTAGCAAAATTAAAGCCATTAAGGAATGGAAAATCCCCACATCCATAAAGCATTTGCGCAGATTTCTTGGGTTGACAGGGTATTATCGCAAGTTTGTTAAGAATTATGGGAGAATAGCAGCACCTCTAACAACATTATTGAAGAAAGATGCATTTTCATGGACTCCGGAAGCAACAAAGGCCTTTGAACATCTTAAAGAGGAAATGTGCCAAGCACCGGTCTTAGCTACACCGGACTTCACAAAAACCTTTATTGTGGAATGTGATGCTTCAGGAAATGGAATTGGTGCTGTTCTAATGCAAGATGAAAGACCCATTGCTTTTGAAAGTCGTCCAATCAAGGGAAAGTTTCTAAGAAAAGCTATTTATGAGAAGGAAATGTTGGCAATACTCCATGCACTTAAGAAATGGCGACCCTACCTAATGGGAAGACACTTCAAGGTAAAAACAGATCATGATAGCCTTAAATACTTTTTAGAACAAAGATTATCCTCTGAAGAGCAACAAAAGTGGGTCACAAAGATGTTGGGTTATGACTTTGAAATCATCTACAAAAAAGGGAAGCAAAATGTGGTGGCAGATGCACTCTCAAGAAAGGATGAGGATGTGGAAGCATTGTTGTGCGCTATTTCTATCATCCAACCAGATTGGATAAATGAAGCAAGGGAGGAATGGAAGAATGATGAAGAAGTGTGGGCACTTATTCGAAAGCTACAACAAGATTCCAGTACGTCTGATACATTTAGCTGGAAAAATGATTCGTTATGGTACAAAGATCGCTTATACCTCTGTAAGAATTCCCAGCTAAAACAAAAGATTCTTATGGAATTGCACACTTCTCCCTTAGGAGGGCACTCAGGATTTTTAAAAACTTACCACAGGGTTAAGAAGGAATTTTTTTGGGATGGCCTTAAATCAGATATTCAAAAGTTTGTGGCAGAATGTTTGGTTTTCCAACAAAATAAAGTTGAAACAATTAAGACACCGGGTCTATTACAACCTTTATCCATTCCAAGCCAACGTTGGGAGGAGGTTTCAATGGATTTTATCACAGGTTTACCCAAGTCTGAGGGAAAGAGTGTCATCATGGTGGTAGTTGACAGACTTACCAAGTATGCACACTTTTGTGCATTATCACATCCATTTAAAGCCAGTACAGTTTCTACTGCATTTATGGAAACAATTCAAAAGCTACATGGAAACCCAAAGATTATTGTAAGTGACAGAGATCCCATTTTCACTGGAAATTTTTGGACAGAATTATTTTCTCGTCTTGGTACTCAGTTAGCTCATAGCTCATCTTATTATCCTCAATCTGATGGGCAAACTGAGATAGTAAACAAATGTTTGGAAGGATATCTTCGTTGCTTTGTATCTGATAAACAAACACAATGGGTCAAATGGTTGCCTCTGGCTGAATGGTGGTATAACACTTCCTTTCATACAGCAACAAAAATGACCCCATTTATGGCACTTTATGGGTATCAACCACCATCCATCACATCATATTTAAGAGAAAATTCTAAGGTTCATGCAGTGGAACATCACATCGAACATCAACAACAAGTCCTCCAACTCTTAAAGGATAACCTTGTGTTGGCACAGAATAGAATGAAACAACAGGCAGATCAACATCGCAGTGAAAGAAGTTTTGATGTAGGTGATTGGGTATTCCTACGGCTACAACCATATAAGCAAATGTCCCTCAAGCAAGCTAAGAAGGATAATAAATTATCACCAAAGTATTATGGTCCGTACAAGGTGTTGCAAAAGATTGGTAATATGGCATACAAATTGGAGCTTCCTGCAGCTTCTCGATTGCACCCAGTTTTCCATGTTTCATGCTTAAAGAAGGTTATAGGCGACAAGCTCCCAGTTCAAACAATATTGCCAGAACTTGACAAGGAAGGAAAAATTATATTGGAACCGGAAGCAGTTATAGAAACTAGAACTCGACAGCTACGAAATCGATCAATTTCAGAGTACCTTATCAAGTGGAAGAACTTATCCGCTGAAGATTCCACATGGGAGGATGAGAATTTTATGCAGAAATATCCAGAACTACTCAAGCGTTGAGGACAACACTTTTTTGAAGGAGAGGGGCATGTTGGGTCCCTATAATACTAGTGATTACCCCATTACTATTGTAGTTATACCCCTTATTTATATTGTTGTGCCCCCATTGCCCCCCATATTGTTATTTTTGTGGCTTTATATTATTATTGTTAGGTCGGCTGGATTATATTGTGACTCCTTAGACTCCTATATATAGAAAGGAGGTTTTTTCATTTGAATCATCCAAGAATTGTTCATTTATGTAATGTAAAGGAGGTTGCCCCCTCGAAGAGGCTGAATTCTAAGGCGTTGATCTATCTTTTCTATCTTTTCTTGAGCTGGTTCATAACATCTCCAGATCTCCAAAAAGTCCTGGACAATCATTCCAAGGTATTTGAGACTCCCAAAGGTCTCCCACCTATGCGTGATCATGATCATGCTATTCATCTGATTCCAGGAAGTGTTCCTCCAAACATCAGGCCGTACAGATATCCCTATGTCCAAAAAAGTGAAATTGAACGTATGGTTGCAGAAATGATAGAGGCTGGTATAATTCAACTGATTCAAAGTTCTTTCTCTGCTCCAGTAGTATTGGTGCACAAGAAGGATGGATCATGGCGCATGTGTCCGGATTATAGGGGGCTCAACAAGCTCACTATTAAAGATAAGTTCCCCATTCCTGTGATTGATGAATTACTGGATGAAATGCATGGATCAATTTACTTCACCAAGTTGGATCTTCGTTCGGGCTATCATCAAATCAGAATGAAGATTGAAGACATTCCGAAAACAGCATTTAGAACTCATGAGGGTCATTATGAATTTTTGGTCATGCCCTTTGGCCTTACCAATGCACCTTCAACATTTCAAGGTTTGATGAATTCAATTTTCAAACCATTCCTTAGAAAATTTGTGTTAGTATTTTTTGATGATATACTTATCTACAGCAAGTCTTGGAAGGATCATGTTGAACATGTTGACAGGGTACTACAACTATTGGAGGAGAAACAATTATATGCAAAAAGATCCAAATGTTTCTTTGGAGTCCAGGAGGTGGAATATTTGGGTCATATTGTATCTCATGAAGGAGTTAAGGTAGACCCTAGCAAAATTAAAGCCATTAAGGAATGGAAAATCCCCACATCCATAAAGTATCTGCGTGGATTTCTTGGGTTGACAGGGTATTATCGCAAGTTTGTTAAGAATTATGGGAGAATAGCAGCACCTCTAACGACATTATTGAAGAAAGATGCATTTTCATGGACTCCGGAAGCAACAAAGGCCTTTGAACATCTTAAAGAGGCAATGTGCCAAGCACCGGTCTTAGCTACACCGGACTTCACAAAAACATTTATTGTGGAATGTGATGCTTCAGGAAATGGAATTGGTGCTGTTCTAATGCAAGATGAAAGACCCATTGCTTTTGAAAGTCGTCCAATCAAGGGAGAGTTTTTAAGCAAAGCTATTTATGAGAAGGAAATGTTGGCAATACTCCATGCACTTAAGAAATGGCGACCCTACCTAATGTGAAGACACTTCAAGGTAAAAACGGATCATGATAGCCTTAAATACTTTTTAGAACAAAGATTATCCTCTGAAGAGCAACAAAAGTGGGTCACAAAGATGTTGGGTTATGACTTTGAAATCATCTACAAGAAATGGAAGCAAAATGTGGTGGCAGATGCACTCTCAAGAAAGGATGAGGATGTGGAAGCATTATTGTGCGCTATTTCTATTATCCAACCAGATTGGATAAATGAAGCAAGGGAGGAATGGAAGAATGACGAAGAAGTGTGGGCACTTATTCGAAAGCTACAACAAGATTCCAGTACATCTGATACATTTAGCTGGAAAAATGATTCGTTATGGTACAAATATCGCTTATACCTCTGTAAGAATTCCCAGCTAAAACAAAAGATTCTTATGGAATTGCACACTTCTCCCTTAGGAGGGCACTCAGGATTTTTAAAAACTTACCACAGGGTTAAGAAGGAATTTTTTTGGGATGGCCTTAAATCAGATATTCAAAAGTTTGTGGCAGAATGTTGGGTTTGCCAACAAAATAAAGTTGAAACAATTAAGACACCGGGTCTATTACAACCTTTATCCATTCCAAGCCAACGTTGGGAGGAGGTTTCAATGGATTTTATCACAGGTTTACCCAAGTCTGAGGGAAAGAGTGTCATCATGGTGGTAGTTGACAGACTTACCAAGTATGCACACTTTTGTGCATTATCACATCCATTTAAAGCCAGTACAGTTTCTACTGCATTTATGGAAACAATTCAAAAGCTACATGGAAACCCAAAGATTATTGTAAGTGACAGAGATCCCATTTTCACTGGAAATTTTTGGACAGAATTATTTTCTTGTCTTGGTACCCAGTTAGCTCATAGCTCATCTTATCATCCTCAATATGATGGGCAAACTGAGATAGTAAACAAATGTTTGGAAGGATATCTTCGTTGCTTTGTATATGATAAACAAACACAATGGGTCAAATGGTTGCCTCTGGCTGAATGGTGGTATAACACTTCCTTTCATACAACAACAAAAATGACCCCATTTATGGCACTTTATGGGTATCAACCACCATCCATCACATCATATTTAAGAGAAAATTCTAAGGTTCAGGCAGTGGAACATCACATCGAACATCAACAACAAGTCCTCCAACTCTTAAAGGATAACCTCGTGTTGGCACAGAATAGAATGAAACAACAGGCAGATCAACATCGTAGTGAAAGAAGTTTTGATGTAGGTGATTGGGTATTCCTACAGCTACAACCATATAAGAAAATGTCCCTCAAGCAAGCTAAGAAGGATAATAAATTATCACCAAAGTATTATGGTTCGTACAACGTGTTGCAAAAGATAGGTACTATGGCATACAAATTGGAGCTTCCTGCAGCTTCTCGATTGCACCCAGTTTTCCATGTTTCATGTTTAAAGAAGGTTATAGGCGACAAGCTCCCAGTTCAAACAATATTGCCAGAACTTGACGAGGAAGGAAAAATTATATTGGAACCGGAAGCAGTTATAGAAACTAGAACTCGAGAGCTACGAAGTCGATCAATTTCAGAGTATCTTATCAAGTGGAAGAACTTATCCGCTGAAGATTCCACATGGGAGAATGATAATTTTATGCAGAAGTATCCATAACTACTCAAGCATTTAGGACAACACTTTTTTAAAGGCGAGGGGCATGTTGGGTCCCTATAATACTAGTGATTACCCCATTAATATTGTAGTTATACCCCTTATTTATATTGTTGTGCCCCTATTGCCCCCATATTGTTATTAATGTGCCCCATAGAATCCCTCTATTGTTATTTTTGTGGCTTTATATTATTATTGTTAGGTCGGCTGGATTATATTGTGACTCCTTAGACTCCTATATATAGAAAGGAGGTTTTGTCATTTGAATCATCCAAGAATTGTTCATTTATGTAATGTAAAGGAGGTTGCCCCCTCGAAGAGGCTGAATTCTAAGGCGTTGATCTATCTTTTCTATCTTTTCTTGAGCTAGTTTCATAACAAAGAGACTCCTCTGGTCCAAGCAGAGCTATTTGAAGCCAACAAAAACAAAACCAAAGGAGTTAAATCTTCCAAAAAGCTTCAATTTGATGACCAGATCTCAGAGTTTGTTTTCAAGCCAAGCAGGCCTGTGACTAGGAATTTAAAAAAGGTTACAAGAGGCAGAGCCAGAGGTAAGTGAGATAGATTGAATACCTACAAATTCTATTGAGCAAACCAGGAGGACAATCTCAGCATAAAAGAACTGGGCAGTAAGTGATTCGAGCCTTAACCCAATTTTGGTTAGAACATTACCTTTTGAAGCTGTTTATGGATGAATTATTTCAAAGATATGTGACCTATTGGCATAAGGTGAAGCCGTTCAAAAAATCCCAAGAAAGGAAATTTAAAAAAAAGAAGAAAAAACTGTGTTTTTGACTCACACAGCAGTTTCGTAGCGCGCTACGAAACTGCTGAAGGTGACAATTTTGTTTTTTGAGGATCTACCTTGAAAGAAAAAGAACATTATTTTTAAAGGGATGTTGCTGCAGATGTGTAATAAGATCACTTGAGAAGTTTTGAGCCCTAATCAAAAGGAAAATTCAAGAAATGAAGACATATACACATGCCAAACCTTGCACTACGAAATCACCGAAGCAGCCTTTTTCAAGAGAAAAACTCTTTTAGGTAGTCAACTTCCAAGAGGTCTCTAGAGCAACTGAAAGCCTATTTTTGGAAATTGAAAGAGGTTTTTATTCCTAACATACTGAAATAGAAAAACCTCTTTCATTTTCTTCAAATTAATTATGCGCTGGGAGAAATGGGTGACTAAACGTGCGATACGAAACTGCTGTAGGTGTAAGTTTTTCACAGGCATATTTCTCTGTTTTACACTTGTTTTTCAAAGACACATTCTAGGAGGTAGGGAAGGTGTTTCAAAAACCCAAGAGAGGGTTTTTTTTAGCATGGATTGGTTCACAAAAGCCTCCTTCAGTTTTTCTAAATACGTTGTTTGTGAGAAGTTATGAGCTCTGTCCCAAGACCCATTTTTCAGCCAGAACAGAGCAAGGAACGACCTCCTAGTTCTAGGAATAGTAAAAGGATGAGTCATCAAGGGCCAGCTGGAGGGTTATGAACACTATCAAATTCGAATTCATGGGGCTATAGGTGTCATAGGGAGTGTTTAATTCCTAGATAAGGTTGTTTTAATCATAATGAGGAGTTACACTCCTAATTGTTTTAGGTCTCTAGGACTGCCAGTTAACAGTTGGTTTCATTTAATAATTAGTTTTAGGTGTCAATAGGTGTCATAATAGGTGGAATTAGAATTCCCCTCATGCTGGAGGAGGAATCTCAAGTATTTAAAGAGCTCTATATATAACAGAACATCTAATGTACAAAGGGTTGGAAATTTATTGAGAAAAGCTCTGATATTTGGTTTTATGTAAAAACTCTGTTTTTAGTAATACAGTACTGGCTTTGCTTCTCAAGAATCATAAAGAATTCAATGTGATGAATGTCTTGTGTTGTTTTTTCCTATTATCTACAGTGTTATGAATGTGTGATTGCTTAGAAATCACTAACAGTGCTATAATTTCCTTCGTATATTCGTAAACTGTATTGGCCCTCTATGTGTTTGATGTGTTCTACATATGTTGGATTCTGAATGCCTTGACTTCTATGCAGAGCTAACCCTACAGATAATAATGAAACATATCTAACTCCATAAGCCCAATGGATACTTTTTAATTCTGTTTCCACCACTCTCATTTTTTCTATCTTTGTTTCACAAGAGTTAGCCATCTTAATCATAATCAGAAATCATTAATCCTTTGAGAGAGCCCTATCAGGTTGGGGAGGCTAAGCCTCAGCCTAAAGTAGGTTTGAAATAGTTACTTAAGGTCTTCCTGGTCAGCAGCCTTCCAGGGTCTGATTTTGAGATAACATTTTGGTGCGTCTGCCGGGAGCCTGAAGTCTATTCATTCCCGAAATTAAGAGGCTGAACTTCTGAAGGTAGCAGGAGCTCAAACATCTTTTTGAGGCTGCAAAACTACCTTGGCGACTCCACACATTGAATAAGAAATTGGAAGGTGACTCCACTGCTAGAAGATCAGTAGCTTGATGAAGTTTCAAGATGAGTTCCATTGCAAGAATGAATGCCAGGTATGCTCCTATGAATCAGTCTCATATCCCTGGTTTTCCAAATCCTATGCCAAAGGTTGATTGGTTAGAGGATCTTCCGATATTCAAAGATGAAAAGAAAGACAATGCTGCTCTTCATTTGGTTAGGTTTCATATGCATGTACGCAATCTTAAGGTTCAGTTTCCTGAGGATTGTCTCATGAGGATGTTTATGACAACTTTAGAAGGAAAAGCATGGTCTTGGTATAAAAGTTTGGAAAATGGTTCAATATATTCACTTGCTAATTTTCATGATGAATTCTATGAGATGTATAAAGAGTGTCATCCCTCCTTACTGCTGGTCAAATATTGTTGTAAACATTCTATGAGTTTTATTCAATATTTGGAGGATTGTTATGATGATGATGATGAGTTTATGGATGAAGAAATTTTAGAGGCTCTTCATAACAATACATTTTAACACCAAGAATGTATAACATCCCATGAAATGCAGCATGAAGATTAGCAGGGGTTGGCTTATGAAAATCATATTACATCCTCTGAGATTGATGTAGAGATGCAACAGACTTGTCAAGCTTCGGATCATTATGTGTATGAAATTGATTACAAACATCAAGAAGAAGTACTGGAAAATAGCTTTCATAGCCCTCAGGCAGAGGAAAAGGTTGTTCAATTTTGTAATTCCTTGCAGCAGCTTACATCAATGAATGATCATAATAATGAAGAAAATTACATTGTTTGTGGGTATCATTCAGAAAGGCAATGGGATAGCATATCAAAGAAATCATGTGTGGCTGAGAATCAAATGTCTAAAGATGTAGAATGTTATGATGATCATCAAAACAACCATTTCCTCTTTGACCCTATAAATGAATACATGGCCAAGCTTTGCACACCAATTTTTCATTTTCATTTGCATTATGAAGAGCAGGTATATTATGAGTTGTTTTGGTCATCTCACTACCATGGTTATTTTGAGGTCGAATGCAATCAAGAGCCTCCAATATCAGAAAGGACAATTGATTGGCTTTATTGGAAATATCATGTTGCTTGACCTAAAGTGGAAATTGCAGCTAGTAGGTAGGCAGGTAAATGCAAATAAGCTCAAGAAAGGAAGAATCACAGATCAGGCCGATGTCTTAGACCTGAGCTTGAAGGCTTATATGTTCTCACGAGGAATAGAGAGGTTGAAGAAGCATTCAAACAGGTAGGCTGCTAAAAAAAAAAAAAACTCCAGGGAGGTCACAGTCAATTAGCCAAGGAAAATGGGAAGACAATGATTGTTAATGAAAGCCCAGCTTCAAAGGGAAATTTGAACCACCTTCTCCACACCATCTACATAGAAGAGACTCCTCTGGTCCAAACAGAGCTATTTGAAGCCAACAAGAACAAAACCAAAGGAGTTAAATCTTCCAAAAAGCTTCAATTTGATGACGAGATCTCAGAGTTTGTTTTCAAGCCAAGAAGGCTTGTGACTAGGAATTTAAGAAGGTTACAAGAGGCAGAGCCAGAGGTAAGTGAGATAGATTGAGGACCTACACATTCAATTGAGCAAACCAGGAGGACAATCTCAGCATAAAAGAACCGGGCAGTAAGTGATTGGAGCCTTAACCCAATTTTGGTTAGAACATTACCTTTTTGAAGCTGTTTATGGATGAATTATGTCAAAGATATGTGTCCTATTGGCATAAGGTGAAGCCATTCAAAAAATCCCAAGAAAGACAATTTAAAAAAAAAAAAAAAACAAACTGTGTTTTTGACTCACACAGTAGTTTCATAGCGCGTTACGAAACTGCTGAAGGTGACAGTTTTGTTTTTTGAGGATATACCTTGAAAGAAAAAGAACATTATTTTGAAAGGGATGTTGCTGCAGAGGTGTAATAAGATCACTTGAGAAGGTTGGAGCCCTAATCAAAAGGAAAATTCAAGAAATGAAGACATATAAACATGCCAAACCTTGCGCTATGAAACCACTGAAGCAACCTTTTTCAGGAGAAAAACTGTTTTAGGTAGTCAACTTCCAGGAGGTCTCTAGAGCAACTGAAAGCATATTTTTGGAAATTGAAAGAGGTTTTTATTCATAACATACTGAAATAGAAAAAATGCTTTCATTTTTTTCAAATTGATTATGATCTGGGAGAAATGGGTGACTAAACTTGCGCTACGAAACTGCTGTAGGTGCAAGTTTTTCACAGGCATATTTCTCTGTTTTACACATTTTTTTCAAAGACACATTCTGGGAGGTAGGGAAGCTTTTTCAAAAAACAAAGAGAGGTTTTTTTTTATCATGGATTGGTTCACAAAAGCCTCCTTCATGTTTTCCAAATACGTTTTTTGTGAGAAGTTATGAGCTCTGTCCCAAGACCCATTTTTCAGCCATAAGGGAGCAAGGAACAACCTCCTAGTTTCCAGGAACAGTAAAAGGATGAGTCATCAAGGGCCAGCTGGAGGGTTATGAACACTTTAAAATTAGAATTCATGGGGTTATAGGTGTCATAGGGAGTACTTAATTCCTAGATAAGGTTGTTTTAATCATAATGAGGAGTTACACTCCTAATTGTTTTAGGTCTCTAGGACTGCCAGTTAACAATTAGTTTCATTTAATAATTAGTTTTAGGTGTCAATAGGTGTCATAATAGGTGGAATTCGAATTCCCCTCATGCTGGAGGAGGAATCTCAAGTATGTAAAGAGCTCTATATATAGCAGAACATCTGATGTACAAAGGGTTGGAAATTTATTGAGAAAAGCTATGATATTTGGTTTTATGTAAAAACTCTGTTTTTAGTAATACAATACTCGCTTTACTACTCAAGAATCATAAATAATTCAATGTGATGAATGTCTTGTGTTGTTTTTTCCTATTATCTACAGTGTTATGAATATGTGATTAGTTATAAATCACTAACAGTGCTCTAATTTCCTTCGTATATTCGTAAACTGTACTGGCCCTCTATGTATTTGATGTGTTCTACATATGTTGGATTCTGAATGCCTTGACTTCTATGTAGAGCTAACCCTACTGATAATACTGAAACATATCTAACTCCATAAGCCCAATGGATACTTTTTAATTCTGTTTCCACCACTCTCATTTTTTCTATCTTTGTTTCACAAGAGTTAGCCATCTTAATCATAATCAGAAATCATTAATCCTTTGAGAGAGCCCTCTCAGGTTGGGGAGGCTAAGCCTTAGCCTAAAGTAGGTTTGAAATAGTTACTTAAGGCCTTCCTGGTCAGCAGCCTTCTAGGGTCTAATTTTGAGATAACACGAGAGATCGTCCACATCGAGCCGAGGTCACGAAATTCTTAAAAACTTCAAGTACCTCAGCAGCATTGATTGATCCATTTCCAAACCCCAAAACTAATCTGGATTCTATCGATCATGCTTCCCCATCCCAAGTGCTTATGTTATCCATCTCGAAACAGTAAAATCATGCTTTGGTATCGACAAGGAATAAAGATTATGGGAATCCACAGTCATCGAACAACAAGGCTAACGATCAACCCAGTAGTTCGACAACAACTTCGCCAGAAGTTGTTCTGCCCATCGTTCTTGAATTAACTATAAAGCCACCAAAGGGAGTAGTACATGAATCATCATTTAATCCTAGTGCCCAAGCAGCACAAAATTAAAATATAATGGAGGATCTAGCTCAATCGCCATCCACTGTGTCGACACTTGAAGTACTGCAGAATTGCCCCTCCCAAAAGCAGGCTTTGTTATCAGCAATAGGTGGGATCGATCCAACAGATTCCAATCTTGTGGCCTTTAACCATAAAGGATATGAACCTCAATTACTGGCCCAACTTGCTTTCCTTATGCAAGTAAAAACCCTCAACAAAACTGTTCATCGAACAATCATTGATGAGGGGGCATCTACCTGTATTATGTCAATGAGTTGTTGGAAAAATTTAGGCTCACCACCCTTGTCACAATCATCAATGACATTAAAAGCATTCGATGGAAGGACATACACGCCATATGGGATATTAAGTAACTTGCAAGTTGAACTGGGGGCAAGACAGTAGAAATTGAAGTCGAAGTCATTGATGGAAACCTTGAATACAATATCTTTCTAGGAAGGCCCTGGATTTATGCTATGGCTGCTGTTTTGTCAACCTATTTTAGAAAGACTGCATTTCCCTTCCAAGGCAGAATTACAATCGTTGACCAACTAACCTTTTTCCCCAACAGTTCACAAGTTATTGGAAGCATTCCAATGATCCATGGAAGCTCTCAATCACTTCAAAATGTCGGAGTAGGTCTCCTAGAAGACCCTGCCTTAATGGGTACTTTTGCCCTCCTGCCTTCGAGTAATCTGGCGGAAGTGGCCACAGTGGAGACCTGTCATATGATATCTTCCACATTATCAAAGATTGAGAAGAACTCTGACCATTTTGATAGTATGGATCATCGCGAGGTGTTGCCCCCAAGCCCCATAGAAATTTTGTAGCAATCAATTTTCTGGGCCTGGGCGGCAAACCCAAATCAACACTCAACAAGTGTTTGGATAGACAGGTCTCTAGAGTATGGCACCTCTTCCGATCCTTGGTCTCGTATACATTCTACAGACGAAGAAATCATTCAGTCAATGATGATAGGAGAGGAACCATGGGAAGATTACCGCCATCGTTTCCATCTTCAAGATAACAACGAATATTATTCCGGCAACCTTAAACATCCTTCAGTATTCAATTTTTTATCAAATACTATAAATACAGTGGATTCCGAGCGAAATCTGTCCAATATTGAGGAAACTATAGCCATTAATATCTCGACCAAACCTAATGTTGTAGAGAATATTCATGTTGGCAAAACTTTTTCTCCTTCAAAACTTGAAATATACTGTGCTGTCTTTCGCGAACAGAGATGTCTTTGCATGGTCATATGAAGAGATGCCAAGCATTGACTCGAGTATCGTTGAACATGAAATCAAGATGTATCTAGATGTCAAACCAGTACGACAATGGCTTAGACTGGTACACCTGAAGAAAGCCACTGCCATTAAGGCAGAAGTTGAAAAACTGTTACATGCTGGTTTCATTTACCCTGTTCCCCTCACTGATTGGGTATCGAATATTGTTCCTGTGATGAAAAAGCAAGGAACGATTAGAGTGTGTGTCGATTATAGGGATTTAAATCAAGCTTGTCCAAAAGACAACTACCCTACACCCTTTATCGACCAGATAATTGACGAATGTGTTAGATGCGAAATCTTTTGATTCATGGATGGATTTTCCGGATACAATCAAATCAATATCCGCCCATAGGACTAGTCAAAGATTGCATTTATATGTCTGTGGGGCACATTCGCGTACCGTAAACTACCTTTCAGTTTGAAGAACGCAGTGGAAAATTTTCAAAGGGAAATGAACTATGCCTTCCATGACATCAAGCACATTGTTCTACCATATCTCGACAATCTACAGGCTCATTCACGAAAGCGAACTAATCACCCGAAGCATTTGAGAGCTATATTTCTGCATTGCTGACACTACAAGATACGACTCAATCCACACAAGTGTGTGTTTTGTGTTGGATCTGGTTGATTACTTGGTTTCGTAGTTTCTAAGGACAGAATTCGACTCGACCCATGTAAGGTTCAGGGAATTATTGACATGCCTCCACCTTCAAATTTGCTTCAGATTTAGAAACTCCAAGGGAAAACAAAATTTCTAAGGAGGTTCATTCCAAATTACACCGAACTTGCTAAAGGTTTTACACGTCTTTTGAAAAAAGAAGTACCCTTCAATTGTGATCAGGTTTCACAAGCTTCCTTTAATGCTTAAAAGGATTCCCTAGTAAAAGCGTCATTAATGTACACTCCTGACTATCAAAAAGACTTTAACTTGTATCTCGCCGCTACAGATACAACCATCACCATGGTTTTAGTACAAGAAGATAATGGAATAGAACATCCTGTGTATTATTTAAGCCACAACTTAAATGATACAGAAAGCAAGTCCTCCTATGTTGAAATGTTGGCTCTAGCAGCAGTTCAAGCAGTACAAAGATTTCGACACTATATACTCTTTTGCAAAACCACCATTTTGTTAGATTGCAACCCTATGACCTACAACGTCAATTGCTAGGGGGCAAATATTCCAAATGGATAGCCATTTTGCAAGAGTTTGATCTGGAATTCACTAAATCCAAATCAAAGAAATCTCTAGTCTTCGTAGAGTTACTTTGTGATCTCCCATCGTCGTCCAACGATTCAACATCTAAAGCATCAATCATGGATGAAACTATGTTTCTGATATCGTCAAGTGATCCGTCATATGGAGATATACTAATCTATCTCCAAACCCAAACCTTTAGGCCTAACACCTCTCACTCTGAACAGCGATGTACTCGATACCAAGCCAAAGACTACGTGATCGTCGGTGATACACTTTACCATCATGGTGTCGATACTATTCTGCGAAGGTGCCTCATGCATGAGGAGGCCGAAAAAGTCCTGAATGATTTTCATTCAGGTGCGTATGAGGGGCATCAATATGGTTACACTATGGCACAAAATATCTTATGAGCTGGTTACTTCTGGCCCACTATATTCAAAGATTGCATAATTGCAGTTAGAAATTTCCATACTTGTTAGATTTTCGACCGCAAAACCAGATTACCGCTTGCACCGCTGCATCCAGTAGTTGTTGTTGGCCATTTTCTAAATGGGGCATAGATTTCATGACATGTAACCCCACCTCGGCGAGGGGGCATGGGTATATCATAGTTGTTGTCGACTATTTTACAAAATGGGTCGAGGCGATGCCTACATTAAACAACAGCGGCGAAACGACTGCTCTATTCTTTTTCAATCTTGTAGTCTCTAGATTTGGTGTTCCGCAGGCTATAGTCACAGATCATGGATCGTATTTTCGCAATCACATGATGGTTGAATTGACTGCCAAATTAGGACTGTCCCACGATAGTTCTACTCCATATTATCTACAGGCTAACGGAAAAGTTGAGGCCATCAACAAAGTCCTGAAGTGCATGCTGCAAAGGATGATTGGAGTCCACAAACGGAATTGGCATTTAATCCTGTACTCAGCTCTGTGGGCATATAGGACATTGGTGAGAAATGCGACCGAATTTACGCCCTTTCAGTTGGTGTATGGTCTAGAAGTTGTCTTACTGATTCAGTGTGAAATTTCATCTCTCAAGCTCACAATTGATCTACTTCCCGAAACTTCGGAGGAAGAGGCTCATTTCATGGAACTAATCCACTTAGACGAAACTCGTCGTGACGCTGCGTTGGCTAACGAAGCACATAAGAAATGTGTCAAAGCACAATTTGACAAAAATGTCAAGCCTCGCATCTTCTCAGAAGGTGACCTGGTCTTGCTGTACGATTAGGACTCTGACAAATTGGGAGCAGGTAAGTTTGAACCATTATGGATGGGCCCCTACATTGTTAAATAGGTATTGGAAAAAGGAGCCTACAAGCTAGTAGATTACGATGGGATTCCACTATCGCAACCCCGAAACGGGTTGTATCTTAAGCATTACTATGCTTGATTAAGTGTAGTAATCTCTTAGTAAATATGCTTTTGTTACATTTTTTTTTTTTCGTTAAGAGTTGTCATTTTGGTTAGGTAATCCACTTTGCATTTGTTGCAGATGTCAGACTATTTGGAAACATTCATTGGGTATGTTGACGGAGCTAGTCGTAGTACGTGGAACCTATCTTCTGCGGCCTAGGCCATTTTCGCTCCAAGCGGCGAGTTAGTGAGTTTCAAGGGGCTATGTATTGGTCGATCAACGAACAACATCGCTGAGTATAGCACGTTGATGGAGCTTCTCTTTGATGCCATTTCACATGGCATACGCCGACTTGTTGTCAAGCTAGATTCACAACTCGTCATTCTACAGCTTACTGGCATCTATTCCGTTCGGAACCTAGCTATCTATCGTATGTTCCTAAGAGTCAGGATTTTGGAAAGGCAGTTTGATTCCATTCAATATCAACACATTTCCAGAAACTTAAACACATTAACTAATTCATTAGCATAGACATTTGCAACATTTGTAAAGAAAACATTTTACATTAACATTTGCATCAGGATTGCATAACTTAACCAAGATAAAACTTCGAAAACCAAAAATGTATAACTGTTTATAGTTTTTACAAAATGTTTTGTGTCCAAGACAAAATTGGTCATATGACCCAAAAACTCAAAAAATGCAGAAAAGCATCCTAAGACTAATGATGCTGGTGATAACATGTCACCGCCTGTGCGATCATATGCAAGAGTGTAGTCCAGCGACTCGACACACCAGTAGTATGGCGATGTAACCTCAGAGGTAACTCGTCGGTCCTCACATCCTGAATACCAAGAGTGAGACGCTCGATATGGTCCTACAGCACTGCCAGGGTCTCCGCTATGTCTAGATCGTGAAGGATAGCCCTCCCAACAGCCTCTCCTACTGGAACGTCAGCTGCTGCCCTTGGGCGCGCCGCTGGCCCAACATCTACACACATATACGAGTTTGATTAGTCTTGATAACTTTTAAAAACACAAAAACATTATAAAACTGATAAACAAAGACATGGTCAAATCATTTTACCCATAACACTCCACTGCTCGCCAGCCGGTAACGCCAAATCCGGGTTGCCTCGGAAATCAATCCCAACGTAGGGATACTCCGCAAAGACCATCTCCTGATGGTTGAACCACTCAAAAGGCATGAGAGAAAGAAATCTGGGACTGACCAGCATGTCTGGCCATCAGATCAACCCATATCTACATCCGTGGTTCCCTCGGTGCTGGAAACCCTAGTGAAATGTATTGAGGCTACATCAGTGGAATCCTCTCCAAGGCAAAAGGAGTCAAGATGGAAACTTAGACAAAGTTCTTGGATATTCCATTCTTTGCCTTGGAGAGTTGTTCCTTTATGATTGGAAGTACCGCCTCACACCTGTTGAATACCTTTCGTTCCAGGCATTCCAGGGCGTACTGCATATAAGATCTATTGGCCAAATGAAGAGCCACACTACTAGCCAATATAGCAAAGGTGAATAAAATGGTCCTCAAGGGCTGATCAGTGACATATCAGATATTGATCTTGCCATCCCTGCTGGGCTGAGATCCATCTCTAAAAAACTGGTGAATATAATCCTCACAGATTCACCCCCATGGGCAGATCCTGATAGTGAGAGAGGGGCACCACGCCTCGATAACCCCGTCAAAAAGTAGATATCCTCGACTATCAATGGAATGGATTTGCCTCTAATCTGGAATACCTGGTTGATTGGATCCCATGCATCGAGAAAATATTACGCCCATCGCACCCTGCCTGTGCACAGGGTGAGATGCATATTGACTGGCCAGTGTCAAGCTCAGTATGCATCGCACATTTTGATGCAGGCTAGGTGCGATGGAGGGAGAACGAGTTCTTCAAACCCCAAGGGCCTGGAAGTAGGGAAAAACTTGCTCAAAATCAGAAAAGGATGGAATGCAAATGAAGAGCTCAGGGTTGGCTCCTACTTAGTCCTGACGGCGTGGGGAATAGTCCACCAGATCTCCCAAAATTAGTTGCTGAAGTTTGAGGAGAAAAACCACTCCAGAGCTCCAAAATCCCAAATTTGAAATAAAATGGTAAAAATGAGAGGAAAAACTACTTTTTATTCTACTATTCACGTACTTCAAGTAAAATGTTGGTTTTTAACTCATTTTTCGGGCATGTATAGTTCTAATCAATTTGATGGAGCAGTTGAGCATGTTGAACGACCGACGAAAGAATCTAACGTGTTAAATGGTGAATTGAACATCTTTGACCACTATCATGAGCAATGTTTCCGCAAGGTTCAATCTCGTTAAAAAATAAACCCGCCACTGAGCATATGTTAACGCAAAGCTCAATCTCATTAAAAAATAAACCTGCCTTCAGTAAACGACCTCTGTGATTGCCATGCTATCAACCTTTTTGAACCTTGGTTGTGTTCCTACCATCACCTCCATTCTTTTGGCCAATCATGCGCTTCCACTTGATTGTTTACCATTTTGAGGAACAACTACGATGAATGATTCTGTTAGCCACCCTCTTCACATCGCCATGTTTTGAAAAGTTCCAAACTTACCTGGAACCAGTTGCTACCCGAAAACATCACTCGTTCCTCAAAAATAAGTCCCTTTTAAGCTATTTTTAGACTCGTTAAATATAAAAAGATTACCGAGCTATTGGCCTTTCCAGCTCATTAAAGTAAGGGGAAGCACCATCCCTCCTATACATTTTAATCTTTTTTAACTTGAGGGATTATCCCACAAAAAGATCAAGCACGTGTCTTCTTCGGCTCACTAAAACGATCAAAGAGTCATCCCTTTCGTATTATTTTATACTTTTTTAGAATGAAGGGATTATGCTACGAAAAAAGACTACTGGAGTTTCCTTTTCATCCCTTTTCAAACTCTCTAAACATGAAAAGGACCAAGTCATCCTTGTCGTTAAACTCATTAAAACAATAGTGAAAAACTTGTCCACCCAGACAAGAACAAGTTTCACTATCGCTAGGCTCGCTAAAACATGGCGACAGGTTTTCCTGAAGGGAAAATTATAGAACAAGCATATGTTATCCTCCTCAAGCTTGACAAAAATAAAGAGGTATTGGTTAGAAATGACTGGGGAAAAAGGGAAGAAAACTTGAAGAACTTCATTGGTAGCAGGTCGCTCTTGAACATGACACTTTCACTCCATCATCATGATTGAGTTGGGTTGGGTTATTCCGTTCACCTATCATATCACCATTGGTCCTCCGTACCATCCATCTTTTGGGGTTAATGCTACCAATCCATTTCAGTGTCACTGATATGTTCAAGAGAAGTCATTCAAAGAATCCCCCATCTAGTTAATGCCTCATCCGCTGCAATACCTTCACCCTCCATTTTTCATGACCGCCACTCTTGACCCTTCTATCATCAGATCGTTTTCACCTCCAGAAAATCATTTGCTTCGTTTCGTGTCATAGATGTGGAATACATTAAGGCCTTCCTACAACGGGTCACTTCTTGTCGACATCAGCTCATTATCCAAGAAGTTCACTTAGAAACAACCCTTTCAGTACTTTGAAGCTTGCATGCCTTAATGGCAAGTTCTCACTTCCGCTGACAGGTTTACATCAATGGCCTTCGACCGAGAGATTTTGCGTGGTGTTTGACATCGAATCATATATTCACACCACATGAATTGTACTGTACTACCTTGAGGTCATTATCATTATCAGTGATTTCTCTCACGCCTGTTAACAGCTTACATTATTGGCTGGTAATCAGGTGATGTCTTTCCATGTTCGACTTCAGAACATCTTTTCACATGGATTGACTTGTACATCGAGCGAAGATTGAACGAGTTTGAAGACCACGGATCTAGTTTCGTCCATTTGGGTTGCGATATATTCCGGAACATAAAGACATCAAATGTACACAGAAGCTGCAGAGATGGTCATCTAAGCCAGGGATGATGACTCTCCAGTCCGCAACTATAGACAATTATCTGTCCTATGTACATGAGAATGAATTTATAAAACTGAGCATGGGAATGCTCGCCTCAGCTAGATCATGAAAATAATATGATGATTATGTATTTTATTTTATCTTACACAGGTCACCTTCCAGTTCGAATACCTCAGATCCTCATGATAAAGCATTTCACTCGACATCAAAAGATTTACGACCTCATGCTTTAGGGGGCAATTGTTATAGACATATTTGGGCACTTCAACCCCAATCATATATGTCAATAAACCAAGGGATATTTAACCCCTAAAAGTGTTGTTTCATACCCTAAAGGATCATGATCAACTGAATACATCATTTCCCAGAAGTTCCACCTGAAAAACCACTCAGAACTAGCCAAAACTGGACCATACTGATTGCTCCATGGTCAGGGTGCCATGCATATTGACTCCTACACTAACCAGGTGCGATGCATATTGAAGAGGCCTTCTGTGGGGTGCGATGAGCGAGAATGGAAAAATGTCTGAGGCAGTTTGCTAAGCGGATGCTCATGGAATCTGCTAGATACTTCCTCTATGACACTTACCTCTCTGAATTCGCCCAGGGATGAGTAAGAGATCCAAGAAATCTCCAAGTGGAACTAAGAACTACAAGTGGAATGACACTAATAAAAGACCCAGAGATGACTCACACCTCTGCAAACATCTATAAATACATCCCTCATCTGAGAGATTTGGGGGCTGGAATTTTGTAATTTGTAAAGACGTGCTGTTAGTTTGTCTTTGAGAAGAAGCATTGTATTGTTGGGTGATCTTTCTTTTCATGAGGTGAAAAGGGCTTTGATGCTGGGAGGATGATGCTAGATCAGACAACTGGGTTGTAATCCTCTCTTCTACTATTAATAAAGTTCTTTGAGTTTTCCTTCATACAATCGTGTATTTGTGGATCTTGTTATTTGTGAATGCAATTGTATGTGCAATGTATTTCTGATTCTGCATTGTTTATGATATCATAGATCGAAATGCTTTGATGGTGTTTTGTTGCTTTGCCTCTACAAGTATTCTTTAAGTGGGACAAGTAGGAGAGGAATTGCAAGCTCTGTTAAAGGGGAGAGAAATCAAGCAAGGAGTCAAGCAGAAGATCCAGGTTGGTCTCTTTGCTTCTCTCTTATCTATCATACATAGAGGAAATCACAAAATACTTTGATTGTTTGTTTCTAGGATAGCTACCCATCCTAGTGGGACTAGCAGATCGAAAAGACACTAGTTTTCCCTGTAACAATGGCATTGTTCTTTGCTTGCAGCTTTGGCGGGTTGTCTTGGGCCATCCCACCTTGGCTTTGTCCTTTGTTCTGTGGTTTGGGGGCACCTTTCCGTTGCTTTGGATTCGCAGATCCAAAGTCTCGCTTCTTCTGTTTAAAATTTTGCTCGAACCTGACGACATATCGGTATGTTGTGCCGACCGAGGGGATGTTCAGGAATTCTATTTCTTCCTGGATGTACTTGTGAAGGTAGCTGCAGTATTTGAGTACCAAATGCTGCTCCGAATCCTTGATACCCAACTTTGTGTGAGGGGTATGAAAAATATTGGTAAACTCTGACACGTCTTGGTCCCTTCCCTGTCGCAGCGTGGTCCACTTTATGTATTGATCCTCATAGCTTCCGACAGGGTAGTACTACTCCTTGATGGCATCCCATAATGAATCCCAAGTGGGTGTAGCTGAAAATAGTGAGCCTGTACTTTCATCCTTCAGCTCACAGTAGGTTTCCCACCAGTCCTTGACATGCGAGGATTCTTTGAGAAGAGCAAAAGTAATCTTTTCCCGACTGGAAAAATCATGAACAGAAAAATAACCCTCTAGCAGATTTAACCATTTATCAACGATATCTCCATCTATCTGACCCTAAAATATGGGGATTTCAAAATTAACTTGTACCTTAAACAGTGTGGCGCTTCCAGAGTAGCTACTGGAAGCCGATGCGTCACCCGTGGGTAGCCGCTAAAGGATCTGGGCAAAGTTGTCCATCATCGTGTTCCTTTGTCATTCAAGGGCTTCTTCAAGCAAGATTTTGATAGGATCCCCTGCTTCATCTTTCTTTTCATTTTCCATGGGAGGTCATCGGGATTTGTGAGGATGATCTTGCAAAGGTTTGACCAGTTCAAGCCCTAACTCCTTATATCCCGACCTCGTTGGGGACATGCAAAGAAAAACAGAGAAAAAAAAGCAGACCGCTCTAATACCACTGATCTGGATTTAAATAAGAATGCAAAAAATTACAGAGATAACCATAAACACAGAGATGCAGTGGAAATAATACTTCATTTCATTAATGTAAAATACTGAAATATGCTTACAAACAACAATGGAAATAAACCAGCTAGGGCTATGGTAGGTTATCTCTGAGAAGAGATGTGGTGGCTACATGCCTCTGAACTATGTTACACCAAGGCTCGAAGGCCTATTTATTGTTGAGAGACAATCGAAAACCCTTCACATCCCAAAACCTAACCGTAGAAGATGAAACGCCAAATTGTGGGCCCCGTTTTGGGTAAGTTGGTACATCAACTTCTAGGGGTCATAACTTTGGCACCCGATCTCCGTTTGACGCGTACAATAGCTCATTAGAAAGATCTATCTGAACATTAAAACCTTGGGAAGAGAAACATCGGTCCATGGACCTATGTTGCTCCTAGATTTCCCAAAAAACGTCGTTTAGGGCCTCAAAACGGATTCGGAAGTTTAGGACCCGAAAAACTGCTAAAAATAGTAAATTGTGCTACAATCTCGGAAACTGAAAAATTGAAAGAGACAGTTGTGGGGGTCCAGATGGGATAGGTGGGTGGCCACCAAAATCCACCTGGATCACATCCATAGAAGTGCAAGATGAATTTTTTATAGTTGGAAAAGGATTGAAGGCCAAGGAACATAATTCCTAATGCAATATTGAATCTAGCCAAGGGGGAAGAAAAAATACCTATCCAAAATAAAAATATTCAATTATCATGAATTTGAGCACTATTCTACAAAGTGTCCACAAAAAATGTCTAGCAAGAAGGAGCCTGTAGTGGGAGCAACAAATGAAGCTTTGGCTTCATAGTTCGAGATTGAATTCATCCTTATCACATGCATGGCTAGCACAATGATGGGGAGTGTGTGGTACTTGGACTCTCGTGCCTCGTTCCACATGACAAGGGGTAGAGATTTTTTTAGTGACTTAGAGGAGAATTATCTCAAGATGCATATTGAATTTGGGGACGACGAAAGGTACAATGCTACCAAGATTGGTATAGTAACCTTTAAGAGGAAGTCAAGATCTCCTCTTCGACTCAAAGATGTCATGTTCATTCCAGGCCTAAAGAAAAATCTCATCTTTGTAGTAGTTTTGGAAGATTGTGGATATGATATGATCATTGGCAAAGGGAAAGCATTCCTCAGACACATAGCCACTAGATAGGTGAAGTAGATTAGGGTTCAAGGGAAGAACGTATATTCACTTGAGGTAGAAGATGTAGCCTTGAGGAGCAAGGAAGATTAGAGATAGGTTGGTTGAGAGGGAGCAAGATAAACCTCTTAAAATGGATCCTTAGGAGGCGCCTCAGGAAGTTGTGGAGAATCCATAAATGGAGCGGATTAGAGGAGGTAGTGTTATGAAACCATCTCACCAAAAGATAGAAAAGATAGATCAAAACCTTAGAAATTAGCCTCTTCAAGGGGGAACCTCCTTTAGATTACACAAATGAATAATTCTTGGATGATACAAATGACAAGACCTCATTTCTATATATAGGAGTCTAAGGGGTCATAATATAATTAGTGTTGACATAACAATAATAATGTAAGGGCACAAAAATAATAATAGTGGGTTGCAATGGGGCACAATAATAACAATATGGGGACTACATGCGCACAACAATATAATAAGGGGGTTTCAATAATAACAATAACGGGTTACACAAGTAGTATAGGGACCTAACATGCCCCTCTCCTTAAAAAAGTGTTGTCCTCAACGCTTGAGTAGTTCTGGATACTTCTGTATAAAATTATCTTCCTCCCATTTGGCATCTTCAGTGGATAAGTTCTTCCACTTGATGAGATACTTTGAAATTGGTTGATTATGTAGTTGTCAGGTTCTTGTTTCCATGACTGCTTTAGGTTCCAATATGATTTTTCCTTCCTCGTCAAGTTATGACAATATTGTTTGAACTGGGAGCTTGTCATCTATAACCTTCTTTAAGTGTGAAACATGGAAAAATGGGGGCACTCGGGAAGATGCAGGAAGCTCCAATTTGTATGCCATAGTACCAATATTTTGCAGCACCTTGTAAGGACCACAATACTTTGGTGATAATTTATTATCCTTCTCAACTTGCTCGAGGGACATTTGTTTGTATGGTTGTATTCGTCAAAATACCCAATCGCCTACATCAAAACTTATTTCACTGTGATGTTGATCTACCTGTTGTTTCATTCGATTCTGCACCAAAGTGGGGTTATCCTTTAAAAGTTGGAGAACTTGTTGTTGATGCTCGATGTGATATTTCATTGCTTGAACCTTTTTCTTCTTGATATGTCCTTCTATATTGAGAGTTTGAGGAGTGGTAATTCTTGCCAATGCATTACAAGATATGGTCGGATTCATTTCTTGATGCTCGATGTGATCTTTCACTTCTTTCAACTTTTTCTTCTTGATATGTCCTTCTATCTTGAGAGTTTGAGGAGTGGTGATTCTTGCCAATTCTTTAAAAGATATGGTCGGATTCATTTATTCTTTCTCTAGGGTTGGTTCTTGGTGTATATCCTCTTCTTTTGACATTTCTTGATCCTTTTCTTCTTCCTCTTCACAGTCTATGTAAAATAATTTCTTCTCAGCACACTTATGACCTTTAGTGTATTTGCTATCACAAGTATAACAAATCCCTTTTTCTCTTTTTTCTTCCAATTGTTGTGGTGTAAACCTTGTAGGTTGTGGAAGGCTAGGAGCAAAAACACTTCCATATTTCTAGTTGTGAGTGGTAGGATTCCTTGTTTCCATAATTTCGCTTTCAATTTTTCTTTCCAACCTGAATGCCTTCTCCAATGAATCAAGTTCCCAAAGACGAACCTCATGTTGAATGTTATCCTCTAAAGTCCCTATGAAGGCATCAATCCTTTACTTCTCTAGAATATCATTTACCCTTATAGTCAATTTTTGGAAGTCCTCAATGTGCTCTGCCATTGAACCCTTTTGTTTGGGATTTATCAATTAGCTAAAGAACGTGTTGCTCTTTGTATCCTCATAATGTGCTATCATTTCCTCCATGAAAATTGACCAAGTGACAAGTGGTTTATGAGAACAAGGCCCTATATACCATACAAATTGATTTGGTTATATGTATAAAGATGCAATATTTACCTTTTGTAACAGTTGTACATCATGTAGATCGAAATGTTTCTCCATTTGTAGTATCCATGTTATGGGATCCTTGCCATCAAACTTCCTCATATCGATCTTTTTCTTGATTTTAGGAGCTCGATCTTGAATCTGTTTTATCTCTGAAATTTCGGATCTACAAGGTGTAAAATTGCAACTTGAGATAGCCCTCTGTGTCATCTTTCTAATGCCACTAGTCTAATCGAAATTGGATTCTCCAAGAAAGAGTTATGCACAATCTCCCAAGATGACCTGATTATATACTTTTTCAGCAGAGCGAACTTGTACGAAGTTCCACATGTTACATTTTCAACCTTCAGACCTGAATCTAATACATAGAAAACTACAGGTCATCCTTTTTCTGTGAATTCTTACAAAATTTTAATTTGATCCTCAGAAAGAGAGTTATGACGATTTTCCCTAGGTCACCTGTTTGAAATATAATTCGGGATCCTGCAAAAACCCTATATTCCTTGGATCATATCTCCGAAAATATAGCGAAAAAATATCTGAAATTTGGAACCGAGGTTCAGAGAGATTTCAGATCAAATGGGTTTTTTTAGCTTCTAAAACGTCACAGAAAAAATTCATAGCAAACATTCCACGATGACCTGTTTGGAGCAGTGAAACCCTAGAATCCAAAGCTCTGATACCAAATGTTATGAAACCATATCACAAAAGGATAGAAAATATAGACCAACGCCTTATAAATTATCCTCTTAGAGGGGGAAACCTCCTTTACATTACACAAATGAACAATTCTTGGATGATACAAACGACACAACCTCTTTTCTATATATAGGAGTCTAAGGGGTCATAATATAATCAAAGCTGACATAACAATAATAATGTAGGGGCACAAAAATAACAATAGTGGGCTTCTATGGGGAACAATAATAACAATATGGGGACTACATGGGCACAACAATATAATAAGGGGGTTTCACTAAAAATAATAACAGGTCACACTAGTAGTCTAGGGACATAACAGGGAGAGTGGAGCCATCCACTCAAGAAGAGACCTCCACTAGAGGAAGATTTTGAGCCAAGTGGGTAGAGATAAATTGCATCTATACCTCCAAGAGTGAGGTGGAGTTATGTAGATCTCTAGCCCCATAATTGGAAGGATTTGGGTAGGTTCCATTGATGTGTTCTCCTCATGGATCATTACCTTACTGTAGGAGCCCACATTACTCAATAGTAGGAAGATTAGTGTCCATCAGATATTGAGGAGTGCAAAGGAGTGTTGATAATAGAGAAGGAAGCATAGTAGAAACAAAATTTTCCCAGTAGATAGTTGTAGACTACTGATTCAATGTTTTTATTTATTCTTCTTAGTTGTAGATGTTGTAGTAGAAACAACAACAGTGAGAGGTGTTGCTACAATATATTCCACAGGTTCAAGATAGGGGTGGTTGATAATCCCTTTCTTAGTGAGAAGGAGTGTTGAAAAATGCAACAAGAAAGTCTCAATTTGACTTTGTCTTGGTCAACTTGATAAAATTCGAATTTCCACATCAACAAACAACTTGGATGCAGTTAACTTGCATGAAATGGATCTTTTGACTCAGTTAGCTCAGTTAATTCGATTTATATGGCTTGGAGTTCAGTTAAGCATGTGTTATTTCTAAGTTGTAGCAATCAAGGTCAGTTATTTCAAGTTGTTTTCAGTTAAACTAGATTTAATTGTTGATAAAAACTAGTGGAAGGCCAGTTATGTTGTGAGACAACAGTCTAACTCAGTGATCATTCAGTTAACTGATCAATGATCCAAAAATAGCTAGTGTTTGCAAAGAATTCAGGTTCCCCAATTGTGGTGGAGATTCCAAGGTAGTGTAACATGATTTGTAGACTAATATTGACTATAAAGGTGTTGTATGAGGTCATATGATTAGGCTTGGGAATTGCACAATCAGTTGGAGGTAAATTCCTAAATAATAGGGGCCTAATTCCTCAGGATTTGAGAAAGGAAATTAGGGCTCAAGAAGAGCAACAAATTGACTAATTTTGGGCCAGAGCTTCTCAATGACAAGAGAGATAGGTTATTCACTTGCAAGTTGTGCTTAGAGTGAGAAAGCAATTGTAATATATCTTTATTCATCAGATTAATGCAAGTAGGCATAAGGGGTTTTTAACAATTTCTTTCCCCTAGAAAAATATTGTGTGATTACTCATTACGTGTTTTTGATTGATGCTCTGAATTGTGAATTTAATTCCGTGAAGAAGTAGAGTAGGATTGTGTCTCTTGATTTAGATTAAAATTTCATGGGCAATTGCAATTCTACACCATAATTTCTACAAAGAATGAACAAGGAAATGAAAACAATCTACTAATTCTTTAGATAAAAGAAATTCCTTGAGATGAAATATGAAATAACGTAATTTAAATCTATTATAAAATTCTTGAATGGATTCTCCTTTATACATTGAAAGATTTACTATTTCCAACCATAAATGTTGATAGTTATAATATTGATGAGGCTTAAGAAAATCATAAATAAATTATGTCCAAGGATCATTATGGTATGTTCTTTGCTTTCAACAATTACTTCAATGTCTTATTCGCCCAATAACAACTTTACTTCATATTCCAATAACAATCACATTAAAACTTCAATAGCATTCACATTAGATAACCATTGATAGTAATTGTAGATACGACATCAATAATAAGTACAAGAAGATATGAGATGATAAGTGAATTGTGTAAAATGAAAGTTTCAAATTTATTTTATACTCAAGATACCCAAGAGACATGTTTGTTTGTAATTAGATCACTTATCTTTGTAATTAAATTACAGTAAGTTTACATATTTATATTTATACCCATGTTAAAGTGTTGAAGAACTCATAAATAATGGTGGGAAGTAACTCTTGGTAAGTATATTTATTTACATATTTTTCCTTATCCCATATTTTATGCAAATATTTGTTTAAATTATGGTGGGTAGTAACTTATGGTAAATATGTTATTTACGTGAGTATGAGTTGTTTTCAACGAATGGTAATGTCCTTAGAGACATGACTCTTCAACACTAATTACTAGCAATTTCCCCAAAAGGTGCAAAGATAAAATGAAGGAATATAACATGTCTATGATGTTACTACAAAAAAATGCAATAAAGTGAAGATAATAACCTAAAGGGTGGAGGATGGACGGGAGGAAATGTGTTAAGGCTTGCACCAGTCTCACACTTATGTCGATGTCTGCCTGACAGATGTTGCTTGAACCATCATTTCTGGCTAATCATTTTTTCCTAATCATTTCACTATGTCAAAATATTATAGACATGTTATATCCAAGCTATTACATGGAAGGTAATGAGGAGAAACCTTACCATAGGTCTTGGTCGGCGATGACGCACAAAAAATGTAATTGGACATAGGAAATGATTAAATTCAGTTTGTGTTTATAATGAGATTAAATAAAGAGCGTCTTTAACTCGAGTGACCTTCAGATTCCAGGATAATCCACAATCAACATAAAGAAGGGGGTTTGTTTTAGAATTATAGCTATCTCCTTTTAAAAAATTTAAATTAATTGAGAGCCATTTTCCTGGAGCCATTAATTCCAATTTAAAATTTAAATTTAAATTTTGTCTAGCAAAGATTTATTGGAATTGCAAACTTATGTGGTGTTGTTTATAAAATCCGAGTTTCCAAGTAAACTTTCAAGGCATTGTATCCATTTATGAATTCAAAAATACAGTTTTAGAAATGAAAAGTTACACATGCTATATGCATATATAGAACCAATATAGATCCATTTTGAGGATGATTAAATCTCTAGAGGTGCATACTTTTTTCAAGTTTTGCACTCTATAATAGGTTCACATATCAAGAGAATGGATCCTACGCTTGGTAAATCTATGGTTAAAATGGATCTAAACCATAAGGTTGTTCTTTAAATCTTCTACCTTTCAGTTTTTGTTTTTTTTAATAATTGTATTTATTAAATTTACATAATTTTAATGTTATAAGCGTGTTGAATTTATTTATACAAAAAAAACATTTTAAAAAGCATAAAATTACAATTTGACTAAATAATAGAACGTGTTTTTAAATTAAATTTATTTATAATTAAAAATATATTTAAAACTACAGAAAATTACAATTTATGGATAAGTTCCACAAGCGTACTTGGGATAAGGAGCTAGGGAGAAAGAAAAAATACTATATTAAAGAGTTTAATCCCAATCATAATCATCAACAAAAGGCATACATAGGGTCCAATATTTCTTGGAGAGATGAAATTCGTATTTCTTAGCTAAGGACTAATTCTCATCAACTTTGTTGTCAAACAAGGCACTCAAAAAGGCCAAAAGAATTGTGGGAGGAAAGAGTATTTTTTTTTTCCTCTTCCAGAAAAGTGGAAATAGAAAAAAATTCATTTTAGAATGTGAGGCCTTCAAAAACAATAGGGAAACTTATACAAATATTCTGGCATCTAGCTCCTGGTGTAATCTATTCAGTGAGGGGTTTGTTAAGAAGTTGGGAGTGTTTATTGTGATCCTTCATAGGAAAAGGGTCGAATATAAGAACCAAATGGAGAAGCAATCTATGCCATAGGTTATATTTATCATTGTGGACATTGGGAAATGACAACAAGAAATTCCAGTTTAATTTGTCCTTGAATTAAACTGTGAATTAGATTTGAATTCTATTCTCATAGAAATTTAAAATAGTTAAATTAAGTTGATTCAACTTACCTAACTTAGGAAATTTGAATTGGAAGTCTTTTGGAAGTCATGTATAAGTTCTCCCTACTTTGTAGGAGTCCAGTGTGAGTTAATTATGAGCTGTAAAATAGAAGACTCAATTTCATGAGTTAGTTCAGTTAAATTAGTTCTCAAACTGATTAAGAGAACTAATAGTGGGTTAATAGTCAGTGGTGACACTAATGAACTCCACCAGTGCTACTCTAGTTAACTGAATATTTACTCATCAGAAACTCATGCATGTCGATTCCGAGAAAGATCCAGTTGAGACTAGAGTGCAGGGATAGTGTACTATTTGTTTCAGATTTTTATGAGTTGCATTGATAGTGCATGCAATCAGGAACTGATCCTTAAGGAATTGCACAATTCTTAGAGGCTTTATTTCCATTTAAATACAAGCTATCCTTCATAGGAATTACACATTGGAATAGAGACTTGGAGAGCTTGTGAATTGGCTAAGATTTGGCCTTGAACTTGCTTATGAGATGGACACTGAATTTTCTGAGTGCTGGGACTGTTCTTGATAGAACAAGCATTGTAATTTCATCTTGATTTTTCGGATTAATACAAAACAGATAGTGGAGTTTGAGTTGTGGCTTTCCCGGTATATTTATTGTGTTATATGCCTTCGATTCTCTTCCTCTATTGATTATTGTTTGCTTGATGTTTATGGGCTTCCGCTGTAAATAGTATAAGTAGATTCTTGTCTCTTGCTTTAGCAAATTGCATTAGCTTGTGAATCTATAGGATTTTCTACATGCTATCAGAGCAAGATTGTTTTTTGGGATGAGCGTTTTCAGAGCAGATTTGAAAATTTCTGTACAAAATTTTCAGAGACTAATTACAGATCTAGATTCCTTGGGAAAATATACCCAAATTAAAAAAAAGAAAGGACCGAATCGAAGTTGAGATGAGGGAGTTATCGCTGATTTAAAATCAATTCTCTAGAGGAGATTTTGAAGGTTTTAGTTTCGTTACAGGTCAAAGTTGAATTTTCATACATACTTCAAGATCGACATATGGCGTTCCATGGGTTGAGGCTTGAGTATGCTAGAAGGAAGCTCAAATTTCACAGCCTGGAGGGGCAAGATGGAGGTTGTGCTAGAGGAGAATGGCTTGAAGGAATGAGTTGAACAAGCAATTCCTAGGCAAGCAGCTACTGATGCACAAAAATTGGCCGAGTAGAAGATGTGTGTGGCGAAGGAAAGGCGGATAATTCTTGAGGGAGTTCGAGATAATATTTTCTCGAGTCTCCATGGAAAGGAAACCCCATATGCTATGTGGAAAACATTGATGGACTTGTATCAGAATAGAAGTGATCAAAGGAAGTTGGCACTAATGGATAAAATTCGTAAAATCAAGATGGAGAAAGGCGAGAAAATTCCAAATTACTTGACCAAGTTCACTCAATGTCGGGATGAACTTAGAAGTGTTGGAATCACAGTTGCCGAAGAGGATATGGTGAGCCTTACTCTTCTTGTGCTCTCGAAGAGTTGGCATACTTATCAGGAGTCTGTCAATGGTCAGGAGAAGCTGCCAAATTGGGAATGACTATGGTTGGATTTGATGTGGGATGAAATCAGGAGGAACACCAGGGATGGCTCTTCATTAAAGAATGATGATGAATAGAATTGTGCCTTAGCGATTAAGGTGAGGAAGGGGAAAGCTAAAATTTCTTGTTCCAAATCATATTCTTATCATGGAGGTAAGAAGAAGGACATGACAGAAGTTAAATTCTTTCATTGTCACAATATGGGTCACTTTGCTACAAATTGTCCATTGAAGAAGTCCAAGGAGAAGTCCTCAGGAGGAATGGTGGGTGAGGCTTTGGCCTCCCAATTGGAATTAGAATTTTCCCTCATTGCATGCATGGTGTCTTCAATGATGGGAAGATTTTGGTACTTAGGCAGTGGAGCTTCTTTCGACATGATTGGCGAAAAAGAGTTATTTAGTGAACCGGAGGAGAAAGATCTCAAGATGTATATGGAGATGGGTGATGAAGGTAAGTATAGTGTTACTGGTGTGGGCACTATTACTTTTCTGAGGGAGCATGCGACTCCACTCACCTTGAAGAATGTTATGCATGTACCCAGACTAACAAAGAACTTGGTATCCATTGCCATGCTTGAGGATAGAGGCTATGATGTGATATTTTCGAAAGGAAAGGCGTTCCTTTGACACATAGCCATGGATCAAGTAAAGAATACATGGATTTGAGTTCAGAATCTCTATAAGATAGAGGTAGCGGATTGTGCTACTTTGAGTTAAAAGGAGGAAAAGATGTTGAGGCGAGATAGTTGCGAGTTGTCGCACAGGCGATTGGGCCACTTACATCATAGGGCTTTGAAGATATTGCAAAAAATCTCTACCGAACTTCCCAAAGTTACGCTTGAGCAAGTTGATACATTCAAGGGTTATACTTTGGGAAAATACCAAGTCTTCCTTTGGAGACAAAGACAGTCGAGAAAAGTCTATTCTAAAGAGAGTCCATTCAGATGTGTGTTGACTATTCTCGATAGCATCCATGGCCAAACATAGGTATTATGTTATATCTTTTTATGACTATTCTCGTAAATGTTGGGGATTTTTATGTAGAAAATGGATCAAACTTTCACAAAGTTTTGTGAGTTCAAAGCATTTGTAGAGAAAGAGTCTGGCAAGAAGGTTAAAGCTCTACAGATTGATAACAATGGTGAGTATGTCTCTAATGAGTTTAAGAAATTCTATGCAACGGAAGGGATTAAACGAGAGATGACGACACCCCATAACCCTCAACAGAATGGGGTTGTCGAGAGGAAGAACAAGAGCATGGTAGGGGCAGAAAGGGTGATGTTGCATGATCATGGCCTACCATTACATTTGTGGGATGAGGCATGCAACACAACGGTTTATGTTTAGAACAGTAGCCCACATCAGATACTTTAGATGAAGACACCAAAGGAGGCTTATTTCAGTAAGAGGCCAAATGTTAGTCACTTAAGGATTTTTCGGTCATCAGTTTATTTCCATCTGACCAAAGATGCATGGAAGAAGCTTGAGCCAGCAATAGAGTTGGGGATCTTTGTGGGGTACACAGATACACCTGAAAAATATTAGGTGTACATGCCGACCAGTCGAATGACTTTGGTTCACAGGGATACCATGTTCAATGAGGAGAAGGCCATGCAAGTATCCCTTCAGAGGGAGCTTGAGATACATGTGGATGAAAAGATTTTAGCTCCTAAGGTTGAGGAGCATTAGATTGATGTGGAGCAGCCACATGCAGAGGTTCAAAGAGTTCAGACATCCACCTAGGTAGAGTCTTCCAGAGAGGGAAGAAAGTGCATTAGAGAGCTAATATATTGTTGTATGATTCACGGGAGAATGTGGGAGCACCCTATTTTTATCACAAATAGAGGAGGTCACCAAAGAGGTACACTAGATACATGGAACTTATGGGTGCATGTGTTGTGACAAAGCCATATTCCTTTAAGGAAGCAGTGCAACAGTTGGTTTGGGTTGATGCGATGGTGGAGGAGTATGACTCCATAGTTCAAAATAGTGTTTGGGATGTGGTCCCGAGACCGGAGGACAAGTCATTTGTGAGCTCCCATTGGCTTTAAAAGGTAAAGCAAACTGCAGATGGTAGTGTGGAGAAGCATAGGGCCAGATTTGTGGCCTGTGGCTTTTCATAGGTAGAGGGGATTGGCTATGATGAGACCCTTTCTCCTGTTGCAAGGTACTCGTAAATCAGATCTATTTTTTCACTATCAGCACAGATGGGTTGGAAGATCCAAAAAATGGATGTGAATATTTCCTTCCTCAATGGCATGATTGAGAAAGAGGTGTACATAGAGTGGCCTGAAGTTTTTGAAACCTTAGACTATGAGTCACATGTGTGCCAACTCAAGAGAGTGTTGTATGGGTTGAAGCAAGCACCTTATGCTTGGTACACCAGCATAGATAGCTACTTCACTGGGTTGGGCTTCACGAAGAGTGAAGTGGATGCAGACCTGTATCACATAGTGGTGGAAGGTAAGTTGTTGATCATTATACTTTATGTAGATGATGTTATACTGACAAGTGATGATAAGCTCATCAAATCTTGCAAGGAGGACCTTCCAAGAGAGTTTGAGATGAAGGACATGGGGCTCATGCATTACTTTCTTGGCATGGAGTATGGTAGGGAGATGGGGAGTTGTTTGTATCTCAAGGAAACTATGCCAACAAGATACTCAGGAGATTCCACATGGAGAGCAGTAAACCCATGGAGACTCCTCTAGCTGGTAACTGGAGGAAGGAGGATGCTACTTTAGGGGAAGTAGTGGAAGCTACTGTTTACAGGCAGCTTGTGGGTTCACTCATGTGCTTCATGAACACACAATTGGATATGTGCTATAACCAACTTAGTCAAGCAATGGTTAGGCCTACCAAGCTGTATTGGAAGGAAGAAAATGATGTATTGAGATACCTCAATGACACTACTTAGTTTGGGATATGGTACAGACGAAGAGAGGGAGTGAATCTTCCAGGTTTCACTGATATAGATTGGGTAGGGAGTCCATCCGACAGGAAGAGCACATCAGGAGTGATCTTTAGTATTCAGTCAGCGAAAATTTCTTGGTACAGCAGGAAACAGAGATCAGTTATACTCAGTTCGGCAGAGTCTGAGTACATGGCTGCAATTTAGGCAGCATGTGAGGTTATCTAGATGAGGAAGATCATGGTTGGCTTAGTTGGCCAGCAAATGGATTCAACAACGATTTATTGTGACAATCATAGTTGTATCAAACTCTTTGAAAATATTGTCTTTCATGACCAGTCCAAGCATATTGATATTCGGTATCATCATCTCAGAGATTGTGTATTGAGGTGGATCATGTTGTTAGATTACATTACCATGGAGGAGCAAGATGTTGACATCTTGACAAAGGCATTGTCAAGATGTAAATTCGAGTTTCACATAGACAAGATCAGGGTAGTTGATAATCCATTTCTTGTTGAGAGGGAGTGTTGAGAAATGGAAGTAAGAAATTCCAGTTTAATTTCTCCTTGAATTAAACCGTGAATTAAATTTGAATTCTATTCTCATAGCAAATAAAAATAGTTAAATTAAGTTTATTAAACTTACTTAACTTGGGAAATTTGAGTTGGAAGTCTTTTGGAAGTCATGTATATGTTCTGCCTACTTTGTAGGAGTCCAGTGTGAGTTAATTGTAAGTTGTAAAATAGAAGACTCAGTTTCATGAGTTAGTTCAGTTAAATTAGTTCTCAAACTGATTGAGAGAACTAATAGTGAGTTAACAGTCAGTGGTGACACTAATGAACTCCACCAGTTCTACTTTAGTTAACTAAATATTTACTCATCAGAAACTCATGCATATCGATTATGACAAAGACCTAGTTGAGAATAGAGTGCAGGGACAATGAACTATTTGTTTTAGATTTTTCTGAGTTGCACTGATAGCGCATGCACTTAGGGACTGATCCTTAAGGGATTGCACAATTTTTAGAGGATTTATTTCCCTTTAAATACAACTTATCCTTCATAGGAATTACACATTGGAATAGAGACTTGGATAGCTTTTGAATTGGCTAAGCTTTGCCCTTAACCTTGCTTATGAGTTGGAGATTGAATTTGTTGAGTACTAGATTTGTTCTTGAGAGAATAAGAATTGTAATTTCATCTTGATTTTCCGAATTAATACAAAACAAATAGTGGGGTTTTGAGTTGTGGCTTTCCACATATATTTATTGTGTTATGTGCCTTTGATTCTCTTCCTCTATTGATTACTATTTTCTTGATGTTTATGGGCTTCTTCTATAAAGAGTAAACATAGATTCTTGTATCTTGCTTTAGAAAATTGCATTAGCTTGTGAATCTACAAGATTTTCTACATGGTATCGAAGCAGTATTATTTTTTGGGCCGAGAGTTTGCAGAGAAGATTTGAAAATTTCTATATAAAATTTTCAGAAACAAATTGCAGATATAGATTCCTTGGGAAAGGATACCCAAATTAAAAAATAAACATCAGCTGAATTGGAGTTTGGATCAGGGAGATATCACTGATTTAAAATCAGATCTCTAGAGGAGATTTCGAAGTTTTGAGTTTCTAGGTTACAGGTGAAAGTCGAATTTGCATACATACTTCAGTATCAATATATGGCATTCCATGGGTTGAGGCTTGAGTATGCCTTAGAAGGCAGCTCAAATTTCATAGCCTGGAGGGACATGATGGAGGCTATGCTAGAGGAAAATGGATTGAAGGAATTTGTTGAATAAGCAATTCCTAAGCAAACAGCTAGTGATGCACAGAACTTGGCCGAGTGGAAGAAGTGTGTGGTGAAGGCAAGGTGGATAATCCTTGAGGGATTTTGAGATCATATTGTCTCACGTATCCATGGAAAGGAAACCCCACATGCTATGTGGAAATAATTGACCGAATTGTATCAGAATAGCAGTGATCAAAGGAAGTTGGCACTGAAGGAGAAACTTCGTAAAATCAAGATGGAGAAAGGCGAGACGATTCCAAAGTACTTGATCGAGTTCACTTAATGTTGGGATGAATTTGGAAGTGTTTGAATCAAGGTTTCCAAGGAGGATATGGTGAACCTTACTATTCTTGGACTCCCAAAGAGTTGGCATAGTTATCAGGACTCTCTCAATGGTCGAGAGAAGCTGCCAAATTGGGAACGAATATGGTCATATTTGATGCATTATGAGATCAAGAGGAACACTAGGGATGGCTCTTCATTAAAGACTGATGATGAAGAGAACTGTGCCTTAGCGATTAAGGCGAGGAAGGGGAAAGGTAAAACTTCTTGTTGCAAATCAGATTCTTATCATGGAGGTAAGAATAAGGACATGACAAAAGTTAAATGCTTTCATTGTCACAAGTTGGGTCACTTTGGTACAAATTGTCAAGTGAAGAAGTCCAAGGAGAAGTCATCATGAGGAGTGGCGGGTGAGGCCTTGGCCTCCCAATTTGAATTGGACTTTTCCCTCATTGCATGCATGGTGTCTTCAATGATGGGAAGTGTTTGGTACTTAGACAGTGGAGCTTCTTCCCACATGAATGGCGAAAAAGAGTTATTCAATGAACTGGAGGAGAAAGATCTCAAGATGCATATCGAGATGGGTGATGATGGTAAGTATAATGTTACTGGTGTGGGCACTATTACTTTTCAGAGGGAGCATGCGGCTCCACTCACATTGAAGAATTTTATGCATGTACCTGGAATGATGAAGAACTTGGTATCCATTTCCATGCTTGAGGATAGAGTCGATGATGTGATCTTTTTGAAAGGAAAGGTGTTCCTTCAACACATAGCCATTGGTCAAGTAAGAAATATAGGGGTTAGAGTTCAAAATATCTATAAGGTAGAGGTAAATAATTGTGCTTCTTTCAGTTCAAAAGCGGAAAAGATGTTGAGCTGAGGCATCGGCGAGTTGTGGCACAGTTGATTGGGCCACTTGCATCATGGTGCTTTGAGGATATTGTAGAAAATCTCTACCGTACTTCACAAAAGTACGCTTGAGAAAGTTGATACCTGCAAGGGTTATACTTTGGGAAAATACACCAAGTCTTCCTTTGGAGACAGAGACAGTCCAACAAATTCTATTCTATAGAGATTCCATTCAGATGTGTGTGGACCATTCTTGACAGCATCCATGACCAAACACATGTACTATGTTATATTTGTTGATGACTATTCTCGTAAATTTTGGGTATCTTTTTATGCAAAAAAAGGATCAAACTTTTAGAATTTTTTGTGAGTTCAAAGCATTGGTAGAGAAAGAGTCTGACAAGAAGGTTAATGATATATAGAGTTATAACAGTGGTGAGTATGTCTCCAATGAGTTTAATAACTTATATGCAGCAGAAGGGATTAAACGAGAGTTGACGACACCCCATAACCCTCAACAGAATGGGGTTTCCAAGAGGAAGAACATGAGCATAGTAGGGGCAGCAAGGGTGATGTTACATGATTAGGGCCTACCACTATTGTGGGCTAAGGCATGCAACACAATGGTTTATGTTCAAAACCATAGCCCACATCAGATACTTGAGATGAAGACACCAGAGGAGGCTTATTCCGGTAAGAGGGAAAATGTAGGTCACTTAAGGTTTTTTGGGTCATTGGTTTATTTCCATGTGACCAAAGATGCACAGAAGAATCTTGAGCCAACAACAGAGTTGGGGATCTTTGTAGGGTACACTGATACACCCAACTATTGGGTGTACATACCGATCAGTCAGATGATTGTGGTTCACAGGGATATCAGGTTCGATGAGGAGAAGGCCATGCAAGTATCCCTTGAGAGGGAGCTTGAGCTACATGCAGATGAGGAGCTTTTGACTCCTAAGGTTGAGGGGCCTCAGATTGATGTGGAGCAGCCACATGTAAAGGTTTAGAGAGTGGATACATCCACTCAGTTAGATTCTTCCAGAGAGGGAAGCATGCGCACTAGAGAGGTTGAGAAATTGTTGGATGATGCATGGGAGAATGTTGGAGCACCCTCTTCTTAGTGCAGACAGAGTAGGCCACCAAATAGGTACACTGGATACATGGAACTTATGGGTGCATGTGTTGTGACAAAGCCATCTTCCTTACACGAAGCAATGCAGTAGCTAGTTTGGGTTGATGCGATGGTGGAGGAGTATGACTCCATAGCTCGAAATAGTGTTTGGGATGTGCTCCTGGGATTGGAGGACAAGTCAGTTGTGAGCTCCCATTGGCTTTACAAGGTAAAGGAAGCTGCAAATGGTAGTGTGGATAATAATAAGGCCAGATTTGTGGCCTATAGCTTTTCACAGGTAGAGGGGATTGACTATGATGAGACCTTTTTTCCTAATGTATGGTACTTGTCATCAGATATATTTTGGCACTATCAACATAGATGGGTTGGAAGATCCATAAGATGGATGTGAAGATTTCCTTCCTCAATAACATGATTGAGTAAGAGGCGTTCATAGAGAAACCTGAAGGTTTTGAAACCTTGGACCATGATTCGAATGTGTGCCGACTCAAAAGAGCGTTGTATGGGTTGAAGCAAGCACCTTGTGTTTGGTACACTACGATAGATAGTTACTTCACTCAGCTGGGCTTCACAAAGAGTGAAGCAGATGCAAACCTGTATCACATAGTGGTGGAAGGTAAGTTGTTGATTGTTGTACTTTATGTAGATGATCTTATACTGAAAGGTGATGAGAATATCATGAAATATTGCAAGGAGGACCTTGCAAGAGATTTTGAGATGAAGAAAATGTGGCTCATGCATTACTTTCTTCGCATGGAGGTATGGCAGGGAGATGGGGAGTTGTTTGTATCTCAGGGAAAGTATGCCAATAAGATACTCAGGAGATTCCACATGGAGAGCAGTAAACCCATGGAGACTCCTCTAAATGGTAATTGGGGGAAGGAGGATGCTAATTTAGCGGAATTAGTGGAAACTACTATTTACAAGCATCTTGTGGGTTCACTCATGTACTTGGTGAACACACAACTAGATATGTTCTATGCAGTTAAAAAACTTAGTCAAGTGATGGTTAGGCCCACCAAGTTGTATTGGAAGGTGGAAAATCATGTATTGAGATACCTCAGAGGCACTACTTAGTTTGGGTTATGGTACATACAGGCAGAGGGAGTGAAGCTTCAACGCTTCTCCGATGTAGATTGGGGAGGGAGTCCATCCAACAGGAAGAGAACATCAGGAGGGATATTTAGTATTGGGTCAACGATAGTTTCTTGGTACAGTAGGAAACAAAGATCAATTGCACTTAGTTCGATAGAGGTAGAGTGCATGGCTGCAAGTCAGGCAACATGTGAGGCTATCTAGATGAGGAAGATCCTGGTTGGTTTATTTGGTAAATAGATGGATCAAACAGTGATTTATTGTGATTATCAAAGTTGTATCAAACTCTTTGAAAATCCAGTCTTTCATGATCGGTCCAAGCATATTGATATGTGTTATCATCATCTCAGGTATTGTGTATTGAACTAGATCATATTGTTAGATTACATTCCCAAAGAGGAGCAAGATGCTGACATCTTGACAAAGGCATTGTCAAAATGTAAATTCGACTTTCGCAAAGATAGGATTGGGGTAGTTGATAATACCTTTCTTGTTGAGAGGGAGTGTTGAGAAATGGAAACAACAAATTCCAGTTTAATTTGTCCTTGAATTAAACTATGAATTAAATTCAAATTCTATTCTCATAGCAACTTAAAATAGTTATATTAATTTTATTAAACTTACTTAACTTAGGAAATTCGATTTGGAAGTCTCTTGGAAGTCATGTATATGTTCTCCCTACTTTGTAGGAGTCCAGTGTGAGCTAATTGTGAGTTGTAAAATAGAAGACTCAGTTTCATGAGTCAATTCTGTTAAATTAGTTCTCCAACTGATTGAGAGAACTAATAGTGAGTTAACAGTTAGTGGTGACACTAATGAAATCCACGAGTGCTACTCTAGTTAACTGAATATTTACTCATCATAAACTCATGCATGTCAATTATGAGAAAGACCCAGTTGAGACTAGAGTGTAGGGACAATGTACTATTTGTTTTATATTTTTCTGAGTTGCAATGCTAGTGCATGTTATAAGGAACTGATCCTTAAGGGATTACATAGATTTTAGAGGCTTTATTTCTCTTTAAATACAAGTTATCGTTCATAGGAATTACACATTGGAATAAAGACTTGGAGAGTTTTTGAATTGGCTAAGAGTTCATCTTGAGCTTTCTTATGAGTTGGAGATTTATTTTGTTGAGTGTTGGGATTGGTCTTGAGAGAACAAGCATTGTGATTTCATATTTATTTTCCAGACTAATACAAAACAGATAGTGGGATTTTGAGCTGTGGCTTTACCCAGATATTTATTGTGTTATGTGCCTTTGATTCTCTTCCTCTATTGATTATTGTTTGCTTGATGTTTATGGGCTTTTGATGTAAAGAGTAGAAGTAGATTCTTGTCTCTTGCTTTGGAAAATTGCATTAGCTTGTGAATCTACATGATTTTCTACAATTAAAGAGTTTAATCCCAATCATAATCATCAACAAAAAGCGTACATAGGGGCCAATATTTCTTGGAGAGACGAAATTCATATTGCTTAGCTAAGGACTAATTCTCATCAACTCTGTTGTCAAACAAGGCACTCGAAAAGGCCAAAAGGACAGTGGGAGGAAAGAGTGTATTTTTTTCTCTTCCAGAAAAGTGGAAATAGAAAAACATTTTATTTTAGAATGTGAGGCCTTAAAAAACAACAGGGAAAGTTATGCAGATATTCTGGCAGCTAGCTCTTGGAGTAATCTATTTAGCAAGGGGTTTGTCAAGAAGTTGGGAGTGTTTATTGTGATCCTTCATAGGAAAAGGGTCAAATATAAGAACCAAATGGAAAAGAAATCTATCCCATAGGCTATCTTTAGCATTGTGGACATTAAAATAATTTCTTTCTTTCTTTCTTTCTTTCTTATCTTTCTTTTGAGAAGTACTTACGGTTGCCTTTGCATAGCTCGTGCGGGTCTCACAATAATGAGTGACCATGTAAGTTAATTGTAGTTAAGAAGTCTTTATGTCAAGGATGGTCATTCCTAAACAAAAAAATACCTAATAGAGTCTTAGATTGAACACAATTTAAGGTGGGACTCTATCATAATTAGTTAAAGTAATTTTGTTTGGGAGTTATCTTAAGAATCCCCAAAGTTGGAATTTCGATACGAACTTGATAAAAAATTTAGATATTTTCTATAGTATTAAAACATTGGTTAGGTTATGATCTAATTGTTAATTGGTTGAAAAAAATAAAAAATTAAGCCCATTTAATTTTTCAATTAAACATTTTATATCATTTTACCTAAAAATCCCCTAAGCACCTAAAGGAGATCTTTAAGAATATATAATTTAATGTAAATCTTATCATATTTATTAATATGATAGCATAAAGAATAGTGTAAAAATCCGTGTTGAAAATGACATGCTTAAATCAAATTTAATTTAAGGTGTTTGTTCCCTATATAGGGCAGCACTACATCATAGGTATCATGGATTTCGAACATGAAGCTCCATAACCACATCCTAAAATTGAATGTATTTAGTTTTTATTTATGATATATAAATAATATTTCACTGCAGATTACACAAATCAGAATCATCCTATGTAAAACCTTTGTACCTTTCCTAGTTCCAAGATGAAGATAATTCATTATATTTTAATAAAATAAAAACTCTTTTCTTGTAAAAGTTTTTATGAATTGGTAATTGATTTGTTGCATGAGCCTTCTTATTTATATTTTATTTTAAATGTCATATTATAGTGATGCATAATTAAATATGTGATATAATTGTAAAAAGTAAGGATATCAAGCTTTTATTAATACAATTATTTAAATGTGATTTTTTTTTTAAATAATACTAATTAAAAGTGAATTTGATTAAATGGAAATTTTTTATCAATAACTTAAACAATTATTAAATTAAAAAAATAAAATAATTATAAAATAATTTTTTAAATGGAAATATTTAATTTAAATGAGAGTGAGTTATTTAATTGATGTGATACTTTTTCCATCACTTGAATGTTAACATTGTTAATAATTTTATTATTATCATTTACTTTTGTTTAATAATGAGTAAGTAAACATTTTCCCCCTTTTTAATTTGAAACAATAAGTAAACACTCATCACTCTTGATTTGAAGGATTACCTACTAAGTATATGATGTTTGAATTTTTTTCATATTATTGAATTGTTTATTCTACATATATTTGCTTTGTATGTGGAATGGAGAAATTATATATATATATATAACAATGGTTAAGAGTATGTGTTTCTTTGGTAAAATGTTATAGGTTCAAATTCGAAGAGGATTAAAATATATATACCTTTATAAAATTTAAATGAAAAAAATCTTATATATCAATTTAATATCTAATTTAGCCATAATCTTAAAATTAAATTATTATTATTATGATTATTATTATTTCAAAAATATTAAAAAAATAAATAACAACCTTGATTTTTTTTGTAAGCTTGGCAAGACTACATCTTCATCATGTCCAATATATCAACCCAATCACGACGGGGAATTGAACTACTAACTTCACATCAAGGAGTGCCTTAATAGAGCGCCCAATCACCCTCTATCCAAGGCCCCATGGACAACAAACTTAGTTTTAATTTATATATTAAAAAGTAATTAAATATAATACCACTAAAAAATATTTCCACACACACACCCACACCAAAATTGAAAATCACAGGTTTCATGCAAGATAGAAAGACAAGTTTGTTGGGAAAAAAATGAAAAGGGAATACACTAAACAATTTACATATAACAAAGATTGTCGAACATTGCATTTGTCCATTTCTTTATTTACCACCTATATTTTCAACTGTTATAAATTTTACTAAAGTCCAGGGGTTGAAATTTTTATCAATAAAGTTTAGAGGTTGTCATTAAGTCTTTTAGGGCTAAAATTTAAATTTCATTGTACATGAATCTTTGAATTATAAATTTTAAAATTTAACCATAAATTTAAATTTCATTGTACATGAATCTTTAAATTATAAATTTTAAAATTTAACCTTGAAAATATTAATTTATTTTTAAACTAAATGTTTCAGAGTGTGGGTCAATAAAAGTTTATTATAACTTTATTTTAAATTATTATTAGTTATAAAAAAATTAAAATATAAATTAAATATATTTACATCTAAAAAAATATGGAACATAAATTTTAACCATAGAGATTTATTCCTACTTTATCATGGAGATTCTTAATTTGTAAATAGGCTTTGTTGTAATATCATGGGTCATTACTATTCACACAAATTCAAAACAAAAGTAGTGAATAGTGGAATGTAAATGTATTTGGATATTGAGAGTTTTTTTGGAGAATTTTAAGTTGGAAAGGGTATAAATTTTTTGTATCATGGGGAACTCGTTTCAGGGTTTGGATTGAGCACTGTGCTCAATTTCTAACCTCCAAGGAAGATTGGAATATGTAAAAAGTTTTCCCTAATAGACTATTTTTTTTAATACACATTCCTATAGCATTTTTGAAAAAAAAATCAATAGAAAAATGATTTTTTGAGGAAGAGCTGGCAATACAATTTCTATATTATGATTTCTCATTATTTAAAATGACATTTTGAATGCATAAAGTAATTTCAACACTTGGAAAACCCTAAAAAAACTAAAACTCTACCAATTAAATACCGTAAACTTATAATTTTCAAATTTGAGAAAAAAAAAAAAATATACACATAAAAACACCATTTCTTCTATTAATTAAAATTACTCAATTTTAAAATTTCAAACATTTCTCAACAATATATATTGTAATTAATAGTTATTTCATTATAAAAGAAATATTTACCAAAAAAAAAAATCTTTACAAAAGATTTTGTGCCCAAAACACATAATTGGTGACACATTTAATAACTTTTTTATATATTTAATTTTTATACATCCTTTTAATGTTATTTTATTATTTAGATAATTTTTCGTTTGAGGCCAGATCACATGATGGTTGGAAGGATTTTGTGGAATCTCAAATTTCAGGGCTGGGTAGATGGAGAACTTCTACCCTGTTGTCGTGTCGATTTCATAACTCCATGTCCAGCGTAGATGGGGCCCTAATGACAACCGAGAAAGAGAAAAGTTGGCTTGAATATAGAGAAAGAGACGAAAGTTAAAAGTACAAAAATCACTGGAAAATGGGTTATCAGATTAGAGGGGGTACAATGCTCGATGGGAAGAGGTCCCCCGGGAAGCATACAAATTGTTTGTGCTTTTAACCTAACCTACGCCATTCACCAATCTGTGCATGAAGTAAAGCTCACCCCGCCACCATGTTCTTTGTTGCACATTTATTCCTATAGTACCTTCAGATATGTGATTTCTCATTGCGTGTTTTTTTATTGATGCTCTGAATTGTGAATTGAATTCCGCGAAGAAGTAGAGTAGGATTGTGTCTCTTGATTTAGATTAAAATTTCATGAACAGTTGCAATTCGACACCATAATTTCTACAAAGAATGAACAAGGAAATGAAAACAATCTACTAATTCTTTAGCTAAATGAAATTCCTTGAGACGAAATCTGAAATTACGTAATTTAAATCTATTATAAAATTCTTGAATTGATTCTCCTTTATGCATTAGAAGATTTACTATTTCCAACCATAAATGTTGATAGTTATAATTTTGATGAGGTTTAAGAAAAGCATAAATAAATTATGTCCAAGGATCATTATGGTATGTTCTATGCTTTCAACAATTACTTCAATGTCTTATTCACCCAATAACAACTTTACTTCATATTCCAATAACAATCACATTAAAACTTCAATGGCATTCACATTAGATAGCCATTGATAGAAATTGTAGATATAACATCAACAATAAGTACAAGAAGATATGAGATGATAAGTGAATTGTATAAAATGAAAAGTTTCAAATTTATTTTATACTCAAGATACCCAAGAGACATGTTTGTTTGTAAATTAGATCACTTATCTTTGTAATTTTAGATCACTTATCTTTGTAAATTAAATTACGGTAAGTTCACATATTTATATTTATACCCATGTTAAAGTGTTGAAGAACTCATAAATAATGGTGGGAAGTAACACTTGGTAAGTATTTACATAATTTTACTTATCCCATCTTTTATGCAAATACTTGTTTAAATTATGGTGGGTAGTAACTTATGGTAAATATGTTATTTACTCGAGTATAAGTTGTTTTCAATGAATGGTAATGTTCTTAGATACATGAATCTTCAACACTAATTACAAAGGAATATAACATGCCTATGATGTTACTACAAAAAAATTGCAATAAAGGAAAGATAATAACCTAAAGGGTGGAGGGACCTTTATACATATTAACAAGGAATGTGGAATTACTAGTCAAAGGGAGATTACGAGCTGCCGAGCATGAAATTGTTCAGGAGCGGGTTCAGAATTTAGGGTTTATAGATCTTGAAATTTGCAGACCTTGGGTTTGACCTGGAGAGGAACAGGATCAGAGTAGCAGAGCTTCTCAGGAGGGGTCAGAGCTTGACCCGACAGATGGTCAACGAGGGGTCCATAGGGACCCAAACTTTCAAACAAATAATCATGCAAAAACAAATAGCACAGGAAGGTGTGCGAATCACAGGGTTTGAAAGGTCACAGAAAGAGGAGGGAACCAGCAAGGGAAGGAGACAATATGCGAACAAGGCGGAAGACAACACTCAGAAAATGAAAGGAAAGGAGAGTGAAGGTAGAGCAAACAGCAGGAGCAAGGAGAAGACAGCGTAAGCACATATTGCTCAGGAGAACAAACAAGAAGAGGAGCAACAAGACGGAGAAGAACAAGCCCTGGAAAGAGAGAGAGAGGAGAAAGGGGACAAACCAAACAATCTCAATGACAAAAAACGCCGGGGACCATGCAAGTCTAAAACAGCAGAAGCCCTAAGGGTGGTGATCAAAGACCCGGAAATTCAAGCCTACAGAGAACACATGACTGAACACGCAGTGATCTGCAAGTTCATGGGACTCTGGCCAACGGAAAGAGCACTGTGTCAATGGATCAAGCAACAATGGAAACCCAAAGGTGATGTTAGACTGCACTTAGGAGCCAAAGGTGTTTTCACTGTTGTTTTTTCGAATCTAGAGGATAAGGATAGAATATTTGATGGGGGACCTTACTTCTTTGCTTCAGCAGGTCTCTATATGAGACCTTGGAAGCCTAACTTGTGCCAGAGAAAGAAACCTTTAAGCAGGTCCCAGTTTGGATTCGCCTATTCTCCCTTCCATTAGACTATTGGGGCTATTCAGCTCTAAAACAAATAGGTGACAATCTAGGAACTTTTATCAAAGCTTCAGAAGCCACTCTGCAAAGAAGATATACGTCCTGTGCATGAATTTGTGTGGAGTTGGACGTGTCGGGGGCTTTGCATGAAGGACTGTGGTTGGAATATAGGGATGAGGACTATTTCCAAGCTATTGACTATGAGAAAATTCCATTTCGCTGCAGGAAGTGTCATGAGCATGGACATTTAATAAGAGAATGTCCATTAAACAGATCAGTGGAAGAACTTAAGGGAGAGAAGGCAGAAAAGAACAGGGATACCTTCATAAGACCAAGAGCAAGACAGAGAGAAAACAGGAAATGACCGGTCAGAACAGGCGCAACACAAGGTAATACCAGTAATGCTTTTGAGGTTTTGGAGACTGACACTGAATCAGAGGACCATAATAAGGAACAAAATACCTTTGAATAAAACAAAAATAAAACAGAGTATGCAACCAAAGTAGTGGAGGAAAACATTCAAAACATCATAGAACAGACTCAGGAAGTAATAGAAGGGACAGATGAAGATGCAGAAATGCTGATAAGTGACATCGGAAGTGAGGAAATGGAGCTCAATGAGGTTTTAGAGAAGGAAGGAGTTAACCTACCAAACATGGTGGAAAACTGGAAAAAGCAAGGGATGGAAAACATTTCGGAAGAGGAGGTGAGAAGAATTAATGAGCTATTTGTTGCAAGACAGAAGGCAGAGTTTGAGAGACAAACAAGAATCTGGGCATAGCAAAAGGAATGGGAATCCATACAAAAAGCCTACTTCACACTTCAACTAGCTCTAAACAAAGGAAGAAGAGAGGGCGCAGATCCAACAATGAGGCACTGCAGGAACTGGGACTCTTGCTTTTAAACTCTGGTAAGATGAAAGCTCTAGAAGCCTTTTCTCTTAATCACTAATTTTCTCTTTAGTTTTAAATGAAATTCATCTCTTGGAATGCTAGAGGGCTCAATATCCAAACTAAACAAAGGCTCTTAAAGAGGAAGGTCCAAAAGGAAAAACCTGATATTGTATTTGTGCAAGAAACCAAATGCGCAAGTAACATTATTGATAATGTAAGCAAAAAGCTAGGGAGAAAAATGAAATACATGGAGACTGCTAGTCATGGATGGGAATGAGGTTTAGTTACCCTGTGGGATCCGCATGTAATCAATATCCTCTCAGTTGAAGCTAACAGATCCTTTATAGCTCTAGAAGTTCAAGTGATAGGCAACTCAAAGACTTATCTGTGCACCAACGTTTATGGACCTCAGAAATTAGAAGAGAAATACATTTTTCTTGGAACTCTTTTGAATCTGAAGCTTAGATATCCCAGCGCGAAGGCAATCATAGGAGGAGATTTCAATATGATCACTACACTTTTAGAGAAGAAAGGAGGGATCAGGAGACTCAACAAAGATTCTAAAGCTTTCTTAGATTTCATCATCTTAGCTAAATTAGTGGATATTCAACCCAAGAGTGGGGCCTTCACTTGGAATAACAAAAGGGGAGGTGAAAGACAAATCGCCTCTCGTCTTGATAGATTTCTTATATCTGAAAGCATTCTGTTGGAGGGAGTGGTAGTAGAATCAGACATTCTACCTAGTGGAGGGTCAGACCATTGGCCCATTTCTCTAATTGCTGCGATCCAGGGCACTCCTAGAAACAAGCCATTTCGATTTGAGAAGTTTTGGCTTAATCACCCGGACTTTATTCAACTTGTTGAGAAGTGGTGGCATGAACCGATGGACATAAGAGGCACCAAAATGTACAAATTACAAGGTAAATTGAGATACATCAGAAATAAAATCAAAGCATGGAATGTAACAGTTTTTGGGAATATATTTAAAGAGATAGCCAAAATAGATGAGCAGCTAGAGCAGATTCACAAAGGATGGATAACTGGAGATAGCAACTCAGACTCTGCAGACCAAGAAAAAATTTTGATGCAACAATGGCAGCTTCACTGCCAACAAGAAGAAACCCTATGGAAGCAAAAGTCCCGTATTCAGTGGCTAAAGGAAGGGGAACAGAACACCAAATTCTTTCACAGATCAGCACTAGACTACAGAGGCGCCAATAAAATCCTCAGTCTCAGAAACGATCAGGGAGACATTCTTCAGAATCATCAAGGAATTTCAACCCTGCTCACTAAGCATTTTAACAGCATAGCTCAGGAACCTGAGGTGGATAGAACAGATGGAATCATTGAACTCATTAAATCCATTCCCAAAACAATCACCAATGAGCAAAATCTTGCATTAAGTAGGGAAATCTCTCTCGAAGAGGTGGAAGAAGCTGTGAAGAGTATGCCGAATGACAAAGCGCCTGGGCCTGATGGCTTTACCATCAACTTTTATAAAGCCTGTTGGGAAATTGTCAAATATGAGGTTTGGGAAGTGGTGGAGGACTCTCGGCGCTCTGCCTCAATTCTCAAATCTCTAAATTCAACTTTCCTAGCCCTGATTCCCAAAGAAGAAGAAGCCAACACCCCAGCAAAGTTTAGGCCCATTGCTTTATGCAATGTCATTTATAAGATTATCTCTAAAGTTATTGCCAATATATTGAAACCTATTCTTTTGAGCCTCATCTCAGAAGAACAATCAGGGTATGTTGAAGGAAGACAAATTCTGGACAATATTTTACTGGCTCAGGAAATGATTCATACTCTTCAATCTAGGAAAACTGCAAGCATGATGATGCAACTGGACTTATCAAAGGCTTATGATAAAGTCAACTGGAACTACCTTGAAGCAATCTTAAAAGCTTTCGGGTTTGCCAATCAATGGATTAAATGGGTTTTAGCTTTGATTAAATCTACCAAATTTTATATTCTGGTTAATGGCTCCCCTGCCAACAAATTCTCCCCTTCACGAGGAACCAGACAAGGAGACCCTTTATCACCTTTCCTTTTTGTTATCCTGATGGAAGGTTTGAGCAGACTCATTCGCAGCGCTAAAGAGGAAGGAAAGATTAGAGGGTTACAGCCCCTGCCCCATATTCCAGCAACCACTCACCAAAAATTTGTTGATGATAGAATGCTACATGGTTCTCCTATAGTCAAAGAAGCCTTGGGCTACAAGAGGATCCTCAATCTTTTCAGTGAAGCCTCAGGTATGGAAATTAATCTATCTAAATCTACCATCTTTTTCTTCAATATGCATCTAGCTGTGCAAAAAAATCTGTCTAGCATTCTAGGCTTCCGCAGAGGAAGTCTGGCGTCGAGGTACCTAGGTGCTCCCCTAACAGAAAAACCTTGGAAAAAAGTGCATTGGGAGAAGATCCTAGCCAATTTGGAGAAGAGATGTCATCACCGGACCCATAAAGCTCTTAATTTTGCAGGGCGGCTAGTGTTAACCAAAGCAGTTCTGCAAGCTATTCCTCAATACTTGCTCTCCATAATCCCTGCTCCCAAGGGAGTCTTGCAGAAGATGAGGGTGATTCAAAGATATTTTTTATGGACAGGAAATGCAGAGAAGAAAAAGTGGGCACTAGTGGCATGGAATAAATTGTGCAAACCCAAAACATTGGGAGGGTTAAACTTGCTAGATCCCTTTACCATCAATAGAGCCCGTGGGGCTAAGATTTGGTGGAAATGGCTGAAGGAACCCAATCTTCCTTGGGCTACACATTGGAAGGAAAAATACGCTCCATTGCACAACACTCAGAACTTAATCAGAATGCAAGAGAATCCAGAAGGATCTCTGATATGGAACCTTGCAAGGAGAAATCGAGGTATTGTACAGGAGAATAGCTTTTGGGAAATTCGTAATGGGGAAACGACCTTGTTTTGGGAGGATGCCTGGCAACAAATCCCGAAATTAGAGAGGCCAGAGTTTGCAGACCTACAAAGAAATTATCAAGGGCTGGGGGGAACCACGGTGAATCACTATTGGAATCCCAATAGAAGGGACCTGGAATGGAGAGAATGGACGATCAATGATACAGAAAACACAACTGAGGCTAACAACGACGTCAGGAACCTGCAGAATCTATTAAACAAAAGAAGAATAAGGAAGGCTGATGACAGAGACCAACTAAGATGGGGAAAGCAAGGAGGGGGCTATTTCACGCTCAAAGAAGCCAGAGAGTGTATCGAAAACTCAGAGCCAGTCGAAGAGGTTCAATGGAGCAACAAGGTCTGGGATTCTTAATTCTGGCCGAAAATTAAAATCTCCCTCTTGCTCCTAATGCACAGGAAATCTCTCACATGGGAGAATCTCCACAAGAAAGGGTTTTGCGGCCCTTCTAGGTGCCCCATGTGCAATAAGGAAGAAGAAACTATGAATCATCTCTTCAACACTTGCGAGTGGGCTAACCACCTATGGAATTGGGCGGAAAACACTTTGCAGCAAATGGACAAAACCAGAAATTCCATCCAAGAGACCATTGAGAACTGGCGGGGCAACTTTTCTAGTAATCAGAGGATCAATACCATTTGGAAAATAATGTCGGGGTTCATTACCTGGACAATTTGGAAAGAAAGAAACAGGAGAGTATTCTTAAACGAAACCAGAGATATAATTCACGCTCTAGAAATTATTACCCAAAATGTAAGACAATTGGTTCTTGTCAAAAGCAAAGCAGACCAAGATAACAAAGTATCAAATTAGGACTTACAAATTTTAAAAGCCTTTAACCTGGATAATGGAATGAGTGTGGCTACATCGAATCACCAACAGGAGATGAGTACCACGTTGAGTATCTGGAAACGACCACCTGCAGGCTTCCTCAAGCTAAATTTCGATGGAGCTTCGAGAGGCAATCTAGGAATCGCCGGCATCGGGGGAATTATAAGGAATAGTGCAGGAGAAATTCAACACATCTATGGCAGAGCCTTAGGAGAAGGAATGAACAATGAGATGGAGTTCGCAGATATGGAACAGGGTCTTAGAATTCTCAGAAATTTACAGGCAAGCGCAGCAGTGGTTGAGGGGGATTCTTAGCTTGCGATAACAACAGCTAGAAAGATGTATGCGGGAGCCAAAGCTAGTAAGGTTACTCATCACTGGAGACTGGCTAAAGTTACGGAAAACATAGCTGAACATTTGGGGTGGCTGAAAGGTTTGATCTTTTAGGCTGTTAGACGTAAAGCCAACGTAGTCGTGGACCATCTGGCGAATTATGGTATAGAGAACCTCACTAGCAGATTGGACAGCTATTGGCAGGACATCATATGCCCGGAATTAAAAGATAGGTGTACCCTGCTCTCGAGGAAGGATTTGATGAATGAAAAGTAAGGCCGAAGGGTCGGCGCTTTAGGCAAGGTTTACGTCATGATTAGGATCATGCGTACAGTAGGTAGATTTAAAGGTTGGCAGAGGAGCGAAGGATAGGTAGTTCGGGAGCATTCAATGCTCGAGCAGGAGGAAGGCATTCGCATCCGATACATGATAAAAAAGAATGTGCGCTGCCGACGCCCTTATAGTAGACGGTACACTTGGCATGCTTTGGAGGATGGCAAGAAAGGTGACCGTAAGGGCAAGAAATCGAGCCATAACTGAAATAATACACCACCTCACAGGAATAATTATGATAAGAACAACAGGAAATAGCGAATGGATCGGCATACAGCCAGTGAATCCCCCAATCTCATCTATTTATTGGTAGCTCCACGCAGAGGTAGAGGCACTCTTTCTTTGATTTGGAGGCTGAAACTTTCTTCCTTAGCTCGTAGAACGCTGTGCTGCCTCTCGAGTGTGGTTGAAATCATGGCGGGAGAGGGAAGTCGTAACGCTTCAGCCAACAGAGATTTAAAAAGAGTTCGCGAAGCATATGAGACCCGCATCTCGCAGAAAGAAAAACGGAAAATCGAGGAGTTGGAGGCCATTGCCACGGAGGAGGAGGAAAATTTGGAGGCTTAAGAGCTGGAGAAGGAGATTGACTGGATTCAGGACCCTAGCTCGATTACAACGCGTGCAACTCAGTTTGTGTGAACGCAAGCAGAGATGTGGAGAATGAAGACAATATTGGCCAAGGCTTTGAGTATGCAGGGGAACTATTCTGACCAAGTGCGTCAAGCCCAAAAGGCGACTGCAGCTGCGTCAGAGGAGCACACTGTAATTCTGGAAAGCTTGGAGTTCAAGATAAGCGAACTGGAACAACAGCTTGACAGCATGTCAAAGAAACTCTCGGTTCTGATTAGTCTCTTGAGGCATACTATAGGTCCTGATGCCAGGTATGCTGAGGATAGGATGGAGGAGCGCACTGGCGATTTTCAGAGCACTCGTCCAGCGCTTGCTCAGGCAGGCAAAGCTAAGACAGCGTCTACGCCGGATACCTCCAAAAATTATATTTTTCTTGAAATGTAACGGGTCTTGGCTATCGTTCTTGCTGAATTCCTGAGGTTGGGTCAGTTGTTGTCTCTACCTACCTTGGTGGGTTTTCTTGGTTTTGTTATATTTTTGCTCAGGAACTCAATGTTCATTATCTGTGGCTCTAGTTGTTTAGTGGTCTGGTCTCTATTTCTTTTGTAAACCCCCTTTTTTCTCTGCCGCCCTGCGTGGTGTGCCTGGGGTTGTTTGGCTGGTCTTTTTGGCCATTTCTTGGTGCATGCTATGTAGAATGGCAGTCTGTTGTCTGCTCGTGCAGACCTTTTGTAAAATATGTATTCTTACGCTAATATAATACGCTGATTTGTGCAAAAAAACTAAAGGGTGGAGGATGGAGGGGAGGAAGTGTGTTAAGGCTTGCACTAGTCTCACACTTATGTCGATGTCTGCGTGACAGATGTTGCTCGAACCATCATTACTGGCTAAATCATTTTTTCCCAATCATATCACTATGTCAAAATATTATATACATATTATATCCAAGTTATTAAATGCAAGGTAATGAGGAGAAACCTTACCACAGGTCTTGGTTGGCGCTAACGCACAAAAAATGTAATTGCACATAGGAAATGACTAAAGTCAGTTTGTGTTTATAATGGGATTAAATAAAGAGCATCTTTAACTCAAGTGACCTTTAGATTCCAGGATATTCCACAATCAACATAAAGAAGGGGGTTTGTTTTAGAATTATAGCTATCTCTTTAAATTAATTCAGAGCCATTTTCTTGGAGCCATTAATTCCAGTTTAAAATTTAAATTTAAATTTTTTCTAGCGAATATTTATTGGAATTGCAAATTTATGTGGTGTAGTTTACAAAATCCGAGTTTCCAAGTAAACTTTCAAGGCATTGTATCCATTTATGCATTCAAAAATATAGTTTTAGAAATGAAAAGTTACACATGCTATATGCATATATAGAACCAATATAGATCCATTTTGAAGATGATTAAATCTCTTGAGGTGCATATTTTTTTTTTCAAGTTTTTCACTCTATAATAGGTTCACATATCAAGAGAATGGATCCTACGCTTGGTAAATCTGTGGTTAAAATGGATCTAAACTAAAAGGTTGTTCTTTAAATCTTCTACCTTTTGGTTTTTGTTTTTTTAGTAATTGTATTTATTAAATTCACATAATTTTAATGTTATAAGCGAGTTGAATTTATTTATAAAAATATATATATATTTTAAAAAACATAAAATTACAATTTGACTAAATAATATAACATGTTTTTAAATTAAATTTATTTATAATTAAAAATATATTTAAAACTAAAGAAAATTACAATTTATGGATAAGTTCCACAAGCGTACTTGGGGTAAGGAGCTAGGGAGAAAGAAAAAAATACTATATTAAAGAGTTTAATCCCAATCATAATCATCAACAAAAAGCATACATAGGTGCCAATATTTCTTGGAGGGACGAAATTCGTCTTTCTTAGTTAAGGACTAATTCTCATCAACTCTGTTGTCAAACAAGGCACTCAAAAACGCCAAAAGAACTATGGGAGGAAAGAGTATGTATTCTTTTCTCTTCCAGAAAAGTGGAAATAGAAAAATAAAATCATTTTAGAATGCGAGGTCTTCAAAAACAATAAGGAATCTTATGCAGATATTCTGGAAGCTAGCTCTTGAGGTAATCTATTCAGGGAGGGGTTTGTCAAGAAGTTGGGAGTGTTTGCTGTGATCCTTCATAGAAAAAGGGTTGAATATAAGAACAAAATGGAGAAGCAATCTATCCCATAGGCTATCTTTATCATTGTGGACATTGGGAAATGGAAATAAGAAATTCCAGTTTAATTTGTCCTTGAATTAAACTGTGAATTAAATTTGAATTCTATTCTCATAGCAAATTCAAATAGCTAAATTAAGTTTATTAAACTTACCTAACTTAGGAAATTTGATTTGGAAGTATTCTGGAAGTTATGTATATGTTCTCCCTACTTTGTAGGAGAATAGTGTGAGTTAATTGTGAGTTGTAAAATAGAAGACTCAGTTTCATGAGTCAGTTCAGTTAAATTAGTTCTCAAATTGATTGAGAGAACTAATAGTGAGTTAATAGTTAGCGGTGACACTAGCGATCTCCACCAATGCTACTCTCGTTAACTGAATATTTACTCATCACAAACTCATGTGTATCGATTCCGAGAAAGACCCAGTTGAGACTAGAGTGCAGGAATAGTGTACTATTTGTTTTATATTTTTCTGAGTTTCATTGAGAGTGCATGCAATCAGGAACTGATCCTTAAGGGATTGCACAATTTTTAGAGGCTTTATTTCCTTTTAAATACAAGCTATCCTTCATAAGAATTACACATTGGAATAGAGATTTGGAGAGCTTGTGAATTGGATAAGATTTGGCCTTGAACTTTCTTATGAGTTGTGTTATCACTCAGAAATTTCTCAAGGTTAAAGAAAGAGATTTTCGAGGTAACCAAAAACCAACTTTTAGGCTTAGGCTCTAGCCAACCTAAGTACAGAGAGGGCTCTCTCTATATGATTTAGCTTTGTTTGATGGGATATTAGGCTAGTTATGAAAGTTTAGGGGGGTTTTGATTTGTGTTGAAGATTGGGTGGTGGAATTCTTGGAGCAGATGGACAAAACCAGGTATTCAAGCCATTGGGCTATGGAGTCAACAAATGGATAGCATAACTGGACTAGATCATTAAATGGAATGTTCACAGGGCAGGCTAGCAAAGCAAAATGCAAATCTTTAGGCCTAATGGGTGAAGTAATTCTAACCAGGGCGAAAGGGCACTTAAGAATCCTTGGACCGGGATCAGAATGAGGAATAGAGGATGATCATGAACAAAGGGCAATTAAGAATCCTTTGCTATAGATCAGAGGAGAAACTACAGAAGCTAAGGAGTAGTTAAGAATTCCCTAGCTAAGATAGTTTAGGAGAAAACATTCAGAATGTAAAACAGTCAAGACAGAGTGCATTTAAGCAATTTCTAAAATATCATTCCTTGTTAAACATTTAGATTTTATAAATTTACACAAAATATTATGGAAAAACATAAGGAAAAACAACATTGAACATGAGAGAATACTTATTTGTTTTTCGCTTTACACAAGAATCCTGTAAAATATCTGATCTTTATTCCTTGATCCAACAAGCCAATCCAGTCATTGATACAATAGAACTCTGATTTGAGAGAAAAATTCTATAGAAATGTCTTGGAATCCACCCAAAATACTTCAAATGAAGAAGCATTTATACAAATTCTAAACTGAAATATCTTGAAAAAATATGAAGATTGGTTTTACAAATATCTCAAACTGTTTTACATTAATAGAAATTAAATAAAGGACACTCAAAACTAATGAATCTATTTGGCACTATATTTATGGATTGAGGGTGACAAAGAAGCAACTCTTAATTGATGATGAGGCATCCAAGTCACTAACTGCATCCTTTCTTTGTGCATTCTTCCCCAACAATTCTGCAAAATTAGGGACCATTGATACCTTTTTATATCTCAATCCGAGATAGATATGTAAAAAGTTAAAGAGGTTATTGTAGATAAGTATGTGTTTGAGATAAACCTTTCTCAGTTTCTCAAAATTCATCTCCAACTGTTCACAATATTCTCGGCAAAAGGATGTTAAAAATAGGACTTTGCACAGTCTGAAAAATAGGCTGTGAAGATATGCACTTATCTCACTTTTGGTAATACCTGTGTAAAATGTGAGATAGGATTTTATGGATTAGCCTTGTAGGAAAAGAAACCTCCTCCAGTTTCTCAAAATTCATCTTGGATTGGCCGAAATCGTTGCTGTAAAACTATGGCTTAAACAGGAAATTTCTGAAGAATGTACCATTTCTGCTTTGATTTCATCTTTTAACCTTAAATTTCTTTTAACTGTTTTTCGCTTTTACCAAGGATAAAATTCATTGTTGCTGGTGAAAGTGTTTTCATCTCTGTTTAACCCTTACTGCCTCCATTTTTAGTTTTACTATTTACTTTTGCCGCTCTATTTTTTCATCTATCTTCACTTTGACATGGATCTGTATGCTTTGTAACCATCTTCCCTGCTGTTTGTCTTCATGCTAGCTGCTTTACTTGACTTGGTATTCAATGTGATACTCTTTAATCCTGATACACTTTGACTATTTTTTATTGTGTCCTTTTACCTTCATTGTATATTTTTGGTTTTTACTGTTTATTTCAACAGTAAATCATTTAATTTCATGTTTCCTTTGCTTGTCTTTTAACTGTATGTTTTAATTTCCATCTTTGTTTGAATAGATTTGATAACAGTATCGAAGTAAACAAGTCTTATGACTAGTATTAAGACTGTTTATCCAAGGTTACGGTCTTTTGATTGCCTGTAAAATAAAACAAACTGTGAGGAAAACGTTGGGTTAACAGGGAGGGTCATTAATGGCTTTATCGAGCTTTATAGGTCTATGGAGTGAGTCCAAAGTGCTTTTGGGATGTAAACCATGCTTGAATTGGTTAGCAGAGGCTTCGGGTGGTGCAAAAGGGTTACACAGGGTTTTATTGCCAAATAGGCAAAAACGAGCAAAACAGGGGTTTTCGTGTTTAAACGGGTAAAGGTTTGATTTTTTTGAATTTTGGCGCAAGGTGAACAATAGACGGTTTTTTCATTTAGCGAAAGGGCGGTAAGCAGTTTATTTTTCACTACTTTTGTGGGCTTGATGGTATTTGGGAGGGGTGGCCTGATTCCATTCCTTGAATGACACGTAGCATCGGAAGGCGGAAAACCACTTTTTCAGGTGGGTATCGTTTGGCGAATGGTTTGGCCCGATATGGATAAGGGTTGTCGGATGCGAAGGGAGACGATCGCACGGTGATCGGGCGGGGAAGCTGCATGGAGCCTATTGGGGGGACCAGCGGGTGCTTAAGTGCGGCAGTATCGGGGTTAATGATGGGTTAAGGTGGGATTAAGCCATCAGGGTGATTAACGGAGGATTTAATTGGGGTTTTTCCTAACATAATCGCAGATCAATTAGTTAGTAGGTTTGGTCAGGGTTTTTAGGTGAGACTAATAGTTTATAGTTAAACTAGGGTGTAGGGTTAATTAACACATAGGAGCTATATATATATGGGGAAATGGGTTTTATTATTGGGATTTAATATAATAAAATTAGTAATTAATATGAAAAGATGAGCAGAAAAGGGAAAAATCACTAAGTAAATGCTCTTTTTGTGAATTTGATGTTTTTTCACATATTAACATTAATACTTAGGGTAATGTGTTTTGGTGGGTTTTTTATATGAAAATACTTTATGTGAGGGGGGGAAATTCTTTTCATAGGAAAAAGTGTTTTAACATTAGGAAAGGAATATTATTAGGAAAACGAATGAACTGAAGTGGGGGGGTGAATTTTTATGAGGGGAATTTAGTACTTGATATCCATAAGTCATTGAGTCGAGGGTTTGGTCCCTCCAAAAGTTAGAGAAATGCTCTGAGCCTCTTTGACTTAAGGTTTTTGAGCATTTTGAACTTTATTATGGGAAATTAGTAAAGTAAAGGGGTGAAATTAATGGGGGAAGTTAATTAATTGACTTTGTAAACTTTATGCATGCTTAATTGCCCATTCACATTTGAAATACATGTTGAAAGATGATAAATGTGCTTTTTTTCTAATCAATCATCACACTTCTGCAACCTTTTTTCTACTTATCCATCTAATCATCCTACCATTTTTTCTTCTTATTTGGGTGCATTTAGGTTAGCAAACCCTTATCCATTTTATTTTAAAGCAGGAAACTATCCAATTCTAACCTTATATCATCCAAGGGCTCAGATGAAACTGATGATCTCCTTTTATTTACTCTAACTATCTAATGATCTGCCAAGATTAAACAGTTTGGTCAGATTTTATTCTTTAACTATCAACATGAAATTTAAAGCATGACATAATCAAGATTAAATAGTTTTATAACCATGGATTGTGGTATGAATAAGAAACTGCACACAATCATTATTATGCATAAAATTAAATAGTAGTGGAATTTTGACTTGCACACTTTCATGGTTTTTTGGGGTTCATATTTTTCACTTTTTTGGACCTTTTCTTATTCTTTTTGTCCTTTGATTTTTCTTTTAGGACATACCCTCTTTTCATTTTTTGATTTTTCAATATGGAAAACATTTGCAGAAAGCAAAGGTATGTAAATATTACAAGGTTTAACCTTAGCTATTCAAAATTATGACTCCTATTGGTATAGGAACCTAACTGGCTCCACATGGGAATGGAATTTCTTTGTGAAATGTCAAGAACACCGTCGACTAGTAGCCTGATCCATTGGGCCAATCCCACACATGTATATGCTCTGTTGTATAATCTTTGTGACTAAAACTTTTGAACTAAAAATACACCCTTTTCTGCAAACTGAAATCTGATCTAACATAATGTTGCTGCTGAAAATTGAATTTATTCAACTAAAATCCTACCTAGTTACTCTAATCAGCTTTCTGACTACTGGTTAGGTAAAATGAAACAACTAATGCAACCACTCAAGCATCATATACATTGGTATATTTTGCTGCTTGGGCTTGTTTGTGATTAAAATTGAGGTTCTAAAGCCAAATATAACCTTGTCAACCAATGAGAAGATAAGGAAATACTTGCTTTCCTTTGTAGGCTCTAAAAACTGTACAAAAGGATCTTCCAAAATATATACACTATTTTTCAACTGATTTAAGCAACTGCACACTTGTTCTGGATGGCTTCCATGCCATGAAACTGAAATATCACTTTTATCTTTAACACCGTATAGACTTTCAGATGAGCTTTGTGATGATACTTCTACTGATTGTAATGTCTGTTTGGTGAAACCTTTATCATCTTGATTTTGACTCTCATAGTCTGTTAATGGAGAAAAATTATGATTTCACTCATCATCCAACCTATCAGCTACTGGACTATAAACAACTTGGAAGGATTGCCGCAACTTATTGCATATAAGTTTGAATGGAACTTCATAGGTTTCTACAAGCTACTCATCCTTTTCTTTAGAGATGTTACACCACATTTCCTTTAAAAACTAAAATGATTCAAAACAAAGAGGCAAAGAAGCTTCACTTATTTCCAATTTTTCTGCACTTTCTTCTTCCCTTTCATCACTGATATGGATAAAATGATCACTGGTTTCAAGCTGCTGAAACTGAATTTCCTTATTCCCCAAACTAGATTTTGATTTCTGTATAAATTTAGTTTGGATTTGAAGAACATAATTATCATCATACTGATAATATTTGGGCAAATCATCAAAATAAGTAATGTCATCAAACATACACATTAGATTAGGAGATTTCTCCTGCACATATTGATATATGAATCTATATTCTGATCTATGGTAGTTGGAATTAGTAGGAATTTGTTCATGATTCTCAATCTCTACTTGTTGTGGAATAAATGTGTCATGGTGATTTTGAGCAAAAAAATCATCTTTCATGGTGATCTTCTACATCCTTTCCTCTGTTTTCTTCATTAAAATGTCGAGCTTTTCCTCTGCAGTGTTGTTTTCCTCTACTTTTGCTTTCAACTTTTTTCTTCTAATTTGCAGATTAAATTCTACATCTACTACCATGTTTTGTATTTGTTCCAGTGTTGAGGGGTTTCTTTCTCTTAGCTAAAATTCTATCTCTGGATCAAATGCTCTTGGGTAATGAAAAAGAGCTGAATCAAAGGGAGGTCTTATACTTTATGGCATTGAATAATAGGATTGATTAAATTTGTCTGAAAATTGTTGTATTGTTTCATCTCGCTGTCTTCTTAACTGATTATATTCTTCTATGATCACAAGAAGATTGACTTTGATTATCCATCTATAAAGGAAAATTTTGACAAACTGTTGGAAATTTGAGATGCTTGCAATAGGTAAATTTTTGAACCAACTATTTACTCTAGTTCACAAAGAAAGAGAAAAAAGCTTGATAATAACATCATCTTCATCAATTTTAAATAAGTCTAGATAATTCTCAAAACCTTGAATATGTTTTTGAGCAATGATACCATTCTCTCCATCAAACTTAGGGAGATACTTGTAATAATTGTTAGGGAAAGCATGGAGTGTAGGAGGTAAGATGACTAGCTTATATCTATCAAGAACTTTAAGAAGTACTGGAATATGTACAAGGATTGTATGATTAGTGTTGATTGTTTGATGCTCCTAAGTTGGAAAATGATCTTCATAAGAGTTAGAAGACTGTTATTCAAATGTGTAAGAAGACTTTAAATCTACATTTTTCAAAGGGAAGTAACAAAAAATTAATCTAAAATCTTCTCTAAAATACAATATACATTGAAAAAAATTATCAATGAGAAAGAACATAATGTCTTGGATAACAATCCAAATTAAAACCCTAATATTTTCACATAGTTCTTTCAGGTTCATTCCTCCAGTGGAGTCTTGATTGTGAAATAGATTTGGAGTTGCGAGTGGATGATTTTAACCTTTGTGTGTCTGATCATTGTCCACCATCATAGATCAGATCTAAACCTGTAAAACGATTTTGAAGAAAATGTTAGTTCTCCCCAGTATGGTCGCCACTATGTTATCACTTAGAAATTTCTCAAGGTTAAAGAAAGAAATTTCCGAGGTAACCACAAACAAACTTTTAGGCTTAGGCTCTAGCCAACCCAAGTCTAGAGAGGGCTTTCTCTATATGATTTAGTTTTGTTTGATGGGATATTAGGCTAGTTATGAAAGTTCAGGGGGGTTTTGATTTGTGTTGAAGATTGGGTGGTATAATTCTTGGAGTAGATGGATAGAACTAGGTCTTCAAACCATTGGGCTATGGATTCAACAAATGGATAGCATAACTGGACCAGATCATTAAAAGGAATGTTCACAGGGCAGGCTAGCAACGCAAAATGTAAATCTTTAGGCCTAATGGGTGAAGTAATTCTAACCAGGGCAAAAGGGCACTTAAGAATCCTTGGATCGGGATTAGAATGAGGAACAAAGGATGATCATGAACAATAGGCAATTAAGAATCCTTTGCTATAGATCAGAGGAGAAACTACAGAAGCTAAGGTGCAGTTAAGAATTCCCTAGCTAAGATAGTTTAGGAGAAAACATTAAGAATGTAAAACAGTCAAGACAGAGTGCATTTAAGCAATTTCTGAAATATCATTCCTTGTTAAACATTTATATTATATAAATTTACACAAAAGATTATGGAAAAACATAAGGAAAAACAACATTGAACATGAGAGAATACTTATTTGTTTTTCACTTTACACAAGAATCCTGTAGAATATCTGATCTTTATTCCTTGATCTAGCAAGCCAATTCAGTCATTGATATAATAGAACTCTAATTTGAGAGAAAAATTGTATAGAAATGTCTTGGAATCCACCCAAAATACTTCAAATGAAGAAGTATTTATACAAATTCTAAACTGAAACATCTTGAAAAAATATCAAGATTGGTTTTACAAATATCTCAAATTGTTTTACATTAATAAAACTTAAATAAAGGACACTCAAAACTAATGAATCTATTTGGAACTATATTTATGCGTTGAGGGTGATAAAGAAGAGAAATTTGAATTTGATAACAACTCTTAATTGATGATGAGGCATCCAAGTCACTAACTGCTTCCTTTCTTTGTGCATTCTACCCCAACAATTCCGCAAAATTAGGGTTCATTAATACCTTTGTATATCTCAATCCGAGATAGATATGTAAATAGTGAAAGAATTTATTGTAGATAAGTATGTGTTTGAGATAAACCTCTCTTAGTTTCCCAAAATTCAGCTCTAGTTGTTCACAATATTCTCTGCAAAAAGATGTCAAAAATAGGACTTTGCACAGTCCGAAAAATAGGTTGTGAATACATGCACTTATGTCACTTTTGGTAATACCTAAGTAAAATGTGAGATAGGTTTTTGTGGAATAGCCTTTTAGGAACACAAACCTCCTCCCGTTTCTCAAAATTCATCTTGGATTGGCCAAACTAGTTTCTGTAAAACTATGGCTTAAACAGGAAATTTCTGAAGAATGTACCATTTCAGCTTTGATTTCATCTTTTAACCTTAAATTTCTTTTAACTGTTTTTCAGTTTTACTTTGGATAAAATTCATTGTTGCTGATGAAAGTGTTTTCATCTCTGTTTAACCCTTACTGTGTCCATGATTAGTTTTACTGTTTACTTTTACCGCTCTGTTTTTCATCTATCTTCACTTTGACATGAATCTGTATGCTTTGTAACTGTCTTCCCTGCTATTTGTCTTCATTCTAAATGCTTTACTTGACTTAGTATTCAATGGATACTCTTTAACCTTGATACACTTTGACTATTCTTTACTGTGTCCTTTTACCTTCACTGTATATTTTAGGTTTTTACTATCTATTTCAACAGTAAATCATTTAATTTCATGTTTCCTTTGCTTGTATTTTAACTATATGTTTTATTTTCCATCGTTGTTTGAATAGATTTGATAACAATCTCGGAGTAAACAAGTCTTATGACTAGTATTAAGACTGTTTATCCAAGGTTGTGGTCTTTTGATCGCCTGTAAAATAAAACAAAATGTTAGGAAAACGTTGGGTTAACAGGGAGGGTCATTAATGGCTTTATCAAGCTTTATAGGTCTATGGAGTGAGTCCAAAGTGTTTTCGGGAGGTAAACCATGCTTGAATTGGTTAGCAGAGGCTTCAGGTGGTGCAAAAGGGTTACATAGGGTTTTACTGCACAAACAGGCGAAAATGAGGAAAATTGGGGTTTTCGTGTTTAAATGGGTAAAGGTTTGATTTTTTTGAATTTTGGCACAAGGTGAACAGTGGACGGTTTTGTCATTTAGCAAGGGGGCGGTAAGCGGTTTATTTTGCACCGCTTTTGTGGGCTTGATGGTATTCGGGAGGGGTCGCCCGATTCCATTCCTTGAATGACACGTAGCATCGGGGGCCGGGCAGAAAACCACTTTTTCGGGTGGGTATCGTTCGACGGATGGTTTTGCCCGATATGGATAAGTGTCGTCGGATGTGGAGGGAGATGATCACACGGTGATCGGGCGGGGAAGATGCACGGAGGCTAGTGAGGGGCCCAGCAGGCGCTTAAGTGTGGCAGTATTGGGGTTAATGATGGGTTAAGGCGGGATTAAACCATCGGGGTGATTAACGGTAGATTTAATTGGGGTTTTTCCTAACATAATTGCGGATTGATTATTTAGTAGGTTTGGTCGGGGTTTTTAGGTGAGATTAATAGTTTATAGTCAAACTAGGGTGTAGGGCTAGTTAACACATAGGAGCTCTATATATACGGGGAAATGGGCTTTATTATCGGGATTTAATATAATAAAATTAGTAATTAATATGAAAAGATGAGCAAAAAAGGGAAAAATCACTGAGTAAATACTCTTTGATGTTTTTTCACATATTAACATTAATACTTAGGGTAATGTGTTTTGGTGGGTTTTTTATATGAAAATGCTTTATGTGAGGGGGTAAAAATGATTTTCCTAGGAAAAAGTGTTTTAACCTCAGGAAAGGAATATTATTATGAAAATGAATGATCTGAAGGGGGGGATGAATTTTTATGAGGGGAATTTAGTACTTGATATCCATAAATCATTGAGCTGAGGGTCCGGTCCCTCCAAAAGTGAGAGAAATGCTCTGAGGCTCTTTCACTTAAGGTTTTTGAGCATTTTGAACTTTATTATGGGAAATTAGTAAAGTAAAGGGATGAAATTAATGGGGGAAGTTAATTAAGTGACTTTGTAAACCTCATGCATGCTTAGTTGCCCATTCTTATTTGAAATACATGTTGAAAGATGATAAATGTGCTTTTGTCTATTCAATCATCATACTTCTGCAACCTTTCTTCTACTTACCCATCTAATAATCCTAACATTTTTTCTTCTTATTTGGGTGCATTTAGGCTAGCAAACCCTTATCCATTTCCTTTTAAAGCAGGAAACTAACTAATTCTAACCCTATATCATCCAAGGGCTCAGATTAAACTGATGAACTCCTTTTATTTACTCTACCTATCTAATGATCTGCCAAGATTAAACAGTTTGGTCAGATTTTATTCTCTAACTATCAACATGAAATTTAATGCATGGCATAATCAAGATTAAATAGTTTGATTACCGTGGATTGTGGCATGAATAACAAACTACACACAATCATGATTATGCATAAAAGTAAATAGTAGTGGAATTTTGACGTGCACACTTTCATGGTTTTTTGGGGTTCATATTTTTCACTTTTTTGGACCTTTTCTTATTCTTTTTGTCGTTTGATTTTTCTTTTAGGACATACCCTCTTTTCATTTTTTGATTTTTCAATATGGAAAACATTTTTAGAAAGGAAAGGTATGTACATATTACAAGGCTTAACCTTAGCTATTCAAAATTTTGAATCCTATTGGTATAGGAATCTAAGAGTGGCTCCACTTGGGGATGGAATTTATTTGTGAAATGTCAAGAACACTGTCGACTAGTAGCTTGATCCATTGGGCAAATACCACACATGTATATGCTCTGTTTTATAATCTTTGTGACTAAAACTTTTGAACTAAAAATACACCCTTTTCTGCAAATTGAAATTTGATCAAACATAAAGTTGTTGCTGAAAACTGAATTTGTTCAAACTGAAATCCTACCTACTTAATCTAATTAGCTTTCCGACTGCTGGTTAGGTAAAATGAAACAACCAATGCAACCACTCAAGCATCATATACATTGGTAGATTTTACTGCTTGGGCTTGTTTGTGATTAAAATTGAGGTTCTAAAGAAAAATATAACCTTGTCAACCAATGAGAAGATAAGGAAATACTTTCTTTCCTTTGTAGGCTCTAAAAACTGTACAAAAGGATCTTCCAAAATATATACACTATTGTTCAACTGATTTAAGCAACTGCACACTTGTTCTGGATGGCTTCCATGCCATGAAACTGAAATATCACTTTTATCTTTAACACCCTGCAGACTTTTAGATGAGCTTTGTGATGATACTTCTACTGATTGTAATGTCTGTCTGGTGAAACCTTTATCATCTTGATTTTGACTCTCATAGTCTATTAATGGAGAAAAATTCTGATTGCACTCATCATCCAACCTATCAGCTACTGGACTATAAACAACTTGGAAGGATTGTTGCAACTTATTGCATATAGGTTTGAATGGAACTTCATAGGTTTCTACAAGCTGCTCATCCTTTTCTTTAGAGATGTTATACCACATTTCCTTTAAAAACTGAAATGATTCAAAACAAAGAGGCAAAGAAGCTTCACTTATTTCCAAATTTTCTGCACTTTCTTCTTCACTTTCATAGCTGATATGGATAAAATGATCATTGTTTTCAAGCTACTGAAACTAAATTTCCTTATTCCCCAAATTGGCTTTTGATTGCTCTATAAAGTTAGCTTGGATTTGAAGAACATAATTACCATCATACTGATCATATTTGGGCAAATCATCAAAATAAGTAATGTCATAAATCATACACATTAGATCAGGAGATTTCTCCTCCACATATTGCTTTATGAATCTATCTTCTGATCTATGGTAGTTGGAATTAGTAGGAATTTGTTCATGATTCTCAATCTCTTCTTGTTGTGGAATAAATGTGTCATGGTGATTTTGAGCAAAAAATTCATCTTTCATGGTGATCTTCTGCATCCTTTCCTCTGTTTTCTTCATCAAAATGTCAAGCTTTTCCTCTGTAGTGTTGGTTTCTGCTACTTCTGCTTTCAAATTTTTTCTTCTAATTTGCAGATTAACTTCTGCATCTACTACCATGTTTTGCATCTGTTCCAGTGTTGAGGGGTTTCTTTCTCTTACCTAAAATTCTATCTCTGGATCAAATGCTCTTGGGTAATGCAAAAGAGCTGAATCAGCGGGAGGCCTTATATTTGATGACATTGAATAATAGGCTTGATTAAATTTGTCTAAAAATTGTCGTATTGTTTCATCTCGCTATCTTATTAACTGATTATATTCTTCTATGGTCACAAGAAGATTGACTTTGATTATCCATCTATCAAGGAAAATTTTGACAAACTGTTGGAAATTTGAGATGCTTGCAATAGGTAAATTTTTGAACCAGCTCTTTACTCTACTTCGCAAAGAAATAGTAAAAATCCCGATAATAACATCATCTTCATCAATTTCAAATAAGTCTAGATAATTCTCAAAACCTTGAATATGTTTTTGAGCAGTGATACCATTATCTCCATCAAATCTAGGGAGATACTTGTAATAATTGTTAGGGAAAGCATGGAGTGTAGGAGGTAAGATGAGTGGCTTATATCTATCAGGAACTTTATGAAGTACTGGAATATATACAGGGATTGCATGATTAGTCTTGATTGTTTAATGCTCCTCAATTGGAAAATGATCTTCATAACAGTTAGAAGACCATTGTTCAAATGTGTAAGGAGACTTTAAATCTACATTTTTCAAAGGGAAATAATAAAAAATTAATCTAAAATCTTCTCTAAAATACAATATACATTGAAAAAATTTGTTAATAAGAAAGAACATAATGTCTTGGATAACAATCCAAGTTAAAAGTCTAAACTTTTCACATGGTTCTTTTAGGTTCATTCCTCAAGTGGAGTCTTGATTGTGAAATAGATTTGGAGTCACCAGGTGGATGATTAACCTTTGTGTGTCTGATCACTGTCCACCATCATAGATCAGATCTAAACTTGTAAAGCGATTATGAAGAAAACATTAGTTCTCCCTAGTATGGTCGCCACTATGTTATCACTCAGAAATTTCTCAAGATTAAAGAAAGAGATTTCCGAAGTAACCACAACCAACTTTTAGGCTTAGGCTCTAGCCAACCTAAGTCCAAAGAGGGCTCTCTCTATATGATTTAGCTTTGTTTGATGGGATATTAGGCTAGTCATGAAAGTTCATGGGGGTTTTGATTTGTGTTGAAGATTGGGTGGCGGAATTCTTGAAGTAGATGGATAGAACTAGGTCTTCAAGCCATTGGGCTATGGAGTCAACAAATGGATAGCATAACTGGACCAAATCATTAAATGGAATGTTCACAGGGCAGACTAGCAAAGCAAAATGCAAATCTTTAGGCCTAATGGGTGAAGTAATTCTAACCAGGGTGGACGGGTACTTAAGAATCCTTTGACCGAGATTAGAATGAGGAATAGAGGATGATCATGAACAATGGTCAATTAATAATCCTTTGCTATAGATCAGAGGAGAAACTACAGAAGCTAAGGAGTAGTTAAGATTTCCCTAGCTAAGATAGTTTAGGAGAAAACATTCAGAATGTAAAACAGTCAAGACAAAGTGCATTTAAGCAATTTCTGAAATACCATTCCTTGTTAAACATTTAGATTTTAGAAATTTACACAAAATATTATGGAAAAACATAAGGAGAAACAACATTTAACATGAGAGAATACTTATTTGTTTTTCGCTTTACACAAGAATCCTGTAAAATATCTGATCATTATTCCTTGATCCAACAAGCCAATCCAGTCATTGATACAATAGAACTCTAATTTGAGAGAAAACATCTATAGAAATGTCTTGGAATCTACCCAAAATACTTCAAATGAATAAGTATTTATACAAATTCTAAACTGAAATATCTTGAAAAAATATCAAGATTGGTTTTACAAATATCTCAAACTGTTTTACATTAATAGAACTTAAATAAAGGACACTCAAAACTAATGAATCTATTTGGCACTATATTTATGGATTGAGGGTGAAAAAGAATAGAAAGTTGAATTTGATAGAAACTCTTAATTGATGATGAGGCATGTAAGTCACCAACTGCATCCTTTCTTTGTGCATTCTACCCCAACAATTCTACAAAATTAGGGTCCATTGATACCTTTGTATATCTCAATATGAGATAGATATGTACAAAGTGAAAGAGGAACTTATTGTAGATAAGTATGTGCTTGAGATAAACCTCTCCCAGTTTACCAAAATTCAGCTCCAACTGTTCACAATATTCTTTGCAAAAAGATGTCAAAAACAGGACTTTGCACAGTCCGAAAAATAGGATGTGAAGACATGCACTTATATCACTTTTGGTAATACCTTTGTAAAACATGAGATAGGTTGTTGTGGATTAGCCTTTTAGTAACACAAGCCTCCTCCCATTTCACAAAATTCATCTTGTATTGGTCGAGATAGTTTCTGTAAAACTATGGCTTAAACAGGAAATTTCTGAAGAATGTACCATTTCTACTCTGATTTCATCTTTTAACCTTAAATTTCTTTTAAATTTTTTTCACTTTTACTTTGGATAAACTTCATTGTTGCTGATGAAAGTGTTTTCATCTCTGTTTAACCCTTACTGCCTCCATGTTTAGTTTTACTGTTTACTTTACCGTTCTGTTTTTTCATCTATCTTCACTTTGACATGAATCTGTATGCTTTGTAACTGTCTTCCCTGCTATTTGTCTTCAAGCTAGATGCTTTACTTGACTTGGTCTTCAATGAAAACTCTTTAACCTTCATACACTTTGACTATTCTTCACTATGTCCTTTTACATTCACTGTATATTTTAGGTTTTTACTATCTATTTCAACAGTAAATAATTTAATTTCATATTTCCTCTGCTTGTATTTTAACAGTATGTTTTATTTTTCATCTTTGTTTGAATAGATTTGATAACAATCTTGGAATAAGAAAGTCTTATGACTAGTATTAAGACTGTTTATCCAAAGCTGCGGTCTTTTGATTCACTGTAAAATAAAACAAACTGTTAGGAAAATGTTGGGTTAATAGGGAGGGTCATTAATGGTTTTATCGAGCTTTATAGGTCTATGGAGTGAGTCCAAAGTGCTTTCGAGAGGTAAACCATGCTTGAATTGGTTAACATAGGCTTCAGATGGTGCAAAAGGGTTACATAGGGTTTTACTACACAAACAGGCGAAAACGAGCAAAACTGGGGTTTTCGTGTTTAAATGGGTAAAGGTTTGATTTTTTTGAATTTTGGCGCAAGGTGAACAATAGACGGTTTTGTCATTTAGCGAGAGGGTGGTAAGTAGTTTATTTTGCACCACTTTTGTGGGATTGATGGTATTTGGGAGGGGTCGCCTGATTCCATTCCTTGAATGACACGTAGCATCAAGGGCCGGGCAGAAAACCACTTTTTCTGGTGGGTATCTTTCGGTGGATGGTTTGGCCCAATATGGATTAGGGCTGTTGGATGTGGAGGGAGACGATTGCACGGTGATCAGGTGGGGAAGCTGCATGGAGACTAGTGGGGGCTCCAGCGGGCACTTAAGTGCGGCAGTATCGGGGTTAATGATGAGTTAAGGTGGGATTAAGCCATCGGGGTGATGAGCAGAGGATTTAATCGAGCTTTTGCCTAACATAATCTTAGATCGATTAGTTAGTAGGTTTGGTCAGGGTTTTTAGGTGAGACTAATAGTTTATAGTTAAACTAGGGTGTAGGGTTAATTAACACATAGGAGCTATATATATACCGGGGAATGGGTCTTATTATCGGGATTTAATATAATAAAATTATTAATTAATACGAAAAGATGAGCAAAAAAGGGAAAAATCACTAAGTAAATGCTCTTTTTGTGAATTTGATGTTTTTTTCACATATTAACATTAATACTTAGGGTAATGTGTTTTGGTGGGTTTTTTATATGAAAATGCTTTATGTGAGGGGGGGAAAATGCTTTTCCTAGGCAAAAGTGTTTTAACCTCAGGAAAGGAATATTATTAGGAAAATGAATGAACTTGTTAGGTCCCTATAATACTAGTGATTACCCCATTATTATTGTATTTGTATCCCTTATTAATATTGTTGTGCCCCTATTGTCCCCATATTGTTATTACTGTGCCCCATAGCATCCCTCTATTGTTATTTTTGTGGCTTTATATTATTATTGTTAGGTCGGCTGGGTTATATTGTGCCTCCTTAGACTCCTATATATAGAAAGGAGGTTTTGTCATTTGAATCATCGAAGAATTGTTCATTTATGTAATGTAAAGGAGGTCGCCCTCTCGAAGAGGCTGAATTCTAAGGCGTTGATCTATCTTTTCTGTCTTTTTCTTGAGCTGGTTTCATAACATTTGGTATCAGAGCTTTGGATTCTAGGGTTTCGCTGCTCCAAATAGGTCATCATGGCCTTTGCGCTATAACTTTTTTCTGTGACATTTCAGAAGCTAAAACAAAAGCCCATTTGAGAAGAAATCAAGCTTAAATTCGAGTCTGAATTTTAGGGCTTTTGGCGCTATATTTGCGGAGATATGATCTGAGGAAGTTGGTCTTTTTGCAAACTCCTGAATTACATTCCAAACAGGTGACCTGGGGAAAATCGTCATAACTTTCTCTGTGAGCATCAGATTGAAATTTCTTCAGAAGGTATAGAAAGAGAACAGACAATAGTTTCTTGTATATATTTTTCAGAGCCAAAGGTCGAAACCGTGACTCGTGGCACATCGTACAAGTTCGCTCTACTGAACTAGTCTATAATCAGGTCACTGTGGGAGATTTCGCATAACTCTTCCTTGGAGAATCCAATTTGGATCAGACTGGTGGCATTGGAAAGAGGACACAGATGGCTACTACAGGTCGCAATTTTTGAACTAGATGATCCGAAAGTACAGAGATACATCAGAGACAATATCGAGCTCCTACAAAGTGAAAAAGGTGTGTAGTTTTTTTTTTTAATTTTTGCTTAAGCTTGGTTTGAAAATTTATTTTGAAGGAATTCAAAGGGCATAGTAGAGAATTATTATCGGTAACTAATGCCCCAAGGAAAGAAAATGAAAACACATAGTAAGCAACCTGAAAGCTCTAGCATGACTCATGAAGAAGAGGAAGAAATGCTACATGATATATCAAAATTACAACACCAAGTGCAACAAGTGTCACTTGCACAAAAGCTAAGATAAATGGCTTGGAATCTAAGATAAAGGGTGTGGAAGCTAAGATGGACGATTTGAAGATAGATTTGAAGACAGATTTGACAAATTTTCTACAAGAAATACTTACTAATGGTGAAAAGGTAGTAAAGGAAACTGATGATGCAAACAAAAGAAATGTTAATTATGATTTCATAGAATCTAATGTGGGATCAAAGACCCACCATATTCCAAAAATCGATATGAGTAAGTTTGATGGCAAGGATCCCGCAACATGGATATTACAGATGGAGCAATTTTTCGATCTCAATAATGTGCAAAACACACAAAAGGTACGTATTGCAACTTTATATTTGGAAACAAATCAGTTTGTATGGTATCAATGGCTTTGCTCTCGTAAACAAATTATCACTTGGGCAATTTTTACAGAAGAATTGACAACACATTATGAGGATACAAAAAGCAACACTTTTTTTAGCCAATTGATAAGTCTCAAACAAAAGGGTTCAATAATGGAGCACATTGAGGAGTTCCAAAAATTGAACATAAGAGTAGAAAATATTCCAGAGGAGCATAGGATTGATGTGTTCATAGGGACTTTAAAGGATAATATCCAACATGATGTTCGCCTTTGGGAACCTGATTCATTAGAGAAGGCATTCACGTTAGTAGGAAAAATGGAAAGAAAAATTATGGCAACCAAGAAGCATACCACTCACAACTATAAAGATGGAAGTGTTGTTGCCCCTAGTCTTCCACAACCTATAAGGTTGACACCACAACAATTGGAAAAAAAAAGAGCAAAAGGGCTTTGTTACAGTTGTGATAGCAAATACACTAAAGGTCATACGTGTGCTGAGAAAAAAATATTCTACATAGATTGTGAAGAGGAAGAAGAAAAGGAGCAAGAAAGGTCAAAAGAAGAGGATATACTCCAGGAAAAAAGCCTAGATAAAGAAGAAATGAATCCGACCATATCTTGTAATGCATTGGTGGGAATTACCACTCCTCAAACAATTAAGATAGAAGGACAAATCAAGAAGAAAAAGGTAATATTGTTGATTGATTCAGGAAGTACCCACAATTTTATTCATTGTAAGGTAGCCAAAGAATTGAATTGCTTCTTATATCCAGCACCAGAGTGTCAAGTGATGGTTGCAAATGGAGGAACAACAAATTTCTCTGGAAAGTGCCATAATATCAAGCTATCCATGGGAGAATATGTATTGACTAGCCCAATGCTTTCCATTCCAATGGGAGGTGTGTAGGAATTTACAGGGTAAGTTCCTCAGAAATAATACCAAAAGGACACCGCTCACAACCAGATCTCAAATCAATACACCAGTATTTTTGACATGGTTAAAACCCTCAAAGTGCAAGGAGGGAAACAGTCCACGACCTGTCCCAATGTGGGTACTACAGGCAATTTATTAATCAAAGAATGAAAATTTACATAAGCTTCTCTCATGCACGGATTACCCAAACAATGACCCTCCATGCGCTTTAAATAGAACTCATGGACCAATCGGGTGTCAAGCCACGGATCAAGTGTCGGTAATACCGAGGTGAGAGTGAACCGTCGGATCACTACATATCGTGACCGTCGGATTGTAAGTTACAAAATGTACAACGGTAAAGAAACACACTTTACCTAACTCTAACCTAACTCTATACTAGACCAAGTTGAACTTAACTATATCCTATGTGTCGGAATATCCTAACATCCCCCCTTAAGAACAACTTGGGATAGGATTGAAGGATTTACAAATATGACACAATAGGAGAAGGAAGGAGGCACTAGAGCCTATCCCCCCTTAGTGACAACTTCCTGAACTCCAAGCATATATCGAAGTTTAGTGAACTTCGCCTCTGTGAGAGCCTTTGTGAAGATGTCTGCAACCTGATCATCTGTTGGACAATATTGCACTTCAAGAACATGGTCATGAATGAGCTTTCTGATGAAGTGCATGTGTAGTTCAATGTGTTTGCTGCGCTGATGCTGGACTGGATCTTTGCATAGCTGAATGGCACTTTGATTATCACACCAAAGTGTGGTGGGATGCTGCTGCTCAAAGCCAAACTCTGATAGGATATGACGAAGCCACAAGGCTTCCTTACTACCTTCCACGGCACCACGATACTCTGCTTCTACTGACGAAAGAGAAATGGCAGCCTGTTTCTTACAAGCCCATGTAATAGGTCCTGAACCAAGAGTGACGACATAACCGGCAGTAGACTTCCGATCATCATGGTCACCAGCCCAATCAGAATCTGTGAAACCAACTAACAGAGGAGCTGCTTTGGCACTGTAATGAATCCCAAACTGCACTGTACCTCGAACATAACGAAGTATTCTTTTAGCTGCTTTCCAATGACTTTCACGGGGGTTTTGCATAAAACGAGCAACAAGGCCAATAGCAAAGGAAAGATCAGGACGAGTATGGGTTAAATACAAGAGTTTTCCGACAAGTTGACGGTATAAGGTAGCATCAACTTCAGGAGAAGTACAAGAGACTGAAAGTTTGACTCCAGACTGAAAGCGAGAAGGGGCTGGCTTACAGTCTTCCATGTGAAAATGACGAAGAATATCACAAGCATATTTGGACTGGGAAAGGAAAATACCCTCCTGGGATTGCAAGACTTGAAGACCGAGAAAATAGTGTAAGTGTCCTAAGTCTGTCATTTCAAATTTCTTTTTAAGGCTGGACTTCACATGGTTTATAAGGTTGGGATCACTACCAGTAAGAATAAGATCATCAACATAAAGAACAAGGATGATAAGAGAGTTGCCCACTTTCTTGGTGTAGACAGTATTGTCAGAATGACACCTAGAAAAGCCAGATTCTAAAAGAAAGCTATCCATTTTGGCATACCAAGCCCGAGGAGCTTGCTTGAGGCCATAAAGGGATTTCTTAAGTCGACAAACAAGGCTGGAGTCTGTTTGTATGAAGCCAATGGGTTGTTCCATATAGATTTCTTCCTGCAAGTCCCCATGCAAGAAGGAAGATTTAACATCCATCTGATGGACTTCCCATTTTAAAGAGGCAACAAGGGAAAGAACAAGGCGGATAGAGTTCATTTTGGCAACAGGGGAGAAGGTTTCAGTGTAGTCAATGCCTTCAACCTGTGAAAAGCCCTTAGCAACGAGACGAGCTTTATGTTTATCAACTTTCCCATCTGGTCCATACTTGGTTCTGTAAACCCATTTACATCTAACAAGTTTGCGTCCCTTTGGTAGAGGAACAAGATCCCATGTATCATTTGTCATCAATGAATGATATTCTTCATTCATAGCTGATTCCCAATGTGGATGGCCTGAAGCTTCTGCAAAAGTGTCAGGATCATGATTTACTGGAGCTTGAGCCAGTAAAGAAGAGGCTCTTTCAAACTGAGAATGTGTCCGTCGCTGATCTGTAGGATCACCGGCAAGATCACCTGCTGCATCCCGAGTAGCACGGACCCATCTTGGAAGTTGAGGATCCTGAGAAGGTGGGGGAGGATTATCATCCTCGCTTTCATCATCTGAAGAAGAAATGTTTTCAAAGGTAGAAGAGATAGGAAGAGGTGGCACATCCGCCGGACTAGGCTCGCAGGCCGATTTATTTTCATCAAATTTTACATCTCTTCTAATGATAACATTTTTGGACTTAAATGGAATAAGTCGATAACCTTTTACATCTTCAGAATATCCAACAAAAGTACATTTCTCACTCTTAGGTTCTAAAGCTTTATGCTTTTCATCTGGAATATGGGCCCATGCTTCACTTCCAAACACACGAAAGTGACTTACATCTGGTTTAATGGAACTCCAAGCTTCTTCTGGAGTGATATTCTCTAGAACCTTAGTAGGAGTGCGATTGATTATATAATTTTCACAATTAATTGCTTCGGCCCAAAAACTAAGACTGAGTCCTTTAGATTGCAGCATACAATTAGCCATTTCCTTTAAGGTGCGATTTTTCCTTTCAGCTACACCATTTTGTTGTGGAGTGTATGGAACAGTATGTTGCATTTGAATTCCATTTTCGGTGCAAAAGTTGATGAATGTGTTTTTAACATATTCTCCACCATTATCAGTTCTTAGCTTAAGAATTTGATGTCCAGATTGTTTTTCAACAAAGGCTTGAAGGCCAAAAAAGTGTTAAATACTTCGCTCTTGAGTTTCAAGAAGTATACCCAAGTGCGTCTGGAGAAATCATCAATGAAAGTTAAGAAGTACTTGCAGCCAGAGAATGAAGCAACAGGAAGAGGACCACATAAATCACTGTGCACAAGCTGTAAAGGGGCTGAGGCGTGCCAAGAGGCACGTTTGTCAAAACTGTCCCGATGATGTTTTCCGAGTACACATCCGGAACAAACACCATCTCTGCAAGATACCATAGGAAGACTTATCACCATGTTTTCTTTACATAGATGCTGAAGGGAGCAATAGTTTAAGTGACCAAATCGCTCATGCCAAAGTTTGCTCACTTCATCATTATGAGCAACAAATACTGAGGGAAGATTGGATGACCCAAAGTTGTGAAACTTATACAACCTTTTGGAATCATCAGCAAGACCAGTAGCCAGAATCTGTTTAGGATCTTTTAGATCCTTGATTACAACATCATGAGGTGAAAATTCAACAATTTTACCTTCACCTGAATGAGTTATCTGATAGACAGATAGAAGGTTGCAGGATAAGGTTGGAACACATAATACATCATTAAACTGACCATTGTCTAGATGAACAGTTCCAGTCCCTACAACATTAAGAGATCTATCATCACCAATATATATATTTTTGGTGTTACAATCATTTAAAGAAGAAAACATGGCTTGGTTTTTGGCCATGTGACAAGAGGCTCCAGAATCAATGAGCCACTCTTGAGAATGAGAAGAAGAAGAAGATACATTTAATGCATAACCAGACTGAGATGATTGATAATGACATGCAGAAAGTGCCATTCCGGAAGTTGAAGTTGAAGTAGGCTCCACATGGATGTTATGTTTCTTCATTGCGGCTTCCAAGGCTTCCATCTTCTTAAAGCATTTAGATTCTAAGCGGCCATCTCGATTACAAAAGTTACAATGTCTATCAGTCTTCTTCCATTTGTTTTTATTGGTCTTATCATTTTGCTGAAATGATCTTTCATTTTGAGGCTGAGATGGTTTAGGACCATTCTTTTGAGGATATGACTTCTTAGGATTCTTTGAATTTGGTTGCTGCTGAGCGGCTAACGCTTTCGTGGAAGAGTTTCCAAGATTAAGAAGACCAAGGTGTAAGAGTTTTTCTTGTTCTCTTATTAAGGAATCACAAAAGGAGTCAAAGGAAGGGGCCTTGTAGTCTTGTCCTTGACAAATGAAAGCTTCCCTTGTAGAATGGAAAGTGGAAACAAATACAGAGTAGGCTGGTCCCAACTTAGTAAGGATGGAATAAATAAGGTTACCATCTTCTTTCTTAACTTTAACACCTTCCAAGAGATATCTAAGGGTCTTGAATTTGGACAAGAAATCTTCAATGCAAGAAAAATTATTAGGATCCAAAGTAAGCAGCTCATTTTCAAGTTGATGGGCTCTAATTTCATTTTTAATCCCAAAAACCTTAGCAAGTTTTCCTAATGCTTCATGAGGAGTCTCAAGTTCTGCAATGTGGAATCTAAGATCAGGAGAAATAGACATCCCTATCAAACCACGTGCTTGATCTTGTTTATTTTCCGATTTTGCCGCCTTGTCTTCATCTTTTGGTTTCTTCTCTTGGTCTGTGGCTATTCTGAAGAGACCTTTACTTCTAAGTAAATCTTCCATGTAGGCTACCCATTGGAAGTAGTTAGTGCTGTCAAGAATGACTTGGCATGGACTTTCCATTTAAAAAAAAAAAACTAAAGCTGAAGATGCTGAAAGTAAGTGTTCCAATGGATAGATCTCGAAAAAATAGGCGGTTTTAAAAAAAACGGCTCTGAAAAAGACTTCCGGATGAAGAAGTTATGGCTTTTTGAAAAAAAATTGTTGACGTTGCCGGCAAAGTGCGCGAATGTGCGGGAATGAAAAAATCCAACAAAACCCAACACGAATATGCAAAGAAAAATGAACCTTGCGGCTCGAAGTTAGCTTTAGCAAAAAAACTAGAAATTTTTAAAAAAAATCTCAAGGTTAGCTTTAGCCGAAAAACTAAATATTTTTCTCAATGTTTCTGATTTTCCGAGATCACACTAAGGTGCAGGGAAAAGAGCATACGCATGAGAAAAATCCTTCCTTTCTGTTTCTGATTTGCCCAGATCGCACAGAGTCGCAGGGCAAAGAGCATACGTAGAAGTGAAAGGTATAGCTCCGGTTAAGAAAAAAAAGGATAAATAAACTAAGACCGAAATAAGCTGAGAGAAAATAACAGTAAAGTGCAAAAAAAACACTGTATACCTCCCGATCTGAAAAATGACACAGCTAGGGCTACCGGAAACCTTTTCGCGTGAAACAAAAGGGGTTCCTCACTGGAACTGATGCTCCGAACGCAACAGAGCAGTCCTCTCGGCCCGAAAGCAGTCAGAAACAGCAGATCTAGGAAACGACAGCCGCATGCAGTTCTACCGGCTTCAGATTTGGATCACCAACGGACCCGGCCCTCAAATAGCTCTGATACCATGTAGGAATTTATAGGGTAAGTTCCTCAGAAAGAATACCAAAAGGACACCGCTCACAACCAGATCTCAAATCAATACACCAGTATTTTTGACGTGGTTAAAACCCTCAAAGTGCAAGGAGGGAAATAGTCCACGGCCTGTCCCAATGTGGGTACTACAGGCAATTTATTAATCAAAGAATGAAAATTTACATAAGCTTCTCTCATGCACGGATTACCCGAACAATGACCCTCCATGCGCTTTAAATAGAACTCATGGACCAATCGGGTGTCAAGCCACGGATCAAGTGTCGGTAATACCGAGGTGAGAGTGAACCGTCGGATCACTACATATCGTGACCGTCGGATTGTAAGTTACAAAATGTACAATGGTAAAGAAACACACTTTACCTAACTCTATACTAGACCAAGTTGAACTTAACTATATCCTATGTGTCAGAATATCCTAACAAGGTGCTGATGTTGTACTAGGAGTCCAATGGCTACAATCCTTGGGTACAATAGCTTTTAATTTTCAAGAACTTTTCATGAAATTTTTTGTGGAAGGAAAGGAAGTTGAATTAAGGGGTATTGCAGGGAAACCGCGAAAGATAATCAACTCTAACGGTATGAAAAAGCTTCTAAAAAATGAACAAAGAGGTGTAATTGCACAATTATGTTCGCTAGATGTTTCCACATTGGAATCATCTATTTCTCTAGATCTCCAAAAAGTCTTGGACAATCATTCCAAGGTATTTGAGACTCCCAAAGGTCTCCCACCTATTCATGATCATGATCATGCTATTCATCTGATTCCAGGAAGTGTTCCTCCAAACATCAGGCCGTACAGATATCCATGTGCCCAAAAGAGTGAATTTGAACGTATGGTTGCAGAAATGCTAGAGGCTGGTATAATTCAACCAAGTCAAAGTTCTTTCTCTGCTCTAGTAGTATTGGTGCACAAGAAGGATGGATCATGGTGCATGTGTCTGGATTATAGGGAGCTCAGCAAGCTCACTATTAAAGATAAGTTTCCAATTCCTGTCATTGATGAATTACTGGATGAATTGCATGGATCAATTTACTTCACCAAGTTGGATCTTCGTTCAAGATATCATCAAATTAGAATGAAGACTGAACACATTACGAAAATAACATTTAGAACTCATGAAGGTCATTATGAATTTTTGGTCATGCCTTTTGGCCTTACTAATGCACCTTCAACATTTCAAGGTTTGATGAATTCCATTTTCAAACCATTCCTTAGAAAATTTGTGTTAGTATTTTTTGATGATATACTAATCTACAGCACGTCTTGGAAGGATCATGTTTAACATGTTGACAGGGTGCTACAACTATTGGAGGAGAAACAATTATATGCAAAAAGATCCAAATGTTTCTTTGGAGTACAAGAGGTAGAATATCTGGGTCATATTGTATCTCATGAAGGAGTTAAGGTAGACCCTCGCAAAATTAAAGCCATTAAGGAATGGAAAATCCCCACATCCATAAAGCATCTGCGAGGATTTCTTGGGTTGACAGGGTATTATCGCAAGTTTGTTAAGAATTATGGGAGAATAGCAGCACCTCTAACAACATTATTGAAGAAAGATGCATTTTCATGGACTCCAGAAGCAACAAAGGCCTTTGAAAATCTTAAAGAGGCAATGTGCCAAGCACCGGTCTTAACTACACTGAACTTCACAAAAAACTTTATTGTGGAATGTGATGCTTCAGGAATTGGAATTGGTGCTGTTTTAATGCAAGATGAAAGACCCATTGCTTTTGAAAGTCATCCAATCAAGGGAAAGTTTTTACACAAAGCTATTTATGAGAAGGAAATGTTGGCAATACTCCATGCACTTAAGAAATGGCGACCCTACCTAATGGGAAGACACTTCAAGGTAAAAACGGATCATGATAGCCTTAAATACTTTTTAGAACAAAGATTATCCTCCGAAGATTAACAAAAGTGGGTCACAAAGATGTTGGGTTATGACTTTGAAATCATCTACAAAAAAGGGAAGCAAAATGTGGTGGCAGATGCACTCTCAAGAAAGGATGAGGATGTGGAAGCATTGTTGTGCACCATTTCTATTATCCAACCAGATTGGATAAACGAAGCAAGGGAGGAATGGAAGAATGATGAAGAAGTGTGGGAATTTATTCGAAAGTTACAACAAGATTCCAATACATCTGATACATTTAGCTGGCAAAATGATTCGTTATGGTACAAAGATCGCTTATACCTCTGTAAGAATTCCCAGCTAAAACAAAATATTCTTATGGAATTGCACACTTCTCCCTTAGGAGGGCACTCAGGATTTTTAAAAACTTACCATGGGGTTGAGAAGGAATTTTTTTGGGATGGCCTTAAATCGTATATTCAAAATTTTGTGGCAGAATGTTTGGTTTGCCAACAAAATAAAGTTGAAACAATTAAGATGACGGGTCTATTACAACCTTTATCCATTCCAAGCCAACGTTGGGAGGTTTCAATGGATTTTATCACAGGTTTACCCAAGTCTGAGGGAAATAATGTCATCATGGTGGTAGTTGACAGACTTACCAAGTATGCACACTTTTGTGCATTATCACATCCATTTAAAGCCAGTACAGTTTCTACTGCATTTATGGAAACAATTCAAAAGCTACATGGAAACCCAAAGATTATTGTAAGTGACAGAGATCCCATTTTCACTGGAAGTTTTCATCCTCAATCTGATGGGCAAACTGAGATAGTAAACAAATGTTTGGAAGGATATCTTTGTTGTTTTGTATCTGATAAACAGACACAATGGGTCAAATGGTTGCCTCTGGCTGAATGGTGGTATAACACTTCCTTCCATACAGAAACAAAAATGACCCCATTTATGGCACTTTATGGATATCAGCCACCATCCATCACATCATATTTAAGAGAAATTTCTAAGGTTCAAGCAGTGGAACATCACATCGAACATCAACAACAAGTCCTCCAACTCTTAAAGGATAACCTCGTGTTGGCACAGAATAGAATGAAACAACATGCAGATCAACATCGCAGCGAAAGAAGTTTTGATGTAGGTGATTGGGTATTCCTATAGCTACAACCATATAAACAAATGCCCCTCAAGCAAGCTAAGAAGGATAATAAATTATCACCAAAGTATTATGGTCCATACAAGGTGTTGCAAAAGATTGGTACTATGGCATACAAATTGGAGCTTCCTGTAGCTTCTCGATTGCACCTAGTTTTCCATGTTTCATGTTTAAAGAAGGTTATAGGCGACAAGCTCTTAGTTCAAACAATATTGCCAGAACTTGAAGAGGAAGGAAAAATTATATTAGAACTAAAAGCAGTCACAGAAACAAGAACTCGACAGCTACAAAATCGATCAATTTCGGAGTATCTTATCAAGTGGAAGAACCTATTCGCTAAAGATTCCACATGGGAGGATGAGAATTTTATACAGAAGCATCCAGAACTACTCAAGCGTTGAGGACAACACTTTTTTGAAGGAGAGGGGCATGTTGGGTCCCTATAATACTAGTGATTACCCCATTACTATTGTAGTTGTATCCCTTATTAATATTGTTGTACCCCTATTGTCCCCATATTGTTATATAATCCCTCTATTGTTATTTTTGTGGCTTTATATTATTATTGTTAGGTCGGCTGGGTTATATTGTGACTCCTTAGAATCCTATATATAGAAAGGAGATTTTGTCATTTGAATCATCGAAGAATTTTTCATTTATGTAGTGTAAAGGAGTTTGCCCCCTCGAAGAGGCTAAATTATAAGGCGTTGATCTATCTTTTCTATCTTTTTCTTGAGCTAGTTTCATAACAGAACTGAAGGGGGGATGAATTTTTATGAGGGGAATTTAGTACTTGATATCCATAAATCACATTGAGCCGAGGGTCCGATCCCTCCAAAAGTGAGAGAAATGCTTTGAGCCTCTTTGACTTAAGGTTTTTCAGCATTTTGAACTCTATTATGGGAAATTAGTAAAGTAAAGGGGTCAAATGAATGGGAGAAGTTAATTAATTGACTTTGTAAACCTTATGCATGCTCAATTGCCCATTCACATTTGAAATACATGTTGAAAGATGATAAATGTGCTTTTGTCTAATCAATCACCATACTTCTGCAACCTTTCTTCTACTTACCTATCTAATCATCCTACCATTTTTTCTTCTTATTTGGGTGCATTTAGGCTAGAAAACCCTTATCCATTTTCTTTTAAAGAAGGAAGCTATCTAATTATAATGTTATATCATCCAAGGGCTTAGATTAAATTGATGAACTCCTTTTATTTACTCTACCTATCTGATGATCTACCAAGGTTAAACAGTTTGGTCAGATTTTATTCTCTAACTATCAACATGAAATTTAAAGCATGGCATAATCAAGATTAAATAGTTTGATTGCCATGGATTACAACATGAATAACAAATTGGACACAATCATTATTATGCATAAAAGTAAATAGTAGTGGCATTTCGACTTGCACACTTTTATGGTTTTTTGGGGTGCATATTTTTCACTTTTTTGGACCTTTTCTTATTCTTTTTGTCCTTTGATATTTCTTTTAGGACATACCCTCTTTTCATTTTCTGATTTTTCAATGTGGAAAAAGTTTGCAGAAAGCAAATATATGCACATATTACAAGGCTTAACCTTAGCCATTCAAAATTATGACTCTTATTGGTATAGGAACCAATGAATTTTCTGGGTGCTGTGATTGTTCTTGACAGAACAAGCATTGTAATTTCATCTTGATTTTCCGAATTAATACAAAACATATAGTGGAGCTTTGAGTTGTGGCTTTCCCTGTATATTTATTATGTTATTTTCCTTTGATTCTCTTCCTCTATTGGTTATTGTTTGCTTGATGATTTTTGGGCTTCCGTTGAAAGCAATAGAAGTAGATTCTTGTCTATTTCTTATAAAATTGCATTAGCTTTTGAATCTATAGGATTTTCTACATGGTGTCGGAGCAACATTGTTTTTTGGGCCGAGCATTTTTAGAGCAGATCTGAGAATTTATGTACAAAATTTTCAGAAACCAATTACAGATCTAGATTCCTTGGGAAAAGATACTCAAATAAAAATAAAAATAAAAGTAACTGAATCGGAGTTCGCATGAGGGATATATCATTGATTTAAAATCAACGGTTTAGAGGAGATTTCAAAGTTTTGAGTTTCTGGGTTACAGGTGAAAGTTGAATTTTCATACATACTTCACGATGGGACAGGATGGAGGTTGTGCTAGAGGACAATGGCTTGAAGGAATGAGGTTAACAAGCAATTCCTAAGAAAACAACTACTGATTCACAGAAATTCGCTGAGTAGAAGATGTGAGTGGTGAAGGCAAGGTGGATAATCCTTGAGGGAGTTCGAGATAATATTTTCTCGAGTCTCCATGGAAAGGAAACCCCACATGCTATGTGGAAAACATTGACGGACTTGTATCAGAATAGAAGTGATCAAAGGAAATTGGCACTGAAGGATAAACTTCGTAAAATCAGGATGGAGAAAGGCGAGACGATTCCAAAGTACTTGACCAAGTTCAATCAATGTCAGGATGAACTTGGAAGTGTTAGAATCGTGGTTTTCGAGGAGGATATGGTGAGCCTTACTCTTCTTGGGCTCCCAAAAATTTGGCATACTTATTAGGAGTCTGTCAATGGTCGGGAGAAGCTGCCAAATTGGGAACGACTATGGTCGGATTTGATGTAGGATGAGATCAGGAGCAACACCAGGGATGGCTCTTCATTAAAGAATGATGATGCATAGAACTATGCCTTAGGGATTAAGGAGAGGAAGGGGAAAGGTAAAATTTCTTGTTCCAAATCAGATTATTATCATGGAGGTAAGAAGAAGGACATGATGAAAGTTAAATGCTTTCATTGTCACACGATGGGTCACTTTGCTACAAATTGTCCATTGAAGAAGTCCAAGGAGAAGTCCTCAGGAGGAGTGGCGGCTGAGGCTTTGGCCTCCCAATTCGAATTGGATTTTTCCCTCATTGCATGCATGGTGTCTTCAATGATGGGAAATGTTTGGTACTTAGACAATGGAGCTTCTTTCCACATGACTGGTGAAAAATATTTATTTAGTGAACTGGAGGAGAAATATCTCAAGATGCATATCAAGATTGGTGATGATGGTAAGTATAGTGTTATTGGTGTGGGCACTATTGCTTTTCCGAGGGAGCACGTGGCTCCACTCACCTTGAAGAATGTTATGCATGTACCCGGGATGACAAAGAACTTGGTATCCATTGCCATGCTTGAGGATAGAGGCTATGATGTGATATTTTCGAAAGGAAAGGCGTTAATTCAACACATAGGCACGGATCAAGTAAAGAAGACAGGGATTTGAGTTTAGAATCTCTATAACATAGAGGTAGCAGATTGTGCTTCTTTGAGTTCAAATAAGGAAAAGATGTTGAGTCGAGACATCTACGAGTTGTGGCATAGGTGATTGGGCCACTTGCATCATGGGGCTTTGAAGATATTGCAGAAAATCTCTACCGAACTTCCCAAATTTACGCTTGAGCAAGTTGATACATGCAAGGCTTATACTTTGGGAAAATACACCAAGTCTTCCTTTGGAGACAGAGACAGTCGAGCAAAGTCTATTCTAGAGAGAGTCCATTCAGATGTGTGTTGACTATTCTCAACAACATCCATGGCCAAACATAGGTATTATGTTATATTTTTTTATGACTATTCTCATAAATGTTGGGTATTTTTTATGTAGAAAAAGGATCAAACTTTCATAAAGTTTTGTGAGTTCAAAGCATTGGTAGAGAAAGAGTTTGGCAAGAAGGTTAAAGCTCTATGGAGTGATAATGGTGGTGAGTATGTCTCCAATGAGTTTAAGAAATTTTGTGCAGTTGAAGGGACTAAACGATAGTTGACGACACCCCATAGCCCTCAACAGAATCGGGTTGTCGAGAGGAAGAATAAGAACATAGTAGGGGCAGCAAGGGCGATGTTGCATGATCAAGGCCTACCACTACTTTTGTGGGATGAGGCATGCAACAAAACGGTTTATGTTTATAACTGTAGCCCACATCGGATATTTTAGATGAAGACACCAGAGGAGGCTTATTCCAGTAAGAGGCTAAATGTTGGTCACTTCGGGATTTTTCGGTCATCAGTTTATTTCCATGTGACCAAAAATGCATGGAAGAAGCTTGAGCCAGCAACAGAGTTGGGGATCTTTATGGGGTACACAGATACACCTGAAAACTATTGGGTGTACATGCCAACCATTTGGATGATAATGGTTCGCAGGGATACCAGGTTCAATGAGGAGAAGGCCATGCGAGTATCCCTTGAGAGGGAGCTTGAGCTACATGTGGATGAGAATATTTTAGCTCCTAAGGTTTAGGGGCATCAGATTGATGTGGAGCATCCACATGCAGAGTGTAGAAATTTCACCTGTAGATCAAACTGATATATGCAATGTACTAAAGCATAATACTTGATCTAGTTCTACAAAAAATTAAGCAGAAGCATAATTGATTTCATGAGCAACATCAAGCATAAACACATATAATTGTTCAAGAGAAATAATCAACCATAACACAAGATATGTCACTGGGGAAAGCACCAGCATAAAACCCCAACACTGTATTATAAATCAAGTGGAAATCCTCTTCAGTTTACAAAAAGAATCAGCTCAAGAGATATCCTTCTCTTTCTGCAATCAGAAGATGAAGATCATAGACTACCTAGGCCTCAATATATAGGCCACAAGTCCTCCAATCTCCTATATCACATAATCCTCTTGGAAATAATCCTTCTCCATGCAAAGAATACTTACTAGAAATATCTTAGCAACTAACAGTACATTGTCCCACCATCTGAACCCAAATGGGTCTCTGTCTGAATTGACATCCATCAATTATCCATGTGAGAATACTCAGTTATCTGAAAATAATAGTTGTCACATGCATGCAAGCATCAACAAATTATATCTCATTATTTTAACAACTTGTTAAAATAATCTAACTGGATGTGACTAAGATAAACTAAGTCAACTGATTCTCTCATTATAGAATCATACTCAATTCCTCAATCAGTGGAGAGTCTCAAGGATAAATTCCTCAATCAGTGGGACAACTAATTGCATGTTCTCACAAAGACTTCAAGTTTAATTTTCCATAACTAATTAACTCATGGAGATTAATTAATTAATATTTTAAACTGTTGTTAAGACCAAATTCGTTTTTACTTCCTATAGTTAGACCAGGGGTTGCTAAAAATAGGAAGGGACCATGAAATGCTATTTTTAGAAGATGTTATTTTTAGCAGTTTCACCTCTCACCCAAGGTGGCCAAAATGCTCATTAGCCAAACTGCTATTTTTAGACATGCTATTTTTAGTAGTTCTATTTTTAGCACTTTCTAAATTTATCATTTCTTGTTGCACACTTTTCAACACTCCCTCTTAACAAGAAAGGGATTATCATCAACTTCGATCCTGTCTCTATGGAACTCAAACTTGCCCTTTGATAATGCCTTTGTAAAAATATCTACATCCTATTCCTCGGTCGAAATGTACAGCAACATCATGGTCCTCTTGACCACACAATCTCGTAGATGATTATAGCGGATATCTATATGCTTGGACCTGTCATGAAACACTGGATTCTCAGAGAGTTTAATGCAACTTTGATTATCACAATATATCACCGTAGGATCCATCATCTGACCAGACAATCCCACTAGAATCTTCCGCATCCAGATGGCCTCACATTCAGCTTGACTAGCAACCATGTGTTCAGCCTCCGCTGAGCTAAGTACAACTGATCTCTGTTTCCTGCTATACCAAGAAACTGCAGCTGACCTAAGGTTGAAGATCCCTCTAGAAGTGTTCTTCCTGTCTGATGGAATACCTACCCAATCTGCATCTGTGAAGCCTTGGAGCTTCACTCCCTCTGTCCACCTATACCATAATGTGTAGTGCCTCTGAGATATCTCAGCACATGCTTTGCCACCTTCCAAAACAACTTGGTTGGCTGAACCATAGCTTGACTCTGCTGGTTCACCACAAAGCACAAATCTGGTCGTGTGTTCACCAGATACATGAGTGAACCCACAAGCTGCCGATAAATTGTAACAGCTACTAACTCACCTGAAGTAGCATTCTCCTTCCTCCAGTTACCTGCTAGAGGATTCTCCATGGGCTTGCACATCTCCATGTGGAAGTGCTTGAGTATCTCATTGGCATACTTGCCCTGAGACACAAATACTTCCCCATCTTTCTGCCACACCTCCATGCCTAGAAAGTAGTGCATGAGGCCCATATCCTTCATCTCAAACTCTCTTGCAAGGTCCTCCTTGCAAGACTTGATCAACTGATCATCACCTGTCAAAATCAGATCATCGACATAAAGTACAATAATCAATAGATTACCTTCTACCATTATGTGGTAGAGGTTCGCATCCGCTTCACTCTTGGTGAAGCCCAACCCAGTGAAATAGCTGTTGATCCTGGTATACCAAGCACGGGGTGCTTGCTTCAGCCCATACAATGCTCGCTTGAGTCGGCACACATTCAACTCACAATCGAAAGTCTCAAATCCCTCAGGCTGCTCTATGTATACCTCTTCCTCAATCTCCCCAATGAGGAAAGTTGTCTTCACATCCATCTGATGAATCTTCCAACCCATCTAAGCTGATAGTGCTAGAATCGATCTAATCGATGAGTACCTTGCAACAGGAGCAAATGTCTCATCATATTCAATCCCCTCAAGCTGTGAGAAACCACGGGAAACAAACCTTACCTTGTGTTTCTCAATACTGCCATTAGTTGCCTGCTTTACCTTGTAAAGCCATCGGGAAGTAACCACTGACTTGTCCTCCGGTCTAGGTACAATATCCCACACACTGTTTTGCATGATATAATCATACTCCTCTACCATCGCATCCACCCAAACTGGCTGCTACACTTCCTCCTCAAAAGAAGAAGGCTCGGTCGCTACACACTCCCTAACCAGGGCCATGTATCCAGTATCTATCCAGAGATCTCCTCTGTCTACGCTGAGAGGATGGCTTCCCACATTCTCTCTCGCATCCTGCATCAATCTGTCAGCTTCCCTTGAGTGTTTCTTTCCATCTCTGGAAGACTCTCTAGCAGTGGTGATCTCCACTACTGCAATCTCTACATGCGGTTGATCATCAGGAGGCTCCTTCTCCTTAGGAAATAATAGTTCCTCATCATCACCATGCAACTTGAGCTCCCTCTCAAGTGACACTCGCATGGCTCACTGCTCATCAAACTTCAGATCCCTGCGCACTACGGTCCTCTAACTAGCAGGCAGAAACACACGACAATTGTGAGGTGTATCCATTTACCCCACAAGTATTCCCAACTCAGCTGTTGGGTCTATCTTCTTCCGAGCATATTTGGTCACATGACAGAAGACTGGTGATCCAAAAATGTGGAAGTGACTCACATCTGGTTGCTTCCTTGAAAAAGCCTCCATAGGTGTCTTCATCGTCAAAATACGATGAGGACTTCTGTTATGAAGATACACTGTTGTATTGCATGCCTTAGCCCACAGATGAAGTCGTAGGCCTTGGTCATGCAATATCGCTTGAGCTGCTCCCACAATAGATCTGTTCTTCCTTTTGGCCACCCCATTTTGTTGTGGGTTATGAGGTGCCATGAGTTCCCGTTTAATTCCTTATTGTAGGAATTTACAGGGTAAGTTCCTCAGAAAGAACACCAAAAGGACACTGCTCACAACCAGATCTCAGATCAATACACCAATATTTTTGACGTGGTTAAAACCCTTAAAGAGGGAAACAGTACACGGCCTGCGCCAACGTGGCTACTACAGGCAATTTATTAATCAAAGAATGAAAATTTACATAAGCTTCTCTCATGCACGGATTACTCGAACAATGACCCTCCATGCGCTTTAAATAGAACTCATGGACCAATCGGGTGTCAAGCCACGGATCAAGTGTCGGTAATACCGAGGAGAGAGTGAACCGTCAGATCACTACATATCGTGACCGTCGGATTGTAAGTTACAAAATGTACAACGGTAAAGAAACACACTTTACCTAACTCTATACCTAACTCTATACTAGACCAAGTTGAACTTAACTATTTCCTATGTGTCGGAATATCCTAACATCCCCCCTTAAGAACAACTTGGGATAGGATTGAAGGATTTACAAATATGACACAATAGGAGAAGGAAGGAGGCACTAGAGCCTATCCCCCCTTAGTGACAACTTCCTGAACTCCAAGCATATATCGAAGTTTAGTGAACTTCGCCTCTGTGAGAGCCTTTGTGAAGATGTCTGCAACCTGATCATCTGTTGAACAATATTGCACTTCAAGAACATGGTCATGAATGAGCTTTCTGATGAACTGCATGTGTAGGTCAATGTGTTTGCTGCGCTGATGCTGGACTAGATCTTTGCATAGCTGAATGGCACTTTGATTATCACACCAAAGTGTGGTTGGATGCTACTGCTCAAAGCCAAACTCTGATAGGATCTGACGAAGCCACAAGGCTTCCTTACTAGCTTCCACGACACCACGATACTCTGCTTCTGTTGACGAAAGAGAAATGGCAGCCTGTTTCTTACAAGCCCATGTAATAGGTCCTGAACCAAGAGTGAAGACATAACCGGCAGTAGACTTCCGATCATCAGGGTCACCAGCCCAATCAGAATCAGTGAAACCAACTAATAGAGGAGCTGCTTTGGCACTGTAATGAATCCCAAACTGAACTGTACCTCGAACATAACGAAGTATTCTTTAAGCTGCTTTCCAATGACTTTCACGGGGGTTTTGCATGAACCGAGCAACAAGGCCAACAACAAAGGAAAGGTCAGGACGAGTATGGGTTAAATACAAGAGTTTTCCTACAAGTTGATGGTATAATGTAGCATCAACTTCAGGAGAAGTACAAGAGACTGAAAGTTTGACTCCAGACTGAAAGGGAGAAGGGTCTGGCTTACAGTCTTCCATGTGAAAATGACGAAGAATATCACAAGAATACTTGGACTGGGAAAGGGAAATACCCTCCTGGGATTGCAAGACTTGAAGACCGAGAAAATAGTGTAAGTGTCCTAAGTCTGTCATTTCAAATTTCCTTTAAGGCTAGACTTCACATGGTTTATAAGGTTGGGATCACTACCAGTAAGGATAAGATCATCAACATAAAGAACAAGGATGATAAGAGAGTTGCCCACTTTCTTGGTGTAGACAGTATTGTCAGAATGACACCTAGAAAAGCCAGATTCTAAAAGAAAGCTATCCATTTTGGCATACCAAGCCCGAGGAGCTTGCTTGAGACCATAAAGGGATTTCTTAAGTCGACAAACAAGGCTGGAGTCTGTTTGTATGAAGCCAATGGGTTGTTCCATATAGATTTCTTCCTGCAAGTCCCCATGCAAGAAGGCAGATTTAACATCCATCTGATGGACTTCCCATTTTAAAGAGGCAGCAAGGGAAAGAACAATGCGGATAGAGTTCATTTTGGCAACATGGGAGAAGGTTTCAGTGTAGTCAATGCCTTCAACCTGTGAAAAGCCCTTAGCAACAAGACGAGATTTATGTTTATCAACTTTCCCATCTGGTCCATACTTGGTTCTGTAAACCCATTTACATCTAACAAGTTTGCGTCCCTTTGGTAGAGGAACAAGATCCCATGTATCATTTGTCAACAATGAATGATATTCTTCATTCATAGCTGCTTCCCAATGTGGATGGCCTGAAGCTTCTGCAAAAGTGTCAGGATCATGATTTACTGGAGCTTGAGCCAGTAAAGAAGAGGCTCTTTCAAACTGAGAACGTGTACGTCGTTGATCTGTAGGATCACCGGCAAGATCACCTGCTGCATCCCGAGTAGCACGGACCCATCTTGGAAGTTGAGGATCCTGAGAAGGTGGGGGAGGATTATCATCCTCACTTTCATCATCTGAAGAAGAAATGTTTCAAAAGTAGAAGAGATAGGAAGAGGTGGCACATCCGCCGGACTAGGCTCGCAGGCCGATTTATTTTCATCAAATTTTACATCTCTTCTAATGATAACATTTTTGTACTTAAATGGAATAAGTCTATAACCTTTTACATCTTCAAAATATCCAACAAAAGTACATTTCTCACTCTTAGGTTCTAAAGCTTTATGCTTTTCATCTGGAATATGGGCCCATGCTTCACTTCCAAAAACACGAAAGTGACTTACATCTGGTTTAATGGAACTCCAAGCTTCTTCTGGAGTGATATTCTTTAGAACCTTAGTAGGAGTGCGATTGATTATATAATTTGCACAATTAATTTCTTCGGCCCAAAAACTAAGACTGAGTCCTTTAGATTGCAGCATACAATTAGCCATTTCCTTTAAGGTGTGATTTTTCCTTTCAGCTACACCATTTTCTTGTGGAGTGTATGGAACAGTATGTTGCATTTGAATTCCATTTTCGGTGCAAAAGTTGATGAATGTGTTTTTAACATATTCTCCACCATTATCAGTTCTTAGCTTAAGAATTTGATGTCCAGATTATTTTTCAACAAAGGCTTTGAAGGCCAAAAATGTGTTAAATACTTCGCTCTTGATTTTTAAGAAGTATACCCAAGTGCGTCTGGAGAAATCATCAATGAAAGTTAAGAAATACTTGTAGCCAGAGAATGAAGCAACAGGAAGTGGACCACATAAATCACTGTGCACAAGCTGTAAAGGGGCTGAGGCGTGCCAAGAGGCACGTTTTTCAAAACTGTCCTGATGATGTTTTCAGAGTACACATCCGGAACAAACACCATCGCTGCAAGATACCATAGGAAGACCTGTCACCATATTTTCTTTACATAGATGCTGAAGGGAGCGATAGTTTAAGTGACCAAATCGCTCATACCAAAGTTTGCTCACTTCATCATTATGAGCAACAAATACTGAGGGAAGATTTGATGACCCAAAGTTGTGAAACTTATACAACCTTGTGGAATCATCAGCAATACCAGTAGCTAGAATCTGTTGAGGATCTCTTAGATCCTTGATTACAACATCATGAGGTGAAAATTCAACAATTTTACCTTCACCTGAATGAGTTATCTGATATACAGATAGAAGGTTGCAGGATAAGGTTGGAACACATAATACATCATTAAACTGACCATTGTCTAGATGAACAGTTCCAGTCCCTACAACATTAAGAGATCTATCATCACCAACATATATATTTTTGGTGTTACAATCATTTAAAGAAGAAAACATGGCTTGGTTTTTGGCCATGTGTTAAGAGGCTCCAGAATCAATGAGCCACTCATGAGAAGGAGAAGAAGAAGATACATTTAATGCATAACCAGACTGAGATGATTGACAACGACATGCAGAAAGTGCCATTCTTGAAGTTGAAGTTGAAGTATGCTCCACATGGATGTTATGTTTCTTCATTGCGGCTTCCAAGGCTTCCATCTTCTTAAAGCATTTAGATTCTAAGTGGCCATCTCGATTGCAAAAGTTACAATGTCTATCAGTCTTCTTCCATTTGTTTTTATTGGTCTTATCATTTTGCTGAAATGGTCTTTTATTTTGAGGCTGAGTTTGCTTAGGACCCTTGTTTGGTTTAGGACCATTCTTTTTAGGATATGACTTCTTAGGATTCTTTGAATTTGGTTGCTGCTGGGCGGCTAACGCTTTCTTGGAAGAGTTTCCAAGATTAAGAAGACCAAGGCGTAAGAGTTTTTCTTGTTCTCTTATTAAGGAATCACAAAAGGAGTCAAAGGAAGGGGCCTTGTAGTCTTTTCCTTTACAAATGAAAGCTTCCCTTGTAGAATGGAAAGTGGAAACAAATACAGAGTAGGCTGGTCCCAACTTAGTAAGGATGGAATAAATAAGGTTACTATCTTCTTTCTTAACCTTAACACCTTCCAAGAGATATCTAAGGGTCTTGAATTTGGACAAGAAATCTTCAATGCAAGAAAAATTATTAGGATCCAAAGTAAGCAACTCATTTTCAAGTTTATGGGCTCTAATTTCATTTTTAATCCCAAAAACTTTAGTGATTTTTTCCAATGCTTCATGAGGAGTCTCAAGTTCTGCAATATGGAATCTAAGATCAGGAGAAATAGACATCCCTATCAAACCACGTGCTTGATCTTGTCTACTTTCCCATTTTGCAGCCTTATCTTCATCTTTTGGTTTCTTCTCTTGGTCTGTGGCTATTCTGTAGAGACCTTTACTTCTAAGTAAATCTTCCATGTAGGCTATCCATTGGAAGTAGTTAGTGCTGTCAAGAATGACTTGGCATGGACTTTCCATTTTTTAAAAGAAACTGAAGCTGAAGATGTTGAAAGTAAGTGTTCCAATGGATAGATCTCGAACAATTAGGCTGTTTTAAAAAAAACGGCTCTGAAAAAGGCTTCCGGATGAAGAAGTTATGGCTTTTTGAAAAAACGTTGTTGAAGTTGCCGGCAAAGTGCGCGAATGTGCGGGAATGAAAAAATCCGCCCCCACAAAATGGAGACTTGAACCCAAGACCTCTACTCTCTTAAAATAGCTTTGAACCAATTGATCTATACAAAAAATTTGAGAGAGAGAGAGAGAGAGAGAGAGAGGGGGGGGGCCTTGGTTTGCGTGCTTGCCTTGAGAAAGCGCTTTTTCCCTACAAAACACAAAACACAAAACACAAAACCCAACACGAATATGCAAAGAAAAACGAACCTTACGGCTCGAAGTTAGCTTTAGCCAAAAAACTAGATATTTTAAAAAAAAAATGAACCTTGCGGCTCAAAGTTAGCTTTAGCCGAAAAACTAAATATTTTTCTCAATGTTTCTGATTTTCCGAGATCACACTAAGGTGCAGGGAAAAGAGCATACGCATGAGAAAAATCCTTCCTTTCTGTTTCTGATTTGCCCAGATCACACAGAGTCGCAGGGCAAAGAGCATACGCAGAAATGAAAGGTATAGATCTGGTTAAAAAAAAGGCTAAATAAACTGAAACCGAAATAAGCAGAGAGAAAATAGCAGTAAACTGCAAAAACACTGTATACCTCCCGATCTGAAAAATGACACAGCTAGGGCTACCGGAAACCTTTTCGCGTGAAACGAAAGGGGTTCCTCACTGGAACAGATGCTCCGAACGCAACAGAGCAGTCCTCTCGGCCCGAAAGCAGTCAGAAATAGCAGATCTAGGAAACGACAGCTGCTTCAGATTTGGATCACCAATGGACGCGGCCCTCAAATAGCTCTGATACCATGTAGGAATTTACAGGGTAAGTTCCTCAGAAAGAACACCAAAAGGACACCACTCACAACCAGATCTCAGATCAATACACCAGTATTTTTGACATGGTTAAAACCCTCAAAGAGGGAAACAGTCCACGACCTGCGCCAACGTGGCTACTACAGGAAATTTATTAATCAAAGAATGAAAATTTACATAAGCTTCTCTCATGCACGGATTACCCGAACAATGACCCTCCATGCGCTTTAAATAGAACTCATGGACCAATCGGGTGTCAAGCCACGAATCAAGTGTCAGTAATACCGAGGAGAGAGTGAATCGTTGGATCACTACATATCGTGACCGTCGGATTGTAAGTTACAAAATGTACAACGGTAAAGAAACACACTTTACCTAACTCTATACCTAACTCTATACTAGACCAAGTTGAACTTAACTATTTCCTATGTGTCGAAATATCCTAACACTTATGAAGCACAAAAGTCCTTAAACTGCTGGGAAACATACTCTCCACTGTTATTAGTCCGCAAGGCTTTTACTTTCATCCTTGATTCTTTCTCTGCCAAAGATTTGAACTCACATAACTTCAAGAAGGTTTGATCCTTCTTTTGCATGAAGTAGATCCAACATCTACGAGAGAAATCATCAACAAAAATAACATAGTACCTATGCTTTGTCGTGGAGGCTATAGAGAAGGGCCCACATACATCTGAATGAACTCGCTCCAGAACTGCTCCTGCTCTACTATCCCGATCATGAAAGGAATCTTTTGCATACTTACCCAAAGTGCAACCTTCGCATGTGCTTGTTTGCTCCAGCCTGCACTTGGGTAATCCAATAGAAATTTGCTGCATGATCTTCAAGGCCCCATGATGCAAGTGGCCCAGTCTCCTATGCCATCACTCGCCAATATCTTGCCCATGCACCACCTCTGCTTTGGAACTCAATGCAGCACAGTCTTCTACTTGTAACTTATAGATATTCTTAATTTGAATCCCTATTTGTTTGGTCTGTCCAGTGCCAATATGCCTTAGGAAAACATTTCCCAAACTAAAAACTACATCATAGCCTTTATCCTCAAGCATAGCAATAGACACAAGATTCTTTTTCAACCCTGGTACATACATAACATTGGAAAGAGTGAGGGGAGAACCATGCTCCCTCTGAAACACAATCGTACCTTCACCTGAGACACGGTACTTTCCGTCATCGCCCATCTCGATCCGTATCTAGAGATCCTTCTCCTAAAAGGTGCTGAAAATATTCTTGTCACCTAACATGTGGAAAGAGGCTCCACTGTCCAAGTACCAAACACATCCCATGCTGGATGAAACCATGCATGCAATAAGTGAGAAATCCATCTCAAATTGTGAAGCTAGTGCATCACCATCAGATTCCTTGGACGAAACTTTCTTGGACTTCTTCTTTGGACAATTAGTAGCATAATGGCCCAACTCATGACAATGAAAGCATCTCACCTTCGACTTGTCAAACTTCTTCCCTACTTGAGAAGACTTGGATTGGGATACCTTACCTTTCCCTTTCTTAGCTTTAGATGCTAAATCCAAGTTCTCTTCATCATCATGTTTTGATGAAGATCCATCCCTAATGCTCTGTCTGATCTCCTCCTACATCAAATCCGACCATAGTCATTCCCAATTTGGCAGTTTGTCCCTTCTATTCACTAAGTCCAGGTAGCTATGCTAGCTCTTAGGAAGGCCAAGGAGTGCTAGACTGACCATATCATCATCAGCTGCAGTGACCCCTACACTTGTAAGCTCATCCCTATAGGTGGTGAGCTTTTTTAGGAACGTAGAGATAGTGTCACCCTTTTCACACTTGATCTTGCGAAGTTTGTCCTTCAGTGCCAGCTTCCTCTGATCACTACTATTTTGATATAAATATTTCAATGTTTTCCACATTGCATGCGGAGTCTCCTTCCCATGGAGGCTCAAGATTATGTGATCTCGAACTCCCTCCAGGATGATTCTCCTAGCTCTAGCCACACACTTCTTCTATTCCGCCAGTTGAGTAGCATCAGTAGGCTTAGGGACATCTTGATCAATGAAGTCCTTAAGGCCGTTATCTTCCAATACTACCTCCATGTGATCCTTCCAAGCTATATAGTTTGAGCTGCCATCAAGGGCATACTTCCGCCTCAAACCAAAGAAAGCCATAAGTGAAATGGATGTGATAAGAACTTGAGATCTATATCCCGAATAATAAACTTCGAATTTCTCTTGCTTGTATACTATTCTTCCTTGATCACCTGTGCTTCGATACCATGTAGAAATTACACTTTTAGATCAAACTTATATATGCAATGTACTAAAGCATAATACTTGATCTAGTTCTACAAACCATTAAGTGGAAGCATAATCGATTTCATGAGAAACATCAAGCATAAACACATATAACTGTTCAAGAGAAATAATCAACCATAACACAAGATATATCACTAGAGAAAGCACCAGCATAAAACCCCAACACCGTATTATCAATCAAGTGGAAATCCTCTTCAGTTTACAAAAAGAATCAACTCAAGAGCTATCCTGCTCTTTCTGCAATCAGAAGATGAAGATCATAGACTACCTAGGCCTCAATATATAGCCCACAAGTCCTCGAATCTCCTATATCACATAATTCTCTTGGAAATAAATCCTTCTCCATGCAAGGAATACTTACTAGAAATATCCTAGAAACTGACAGTACACTGTCCCACCATCTGAACTCAACTAGGTCTCTATCTTAACTGGCATGCATCAGTTATCCATGAGAGAATACTCAGTTATCTGAAAATAATAGTTGTCACATGCATGCAAGCATCAACAAACTATATCTCATTATTTTAACAACTTGTTAAAATAATCTAACTGGACTTGACTAAGATAAACTAAGTCAACTGATTCTCTCATTATAGAACTCATACTTGATTCCTCAATCAGTGGAGAGAATCAAGGATAAATTCCTCAATCAGTGGGACAACTAATTGCAAGTTCTCACAAATACTTCAAGTTTAATTTTCCATAACTAATTAACTCATGGAGATTAATTATTTAATATTTTAAGCTGTTGTTAAGACCAAATTCATTTTTACTTCCTATAGTTAGACCACGGACTACTAAAAATAGGAAGGGACCATGAAATGCTATTTTTATACATGCTATTTTTAGCATTTCTATTTTTAGCACTTTCTAAATTTAGCATTTCTTGTTTCACACTTTTCAACACAGAGGTTCAAAGAGTTGAGACATCCACCTAGGTAGAGTCTTCTAGAGAGGGCAGAAAGCACACTAGAGAGCTGACAGATTGTTGTATGATTCATGGGAGAATGTGGGAGCACCCTCTTCTCAGCGCAGACAGAGGAGGTCACCAGAGAGGTGCACTAGATACATGGAACTTATGGGTGCATGTGTTGTGACAAAGCCATATTCCTTTCATGAAGTAGTGCAACAGTTGGTTTGGGTTGATGCGATGGTGGACGAGTATGACTCCATAGTTCAAAAAAGTGTTTGGGATGTGGTCCTGAGACTGGAGGACAAGTCAGTTGTGAGCTCCCATTGGCTTTACAAGGTAAAGCAAGCTGTAGATGGTAGTGTGGAGAAGCATAAGTCCAGATTTGTGGCCTGCGGCTTTTCACAGGTAGAGGGGATTGACTATGATGAGATATTTTCTCCTGTTGCGAGTTACTCGTCAATCATATCTATTTTTGCACTATTAGCACATATGTGTTGGAAGATCCAGCAAATGGATGTGAATATTTCCTTCCTCAATGGCATTATTGAGAAAGAGGTGTACATAAAGCAGCCTAAAGGTTTTGAAACCTTGGACCGTGAGTGACATGTGTGCCGACTCAATAGAGTGTTGTATGGGTTGAAGCAAGCACCCAATGGTTGGTACACAAGGATAGGTAGCTACTTCACTGGGTTGGGCTTCACGAAGAGTGAAGTGGATGTGAAGCTGTATCACATAGCGGTGGAAGGTAAGTTTTTGATCATTATACTTTATGTAGATGATCTTATACTGATAGGTGATGATAAGCTCATCAAATCTTGCAAGGAGGACCTCACAAGAGAGTTTTAGATGAAGGACATGGGGCTCATGCATTACTTTCTTGGCATGGAGGTATGGTAGGGAGATGGGGAGTTGTTTATATCTTAGGGAAAGTATGCCAACAAGATACTGAGGAGATTCTGCATGGACAACAATAAACCCATGGAGACTCCTCTAGCTGGTAATTGGAGGAAGGAGGATGCTACTTCAGGGGAAGTAGTGGAAGCTACTGTTTACAGGTAGCTTGTGGGTTCACCCATGTACTTGGTGAACACATGACTGGATATGTGCTATGAAGTTAACCAACTTAGTCAAGCGATGGTTAGGCCTACCAAGCTGTATTGGAAGGTGGAAAATGATGTATTGAGATACCTCAATGGCACTACTTAGTTTGGTTTATGGTACAGATGAAGAGAGGGAGTGAATCTTCCAAGCTTTTCCGATACAGATAGGGCAAGGAGTCCATCTGATAGGAAGAGCACATCAAAAGTGATCTTTAGTATTGGGTCAGCAATTGTTTCTTGGTACAGTAGGAAACATAGATAAATTATACTCAGTTCGGCAGAGGTTGAGTTCATGGTTGCAATTTAGGAATCATGTGACGTTATCTGGATGAGGAAGATCCTAGTTGGTTTGGTTGGTCAACAAATGGATCCGGCAGTGATTTATTGCGATAATCAGAGTTGTATCAAACTCTTTGAAAATCTAGTCTTACATGACCGTTCCAAGCATATTGATATCCGGTATCATCATCTCAGAGATTGTCTATTGAGGTGGATCATGTTGTTAGATTACATTCCCATGGAGGAGGAAGATGCTGACATCTTGACAAAGGCATTGTCAAGATGTAAATTTGAGTTTCAAATAGATAGGATCAGGGTAGTTGATAATCCCTTTCTTGTTGAGAGGGAGTGTTGAGAAATGGAAGCAAGAAATTCTAGTTTAATTTGTCCTTGAATTAAACCGTGAATTAAATTTGAATTCTATTATCATAGCAAATAAAAATATTTAAATTAAGTTGATTAAACTTCCTTAACTTAGGAAATTCGAGTTGGAAGTCTTTTGGAAGTCATGTATATGTTCTGCCTATTTTGTAGGAGTCCACTGTGAGTTAATTGTTAGTTGTAAAATAGAAGACTCAGTTTCATGAGTCAGTTCAGTTAAATTAGTTCTCAAACTAATTGAGAGAACTAATAGTGAGTTAACAGTCAATGGTGACACTAATGAACTCCACCAGTGCTACTCTAGTTAATTGAATATTTACTCATCAGACACTCATGCATGTCGATTCTGAGAAAGACCCAGTTTAGAATAGAGTGCAGGGACAATGTACTATTTGTTTTAGATTTTTCTGAGTTGCACTGATAGTGCATGCAATTAGGAACTGATCCTTAAGGGATTGCATAATTTTTGGAGGATCTATTTCCCTTTAAATACAAGCTATCCTTCATAGGAATTATACACTAGAATAGAGACTTGGAGAGATTTTGAATTAGCTATGCTTTGGCCTTAAGCTTGCTTATGAGTTGGAGATTGAATTTGTTGAGTACTAGGTTTGTTCTTGAGAGAACAAGCATTGCAATTTCATCTTGATTTTTCGGATTAATACAAAATAGATAGTGGGGTTTTGAGTTGTGTATTTCCCCAGATATTTATTGTGTTATGTGCCTTTGATTCTCTTCCACTATTGATTATTGTTTTATCAATGTTTATGGGCTTCCACTATAAAGACTTAAAGTAGCTTCTTATCTCTTACTTTAGAAAATTGCATTAGCTTGTAAATCTAAGGGATTTTCTAATTGATATCGAAGCAATATTTTTTTTTGGGTCGAGAGTTTGCAGAGTAGATCTAAGAATTTCTATATAACATTTTCAAAAAAAAATTGCAGATCTAGATTCCTTGGGAAAAGATACCCAAATTCAAAAAAAACATCGGCCGAATTGGAGTTCGGATGAGGGAGATATCACTGATTTAAAATCAGCTCTATAGAGGAGATTTCGAGGTTTTGAGTTTCTGGGTTACAAGTGAAAGCCAAATTTGCATACATACTTCAGGATCAATAGATGGCATTCCATTGGTTGATGCTTGAGTATGCCTTGGAAGGCAGCTCAAAGTTCATAACCTAGAGGGGCATGATGGAGGTTGTGCTAGAGGACAATGGATTGAAGGAATTTGTTGAACAAGAAATTCTTAAGCCTACAGCTACTGATGCACAGAACTTGGCCGAGTGGAAGAAGCATGTGGTGAAGGCAAGGTGGATAATACTTGAGGGATTTTGAGATCATATTGTCTCAAGTATCCATGGAAAGGAAACCCCACATGCTATGTGGAAAACATTGACGGACTTGTATCAGAATAGCAGTGATCAAAGGAAGTTGGCACTGAAGGATAAACTTCATAAAATCAAGATGGAGAAAGGTGAGACGATTCCAAAGTACTTCACCGCGTTCACTTAATGCTGGGATGAACTTGGAAGTGTTGGAATCAAGGTTGCCAAGGAGGATATGGTGAGCCTTGCTATTCTTGGACTCCCAAAGAGTTGGCATAGTTATCAGGACTCAGTCAATGGTTGGGAGAAGCTGCCAGATTGGGAATGACTATGGTCAGATTTGATACATTATGAGATCAAGAGGAACACCAGGGATGGCTCTTCATTAAATACTGATGATGAAGAGAATTATGCCTTAGCGATTAAGGAGAGGAAGGGGAAAGGTAAAATTTCTCGTTCCAAATTAGATTCTTATCATGGACGTAAGAAGAAGGACATGACGAAAGTTAAATGCTTTTAATGTCACACGTTGGGTCACTTTGCTACAAATTGTCTAGTGAAGAAGTCCAAGGAGAAGTCGTTAGGAGGTGCGGCGGGTGAGCCCTTGGCCTCCCAATTTGAATTGGACTTTTCCCTCATTGCATGCATGGTGTCTTTAATGATGGGAAGTGTTTGGTACTTAGACAGTGGGGCTTCTTCCCACATGACTGGCGAAAAAAGATTTATTCAATGAACTGGAGGAGAAAGATCTCAAGATGCATATCGAGATGGGTAACGATGGTAAGTATAATGTTACTAGTGTGGGCACTATTAATTTTCAGAGGGAGCATGCAAATCCTCTCACCTTGAAGAATCTTATACATGTACCTGGATTGACGAAGAACTTGGTATCCATTTCCATGCTTGAGGATAAAGGCTATGATGTGTGTTGGAAATAATACTGAGAGGGGGGGGGGGGTGAATCAGTATTAGCAAATCAATAACTTTTTCATTTGCATAATCAGATTCATATACACTACTTAAGTTAAAGGAACCCGCATGTACACGCAACTGTGTTCAATGCAACTAGCATATCCAATAAACTTATGATTCAGTTAATTCATCATATGTTGATCTCTAATCAGTGCATCAAAACTTCATTAACCATATAAACAGTGACCAGGTGCAGTAAAACAAAACAGATTATCACACATAAGAAACACACATGAACACCATGATATAAGGTGGAAACCCAATACAGGACAAAAACCACCTGCCGTTGTCTTCCTTTTAATATAAGAAAAACTTGTTTACAATCTTGTACTGGTGCAGACTCATACCAGTACACAGGCACCCACCTGCAGAAGGCTACAACCTTCTATCGTTCTCCAGCTACTACTGGAAGGGAGCTACAACCCCCTATCTCTTGTACTAGCCGATCTTTTTACTAGTATGTAGGCGCCGACCTACTGAAGGCTCCAACCTTCACTCGTTTTCTAGCTGCTACTGGAAGGGAGCTCCAACCCCCTAGCTCTTGTACTGGCTGATATGATTAGCAGCACATAGGCGCCAGCCTATAGAAGGCTACGACCTTCTCTCTTCCTCCAGGGACCATGTTTCATAAATTCTCAGACTGGATACTCTTGGATCACAACACCATAATCTAAAGTCCACGTTTCATCCAATTTTCATACTAGACCCATCAACAACATTGAAGCACAAAATCAATCACCACTGCAATACAACCATCAACTACACCTGCATCATCAATCTCTGAATGACCCAACACTGAATCACTGAAACCCTCTCATCAAAACACAGTCACCAGAACACAGAACTCTGCAACAACCCCTAGAACCAATAGCAACCTCAAATACCAAATATCATAATGTATACGCTACTATGATGAACTAAACTAGCGTGTATATGCGCTTTTACCAAAGCCAACCAACGTAGAGATCTAAAAATAATTACTTATACCTTCGCTTCAATTTTCTACTTCAAACATACCCAGATCATCATATATAAAGGATAAAACATACATCCGTTTTCAGATCTGAACTATTCATACCATATAATGATAATGCATTTTATTCTTCATGATGTCGGTCCATCAACCTTCATTCGCCACATAGGTGCATCCTTAGCAAAGCATCACAAACCCATAACCTACATGTTGGATCTCACACTTCATCAGCTATTCAATACTTGCACACCTTGCACACCTTGGCCTAATGATCTTCTCCTCCTTATATAGTTTTAGGCCTCTCTCAATACCATGGACCAAAACCACTTAGGACCAATACCTTGGACCTAATACCTAGGGTCAATACCTCAGACCAAATACCTTGGACCAATACCATGGATCAAAATACCCTGGACCAAATACCACGGACCAAAACTTAGTTTTCCAACATGTACATGCCTTTCCTTCTGTGAAAGTGTGTGTGTACATTATAATCTCCTTTTGGTCTATTAATCCACGTGTAAACACTCCTTTTTTACGGTGAACCTTCGTATAACTCTCTTTGATAATTAATTCTTTGCTATTGACCTGCTGCACTATGATCTATCATATAAGTGAGTTGCCATCGAGGACAACACCTGTATCATACTTGTATCATAATGCTAACAATCTCCCCCTTTGGACTTGATGGCAACAACAACACCAAGTCACTCTCCCCCTTTGACATTAAGGGCAAAGGGTGGACCAAGATATTCTCTCCCTTTGATATACATTATGTTTTCCATACTCCCCAAGAGTACATGCTGAAATCTCTGATTGAGCTCCCCCTTTTACATACTAAGATGTACCCATCCGTCCATGCTCCCCCTGAGCACATGCAGAGTATGCAAAAAATATTTTTCAAAAGAATAACATGACTCTATAACTCAACTAGGTGAGTATGACCTTCCTATCACCAATGACTCATACATACATCAATCTCCCAACCAAGTGGGGATACACCATTTTTTACTCATCCACCCAACCAAGTGGGGATATACCAAATGTTTATACATGACTGAAATAGAAATTATTACATCATCCTTCCCATGCAAAGTGGGGTTACAAATTAGGTATTTGCATGACCTTTACATAAAATGATATACATGACTTTTATAACAAAGACCAATAATCTAAACAATACCATGATAATCATCAGCAACTATCATACACCATATATGATCTGCACCATAAGCATTTGTCAACAGCATCCAGACCTGCAATATCATTCTCTTGGCCAACCAACAATAATATGCCACTGAAGTGATTATCCATGAATTTTATCTGAATACCAACAATGTGACCCCAAGTATCATAGCAAGATGTATCATTTAGCCACATAAGCATCATCACCAAAGACTTTTAACCATAATGCCAACAATGCATTATTCGAAGTATATGCTCGCTCTGAACCTGTTCCATTTGTTCACTGTCAGATCTGATCATGCATATATAAGCAAGCAGTATCAAGGCATCATCGTCAATCAGATATACATCAAGTTAAAAGCACTTCTAAATAACATCTTATGAGTACCAACACATTTCCACACATCATCAGCAGATTGTAATCATCATAAAATAGAGAAAATAATTGACTGAACCATATCAGACCCCTTTTCCTGAGTCTGTTCCACGGATTTTTCTCAAACCAACATATACGCGACTGTGTAGCTTCGAACTCATGTATATACGTGACTTGTCTTCATGAAACTTGCGTATGAGATTTAGAACACTGAAGTTTCACACTTTCAGCTACCTCTGAGTCTGTCATGTCTGTATACTCTGCTATGCCACATCTCTCTGATTGTACTTCCTTTTTCTTCCATATCTTTGCGTGTGATGATGTTTTCTCCCTTTGGTATGGTGTCCAAATTTTTCTCATGCATTCCTTTGCTATATGTCCAAAATTGTTACAAGCATAATATCTCATATGTTTCCTATTCCTTCTATAGTAGTCGATGGCTTTGTGACCAAACATATTGCGAGAAAAGCAATATCCCTTAAAGTACCTGGAAGCTGATAATCTTACTGTGTGACGGCCTTGAACCTTTCTACTTCTGCATCTCACTGCAACATGTCCAAGATTATGACATACATAACACTCAACATTATTCTTCTGAGAAAATAACCGACTATCACTTCCATAATTTGGAGTAAAAGATTTTTTTTGAAGGATTTCTTTCCTTGGTTGTTGATGGGGTTGACCTTTCATCTCCTTGTTGAGCATTTCAGATTTTGTATTAGAGTTCGTTGCCTCATATTGTGAGCTAGATTCACCTTCTACAGATTCATGAAAACCAAGACTAGTTTTGATGGTGGGACACCTTTGACTACTAAGAATATTATCCAGAATCTTAGTACTCTCTTAAAATCGTAACAGTTTATCCTTTTCTTCTAATTTACCTTTTAAGATATTTACCTCAACCTGATGTTGTTCTTCCTTTTCTAGAGATTGCTTCTTCAGGATTTCTTTAGCCTTTCTTCCTTCTTCCACTCGTTGCCTTAATTTGAGAATCTCATTTTTATCTGCTTGAGGTATTCTTCATTCTGCTTATTTTTTAATGATATCACTTCATCCTGTAACATTTGATGTACTTTAAAGGCACACTCCAGCTGAGCTTTTAGTCTGGTAACTTCTTCTTTGAGGGCACACTCCCTTTTGTTAAATAGATCTTGTCGATCTATGATTTTATCTGATGCTTCATTTGCTTTTTCATCCTGAGGTGATTTGTAATATGAATCCTTGCTTCCATCTAACGGCCAATTGTCTCTCTTACTGTCACTGTTCCTTTGAGTTGTGTTCTTCTTTTGAGTTTCTTTCTTCTTTAGCTTCTTTCCCATTGATTCCATGGATCTCCTTCAAGCGATCAAGCTTCTACCAAAGGACCTGCTCTAATACCAATTGTTAGAAATAATACTGATAGGGTGGGTGGGGGGGGGCGTGGTGAATCAGTATTAGCAAATCAATAACTTTTTCATTTCCATAATCAGATTCATATATGCTACTTCAGTTAAGGGAACCCGTGTGTACACGCAACTGTGTTTAATGCAACTAGCGTATATCCAATAAACTTATGATTCATTTAATTCATCATATGTTGATCTTTAATCAGTGCATCAAAACTTCATTAACCATATAGACAGTAACCAGGTTTAGTAAAATAGAACAGATCATCACACATAAGAAACACACATGAACACCATGATATAAGGTGGAAACCCAATGCAGGACAAAAACCACTTGCTGCTATCTTCCATTTAATATAAGAAAAAAATATTTACAATATTGTACTGGCGCAGAATCATACCAGTACGCAGGAACCCACCTGCAGAAGGCTACAACCTTTTCTCATTCTTCAGCTACTACTGGAAGGAAGCTACAACCCCCTAGCTCTTGTACTAGTTGATCTGTTTACTAGTATGTAGGCGCCGACCTACTGAAGGCTCCAACCTTCACTTGTTCTCCAGCTTCTACTGGAAGGGATCTCCAACCCCCTAGCTCTTGTATTGGCTGATATGATTACCAATACAGAGGCACCAGCCTACAAAAGGCTACAACCTTCTCTCTTCCTCTAGGGACCACATTTCATAAATTTTCAGACTGGATACTCTTAGATCACAACACCATAATCTGAAGGCCACGTTTCATCCAATTTTCATACTGGACCCATCAACAATATTGAAGCACAAAATCAATCACCACTGTAATACAACCATCAACTACACCTGCATCATCAATCTCTGAATCACCCAACACTGAATCACTAAAACCCTGTCATCAAAACATAGTCACCAAAACACAGAGCAGAACACAAAACTCTGCAACAATCACTAGAACCAACAACAACCTCAAATATCAAATCTCATAATGTGTACGCTACACTTATGAACCAAACTAGTGTTTATACGCACTTTTACCAAAGCCAACCATCGTACAGATCTGAAAATAATTACTTATACCTTAGCTGCAATTTTCTACTTTAGACATACCCAGATCATCATATATAAAGGATAAAACATACGTCAGTTTTCAGATCTGAACTATTCATACCATATAATGATAATGCATTTTATTCTTCATGATCCTAGTCCATCAACCTTCATTCGCCACATAGGTGCATCCTTAGCAAAGCATCACAAACCCATAACCTGCATGCTAGATCTCACACTTCATCAGCTATTCAATACTTACACACCTTGCACACCTTGGCCTAATGATCTTCTCCTCCTTATATAGTTTTAGGCCTCTCTCAATACTATGGACCAAAACCACTTAGGACCAATACCTTGGACCCAATACCTAGGGTCAATACCTCAGACCAAATACCTTGGACCAATACCATGGATCAAAATACCATGGACCAAATACCACGGACCAAAACTTAGTTTTCTAACATGTATGCACCTTTCCTTCTGTGAAAGTGTGTGTGTAAGTTATATGCTTCTTTTGGTCTGTTAACGCACGTGTATAGGCTCCTTTGTCACGGTGAACCTGCATATACCTCTCTCTGATAATTAATTCTTTGCTATTGACCTGTTGCACTATGATGTATCATCTAAGTGAGTTGCCATCAAGGACAACATCTGTATCATACCTGTATCATAATGCCTACAATGTGATCTTTTCGAAAGGAAAGACATTCCTTTGACACATTGCCACGGGTCAAGTAAAGAAGATAGGGATTCGAGTTCAAAATATCTATAAGGTAGAGGTAGAGAATTGTGCTTCTTTGAGTTCAAAAGTGGAAAATATGTTGAGTCGAGGCATCGGCAAGTTGTGGCACAGTCGATTGGGCCACTTGCATCATGGGGCTTTGAGGATATTGCAACTAATATCTACTGAACTTCCCAAAGGTACGCTTGAGAAAGTTGATACATGCAAGTGCTATACTTTTGGAAAATACACCAAGTCTTCCTTTGGACATAGAGACAGTCCATTCAGATGTGTGTGGACCATTCTTGACTGCATCCACGGCCAAACACATGTACTATGTTATATTTGTTGATGACTATTCTCGTAAATGTTGGGTATTTTCTATGCAGAAAAAGGATCAAACTTTCAAAAAGTTTTGTGAGTTCAAAGCATTGGTAGAGAAAGAGTCTGGCAAGAAGGTTAAAGACATATAGAGTTATAACAGTGGTGAGTATGTCTCTAATGAGAACTTATATGCAGCAGAAGGGATTAAATGAGATTTGACGACACCCAATAACCCTCAACAGAATGGGGTTCTTAAGAGGAAGAAGAGGAGCATAGTAGGGGCAGAAAGGGCGATGTTGCATGATCAAGGCCTACCACTACTATGGGATATGGCACAACACAATGATTTATGTTCAGAACCGTAGCCCACATCGGATACTTGAGATGAAGACACTAGAGGAGGCTTATTCCAGTAAGAGGCCAAATGTAGGTCACTTAAGGATTTTTGGGTCATCGATTTATTTCCATGTGACCAAAGATGCACAGAAGAAGCTTGAGCCAATAGTAGAGTTGGGGATCTTTGTGGGGTACATTAGTACACCCGACAACTATTGGGTGTACATGCCGACTAGTCGGATGACAGTGGTTCACATGTATATCAAGTTCGATGAGGAAAAGGCCATGCGAGTATCCCTTGAGAGGGAGCTTGAACTACACTTGGATGAGGAGATTTTGACTCCTAAGGTTGAGGGGCCTCAGATTGATGTGGAGCAAACACATGTAAAGGTTTCGAGAGTGGATACATCCACTCAGTTAGATTCTTCCAAAGAGGGAATAATGTGCACTAGAGAGGCTGACAAATTGTTGGATGATGCATGGGAGAATGTGGGAGCACCCTCTTCTCAGCACAGATAGAGGAGCTCACCATATAGGTACACTGGATACATGGAACTTATGGGTGCATGTGTTGTAACTAAGCCATCTTCCTTTCACGAAGCAGTGCAGTAGCTAGTTTGGGTTGATGCGATGGTGGAGGAGTATGACTCCATAGTTCAAAATAGTCTTTGGGATGTGGTCCTGAGACCGGAGGACAAGTCAGTTGTGAGCTCCTGCTGGCTTTACAAGGTAAAGGAAGCTACATATGATAGTGTGGAGAAGCATAATGCCATATTGGTGGCCTGTGGCTTTTCACAGGTAGAGGGGATTGACTATGATGAGACGTTTTTTTCCTATTGTAAGGTACTCATCGTCAGATATATTTTGGCACTATCTACATAGATGGGTTGGAATATCCATAAGATGGATGTGAGCATTGCCTTCCTCAATAGCATGATTGAGGAAGAGGTGTACATAGAGAAACTCGAAGGTTTTGAAACCTTGGACCATGAGTCGAATGTGTGCCGACTGAAAAGAGGGTTGTATGGGTTGAAGCAAGCACCTTGTGATTGGTACACCAGGATATATAGCTACTTCACTCTGCTGGGCTTCACGAAGAGTGAAGCGGATTTGAACATGTATCACATAGTGGTGGAAGGTAAGTTGTTGATAATTGTTCTTTATGTAGATGATCTTATACTGATAGGTGATGAGAATAACATGAAATCTTGTAAGGAGGACCTTGCAAGAGAGTTTGAGATGAAGGACATGGGGCTCATGCATTACTTTCTTGGCATGGAGGTATGGTGGGGAGATGGGGAGTTGTTTGTATCTCAAGGAAAGTATGCCAACAAGATACTCAGGAGATTCCACATGGAGAGCAGTAAACCCATGGAGACTCCTCTAGCTGGTAATTGGACGAAGGAGGATGATACTCCAGTGGAAGTAGTGGAATCTACTGCTTACAGGAATCTTGTGGGTTCACTCATGTACTTGGTGAACACACGACTAGATATATTCTATGCAGTTAACAAACTTAGTCAAGTGATGGGTAGGCCTACCAAGTTGTATTGGAAGGCAGAAAATCATGTATTGACATACCTCAGAGGCATTACTCAGTTTGGTTTATGGTACATATAGACAGAGGGAGTGAAGCTTCAACACTTCTCCGATGTAGATTGGGCAGGGACTCCATCCAATAGGAAGAGCACATCATGAGGGATCTTTAGTATTGGGTCAACGACAATTTCTTAGTACAGTAGGAAACAAAGATCAATTACATTATGTTCGGCAGAGGCAGAGTACATGGCTGCAAGTCAAGCAACATGTGAGGCTATCTAGATGAGGAAGATCCTGGTTGGTTTTTTTGGTCAGCAGATGGATCCAACAATTATTAATTGTGATTATCATAGTTGTATCAAACTCTTTGAAAATCTAGTCTTTCATGATCGGTCCAAGCATATTGATATGTCGTATCATCATCTCAGAGATTGTGTATTGAGGTAGATCATATTGTTAGATTAAATTCCCACGTAGGAGCAAGATGCTGACATATTGACAAAGGAATTTGTTAGAAAATTATATATTACAGAGCAATGGAACACATCAAATATTGCAGAAATATAAACACATAAAATGCATAAAACAAGAGAGACACACATATACGTGGTTCACCCAGTTTGGGCTACGTCTACGGAGAAACAACCAGCCCTTCTTTTTATATTATCCAGCAAACTGAAGAGATACAACCTACAACAAATCCGCTGTAACTCCCTCTTCTCTCTCAATCTCCTCTCTCTTCCTCACTTAAAATACAGATCTTCAGATATACATAGACGCAATACAATTCTGTCATATATAGCGAGGGGTTGCCTTCTAGGGAAAAAAAACCCTAAATTAAACATAACTTCTACCATCAGATCATCTGCCTAATGAACGACCCAGATTGACTAGAAATTACTATACCCTAGACCCCCCCTGCAGCGAATACTTTATGGGCGGCGTTGCCGCCCCATTTCAAACTGCGGCGATACCTTTGAATATAGAAGATAATCAGGCTCCACACCCAACAACATTGTCAAAATGTAAATTCGAGTTTCATAGAGACAGGATCGGGATAGTTGATAATACCTTTCTTGTTGAGAGGGAGTGTTGAGAAATGGAAATAAGAAATTCCAGTTTAATTTGTCCTTAAATTAAACTGTGAATTAAATTTGAATTCTATTCTCATAGCAACTTAAAATAGTTAAATTAATTTTATTAAACTTACTTAACTTAGGAAATTCGAGTTGGAAGTCTTTTGGAAGTCATGTATATGTTCTCCCTACTTTGTAGGAGTCCAGTGTGAGTTAATTGTGAGTTGTAAAATAGAAGACTCAGTTTCATGAGTCAGTTCAGTTAAATTAGTTCTCAAACTGATTAAGAGAACTAATAGTGAGTTAACAGTCAGTGGTAGCACTAATGAAATCCACGAGTGCTACTCTATTTAACTGAATATTTACTCATCATAAACTCATACATGTCAATTCTGAGAAAAAGCTAGTTGAGACTAGAGTGTAGGGACAATGTACTATTTGTTTTAGATTTTTCTGAGTTGCATTGCTAGTGCATGCAATTAGGAACTGATCCATAAGGGATTGCACAATTTTTAGAGGCTTTATTTCCCTTTAAGTACAAGTTATCCTTCATACGAATTACACATTGGAATAAAGACTTGGAGAGCTTGTGAATTGGCTAATATTTCACCTTGAGCTTGCTTATGAGTTGGAGATTGAAGTTGTTGAGTGCTGGGATTGGTCTTGAGAGAAGAAGCAATGTAATTTCATCTTGATTTTCAGGATTAATACAAAACAAATAGTGGGATTTTGAGTTGTGGCTTTCGCTAGAAATTTATTGTGTTATGTGCCTTTGATTCTCTTCCTCTATTGATTATTGTTTGCTTGATGTTTATGGGCTTCTGCTGTAAAGAGTAGAAGTAGATTCTTGTCTCTTGCTTTGTCAAATTTCATTAGCTTGTGAATCTACATGATTTTCTACAATTAAAGAGTTCATTCCCAATCATAATCATCAACAAAAAGTGTACACAAGGGCCAATATTTATTGGAGAGACGAAATTCATATTGCTTAGCTAAGGACTAATTCTCATCAACTCTATTTTCAAACAAGGCACTCGAAAAGGCCAAAAGAACCGTGGGAGGAAAGAGTATGTATTTTTTTCTCTTCCAGAAAAGTGGAAATAGAAAAAGCATTTCATTTTAAAATGTGAGGCCCTTAAAAAACAACAGGGAAAGTTATGCAGATATTCTGGCAGCTAGCTCTTTGGGTAATCTATTCAGCGAGGGGTTTGTCAAGGAGTTGGGAGTGTTCATTGTGGTCCTTCATAGGAAAAGGGCTGAATATAAGAACCAAATGGAAAAGAAATCTATCCCATAGGCTATCTTTAGCATTGTGGACATTAAAATAATTTATTTATTTATTTCTTCCTTTCTTATCTTTCCAGAAGTACTTACGATTGCCTTTGCACAGTTCGTGCGGGTCTCACAATAATGAGTGACCATGTAAGTTAATTGTAGTTAAGAAGTCTTTATGTCAAGTATGGTCATTCCTAAACGAAAAAATACCCAATAGCGTCTCAGATTGAACACGATTTAAGGTGGGACTCTATCCTAATTAGTTAAAGTAATTTTATGTGGGAGTTATCTTAAGAATACCCAAAGTTGGAATTTCAATACGAACTTGATAAAAAATTTAGATATTTTCTATAGTATTAAAACATTGGTTAGGTTATGATCTAGCTGTTAATTGGTTGAAAAAAATAAAAAATTAAGTCCATTTAATTTTTCAATTAAACATTTTATATCATTTTACGTAAAAATCCCCTAAGTACCTAAAGGAGATATTTAAAAATATATAATTTAATGTAAATCTTATCATATTTATTAATATGATAACATCAAGAATAGTGTAAAAATCCATGCCGAAAATGACATGCTTAAATCAAATTTAATTTAAGGTGTTTGTTCCCTATATAGGGAAGCACTACATCATAGGTATCATGGATTTTGAACATGAAGCTCCATAACCACATCCTAAAATTGAATGTATTTAGTTTTTATTTATGATATATAAATAATATTTTACCGCACATTACATGAATCAAAATCAACCTATGTAGAACCTTTGTACGTTTCCTAGTTCCAAGAGGAAGATAATTCATTATATTTTAATAAAATAAAAACTTTTTTCTTGTAAAAGTTTTTATGACTTCGGTAATTGATTTGTTGCATGATCCTTCTTATTTATATTTTATTTTAAATGTCATATTATAGTGGTGCATAATTAAATATGTGATATATTTGTAAAAAGTAAGGATATCAAGCTTTTATTAATACAATGATTTAAATGTGATTTTAAAAAAATAACACTAATTAAAAGTGAATTTGATTAACTAGAAAATTTTTATCAATAAATTAAACAATTATTAAATTTAAAAATAAAATAAGTATAAAATAACTTTTTAAATGGAAATATTTAATTTAAATGAGAGTGAGTTATTGAATTAATGTGATGATTTTTCCATCACTTGAATGTTAACATTGTTAATAATCTTTACTTTTCTTTAATAATGAGTGAGTAAACATTTTCCCCATTTTTAATTTGAAACAATAAGTAAACACTCATCACTCTTGATTTGAAGGATTACCTACTAAGTATATGATATGCATTTATAGTTTGAAATTTTTTCATATTATTGAATTGTTTATTTTTCATATATTTGTTTTGTATATGGAATGGAGAAATTATAAATCTCAATTTCATATTAACAAAGTATATCTATCTATATATATATATATATATATATATAAAACAACGGTTAAGAGTATGTGTTTCTTTGGTAAAATGTTATAGGTTCAAATTCAAAGAGGATTAAAATATATATACCTTTATAAGCTTTAAATGAAAAAATCTCATATATCAATTTAATATCTAATTTAGTCATAATCTTAAAATTAAATTATTATTATTATTATTATTATTATTTCAAAAAGATTAAAAATAAATAAATAACAAACTTGATTTTTTTTTTTGTAATCTTGGCAAGACTACATCTTCATCATGTTCAATATATCACCCAAATCACTACGTGGAATTGAACTAGTAACTTCACATCAAGGAGTGACTTAATAGAGCGCCCAATCACGTCTATTTGTCCAACATTACATTTGTCTATTTCTTTATTTACCACCTATATTTTCAAAAGTCCAGGGGTTGAAATTTTTATCAGTAAAGTTTAAAGGTTGTCATTAAGTATTTTTGGACTAAAATTCAAATTTCATTGTACATTAATGTTGAATTATAAATATTAAAATTTAACCATAAATTTAAATTTCATTATACATGAATCTTTAGTTTATACATCTTTAAATTTAACCTTGAAAATATTAAATTATTAATTTATTTTTAAACTAAGTGTTTGAGAGTGTGGGTCAATAAAAGTTTATTATAACTTTATTTTAAATTATTATTAGTTACAAAAAGAATTAATATATAAATTAAATATATTTACATTTAAAAAAATATGGAACAAAAATTTTAACCATAGAGGTCTATTCTTACTTTATTGTGGAGATTCTTAATTTGTAAATAGGTTTTGTTATAATATCATGGATCATTACTATTCAGAGAAAGTAAAAACTAAAGTAGTGAATAGTGGAATGTAAATGTATTTGGACATTCAGAGTTTTTTTGGAAAAATTTAAGGTGGAAAGGGTATAAATTTTTTGTGTCATGGGGATCTCGTTTGAGGGTTTGGATTGAGTCTCTATGATCAATTTCTAACGTCCAACGAAGATTCGAATATGTAAAAAAAATTCCCTAATAAACAATTTTTTTTTAATACAAATTCCTACAACATTTTTGAAAAAAAAAATCAATACAAAAATGATTTTTGAGGGAAGAATTGGCAATACAATTTCTAGATTGTGACTTCTTATTATTTAAAATGCAATGTTGAATGCATAAATAGATTCAACACTTGAAAAACCCTTAAACACAAAAACTCTACAAATTAAATACCTTAAATTTATAATTTTCAAATTTAAGAAAAAATCAACAAAAAATATACACATAAAAACACCATTTCTTCTATTAATTAAAATTACTCAATTTTAAAATTTAAAACATTTCTCAATAATATATATTATAATTAATAATTATTTCATTATAAAAGAAATATTTACCAAAAATAAAATCTTTACAAAAGATTGTGTGCCCAAAACACATAATTGGTGGCACATTTAATAACTTCTTTATATATTTAATTTTGTACAACCTTTTAAAGTTATTTATTTATTTAGATAATTTTTAGTTTGAGGCCAGCTCACACGATGCTCAGAAGGATTTTGTGGAACGTCAAATTTGAGAGCTGGGTAGATGGAAATTTTCGAACCTGTTGTCGTGTCGATTTCATAACTCCATGTCCAGTGTAGATGGATCCCTAACCATAACCGAGAAAGAGACAAAAGTTGACTTGATAACCGAGAAAGAGACGAAAGTTCAAATTACAAAAATCACTCGAAAATGGGTTATCAGACCAGAGGGGGTACAACGCTCCACGGGAAGTGGTCCCCCTAATGTCTCAGCTACAAATCGTTTGCCCTTTTAAACCTAACCTACGCCTTTTACTAATATGTGCATGAAGTAAAGCTCACGTGGCCATTAACTTTGTTGCACATTTATTCCTATAGTACCTTCGGATATGAGATCTAGTAAATTCATTGCCCATTAACTTTTCAAACATGCTACTTCTAATGACTTCCAACCACGTCTAGGTTAGCTTCGCTAGGGTCACAATATAAAGAACGAGACTCCATTTACACATTGCAAGAGCAGAAGAGGAAATGTAGGATGCTCGCTAACGTGCATAGGTCTCTGGTTCGATCCTCGCAACGACCCTTAATAGTTAAGGGATATAATTATAATACTTAAGGGATAACAAAGCTTATTGTTATTTAAGTTGTTTTCTCATGTCTTTTTCATTTTTATCATGGCGGAGGTGTCACATTTAATGTGAGTTAATGGGGCAAAACAAATGTCAAAAGGAGATGAAAAAGGTAGACAATGCCTAGCCTAACTAATTTGAAAAAGGGAGGGTGGGGTGCTTGGTTAAGGCTCAGATGTTAAATTGTTCTATCTTGGGTGGTTTAGAGAAGATATTATTCTCCCCAACTATGTTCAAATATTGTCAGTGATATGTTTTCCCCTCTCGGGATGATTGGAGCTAGCAAGGTAATAAATATCTCACTCTAGCTTAAGTTCTTGAGGTGGAATGAGATGTTTCCAAACTTCTTTTTTCTTGTCAATTTAGTTTATTGTGGGTGGTTAAGAGGAAGTCATTATATTCTCAATTCAAGTTCAACTTCAAATCTAGCTAGTGGCATATTCGTCCTTCATTGTCCAATTAGGGCTCGAAAGGCACCAACGATCTCATTCTAGCTTAAATGTGTGAAGGGGTTTGAGGGAAGCTCACACAATGGTTGGAAGGATTTTGTGGAATGTCAAATTTCAGGGTTGGGTCGATGGAGAACTTCTACCCTGTTGTCGCACTGATTTCATAACTCCATATCCAACGTAGATGGGTCCCTAATGATAAACGAGTAAGAGACAGAAGTTGGATTTATAACTGAGAAAGAGACATAAGTTCAGAGTATGAAAATCAATGGAAAATGGGTTATCAGATCAGAGGATGTATAGTGCTCCACGAGAAGAATTCCCCTGGGAAATATATAAATCGTTTGCCCTTTTAACCTAACCTATGCCTTTTACCAATATGTGCATGAAATAAAGCTCGCCATGGAAAATTTTAAGGATGGAAATTTATCTTAAAGTTCAGAATCCTTGGCGAAACTTACTTCTCCGTAATATGTAAATTTTAAAAATTTTGATGATATCTTTGTAAAAATATTTAGGTTTATAATTATTTTATATTAGTATATATAAAATTTTGGTGATTTTTAGAGTAAAATATTTTTTTTACCATAAAATTTGGGCGAAACAATTTTCAAAATAATGGAAATTGGCGAATCTTTTTTTTCGAAAAAGCATGGAAAATTAGCCCACCCACGAATATTAGCCCCTAAAATTTTCCCTAAAGCTCGCCCCGCCACCATCTGCTTTGTTGCACATTTATTCTTATAGTACCTTCAGATATGAGACCCAGTAATGACTTCTGGCCACAAACCACATCCAGGTTAGCATCACTTAAGTCACAATATAAAGAACGAGGCTCCATTTACACACTAAAAGAGTGGAAGAGGAAGTGCAGGATGCTCGCTCGCATGCATAGGTCTATGGTTTGATCTTCGTAATGACCCTTAATAGGGATATAATTATATTACTTCAAGGGCAACAAATTTTATTGTTATTTAAGTTGTTTTCTCATGCATCTTTCACTATTACCTTAATAGAGGTGTGAAATTTTGAACAAATGTGCGTTAATGGGAAAAAAACAGATGGACAGATGTCAAAAGGAGATGAAAAAGGTAGACAATGCCTAGCCTAACCAAATTCAAAAAGGGAGAGTGGGTGCTTGGTTAAGGATCATATGTTAAATGGTTCTAGAATGTGTGGTTTATAGAATATGTTATTCTCCCCACCCATGTTCAAATCTTATCGACGATATGTTTTCCCCTCCCAAGTTGATTAGGGCTAGCAAAGTAATAAATATCTCACCCTAGTTTAAGTGCTTTAGGTGGAATGAGATGTTTCCAAATTATTTTTTCTTTTCAATTTAGTCTATTGTGGGTGGTTAAGAGGAAGTCATTAACCTCCCCATTCAAGTTCAACATGAAATTGTTAGGTCCCTATAATACTAGTGATACCCCCATTACTATTGTCATCGTAGCCCTTATTGTTATTGTTGTGCCCCTATTATCCCCATATTGTTATTATTGTGCCATTATATTATTATTGTTATGTCGGCTTTGATTATATTGTGACCCCTTAGACTCCTATATATAGAAAGGAGGTTTTGTCATTTGTATCATCCAAGGATTGTTCATTGGTGTAATTTAAAGGAGGTTTCCCCCTTGAAGAGACTAATTTTGAAGTCGTTGATCTATCTTTTCTTCTATTTTGTGAGCCGGTTACATAACATTTGGTATTAGAGCTTTGGATTCTAGGGTATCGCTGCTCGAAACAAGTCATCGTGGAATTTTCGCTATAATTTTTTTATATGACGTTTCAGAAGCTAAAATTAGAACCAATTTGAGAATAAATATCTATGAACCTCGGGTCCTAAGTTCATATGTTTACTCGATACATTTTCAGAGATAGGATCCAAGGAAGGTAGGATTTTTCTAGGCTCTCGAATTATATCTCAAACAGGGGACTTGAGGAAAATCGTCATAAATTTCTCTCTGAGAATCAGATTGAAATTTCATAAAACGTTACAGAAAGAGGATGGTCGGTAGGTTTACATGTATTAGTTTCAGGTCCTAAGGTCAAAACTGTGATGCGTGGCACTTCATACAACTTCGCTCTACTAAACTAATGTATAATTAGGTCATCGTGGGAGATTTGATATCACTCTTCCTTGGAGAATCCAATCTTGATCATACTTGTGGGGTTCGAAAGAGGACTCAGAGGAATACTGAAAGACATAAGTTCAGACCTTGGAGATACAAAATTACAGATATACAATAGATTCAATATCGAGCTCCTACAAAGTGAAAAAAGGTGTGTAGTGTTTTTAAAATTTTGCATAAGTTTGGTTTGAAAAATTAGTTTGAAGGAATTCAAGGGGAATAGTGAAGAATAATTATCATTAATTGATGCCTCGAAGAAAGAAAATGGACACATCTAGTAAGAAAACTGAAATATCTAGCATGAATCATGAAGGAGAGGAAGAAATGCAACATGATATATCAAAATTACAAGACCAAGTGCAACAAAATTAACTCTCACAAAAAGTAACAGAAGCTAATATGGATGGTTTAAAGAAAGGCGTGGAAGCTAAGATGGATGGCATGGAAGCTAATATGGATGGTTTAAAGAAAGTCGTGGAAGCTAAGGTAAATGACATGGAAGCTAAGATGGATGGTATAGAAGAAAAACTTAAAGGCAACATGGAAGATTTGAAGACAAATTTGACAAAGTTGCTACAAGAAATGCTTACTAATGGAGAAAGGGTGGTAAAGGAAACTCATGATGAGAAAAAAAGAAATGTTAATCATGATTTCATAGACTCTAACATTGGATTTAAGACCCACAATGTTCCAAAGATCGATATGAGGAAGTTTTATGACAGGGATCCCATAACATGGATACTATAGATGGAGCAATATTTCGATCTCCATAATGTGCAAAACACACAAAAGGTACGCATTGCAACTTTATATTTGGAATCAAATCAGTTTGTATGGTATTGATGGCTTTTCTCTCATAAACAAATTGTCACTTGGGAAATGTTTATAGAAGAAATGGTAGCACATTATGACGATGCAAAAATCAAAACCTTTTTTAGCCAATTGATAAATCTTAAACAAGAAGGTTCAATGATGGAGCACATTGAGGACTTCCAACAATTGAATATAAGGGTAAAATATATTCCAACGTGAGGTTCAACTTTGGGAACCTGATTCATTGGAGAAGGCATTCAGGTTGGCAAGAAAAATAGAAAGAAAAATTATGGTAACAAGGAAGCCTACCACTCACAACTATAGATATGGAAGTGTTGTTTCCCTTAGCCTTCCACAACCTATAAGGTTGACGCCACAACAATTGGAAGAAAAAAGAGAAAAAGGGCTTTGTTATAGTTGTGATAACAAATACACTAAAGGTCATAAGTGTGTTGAGAAGAAATTATTTTACATAGATTGTAAAGAGGAGGGAGAGAAAGAACAAGAAACGTCACAAGAAGAGGATATACACCAAGAAAAAACCCTAGAGAAAGAAGAAGTGAATCCAACGATATCTTGTAATGCATTGGGCGAAATTACCACTCCTCAAACTAACAAGATAGAAGGACATATCAAGAAGAAAATGATAATAGTGTTGATTGATTCGGCCAGTACCCATAATTTTATTCGTTGTAAGACAACAAAGGAATTGAACTGCATCCTATATCTAGCACCAGAGTGTCAAGTGATGGTTGCAAGTGGAGGAACCATTAATTTCTGTGGAAAGTGCCATAATATCAATCTATCCAGAGGAGAATATGTATTTAATATCCCAATGATTTCCATTCCAATGGGTGGTGTTGATGTTGTACTAGGAGTCCAATGGCTACAATCCTTGGGTACAATAGCTTTTAATTTTCAAGAACTTTTCATGAAATGTTGTTTATAAGGAAAGGAAGTTGAATTAAGGGGTATTGCAAGGAAACTGGGAAAGATAATCAGCTCTAACAGAATGACAAAACTTCTAAAGAAAGAATAATGAGGCGTAATTTCACAATTACATTCACTAGAGGTTCCCGCATCAAAATCATCTATTTCTATAGATATCCAAAAAGTCTTGGACAATCATTCTAAGGTATTTGAGACTCCTAAAGGCCTACGACCTATTCGCGATCATGCTCATGCTATTCATTTCATTCCAAGAAGTGTTCCTCCAAACATCAGCCCTAATAGATATCACTATGCCCAAAATAGTGAAATTGAACATATGGTTGCAGAAATGCTAGAGGCTAGTATAATTCAACCTAATCAAAGTTCTTTCTCTACTCCAGTAGTATTGGTGCACAATAAGGATGGATCATGGTTTATGTGTCCAGATCATAGGGAGATCAACAAGCTCACTATTAAAGATAAATTTCCCATTCCTGTCATTGATGAATATTGGATGGATTGCATGGATCAATACTTAACCAAGTTGGATCTTCATCCATGATATCAACAAATCAGAATGAAGACTAAAGACATTCTGAAAACAACATTTAGAACTCATGAGGATCATTATGAATTTTTGGTCATGCCTTTTGGCCTTACCAAGGCACCTTCTACATTTCAAGGTTTGATGAATTCCATTTTCAAACCCTTCCTTATAAATTTTGTGTTAGTATTTTTTTACGATATACTAATCTACAACAAGTCTTGGAAGGATCATGTTCAACATGTTGATAGGGTGCTCAAACTATTTGAGGAGAAACAATTATATGAAAAAATCTCCAAATGTTTCTTTGGAGTACAAGAGGTGGAATATCTGGGTCATATTGCATCTTATGAAGGTGTTAAGACAGACTCTAGCAAAATTAAATCCATTAAGGAATGGAAAATTCCCACATTCATAAAGCAATTGTCAGGATTTCTCAGGTTGATAGGGTATTATCACAAGTTTGTTAAAAATTATGGGAGAATAACAGCACCTATAACAAAATTATTGAAGAAAGATGCATTTTCATGGACTCCAGAAGCAACAAAGGCCTTTGAACATCTTAAAAAGGCAATGTGACAAACATTGGTCTTAGCTATGTCAGACTTCACAAAAACCTTTATTATGGAATGTGATGCCTTAGGAAATGGAATTGGTGTTGTTTTAATGCAAGAAGAAAGACTCATTTCTTTCAAAAGTCTTCCAATCAAAGGAAAGTGTTTACACAAAGCTATTTATGAGAAGGAAATGTTGGAAATACTACATGCAATTAATAAATGGCAGCCCTACCTAATGGGAAGACACTTCAAGGTAAAAACAGATCATGATAGTATTAAATACTTTTTAGAACAAAGATTATCTTCAAAAGGGCAACAAAAATGGGTCAAAAAGATGTTGACTTATGACCTTGAAATCATCTACAAAAAAGGGAAGAAAAAGGTTGTGGCAGATGCACTCTCAAGAAAGGATGAGGATAAGGAAGCATTGCTTTGTGCCATTTTTATTATCCAACTAGATTGGACAATGAAGCGAGGGATGAATGGAATAATGATGAAGAAGTGTGTGCACTCATTCAAAAGTTACAACAATATCCTAGTATATTTGATACATTTAGCTGGAAAAATGATTCGTTATGGTACAAAGATCGCTTATACCTCTGTAAGAATTCCCAACTCAAACAAAAGATTCTTATGGAATCACACACCTCTCCCTTACGAGGGCACATAGGATTTTTAAAAACTTACCATAGGGTTAAGAAGGAGTTTTTTTGGGATGGCCTTAAATCTGATATTCAAAAAATTTTGGCGAAATGTTTGGTTTTCCAACAAAATAAAGTTGAAAAAATTAAGACCCCAGGTCTATTACAACCTTTATCCATTCTAAGCCAACATTGGGAGGAGGTTTCAATGGATTTTATCACAGGGTTACCCAAGTCCAAAGGAAAAAGTGTCATCATGGTGGTAGTTGATAGACTTACCAAGTATGCACACTTTTGTACATTATCTCATCCATTTAAATCCAGTACAGTTTCTATTGCATTTAAAGAAACAATTCAAAAGATACATGGAAACCCAAATATTATTGTAAGCAACAGAGATCCCATTTTCACTGGAAATTTTTGGACAAAATTATTTTCTTGTCTTGTTACTCAGTTAGCTCATAGCTCATGTTATCATCCTCAATTTGATGGGAAAACAGAGATAGTAAACAAATGTTTGGAAGGATATCTTTGTTGCTTTGTATATGATAAATAGACACAATGGGTCAAATGGTTGCCTCTGGCTGACTCATGGTATAACACTTCCTTCCATACTGCAACAAAAATGACCCCATTTACGACACCTTGTGGATATTATCCACCGTCCATCACATCATATTTAAGAGAAAATTATAAGTTTCAAGGAGTGGAAGATCATAGCAAGCATCAACAACAAGTTCTCCAACTCCGAAAGGATAACCTCACTTTGGCGCAGAATAGAATGAAACAACATGGAGATCAACATCATAGCGAAAGAAATTTTGATGTAGCTGATTGGGTATTTCCACGGCTACAACCATATAAACAAATGCCCCTCAAGAAAGCTAAGAAGAATAATAAATTATCACCAGAGTATTATGGTCCGTAAAAGGTGTTGCAAAAGATTGGTACTATGGCTTACAAATTGGAGCCTCCTGCAGCTTCCCGAGTTCACCTAGTTTTCCATGTTGCATGCTTAAATTAGGTTATAGGTGATAGCTCCCAGTTCAAACAATATTGCTAAAACTTGACGAGGAAGGAAAAATCATATTGGAAACTGAAGCAGTAATAGAAACAAGAACTCGACATCTACACAATCGATCAATTTCGCAGCATCTCATCAAGTGGGAGAACTTACCCGCTGAAGATTCCACACGGGAGGATGAGAATCTTATACATAAGCATCTGGAACTACTCAAGCATTGAGGAAAATACTTTTTTGAAGGAGAGGGGCATGTTAGGTCCCTACAATACTAGTGATTCCCCCATTACTATTGTTATTGTAGCCCTTATTGTTATTGTTGTGCCCCTATTATCCCCATATTGTTATTATTGTGCCCCATAGGAGCCCACTATTGTTATTTTTGTGCCCTTATATTATTATCGTTATGTTGGCTTTGATTATATTGTTACCCCTTAGACTCCTATATATAGAAAGGAGGTTTTTTCATTCGTGTCATCCAAGAATTGTTTAGTTGTGTAATGTAAAGGAGGTTGGCCCCTTGAAGAGGCTGATTTTGAATTCGTTGATCCATCTTTTCTTCTATTTTGTGAGTTGGTTACATAATAGAAATCGAGCTAATGGCATATTCGTTCTTCACTATCCAGTTAGGCCTGGCAAGGCACCAATGATCTCATTCTAGTTAGATGTGTGAAGGGGATGGCAAGGAGGAAGCGATCTCACCCTAGCTTCAATGTGTGATGGTAGCCCTATGAGTTAGCTCAACCAATTGTCAAAATTGTTTCTGGACAATGGTTAGTTACATATAAACAAGCGTTCCATCCAAAAAAAATATATAAATATAAAGATTTAGATACCAGTGTGTACTAAACTTCCTTTAGATGCCTTTCAATATATTATGTTGTTAATGTGGAGTTACATCTTTTAGAACATACATAGTCCCTGAATATATATACCTCCGAACATATATTATACTTCAGCAAAAATTTCATATCCCCTAGCAAACAAACTTAATAGACATGCACCTCCATCGAAGAAAATGGAATTCAGATGTATTCCCAATCACAAACCCTTAAAAAATGAAGAAGAAGAATGAGATTTGATAGAATCATGCCTCTAAAAGCTCCATTGATAAATAATAAGTCTCCTTAGGATTAATCTCATCATAGTACTCCATTATCTCATTGCACCATTGAATCAGACTATCTCGTACACTCTCAGCAATCGCCATGTAAGCTTATGGTAGCTCAAATTTAAAAGGAAAGAAACAAGGTGCGGACTCTGCATTATATTTAATATTTCAAGCAATAGGTGAAGGATCGACTGTCGTAGGTTGAGAAACTATGGGAATTTATGCAAAGATAAACCAACTACATATTATTCTCGAATTTCAAGGTAAATATTCTTACAAGAACTACAAGTTGCCTTTAGTTTAGTTAAATGAATTTTGGACACATGCGTACGAATATCACAAACTTTTGACGTTAAATGTTTAAATATTTATTTCAACCAAATGACATTCGGAATTGAAAAATACAAAATTAGAATTTACATGATTTAAGCTTCCGCTGCATATTTAAGACTCTTACTACAGTTTAATGGGGTGGGCGGGGGATCACATAATGTAATCTGTAATTTCCAGAGTAAAGTAGTTGATTTTTTCACTAAACGTTAACCTGGAATTTGAGGGTAAACACTGAACATAAAAATGCATCGATTGCACTCTAGGATGCTTGGATTTTAAACATTTTTTTCCTGAAGATCTAACTTCTCTCTCTTGAAATTTTCAGATAAAAAATACAGATATTCACCTGCACAATAGATTATTTTTGAAAGTGGAAAAAATATAGCAAAATGATCATTTAAATTCAAATAGAAATTCTGGCCTTCGCCAATAGTATGTTTTGTTTTACTTTCACTGGCGACACTACAAATGGAAATGCGTGGAAATGGGAAACCAAAGCGGGGATATCTTCCTAGTAGTGGCTTCAACTTCATTCCAATAAAACTTGATCGATGAGAAAGGGATCTCTCGTTACACTCAGAAAGAATGGGAAACAAATGCACTTGACCACATGAGGCTGATATATCTTCTCTTCATTTAACGAGATTCAATCCATCAACCTCTGAGTTCGCTGCACAAACTCAAGATCGTTTTCTACCGGAGGAGTAGCATAAAATGATTAAGATGTACATCAGGTTCGGTGGGCCTATAGCAATCGTCATGGTAAATAAATATTTCACCGCGAACGATATGAGATGCAGACAAGGTTCGATGGCTTGCATGGATCGTCTCAGTAAATGAAGGTTTCACAATTTTTGTATCGTTTAAGTGTGAATAAATTTATTCATTTACCATGTAGGCACACACACGTATAATACATTATTTATTGTTAATATAAATACCATTAATGGTAAGATTTGGATGTCGATATCTACATTTTGTTTTAAATGAGTTAATCAAATTGATCGTATTACATGTATTATTAAGTTGTTTCTCATGCCTCGTTCGTTGTTACCCTGGTGGAGGTGTCAAATTTTGAAAATAATTCAGTTAATGGATGAAACAATAAACGAACATATGCCAAAAGTAGATGAAAGAAGTAGAGAATGCCTAGCATGACCAATTTAAAAAAAGGACATCTTTATTGTAATTAGTTAATTATATATATATATATATATATATAAGGCTTCTACGAACTTGGGGACTTAGCCCCTAGTTGAACTCTTTAACACTCCCTCTCAACTAGGGAGGAATTCCACCTGTTAACATTCATCGATTGTTATCCCATCATGTCCATCATGTGTTATCTTTGCATCTTGTCTCATCTCTACTGAAGATTGATATCATAGTTTAATAAGAAAGGATTGAAAGAGGGTGAGTCATAAGACCCTGCCACTCTTTCCAAAATGATAGAGGAAATTCCTCATGTCGAGGGATAGAATCCTCACCAGGCTTGATCCTTAGTGATCAAGTTGTTGAACATCATGTATCCTAGCCATAGGGAATATAGTAGTACTTGGCATATCCATCAGTGGTGATAATTAACTCTAACCACTTGTCCCAACTCATTGGAAAAATGATAGTTACTTCCAAAGAGTCCTAGACTACAAGGGTAGGATACATGATGTGGTTTCCATGAGGGAAGGTGAACCAATCACCCTACGCACACAAGCTGGGGTATGTACTCCATAGGGGAAGGTGAACCACTCACCCTATGCACACAAGTTGGGGTATGTACTCCATAGGGGAAGGTGAACCACTCACCCTCTGCTCATATAAATCTAAGAAGTACCCTAGGCCCCCAAAAGCTCCCAAAATTCAATTTCCAACTCAATCGGGACTGTCATGGGAGGGTCTTTCCATGACTCTAAGTTTACATTTGAAGGATAAGTACTTGGACTTTCCCAATGGCGTTGTGAGGATGTTAGAAATTTGTTTGTCTGTCCTTATGTGTTGGAGCCTTATTGCTCCCTGTTGTACCATATCTCAGATAAAATGATATCTAATATCAATATGATTGGATCGTTCATGGAACATGAGATTCTATGAAAGGTGAATCCCACTATGATTATCAAAATAAATGATGAAGGTATCCAAAATTTGCTGAAATATCCCATTGAAGAGCTTCCTCAACCAAATGGCTTCACAACAAGCCATACCAGTTGGAATATATTAGCATTAGCAGCACTTAATGCAACAAACTTTTTTTTTTGTCTCATCCATGAGATGGAAGCAAATCCCAAAGAGAAGCAACATCCATATGTGCTTTTTCTATCGACCACACTTCTAGCCTAGTTTGAATCAATATATCCATGTAATATTAGATCCCTGGTAATGTACCTCAGTTCATGGTTGATAGTACAATGAAGTTACCTTAGAAGATTCTTTGCAGCAACTCAATGTATATGATAAGGCTTAACCATAATTTGACTCAATTTATTAACAACAAAGCATATTTTTGGTCGTGTGTTCACCAAGAACATCAACACTCTCACAAGTTGTCCATATTTGGTAGGATTTGCCAAATCTGGACCAACAACACTTCGACATATCTTTTTGAAATTTAGTTTGATCGGTGTAGTCACAGACTTGCAGTCCACCATGACACATCTTTCTAACAACTTCAAAATATATTTTCCTTGAGAAATGAAAGTCTCACCTAGCTTTTGCCAGACCTCCAAGCATAGGAAGTGATGCATAAATCCTAGGTCCTTCATCTCAAATTTAGAAGTCAACTCCCCCTTACATTGATAAACGAGAGGGTTTGCACCAGTCAGAAATAGATCATCAACATATAAGACCAAAATAATTGGCATGTTCTTTTCCACCTTGAAGTATATGTTCAGAACAACATAGCTCCATGTAAACCCAACTTCATGAGATAGCTATCAATCCTCTCATACCAAGCCCTAGTAGCCTGCCTTAACCCATAGAGCGATTTCTTCAACCTACATACGTGAGTTCTTTTATCTTGCTCTTCAAACCCCTAAGGCTGTTCTAAGTAGACTTCTTCCTTAAGTGTGCCATGTAGGATTTCGGTCTTGGCATCCATTTTGTTGGGTGTGTGTTATATTGTTTCCATGACTATTCACATGAGCGAGGGCATTCACAGGGGGGTGATAACCCCCGATGTTCATTGCGTTGTGTGCATTAAGGGGGGTAACAAGGGAGGGGGGGTTTACTTGGGGGCGATAGCCCCCCTGCTTGGGGTTCGGGGCATTTCCCTAGGAAATATTGTTTTCCCTATATATATGCAGACTAGAGGATGGGATGTAGACAGAAAAATGGGATGTGGACCTAAGGATGGCAGACAGACGCAAAGATGGTGGGTGGATCTACCCATGGTCTTGTGCGTGGGTTTTGCACATGGTTTTGGGCATGATGTTTTTCTGCCTGGCATGGTATTTTGTAGATCTGGTGAATGGAACTACAGCTATGTTCTAACCCAAGGTTAATGGATTGGGGTTTATGAATGCTTTAGAATGTATGTATGTATGTATCTAGATATATATATATATATATATATATATATATATATATATATATATATATATATATATACATGTATTGTAACTTGAAAGGAAAATAATAAAAAATCAATATGGTAGTCCTGGTTTTGGGATCCACGGGAAAATATATGTGTATTTGTTTTATGCTATTTCCATTGTATATTTCTTTTTTTAAGAAGTCATTTGTAGGTAATTGTTGTACAGGGTTAAAACCTACATTTGGTATCAGATTCGTTTCGGCTTCAAGGGGACACCTCTGCTGCTGAGGGGTTTTTCTCACGTCTGTGCTAGACCTTGTTCAGTGGGAGATCTACGGGATCGATTCTTGTGGTGAAAGAATATGGAAAGTAGTGTAAAGATAGACATCAAGAAATTTAATGGTCAAAGTTTTGAGTTGTTGAAGCTCAAGATGGAGGATCTTTTGGTTGATAAATATCAGTGGATTGTGGCAAATTCAGGTACTAAACCAATGGAAACATTAGAATAAGAATGGAAAAAGTTGGATCAGAAGGAAAAGAGCACAATATGATTATGTATCTTAGATTTAGTATTGTTGAATGTATCAAGGGAAGTTAGGAAGAAGGATTTGTGGGTCAAGTTACGGATTTTATACCAATCTAAGTCTTTGGTGAACAAATTGTTCTGTAGAAAAAAGTTGTATAACCTAAGGATGAAGGATGGAGATGCAATGATAGAGAATCTAAATACCTTTAACACAATGGTAAGCCAATTTTTATTTGTTGATATAAAAATTTTAAATGAAGATAAGTGCATCAATTTGTTGTTTTCTCTAGTATATTCATGGGATATTCTGGTTGTTGCAATAGGTAGCTATAAAACTACCTTGAATTTTGATGAAATAGTCCCATCCTTGCTATCAGGGGAGATGAGATGGAAAAATATGGAGAGCCAAAATGGAGATGCCGTATTTGTACGTGGACAGTTCCAGAACAAAAATAAAAATAAGTCCTCAAGTGGGAGATCTAAATATAGAGGGAGATCTAAATATAGAGGGATATCTAAATATCCATTAAAACCTATAAAGGTATATTGGAAATGTGGAAAGGACAGACACTAAAAAAAGGATTGTAGATATAAAGCTCCTGAGAAAGGAAATGGATTTGATGATGCTCCATCTACAGAGGTGAAATACACATCAGATGAAGGTGGGGATGTGTACTTGGATTCTTCTTCAAGTACACATGTAGATCATGAGGCATGGTTGATTGACTTAGGTGCATCCTTTCACTTCACTCCCCATAGGGATTGGTTTTACGAGTATAAGAAATATGATGGTGGTGATGTGTTTTTAGGGGATGATAGGAAGGCTATAATCATTAGACACAGAAAATTCCAGCTAAAGTTGCAAGGTGAAAGGATTAGAACACTTCCTCGTCTTTTGTGTATTACTCCTTTAGCCAAAAATCTATTTTTTGTAAGCTAGATGGATGATGCAGGTGTAAAAACAATGTTCGATAAATATACCTACAAGATAGTTTAGGGAGAACTCATATTGATGCTAGGAGTTTGGATTGGAACTCTATACAAGCTTCAAGGTAGCACTTTTATTGATGGGTGCAATAGTTATGTTGTTCCTAAAAGTGGAGTAGAAAACCTAGTGGTCTATGGAGAAAAGACAATGTTGGGACATATTGAAGAGAAGGGCTTTCGAATACTACATGGTAATGGTATGTCTAATTTCTATTTGGATTTCGATTTCTATCAATATTTTGTATATGGGAAGCAAAATTGGGTGAGTTTCCCCTTTGGTGCTAAGAGGGTGAAAGCGATATTAGAGTTTGTGCATAATGATGTGTTTGGACCTGTGTCGATTCCATCACTGGGTAAGTCTGTGTACTATCTCTCCTTTATAGATGACTTCTCAAGGAATACATGGATATATTTCCTCAGGAAGAAATCTGAAGTATTTGTCAAGTTTAAATAATTTAAGGCTCTGGTGGAAAATTAGATAGAGAAGAATATCAAGGTGTTGAGGACAGATAATGGTGGAGAGTTCTGCAAGAAGGAATATGACAATTTTTGTAAGAAGTGTGGTATAGCATCACAAAATACTATTCCATACACACCTCGACAAAATGGAGTTGCAGAAAGAATGAACAGAACGTTGATGGAAAAGGAAAGAAGCTTGCTTAGTTATGCTGGGTTAGGCTAAGAATTTTGGGTAGTGGCAGTGGGGACTGCATGTTAAAATGGTTAACAAATCACCTTCATCAACATTGGAGGATAAGACTCCGCATGTGTAGAAATTGTCACTGTAGATTAAATTGATTATGCAATGTACTAAACCAAAATACTTAGTCTACTTCTACAATCAAACTTGCGGAAGCTTAATCGGTTTTGAGCAAGATCAACCAGAACACATATAACAGAGAAGAAGATTCAATCACACATGAAACATAGAAGAATACTTTGGGGAAAGCCTCAACTAAAAACCCCACTATCTATATTATCATACAAGTGGAAATATCACAGTATTACACAAAGCTTTAGCGCTCAAGCTATCCAGCTCTCAGTACAATCCCCCACTGCTACTCATAGATAGAACAGACAACACATATGCCTTCCTTCAGTCCGCCAAGCCTCCTATTTCCTTGCGTAGTTTCTCTTGGGTCCTCCAGCTTCCACCTATGTGATTCTCACCTCACACACTGCTCTGACCTCTATAGTAACTATGCAATCCTCAAGGAATGAATTCCTTTTGCATGAAAGAGATATTCACATGGGAATATTCTAGCAATTGATAGTACATTGTCCTTGCCTTTAATCTTAACTGGGTCTTTTTTTGAACTGACATGCATGAGTTATTTATGAGAGAATATTCAGTTATCTGGAGAATACTAATTGCATGCATGCATGCATTAACTGACTGAACTCACAATTAGTTCCAAAAACTGTTTGGATCTAATCTAACTGGACTTAACTCAGTTAATTGAGCTAACTAATTACAACTCAAAATACAACTCATCCTTATCTCCTTAATTAAGGGATAACTTCCGCAATCAAAGGGATAACTGTTGCATGTCTTCACAAAGACTTCATGTTTGATTTTCACCAACTAATTAACTCAAGATGAATTAATTAATTATTTTTCAAACAACTGGTGAGACTAAATTTGAATTTTAATTCATGGAAAAATTAAAAATGGAATATATCCTGAAATGATACCTATAGCAATGTTATTTTTATCATTTATACTTTTACCATTTCTTGTTGCTATTTTCAACACTCCCTCTCAACAAGAAAGGGATTATTTGTCACCTCGATCCTGTCTCTGTGGAACTCGAATTTACACTTTGACAATGCCTTAGTCAAAATGTCAGCATCTTTCTCCTTGGTTGAAATATACTGCAACAACATGAACCTCCTCACCACACAGTCTCTAAGATGATGATACTAAATGTCGATATGCTTGGACCTGTCATGAAATACTAGATTCCCAGAGAGTTTGATACAACTCTGATTATCACAATAGATCACAATTGAATCCATCCTCTGATCAAACAAACCAACTAGAATTTTCCACATCCAAATGGCCTCACATGCTACCTAACTTGTAGCCATGTATTCAACCTCTGCTGAGCTAAGTGCAACTGACCTTTGTTTTCTACTGTACCAACAAACTGCAGCTGAACCAAGGTTGAAAATTCCTCCTGATGTGCTCTTCCGATCTGATGGACTCCCTGCCTAATCTGCATCTGTAAAGCCCTGTAGCTTCACTCCCTCTAACCGTCTATACCATAATCCAAACTGAGATGTGCCTCTGAGGTATCTCAAAACATGCTTCACTGCCTCCCAAAACAACTTGGTAGGTTGAAACATAGCTTGACTCAGCTGGTTCACCGCAAATCACAAATCTAGTCATGTGTTCACTAAATACATTAATGAACCTACAAGCTACAGATATACAGTAGCCTCTACTACCTCACTTGAAGTAGCATCCTCCTTCCTCTAGTTACTTTTAGAGGAGTCTGCATGGACTTTGAATTATCCATGTGTGTTATAGACATTTTTGTGCCTTACAGCATTGAGCATGAAATGTCCATAATCTAAGGGATCCAAAGTCCCTAAACATGTTGTTCCTACCCTTAGAGGAACAAGGCTAACAAACCACAGCAATTCACAGAAGTTCTCCACCAAAAATTGCTCAAAAACAAGTCAATTCAGGATCATGTCAATGGCTCCACTGGCTATCTGCGCTGAATGTCAAAGCCAACACTGGCTACCTGCGCTAAATGTCAAAGCCAACACTGGCTACCTGCGCTGAGCGAGAGTGGACATGTGGCAAGCTCATTTCTCAAGGTGTCAAAACCCAGGAAGCTTCCAAAATGACACTTGCCTCAGGGAATTCGACTGGTGATGAGTAAGAGGTTCCAAATCTCCAAGTGGAAGCAAGAACCTCCAAGTGGAATCAAGAACTGACAGAGGGAGAGGACACTAGTCAGATCTCAAGCTGACTCATCCTCTCTCCAAACATCTATATATGGATCTCTCCTCCATGAGATCTAGAGGCTGGAATTTTGTTACTGCAAAGAATTGTTGTTGGTTTGAGATTGGAATCATTGGGTGCTTAATGCTTTGAAGGGAGGTGAAGATAGGAATTCCATTTTGCTGGGAAGGAGATGCTGGATTGGAGCCCTCTGGGTTGTATCTTTTCCTGAACCTTGTTATTCATCAATAAAGCTATCTTGGTTTCTCATATATACTGATGTATCTTTGATGTATGATTGTATTAGTATGTTTGGTTTATTTCTAATCCTGAACTAGTTATGATTATGAATCTATGTCTTTGTGTAGTGTTCTTCTCTTGTGATCTTGCAGAGACCTGTTGAAGCTGGGCGAGCGAGAAGACAAGTAGCTATGAACTCCCAAAGAGAAGAGAAACCGGATCGAGGGACAAACGGAAGACACCGGTTAGTCCATCCATCTCTCTTCATTCTTAATTCCTAAAGGAAGAATACTAGAATAGCTGTCTCTGTTTGTTGCTAAGGCACTGTCACACCTTAGGTGGATAGGATCGTCTTGCATATGCATTTTTCCCCACAACAATGTGGAATCTCCTGAGTATCTCATTGGCATACTTTCCTTGAGATACAAACACTTCACCATCCTTCTGCCACACTTTCATGCCTAGAAAGTAGTGCATGAGACCCATGTCTTTCATCTTGAACTCTCTTTCAAGGTCCTTGCAAGACATGATCAACTAATCATCACCTGTCAATATCAGATCATCAACATAAAGAACAATGATCAACTGCTTACCTTCCACCATGATGTGGTACAAGTTCTCATCTGCTTCACTCTTTGTGAAGCCCAACCCGGTGAAGTAGTTGTCGATCCTGGTGTACCAAGGACGAGGTGCCTGCTTTAGCCCGTACAAATCTCTCTTGATTTAGCACACATGCAACTCACAATCGAAGGTTTCGAATCCTTTTGGCTGCTCTATGTACACCTCTTCCTCAATCTTTCCATTGAGGAATACAATCTTCACATCCATCTGATGGATCTTCCAACCCATCTGTGCTGATAGTGCCAACATCGATCTGATAGATGAGTACCTTGCTACAGGAGCAAAAGTCTCATCATAGTCAATCCCCTTGACCTGTGAGAAACCATAGGCAACAAACATAGCCTTATGTTTCTCCACATTGCCATTAGCGGCATGCTTTACCTTGTAAAGCCAATGGGAACTCACAACTAACTTGTTCTCTGATCTTGGAACAACATCCAAAACACTGTTCCGAACTATGGAGTCATACTCCTCCACCATAGCATCAACCCAAACTGGTTTCTGCACTGCTTCCTCAAAGGAAGATGGTTTAGTCTCTACACATTCCCAAACAAGGGCCATGTAACCAGTGTACCACTCAGTTGACCTCCTCTGTCTGCGCTAAGAAGATGGCTCTCCCACATTCTCTCTTGCATCCATCAACAATCTATTAGCCTCCCTTGTACGTTTCTGCCCCTCTAGAAGACTCTGCATGAGTGGATGTCTCCACTCTTGGAACCTCTGCATGCGGCTTCTCCGCATCAGTCTGAGGCTCCTCCTCCTTAGGAACCAAAAGTTCCTCCTCTGCGTACAACATGAGCTCCCTCTCAAGGGAAAATCACATGGCCTTCAGCTCATCGAACTTAAGATCTCTGCAAACCACTTTCCTCTGACTAGTAGGCAAATACACTCGATAGTTGTGGGGAGTATCAGTGTACCCCACAAGTATCCCAAACTCTGTTGTCGGATCTAGCTTGTTATGGGCATCCTTAGTCACATGGAAATAAACCAATGAGCTAAATATCCTGAAGTGATCCACATTTGGTCTCTTCCCAGAGGAATCTTCCTCTAGTGTCTTCATCCCAAGTATGCGATGCGGGTTTCTATTCTGCAAGTAAACTTCTGTGTTGCATGCCTTAGCCCACAAATGAAGTGGTAGGCCTTGGTCATGCAGCATCGCCCAACCTTCTCCCACAATCATTATGTTCTTCCTCTTGGCCACCCCATTCTGCTATGGGTTATGAGGTGCCATCAACTCCTGTTTAATTCCTTATGTAGCATAGAAGTCTTTAAACTCTTAAGAGATATACTCTCCACCATTGTCGCTTTGCAAGGCCCTGATCTTCTTTCCTCATCCTTTCTCAACCAAGGCTTTGAACTCACAAAACCTTGATAAGGTTTGATCCTTATTCTACATGAAATAGATCCAGCATTTACGAGAAAAATCATCAATGAAAATCACATAGTACCTTTGTTTAGTAGTGGAGGCTGTCGAGAATGGTCCACACAGATCTGTATGAACTCGCTCCAATATTGATTCAGCTCGATTGTCTCGATCATGAAAGGAAGATTTTTCATACTTACCCAAGCTACAACCTTTGCATGTGTCCACTTGCTAAAGTTTACCTTTGGGAAGTCTGGTAGAAATCTTCTGCATTATCTTCAAGGCCCCATGATGCAAGTGGCCCAACCTTCTACGCCATAACTCGCCAATATCTTGGCTTCGCACCAATTTTGATTTGGAGCTCAATGTAGCATAGTCATCTACCTCCAGCTTGTAGAGATTCTTCACTGGAATCCTAATCCTCTTGGTCTGACCCATGGCTATGTGTCTCAGGAACGCCTTTCCTTTACTGAAGACTACATCATAGCCTTTGTCTTCCAACATCGTGACCGATACCAAGTTTTTCTTTAGTCCAGGCACATACTTTACATCAGTCAGGGTGAGAGGAGCTCCATGCTCCCTCTAAAACACAACCATACCTTCACCTGAAACACGGTACATTCCATCATCACCCATCTCTATGCACATCTAGAGGTCTTTCTCCTCCAAGGTACTGAATAAACTCTTATCGCTGGTCATGTGGAATGAGGCTCCACTATCCAGGTACCAAACACAACCCACCATCGATGAAACCATGCATGCGATGAGGGTAAAATCTAATTCGAACTGAGAGGCCAGTGCCTCACCTTCTGATCCCTTCGAGGATCCCTTCTTGGATTTCTTCAATGGACAATTAGTTACATAATGGCCCACCTCATGACAATTAAAGCATCTCACTTTAGATTTGTCAATATTCTTCCCACCATCGGAAGAACTCGATTTGGAATGGGAATCCTTCCCTTACCCTTTCCGAGCCTTACTTGCTAAGGCTAGATTTTCTTCATCATCATGCTTAGATGAAGAACCATCTCTGGTGCTTCTCCTAATCTCCTCCTGCATCAGATCTGACCACAGTCGTTGCCAATTTGGGAGTTTCTCTCTTCCATTCACTGAGTCCTGGTAGCTATGCCAACTCTTAGGAAGACCGAGGAGAGCAAGACTCACCATGTCATCATCGGATGTTGTGATTCCTACACTTCCAAGCTCATCTCTACAAGTGGTGAGCTTGTTCAGATATGTAGAGATCGTGTTGCCCTTTTCACACTTGATTTTCTGAAGCTTGTCCTTCAGTGCTAGCTTCCTCTGGTCGATGTTGTTCTGATATAGATCCTTCAATGTCTTCCACATTGAAAACAGAGTCTCCTTCCCATGGATACTCGAGACAATATGGTCTCGAACTCCCTCCAGAAGAATCCTCCTCGCTCTCACCACACATTTCTTCCATTCCGCCAATTCTTGGGCATTAGCTATTGCTGGCTTGGGAACTTCTTGATCAATTAAGTCCTTCAAACCATTGTCCTCTAATACCACTTCCATGCAATCCTTCCATGCTATGTAATTCAAGCTGCCATCTAGAGCCTACTCGAGTATCAAGCAATTGAACGCCTTTGGTGAACTTTGAGATGTGATAAGAAAACGATTTTGTACCTACAATCAAGAACTTCAAAAATTCAAACTTCTCCATTCTTTGTATACTATTCTCCACTTTGATCGCCTTTGCTCTGATACAATGTAGAAATTCTCATTGTAGATTAAAGTGATTATGCAATGTACTAAAGCAAAATACTTAATCTACTTCTAAAATCAAACTTGCGAAAGCTTAATCGATTTTGAGCAAGATCAACCAGAACACATATAACAGAGAAGAAAATTCAATCACACATGAAACATAGAAGAATACTCTGGGGAAAGCCTCAGCTAAAAACCCCGCTATCTGTATTATCATACAAGTGGTGATATCTCAGGATTACATAAAGCTTTAGCTCTCAATCTATCCAACTCTCAGTATAATCCCTCACTGCTGCTTGTAGACAGAATAGACAACACATATTCCTTCATTCAGTCCTCCAAGCCTCCTATTTCCTTGCGTAGTTTCTCCTGGGTCGTCCAACTACCACCTGTTTGATTCTCACCTCACACACTACTCTGACCTATATAGTAACTGCGCAATCCTCACGGAATGAATTCCTTCTATATGCAAGAGATATTCACATGGGAATATTCTAGAAACTTTTAATACACTATCCCTGCCTTTAATATCAACTAGGTCTTTGTCTGAATTGACATGCATGAGTTATTTATGAGAGAATATTCAATTATCTATCTAAGAACACTAGTTGCATGAATGCATGCATTAACTGATTGAACTCACAATTAGTTCCACAAACTGTTTGGAACTAATCTAACTAGACTTAACTCAGTTAACTGAGCTAACTAATTACAACTCAAAATACAACTCACCCTTATATCCTTCATTAAGGGATAACTTCCTCAATCAAAGGGATAATTGTTGCATGTCTTCACAAAGTCTTCATGTTTGATTTTCACCAACTAATTAACTCAAGATGAATTAATTAATTATTTTTCAAACAACCGGTGAGAGTAACTTCGAAATTTAATTCTCAATTTTAATTTGAGGACAAATTAAAATTGGAATATATCCTGAAATATAGCAATGCTATTTTTAGCATTTCTTGTTGCTATTTCCAATAACATGAGCCATGGACTGGTAAGAAACCATCTCTTTTACATCTGAGGGTATTTGGCTATGATGCATATGTACATGTTATAGAGGATAAAGAACCAAGTTGGATAGTAAATTTCAAAGGGCATCATTATTGGGTATAAGGATGGTTTAAAAGGTTATAAGATTTGGAACCCAGAAACCAAGAAGGTTGTTTACAACCGAGATGTGGTGTTTATAGAGGTGAAATATTTTAATAAACATGAATTCCTACCAAAGGAACCTGAGAAGATAGAGTTTGAGGTAAAGGAGGAAGAATTAGAATCTACAACAAAACAAGAATGAGAAGATGAAGAGCCACAAAATATAGCTTTGAGAAGATCAATTTGAGAGAGAAGGAAACCAGAAAGGTATAGTCCATATTCTTTCTATTCAATTTTTTATTTATCTATTACTGATGATGATCCCATAACTACCAGGGAGGAAGTAGATTCAAAGGGTGGAAAACTCTGGAAAGAGGCCATGGTTGATGAAATGGCATCTTTAGACAAAAATGAGGCTTGGGATCTGGTGAAGTTGTCAGCTGGAAGGAAACCCATTGGAAGAAAATGGGTGTTTAAGAAGAATATGAATGTAGAAGGAAAGGTGGAGAAATACAAAGCTCGATTTGTAGAAAAATGTTATTCCCAGGTGCTAGGAATTGATTTTGGTGATATTTTTTCTCCTGTTGCTAAGTTGGATCAGTGAGCTCCCTGCACCATAAACTCATTGAGAGAAACCCTATCACTCCTAGGATCTATGTGTTAGTGTCGGTATCTTCATCCCTCAATCAATGATCAAATTTCTCTTTTTGCATGCATATTAGGTGTCCCATCCAATCAGCTGCATTCCACTAGGTCATGGATCAACTGATGGTAGTGGTTCATTGTCAATTTCACTCATGGCATTTACTCACTGGCCTGTTTTCACATGTTTAGGTCATTTACTGTCATTTTGTTTCATTTCAATTACCAAAATCAGTTTTAGGGTTTTTAGTCTCACTAGGTCTAGGGTTTGCCACCATGGTCATCCAAAACTCAATAAAAGGTCAGCAGGCACATGAGGAGGTTTTATAAGTTCATAAGATCATAAATTCCCTGATGATATGCTCAATAAATGGTTTTTACCTCAAAACTCTATTTTGAGGTGAAAACAGAGTTTTTTTATTTCTATGTATAAACTTTATGTAATTAAAAATGTTTTCTATATGTAATAAGTTCCATCTGCTGCCCTTGGTCACCTTGCCAACTCTAGCCACTGCAAAAAGAAACAAAAGCATCAATGCATTAGTTCATCAAGTGATCAAGAAAAGTCAATTCAAATGAAAAACAAACTTTTAAAGAAAAAGTGACTATGACATTATAAAGGTGGGTTTGAAATAAGGAAAAATCAAAAGACATCCATGTATAAAGTGAAAGGAGTGCTATTCATCTATTTCATTGTGCAAGATACCCTTGGAGAGAAAAAATCGCGATTTGGAGGCAAATTGAACAAAGGAATTTGAAAACCCTATTTTCCAAGCAAATTTGCATGGCGATGCGCATTAGAGGCAATGCGCTGTGCATCAGACTGGCACTGCGCATCAGTGGGTTTCAGCCAGTGTAAATTTTCAAGGGCGCTGCACATCAGACTGGCGCCGCGCATCAGTGGGTTTCAGCCAGTGTAAATTTACAAGGGCGCTGCGCATTGGGCCCAGTGCGCTGCGCATCAGTCTAGAAGTTGCAAAAACATTTCAAATCACTCAATAACCCTAAAAAATGTTGCATTTCTCTTCTACAAGTAAGTCCTCATTTGAGTTGAATTTGATCTCCTACATGTTTTCTTCATAAGTTTTGCATTTTGCAAACCAAACCCTAGCTTGTCTTCATTAATTTCCATTTCACTGTAAAATTTTCACTCCATAACCAAAACCAACATCATTTTCCCCTTTTCTATCTTACATTGCCCTAAATCAATCCATTAATCCCATTTTCCATATCCCACTCCCCTAAGACAACTCATTCCCTTCATCAAACCCTAAATCCCTCACAAAACCCTAGTTTCCCAAAACCTATCCCTTCATTCCCCAACTCAATTTCCCATTAGTAAAATCTCTTCATACTCATCTCCCTTGTCCTCCCTCATTACCATTTTCCACCATATTATCATCACATCACTTTCCTAAGACAAGCACTAAGCACCATGACAAGAAATAATGAATCAAATTATGAAGAAGAAACACTAAGTGATAGCTCAAGAGAAAGAAATGTACAGCCTAGGAGACCTCATAAGGGTGGAAAAATTATTAGAGAGGAACCTATTAGCATGACTGAACTCCTTGCTTGCCCCCTTGCTACCACTTGTTTCAGATATCAGTCTTTCTTTGAATTTTGTGAGATGGTTGAGAGGGTTAAATACCATCATGAGTTAGCAAGGTAGTTTGTCATAAACATGGAAAATAATGTGGTGCACCTTGCTGGGATCAATTTTACTCTTTCACTAGCTATTATTGCAGAAGCCACTAGAATGCCAGATGTAGGGGAAAAGTGGAACAAAAGGTAGAATATCAGCAAGAAACATTATGAACCATATATTAAGGCCAAATATCATGGTAAACTGAGCAGGGTGTTTCCTTTCAGGTTCTTGGAGGACTGGTATGTTCCACTTATGAAACTGATCATCAAATACTTCACATGTGAGGGTAGGTTCTCCAAACTCTATGCCTACCATATCAGATTACTTATGCACTTCACCAGGGTCAGAATGATGAGTATTCCATATTACATATGCAAAAACATAGAGAATATGACTGTGATTGCAAAATGAAAACCATACCCACAACAGCTCAACAGTATTTATCACTTTGTTGTCATTAAAATTATTGTTGTGCATCAGCTCACTCAGTTGGGAGTGTCATGGGAAACTTTCATTGCCCATGAAAGCTTCAAGGGGCCTCAAATTTTTGCAGATCCTCAAGAGGAAGGTGAACCTTCTGGGAAACAAAAAGAGCCTGAAAGAAAAACTGAAGAGGCTCACATTCTTGTGTTTATAACTTATGAGAAAGGCACTAGGAGGTTTTTTTCATCTACCAAACGAGTATTATCTCCATTAGGGGTGGAAGGGGTCTCGTTCTCTTCACCGGATCACAGGCAAATGATATCTTCACCTGGGGTGAAAGGGGCTTTTCCTTCTTCTTCAGTTGAATAGGTACAGGACAAAGAAAAAGGAAAGCAACAAATGCATGATGAAGGGCTTTCTGAAGGGTAGGATAGGGATTTTGTTTTGGTTGAGGAAGATGACACTAATTTGGGCTCTCAAAGCTCAAGACTCAAGGATATGATCATCAAAGAGAAAGAGGCTGAAATCCAAGCCTTATCACTTGACCTTGAGAGGGCTAAATGGATTATTAACTTCCTTGAGCAAGAGAACAAGAAACTGGAGGAAAAACAAGCAATTATGGAGTTGCAAACAATTAGAGAAAACAGGCAAGTGGCAAAAAGAAGGAAAATCAAGATGAAATCCCTAGAGCAAGAAATTGAGGCTGATCGAAAATCATGGTTGGAAAGAGTGAATATCCACCTTGAGAAGTGGCTTGATAAGGCTAACAAGGAGAAGAAAATGTTGTGCCACATGGCTTATCATTACTTAGCTCGGAATAAAATTTGCAAGACAAGGATAAATGGCCTAAAAGCTAAGTTAAGGAGATCTTTGAGAGCCAAAAAGGAACAAGACAAACCTAGAATTTTGGTTGAAGCTTCATTGTCTTAGCAAAGAAATTAGTAAGCTTTCCTCTTGACAACTTTGAAGAAATTTTGAGAAATTTTTTTTCGTTTCATAATTTTTAAATGCAAAACATAGGAATTTTCAGTTGATGCATAGCACCACTGGCACTGCCCATTGACTTGGCTATGAGTTTTGCAAAATGGCCTTCATTTTTGGATTCCTCATGGAGAAATAATGAAACCCAGAAAGTTTCATAAGTTGTGGAGGAGATCTGGGTCACCTAAAGGGCAAAAAACACCTAAAAAATGCCCTCTCTACCACTTTTTGGACCCACAAGAACAAGTCTTGGGAGAAATGATTTTTGAAGGGGAAAATAGACTCCAAATCCAAAAATTATAGTTATCCTAGAAAGTAGACAGGTAGAACTTTCCAACAAGCCATCTTGGACCTAATTTGGTGAAGTGGAAGGCCTTCAAACTCAGCCTTGAAGTGGCACTACGCATCAGGCTCAGGGTGCTGTGCATCAGGCAAAATTTTGCCAATTTTGCCTAAAAACTCAGAATTTCGCCTAGTTTGCTGTCAGTTTGACTTTTTCTTCTCTCTTTGGTAAATTCATGATGTAATATGATGTAAATTGATGTACTATGATGTAAATATGATGAAAAATGACTTGAGGAGGTAGATACATCAGTTAGAGTTGGTTTGAGGATGAATGAATAAGTTTCCATAGTTTTAGAGGCAAGCTGTTCCACTGCCTATTTTTTAGTTCCTAGTTTAAATCTTGTTGAAACAGCTCCTTGACTCATGGATTCAACCCCTGATGGCTAGCATAGGTGGTTTGATGCCTATATCTTGTACTTTCTTAGTCATTTGTCAAGGTTGGACTCTTGTGGATGCATTGAGCTACTTTGTAAATCACTTCTGTAGTTTGGCAAGGAAATGAACCAGGATTTTACAGCATTTTGTGGGATTCTTGTGGTAATGTGAATTAGAATTGTTTTCTCCTCTGTTATTCAGTTTATCTTATGTGTATATGTGCCACCATCTATCTTTCTCTGCATAACTAAATGAATCAAGATTAAAGGGTGGAATCCATTGATGTTCAGTGCTCTACCTTGGGGTTTATTTAGTTTTAAATGCTTTCTACTGTTTGAAGAGGACCCATGAAAATTGCATGCCCTCTCCAACTCCACACCTCTTTAGACTCACCATAACATTCGTTTCAAAGTGCTAAAACACTTGCCTACCTCGCCCCACATAAACCTTTGCAAATCTGAGTTGATTTTCCGGATCCAAAGCTACCTTCCTCATCTGATCCAGCAACCAACCATTTAAAATCAATCAAATTCCTTTGAGCATATACCTAGCCTAAAATTAGTATTCAAATTAGTCATATCAAGCCTTACTTGCCCTATTTTCTATGAGATTTACAAGGAGAGAGCCGTCTCCCAACCTGGTAGGGCTAGCTACTAGGTTAAGCGTGGTTTGATGTTACCCTAGATCTGCCTTTCCCAGCCTGAGGTAGATTTAGGCTACACTATGGACTCCCTAAAATTCACAAGGAAGGAGCTCCCTTAAGGCCCATTGTCAACACCATTGGAGGTCCTACCTATCTTCTTGCAAAGTTCCTTGCGTTAAGGCTTAAGCCCTTAGTTGGTCGTATAGAGTCCTTCGTAAAAGACTCTACTTCCTTTATTGGTGAGCTTAAGGACATTAAGCTTGACTCTGGGTAAATTGTTGTTAGTTTTGATTTAGTTTCCCTGTACACTTGCGTCCCTATAAATGAGTCCATGGAGGTAATCAACCGCCTAATAGATCCTAACATCGCTTAGTTAGTTGAGATCTGCCTCACTTCCACCTTTTTCAGTTTTGAGGGAGAGTTCTTTGAGCAAACCTATGGGGTTGCCATGGGCTCACCCCTATCCCCTGCCGTTGCTAATCTTTTTATGGAAGATTTTGAATCCAAGGCTCTAAATTCAGCCCGCCTCCTGCCCAAGCTTTGGAAAAGGTATGTAGATGACACCAATGTCATCTGGTCTCACAGACAAGAGGAGTTAGATCTCTTCTTTGATCATCTCAACAATCAATCCTTGGCCATTAGTTCACTAAGGAACAAGAAGTCGATGGTTGCGTCCCTTTCTTTGATATTCTTATTTCTAAGAATAGTGATGGTTCCCTCTCCCACCAAATGTTTCGAAAGAAAACACATACGGAGCAGTATCTTCATGCTAGTTCCCACCATTTCCCAACTCGATGGGTGTTCTCAATACCCTTGCTACTCGTGCCCTAAGGATCTCAGATAAAAAGAGCTTTAAGAAGGAAAAATCCCAATCTCCTTGATGTCTTTGTTGAGAATGGTTATAGTAGATACATGGGTCAGAAAGCTTTCCTCAAAGATACCAAGAATTCTCTAACTAAAAGAGAACCAAAGGAGCGGTTCCAAGTGTCCATATTCCATTTGTTCAGGGGACCATTGATAAGATTGCAAGGATTCTTAAGTTACATAATGTCCCCGTGACCTTTAGGCCCCTTAACACCATTCATAAGTCCCTTAGATCAATGAAGGATCCTATTGACCCTAAGGATATGAAAGGGGTATTTACTTTCCCTTGTTCTTGTGGGACCCCCTATATTGGTGAGACCAGTTGCTCCATTAATCAAAGGATTAGTGAGCACATAGCTGACCTTAAACATAGGAGAACCAAGTCTTCCGCTTTAGCAGAACATGTGGAAAAAACCAAACATCATGTTTGTATTGAGGAGGCTAGTGTTATTGCTAGACTTTCGCAGCTCCACCATCGAAAATTTAGGGAAGCCCTTGATATTGAAAAGAGGCCGAACAATCTCAATAGAGAGGATGGCTGGAAGATCAGTAGTTGCTGGGTCCCAACACTCTCTTCCTAGTTTCTTTCTTCCCTTCCCCCCCTCCCTCATTTTTTTTGGCTTGTTCTTGTTATCTCGTTTCCTTTTTTTTTTTTTATGCTAATAATTTTAACTGATAGAAAATATAATTACTTGCATCGTTATATAATAATAAGTTAATTTAACAATTAGATATATGATTATTTATAACTGAATATTTAAAATATTTTTATTCTTTCCAACCCTTGACTTATTCTAATATTATTATTTTTAAACAATTAATACCTTTTATAACTAACTATTATCTTAATAAAAATAATTTATTTTACTATATATATATATATATATATATATATATATATATATATAAATAAAATTTTATAAAGTAGTTAAAACCTTTAAGTATATTCATATAAACAATTAATTAAATCTGGATAATTTATTAAATAGTTAAAAATCCTCTAGGTTAATTTAACAATTAGATAAACAATTAATCATTCTTTCTAACACTTGACTTATTCTAATATTTATATTATATATTTATTAAATAGTTAATACCTTTTATAACTAACTATTAACTTAATAACCATTTAAAATTACTTTATATATATATATATATATATATATATATATATATATATATATATATATATAGATATAAGGTGAAGTCATATGTCCCTCTGACTTTTAGTTTAATATAACTAACTTCCAATTTAATAAATTAGATTAACTTATTTTATGTCCTTGGTCCTAACTGATCCCCAGTGAAATATAGTCGTTGGTCAATATAGCCGTTGCCCGGTCAAGAATTATCATTGTTGGAGGTTCTGCTCTGACTATTTAACATGCTAAGATTGATCTGATTCTTCAACTTGTCCTAACGATGAACTACACTGTTTGGTTCGAAACGCGTCAACAAATGAAATATCATGTGATTTACGCTGAAAAATCTCTTGTAAAGTTAGCTTCTATTAGATTACTTTTATCTGTTGCTACTGCTTTTGATTTTGAGGTAGAAAAGATGGATGTGAAGAAAACATTTCTTCACGAGGATCTGGAAGAAGAGATTTACACGAAGCAACCTGAAGGACTTGCAGTGAAGGGTAATAAAGAACTAGTATGCAGGTTGAAAAATTATTTGTATGGGTTAAAACAATCACCAAGGATCTGGTATAAACAATTTGATACATATATATATGGGGGCTTGGTTTCGCCAGAAGAAAAGCGAACCCCTATGTTTATTTTAAATTAATTGGTGACCGTGTTATTTTTTTGGTCTTGTATGTGGATGATATGTTGTTGATGGGAAATGATAAAGAAATTATCTAAGATCTGAAGACCAAATTCTCCTCCAAATTCGACATGAAGGATCTTGGTGTTGCAAACTATATTTTGGGCATGGAAATTAAACAAGGTTAGGAAAAGAGGAATCTCTGGTTAAACCAGAGGAACTATGTCAGGACAATATTGTAGAGGTTTAATATTCAAGATAGTAAATCAATGAAGGTTCCTATTCCTGTAGGTGTGAAGTTATCTGTTGAACAATGTCCCAAGGCACAATAAGAGGAAGAGGACATGTCCCATCTTCCATATGAAATTGCAGTCGGTAGCCTAATGTATGTAATGGTCTATACTAGACCAAAAATTGCACATGTAGTGGGAGTATCGAGCATGTTTATATCAAAATTAGCGAAGGAGATTTGGACAACGGTGAAGTGAGTTTTCGGGTATTTTTGTGGCACTAGTGATTATGATCTATGCTAATAAGGAAGAGCATGATTGGATAGATTTTTGGACATTCGTGGCTTTGTTGATACTGACTGACCTCGAGATCTGGATCAGAGAAGATCTAAAAGTGGGTATGTGTTTAACCTATTTGGAGGAGCAATTAGTTGGATGACCAAGACATAATATGTAGTGGCACTTTCAACTATAGAGGTGTAATATATGGCAACCAATCATGCAAGAAAGAAAGTAGTTTGGTTACAAAGATTGTATTCAAGTATGGGGCTAGTACAACGAGTTATAAGGATAAACTATGACAACCAAAGTGCACATTTATTGGCAAAGAACCCTGGTTATCATTCAAAGACAAAGAATATTGATGTTCAGTATCACTTTGTGAGGGATATGGTTGAAGACAAAAAGGTGTTGCTTGTAAAGGTGGACATTTTGAAGAATGTTGCAAATGCATTGACGAAGTCTGTGAGCACTAAGAAGTTTTCTTGGTATAGAGAAACAATGGGCGTTGTAGGGATGGAACAATGACTAAGCTCTCATGTGATCCCCTGTGTGGAAAAGAAAACAACAAGTGGGAGAATGTTGGGTGTGTGCTATATTACTTCCATGACTATACACACACGCGAGGGGGAGAAAGCTACCCCTGTTCAGTGCATCGGGTGTAGTGCCTCAGGATTTGTTTTTCCCTATATATATGTAGACAGAAGGATGGAATGCAGACCCAAGGATGGGAGGCAGACTCAAATATGGTGATTAGACATACACATTGTTTTGTGCATGGATTTTGCACTTGGTTTTGGGCATGATAGTTTTCTGCCCATGGTATTTTGTAGATATGGTCAATGGAGCTACAATTATGTTCTAATCTAGGGTTAATGGTTTGAATCTTATGAATGCTTCACAATGTATATATATGTACTATAACATTGAAAAGAAAATTACGAAAAATTAATATTGTAGTCCCGGTTTTGGGATCTAGGCGAAAATCTTTGTGTATTTGTTTTATGTTCTCACCATTGTATATTTTCTATTTTAATAATTCGTTTGTAGGTAATTGTTGTACATGGTTAAAACCTACACATTTGATGCAAGCTCCATCCTTGATTCACAACAAGAGTAACTATGGATCGTATAGTGGTGTATCAGGAATCTGGAGAAAAAATTTCATCATAGACGATTCCTTCCTTTTGTGAGAAGTCATGAGCCATGAAGCTTGCCTTGTATTTCTCATCACTTACATCAATTCTGTGTTTAATCTTGTAGATCCATTTCTAAGTGACTACCAACTTGTACTTGGGTTTAGGCACCACTTCTCAGACATTTTTCTTCATGATTGAATCATATTCCTCAACCATAGCATATTTCCATACTTGGTGCTTCACAACTTCTTTAAAATTGTAAGGTTCTGTTTGAATTATAGTACTCATGGTAGCTAAGTATCCTTGATACTTGGTCTTCCTTGATCCTTTCTTTCCTTCCTTTCCTTTTTCTTGCTTTTCCTTTCTTTATCCAAATCTAGAGTTCTCCAAGAAAGCTTTAAGTGACTAAGAGTGAGAGAGAGAGAAAATAAAGAGAGATATCCAAACTTGAACTGACAAAAGGTTAACACTGACCAAGCTTGCCGATTGATACTTAGAAGCCTTTTCATTAATGAGGCCTGTATTTTCTTCATTTTTCATTATTTTCCTTCAATTTCCTCCTCGCATGCAACTCGTGACTGTTGTGGGGAAAAATGCCTATGCAGGACGATCCTATCCACCTAAGGTGTGACAGTGCCTTAGCAACAAACAGATACAGCTATTCTGGTTCTTTCCTTTATGAAATGTGAAAGAGGGGAGATCGATAGACTTACCGTTGTCTTCCGTTTGTCCCTCGATCTAGATCCTCTTCTCTTTGGGTGTTCACAGCTACTTGCCTCCTCGCTTGCTTTTCAGAACAGCTACTTGATTCCCACGAGATCACAAGAGAACAGCTACTTATGACAAGAGAACAACTACTTGCGACAAGAGAAGAACACAACACAAAGGCAGATATTCATATTCATAAATGATTCAAGATTAGAAGTAAATCAAATATACTAATGCAATCATACAACTACACCAGTATATAGGAGCAAACCAAGATAGCTTTATTGATTGATAACAAGGTTCAGGAAGAGATACAACCCAGAGGGCTCCAATCCAGCATCTCCTTCCCAGCAGAATGGAATTCCTTCTTCAGCTCCCTTCAAAGCATTAAGCACCCAATGATCCAGTCTCAAACCAACAACAATTCTTTGCAATAACAAAATTCCAGCCTCTAGATCTCATGGAGGAGAGATCTATATATAGTTATTTTGGAGAGAGGATGAGTCAGCTTGAGATCTGACTAGTGTCCTCTCCCTCTCTCAGTTCTTGAGTCCACTTGGAGGTTCTTGCTTCCACTTGGAGATTTGGAACCTCTTACTCATCACCAGTCGAATTCCCTGATGCAAGTGTCATTTTGGAAGCTTCCTGGGCATTGACACATTGAGGAATGAGCCTGCCACTTGTCCAAACTCGCTTAGCGCAGGTAGCCTTTGTTGCAGTTGACATTCAACACAGGCAGACAATGGGGCAGTTGACATTCAGCGCAGATGCTCAGTGGAGCAGTTGACATGATCCAGAATTGACTTGTTTTTGAGTAGTTTTAGGTGGAGAACTTCTGTGAATTGCTGTGGTTAGTTAGCCTTGTTCCTCTAGGGGTAGGAACAACATGTTTAGGGACTTTGGATCCCTTGATTATGAACATTTCATGCTCAATGCTGTAAGGCACAAAAATTTCTATAACAGTTGCCCCCTAAAGTATGAGGCCATTTATCGGGTGAAATGCTTTATCCAGGAGGGTCCGAAGTTCATCCATTTGCTAGGAGGAGACCTGTAATAAGATACAATACAATACATTATGATTCATACTGCTTTCATGATCTAGCTGAGGCGGGCATTCCCATGCTTAGCTTTATAAATTCATTTTTGTACATAGCACAGACAATCGTCTGATGGTAGTTTGGTGAAATTATCATCCTTTGAGTAGGATGATCATCTACTGCAATGATGTACATGTCAAATGTCTTTATTTTTCCTGAATATATATCGCAGCCCGGATGGATGAAACTAGATTCGGGGTCTTCAAACTCGTTCGATCTTCACTCTAAGTACAAGTCGATCCATGTGAGAATTGCGCTGAAGTCGAACATGGAAAGACATCGCTTGATTACCGGTCAATGAGGTAAACCGTTAACAAGCGCGAGAGGAATCACCGATAATGATAATGACCCTCAAGGTACTGCAGTACAATTCACGTGGTGTGAATAAAGGACTTGGTGGCGAACACCACGCAAAATATTCTGGTCGAAGGTCATTGATATATACCTGTCGCCAGAAGTGAGAAACTTGCCATTGAGGCATGCAAGCTTCAAAGTACTGAAGGGGTTGTTCCTAGATCAACTTCTTGGATAATGAGTTGATGTCGACAAGAAGCGACCCGTCAAAGGAGGGCCTTGATGAATCCCACATCAATGACACGGAATGGAGCTAATGATTTTAATGGAGGTGAAAACGATTTGTGACATATGATTCAGGGTGGCGGTCATGAATGGATGAAGGATAATGTATGGCAGTGGATGGGACCCGGTTGACTCTTTCTGAACGACTTCTCTTGAACATATGGCGATACTGATGCGATGGATTGGTATCATTACCCCAAATGTGGATGGTATGGCGAGACCATGGTGATGTGACCAGTGAATGAAACAACCCAACCCGATTGTGGTACGGAGGAAAAGTGTCATGTTCAAGAGCGACCTGCTACCATCAATGTTTTCTTGATTTTCTCCCAATTTTTCCCCAGTCATTGCTGACCAGTACCTCTTTATTTTTGTCAAGCTTGAGGAGGATAACATATGCTTTTTCTATAACCTGCCGTTCGGGCAAGCCCATCGCTATGTTTTAACGAGCCTAGCGATAGTGAAACTCGTTCTCGTCTAAAGACAAGTTTGTCACTATTTAGTGGTTTAACGAGTCTAACGACAAGGATAACTCAGTCCTTTTCATTTTTAGAGAGTCTGAAAAGGTACATAAAGTTAACTCCAAAATTCCTTTTTCGTCATCTAATCCCTTAAGTCCGAAAAAGTATAAAACAATACAGAAGGGATGAATTTTCGATAGTTTTAACGAACCGAACACACAAGCGCTCGATCTTTTTGTGCAATAATCCCTCAGGTCCAAAAAGATTAAAATCTAGAGGAGGGATAGCACTTCCGGTCGCTTTAATGAGCTGGAAGGCCAAAACTCGGCAATCTTTTCATATTTTACGAGTTAGTTGAAAAGATCTTAAAGAAGACTCGACTTTTGAGGAACGAGTGATAAACAGGGTTAGCAGCTGATTCGAGGTACAGGTTGGAATTTTCCAATCACGGCAGTGTCACAAGGATGGCTAGGTGAAATCACTCTTCGCAGCTGTTCCTCAAAATGGGTAAACAATCATATGGAGGTGAACGATCGGCCAAATGAAAAGTGGAGGTGACGGTGCAAACACGACCAAGGATTTTATGGCAGATAAGGTTACATATACAATGGTTATTTACCGGAATAGGTTCATTTTTTAACGAGCTTGAATGCGCCAAAACACTGCTCAAACTTATGTTTATTTTTTAACGAGCATGAACTATGCTAAAACTGCTCGTTATATACCACTCATATGATAAGAGTGTCTCATTGAAGATGCTATTTTTTAGGGAGCTTAGATCTTACGCAAGCTTTGCTCCGGATCCTTTCATTATGCAAGTTCGGAAACGACTAATCCTACGAGTTTAAAGGGTTAGAGGTCCTAAAAATTTAAAAAATAAATAGCCGCCCCTTGCTTGCACTCCAAAAGGTTTGCATGCCCCTAGGTACAAAGTACAATTTCAAGGTTACCTCTCAATTTGCAGATAAAACATTTGTTCTACCAGGAAAGGCCTACCTCTTTCTGGTTACCCAAAGATTGTTTCATTTGCACAGCAAACAAGACACTTCTTCAGCGATGTCTACCGAAATAGACAACAGTGAGAGACTCCGTCTGTCAACTCACATAACTTTGACAAAAGAATCTTATTCCAGAATAACCCTCTTCCAGCATGTGCGGGGTACAGACTAGTCATATTCTCCCGCGGAAACCTACTCTATACCCGAAGTCTTCCTGCCGAAGCAGACCAGGACGCATGCACCCTGGGTTCCAGTCATATCCTCTCGGATTACTCGCGCTCATCAGGAGGACGGACCGTGGGTTGAGACAGTTCTTGCGTGAATAGACCATTTAGGGATGGTATATGACTATTTGTGATGCGTGATCCGGGGAATGAAAGTTGGTCCACAAGCTTGACCATTCTTCCTTCGTGCGGAAAACACATTACTCTAAAGAGTGATGAGACGATGGCTCCCATGCAATATATATAGTCTCGTCCAAGGAGTAGGTTATAATCCAAGGGTCCTTGAATGACCGTCACGTTCATTTGAACGGTCTTCCCTTTCAATGTTATGGGCACATTGGGGAGGATCCCTAAAGGGCGACTGGTTCCCTTATCAAAGCCTGATAGATTTCTCATTTCAGGCAAAAGCGCAGGCGAACCAAGCGCTTTCCAAGCAATAGAGGAAAGGATACTCACAGATGCCCCTTCATCAATAACTGTACCAGCCATTACCATTCTGTATATTTGGACGATAATTCTGAATGGTATGCTAGCTGGCAAGCGGGGTCTGCCTAGTTGGTTCCAGTCAAAGGACACAACCAAGTTGCTTGGTGGTGCGACAGAGTATACGACTGGATATCACTCTGATGAACTTCCTTCCTGAGATAAAGGAATGGTGGCATTGCCCCCTTGATCATCAGAGTTAGTGCTGATGAAGAGAATTTGGACGGTGTCGTCTTTATTCTCCTCTATGATGGTGTCATTCGAAGATAGAGCCTCTGAAGGCAAAACCGGGTCAACTGCCGTTTCAACCTTTTTACTTTCGTCAGGTATGGATCCAGATGGTTCATCTTCAATGACAGGTGCTTCGGCTAACCACCTGGGCGGGTCAACCGGATTCTCAACTAGTGAGGGACTTGGCAGGAGTCTTTGATATCCAGGAGGAAGATGCGGTCGTAAAATCAGGCGATCTTCCAGAACTCTTTTTGCCTCGTCTAATAAGGGACAACAGTGGATGGCGTGATCGCCTTCACACAGTCTGCAGGGAAATTTAGCTTTCCCGCTTTGTCCTGGGGCTTCACTCCCACTAGTTGACGGTGAGCAATCGACATGGCTATCAGAGGTCGATGCTACCGGATTGTGCAAACGGGGGGACCAGTTTCTTAGTATCCGAGGGATACAGGGACAATCTCTATGGAAGTGGTCTCCCTTGCATATGACGCATGGCGATTTAGGCCTTATGAGTGTAGTGTGTGGATTTTTGTCAGATGACACTTGTTTGCCCCTAGTCGCCTTAGGCTCCTTCTTCTTCTTCTCTTTCTTCTTCTTCTCCTTCTTCTCCTTAGGAACCCGATTTTTTGATTTACCAGTTCCGTCAAGCGAAGAGGAAGGAGGAGAGGCAGATGAAGTAGAAGGCTGGGAGGAAACTCGTCTGATCTAACTGTTGACTCGACTGTTCAAGAATGGTGGTATTCTGAACGACATTGGTTGAAAAGAGCCAGACTGGTAGGCCAATTGTCAGTCCTGGAAGCGACAATGTGGCCATGTGGAGCGCACCAACATCTCCCCAAGAGGAGAAGTGAATAGGATTTCCAACAAGGGGAATTCCTTGGTTGGTGTGCTCCATCTTTTCAACCTAAAGATCAACGCGGGAATAAAGGGTGATTGTTCCGTTTAAAATAAATTGTTAACGACGCTTTAGACACAACTTGCTTTTTCACTTTTAAAGAGTCGAGAAAAAGCTAAAGATGACTCTAGTCTCCTTCGATGTTTTAACGAGCCCGAAGTGACAAATTCTCGGATGGACTTTTTCTGTTATAGAGTCTGAAAAAGGCCAAAAGAAACTACTTTGGAGATCTAGGCAGAGGGTGTGCCAAACTTTTCGCAAAACCGCAGAATACTTTTTACGGTACGGGCGGTCAATCTTCATGAATGTTGTGTTCACAGCATTGCGATCAGTAGGGCGGCCGACACGGCTTCCTAAGGATAAAGGATATATGCCTATAGGGGTCTCCCAATATATACGCGACGGTATGTGGGAGCACAATCCGTACTAGCGCTATCGTCCCTCGGGAGGAATCACCCACCTTCCCCGAGATCGACAGTCACTAGGCTTAACGACGCCAGAACACGTCTCTAGCCTAGACCTCTATGTTGTGCATTATGTTGCAAAGCGTTGTTAGGTTCATTCAGTTTATTTTAAGTTGATCTTTTTAGAAGTTTGCCTTTCAGGATCACCACGAGATGTATGGTACAATTCCTAAATGAAGTCTAAGATGATAAGCAAGCTTTATTATCTTTTCAACTTTGAAAATCCTAGCTACTAAGGGAAAAGAAATACACTATCTTTTCTCAAAGAGCAATCAGCACACTCTAATGCACTCTTTCCTAAATCAATCATGCAAACTTATCAAAATGCAAATGCACAATGCAGGTGTTTGTTTTCCGCTTTCTTAGTATAGATGCCTACAAAGAAAGCTTTTTGTACAACTTTGAATTTGCTTTTAAATGACAGATACAAAAAAGTTTACTTTTTCAAAGATCAGCAAGGGTAGAAGAGATTACAATCACTTTGCGATTTTCGAAATGAATACTTGTTTCGACACTTAAAAGAGACAAACTCAAACCAATAAGCAAAAGCAAATGATAATCAACTGCAAACAAGCAATGAACTCTCCCCTAAGATCACAGTCAATCAGATCTGAATCAAGGGCTACAAGATGATTATCTCACTCATGCAAAGGAAAACTGTAAATGACGTAAAAACACATAAAAACACTCACAGTCTTTTTGTACAAAAGGAGGCGAAATTCAAGCAAAGAAAAGGGGTTATCAGACTGGTACCTATGCTGGTTAAAGGCTGCAAAAACAGAGATCAAAACAGGGCAACAGATAGCAGAGAACCCCAGCTGCACAAGGTTAAACTGGTTCAGCGCAAGTCCAACACTGTGGAGTTGACATTCAGCGCAGGTAGCCTTCACGGGACCTGCGTTGAAATGCAGACTGCCTTCACAGCAGTTGCGCTGAAGGAGAAACTCTCGTTTCTCTTGGGTTCCGGGTCATAAAATGCTCAAAAATCAACTGTTTCAGGCCAAATCAGAAAAACAAGCAAGGTATAATTAGAGGGATGCTTTGAGAGGGTACTAAAGACTATCACAAAGGATCATCAAGTCATTTGTGAGTCCATTGTTCAGATCATAGACAAAAAACCCAGTGAAGGATCAAGGCAGCAACAGTCTACTTTGCAGAAGCAGTTCGATTGTTGCTGTTGAGTCTATGAAGTAAACAATGATGTAAACACAAATAAAATGACTAAAACAGATTTCCCCAGTGGAGTCGCCAATTTGTTGTGGGGAAAAATGCCTATGCAGGACGATCCTATCCAACTAAGGTGTGACAGTGCCTTAGCAACAAACAGATACAGCTATTATGGTTCTTTCCTTTATGAAATGTGAAAGAGGGGAGATCGATAGACTTACCGTTGTCTTCCATTTGTCCCTCTATCTAGATCCTCTTCTCTTTGGGTGTTCACAGCTACTTGCCTCCTCGCTTGCTTTTCAGAACAGCTACTTGATTCCCACGAGATCACAAGAGAACAGCTACCTGTGACAAGAGAACAGCTACTTGCGACAAGAGAAGAACACAACACAAAGGCAGATATTCATATTCATAAATGATTCAGGATTAGAAGTAAATCAAATATACTAATGCAATCATACAAATACACTAGTATATAGGAGCAAACCAAGATAGCTTTATTGATTGATAACAAGGTTCAGGAAGAGATACAACCCAGAGGGCTCCAATCCAGCATCTCCTTCCGAGCAGAATGGAATTCCTTCTTCAGCTCCCTTCAAAGCATTAAGCACCCAATGATCCAGTCTCAAACCAACAGTAATTCTTTGCAATAACAAAATTCCAGCCTCTAGATCTCATGGAGGAGAGATCTATATATAGTTATTTTGGAGAGAGGATGAGTCAGCTTGAGATCTGACTAGTGTCCTCTCCCTCTCTCAGTTCTTGAGTCCACTTGGAGGTTCTTGCTTCCACTTGGAGATTTGGAACCTCTTACTCATCACCAGTCGAATTCCCTGATGCAAGTGTCATTTTGGAAGCTTCCTGGGCATTGACACATTGAGGAATGAGCCTGCCACTTGTCCAAACTCGCTCAGCGCAGGTAGCCTTTGTTGCATTTGACATTCAACGCAGGTAGACAGTGGGGCAGTTGACATTCAGCGCAGATGCTCAGTGGAGCAGTTGACATGATCCAGAATTGACTTGCTTTTGAGCAGTTTTAGGTGGAGAACTTCTGTGAATTGCTGTGGTTAGTTAGCCTTGTTCCTCTAGGGGTAGGAACAACATGTTTAGGGACTTTGGATCCCTTGATTATGGACATTTCATGCTCAATGCTGTAAGGCACAAAAATGTCTATAATAGTGACCTTTCACCTTACTTTTCTTAATTTCCTTTATTTTCACAAATAAATGTGCCAAAAATCCCTCTTGCCTTTTAATGCCTTTACCAAATTTCCTTAGCCAAAACACACATCCAGTGATGACCACTAAGATATATTTACCCAACATTCAGCTTGGAATACGTGTCCATTTCCCATGGTGTTATTTTTCCTTCATTAACTTTTATTACATGAACTTTTCACCACGGCTGTTAAAAATACCATGCATGCCAAATCTAGAAAGGAAATCACACATGCAAATCAATAGTTGCAAATAATCCTACTATAACTTCTTGATCCTACTTTTCCTTGTTGTTCTTTCCTTCCTCTTTCCTTCTTTGCCTTTCTTGATCTAATGCCAAAGTGCTCCAAGAAAACTCTAAGTGTCCAAGAGTGAGAGAGAGAGACAAAATAATGAGAGAGCTCCAAAACTGAACTAACTGTTGGAAATACTAAGGGGGGGGGGGTGAATCAGTATTTATTTTTCCCACTATTGTTTTACCAGTTAAAACACATATATTCAGAACACAAGATGAACAACAAGAATAAATGATTTTATTAATATAAACTGTGCGGTAAAATAGATACAATATATAGATGGTTACAATTAGTTGCCAAGCTCCAACTTGGACTTTGGTGAGGCTCCAACCTCCATAGCACCAACTCTATTTTGCCAAGACACCAATCTTGGACTTAGGAGCACAAACTCCCAAGGACTTCAATCCTTCCTACTTCTGAGGCATCAACCCCAAGGACTCCAATCCTACTCACTATTGAGGCACCAACCCCAAGGACTCCAATCCTTCTCACTTCTGAGGCACCAGCCCCAAGGGTTCTACTCCAATCTTGTCAAGGAACTTTTGATAATAATCTTTTGCTCTCGGAACTCTTCTTTGCTGAGTTCTATATATTTACAGCTTCTCTGTAGTCTCCAATCTACAACATCAATGACAGCCAGTATTATTATGAAGTAGTCTTCCCAATTCTTCATACTGCCCACACAGAGTGTCCAGTACCCTTCATGAATTTTGATAATGTCTTCACACAGCTTTAGTCAGTGTACTGTTAGTTGCACTAAGCTCTGCATAAAGAACAACTTTCTGTTCAAGATTGTGTTCTCTGCTGGCTACTTCTCCCCTTTGACTGTTTGCTGTCATGTTGGCCCTTCAACCCTCTTTTTGTTCTGCTAGATCCTCTCGCTCCCTCCATCTCCTCCAACTTATTTTCCACAAAAATGTTCAACAGCGTTCAACAACATTCACCACTCCAATGGTCACCACAGTCTTGTGTTTTTACTATTTTATGCATTCCTCATTCTTTTGTCAATTTGTTTCCTCTTACACCGCCTCTTAGACTTCCTCAACACTCGCTGTCATTTCCTTTGTGCTCGGTTGCTTCTTCAGCTTCCCATATTTCGGTTTCTTCTGTTTATTTGTGCTCACAGGACACGTTGAATCAATGGCAAGAACTGAGTCATACAAAGAGGACACATATTCATAAAACTGTAACATCACTACTGTTTTCTCATGATAGCAAGCATACAAAGGGATGGCATTATTTAACGGACTTGCCACATCCTGATCGTAATCGCCATCGACATTATTTTAGCCTCCTGAACTTATTGGGACCATTCCTTAATGTATTTCTTCCTCTAAACTCCGCGTAAGCCAAAAAATTCATTTACACAGGAAACACAGGCAAAATGGCTAAAGGGAAAACTTCAATATTAATTCACCCACAACTATACTGTATTAGGTCCGTAGCTTAAATCAAAATCGGCAATTCGTGAGGTCCTTTATATATCAGCACCCATGACTCCGTTGATGGCTGACGGTCGATCCTCCACTGCTCCGATGGACTGGATGCAATATGGTATTAAACCATAATTTATATGCCCGTCGGGTCCACATGCTTTATCACAATTGGCAATCGTGGCTTCTGGGGTCCTTTACACATCGAGACCATGACATCACCAATGGCCGATGGCTGATTCTCCTGCAGACGCGATATTATATTAAGCTATATTGCAATGGTGTAGTCGGGTTCGCATGCATATCACTATCGCAGTTTTAACGTGACAAGGCTTAAACACTGCGATACATAACTCCTGATATGACGGACATGATATATCATAAGGGGGCGATATAATAGGACCATCGGGTCCGCAATTGTATATCGCAATTGGAGGTTTCGGGGGTGACAGCCCTTTGAGACTAGCGACATAGCGGATGAGATATTACATTAAGGCGGTTTATAATGGAGCTGCGGGTCCATGTTATTATATCGCATCTATATATATATATATATATATATATATATATATCTCTCTCTCTCTCTATATATATATATATATATATATATATATATATAAACTCCTACACTCTTTGTACTCCTCTGTTATACTCTTGGCATATGTGATACTCCCGATAGTTCTTCCTTTGGCATTGTTGCTCCGATAGCTGTTAATGCATATATATATATATATATATATATATATATATATATATATATATATATATATATATATATATATATATATGGGTTTTGCCTCCGATAGCTCCCGATTGTGTAATCTGCTTCCTCTGATGGCTCTATTTTGGCATATATATATGTTATATATATATGGCTCCTCCGTTTTCTCCTCTTCTTTGGCATATATATGGCATATATATTATATATGTGTGTGGCTCCTCTTGTAGCTCCTCTTGCTCCAATGTGGCTCCTCTAGCTTGGCAGTGTCTTTCAAAGACCTCCTTGCATATATGAATGCCTCTCTTGCTCTAATATGCTGTGATATGCTTTGATCTGCCTCCTTAGGTAACTCCTCTTTGCTTATGGCTTGGCTATCCTGATGGCCTTGCTCCTGTCTCTTCATGAATCTGCTCTGCATCCCCTTGGCTTCATGTCATCCTCTAGTATCCAAAATATTGCCATATTGACATCAATGACAACCTAGATCAACAATCTCCCCCTTTGTTATTGATGGCAATATTCTTCTTCTCCCCCCCTTTGACATCAACGGAAAAGGAGTGCTCTGGGACTCCCCCTATCAAACTACTTCTGTTCTTCATGAATGGTAGATCTTCACGGGTCTATGACTCCCCCTGTCATAGTGCTCTTCTTCTTTTTACTCAAGATAGAGGAATTGATATTTTATCATCAATTTGCACATTATTCCCTCTTCATGTCTCAGAACTACTTTATCATGGCTTCAACAATGCTTAAGGATGCTCTACTTTAATGCTTTCATTTAGATTGCAAATGGCCATACACCAAGTGTCTAAGTCCAGGATTTCATGCTTCAATCCATATTGATGTCTCCATAGGCAGAATTGAGAGACCTTCATAGTCCGAATCAAGAGAAAATGCCCTTGAGATTGTCTTTCTTTCTATCTTTCTTCAGATTTGAGTTCCTTTGTGTCTCTGTGCTTCTTCTTAAGTTACTGCCATCTAGTATTCAATCATCATTGCATTTGGACAAAAATGTGAGGGGTTGTGCCTTACTGTTTCTATATTTATTAAGTGATCTATATCAGCTTAAGTTATGATTGACTGCACAACATTCTCCTTCCTATGAGCCATCTTTTCCTTGTGTTCTTGTACATATCTCTGTAGATTCAAATATCCAATTTATGACTCTCTTTTAAATACAATTGCTGATCTACATCTTTTTGCAATGCTTTAGTTTGTTATATGTTGCCAGCTGCTCTTACTTCAGACTCCATTCCAGATGTATCTGTTTGTTTGAAGACTACCTCTATCAGTGTCCAGAATTTATCTGTTCTCACATTTAATTCCTGAGTTAATACATAAACTTGTATGATAACATCACCATGGTTGTTTGCCCTATTTCTTTAACAACAGTCCAAAGAATGTTTATAGGATCATATGCTTCAATGGAGTGCTCCTGAGACATGATCTTCATCAAAGAATGACTATTAATATAGTTCAGCAAGGATTTCATAAGGACCCATTCACTAATAGCTTCAATGATAATGATCAAGAATTATAGTCTCCCCCTAACTGTATGCATCGTCTCCTTTTGGCAGAGTCTTATAAAATTATTAGATTCTCAAAATTTAGGCCAATGACATATGCTATTGGCTGGAGAGCTCAAGGGACTCTCGGATTGTATTTCTTTCCTTCTCCATACTTGTGTAACTTTCTTATTTTGCATAATTCTAGCTTGTGTAAGAGCCCAAGTTAAGTTACAGTCTCGTGCCATATGACCAATGTTATGACACTTGAAGCATTCTACATTGTTCATAAATAATAATTCATCTTTTCTTTCTGCAAAATTGTTTCTTGGAGATTGTTGGGGACTATAATATCTATTTCTATGAGATGATTTGGGACCATAACATCTATCTTTATGATATGATTTACAGTCTTTTTCCATGTGACCAAAGTTTGTACAAGAATAACAATAACCAAAAAATGAACTTTGGTACCTGGGAGATGGAGGTTTCCTTGATGAACTTCTGAAGCCTATCTGCCTTGAGATCCTTTGATGATAACCATTGCCTCTTGCATCTTTGACATCATCTACATTTCTTCTTGGAGCTGGGTTTCTTCTTGGAGCAGGATTTCTTCTATTGTAGCCTTGATTTTTCTCCTTGCCTTTGCTGGAGCTGGGAGCATCACCATTTCTTTCTGACTTCTTCACATCTCTTTTGTTTAAAGCATTTTCATTCTTGTTTGAGGATTCACCTACATATCCAAGACCTGATTTATCAGATGGACATCTGTGATAGCTGAGCATGTCATCCAAGGCTTGAGAGCTCTTCAAGATTTTGTTCATCCCTTCAACCTTTGTTTTGAGGAAGACAACCTCTTCTTCCAATATTTCACACTCATTATTCTTCTGGGCAAGTTGTTTCTCAGTTTCTTCCTTGCTACGAGTAGCTTCATCTGCTTCTATTTTAAGGGAGATGATATCTGACTTCATTTTGAAGATTTCTTCATTCTTTGCTTGACTGCTCTCCATTCTCTTCTCAGCTCCTTGTGCCTGTTTCCTGGCTTCTTGTAATTGAGACTTAAGGGAGGAGACCTCTACCTTGTACTGACCAATCTCTTCTTCAAGTTTGTTCAAGATCTTGTGCCTTTGTTCAAGTTGACTTGACAAGGTATCTTCCTACTTCTTTGCTTTATTCAGTTGATTTGTCATGGATATGACTTCTTCATAATGTTTTCTTTTACTTTGATCAAATTCCTTCTTAAGATTGGCAAGCTCTTCATCCATTTCTTGTACTTGAAGCTTGATGAGGTCAACTTTCTTTCTTGTTTGATCTTGGTCACCAACTGGAGCTATCTTCTTAAGTGCCTCATTTTCCTTTTTCAAATTGTTAATCTCTTCCATGGCAGTCATAAGTTGAGCGAGGAGTTCTTCTACAAAGTCTTTTTCATTCTCTTCATCTTCTAGGTCTACTTTAGCCTTGATGTCATCATTCTCATTTTCAGCTTCTATGATGGGTTCAGGATCTCTTTCTTGATTGATGGTCATGGTCAGTTCTCGTTTTGAGTGAAGGTCATGAAGTTTGTCCCATATATCCTTTGCTGATGAATATTTTCCTAGATTGTTCTTTACAGAATCAGGTAGCCCATTCAAGATTGCCTTTATTTCTTTTTCATTGTACTCCTTGGATTCTCTATCCATCCTGCTATAATTAATCACTGATTTCCAAATTTCAATGCCTTAAGTCTGTAAGAAATTCCTCATTCTTGCGTCCCATATATTAGAGTTCCCATTGAGCCTTGGAGCCTCATCAAATTGATTATCTTCTATTTTAGTAGTAGAGGGAGACACATGCTTAGGAGGATTGGAGACTTTCTTCCTTGACCTCGCCATTTGTGTTCTAAATTTCGACCTTCAAGCTGTTAAGATCTGAATGAAGGTACCTGCTCTGATACCAATTTTTGGAAATATTGAGAGGGGGGTGAATCGGTATTTCTTTTTCCCACTATTGTTTTACCAGTTAAAACATATATATTCAAAACACAAGATGAACAACAAGAATAGATGCTTTTATTAATATAAACTGTGCGGTAAAATAGATATAATATATAGATGGTTACAATCAGTTGCCAAGCTCCAACTTGCAGTTTGGTGAGGCTCCAACCTCTAGAGCACCAACTCTATTTCACCAAGACACAAATCTTGGACTTAGGAGCACAAACTCCCAAGGACTTCAATCCTTCCTACTTCTGAGGCATCAACCCCAAGGAATCCAATCCTACTAAATTCTGAGGCACCAGCCCAAAGGACTCCAATCCTTCTCACTTCTAAGGCACCAGCCCCAAGGGTTCTAATCTAATCTTGTCAAGGCACTTTTGATAATAATATTTTGCTCTCTGAATGCTTCTCTGCTGAGTTCTGTCTATTTACAGCTTATCTGTAGTCTCCAAGCTACAACATCAATGACAACAAGTATTCTTATGAAGTAGTATTCCCAATTCTTGATACTACCCACACAGAGTTTCCAGTACCCTTCATGACTTCTGATAATGTCTTCACATAACTTTAGTCAGTCTACTATTAGCTGCACTAAGCTCTACATAAAGAACAACTTTCTGTTCAAGCTTATGTTCTCTGCTGGCTACTTCTCCCCTTCGACTGTCTGTTGTCCTGTTGTCCCTTCATCCCTCTTTCCGTTCTGCTGTATCCTCTCACTCCCGCTATCTCCTCCAGCTTATTTTCCACAAATATGTTCAACAACGTTCAACAGAATTCACCACTCCAACGGTAACCGCAGTCCTGTGTTTTTACTGTTTTATGCATTCCTCATTCTTCTGTCCATTCGTTTCCTCTTACACCGCCTCTTAAACTTCCTCAACGCTCGCTGTCATTTCCTCTGTGCTCGCTTGCTTCTTCAGCTTCCAATCTTTCGGTTTCCTCTGTCTATTCGTGCTCACAGGACACGTTGAATCAATGGCAAGAACTGAGTCATACACATAGGACACATATTCAGAAAACTGTAACAATGCTCCTGTTTTTTCGTGATAGCAAGCATACACAGGGATGGCATTATTTAATGGATCTGCCACGTCCTGATTGCAACTGCCATTGACATTATTTCAGCCTCCTGAACTTATCGGGGCCGTTCCTTAATGTATTTCTGCCTCTAAACGCTGTGTAAGCTAAAAAATTCATTTACACAGGAAACACAGGCAAAATGGCTAAAGGGCGGACTTCAATATTAATTCACTCGAAACTATACTGTATCAGGTCCACAACTTAAATCACAATCGGCAATTTGTGAGGTCCTTTATATATCAACACCCATGACTCCGCCGATGGCCGACGGCCGATCCTCCACTGCTCCGATGGACTGGATGTGATATAGTATTAAACCATAATTTATATGCCCATCGGGTCCACATGCTTTATCACAATCAACAATCGCAGATTCTAGGGGTCCTTTACACATCAGACCATGGCATCGCTGATGGCCAATGGCTGATTCTCCTATGGACGTGATATTATATTAAGCTATATTGCAATGGCGTAGTTGGGTCCACATGCATATCGCTATCGAAGTTTTAACGTGACAAGGCTTAAACACTGTGATACATAACTCCTGATATAACGGATGCGATATATCATAAGGGGGCGATATAATAGGACCATCGGGTCCGCAACTGTATATCGCAATTGGAGGTTTCGGGGGTGACAGCCCTTTGAGACTAGCGACATAACGGATGCGATATTACATTAAGGCGGTTTATAATGGAGCCGCGAGTCCATGTTATTATATCGCATCTATATATATATATATATATATATATATACTCCTCCGCTCTTTGTACTCCTCCGTTATACTCTTGGCATATGGGATACTCTCGATAGTTCTTCCTTTGGCATTGTTGCTCTGATAGCTGTTAATGCATATATATATCTATATATGTCTATCTCCCTCTCTCTCTCTCTCTCTCTCTCTCTCTATATATATATATATATATATACATATATACATATACATATATGGGTTTTGCCTCCGATAGCTCCCGATTGTGTAATCTGCTTCCTCTCATGGCTCTGTTTTGGCATATATATATGTTATATATATATGGCTCCTTCGTTTGCTCCTCTTCTTTGGCATATATATTATATATATGTGTGGCTCCTCTTGTAGCTCCTCTTGCTCCAATGTGGCTCCTCTAGCTTGGCAGTGTCTTTCAAAGACCTCCTTGCATATATGAATGCCTCTCTTGCTCTAATATGCTGTGATATGCTTTGATCTGCCTCCTTAGGTAACTCCTCTTTGCTTATGGCTTGGCTATCCTGATGGCCTTGCTCATGTCTCTTCATGAATCTGCTCTGCATCCCCTTGGCTTCATGTCATCCTCTAGTATCCAGAATATTGCCATATTGACATCAATGACAACCTAGATCAACACTGACAAAAAGTACCAACTGATCCTCGAAAGTCTTTTTATTCATGAGGCCTCTATTTTCTTCATTTTCCTTCATTTTCCTCCTCACATGAAACTTGTGACATTTCACCTTCCTTTTCTCCTAATTTCCATTATTTTCATAACTAAATGTGCCAAAAATGTTTTTTCCTTCCAAAGCCTGCCCCAATGCTTTTGCCAATTTCTTTATCCATAATAAACCAATGAACACCCACACTATGATATATTTCCCAACATTAAACTTGGAATAATTTTCCCATCAACTGTGGTTATTATTTTTCCTTTAATAACTTTCATTACATGGAATTTTCACCAAGGCTGTTTGTTATGAAACGAGCTCAAGAAAAAGATATAAAAGATAGATCAACGCCTTAGAATTCAGCCTCTTTGAGGGGGCAACCTCCTTTACATTACAAAAATGAACAATTCTTGGATGATTCAAATGACAAAACCTCCTTTCTATATATAGGAGTCTAAGGAGTCACAATATAATCCAGCCGACCTAACAATAATAATATAAAGCCACAAAAATAACAATAGAGGGATTCTATGGGGCACAGTACTAACAATATGGGGGCAATAGGGGCACAACAATATTAATAAGGGGTATAACTACAATAGTAATGGGGTAATCACTAGTATTATAGGGACCCAACATGCCCCTCTCCTTCAAAAAAGTGTTGTCCTCAACGCTTGAGTAGTTCTGGATACTTCTGCATAAAATTCTCATCCTCCCATGTGGAATCTTCAGCGGATAAGTTCTTCCACTTGATAAGATACTTTGAAATTGATCGATTTTGTAGCTGTCGAGTTCTTGTTTCTGTGTCTGCTTCTGGTTCCAATATAATTTTTCCTTCCTCGTCAAGTTCTGGAAATATTGTTTGAACTGGGAGCTTGTCGCCTATAACCTTCTTTAAACATGAAACATGGAAAACTAGGTGCAATCGAGAAACTGCAGGAAGCTCCAATTTGTATGCCAAAGTACCAATATTTTGCAACACCTTGTATGGACCATAATACTTTGGTGATAATTTATTATCCTTGTTAGCTTGCTTGAGGGACATTTGCTTATATGGTTGTATCTGTAGGAATACCCAATCACCTACATCAAAACTTATTTCACTGCGATGTTGATCTGCCTGTTGTTTCATTCTATTCTGTGCCAACACGAGGTTATCCTTTAAGAGTTGGAGGACTTGTTGTTGATGTTCGATGTGATGTTCCACTGCATGAACCTTAGAATTTTCTCTTAAATATGATGTGATGGATGATGGTTGATACCCATAAAGTGCCATAAATGGGGTCATTTTTGTTGTTGTATGGAAGGAAGTGTTATACCACCATTCAGCCAGAGGCAACCATTTGACCCATTTTGTCTGTTTATCAAATACAAAGCAACGAAGATATCCTTCCAAACATTTGTTTACTATCTCAGTTTGCCCATCAGATTGAGGATGATAAGATGAGCTATGAGCTAACTGAGTACCAAGACAAGAAAATAATTATGTCCAAAAATTCCCAGTGAAAATGGGATCTCTGTCACTTATAATAATCTTTGGGTTTCCATGTAGCTTTTGAATTGTTTCCATAAATGCAGTAGAAATTGTACTGGCTTTAAATGGATGTGATAATGCACAAAAGTGTGCATACTTGGTAAGTTTGTCAACTACCACCATGATGACACTCTTTCCCTCAGACTTGGGTAAACCTGTGATAAAATCCATTGAAACCTCCTCCCAACGTTGGCTTGGAATGGATAAAGGTTGTAATAGACCCGGTGTCTTAATTTTTTCAACTTTATTTTGTTGGCAAACCAAACATTCCGCCACAAACTTTTGAATATCTGATTTAAGGCCATCCCAAAAAAATTCCTTCTTAACCCTGTGGTAAGTTTCTAAAAATCCTGAGTGCCCTCCTAAGGGAGAAGTGTACAATTCCATAAGAATCTTTTGTTTTAGCTGGGAATTCTTACAGAGGTATAAGCGATCTTTGTACCATAACGAATCATTTTTCCAGCTAAATGTATCAGACGTACTGGACTCTTGTTGTAACTTTCGAATAAGTGCCCACACTTCTTCCTCATTCTTCCATTCCTCCCTTGCTTCGTTTATCCAATCTGGTTGGATAATAGAAATGGCGCACAACAATGCTTCCACATCCTCATCCTTTCTTGAGAGTGCATCTGCCACCACATTTTTCTTCCCTTTTTTGTAGATGATTTCAAAGTCATAACCCAACATCTTTGTGACCCACTTTTGTTGCTCTTCATAGGATAATCTTTGTTCTAAAAAGTATTTAAGGCTATCATGATCCATTTTTACCTTGAAGTGTCTTCCCATTAGGTAGGGTCGCCATTTCTTAAGTGCATGGAGTATTGACAACATTTCCTTCTCATAAATAGCTTTGCTTAAAAACTTTCCCTTGATTGGATGCCTTTCAAAAGCAATGGGTCTTTCATCTTGCATTAGAACAACACCAATTCCATTTCCTGAAGCATCACATTCCACAATAAAGGTTTTTGTGAAGTCTGGTGTAGCTAAGACCGATGCTTGGCACATTGCCTCTTTAAGATGTTCAAAGGCCTTTGTTGCTTCCGGAGTCCATGAAAATGCATCTTTCTTCAATAATGTTGTTAGAGGTGCTGCTATTCTCCCATAATTCTTAACAAACTTGCGATAATACCCTGTCAACCCGAGAAATCCTCGCAGATGCTTTATGGATGTGGGGATTTTCCATTCCTTAATGGCTTTAATTTTGCTAGGTTCTACCTTAACTCTTTCATGAGATACAATATGACCTAGATATTCCACCTCCTAGACTCCAAAGAAACATTTGGATCTTTTTGCATATAATTGTTTCTCCTCCAATATTTGTAGCACCCTGTCAACATGTTCAACATGATCCTTCCAAGACTTGCTGTAGATTAGTATATCATCAAAAAATACTAACACAAATTTTCTAAGGAATGGTTTGAAAATTGAATTCATCAAACCTTGAAATGTTGAAGGTGCATTGGTAAGGCCAAAAGGCATGACCAAAAATTCATAATGACCCTCATGAGTTCTAAATGCTATTTTCGGAATGTCTTCAGTCTTCATTCTAATTTGATGATATCCTGAACGAAGATCCAACTTGGTGAAGTAAATTGATCCATGCAATTCATCCAGTAATTCATCAATGACAGGAATGGGGAACTTATCTTTAATAGTGAGCTTGTTGAGCTCCCTATAATCTGGACACATGCGCCATGATCCATCCTTCTTGTGCACCAATACTACTGGAGCAGAGAAAGAACTTTGACTCGGTTGAATTATACCAGCCTCTAGCATTTCTGTAACCATACGTTCAATTTCACTCTTTTGGACATAGGGATATCTGTACGGCCTGATGTTTGGAGGAACACTTCCTGGAATCAGAGGAATAGCATGATCATGATCATGCATAGGTGGGAGACCTTTGGGAGTCTCAAATGCCTTGGAATGATTCTCCAGGACTTTTTGGAGATCTGGAGAAATAGATGATTGCGATGTGGAAACATCTAGCGAACATAATTGTGCAATTACACCTCTTTGCTCCTTTTTTAGAAGCTTTGTCATACCACTAGAGCTGATTACCTTTCATGGTTTCCCTACAATACCCCTTAATTCAACTTCCTTTCCTTCTGTAGAAAATTTGATGAAAAGTTCTTGAAAATTAAAAGCTATTGTACCCAAGGATTGTAGCCATTGGACTCCTAGTACAACATCAACACCTCCCATTGGAATGGAAAGCATTGGGCTAGTCAATACATATTCTCCCATGGATAGCTTGATATTATGGCACTTTCCAGAGAAATTTATTGTTCCTTCATTTGCAATCATCACTTGACACTTTGGTGCTGGATATAGGAAACAATTCAATTCTTTTGCTACCTTACAATGAATAAAATTGTGGGTGCTTCCTGAATCAATCAACACTATTACCTTTTTCTTCTTGATTTGTCCTTCTATCTTGATGGTTTGAGGAGTGGTAATTCCTGCTAATGCATTACAAGATATGGTCGGATTTATTTGTTCTTCATCTAGGCTTTGTTCCTGGAGTATATCCTCTTCTTTTGACCTTTCTTGCTCCTTTTCTTCTTCCTCTTCACAATCTATATAGAATAATTTCTTCTCAGCACACTTATGACCTTTAGTGTATTTTCTATCACAACTGTAACAAAGCCCTTCTGCTCTTTTTTCTTCCAATTGTTGTGGTGTCAACCTTATAGGTTGTGGAAGACTAGGGGCAACAACACTTCCGTCTTTATAGTTGTGAGTGGCATGCTTCCTAGTTGCCATAATTTTGCTTTCCATTTTTCTTGCTAACCTGAATGCCTTCTCTAATGAATCAGGTTCCCAAAGGTGAACATCATGTTGGATATTATCCTTTAAAGACCATATGAACACATCAATCCTATGCTCCTCTGGAATATCTTTTACCCTTATGTTCAATTTTTGGAACTCCTCAATGTGCTCCATTATTGAACCCTTTTGTTTGAGACTTATCAATTGGCTAAAAAAAGTGTTGCTTTTTGTATCCTCATAATGTGCTCTCAATTCTTCCATAAAAATTGCCCAAGTGATAAATTTTTTACGAGAGCAAAGCCATTGATACCATACAAACTGATTTGGTTCCAAATATAAAGTTTCCATATGTACCTTTTGTGTGTTTTGCACATTATTGAGATCGAAGAATTGCTCCATCTGTAATATCCATGTGGTGGGATCCTTGCCATCAAACTTCCTCATATCGATTTTTGGAACATGGTGAGTCTTCGATCCAACATTAGATTCTATCTATGGAATCATGATTAACATTTCTTTTTTTCTCATCATGAGTTTCCTTTAGTACCCTTTCATCCTTAGTGACCATTTCTTGTAGCCGTTTATTCATATTTATCTTCAATTCTTCCATCTTATCATCCATGCCATCAATTTTAGCGTCCATGCCATTCACCTTAGCTTCCATGCCATCCATATTAGCTTCTAAGCCTTTCTTTAAACCATCCATCTTAGCTTCTTCATATTTCCTTAAACCATCCATCTTAGATTCTGTTGCTTTTTGTGCAAGTGACACTTGTTGCACTTGTTCTTGTAATTTTGATATATCATATAGCATTTCTTCTTCTTCTTCATGAGTCATGCTGGAGCTTTCAGGTTCCTTACTAGGTGTTTTCATTTTCTTTCCTCGGGGCATTAGTTACCGATAATAATGCTCTATTATGACCTTTGAATTCCTTCAAAATAAATTTTCAAACCAAGCTTAAGCAAAAATTTAAGAAAATCTACACACCTTTTTTCACTTTGTAGGAGCTCGATATTGCCTCTGATGTATCTCTGTACTTTTCGATCATCTAGTTCTGAATTTATGACCTGCAGTAGCCCTCTATGTCCTCTTTCCAATGCCACAAGTCTGACCCAAATTGGATTCTCCAAGGAAGAGTTATGTGAAATCTCCCACAGTGACTTGATTATAGACTAGTTCAGTAGAGCAAACTTGTACGACGTGCCACGAGTCACTGTTTCGACCTTTGGATTTGAAAAATGCATACAAGAAACTACAGTCCGTCCTCTTTCTGTACCTTCTTATGAAATTTCAATCCAATCCCCAGAGAGAAAGTTATGACGATTTTCCCCAGGTCACCTGTTTGGAATGTAATTCAGGAGTTTGTAAAAAGTCCAACTTCCTCAGATCATATCTCCGCAAATATAACGCGAAAAGCTATGAAATTCGGATCCGAGGTTCAACACGATTTCTTCTCAAATGAGTTTTTTTTGCAACTTTTGAAACGTTGCAGAAAAAAGTTATAGCGAAAATTCCACAATGACCTGTTTGGAGCAGCGAAACCCTAGAATCCAAAGCTCTAATACCAAATGTTATGAAACGAGCTCAAGAAAAAGATAGAAAAGATAGATCAACGCCTTAAAATTCAGCCTCTTTGAGGGGGCAACCTCCTTTACATTACATAAATAAACAATTCTTGGATGATTCAAATGACAAAACCTCCTTTCTATATATAGGAGTCTAAGGAGTCACAATATAATCTAGCTGAACTAACAATAATAATATAAAGCCACAAAAATAAGAATAGAGGGATTCTATGGGGCACAGTACTAACAATATGGGGGCAATAGGGGCACAACAATATTAATAAGGGGTATAACTACAATGGTAATGGGGTAATCACTAGTATTATAGGGACCCAACACTGTTACATAGAGAGATCAGACATGAGGAGCATGTATTGATGGCCAAAAATGACCTCATCAACATTAGGGGGACCACCCGAGCAGAGCCCCAAATCAAACTCTTTTCGATTTGGGATGGTGATTTTGACTAATTAAATGGGTCCAATTATCTTTATCCTAGCACTAGCCTAATCTAATGTTATTCTAATATGAACTAATATATATGTACAAACCTAATTCTAACAATATCCTTTTCCTGCTAATATATTATATTACTTGTTACCATTAATATACAAAGAGAAATATTTTCCTTCTCGTGGCCTCTTGAAAAAAGAAACCTTTCATGTTAGCTGAAATAAGGGCTCAGCTAAGCCACATTGATTCTTCTCCTGCAAAAGGAGAATTCAAGAAATGAAATAAAATTACCCTAAATGCAAATGCAGGTCTAATCTATAATGCAAGTGATAGGGAGGAAATCTAATGTATCCTATGTCAATCAAGAGAGGGATAAGCCTTAATCCTAATCAAAGGTAAAGCATTCAAAATGAAAAGGACTTGGATTGAACTTAAGTTTAAGATACACTTGTAAATCATCAAATTAGTTCAAGGCTTTACAAGTTGTTTAAAAATATATACAATGAAATAAGCTTAATAAACAGTTATCAAAATATTCCATGTATATACTTAAATCCAATCATTGAAAATAAATTTGATATTAGATTTATATTGGACTAAAGAAATAGTTCATTTAATTCAATATAAAATGAAACAAGCTAAAATTGTGATTAGCTAATAAATAGTTATTAGTAAACACAAGGCAATCTCCTCCAATTCAATGTTAGTCCTAATTCGAATCTTGTTCAATATTGCAAAATAAAACTTTAGACAAAACATTAAATAGCAAAAACTAAATGAGATAAATAAACAATGCTAATGCCAATTATTAATACACTGATTGAAATAGAATTAGAACCAAAATTGAAAAATCATTAAAGAAATAATAGGTCTGTAAATCTAACAATAATGCAAAAAATTGTAACTTATTATTAGTTCCAAATGCTTTGTTTTGGTATAGCCCTTTGAGCTTCAACCTCTTTCAAGAATGAGATTTACAAAAGTGAAAGTTTCTCTCCTCTCAGAGATCAAAACTCTCCTTATTATACATAAAAAAATCTCTCATACCATAGTGCAATTGACAGTCTCTCTCTACATAATTTCCCCTATAGTTTCCACATCTAGAACCCCTTCAAATGCATATCCATGCTTCTTTTATAACCATATGAGTTTGTTTTTACTTCCCTGAACTTATGCCTCTAAAATATTTGCAATTCAAACCATAAGCTATTATTAAAAACAATATAATCTAAAAATAAATAAATAAAAACTAATATAATTAGAAAAAAATAAAAATTTCATAAAATCTAATAATTAAAATTAAATTTAATAATCATATATAAATTAAAATATATAATAATACAATCTAATTAAAATATATTGAAATTATATCCCCGTTAAAAAGAAAACAAATTAAAATATTTTAAATAAAACCAAAAATTAAAATAACTAAAACTAAATTAAATATAACTAAAACCACAATTTAACAAAACAATTAAAACTAACCGAGGAAATAAAGATAAATAAAACCAAATATAATAACAGAAACCAATCATTAAAAGCAACTAAACTACGAAATTAAACTAAAGTTAAAATCACGTTAAATTACGTTGAAGTAATACAAACTATAAGTATAATAAATCAAAATAATAAGAAAATTGTAGTATATATATATATATATATATATATATATATATATATATATATATATATCAACACATGGTGAATCGGTAACTACCAGTCCTTATCTATGGGAGACCCGGGATCAATCCTCATAGCTGCCTCTATAAGACTAGGAGTACATCCAACTACCTACAAGTTGGATACACTAAGATCCTATGATTTTAGCAAGAGCGAGACTCACGTGCCGCCAAGGCAGGGTTGGGGAATCTGCGCCTTTAGCCACCACCACAGTAAGTCATGTACTCAATGAGATTTGAACTGTGGTCTCTTGAGCTTCGCCCAAGTAGACTAACCATTTAACCACACATCATTGTACTAGTTTAATATATTACAACTGAATTAAAGTGCAGGTTGTGGATCGTCCATGGGAAACTTCTCTCAGAAACTATCCCTTCTAAAATTTTGAGTTAGGGTGTGGGAGAGGGAAAAAAAGGCATATTTATTGACAGAGTTCTGAGATATCTAGGCTCAAATTCGTGTTCTTTGGGAACACCTTTCCACTAGGTCGCCACCATCTCACATCATGGATCGGCCAAAACATTTGAAGGCTTAGAAAAAAAATATTTTGTATATACAAGAATCCACGTGATGACTTAAGAGTCGAGTGATTTGGATCTAGGAGGGGGATCGCAACACAATTTCACTAACCAATAGGGAAAATGAAATGCCATATGAAACATTAAGGGATTAGATGGTTCAATTGTATTCAAGGACTAGGATATATGTTAGGAGGTTGTGCTTTATTTTCAAGATATTTTCAAAGCTAGTGAGGATACCTAGATGGAAGACCTCCTATGGGGTGTAGAGAATTACCCTACGATGTTTGATGTTCATGCAAATGAGTTGATATATCGCCTCATCACTCTAGAATAAATACATGTCATGTTAGTTTCCTTCTCCAAGGATAGATACCTAGGACCAAACGGTTGGATGGTTGATCTCGTCACACATTTATTTGATCTTATGAAAGTTGAGTTGTTGGTGATGGTGGAGGAATCATGTACTCAGCGACACATTCTGGGTTCTATCAAGGCCACATTTATTTCTCTTATCCCAAAGGCAACTTTTCCATCCACATTTTTTGAATTCTGACTAATATCCCTCTATAACATGAATTAAAAGATTATATCTAAGGTGAGAAAATCGAATCAAGGTATATTTATCTTTTCATATCTATGTGGATAAATTTGGTTTTCTACCTAACTGGTCCATCCATGATGCGATTTATATCACTCAATAATGCATCCACTCAATTCAGACAAAAAAACTTGAATCTTTAGTGATGAAGATTGATTTAAAGTGGGCTTATGACTAAGTGGATTGGACATTTCTTTGTCTTGTATTACATAAGGTTGGGCTATCAATCAAGATTATCAAGTGGATCATGGCATGTGTATCAAATGCTTGGTTGGAGGTGCTCATTAATGGTTTTCATGCCAAGTTCTTTAGGGTGGGTTAGGGATTACATCAAGGTTGTTCTCTATTGTCGTTATTGTTGATTCTTATCATGGATGGGATCAGTCAGAAGATCCAACTGGCTAAATAAAGTGGAACTTTCAGGGGCATTCAGATATGTTGTAAGGTTTGAGTCACTCACTTATTTTGCATTGATGATATTTTGACTTTTGGCATGTTGTCGTTGTCAAAATGGGAAACTCTATTTCATGTATTCTGACGTTATGGTCTTGCATTTGGTTTGATTGAAAATGAAAAAAATATGTGCTCTTATACTTATTTGGAGACACAAATGAGATCCATATTATTTATGATATATTTTGGGTCAACTTCAAACCCATTTAGGATGGTTTTACATACTTGGACTACATATTGAGGCCTAATAACTACTATTTCCATGACTGGTCTTGGTTACTCTGGAAATTTCATAACAAGCTGACGAACTGGACTCATCGGGCTCTATCTTTGGATGGTCACTTCACCTTGGTCCATTCTGTACTCCAATAGCTGGGCATCTGTTGGATGCACTTATTTACTTTTCCTACCCATGCTATTACTGAAATTTAGTGAATAATGACTCACTTCTTATGGTCTGATTCTGTGGGAGATGGTAAGTTTCACCTAGTTAAATGGGAAGACATATCCAAGCCCTGCAACCCTTATGGGTGGGGCACTCTCAACACAAATATTTTTGGAAAATCCCTTATTATAAAGTCTATTTAGAGATCCCTCTTTGACACTGGCATATTACATTAGATATTTCATTTCAAATACTTAAATGAAACTTATCTTTGACTGGATCCACAGGGGTGAAATATGTATTAGAGGTGGATTGTATATATGGCGCAGTTTCGAAAAATCCAAACATTTGTTCCTTAGTGTATTAAGTAGAACTTTAGGGGTGGAAAGAAAATCTTGATTGGAAGGGATGATATATTGAGTGTGGATGTGTATTCTTGTTGAGGAGATATTTACTGGAGACAATTCATCAACGTGGTTTGGCTTTATTGGCACATATTATATAAAAATGGCAGGGACCATTTGTGGTTTGGTGAGATGATTCACAGGTTGGATTAACAGGGAATTTGGCCTAACAATGGTGTCACTTTGTCCAATGTTTGAGAAATACTGGTATTATTTGCTATCCTAGTGGGGACTCCGTCAATTGAGGGGGCATGCTCATACAACACTCTATGGTATTATCTGATTATTATTGTTTTTTCTCACATATTAATACTTCTTACTCTCCTTAATCCTAGTTTCTCCCTATCTGGAAATCCTGCACTCCTCTCAATATTATACTTTTCTGTTGGTTGACTTGCAGAAATCGTATCCTTACTTGGGGCAACTTATGTAAACGAGGCTTCTCTGAATCGGGTTGTTGCATTAATCGATAATCCATGTACTCTCATATTACAAGTTGCACTGGAAGGGTGGGAGGGGCTCAAATACCAGAGCTGAGATAATTTCCTTTGGGGTACTACTTTGGTTCGTACTATCAAATAATATCCAAAACATAAACATGTATGGGGATTCTAAGACCATCATTGATGGATTCCTAGGTAGATCGACGTTCGATCCACCCGACCTTTGGGGGTGGTTAGAAAGGATCAGGGACATGATGCATTAGTTTCAGAGCTTCATGATCGCCCACATCTACAGGTAGTCCAACTGTCTTGAGGATTCTCTCTCTAATATGGGCATTTAGGATCCATATGGCTTCATTTATTTATCTTTTTTTTACTGCAGGAAACATCTCAGAAGATGGCAGGATTTCCATTCCATAGTGGCGTTTTTTGGTTTACAGTATTCTCCAACATACCTTTTATCTAGACATTCTTGATGTTTTAAATTCAGTAGCATTCTTTGAGGAACATTCTCACTATTTCGAAACTCTACTCTATAGGAAATATTTAAATTTTAAATATTTGGTTGATGCATTTACAATGGTTGTTGGTTTTCCATAACGTATGTTACCTGTAAGATGTAACTGGTTTGGTTCAAATAATAATATACGATTACTTTTTTTTCCTCTGAAAAAAACCGAATTAGTGTCTGGAAATAAAAAAACAACATAATTAAAATTAAAATATAATTATAATAACCACAAATACTGTTATGAAACCAACTCACAAAATAGAAGAAGAGATGGATCAGCAACTTCAAAATAAGCCTCTTCGATGGGGAAAACTCCTTTACATTACACAAATGAACAATTCTTTGATGATACAAATGACAAGATCTCCTTTCTATATATACGAGTCTAAGGGGTCAAAATATAGTTAGAGCCAGCATATAAATAATATTGTAAGAGAAAACTATAACAATAGTGGCCATCTATGGGGCAAAATAATAACAATATGGGGACTACATGGGCACACAAATACAATAAGGGGGTTGCACTAATAATAATAAGGGGCTACACTAGCAGTATAGGGACCTAACATTCCCATCTCCATCAAAAAGTGTTTCCCTCAATGCTTGAGTAGTTATGGATGCTTTTGTATAAAATTATCATCTTCCCATGTGAAATCTTCAGTGGGTAAGTTCTTCCACTTGATGAGATACTTTTAAATTGATCGATTTCATAGCTATTGGGTTATTGTTTCCATCACTGCTTAAGGTTCCACTATGATTTTTCCTTCCTCGTCATGTTCCAGAAAAATTGTTTGAACTGGGAGCTTGCCACCTATAACCTTCTTTAAGTATGAAACATGGAAAACCAAGTGCACTCGAGAAGATCCAGGAAGCTTCGATTTGTATGCCATAGTACCAATATTTTGCAACATCGTTTAAGGACCATAGTACTTTGGTGATAATTTATTATCCTTCTTAGCTTGCTTGAGGGACATTTTTTTGTATGGTTGTAGCCGTAAAAATACCCAGATGCCTACATTATAACTTCTCTCACTGCGATGTTGATCTGCCTGTTGTTTCATTTGATTTTGCGCCAAAGTGAGGTTATCCTTTAAGAGTTGAAGAACTTGTTGTTAATTCTTGATGTGATCTTCCATTGCTTGAACCTTGTAATTTTCTCTTAAATATGATGTGATGGATGGTTTATGATATCCATAAAGTGCCACAAATGGGGTCATTTTTGTTGAAGCGTTATACCACCATTCAACTAGAGGATCATATATAAAGCAACGAAGATATCCTTCTAAACATTTGTTCACTATCTACATGTGTCCATATATCTTGAGAGTTTGAGGAGTGGTAATTCCTGACAATTCACTACAAGATATGGTTGGATTTATTTATTCTTTCTCTAGGGTTGGTTCCTGGTGTATATCCTCTTCTTTTTACATTTCTTGATCCTTTCCTTCCTCCTCTTCACAATCCATGTAAAATAATTTCTTCTTAGCACACTTATGACCTTTAGTGTATTTACTATCACAACTATAACAAAGCCCGTTTTCTCTTTTTTCTTCCAATTGTTGTGGTGTCAACCTTGTAGGTTGTGTAAGGCTAGGAGCAACAAAACTTCCATATTTATAGTGGTGAGTGGTAGGATTCATTATTGCCATAATTTTGCTATGAATTTTTCTTTCCAACCTAAATGCCTTCTGCAATGAATCAGGTTCCCAAACATGAACCTCATGTTGAATGCTATCCTTTAATGTCCCTATGAAGACATCAATCCCCTACTTCTCTCGAATGTCATTTACCCTTATATTCAGTTTTTGGTAGTCCTCAATGTGCTCTTCCTTTGAACCCTTTTGTTTGAGATTTATCAATTTGCTAAAGAACATGTTTCTCTTTGTATCCTCATAATGTTCTATCATTTGCTCTATGAAAATTGACCAGGTGACAAGTGGTTTACGAGAAAAAATCTCTCTATACCATACATTTTATAACAGTTTCACATCATGTATATCAAAATATTGCTCCATCTGTATAATCCAAGTTATCAGATCCTTGCCATCAAACTTCCTCATATCTCTTTTTCTTTCTTTTAGGAGTTCGATCTTGAAACGACTGTAACTATATAATTTTGAATTTCCAAATTTTGCAATTTTTTTCTTGTGGTAGTCCTTTGAGTCCTCTTCATAACCCCATAGGCCTGATCGAGATTGGATTCATCAATAAAGCGTTATGCCCAATCTTCCTTGATGACTTGATTATAGTCTAGTTCAGTAGAGTGAACTTGTACGAAGTGCCACATGTCACTGTTTTGACCTTCGGCCTTGAAAATGACACCCAACAAACTAAAGTCTATCCGATTTCTGTCACTTCTTATGAAATTTGAATCTAATGCTCGGAGACAAAGTTATGACGATTTTTCCAAGTTTACCTATTTGAGATTGAATTTGGCAGCCTTCAAGAACCATAACTTCATCGGTTCATATCTCCGAAATTATAGCGATAAATGCTCTAAAATTTAGACATGAGTTTCATCATGATTTATTCTCAAATGGGTTGTTTTATATGCATCTGAAGCTTCGTAGAAAATAAGTTATAGAGAAAATTCCATGATGCCCTGTTTCAAGCAGTGAAACCCTAGAAACCAAACCTCTGATATGAAATGTTACGAAACCAACTCACAAAATAGAAGAAGAGATAGATCAAAAACTTCAAAATAAGGCTCTTTGAGAGGGAAACCTCCTTTACATTAAACAAATGAAAAATTCTTGGATGATACAAATGACAAGACCTCCTTTCTATATATAGGAGTCTAAGGGGTCATAATATAATCAAAGCCGATATAACAATAATATTTGAAGGGCACAATAATAACAAAAGTGGGCTTCAATGGAGAACAATAATAACAATATGTGGACTACATGGGCACAACAATACAATAAGGGGGTTGCACTAATAACAATAAGGGGGTACACTAGTAGTATAGGGACCTAAAAAATATAAAACAAAACCTATATTGAAGTCAAATATATAGAAGATAGTATAAAAACTATTTCATGCTAATGAAAATAACTTCAATCAAATTACATGGTATGAAAACCATAAAACTAAATAAATAGTAAATTAAAGGAAAGTTAAACCAATGAATTGTGAAAACTCCCCTGAGTTAATGCATCATTACATACTAAAGTAGTGGCTGTTAAATTGATTCCTAAAGAATGATGCACCTGCAAAACTAAATTGAATTTTATAGTTGTTATTGTGTCAAACTGGTTGGTGAAGGATTTCGCGAATATGTAAAAACATGCTCTAAATGCCCTCTTTTGTTCATGGTTTTGGTCTCATTAATTATGTTTGGTGAATTCCATTTCAACTACAATGAATATGTACAAAATTATTTCTCACCAATAACAAAAGCAAGATATCCCATTTAGGCTCTAGGAAGATGGGACAAAAACTAGAAACACAGAAATAAGTAAATCAGAGAAGAATACATTAAAATGTTGGGGATGCCAAAAAAAAATTATACTTCCTTACTACCATTATAAGTGTTAATTTGTGTAGTTTAGATAGGAGTTCTAGTCTCAGGTGGTGTCGATGATGCTAGAAACATAGATGAATTAATTATCTCCAATACCCAAAAAATGTTTCTAAGGAAAATTGTCCTATTTAGATTTAATTAGCTAATTTAATTATTTTCCTTATTCTAGCCTCCAAAAAGTGGTTAATTGAATAGGATTAATTGAGACAAATTGATATTTCTTTAATAACTTCTAGAAAAGTGATCGAATGAAGTCAAGATGATCTTATCCATCAATTTTGAATAGATCATGGTCGTTGATTACTTAAAGAAAAATGATAAGAGGATATTTATGGGACTTTTAGAGGTAGAGTGATTTGCAGTGATAACAAGAGCACAATGATAGTGTGGGGGACACCATTAATAGGGTTTCAACAAGAGAAATTGAGGAGAGAATTTCTGAAAATATCTTCATGAAGATTCCAGTCTTTTTAGAGAATGAAAGAGGTTGAATTATTTCTACAAAGAGAGGTCGCATTAGAAATTGCGAATTGTTGGAGCTACAGATGAATTTCTAGTTGCTAAAGACAAATACCAGAGGAATTTCAAGTGGCTTTAGAGAGATATTGGAGGAAGTGCAAGTTGCACAGAGAGTTCGATATGATTACTAGAAGTTGAGGAAAAATATTGCCAAAGCTTTGCCAATAAGAGGCAATCAATTTATATAATTCTTGACTTGTTGAAGAATAATAAAACCCTCATCTATAGAACTAGTTCTCCCCACACTAGGGTTTTTCCAGGGACATTTTGTCTAAAAATATCGGTGTCTATTATTTTGTGTGTGTGATATTTTCTCAGGCCCTGTGATTTAATTTTGGTGAAGTTGTAAGAGTGTTTTATAAAGTATTTATCGTATATGATTTACAGAATAACAATAATATTTTAACAATAAGTGAATAATAACTAGAGTAACTGTAACATTTACAAAATTCACATGGTATCAGAGAAGATCTAGGGGCAGAAGAGTCTTTGCGTATACAAATGAAGAGAAAATCGAGGGTTTATAAAACCTAGTTCATTTTCTTTAGATTTATTTAGGTCTTGCTATATTTCCCAATGTTTTTTTGGAAATCACTTTATTGGGATTGAGAGATTGGGACAGATTGTATGGTGCCTCTATTTTTTATGCCTAGAAAGGTAGAATTTCTTTTTTTCTAGAAGAAATTGGTATCAAGGAATATGCGGCCAGTGTTGTAGCTATACCTATAGGTCCAACACAACTTCTTGCATATAAGAAGTAATATGCCAAAGGAAGGAGGATAGTTATTAGTGGTGTTAAGGATCATATTGTTCCACATATCAAAAACTTGAATACAATGAATAAAATGTGTGATGCCATTACGAAGTTGTTCTAGGATGCTACCATTAATAGGTAGTCGATTCTCAGAGAGAAACTGAGAAATATCCAAATTAATAATGGAGAAAGCATTGTGATTTACCTCACCAAAGTTTGAATTATAAAGGATGAGTTAGCAACGATTAGAGATAAACCATATGATGACGAGTTTGTTGTTTATGGGAAAACTAGTGTCTTTTCGATCTGCTAGCCCCACTAGGATTGGCAGCTACCCTAGAAACAAACAATCAAAGCTATTTTTGATTTCCTCTATGTATGATAGATAAGAGAGAAGCAAAGGGACCAACCTGGATCTTCCTCTTGACTCCTTGGTTGATTTCTCTCCCCCTTGATAGAGTTTGCAACTCCTCTCCTACTTATCCCGCTTGGAGAATACCTGTAGAAACAAAGTAACAAAACACCATCAAAGCATCTTGATCTATTATATCATAAACAATGCAGCATCAGAAATACATTGAACATATAATGGCATTCACAAATAACAAGATTCACAAGTACACGATTGTATGGAGGAAAACCCAAAGAACTTTATTAAAATAGAAGGGAGAATCACAACCTAGCTATCTGATCCAGCATCATCCTCCCAGCATCAAAGCCCTCTTCACCTCTTGAAAAGCAAGATCACTCAACAATACAATGTTCCTTCTCAAAGACAAATTATCAGCACTTCCTCAAAAATTAAAAAATTTCAGCCTCCAGATCTCTCAGATGAGGGATCCATTTATAGATGTTTGCAAAGGTGTGAGTCATCTCTGGGTTTTTGATTAGTGTCATTCAACTTGTTGTTCTTGGTTCCACTTGGATATTTCTTGGATCTCTTACTCATCCCTGGGCGAATTCAGAGAGGTAAGTGTCATAGGAGAAGTTTCTAGAAGATTCCATGAGCATCCACTTAGCAAACTATCTCAAACATTTGTCCATTCTCGCTCATCGCACCCCATAGAAGACCTCTTCAGTATGCATCACACTTGGCTAGTGTAGGAGTCAGTATACATTGCACCTTGACAGTGGAGCAGTCAGTATGGTCTAGTTTTGCCCATTTCTGAGTGGTTTTTCAGGTGGAACTTTTGGGGAATGATGTAATCAGTTGACCATGATCCTTTAGGGTATGAAGCAACACTTTTAGAGGTTAAAGATCCCTTGTTTTATCGACATATAAGATTGGGGTTGCAGTACCCAAATATGTCTATAACATTTGTGCGAATAGCCCTGAATGGGTTTACTCAGTAGTGGTATATATTCATTCAAATCATCAACGGACGAAACACCTTACTTAGTTGGGATTAGCTATGACATGATTTCACTTCGGCGGAGATTAGAATAAGTCTTGTGAGTGGGAACAACAATAAGCATTATAAATGTAAGGAGGAATGGGAAAATGTGGCCCTAGAATGAAAATGGAAGGTGAAGAAGGGTTCTAGTAAAGGTCCTAACCAAAAAAGTGAGAAGAAGAAGAAGGACGTTTTTAAGGTCAAATGCTACTACTATCATGAGTTTGGTCACTATGTCAAAAATATCCTAAAAAGGATGAAAAGCTAAAAGAAGGGAAAGCAGCAGATGAAGGCTTCAGTGAGTGCAAATGAGCTCTCTAATAGGATGAAACAAGAGCTTGTAGTCATAGGTTGCTTGACTAGCTCAACCTCACAAGGCTTTTGGTATATAGATAGTGGGTTATCATTCCATATGACATGAGTTAGGATTAATTCTCCAATTAAAAGGAGGACATCAAAATATAGATTTAGATGGGGAACAAATCTAAGAACAATGGGAGGCTGGAACATTGATTTCCATTCATGAGGTGTTGCATGTGCCAAGTTTGGTCATGAGCCTGATTTATGTATCTATCCTTTATGATAAAGGGTACTTTGTACTCTTTAAGGGGGTGTAGATGTTGATCAAGAATAAGGATTGGAAATAACCCATAGATATTGGAGTTAGGAGAAACTAACTTTATAGTTTTCATTTTTATACTCCTAAGGTACAAGTGAGAAATAATAATCGTAGAAAAAAGGGACAGCTATGGCATAGGAAGATGGGCCATATTCATAATGGAGAATTTAAATTGCTTCAAGATATAGTGGAAGGTGTTCCAAAAGTGACCATAGAGTATGGTGATGTATGTAAGGGATATGTGTTGGGGAAGTTTGTGAAAGCAATTTTCCGAAGGATTAACACTAGATGCAAGGGTTGTAACACCCCACCCTACATTTACTTGCTTTTACAAGATCACTTGCGTAAACATGAGCAAAAAGATACAAAGGATGGCACAACATCCAATTTATTATTATGGAGTTGGGGTCTACCACCCTGAACTTACTACAACCATCTAGGGACATGTAATCACCCAGACATCAGACCAATTACATTGATGACCATTCCCTTGAATGGAAAAATCTTTTTGAACCACTTTACCTCCTAGTCACACCCATGTAGGCCTGTGCATATGATTAGAAAGCTCAAGCTGCATGTGCACAACCCACAATACATGTGGTTACAACTAAAATTTATGGGATTTGAGAGTGCGACTAGAAACACTAATCCGTATTTTAGGATCGGTTCCAAGACAACTACCTAGAACTGCCCAAAATCCTTCATAATCATCTTAATCACCTACAGGGGTCATAACTCACTATTCTTTACTCATTCTCTGCTCAAACATAAAAAGCACATGAAATTCATTTAGAAAAACACTTGGTAAACATAAAATCTACATATCATGAATGCATAATATGTGTTCATTGTATCATTAATTCCATCACTAAACCATCTAGAAGGCTTATTTCCCTCTCTTGCTAGCTGCATAAAACACATAGTAGCTCATGAATTGAAATATATAACCAAGAGTCTATCAACCATGGATTAAATCCATAACAAGATCACATCACATCATGATAAACATAATATTCTTATAACCAACATTTAACCAGAGAGAGACCATGACAAACCAATCATAAAATCACCACAATAATTACATATGTGCTCAATGATCACAATAACAAAATAACTCATATTAACATGTGCAAATGCCAACCAAACCATGGAATTCCTTTCAGCCAAACCCCCCCCCCCATTCCATATTCTAAGCATGAATGTGAGGTCACATGCGACAAATGAAAATAGAATCAACCAGAGCTTCCAGAGGTTAAACCACCTCAACCCTTCACCCTAGTGATTTCACCTAAACGGGTCCAAAAATTAACAAAAACAAAAGAGATAGGATGCCTCCAAATTTCTCACCATACCCAAATAATTTTTCTTGTCCCCACCCATCCTTCAAGAGTACCATGAGAGATCCCATTGTTGAGATTGCAACAAGATGATGGAGCTTAGTGAAAAGAGTCGCCTTCACTAAGTGGGCCCGCAGGCTATTTTTGGCGCAAGTCTATTTTTAGACTATGTCTATTTTTAGACATATGGATCATGTCTATGTTTATGGATGATTGATCAAGTTGGGAAAAATAGATGGACTTCTATTTTTGATGAAAGTGTGAGTGATCACAGTGTGAGTGATCAAGTCTATTTTTAGACTGGCTGTCAAAAATAGAAAAGTCAAATATTATTATCTCACAATAATATTTGGACTATAAACTTAATCTTATTCTCTTGGAGCACTTCAGTTTGAGCTACGGAAGTGGCACATGCAGCTGTCAGAAGGAAATTTGTTTTTCTTATGAGTCAGTTGAGTTGTTGCATGCATGACTTCAGTTAGAACTCAAGTGAGTTGAGTTTAGTGGACTGGAGGTACAGTTGATGGAGTTGTGTTCAGTTTAACTTAGTTAAACTGGTTGTAGTTAGTCTAACTACAGATAGACTAATGATGAGTTGTTAAACTAATTATTAACTCATAATACAACTAAAGAATACATCATTTAACTCAGTTGCATGTCAGTGCATGTTCAGTTCAACAGGGACAGGTGGTAGAGAATCAGATTGCTATCAGTTGTGACTATAGTTGTGCACCAGATCTTGCACAATCAAAGGATTGAGTATGCCAATGAGTTTGCTCACGTATTTGGCCCGCATTTTAGCCTTTGCTCACGTCCAACAAAGAGTGAGTGACTATTTTGCAGGTGAAAATCGAGTTTGGGAAGCAATTCTCATCAGTTCTTGAGCAGGTATTGAGCAGTGGAGGCAGGCAAGCAGTGGAAGAGATTTGGAGATTAGATCTGAGCTGTATTGTGTGTAACAGAGGTGGAGATACTTGTGAGAAGTATTATGCTGTGTAATGTTACATGACTCAATCATTAATATACAGATAGTGTGGGGTTTTTAGCGAGATGCTTTCCCCGTGATACATACTGTGTTAATGTGTGAATGCTCTTGATGTTTTATTGTTATTGATGCTGCTATATTCTTGATCAACGTAGAGGAGCTTATGTATTGTGTATGTTTTCCGCAAATAGTACATGATCAAGATAATCTCCATTGAATATGTGTTAAATTATTCAAAATTTCTACATGGTATCAGAGCTAGATAATTGTAGAAAAATTTTCTACATGGTATCGGAGCAGCTTGATTTGTAGAAGAGATTTTTTACAGGATATCAAGCGAGGGTTGATCGGAAGCAGTTGAGTTTGGAGCTGGTGGAAAATCGAATTTGCAGCAGTGTTGTTGAAATGTCTTTCAACAGATTGCAAATGTTATTCCAAAGCAAGAGCGACCTGGCGCTCAAGGATAAACTCAGAAACAATAAAGGTGAGAATGGATCTTCATCAAAGGTATCTGATGAAGAGAATTGTGCTTTGGCTGCCAAAGCAAAGAAGGGGAAGAACAAGAAAGCTTCTCAGTCTGGTGCGAAAGGCAAGAAGCAGGATATGTCCAAGGTGAAGTGTTTTCACTATCACCAACATGGACACTATGCCACAAATTGTCCGCAGAAGAAGAAGAACAAGCAAGCTGCTGGATCTGCAGGGGGAGAGGCCTTAGCTTCTCAGTTTGAGCTTGATTTTTCATTGATCGCATGCTTGGTTTCAAGTGTGATGGGATCAGTGTGGTTCTTGGACAGTGGTGCGTCTTTTCACATAACGGGAGATAGAGATTTGTTCTCTGATCTGGAGGAAAAAGATCTTGGAGTGCACATCGAGATGGGCGATGATGGTAGATACAGTGCGACCGGTATCGGTACCATTTCCTTTGAGAGGGAGTCTGGTAAACCCTTTGTATTGAAGGAAGTCATGCATGTTCCAGGATTGAAGAAGAATCTCATCTCAGTGGCGATGTTAGAAGACAAGGGGAATGATGTTGTTTTCAGCGAGGGAAAGGCCTTCCTGCGCAGCAAGACAACTGGTGAGACCCGGAAGATAGGGGTTCGAGTGAGGAACCTTTATCAGTTGCATGTAGATGGATGCGCAACAATGGCAGGCAAGGCAGAAGGATTGGTGAGCAGGGATGATGGCGAGTTGTGGCACAGGAGATTGGGTCACCTTCACCATGGAGCCTTGAAGATACTGCAGCAGATCACTACAGGGCTTCCTAAAGGCACACTTGCGCAGTCAGATCAGTGCAAGGGGTGTACTTTGGGGAAGTTTGTGAAAGCCACCTTTCACGAGAAGGATAGTCGCGCCACGACGATCCTTGAGAGAATTCACACAGACGTGTGTGGACCTTTCTCAGTTGCTTTGACAGCAAAACATAGGTATTATGTGATTTTTGTTGATGATTTCTCTCATAAGTGCTGGATCTTCTTCATGCAGAAGAAGAGCGAGACATATTCAAAGTTCTGTGAATTCAAAGCACTGGTCGAGAAGGAGTCGGGGAAGAAGGTGAAGGCTCTTAGGAGCGATAATGGTGGTGAATACATCTCGGACGAGTTCAAGGATTTCTGCAAGGCAGAAGGGATTCGTAGAGAGCTCATAGCTCCCCATAACCCACAGCAGAACGGGGTAGCTGAGCGGAAGAACAGAACGATTGTGGGTGCTGCACGGGCAATGTTGCATGATCAGGGCCTACCCCTTCACTTGTGGGCGGAAGCATGCAATACAACAGTTTATGTGCAGAACCATTGTCCTCATAGGATACTTGGCATGAGTACACCCGAGGAGGCTTATTCTAGTAAGAAGCCTGATCTTTCTCATTTGAGGATTTTTGGTGCTAACGTTTACATGCATGTGACGAAGGATGCCAGAAAGAAGTTGGAGCCGACTGCAGAGGTTGGGATATTTGTGGGGTACACTGATACGCCCCACAACTATCGTGTGTATTTTCCAGACAGTGGTAAAACTGTTGTGCGACGGGATATAAAATTTCAGGAGGAGAAAGCCATGAAGTGTTCGCTTGAGAGGGAGCTACACTTGCATGCAGATGAGGAGCTATTAGTTCCTAAGGATGAGCTTCAGGACGTGGATCAGCCACAGGACGAGGTTCATGGAGTGGAAGAGACCACTCATGCAGCGCCAACCATCAGAGGGCGAAAGCGCTTGACAAAAGCTGAGCGACTGGCTCAAGATGCAGAGAAAGTTGTAGGACCACCTACAGCCCAACGCAGGCAGAGACAGTCACCTGATCGGTACACTGGATACATGGCTCTTATGAGCAAGTGTGTTGTGACTGAGCCATCCTCTTTCGAGGAAGCTGTGGAGGATCCCGCATGGGTAGACGCCATGGTGGAAAAGTATGATTCTATTGTCAGAAACAGTGCATGGGAGATTGTTCCTAGACCGGAAGGGAAATCAGTGGTGGGTTCGAGATGGATCTACAAAGTTAAGCAGGCAGCTGACGGGAGTGTGGAGAAGTACAAGGAAAGATTTGTTGCCCGAGGCTTTTCACAGATTGAGGGGATCGATTATGAGGAGACCTTTGCACCTGTCGCAAGGTATTATTCCATACGGACGATTCTTGCTCTCTCAGCGCAGATGGGATGGCACATTCATCAGATGGATGTGAAGACTGCGTTCCTCAACGGAGTCATTGAGGAGGAGGTGTACATTGAGCAACTCGAAGGCTTTGAAGTCTTCAGCAGCGAGTCGCATGTGTGCAGGCTCAAGAGAGCGCTGTATGGGTTGAAGCAAGCACCACGTGCTTGGTACACACGGATAGATAGCTATTTCACAGGACTTGGATTCTCGAAGAGCGAGGCGGATCCGAACCTATACCAGATTGTGGTGGAGGGTAAGTTGCTTATCATTGTACTGTATGTTGATGATTTGATTCTAACGGGTGATGAGCTGTTGATACTGTCATGCAAGAAGGATCTTGCTACAGAGTTTGAGATGAAGGACTTGGGCCTCCTTCACTATTTCCTAGGATTGGAAATATGGCAGCGCAGTGGTGGACTGTTTGTTTCTCAGGGCAAGTATGCTCGGGAGATACTGGAGAATTTCAACATGCATGGCTGCAAGCTTGTTGATACTCCTCTTCCTAGAGGTTGGAGGAAGGAGGATGCCACTTCGGGAGAAGAAGTGGATGCCACTGTTTATCGACAGTTGGTGGGGTCGCTGATGTATTTGGTCAATACACGACCTGATATATGCTATGCAGTTAACCAGCTTTCACAAGCTATGGTTAAGCCTACCAAGCTCTTCTGGAAGGCGGGCAAGCATGTATTGCGCTACTTGAGAGGCACATCGGGATATGGTTTGTGGTACAGACAGGAGGATGAGGTGAAGCTATGTGGCTTCACGGATGCAGATTGGGCAGGGAACCCAACAGACAGAAAGAGCACATCAGGAGGGGTCTTCAGTGTCGGATCGACAGCAGTTTCTTGGTACAGCAGGAAGCAGAGATCCGTGGCACTCAGTTCAGCGGAGGCCGAGTATATGGCAGCAAGTTTGGCTGCATGCGAGGCTATATGGATGAGGAAGATCATGGTTGGTTTGTTCGGTTCTCATTTGGATCCTACTGTGACTTACTGTGATAACCAGAGTTGCATTAAACTCTCGGCTAATCCTGTATTTCATGATAGATCTAAACATATTGACATCAGGTACCATCATATCAGAGATTGTGTGCAGCGGAGGATCATGTTACTTTCGTACATTCCAACGGAGGATCAGGATGCTGATATTCTGACGAAGGCTCTCACCAGGAGCAAATTCGAGTACCACCGAGGCAGGATAGGGGTTGCTGATAATCTATATCTTGTCGAGAGGGAGTGTTGAGATTGCAACAAGATGATGGAGCTTAGTGAAAAGAGTCGCCTTCACTAAGTGGGCCCGCAGGCTATTTTTGGCGCAAGTGTATTTTTAGACTATGTCTATTTTTAGACATATGGATCATGTCTATGTTTATGGATGATTGATCAAGTTGGGAAAAATAGATGGACTTCTATTTTTGATGAAAGTGTGAGTGATCACAGTGTGAGTGATCAAGTCTATTTTTAGACTGGCTGTCAAAAATAGAAAAGTCAAATATTATTATCTCACAATAATATTTGGACTATAAACTTAATCTTATTCTCTTGGAGCACTTCAGTTTGAGCTAGGGAAGTGGCACATGCAGCTGTCAGAAGGAAATTCGTTTTTCTTATGAGTCAGTTGAGTTGTTTCATGCATGACTTCAGTTAGAACTCAAGTGAGTTGAGTTTAGTGGACTGGAGGTACAGTTGATGGAGTTGTGTTCAGTTTAACTTAGTTAAACTGGTTGTAGTTAGTCTATCTGCAGATAGACTAATGATGATTTGTTAAACTAATTATTAACTCATAATACAACTAAAGAATACATCAGTTAACTCAGTTGCATGTCAGTGCATGTTCAGTTCAACAGGGACAGGTGGTAGAGAATCAGATTGCTATCAGTTGTGACTATAGTTGTGCACCAGATCTTGCACAATCAAAGGATTGAGTATGCCAATGAGTTTGCTCACGTATTTGGCCCGCATTTTAGCCTTTGCTCACGTCCAACAAAGAGTGAGTGACTATTTTGCAGGTGAAAATCGAGTTTGGGAAGCAATTCTCATCAGTTCTTGAGCAGGTATTGAGCAGTGGAGGCAGGCAAGCAGTGGAAGAGATTTGGAGATCAGATCTGAGCTGTATTGTGTGTAACAGAGGTGGAGATACTTGTGAGAAGTATTATGCTGTGTAATGTTACATGACTCAATCATTAATATACAGATAGTGTGGGGTTTTTAGCGAGATGCTTTCCCCGTGATACATACTGTGTTAATGTGTGAATGCTCTTGATGTTTTATTGTTATTGATGCTGCTATATTCTTGATCAACGTAGAGGAGCTTATGTATTGTGTATGTTTTCCGCAAATAGTACATGATCAGGATAATCTCCATTGAATATGTGTTAAATTATTCAAAATTTCTACACCCATCTCCACCCTCGACCCTTGGGAATTTCTTGCAACCACCTAACAAGTATCCAAATTCTACTGACCATCCAAAGCTTAAGCCAAAAAAGCAACCCACAACACCATGGCTATTTAGGAAATAGATAAGGAGAGGCTATAAACCACTATCAATCCAAGCATATCCCATTCTAATGACAATAAACATAAACCATAAACCAACGCACGCACCATGCATCAAATCTCCACATGCTAAATCACACATGCACACTATTACTTGGAACTCCACAACTATTTTTCGCCTTATTTGTCACTGACCAAACTTCCTCTTCTGCTCCCTTGTTTTCATTTTCTTTCTCTTTTTCTTGTTCTCACTCCCTTGAAGTTCAATTTCTGAAATTGATCAGACTCTGAGTAAAAACTTGTCAATTAATTTTCAGATGCATTTTTATCATTGATGTCTCATGTCACTTTCTTTCCTTTTTCTTTTTTCTTCATTTTCCCCTAATTTCTCTCTAATTTCCCTTTCATGCATATTTGTGTCTCTTCATCTCCATTTTATCCTATTTTCCTTTCTTTCTCATATTAAATTTCCATTTAATGCCTCTTTCATTCCTGTATTTTATCTCATTAATTATGTTTGGTGAAATCCATTTCAACTACAATGAATATATACAAAATCACTGCAAATTGTTCACTCTGGTGATTTAATTTGATGAAGTTTTTTTTCTTATTCTTAATGAATCTGGGTATTTATTTTCTTTAATACAATAACCCATTTTAGCGGCTTGGTAAAATTGTGTCATGGCGATATTATCATGGAAAAATTAATACATGGATTTTTGATTTGTGATGCTCCAACTATCACTCTATGGCATGCGACATATCAATTTTTTTCTTATGTAATCAATTGATGTACATTGTGGGTGTAATTCATTTAAAATTTCATTTTTATAGCTATAGATTGCAATCATTATCCATTTGCATCAACACTCCTACTTCTGTGAATCTATGAGATTTGTCTTGTTTTTGGTTTGACTAATCTATGATATTTGGCTTGTTTGTGGTTTGACATTGTCTTCATGGCTTTACATTTTTGAACTTGGTGAATTGATTTGAAATGATCATCATGATATGATTCATGAACTAGCTCACCTTTACAAAAAAAATACCTTAGTAATATTTGGCTTGGTTCTCTCTCTAATATACTGAAGTTGATTTCAGTGATTTCTTCTAATGGTCATATGTAGTTGCACATACAAATTTATCATCTTCACGTCCTGGTTCCTCTCAGTAGGAGACTAGTTGAAGGTATTCCAGATGAATTGGGTGCTGGCGGCCAATGTTTGCTTTGCATACTCAACCCCTATGTCCTTGTTGAATCTCCTCCCCCCATTGCTATCATTGTGTGCAACTTGGACCTCGAAGTCCACGACATGGGTACCCCCCACTGCCATTGCGAGAAGAAGTAGAGAAATACATTTTGCTGCTTCCATACTCAACAAGAATAAAATTTAAAAAAAATGTGAATGAATAAAAGATGAGAAGGGAGTTTATTTCTTCTTGTTTATGTAGAAAGGACAAAGGAGAGGAGGTTTCTGATAGAAGGTGACAGGTGGTGCATCATCCGAAAGTGTGGCTGCAAGATCACATGTTTCTTTGTGGGTGGTTTCCTTGTGTAAGACCTCTTCTAGCAATGTTCCATGACACTTATCATAAAAGTGAGTTATGGCACTAAAATAAAAAAATGTCAAGGGGACCATTCCCCTCTAATAGGATCAAGACCAATGATAATTCCAAACAGAATGAACGAGTTGTGAGAGAATGGGTTTGGAAAGATAATATGGCCAAATAATTAATTATGAAGGATGATTTATGGGATGGTGCAACTTTAAAATGGCTATATAAGATTAAGTACGAAGCATATGGAAGCATTGAAAGTATCAAGGAAGAGGTATGTGTTGTGCAACCTCAAGGGTTTAATGTACTGGATTAGAACACTCACATTTGTAGATTGAAGAAAGCACTATGTGGGGTGAAGATGGATCCCTGATCCTGGTATGCCAATATGGAAAATTACTTGATGAAGCTTTGTTATGCAACCATCTCACAAAATAGAAGAAGAAGTAGATCAAGAACTTTAAAATTAGCCTCTTCAAGGGGGAAACCTCCTTTACATTACATAAGTGAACAATTCTTGGATGATTCAAATGACAAAACCTTCTTTCTATTTGTATGAGTCTAAGGGGTCACAATATAATCATTGTTGACATAACAATAATAATGTAAGGGCACAACAATAACAATAAGGGGCTACACTCACAATAACAATGAGGGAATACACTAGTATTATAGGGATCTAACATGTCCCTCTCCTTCAAAAAAGTGTTTTCCTCAATGCTTGAGTAGTTATGGATGCTTTTGTATAAAATTCTCATCCTCCCATGTGGAATCTTCAGTGGGTAAGTTCTTCCACTTGAAGAGATACTATGAAATTGATCGATTTTGTAGCTGTCAAGTTCTTGTTTTTGTGACTGCTTCAGGTTCCAATATGATTTTTGTGTCCTCATCAATTTTTGGAAATATTGTTTGAACTGGGAGCTTATTACCTATAACCTTCTTTAAGCATGAAACATGGAAAACTAGGTTCACTCGAGAAGATGCAGGAAGCTACAATTTGTATGCCATAGTAACAATCTTTTGCAACACCTTATAAGGACCATAATACTTTGGTGATAATTTATTATCCTTCTTAGCTAGCTTGAGGGACATTTATTTATATAGTTGTAGTCATAAAAATACCTAGCTTCCTACACCAAAACATCTTTGACTACGATGTTGATGTGCCTATTGTTTCTTTCTAGTTTGTGCCAAAGTGAGGTTATCCTTTATGAGTTGGAGAACTTGTTGTTGATGCTCAATGTGATATTCCATTTCTTGAACCTTAGAATTTTCTCTTAAACATGATGTGATGGATGGTGGATGATATCCATAAAGTGCCATAAATGGGGTCATTTTTGCTACAATATGGAAGGAAGTGTTATACCACCATTTCGCTAGAGGTAACCACTTGACCCATTGTGTCTTTTTATCAGATACAAAGGAATGAAGCTATCCTTCTATTTTTTTTTCACAATCTTAGTTTACCCATCAGATTGAGGATAATAAGATGAGCTATGAGCTAATTGAGTACCGAGTCAACAAAATAATTCTGTCCAAAAATTTCCAGTGAAAATAGGATCTTTGCTGCATACAATAATATTTGGGTTTCCATGTAGCTTTTGAATTTTTTCCATAAATTAAATAGAAATTGTAATTGATTTAAATGGATGAGATAATGAACAAAAGTGTGCATACTTGGCAAGTCTACCAACTACCACCATGATGATGCTCTTTCCTTTGGACTTAGGTAAACTTGTGATAAAATCCATTGAAATATCCTCCTAACATTGACTTGGAATGGATAAAGGTTGTAATAGACTCAGACTCTTAATTGTCTCAACTTTAATTTGTTGGCAAACCATACATTCTACCACAAAATTTTGAATATCATATTTAACGCCATCCCAAAAAAATTCCTTCTTAACCCTGTGGTGAGTTATTAAAAATACTAAGTGCCCTCCTAAGGCAGAGGTGCAATTCTAGAAGAATCATTTTTTTGAGTTGGGAATTTTTAAAAAGTTATAAGTGATCTTTATACCATAATGAATCATTTTTCTAGCTAAATGTATCAAATTTACTAGGATCTTGCTGCAAATTTTGAATGAGTGCCCACACTTTTTCGTCATTCTTCCATTCATCCCTTGCTTCAATTATCCAATGTTGTTGGATAATAGAAATGGCACAAATCAATGCTTCCACATCCTTATCCTTTCTTGAGAGTGCATCTACAACATTTCGCTTCCCTTTTTTGTAGAAGATTTCAAATTCATAACCCAACATCTTTGTGACCCATTTTTGTTGCTCTTTATAAGATAATATTTGTTCTAAAAATTATTTAAGACTATCATGATACGTTTTTACCTTGAAGTGTCTTCCTATTAGGTAAGGTCGCCATTTATTAAGTGCATGTAGTATTACTAACATTTCCTTCTCATAAACAGCTTTGTGTAAATACTTTCCTTTGATTGGATGGCTTTCAAAAGATTTGGGTCTTCCTTCTTGCATTAAAACAACACCAATTCCATTTCCCAAGGCATCACACTCCACAATAAATGTTTTTGTGAAGTCTGGGATAGCTAAGACTAGTGCTTGGCACATTGTCTCTTTAAGATGTTCAAAGACCTTAGTTTCTTCTCTGGTCTAAGAAAATTCATCTTTCTTTAGTAATGTTGTTAGAGGTGAACCTATTCTCCCATAATTCTTAACAAACTTGTAATAATACCCTGTCAACCCGACAAATCCTCGTAGATGCTTTATGGATGTGAGGATTTTCCATTCCTTAATGGATTTTATTTTGTTAGGGTTTACCTTAACACACTCATGAGATACAATATGACCTAGATATTCCACCTCCTACACCCCAAAGAAACATTTGGATGTTTTTTCATATAATTTTTTCTCCTCCAATAGTTTGAGCACCCTGTCAACATGTTGAACATGATCCTTCCAAGACTTGTTGTAGATTAGTATATCATCAAAAAATGCTAACACAAAATTTCGAAGGAAGGGTTTGAAAATGGAATTCATCAAACCTTGAAATGTAGAAGTTGCATTGGTAAGGCTAAAAGGCATGACCAAAAATTCATAATGACCCTCATGAGTTCTAAATGTTGTTTTTAGAATTTCTTTAGTCTTCATTCCTATTTGATGATATCTCGAATGAAGATCCAACTTGGTGAAGTAAATTTCTCAATGTCATTCATCCAATAATTCATCAATGACATGAATGGGAAATGTATCTTTAATAGTGAGCTTGTTGAGCTCCCTATAATCCAGACACATGCACCATGATCCATCCTTCTTGTGCACCAATACTATTGGAGTAGAGAAAGAAATTTGACTAGGTTGAATTATACCAACCTTTAGAAATTCTGCAACCATACATTCAATTTCACTCTTTTGGGCATAAGATATCTATAAGGCCTTTGGGAGTATCAAATACCTTGGAATGATTGTCCAATACTTTTTGGAGATCTGGAGAAATAGATGATTTCTCTATTTGAACATCTAATGAACATAATTGTGCAATTATTCCCCATTGTTCTTTATTTAGAAGATTGGTCATGCCATTAGATATAATATATTTCCTGGTTTCCCTGCTATACCCCTTAATTCAACTTCCTTTACTTCCCAAAAAAATTCAAGGAAAGTTCTTGAAAATTAAAATATATTGTACCCAAATATTGCAACCATTAGACCCCTAGTACAACATCAACACAACCCATTGCAATGGAAATCATTCGACTATTCAATACATATTCTCCCATGGATAGCTTGATATTACGACACTTTATAGAGAAATTTATGTTTCCTCCATTTACAACCATCACTTGACACTCCTATGCTGGATATAGGAAGCAATTCAATTCCTTGGCTATCTTACAATTAATAAAATTATGGGTACTGCCTGAATCAATCAACACTATTAACTTTTTCTTCTTGATATGTACTTCTAGCTTGAGAGTTTTATGAGTGGTAATTCCCACCAATGCATTACAATATATGGTCAGATTCATTTCTTATTTCTCTGGGGTTGGTTCCTAGTGTATATCCTCCTCTTTTGATGTTTCTTATTCCTTTTCTTCCTCCTCTTCACAATCTATGTAGAATAATTTCTTCTTAGGACACTTATGACCTTTATTGTATTTTCTATCACAACTGTAACAAAGCCCTTTTGTTATTTTCTCCTCCAATTATTGTGGTGTCAACCTTGTAGGTTGTGGAAGATTAGGACCAACAACACTTTGATATTTATAGTTGTGAGTGGTAGACTTCCTTATTGCCATAATTTTTCTTTCAACTTTTCTTGCTACCCTGAATGCCTTCTCCAACGAATCAGGTTCCCAAAAATGAGCCTCTTGTTGGATGTTATATTTTAGAGTCCTTATGAAGACATCAATTTTATGCTCCTCTGGAATATTGGTTACCCTAATATTCAATTTTTGTAAGTCTTAAATGTGATCCAATATTGAACCCTTTTCTTTTAGATTTATCAATTGGATAAAGAAGGTGTTTCTCTTTGTATCTTCATAATGTGCTATCATTTCCTCCATAAAAATTCACCAGGTGACAAGAATTTTATGAAAACAAATCCATCTATACCATACAAACTGTTTGGCTTCTAAATATGAATATGCAATTTGTACCTTTTGTGAGGGTTGCACATCATGTTGATCAAAATATTTCTCCATTTGTAGTATCCAAGTTATCGAGTCCTTGCCATCAAACTTACTCAGATCTATCTTTGGAATGTGTTGGTTCTTAAACCCCACATTGGAGTCTCTAAAATAGTAATTGATATTCCTTTCATCATGATTTTCATGGATTTCCTTTTCGTCATTGGGATGCCTTTCTTCTATAAACTTTGCCAAACCTTCCTTCAACCCCTCTATATTGACATTCATTATTGTTGGAAATAATACTAGGGGGGGGGGGGGGGGGGTGAATCAGTATTATCAGATCAACAATTTAATTTTCAAAAATGATTTGTATACGCTATTTCAGCTTAGTGAACTACTATGGATATGTAACTGTACTTAATGAAACTAGTGTATATGTAGAAATCTTTTGATTTACCCAAATTATCATGCATTGAACTTTAACCAGTATATCAGGAATTCATTAGATAGTGCAGTAAAAATAGAATAAAGCATCACACATAAGCAACACACATGAACACCGAGATATAAGGTGGAAACCCAATGTGGATGAAAACCACCTATTGTTGTTGTCTCTGTCTTCTTTTAATAATAAGAAAATTATGTTTACAATTTTTTTGTACTATTGCAGTCTTATACAAGTACATAGGCTTCTACCTGTAGAAGGCTACAACCTTCTCTCGTTCTCTAAATTCTACTGGAAGGGAGCTACAACCCCCTAGCTCTTGTACTAATTGATATGTTTACTAGTATGTAGGTGTCGGCCTACAGAAGGCTACAACCTTCTCTTTTCTTCCAGGGACCACGTTTCATAAATTTTCAAACTGGATCCATCAACAACATCATTTAATCATCAAATATATCTGCATCAACCAATCTCCTTTCGAACCAACCACAATTGAATCAATCAATCACTTTGAAAACCCATCAATCTAATCATTCATAATGTTGTCACCAGAATATAGTAACCAGAACCCAAGCCAGAACCTAGAACACTGCAACAACAAACAAAAGCAACTAAAACATATGTTATAAGGTATATGCTACTTCCATGTGTCGAACCTGCATACATACGTGCTTTCCTCAAAGCGAACTAGCCTACAAATCTGCAAATCAAATTTATGTTGTATATGCTGCTTTGATATGTAGAACTAGCATGTGTACAACACATATTTCATTAAAATTAGAAATTTTTTATTGCCAGAACATCACTAGAATTGAATATTTTGGTTATTTTTGAAATTCTAGATCCACTATTTAATTCCAAATTTAATGAAATATGTGTTATACGCTCCTTTTCTAAAGTGAACCTATGTACAGATCTGTAAATGATGATTTAAACATTACAACTATTCCAGACTTTATTCATACCCAGGTCATCATATTTACAGATTACAGCATGCACTAGTTATTCAGATACATGATCAAACCACATAAAAATAATTCAGTTCAAGCCTTAAGATCATGATACATCATTAGATCTTATCCTTCATCAAACGCTAAGGTTGATCCTTGGTTCAAATCAAGCACAACACCATAAGCCAATAACCTGCATATTAGATCTCACACTTCAATAGATATTCGATACTTGCACACCTTGGCCTAATGATCTTCTCCTCCTTTTATAGTTTGTAGGACTTTCTCAATACCATGGACCAAAACCACTTAGGACCAATACCTTGGACCAAATACCTAGGGTCAATACCTCGGACTCGATACCTTGGACCAATACCATGGATCAAAATACCATGGACCAAATACTTCAGACCAAAAACTTAGATTTCTAAGGTATACATGCTTTTCCTTTTGGGAAAGTGCGTGTGTACGTATACGCGACTTGTATATAGTGAACCTGCATTTATACGTAGCTTGGCCAATGGTGAACTTGCGTATACCTCTCTTTCCTAATTCTGTGAATTCTGATATGTAACTCTATGCTGTTAACCTGCTGTACTATGATTTTTCATCTGAGTGAGTTGCCATCAAGGACAACACCTATGTCATAATGCCAACAATCTCCCCCTTTGGACTTGATGGCAACACCAAGTCACTCTCCCCCTTTGACATCAAGGGCAAAGGGTCATGCTCCCCCTAAGTACATGCTGAATTATCTGCTATGCTGAAGTTTGCTAATTGAGCTCCCATGATCGATTCCATGCTCCCCCTGAGCACAAGCAATGTCTGCAAAAAGATAACATGACTGTATACATACATCACCAATGACCTTCCTATCACCAAAGACTCATACATACATCCATCTCCCAACCAAATGGTGATATACCAAATTTGACTAATCCACCCAACCAAGTGGGGATATACCAATTGTTTATACAAGAAACATTACATCATCCATCCCATGCATAGTGGGGTTACAAATTAGGTCTTTTCATGACCTTTACATTAATGATATACATGACATATATAACAGAGACCAAATATCTTAAACAAGACCATGATAGTCATCAGCAACTATCATCGGCAACATTTGTCAATCAACATCCAGATCGGCAACCATGTTCTCCCCCTGAACCTGTTCCACCTATTCACTATCAGATCTGATCATTTCATATGTCAGTAAGAGATATCAAAGCATGATCATCAATCAAATATACATCAATTTATCAACAACTTTATGAGGATCAAGTTATTTCCATATGTTATCAACAGATTGTAACCATCATCAAACAGAGCAGAGAATTGACAGAAACATAGCAGACTCCTTTCCCTGATTCTGGCCCATTTCTTTTCTTCAAACCAACATATACGTGACTGTGCCATCAGAAACATGCATATGTACGCGACTACGCTTCAAGAAACTCACGTATAACCACCTTTCTCTGAAGAAAATAGGATTTAACAGTAGGATGATGCAACAACTACTCCCAAATTTTGTATGAGATATTCAAATGTCTTTAGTGAATATATCAGCAACCTATTCTTTGGAGGGAACATACTCCAATTTGACCTTTTGTTCAAGCACTTGTTCTCGTAGAAAATGATATTTGATGGGTATGTGCTTGGTCTTGGAGTGCATGACTAGATTCTTTGAAATACTGATGGCACTTGTATTATCACATAGAATGGAGATGGGTGGAGTACATGTGATCTGAATGTCTTGCAAGGTTTGCATCATCCAAAGTAGTTGTGTGCATCAAGATGAAGCAACCATGTATTCTGCTTCAGCTGTAGATAATGCAATTGAAATTTGTTTCTTTCTTAACAATGACACTAACCTGGAACCCATATAGAATGCACCACCACTATTTCTTTTTCTATCATCAACAATTCCTACCCAATCTGCATCTGTATATGCATGAAGTGTAAGATCTATATCTCTAGGATACCATAAACCAAAGTTCTGTTCCTTAAAGATATTTGAAAATCCTTTTGATTGCCTAAAGGTGTGATTCCTTTGGATTTGCTTGGAATCTTCCAACTATTCCTGCTGCATGCATGATGTCAGGTCAGGTACCTGTTAGATAAAGCAGACTGCCAATCATGGATCTGTAAGTTGGTTGATGTATCGCTACTAATTCATCATTTGAGCTGAGACTACATCCTGTTACCATTGGGGTACATACTAGTTTATAATCTTCCATGCCATACTTTTTCAGGATCTGTTTGAGATATTTGGTTTGTGAGAGAAAAATACCATCTTTATTTTGCTAAACTTGTAGACCAAGAAAGTAAGTAAGCTCACCAAGCATGGACATTTCAAATTCTTGCTGCATTATTGAAGCAAAATTTTGACTCATGGATTCTTCATTGCCACCAAAAATGATATCATCAACATAAACAATAATTATTAGCAATTTACCAGTGTCAATCTTTGTATATAGATTTCTATCTGCTAACCCCTTTGAAAAACCCTGTTGGTGGAGATATTTGTCAAGATGGTAATACCAGGCCCTTAGAGCCCATTTTAGAACATAGAGAACCTTTCTGAGTTTGCATACAAGTTTTTCATCATTTCCAAGAATGAATCCTTTTGGTTGTTCAATATAGACTTCTTCTTCTAAGTCTCCATTAAGAAAGGCAGATTTTACATCCATTTGGTATACTTTGAATTTTTGAAAACTAGAAAGAGCAAGAAACATTCTTATGGCTTCAAGTCTAGCAACAGGTGCAATTTTTTTTTCAAAATCTATACCTTCTTGTTGAGCATATCCTTTGCAAATGAGTCTAGCCTTGTTTCTGATAACTTCTCCATTTTTGTTCTTCTTATTTTTGAATATCCATTTGGTTCCTATGATATTCTTATCATGAGGTCTAGGAACTAAGTCCCAAGTATTATTCTTTTCAATTTGCTCAAGTTCTTCATTCATGGCCTTGACCCAACATTCATCTCTACATGCTTAATTTACATTTGAGGTTTAGTGGAAGATAGTAATGCTAGATAGCTTGAGGCTGCGGCAATAGTTCTTCTTGTCTGCACACCTGCCCCTTTTTCCCCTAAAATTTGAGTTTCTAGATGATTTTTCTGAACATACCTAGATGGAGTTTTTTCTTCTATTGTTATCTCTTCTTCTGGTGCTTCATTGGTTTCTTCTTCAGAATCAGTGTGATTTGATGTGGGAAAATGATCCACATCTTCTTCATTGTCATAATCTTTGGTTTTTATCTATTTTGGATTTTTGCATACTTCATCAACCACAACATCAATAATTTCAATAATTTTCCCAAGTCTTTTATTATAACATTTATATCGTTTACTTCGGGAATAGTAGCCAAGAAGAATACCTTCATCTGCTCTGGGTTCAAACTTACCAAGTTTTTCATCAGTCCTTTTGATGTAACATTTGCTTCCAAAAACTTTGAAGTATTTTATAGCAGAAGTCTTACCATACCAAGTTCAAGTGGAGTTTGAGTGTTGTTAACTTGAACAGTTGATTGGTTGAGAATAGTGACAGCGGCGATTGCAGCTTCACCCCAGAAAGTTGTAGGAGTTCTAGATTCATCTAGCATAGCACGAGCCATTTGTTGAATAGTTATGTTCATCCTTTATACCACTCCATTTTGCTAAGGAGTCCTTGCAGTGGAGAACTTCCTTTTCATTCCATGTTGTTCACAAAAGTCAAAGAATTCATCCGAGGTAAATTCCTCTCCTCGATCAGATCTGAGGCATTTGATGTTGCGATCTGATTCATTTTTAGCCAAATCTTTGAAGGCTTTGAAGTTTTCAAATGCTTCATCTTTATGCTTTAGAAGACCTATCCAACACATTCTGGAAAAATCATCAATGAACAATATAAAGTATTATTCTCCACAAGGTGACTTTTTCCTTAATGGTCCACATAAATCAATATGAACAAGTTCAAGAGGCTTACTAGCTGATCCTTCCTTTTGGATGAAGTGAGATCTGGTTTGCTTACCGAATTGACATGATTTGCATATAGTATTTTCAAGAATGTTGATATCTGGAAGATCATGAACAGCCTAGGATCTGCATGCTTTTCTTATTTGAGAAAAGTTTAGATGTCCCAATCTTTTGTACCATAGCCAGTTTTCATCATTTTTGCTTAGATAGCACTGTTGTTGTCCTCCCTTGAGTATGTATAGGTTTTTTGGAGTTCTTGTACCTTTGATCACGGTTTCTCCTGTATCAAGCTCACAAACAACACATCCATTTGTTCAAAACACTACTTCATTTCCTTGATCACACATTTGACTCACACTCAATAGGTTATGCTTTAAGCCATCAATATACATAACATTGCCATCTCTAACTTTTTCTTTCAAGAAAACAGAGCCTTTACCTTTTATGACAGCAGGAGTTTCGTTTCCAAATGAGACACCCTTTTCCTTTTCTAAGGCATTATATGAGTGTAGTTTTTCTTTGTCACCTGTTATGTGTTTTGAGCATCCACTGTTGATGTACCACTAGTTCTATTGTCCTTCTACATACAAGGCTATACCACATCTTTCTGTTTGCGGTTCTTTCTTTCTCCATATTTTGGGATTTAATGGATTTTTCTCCTTTTGAGATATTTGCCGAAATTTACTCCTGCATTCAGATTCTTCATGGCCAAAGTTGTTACAGATTGAGCACTCTATTTCATTTTCAAGAAGAGAAAATTTATTATAGGAACTTTTCTTGATCCCTGTCACATTCCTTTGATTTCATGCTTCTCTATTCATGATGGTTTTGTAAGCAACACATTGAGCAACTTTGTGTCCAAAATTATGACATGAGAAACATTGACCACTAAAGAAGTTCTTGCGATTATCAAATCTATTGACCTGGTGATTGTAGTTTCTATTGATATTCATCTTTGAAGAAAATTGAGTATGATTTACCTGAGGTTGGTTGTGGCTTTTGTTCATACTTGAAGTAAATTGAGCCTGATTTACCTGGTGATCTGCTTTATGCCTTTGCTGACGATTGTCAAATTGTCCACTACTCTTTGCTGCATCAAGATAGCTTTTAGTGGAGGTTGATGGCTTCTGTGATTGAGATGCTTCTTCAGTATATCCAAGACCTGTCTTTATCAGTGGAGAACACTACACTTTGATAATTTCATTTAAGGTTTCTGATCCTTTAGCAAATCTAATATCGAGAGCTTTTGTTTTCTCAAGATCTTTTCTTAGACCCACAATTTCATATTCTAGTTTTTCATTGTTTTTTTCTCTTTCAGCAAGTTGGTATGTCAAGGTATCTATAATCATATTCTTTTCTTCTAAACAAATTTTGAGTTTGGAGATTTCTTCATAAAGGTCATCTTCATCTAAAGCATCCAAGAAATCATCATCTTCATAAGCCATCAGAGGTCTATAGTCATTACTATTTTCATCTTCATCACTATTTGATAAACCATCACTATATTCATAAGTATAGTAGCTCTTTTTACTTACACTTTGTTTTCTATTCCATTTTGCAGATTCCTACCCTTTATCATTTTTATCTTTATGAAGACATTTGGCAGCATAATGACCGACTCTACCATAGGCAAAACATTTGAAAGGTAGTTTACCTCTAAATCTTCTGGAACCCTGTTGAAGCTTCTTGACAAAGTTTAATTCCTCTTCTTCTTCTGAAATATGTCGTGATTCATTGAGTTCTTCTTTTCCTTTTGCTGAAGCTTTCAATGCAGCTTCTCTCATATCTGATGGACGTCCTTTTCTCATCTCAAAGGCAGTTAAGATTCTGTGAAGTTGTGTTATAGTAATAGTGTGTAGATCCTACTTTTCTTCTATGGCAGATGCTTTTGATTCAAATTTAGTAGACACGGATCTTAAAACTTTTTCAACTAAGATAACTTCCTTTATCTCTTCACCTAGATTTTTCATGCAATTGACAACCTCATCTATATGTAAGAAGTAACTAGCTATACTTTCATCATTGTGCATCTTGAGAGTTTCATATTGAATTCTGAGAGTTTGCAGTTTATCACGTTTTACTTGAGAGTCTCCTTCATAGATTAGAACGATTTTGTCCCATATTTCTTTGGCTGATTTGAGCTGCATAACTTTGACAAACTCTGATTGTGACAGACTTCCCAATAATGTATTGACAGCCTTGGCATTGGTTTCATATTGCTTTTTAACTGCCGTATCTATAGGAATTGTTGATGGAAATGTATATCCTCCTTCCATGATTTCCCAGACATCTGTTCCAAGCGATTGAAGATAGGCTGTGGTTCTTACCTTCCAATAAACATAGTTGTTCCCAAAGATTAGCGATTTGATGGCTGCCCTGCTTTCTTGATTACTCATGATGCTGGATCTTCCTTCAAGCGATCAAGCTTCTTCTGAAGGACTTGATCTAATACCAATTGTTGGAAATAATACTGAGAGGGGGGGGGGGGGGTGAATCAGTATTATCAGATCAATAATTTAACTTTCAAAACTGATTTGTATACACTACTTCAGCTTAATTAACTAGCGTATATGCAGAGATCTTTTGATTTACCCAAATTATCATGCATTGAACTTTAACCAGTATATTAGGAATTCATAGACAATGCAGTAAAAAAAGAATAAAGCATCACACATAAGCAACACACATGAACACCAAGATATAAGGTGGAAACCCAATGTGGGTGAAAACCACTTGCTTCTATCGTCTCTGTCTTCTTTTAATAATATGAAAATTATGTTTACAATTTTTTGTACTAGTATAGTCTTATACCAGTACACAGGCTTCTACCTACAAAAGGCTACAACCTTCTCTCGTTCTCCAGCTTCTACTGGAAGGGAGCTACAACCCCCTAGCTCTTGTACTAGTTGATATGTTTACTAGTACATAGGTACCGGCCTACAGAAGGCTACAACCTTCTCTTTTCTTCCAGGGACCATGTTTCATAAATTTTCAAACTAGATCCATCAACAACATCATTCAATCATCAAATATATCTACATCAACCAATCTCCTTTTGAACCAACCACAACCACAACCGAATCAATCAATCACTTTGACAACCCATCAATCTGATCATTCAGAATGTTGTCACCAGAATACAATAACCAGAACCCAAGCTAGAAGCCAGAACATTGTAACAACAAACATTCTGAATACGTTACTTCCATGTGTCGAACCTACGTGCATACGTGCTTTCCTCAAAGCGAACCAGCATATATATATCTACAAATCAAATTTATGATGTATACGCTACTTTGATATGTAGAACCAATGTGTATATGTTCCTTTTCTAAAGTGAACCTGCGTACAGATCTGTAAATGATTATTTAAACATTACAACTATTCCAGACTTCAACCATACCGAGATCATCATATTTAAAGATTACAACATGCGCCAGTTATTCAGATACATGATCAAACCACATAAAAATAATTCACTTCAAGCCTTAAGATCCTGATACATCATTAGATATTATCCTTCATCAAACGCTAAAGTTCATCCTTGGTTTAGATCAAGCATAACAACATAAGCCAATAACGTGCATATTAGATCTCACATTTCATTAGATATTCGATACTTGCACACCTTGGCCTAATGACCTTCTCCTCCTTTTATAGTTTGTAGGCCTTTCTTAATACCATGGACCAAAACCACTTAGGACCAATACTTTGGACCAAATACCTAGGATCAATACCTTGGACCCGATACCTTGGACCAATACCATGGATCAAAATACCATGGACCAAATACTTCGGACCAAAAACTTAGTTTTCCAAGGTATACGTACTTTTCCTTTTGTGAAAGTGCATGTGTACATATACATGACTTGTATACAATGAACCTGCATGTATATGTGGCTTGGCCAATGGTGAACTTGCATATACCTCTCTTTCTTCATTCTGTGAATTCTGATCTGTAACTTTGTGCTATTAACGTGCTATACTGTGATCTGTCATCTGAGTGAGTTGCCATAAAGGACAACACCTGTGTCATAATGCCAACAATTATTGCCTCCATTTCTTCTTTTAAACCATAATTCAAAACTACGATGTCCATTTTTATACCATCTATATTAACATTCATCATGGCTTCCAATTCATTTTTTGTTACTTTTTGTGAGAGCGAAATTTGTTGCATTTGGTCTCGTAATTTTGGTATATCATGTTGCATTTCTTCCTCTTCTTCATGTGTCATAGTAGATCTTGCAGGTTTTTTACAAGGTGTTTCCATTTTATTTCTTCGAGGCATAAATTAATGATAATTATGCTTCACTATTCCCTTTGAATCACTTCAAAACTAATTTTTCAAACAAAACTTATGCAAATTTTAAAAACTACACACCTTTTTGTTTCACTTTGTAGGAGCTCGATATTGAATCTATTCTATCTTTATAATTTCGGGTCTCTAAGGTCTCAAATTATGGCCTCTGGTAGCCCTATGAGTCGTATTTCTAATCCCATAGGTCTGATCTATATTGGATTCTCAAAGAGAGAGTTATTCCTAATCTCCCACGATGACCCAATTATACACTAGTTCCGTAGAGCGAACTTGTACGAAGTGCCACGTGTCAGTGTTTCAACCTTCGGCCTTGCAAATGATACCCAACAAACTCAATGATGTCCTCATTTTTCCACAGTTTACTAAATTTGAATCCAATGCTCAGAGCAAAATTTATGATAATTTTCGCAAGGTCACATGTTTTCGATGGAATTCGAGAGACTGCAAAAACCCTAACTTCCTTGAATCATATTTCTGACAATATAGCGAGACAAGATCTAAAATTAATATACATGGTTCATCCATATTTCAGCTCAAATGGGTTTAAATTTCCACTTCTGAAACTTCGTAAACAGAATGTTATAGATAACATTCCTCGATGTCCTATTTGAAGCAGCGAAACCCTAGAATCCAAACCTCTGATACCAAATGTTATGCAACCAGCTCACAAAATAGAAGAAGTAGATCAACGACTTCAACATTAGCCTCTTTGAGGGGGAAACCTCCTTTAAATTACATAAATGAACAATTATTGGATTATTCAAATAAAAAAACCTCCTTTCTATACATAGCACTCTAAGGGGTCACAATATAATCAGAGCTGACATAATAATAATAATGTAAGGGAACAACAATAACAATAGTGGGCTTGTATGGGGAACAATAATAACAATATGGGTACTACATGGGCACAATAATAATAATAAGCAGCTACACTAAAAATAACAATGAGGGAATACATTAGTATTTTAGGGAACTAACAAGCTTGGATTCACAAGAAGTAGTGTCAACCTGAACCTCCACTTTGAAATAGTCCAAGGTATGACCTTGATTTTGGTTTTATATATTGACAATCTATTCCTGATAGGTAGTGATCCTTCGATGATCAAGTGTAAGAAGGATTGTGGTCTGGGATATACTTTTGGAGATATGAGACTATATGGATACATATATGATGATTGGGCTAAGATATTATGTCATACTTCGACTTATGAGCAGATTGTAGACATAGAGTAGCATGGGTTTATGGACATGACCCTCTTGAATAAGATTCCAAGTTGATCAAGGATGCTGAGATATGCTCTTCCCCCCTTGTTTGAGCTCTCAAGGTGAGGAATTGAGCCTTAGAGCTTCTGGGGTTGAGGGGCCTTTTGATTTTCCAGAGTATACTGTAGTTGACATTTGTCTTTCCCACCCATCTGGCCAATTGATGCTAGCTTCTTGAGTTAAGGGTGATCCTTACCACTGATGGTAAGTTTATTCCTGCTCAAGTTAGAGATGCAGGTGTTCTACCACCAACTCGTGAGGGTCAATTTGGGAAGATCATTTGATAATAGGATATGCACAATCCTTACCATTTATGGTAAGTGATATCCCTCCTATTATCGCCAGGTAATAGGATAGGTGGGATCCATACCTTATAAGGTAAGTGGCATCCCTCCTATTATATATGGGTTTCCCGATTCATAGTGTTGGCTCTCTAGTGGTAGAAGTTTCCTCGGTTGTAGCATTGGCTCACCTCTAGCAGAGATTATTGGGTAGCGACATTGGCTCCCCGCTGCCAATTATTTTGTGTGGTAGCAATGGCTCCCCAATGGATATAGTGTGGTAGCTAAATATCCCATATAATTCTTGTTCTTTAGATACAAGAATGTTTCAGCAGATAGAGTTCATCTCATATGGGACATGTATGATGACAACATACTTGCAATGATTACATGATGCATTGGTATTTCTCCCTAGCTAAGAAAGAGTGTTAATCTAGTGGCTTAGTGAAAAATTCCAATCATGGTACTAAATTCCTCTTTCCAAGAGGACCAATTTTGACCTTTGAAGCACTTAATTTGGACATGGGAAAGTGTATTTTTGAAGTGAAGCCCATAATCTACAAATTGTCAAGGTTGGCCTACAGAAAAATTATCCCTCCAACACATATAAATACAAGTGACCTCTAGACCATTCGGACACCACATCAACTCATTCTTCTTCCCTCTCTTGATTTGTTTGGTTTGTATAGGATGAAGATACAGAACGGAATGCAGAGAAGGCCGAAGGTACATAATAGAGTGCATAACTTTTTGAAGGTACATAACAGATTGCATAATAGACTGAAGGTATAGAACTGAGTGCATAATTGGCCGAAGGTACATAACTGAGTGAAAAATAGGTTAAAGGTAAAAAAATGAGTGCATAAATAGCTGAAGGTATAGAAATGAGTTCAGAATAAGATGAAGGTACAAAACTAAATGTCAAACTAGCCAAAGGCATAAAAATAAGTGCAGAATAGGTTGAAGGTAAAAAACTAAGTATAGGATAAACCGAAGGTACAAAATTGAGCGAAAGGTGCAAAAATGTTTTCTTGGGAGGCTGACTTGAATTTCAGATTTCTGACAGTTGACCATATTTGACTTTTCATAATTAGTAGATTGAATTTATGGTTAGTTGACTTGGTTTATAATTGAATCCTTTTAATCTTGTTGATGGATATTACTCATTGTGCTCTCTATTGAGAATTTTATGACAATCTAATAGACGAATAATTTCAAAGGGTTCCCCCCTTTATGGGATTTGTCCCTGGTCGTTGACCAAATCAATGTCTCTCATTGATTTGTTGAATGTGTCCTATTTTCATTGCATTTACTGTTCTGTCATTAATTACTGTTTATGATTGGAAGAATTAATTAATGTTGAAAATATTTCTAATTGAATAAGTGAATAACACTAAAGTAATTGATACAACATCTCTAAGTGTAAAAGTTGACACTTGGTGCAACAATAGTAGTTGTAATTTCCCTGTGCACAACTTGAACATCGATTTTTCTTGATTTTCCAAACATAGTGAATGGCTTTGATATATTTTTAGTGAAATTCATAGGTGTCTTCCTTATTTTCGTATCTTGGACAGCCAAAATCTTTGTGGCATGTTTTAGTTTCTTATTTTTTATCAACACATGCAGTATTTGAGCTTGTGCAACCACTGAATGTTTCTCAAAATATTTTCAAATGATGTTAGTGACATGCTCTCTAACAGTGTGAGCAGGGATAGGCTCCCTAAGGTCCTCTATTGTGATTACATTCAAATTTTCTTCAAACCTTCCACCCCTTTCCAAACCACTACAACTCCCTATTATCCTATCAACTTGCAAGGAAACAACTCGTTCTTCCAATGGTTGATCAGCTTGATAGGGAAAATATTCTTCATCTAGTGGTTTATTAGCTTGATATGGGACATGTTGTTCCCCTAGATCTGAATTGACTCAACTCTTGTATTTAACCAAGATCTTTTGCTTTCATGATGTGATTAAAATTGCATTTAAAATACATAAATGAATGCATATTCATGTTGTAAACAAGAAGGAACATGACAATAATATGAAACATAAAACTCAAGACGTTGATAACGGAGTTCATCTAGGAGGGACTACGTCTCTTAGCCCCGATGTCAAGATGGTGTAGGCCGCTACATTAAGTGATGTCAATAGTGATGATGTACATAAGAGGTGATGTCACTATCATACAAGGAAAATGCCCTCGCGCAGGAGTGGCTCCAAGAGATGTTCCACTGCAGGAACTCTCATTCAATAAGGAATCCTATCAGTATGACCTAAACTCATGCATGATGATAATGAACATCCCACCAACATGGCATAAAAGTGATTTCAATGCAATCATACATGGTGACACATGAGTATCCCATCAACATAATGACAAAGGGATCTCAAACAAAAAATGGCGAATCATGACAACAAGTAAATCCCACAAATGATTCTGCATCACATCAAGCAAGAATCATGAGACAAGTAAGAAAAAAGATCCCACAACAAACATCAAACAGGGATTTGTGGAGCATAATGCATCTCATAGCAAAAAGAAGTACATGAACGCACTGCATATACCTCACATCCTGGGGCCATCTGAAGAAAAGAATTTCAAAATTGTTGAATCTGGCTGTACCATCAATCTCGTTGCGTTGAATCTCATGGAATGACTGCTCGCATGTTGAATATTGACACCTGCACTTCACTTTGAAAAGTGCCCAAACAATGAAATGATCAAATGGAAAATCTGAATGCACCATCAGATTTGTGGCATCAAATAGGGTAAAATTGACTGTCAAATTTTTGAATTCTAAGAAAATGAAAATCTGGGACTCAAGGAATCTTTTAGATTCCTCAAAGCTTCCCTCCTCTGGGTCGTCTGAAAATTTGTTGCTCATATCAGGAAAAGGATGGCACCATCAGCTTCGTGTCACTGAGAGGTGCAAGATCGACATAAAATTTGTCTAATTTTGACACTGCAAAAATTTCACCATCCTGAGAATTTCGCCCAATCATGGTTCCCCCTGTCTCTTCTCTGGGCTCATGGTTCCACCTGAAATAAATTAATTAAGAGAATAGTGCCTCGATTTCCATGCATGCTCTTGGATCCTCCATGCTAGTGACTGAACAAATGATAGGTTCATATATAAATTTGTGGGCGGAGTTTTCAAAAATGTCGTTTAGGTGGATTGGTTAGAAATTTTGAGTAATAAGGAGGAGGTCGGGTGGTCAAACCCAAATCCCTCCATATTAATGCACTATTTGATTTTAAACCACAAAATATATATTTTTTGTTGGGGGTCGGGTCCACATTGGGTGGTCTGCCCCATAACCTCCGCAGATATAGTGCGTTGTTTTGGAATGGTCGTTGGCGTGCATTTAATGGTGGTGCATTTGTTTGGTTTGTTGTACCATGGGGCCGCTGCGTGGTCAAAGATGGCCCTCCCGCCTGCCATGGGTTCAACTCCCACTGGCCTCATCTTAAGTAATGTCATATATGTATGGAGGTTGGGTGTGGGCCGGGTCCACTTGAGGTGTCCCACCCACAATCCATTAACATCGTTTAATGTGTGTTGTTTGGCACGGTTAGACCGACACGGGTCATGGCCTGTTGGTTCCCTCAGTTATTTGGTGCAGTTAGGCCAACAGGTCATGGCCCGTTGACCGTTTAATAATTAAATTTTTTGTTAATATTGTTTGGGAGTGGCGGGGGTGGTGGCCCGCCACCTCAGTTATATATATATTTTTTATTTTTTATAGCAATCAACATTTTTTCAATTTTTTCTAATATAAGGGATATTAGACAAATTTACGCTCCAACAAATTCAACCTCTTTTGGGAGCTAGGTTTCATGCCTCGGGGTCGGTCAAGTTGTAGGACACTTAAACCTGGACCACAGCCCAACTTTGACCAAAACTTTCACTAGCTCGTTCTCCCTCATACGAGCTCGGATTAACGAATAGTTTGCATTGTTGTGATCATAATGACAAGATCTACACTTTGGTCTTGGTTCGAAAGCATTCCGATCACTTTGATTTTTGAGCTTTCATAAGCCCTCTTTGTCTTGTATGTCTATGGAGCCACCTGGATCAATTCTCCCCACTAAGGAGCTTTTGGTCCTCCAAAAGCATGAAAAATAATCTACAACTTCTCTGTACCTTGTCTGCATCACATGCATCTTGAAATGGTCTCACTTCCATCTCGTTCACCTTTGTCCTTCAGAGCCTTAAGCGATGAGCTGACACCTGCAACCTCTGCAACCTATAGTACATTGTCTTCAAATTACATTCTTGACTTTCATGACCAACTAATGACCCAAGCATCCCACACTTGCCACAAGTTTATAACACATACTCAGTGGTCAAGTTTACATCAAAATGGAAACAATACCCCAGCTATGAAAACAAGGCCAACATATCATTATTTCTTCAACAAGTGATGGAAAACACATCATCACTACAACACATGATTTACAAAGATAAGGCCAAACGCTATTTTTTCTTTTACAATTGATGGAAACACGACATCACTTTCACAGTTTATCATGCAACTCAAAATAAGACCAGACATCATTGTTTCCTAACAAGTGATGGAAAACACATCATCACTTTTACATTTTGAAATACAACAAATGATTTACAAAAGAACAACCATGACAAGATAACATATCTAGAAACCATTTTTCACTTATCGCTGTGAATGGGTCATCCCCCTGTGGTGGTTTTGCTTGTTGAACAACCAGCTTATCTGGTTCATGTATCGACACTTTGTCTTTAAAGCGCTGCTATGGATGGAGCCTCCAACATGTGGCTGTTTGATGGCCACCTATGTTGCAATGACTGCAATACATCTTCTACCTCCAGATCTACTTTACCTACTGCTGACAGGGTCTTTCATGCCTCATCCTTTTGTGTGCTGTTATTCTTTTCCAACACTTAGAAAATGTATGGTTATGTAATCCACAAAAGGTACATGTTTTTTGATGCCTTGATTTATGTCCATTATTAATAACATGATTGTAATCGAAATGAACATTCACATATTGAGATTTGTTATACCTTTCCTTGTTGTCTCTGATGTCATTATGGGGATGAGAGCTTGCCTCAGCTCTTTCCCTGCAATGGGCACTGCCATGGGATGATGGTGATGCATTCCCATCATTCTCTTTCCTTGACGATTTCGATGATGTCTCGGAAACATTTGACACCTCCGAGCATTCTCCCTCGATGTATCTCAAGCCTGCAAATTGAGTTCTCTGCACAACCTCCAATGGTTGAGTTATGCCTTGGTTATTAACACCAAGTTCTTTTTCCTCCTCATGCCTCGTCCTGGTAAGGAGTCTCATATTTGTCCCTGATCTAAAAATGGGGCTCTTAGGCTTCATGTCTAACTTACAAGAACCTCTCCCACTTCCAAGCTCGAATATCCCCAGGTCTTAATGATTAACAAATGTGGAATTGAGACTATGCTTGACAATATAGTGGATGCTTATTCTTGTTTTAAACTCATTATATGCTTTAAAAATCTGTTGTTTTAGCTGATATGTGAATGTTCTTAAACATATATATAAATGCATATAACAGTGAATAATGCAGTAGTAAAACAAACACATAAGATAACAATTTAATTAGGAGTTCACCCACAACTCTTGGGCTACATCTCCGTGAGCTCTAGCCAACTCAACTAGGCTCTCTGGGATTATGGTCTAAGTCCTTTTTACAAGCTCTTGGCTTAACTCTTGTTGTTCTACACAAAAATAGTGGGTTCAAACACCATGTTATTCCCTGGCTCTTGAAGCTCTGGCTCTTGGTTCTGACTCTCACTCTTTGGCTATTGATTCTAGCTCTTAGCTCTGAGTTTGGCTCTTTGGCTCTGGCTTTGGCTCTCTAACTCTTTGGCTCTGGCTTCTTTTTGCCCTCTATCAATTCACAACCCTCTTGGCTTTTCACTTGGCTTCCAAGTGACTCCTTTGGCTACTCTTTTCCTTCTGCACAGCCTCTTTTGGCTTCTGCGCTGCCTCTTTTGCCTTAGCTTCTCACTTTGGCTTTACTTTCCGCAACAAAACCCAACAACAACTTAGTCGCCATCAACAACTTGTCTTTTTCATTCTATGGCTTTTTAAGCCAGATCGACACAGTCTGTTTGTTTTCCCTCTATGGCTCTCTGTCTTCCTGCAACAGTTCGCTAAAATCCCTTCTCTGAGCATTAGCAATCATTACTAAATGCCGTCAGGTATGAATGCCACCTATTCTGTAATGGAAGGGTGCATTGTCACTTGAAATCCTTCAGAAATAGCCATTATGTGTTTACACAGAGAACACTCTAAAACACGGGAAAATCTGCAGAGAACACTATTCACTCGGACTTCAAATTTTCATAACCCTGCTTCATAACACTATCAGGTCCACCCTTAGTCGCTGTCGCAAGTCACAATTGGCATGTTCCTTTGTATTTTAAAAATACGTTAACTGTGAAAACACTGCAAAATGGCTCATGACGGATTTCAAATATCATGTATTTTCATTTCGGAACCCTTTCAGGCCCGGCTTTCATCGCATCGCGCTTCCCCTTTGTATTTCATTTAATAATTAAATATATGAAAATACACTAAAAAATTCCTTTCGGCAAATTTCAAAACATATTAAGCTTGATTCATATTGCCATCAAGTCCGGCCTTTGCATCACATATATACCATATAACATATCTTTGCTCCTTTGTAATGCACCGATGTGATATTGTAGTACGACAAGTTACAATCGCAGATCGCTCAAGCCCGAGGTATTTCACATATGATAGGGTCTATGTCAACGCCGATTGTGATCCGCCAATTTCAACGATTGCACCATTGCATCGGCCCAGGACCGTTGCCTTGGGTATACCCTGCCTGCCTCCGATCTGACCTGTCGATCCAATCATCGGAGGTGGTTGATTAGGGTGGCCTTCTGCCTGACTTTAAGCCTTGGCCTCATGCGATGCGATTCTCCATTATAAGGGTCTTTTCCCTATTTTTAAAGGATTTTTTCCTCTTTCCCAAAGAACAAAAGGGCAACTTCTTTTTATGATAACTCTTTCATCTAAAGTCCATTTTTGCCCATTCAAATTGTGTTGGATTCATAATGAGGAGATCTCTGCAATGGGACTATTTCCGAGGGTAGCCTACAATTTTAATTTTCCTCTGATTTACAAAGGATTTGTGCCATTTGGCATCTTTTACCTCTTATATGAAGTCTTTTAGACTTAGAGGTTTTTCCAGGATCCATTTTTGGATCACGCCTTCCCACTAAAAGAACTTTTGGTCTCCAAAAGACTAATATACTGATCTAAACAAGAGTGACTCACCCTCTTCTTTCAGCCTCCCTACACTTTCCTTCCATGGTGCTTCTGAACCAAAGTTTCTGACCACTTCCCTTTTTGGATGGGTTGGTCTTCCTGGGAAGAACTGTCTTCCTCCTTGCCTTCCTGCAGAACGTTTGCTGAACTGGTCATAGAAGGTTGTTTGAACTTCTTTGCCTTGATCATTAATGCAAGGTAGCTCAAACAAATGTGAAGTACATCTGCTCCACAAAACTTTCATTTGTATCTGTTAGACAAGCTGTCAACAACAACTGTTAACAACAATAGAAATATAGACCACAACTGGATGGCTTAAACTCCTGCTCCATAAAATAAATAGATTTTCACATCTTGTTAACACCTCCATGTCTTACATCTACATACAAATGATGGACTAGACAACAAGCCCACAAAACATGCCTTTAAAACAAATGACCCTTCAAGTCAAGCATGTAGAAAAGACCATCAGGACTCTTTTTCAAAAGATGAAACATTTCATCATTATCTCCATTTGGAGACCAAGTTAACTTCTCCCCAGTCAGCATGGCATCACATGCATGTCAAAGCAGTCAACCCTATAAGTTAATTACACATACATGTTCAAAAAAAGGAAATCATCAACATCCCCGTGTTCATGCATATCAAGCTTATGCATGCATTTCATCCTTCAACTTTCGCTTAAGCACACTATACTTTTGAAGCTGAAATGAATTATAATGTAGATGCATCAATAGACATGCAATCTCAATTGGATAAGAACTCTAATCGTTCCTTACCAATCCCTTTCAAAGGTACTACCTTTGTCTACACATCAACATCATCATGTGAATTGTTTTGAGACACAACATTCATGGAATCTTCACTTCCAGTTCTGCCATCTTCTCTTTCCACTTTCTTCAGCTTTTGTGGAAACATTGCTGGATTCAAATTCCAACATTTTGCAGCAATATGTCCTTGCTTATGGTAGTAAGTGCACTGCATGTGCATCCTTTTGACAGCATGATTTGCGTTGTCTAATGGAACTTTGGCTTCTTGCTTCTTTTCCTTCTTCTGCTTCCTATATGTGGCCATTCTCTTCCAACATCTAGAAACATTATGGTTATCCAACCCACAAAAGGAACATGCAATTATTTTCCCATACATGTGTGGAAATTTACATGCTTTGCATAATCAAAAGGAAAATGTTTGGAACCAGATTTATACCTTTCTCTTTCACCTTTATTGCCTTCATGAGGAGGTGAAGCAAATGAAGAAGTAGCTCCCTTTGGAACACCATCAATCTCTTCAATGTTGTCAGAGTCTCCCCAACTCTCTGGTTCAAGTGTGTGCTTCTGAAGACATGCATCCTACAAATGATGTTTCAAGCTATTGTATTCCTCTTGAATACAACCTTCACACTTCTGAGGTAGAGGACATGAAATGAAACTCCTTCTTGGGACTGTTTCAATGGCATTCATGGCAGCTTTGGAATTCTCTCCATAAGACTATGCATAGCCAAGAGCCAAATACTTAGGCCTTTCCTCAACCATTATTGGTTCAACAATACCTTGTGCATGCTTACTCAAGCCCTTCCTTCATACCCATCTTGGACATTAGCTTGGAACCTATGCCTCTAGTATGTTTTTCAAAAGAACCAATATACGCATTATTAGAGGAATTTGAAGACAAACTAGAATGGCTTACCTCTTCTTCAAGCTGGTACTTGACTAAGGCTTCTTGGTCAACAAAGTGTTGTGACTCCAACTCATGCATTCTTTTCAGGTTCATATTTGTAATATGAAGTTGCCTCTCCATTTTCTGCAATTTGTCAAAAAGCATCTGCTTCTCTTGCTCCACTGAATTCAACTGCTCTCTAAGTATGCTGCTCATTCTTCCATCATGATGAACAGGTCTTGCTTCATGTCTTCATTAAAGAATTTTGTGAAGAAAGGAGAATTTGAGGACTCACTTGAAGAAGTTGTCATTATGTCAATGAACAAAATAACTTCAAACAAGAATAACAAAGAGCTTACTTCAAGCAACCTTTTGCAACAAACCTCTTGTGCTCCAAGGACTGCTTTGAGGTCCTTTGGGAGAGAAGAATGCCTTCAGCCCTTCTTCCTTCTTGTCCTTCCTGGACTGAGCTATCAATAGCTTTCCTTTCACCTCTGCAAACTCAAAAAATAGTCAGTCTGTAAACAAGCATACAATCAATCAAATAATCAATCCTTGACTGCCCAAATACCTTTCAGACAAGCAATCTCTGCTCGGTCAATCAAGCATTCTGAAATAACCTTCTTAAAGGTGTGGTTAATCAATCTTAAGCTCTGATACCACCTGATCTGAAAATGGGGCTCTTAGGCTTCTTGTCTAACTTACAAGAACCTCTCCCACTTCCAAAGCTTGAATATCCCCAAGTCTTAATGATTAACCAATGCGGAATTGAGAATATTCTTGACAATATAGCGGATACTTGTGCTTGTTTTAAACCGAATATATGATTTAAAAATATGTTGTTTTAGTTGATATGTAAATGTGATTAAACATATATATATATATATATATATATATATATATATATATATATATATATATATATATATATATATATATATATATATATATATATATATATATAAATGCATATAACAGTGAATAATGCAGCAGTAAAAATCAACACATAAGACATCAGTTTAATTATGAGTTCACCCACAACTCTTGGGCTACATTTCCATGAACTCTATTTAACTCAACTAGGCTCTCTCGGATTATGTTCTAAGTCTTTTTTACAGGCTCTTGGCTTAACTCTTGTTGTTTTACACAAAAACAGTGGGTTCAAACACCATGTTATTCCCTAGCTCTTGAAGCTCTGGCTCTCGGCTCTGGCTCTGGCTCTTTGGCTTTTGGTTCTAACTCTTAGCTCTGACTTTGGCTCTTTGGCTTTGGCTTTGGCTCTCCAGCTCTTCAGCTCTGGCTTCTTTGTTCCCTCTATTAGTTCACAACCCTCTTGGCTTTTCACTTGGCTTCGAAGTGACTCCTTTGGCTGCTCTTTTACTTCTGTGCTGCCTCTTTTGCCTTAACTTCCTGCTTTGGCTTTACTTTCAGCAACAAAACCCAAAAACAGCAACCAACAACAAATTAGCCACCATCAACAACCTATCTCTGTCATTCTGTGGCTTTTTAAGCCAAATCGGCACTGGCTGTTTGTTTTCCCTCTTGGGCTCTCTGTCTTCTTGCCACAGTCCACTCAAATCCCTTCTCTGAGCATTAGAAATCATTGTTAAATTCCCTCAGGGATGAAAGCCATCTATTCTGTAACGAAAGGGTGCATTGGCGCTTGAAATCCTTATGAAACAGTCATTCTATGTTTACATAGCGAACGCTGTAAAACACGGGAAAATCTGTAGAGAACACTGTTCACTCGGACCTCAAATTTTCATAACCCCACTACATAACACTATCGGGTCCACCCTTAGTTGCTATCACAAGTCACAATTGGCCTGTTGATTTGTATTTTAAAAATACATTAACTGTGAAAACACCACAAAATGGCTCATGACGGATTTCAAATATCATGTATTTTCATTTTGGAACCCTTTTGAGTCTAGCTTTCATCGCATTGTGCTTCCCCTTTGTATTTTGTTTAATAATGAAATATATGAAAACACACTAAAAAATTCCTTTTGGTGGATTTCAAAATATATTAAACCCAGTTCATATTGCCATCGGGTCTCGCCATTGCATAACATATATACCATATAACATATCTCTGCTCCTCTACAATGTGCTGATGCGATATTGTGATGCAACAAGTCACAATCACATATCGCAAAAGCCTGAGGTCTTTCCCATATGATAGGGTCTATTTCAACACCAATTGCGATCCGTTGATTTCGGCGATCGCACCATCACATTGGCCCGGGACCTTTGCCTTGGGTATACGCTGCCTGCCTCCGATCCGACCCCCCGATCCGATCATCAGAGGTTGCTGATCGAGGGTGCCTTTCACCTGACTTTAAGCCTTGGCCTCATGCAATGTGATTTTCCCTTATAAGGGTATTTTGCCCATTTTTAAAGGATTTTTGCCTCTTTCCCAAAGAACAAAAGGGGAACTTCTTTTTATGATAACTCCTTCATTTGAAGTCTATTTTCGCCCATTCAAGTTGCGTTGGATTCAGAATGAGGATATCTCTACAATGAGACTATTTTTGAGAGAAGTCCGCGATTTTCATTTTTCTAATTTACAAAGGATTTGTGCCATTTGGCACCTTTTACCTTTTATATAAATTCTCTTAGACTTAGAAGTTTATCCAGGATCCATTTTTCGATCAGTCCTTGTAATTGGGATCTCCAAATATCCAACAGAAATCATACTATGTGAAGACGAAACCAAAAGGAAATCAACATCTTTTACCTCCTTTGTCGATTTGGAAAGAATTGATGAGGGCTGCTCATCATCTATTGTTGGTGGTTCACTAGCTGTCTCGGCGCATTCCCCAACTTCCTTTGTGACATACCCAAGTCCTGCCTGATGGGGTAATTCTTCTACTTTGGTGGGTTTGACAATGCCTTTTCCATTAATGCCCAAGCCTTTTCCTTCATACCCCATTTTCTTCAACAGTTTGGAGCCAAATCCTGTGGTATGATTTTCAAAAACAACGAAATCATCATAAGGACACATACATGAATTCAGATAATTTACTTTTTACCTCACATGGGTCATGCTACAAATTTTCCAAGGCCACCTCCTTTTCTTGCAGCTATCGTAGCAGACTATGTTTCTCCTCTTTCTCTTCATGTAGAAGCATATTCAATTTAGTGTTCTCTGTTTCAAGATTTTGTTTGTTGTGCTTCACTTCTTCTAGGGCCTCTTCTGTGGCTCGCAACTAAAGCTGCAATCTCTCCTTTTCCTCTTTCTCTTTTTGTATAGGTTCACACATTATTTCCACCCTTTTGGAAATTTTGAGCATGGTCTTGTACATCGCTTTTTCATCCTCTGTCGCTACACATTCCATTGTTCAAAATTGCAATTCACATCCATGCAAAGACCGCTCTGATACCAAACTTGATCCGAGTTGACTCAACTTTCGCATTTAACCAAGATCTTTTGCTTTCATCATGTGATTAAAATTTCATTTAAAATAGCATAAATGAATACATATGCATGTTGTAAAGAAGGAACATGACAATAATCAACAACATAAAACTCAAGGCATTGATAACGGACTTCGTCTAGGAGGTACTACGTCTCTGGGCCCCGGTGTTAAGATGGTGTAGGCCGCTGCATTAAGTGCTGTCAATAGTGATGATGTACATAAGAGGATGTCACTATCATACAAGGAAAATGCCCTCACGCAGGAGTGTCTCCAATAGATGTTCCGCAACAGGAACTCTCATTCAACAAGGACTCCTATCAGTATGACCTAAACTCGTACATGATGATAATGAACATCTCGCCAAAATGGCATAAAAGGGATTTCAATGCAATCATACATTGCGAAACATGAGTATCCCATAAACATAACGACAAAGGGATCTCGAACAAAACATGACGAATCATGACAACAAGTACATCCCACAAATGATTTTGCATCACATCAAGCAGGAACCATGAGACAAGTAAGAAACAAGATCCCACATCAAACATCAAACAGGGATCTGTGTAGCACAATTCACCTCATAGCAAAAATAAGTACATGAACACACTACATATAGCTCACATCCTAGGGCCATTAGAAGAAAAGGATGTCAAAACTGCTGAAGTTGGTCGTACCATCAATCTCGCTGTGTCAATTCTAATGGAATGACTGTTCACACGTTGAATGTTGACACCTACACTCCACTTTGAGAAGTGGACAAACAATGAAATGATCAAATGGAAAATTTGAATGCACCATCAAATTTGTGGCGTTGAATAAGGTAAAATCGACCGTCAAATTTCTAAATTCTGTGAAAATGAAAATCTAGGGCTCAAGGAATCTTTTAGATTCCCCCTAAATTCCTCAAATATTCCCTCCTCTGGGTCCTCTGAAAATCTTCTACTCAGATTAGGAAACTGACCGCGCCATCAGGTTCATGTCACTGAGAGGTGTAAGATCAACATAAAATTTGTCCAATTTTGACACTACAAAATTTTCACCCTCCTGAGAATTTCGCCCAACCATGGTTCTGCCTGCCTCTTCTATGGGCTCATGGTTCCACCTATAATGAATTAATTAAAAAATAGTGCCTCGATTTCCGTGTGCACTCTTGGCTCCTCCATGCTAGCACACTGAACAAATGATAGGCTCATATATAATTTTTTGGGAGGAATTTTCAAAAATGTCGTTTAGGTGGATTGGTTAGAAATTTTGAGTAATAAGGAGGAGGTCAGGTGGTCAAACCCCGACCCCTCCTTACTAATACACTGTTTATTTTTAAACTACAAAATATTTATTTCTATTGGAGGTCGAGTCTGCATTGAGCAGCGCGCCCCATAACCTCCACAGATATGGTGCGCTGTTTTGGAATGGTTGTTGGCATGCATTTAATGGTGGTGAGTTTGTTTGGTTTGTTGTACCATGGGGACACCGCATGGGTGGGGCCGGCCCTCTCGTTGACCGTGGGTTCAACTCGCATCGGCCTCGTTTTAGGTGATGTCATATATGTATGGAGGTTGGGTGTGGGTTGGGTCCACCGGAGGTGGCCCACCCACAACCCATTAACACCATTTAATGTGTGTTGTTTGGCACAGTTGGACCGGCGGGGGTCATGGCCTATCAGTTCCCTCGGTTATTTGGTGCGGTTGGGCCAGCGGGGGTCATGGCCCATCAACCCTTTAATAATTAATTTTTTATTAATATATTTTGGGGGTCGCAGGGGTGGTGGCCCGCCACATCATTTATATTTTATTTTTTATTTTTTATAACAATCAACATTTTTTCAATTTTGTCTAATATAAGGGATATTAGACAAATTAACGATCCAACAAATTCGCCCTCTTTCGGGAGCTAGGTTTCATGCCTCGGGGTCGGTCAAATTGTAGGACAAACCTGGCCCACAACCCAACTTTGACCATAACTTTGACTAGATCATTCTCCCTCATACGAGCTTGGATTGACAAACCGTTCACACCATTGCGATCAGGACAACAAGATATATGCTTTGGTCTTGGTTTGAAAGCATTATGATCACTTTGATTTTTGAGCTTTCATAAGCCCTCTTTATATTGTGTGTCTCTGGAGCCACCTGGATCACCTAGTGGAAGTTGATTAGCTTGTTAGGGCACATTTTGTTCCTCTAGTGGTTGATTAGATCCACAGGGCACATATTAATAATCATCTAGTTGATCAGCTTGATAGGACACATCTTCTTCCTCATGCAGTTTCTCCATTTGCATCTCTGGATACTAGAATACAAAATATACTTGTAATTCAAGTACATCATAATCATAAAACAAGTGAATAGCATTTCTACAGATGTTTATTTAAGAAATCACCATAGATGGAATTTCATGATATGATTTAATAGTAGGCAGCTAGGTAGCAGAAGTTGACATGGACCAAGGTTCTAAGTTGAAACATGAAAACAAAATAGTTTCAATATCAGGGAAAGTTGGGTCGAAGAAGAGTGCACCAATAAGAGTATCAATCTATGTGTCAATAAAAAGGATGATATAGAATATGATCAAAGGTAAAAACATTCATCCTTGGTCAATAAAAATCAATTTGGAAACCCTAGGGTTCTAGTCACAAACCCTAAGGAAAATTTAAATGAAAAACAAGTCAAGACTTTCCAGCTAGGTCACAGACCAAGGGCTCTAAGTTGAAACATGTAAATAGAAGTGTTTCAATCTCAGGGAAGGATGGGTCAAAGAAGGGGGCACCAATAAAAGTATCAGCCCTTTTCAACAAAAAGTGTGATTTAGAATACGATGAAAGGTAAAAGCATTCCTCCCTAGTCAATAAAAATCAATTTGGAAACCCTATGGTTCTAGTCACAAACCCTAGGGAAAATACAAATGAAAACAAAGTTGAGACATGGAAACTAGGTATAAAAATTTGACATGGACTAAGTGTTCTAAGTTGAAACATAAAAAGAAAAGGGTTCTACCTCGAGGAAATATGGGTTGAAGAAACGAGCTACAGTAAAAGTATTGGTCCATGTGTCAATAAAAAGGGTGATTCATAATATGATGAAAGGTAAAATAATTCTGCCTTAGTCAATAAAAATAAATTTGGAAACCCTAGGGTTCTAGTCGCAAACCCTAGGGAAAAGTTAAATGAAAAAAAAGTTGAGAATTGGCAGCTAGGTAGCAGAACATGACATAGACCAAGGGTTCTAAGTTGAAACATGAAAATAAAAGGGCTTTGATTTCAAGGAAATATGGGTCGAAGAAGAAAGCACCAGTAAAAGTACCAGTACTTGTGTCAACAAAAGGGAATTAGGGGAATTTTGAGGTCTAAAATGGTCTTCCTAAGGAAACTATAAAATTATAGTGGAAATAATAAAATAAGATTAGATTACATCATCAAATTCAGAGGGCAAAATAAAAAACTATTTTTTCAACTCGTATTTTCAACTTATCTTCCTATGGGTTTACTCAAATTTTGAGTTGCAACACTCGTTGGATGCAGAATTTGATTCTTCATCCAAGGAGTACCCAGGTTGCATACTTTCAATGGATCCCGCAACATGAAAAATGAGAAATACATGAAAAATGTGATTGCAACCACATTTTTCATGTATTTATCTTTTTTCATGTAGAATGGTCCATCGAAAGTATGCAACATGGGTACTCCTTGGATGAGGAATTAAATTGTGCTTCCAACGAGTACTCTTGCTTGAAATTTGAGAAAAAACATAGGGAGATAACTTGAAAATACGAGTTGAAAAATTATTTTTATTATTTTATTATTTTTTAATCTTTTTAATTTTTCTGTTATGAAACTAGCTCACAAAAAGATAGAAAAGATGGATCAATGCCTTAGAAATAAGCCTCTTCGAGGGGGCAACCTCCTTGGCATTACACAAATGAACAATTCTTAGATGATTCAAATTACAAAACCTCCTTTCTATATATAGGAGTTTAAGGTGTCACAATATAAACAAAGACGACCTAACAATGATAATATAAAGGCACAAAAATAACAATAACTGGATTCTATGCGGCACAATAATAATAATATGGGGACAATAGGGGAACAATAATAACAATAAGGGATACAACGACAATAGTAATGGGGGAATCACTAGTATTATAGGGACCTAACATGCCCCTCTCCTTAAAAAAAGTGTTTTCCTCAATGCTTGAGTAGTTCTGGATGCTTATGTATGAAATTCTCATCCTCCCATGTGGAATCTTCAACGAGTAAGTTCTTCCACTTGATGAGATACTCTAAAATTGATCGATTTCATAGATTTCGAGTTCTTGTTTCTTTTACTGCTTCAAGTTCCAATGTGATTTTTCCTTCCTCATCAAGTTCTGGCAATATTGTTTGAACTGGAACCTTGTCACCTATAACCTTCTTTAAGCATGAAACATGGAAAATTGGGTGCACTCGAGAGCTGCAGGAAGCTCCAATTTGTATGCCATAGTACCTATATTTTGCAACACCTTATACGGACCATAATACTTTGGTGATAATTTATTATCCTTCTTAGCTGGCTTGAGGGAAATTTTTTTATATGGTTGTAGCTGTAGGAATACCCAATCACCTACATTAAAACTTCTTTTGCTGCGATGTTGATCTGCCTGTTGTTTCATTCTATTTAGCACCAAGGTGAGGTTATCCTTAAGAGTTGGAGAACTTGTTGGTGATGCTCGATGTGATCTTCCACTGCTTGAACCTTATAATTTTCTCTTAAATATGATGTGATCGATGGTGGATGATATCCATAAAGTTCCATAAATGGGGTCGTTTTTGTTGCAGTATGGAAGGAAGTGTTATACCACCATTCAGCCAAAGGAAACCATTTGACCCATTGTGTTTGTATATCATATACAAAGCAACGAACATATCCTTCCAAATATTTGTTTACTATCTCAGTTTGCCCATCAAATTGAGGATGTTAAGATGAGCTATGAGCTAACTGAGTACTAAGACAAGAAAATAATTCTATCCAAAAATTTCAAGTGAAAATGGGATCTCTTTCACTTACAATAATCTTTGGGTTTCCATGTAGCTTTTGAATTGTTTCCATAAATGCAATAGAAATTGTACTCGCTTTAAATGGATGAGATAATGCACAAAAGTGTGCATACTTGGTAAGTCTGTCAACTACCACCATGATAACACTCTTTCCTTCGGACTTGGGTAAACCTATGATAAAATCCATTGAAACCTCCTCCTAACATTGGCTTGGAATGGACAAAGGTTGTAATAGCCCTGGGGTCTTAATTGTTTCAACTTTATTTTGTTGATAAACCAAACATTCCGCCACAAACTTTTGAATATCTGATTTAAGGCCATCCCAAAAAAAATCCTTCTTAACCCTCTGGTAGGTTTTTAGAAATCCCAAGTGCCCTCCTCAGGGAGAGGTGTGTAATTCCCTAAGAATATTTTATTTGAGTTGGAAATTCTTACATAGGTATAACCGATCCTTGTACCATGACGAATCATTTTTCCAGCTAAATGTATTAGATTTATTGGGGTCTTGTTGCATCTTTTGAATGAGTGCACACACTTCCTCATCATTCTTCCATTCATCCCTTGCTTCATTTATCCAATCTGGTTGGATAATATAAATGGCACAAGGAAATGCTTCCACATCCTCATCCTTTCTTAAGAGTGCATCTGCCACAACATTTTTCTTCCCTTTTCTGTAGATGATTTCAAAGTCATAACCCAACATCTTTGTGACCCATTTTTGCTGCTCTTTTGAAGATAACATTTGTTCTAAAAAGTATTTAAGACTATCATGATCTGTTTTTACCTTGAAGTGTCTTCCCATTAGGTAGAGTCACCATTTCTTAAGTGCATGTAGTATTGCCAACATTTCCTTCTCATAAAGAGATTTTTGTAAATACTTTCCTTTGATTGGACAAATTTTGAAAGCAATGGGTCTTTATTCTTGCATTAAAATAACACCAATTCCATTTCCCAAGGCATCACATTCCACAATAAAGGTTTTTGTGAAGTCCAGTGTAGGTAAGACTAGTTCTTGGCACATTACCTCTTTAAGATGTTCAAAGACCTTTGTTGCTTCTGGAGTCCATGAAAATGCATCCTTCTTCAATAATGTTGTTAGAGGTGCTGCTATTCTGCCATAATTATTAACAAACTTGCGATAATACCCTATCAACCCGAGAAATCCTCATAGGTGCTTTATGGATGTGGGGATTTTCCATTCCTTAATTGTTTTAATTTTTCTAGGGTATACCTTAACACCTTCATTAGATACAATATGAACCAGATATTCCACCTCTTGTACTCCACAGAGACATTTGGAGATTTTTGCATATAATTGTTTCTCCTCCAGTAGTTTGAGAACCATGTCAATATGTCGGACATGATCCTTCCAAGACTTGATGTAGATTAGTATATCATCAAAAAATACTAACACAAATTTTCTAAAGAAGGGTTTGAAAAGGGAATTCACCAAACCTTGAAATGAAGAATGTGCAATGGTAAGGCCAAAAGGCATGAATATAAATTCATAATGACGAGTTCTAAATTTTTTTTTTGGAATATCTTCAGTCTTCATTCTGATTTGATGATATCTTGAACGAAGATCCAACTTGGTGAAGTAAATTGATCCGTGCAATTCATCCAATAATTCATCAATGACAAGAATGGGAAAATTATCTTTAATAATGAGCTTGTTGAGCTCCCTATAATCTAGACACATGTGCCATGATCCATCCTTCTTGTGAACCAATACTACTGGAGCAGAGAAAGAACTTTGTAGGTTGAATTATACCAACCTCTAGCATTTCTGCAACCATACGTTCAATTTCACTCTTTTGGACATAGGGATATCTGTAAGGCCTGATGTTTGGAGGAACACTTCCTGAAATCAAATTAATAGCATGATCATGATCATGTATAGGTGGGAGGCCTTTGGGAGTCTCAAATACCTTTGAATGATTGTCTAAGAATTTTTAGAGATCTGGAGAAATTGATGATTTCAATGTGGGAACCCCTAGTGAACATAATTGTGAAATTATGCCTCGTTGTTCTTTATTTAGAAGCTTTGTCATTCCGTTAGAGCTGATTATCTGTCCTGGTTTTCCTACAATACCCCTTAATTCAACTTACTTTCCTTCTTAAGAGAATTTCATGAAAATTTCTTGAAAATTAAAAGCTATTGTACCCAAGGATTGTAGCCATTAGACTCCTAGTACAACATCAGCACCACCCATTGGAATGGAAATCATTGGGCTATTCAATACATATTCTCCCATGGATAGCTTGATATTATGGCACTTTACTGAGCAATTTATGGTTCCTCCACTTGCAACCATCACTTGAAACTTTGGTGCTAGATATAAGAAGCAATTCAATTCCTTGGCTATCTTACAGTGAATAAAATTATGGGTACTTCTCGAATCAATCAACACTATTACCTTTTTCTTCTTGATGTGCCCTTCTATTTTGATAGTTTGAGGAGTGGTAATTCCAACCAATGCATTACAAGATATGGCGAGATTCATTTCTTCTTTGTCTAGGGTTTTTCCCTAGTGTATATCCTCTTCTTTTGATGTTTCTTGTTCCTTTTCTTCCTCCTCTTCAGAATATATGTAAAATAATTTCTTCTCGGCACACTTATGACCTTTAGTGTATTTTCTATCACAACTGTAAGAAATCCCTCTTGCTATTTTTTCTTCCAATTGTTGTGGTGTCAACCTTTTAGGTTGTGGATGGCTAGGGGCAACAACACTTCCATCTTTATGAATGTGAGTTGTAGGCTTCCTTGTTGCCATAATTTTGCTTTCCATTTTTCTTGTCAACCTGAATGCCTTCTCCAATGAATCTGGTTCCCAAAGGAGAACCTCATGTTGGATGTTATCTTTTAAAGTCCCTATGAACACATCAATCCTATGCTCCTGTGGAATATCTTTTACCATTATATTCAATTTTTGGAAGTCCTCAATGTCCTCCATCATTGAACCCTTTTGTTTGAGATTTATCAATTGGCTAAAAAATTGTTGCTTTTTGTATCCTCATAATGTGCTATCATTTCATCTGTAAAAATAGCCCAAGTGAAAATTTATTTGCGAGAGAAAAGCCATCGATACCATACAAACTAATTTGGTTCCAAATATAAAGTTGCAATGCATACCTTTTGTGTGTTTTGCACATTATGGAGATCGAAAAATTGCTCCATCTATAGTATCCATGTTCTAGTATCCTTGCCATCAAACGTCCTCATATTGATCTTTGGAACATGGTGGTTCTTCAATCCAACATTAGATTCTATGAAATCATGATTAACATTTATTTTGTTCTCATCATGAGTTTCTTTTACTACCCTTTCACCATTAGTAAGCATTTCTTGTAGAAACTTTGTCAAATATGTCTTCAAATCTTGCATGCATTTCTTTAAATCATCCATCTTAGCTTCCATGCCATCCATCTTAGCTTCCACGCCATTCATATTAGCTTCTATGCCTTTCTTTAAACCATCCATCTTAGCTTCCATGCCATACATATTAGCTTCTACGTCTTTCTTTAAACCATCCATATTAGCTTCTGTTACTTTTTGTGTGAGTGAAATTTGTTGCACTTGGTTTCGTAATTTTGATATATCATGTTACATTTCTTCCTCTTCTTCATGAGTCATACTAGAGCTTTTAGGTTACCTACTAGGTGTTTCCATTTTCTTTATTTAGGGCATGAATTACCATTAATAATGCTTCACTATGCCCTTTGAATTCCTTCAAACTAATTTTTCAAACCAAGCTTATGAAAAAATTTAAAAAAAACTACACACCTTTTTTCACTTTGTAGGAGCTCGATATTGAATCTGATGTATCTATGTAATTTTGGATCTACAATGTTTGAAATGTCTTCCTGTAGTACCCCTCTAAGTAATATTTCTAACCCCGCAAGTCTGATCAAGATTGGATTCTCCAATGAAGAGTTATGGCAAATATCCCACGATGACTTGAGTATAGACTGGTTCAGTAGAGCGAACTTGTACGATGTGCCACGGGTCACTGTTTCAACCTTAGGTTCTAAAATGATATCCAAAACACTAAAGTCTATCCTCTTTTTGTAACTTCTTATGAAAATTCAATATGATACTCAGAGCGAAAGTTATGACGAGTTTCTCAAGGTCACCTGTTTGGAATGTAATTCAGGGTTCTGCAAAAACCCTAACTTCCTCAGATTATATCTCCAAAAATATAGCGAGACAAGATTTGAAATTTGGTCCCAAGACTCATATTGATTCCGTCTCAAATGGGTTTTTTTTAAGCTTCTGAAACTTTGTAGCAAAAAAGTTATAGCGAAAAATTCCACGATGACATGTTTGGAGCAGCGAAACCCTAGAATCCAAAGCTCTGATACCAAATGTTATGAAACTATCTCACAAAAAAATAGAAAATATAGATCAACACCTTAGAAATAAGCCTCTTTGAGTGGGGAACCTCCTTTACATTACAAAAATGAACAATTCTTAGATGATTCAAGTGACAAAACATCCTTTCTATATATAGGAGTCTAAGGGGTCACAATATTACCAAAGCCGACCTAACAATAATAATATAAAGGCACAAAAATAACAATAGTGGGATTCTATGGGGCACAATAATAACAATATCAGGACAATAGGGGCACAACAATAACAATAAGGAATACAACGAAAATAGTAATGGGGGAATCACTAGTATTATAGGGACCTAACATTTTCACTCAAAAAATGGTGAATCATCCCCCATGGTTGACATCACCATCTTGAATCATATTAGTTCTTATAAAATTTATTTTGGTTGTACATTTTTCTTACGAGGCCCATTTTAGACTTCAAAATTCCCCTAATGTGATTTAGAATATGATGAAAGGTAAAAGCATTCCTCTTCAGTCAATAAAAATCAATTAGAAACCTAGGGTTCTAGTAAAAAACCCTAGGGAAAATTTAAATGAAAAGTAAGTTGATAATTTCCATATAGGTAGCAAAAGTTGACATAGAAAAAGGGTTCTAAATTTAAACATGAAAAGCAAAAGGTTTCAAGCTCAGGGAAAGATGGGTCGAATAAGATAACACATGTAAAAGTATCAGTCCCTATGTCAACAAAAAGGTTGATTTAGAATATGATGAAAAGTGAAAGCATTCCTCCTTAGTCAATAAAAATAAATTTGGAAACCCTAGGGTTCTAGTCACAAACACTGGGAAAAATTTCAATGAAAAACAAGTTTAAACTTGGTAGCTAGGTAGCAGAAGTTAACATGGACTAAGGGTTGTAAGTTGAAACATGAAAATAAAATGGTTACGAGCTCACGAAAAGATGGGTCAAAGAAGATTGCTTCAGTAAAAGTAGTGGTCCCTGTGGTAACGAAAATGGTGATTCAGAATAATATGTAAGGTAAAAGAATTCCTCCTTAGTTAATAAAAATAAATTTGGAAACCCAGGGGTTCTAGTCACAAACCCTAGGGAAAAGTTAAATGAAAAACAATTTGAGACTTGACAGCTAGGTAGCATAAGTTTACATGGACCAATGGTTTTAAGTTGAAACATGAAAAGAAAAGTGTTTCAAGCTCAGGGAAAGATGGGTCGAAGAAGAGCGCACTAATAAAAGTATTGGTCCATGTGCTAACAAAAAGGGTGATTGATAATATGATGAAAGGTAAAAGAATTTGATATGTATGAAAGGTAAAAAAACAACATGATGATATGTATTGTATGTAGGAGGACCCTAAAGTTGATATAATCCCTATGAAACATGTACCTAATGACAAGAGTTCTATTTTGAGAAAGAAATTAGTTGGAAAGAAAGGAAAGAAGTCAACAACACCTGAGACTATTGCACCTGTGAGTACATCTGAACACACACATTTTCTTTAGTAAAACCAAATGAATAACATACAGAAGACAAAGCAAAAGATAAATGGTTAGTTTTCCCTTTAATTATAATGTGTGAACGAATCAAGAAAAAATGTTTTTTGACATTTTGTGTATGAGAAAAATCCTAAAAAGACCTAACATCCTTCTGCTCAAGTAGTAACTGGGGCTTGTGAAGATTTTAGAATAAGGTACTAGGGCCACATCATAAATATAACTAGTGACACTTCCAATAGCCAAAAAACAAACCAAGGTATGGAGAGGGTTATAGTGGCGAAACATACTAAGGCTACATCTTGAAAGAGTTGGTGTTTCTTCTAGTAGCCTAAAAACAATCACCTCAAGTTTAAGTGCTCTCACACCTCAAGCGATAGGGAAATATGCTCTACGTTTTGGCCACTAAGTTACCTATGTCTAGCAGGAATGGATGAATCTTAGCTTTTGGTTTTCAGTTTTTGACCTAAAACCCCTACCATGTTTTGGGAGACAACATGAAGGTTTGTGATAATTTTCCACCTAAGCCTTACCGCCTTCATGGGGTTTCATGCCATGTTCCGTATTTTTCACTAGATGATGAAAAATTATAATCTCCCTAAAAGACAACTTTCTATGTTTCAATATGAAAAAAAGCGATGCTGCCTTATGTTTTTCCTATTTTAGTGGTCCTAACCTAAATAATAAATTATCATGTTACATCTATGGTAAATTTAGTGTGTTCAGGTTAAGGTTGTTTTTAGAAAGGCTTTAATTCACTTAGGTGTGCAACAAAATATAAGCTCAAATAAATTAGGTAAAAAGCTTCTGAAAAGAGGATACCATTTATACAAAGTTTAAGTGAGCTTACTCTAGGGGGTAAATGTGTGTGCATGTGAAATTGTGAGCATACAAAGTGTGAATTGATGTGGATATGCATGTATCCTTTACAATTCCCCTAATTACACTATGTGATATTTGTTCCTTGCAACAAAAGAAATGATGTGTGGATGATGCGCCACTTCTTTCCTAATTATTCTATGTGATCATATTGGGAGATGGAAGCTTTAGTTCTTTGAGAAAGGGCTCAGATGCCACCATAGTTTCACCACAAGGATGCAAGGTAGGCAATTCCTACTTTCTTTATTTACTAACACCAAGTCTTGGTCTTGAAAATAAATGAATGAAATAAAATCTTTGGTTAGCAAAACAAGTAAAAAATATGTTTGGATGATGGGCCACTTATTTCTTTCCTAATTATACTATATGAGAATATATGGAGATGGAAGCTTTAGTGCTTTCATAAATGGTCCAAATGCCACCATAAGTTCACAATAAGGATGCAAGGGAGGAAGTGCCTACTTTATTTCTTTACTAACACAAAGTCCTGGCCCTGAAAATAAGTGAATGGAATAAAAGTTTTGGTTAGCAAAACAAGTAAAAATGATTTGTGGATTTAGAGTCACTTACTTTCCTCATAGTTAATCTAGGTGTGATGTGAATTGGAATGTGCAAAACAACTAAAAAAGATATGTGAATTAGGGCCACTTACTTAAATCCTCCTAGTTTTAAGCTATGTTTGTGGGCAAAATTTCAAAGTAAAATATAATCAATTACTCTACTTGTAATGGTTAGTAAAGAAAATTTTAATGATGGTGTGTGCAAGGTGAATAATGCACATACAAAGTGTTTGAATTGTAAGTATTGATGAGCCCCAAATTTTGGTAACATTTTGGGCTCACTTGGCCTACTTACCTTGCTCAACCCTTCATTTTTTATCACGTATGCATCATTTCTTAGTATATTCGTGTTATTTGTAGGAAGAAGGGCAGCCATTATGCCTATGTGGCTAATACATGATTATTTCAGGATTTTTGACATTAAATGGAGCAAAGACCACGCAGATGGAGACAAGGAGACAGCCAAGGTGGCATTGCGGGTTTATAGGAAGGTTATCCACAGCCTTGAATGACCTTCCTCGTGATCTCCACCCCAACTCCGAGCTCCAACAGCTATCACCACCGAGCTAGAAGGCAACCAACGGATTCTACAGGAACAACAGTTTACTTTTAGTTGGACAACCAAACCCCACTAATTGAGGAGGCCAGCTTGGCCCTCATCATGTATAAATATTGAGGCTGTAGCCTTCGAAAAAGACTCTTGAACCTTTGTTGTAGATTTTGAATCACGAGCTATAGCTCTGTTTTGCTCTTTATAAGCCATTTTTGGCATGTTGTTAGACTTATGATTATGATCTTTTAATAAAAGGCAGGCAGATTTGGTTCAATTCTGAGTTCTTAGAGGAGCTATAGCTCTCAAGTTTGGGCCCAACCTGAGAGCAATAGGCCTCCTTTCTTTGTATTGCTACTTGTCTTTCCTTTCAACATTTCATTTCTTTGCCTTGACATGCATTTGGAAAACACAGTCTGCTGATTCAAATTTCTTGATGTGATTAAGTAGGTTAGTTTATGGATAAAGTGCTTTCAGCAGCTTAGATTAGAGTAGGAGGATTAGAATTCATCAGAGCTCCAAAAAAAGGTTGATCATACACTCACTTCCACCTCTGTTTAGAGATTGGGAGTGTAGACCGTGCCAACCACAAAAAACACGCAGTCTTACACGTTCATGCACGCTTTTAAGTCATATTTCCATTGGTAGAAGTATCCATGCATTTAGATCTTGAGCAATAACTCCTTGTTTCAGCACCATGCATGATTTATATCTTAACTTCCATCGTTGTTCTTTGGTTTTTAATAAAACAGTTAGAATAGGTTGATGAATTCTCGGTTTTGTGCAAGACAGAGGTGATTTGTTTCATTTACACTGCGCAGCACCACTTCAACACTTCCTTATCCTTCTCAGTCGTGCCTAAGCCATCTCCTTACCTCGCAGCTAGATCCTTTTCCCACCAACTCTCCTATTACCCACGTTGTTTTATCTTTTCGGCCTTCCATTGCCTCTACTCTTCTATCGACCAACCAGCTGTACAAACCCTCTCTCCATCTCATCTCTCTGTCCAAAAGCCATCACAAGCTCCCTCTCATCCTACCTATCCACCCATACAGCTCATTCACTCCTCCATCACCCGAAACTCCGACTGCAGAACATCCTGTAGAAGTTAGCAGACTTCTTGTACAAATCCCGAGCTTCCTGTAGGATCCCCTGCAGACATCCTGTAGAAGCCTGCAAACACGGTTTCCAAGCACCTGAACGTTGTGAACTTCTGTGGAATGATGTTAGGGATCCCCTGGAACCTCTCAGAGTCCTCCTGACCTTTCCCAAGCCTTCCTCCCCTTGAACTACCCCTGCACAGTCAAGACCCAGTAAGAAGCACAATCATAATAACTCCAACAACTTGAGCAAAAATACAAAAACATGTTCTCTTCAATGAAAGTAGTTTAAACTCATGCATCTCATCTCACTAGAAGTAATGGCATCATTTTTAGAAGTTTCATTCCCACCATTGCATCGTAAGGATTAAGCTGGTCAGATTAGGGTTTACTAGGGTTTCCATGTTTTGTTGGCTTTCAGTTCATTCTTGCAAAGTAGATTAATTTCCTTTGAGATAGCCTTCATTCATCACTTAAAAAGCTTCTTCTGAGAACATATAGAAGTTGGCTTGAGCCCTAGCGGACTTGTGCCAGCTGACCAAGTGACAGCTGCGACAAGAGCTAGTACTTGTGCATACAGCACCGTCGCTTCCAAGTTTGTTACGAACTACCGGGTTGATAAAATTAGAGAAGGAAGCTCCAGGAGTTGTAGCATTATTGCTACAATACTGGAGCCCACCATATTTTTGGCGCCATTGCTGGGAAAGCGTTAGAGTATTAGTAATTGTTGCTTTTCTTCTATTTTCTTACTCTCGCCTTCTGCCAAGTAGTTTATTTCATTTCCATTCTGCAAAAGTAGCATAGACATTTCCTGCTTTCATAGATTAGCATTTCAATTCCGCAATTTCAATTTTGCAAGCATAGATTAGCCTTTCAATTCTGCAAGCATAGACTAGCATTTCCATTCCTGCAATTCCATTTGAGCAAAGTAGATTAGTTCTTTCCTGCTTTCATTTCAATTCTGCATTTTTATTCCAGCAAGATAGTTAGTTGTAGATCAATCTGTTTCAGTTTTGCAGGTACCAAAGAAAAAAAACAAAAGCAATCAAAAAAGTCTTTCCATTTCATGCCTCGTAGGAATCGAGATAAAACAGGCAAATTCTTACCCAACACCCCCACCACATCACTGAGTCACCCTTCTCTCTTCTTTGGTGACAGTGATCCAGAAGAACCTATAGGTGAACCTCCTGAGATATACGAAGATCCTATAGCAGAAGAAGAATTAGAGACCATCCCATCTGGAGCTATGGTTGACAATAAAGGAGAAGATGAGAGAATAGAAGGTGCCTTCCCCATCCGAGAAACCAATGGAGACATGACAATGAAAAACATTAGTCCCTCCGCTCTACCTCACTTCCATGGACTGACTACTGAAGATCCTGATACCTTCCTGTTTGAGTTTTCTGTCCTTTGTCGAACCTATGACTATACTGAAGATGAGCAGAAGCTAAAACTCTTCCCTTCAACTCTTAAGGATGCAGCATTACGCTGGTTCATGGGCTTGCCTGGGAATAGTATCACCACTTGGGCTCAGATGCAGCAAGCTTTCAATACCAAGTACCAGGACTACTGTAGGTCCAAGGAAACCAAGGGGGAAATCTTTCGGATGACCATGGGAAATGATGAGTCCTTAGAGGATTATGAGGAGAGGTTCCAACTTAGCTATAAGCGGGCCAGGTGCACACTTGACCCTGAATCCCTCAAGTTGGTCCTGCTCCGAGGAGTCCCTGAAGACCTCTTAGATACCCTTCACATGTTAGCTGGGGGAGATATTTACGAACTGCCTTATGAGGACATCAAGACTGTGTTTAGAAATCACTCTAGGGTAGCCCGGAAACGAGGTAGAGGAAACCTCCTCTCAGCTGGTATCCCTTTCTCCAAGCACGAGTTTGCAAATCAATTAGAAGATCTTAAGAGTGAGGTGAGACAGACCATTTCCATGCAACTTGACACATTCAGGATCCAGCAGAAGAAGGAAGAAGCTGAGAGGGCCTTAGCTATCTTCTACCCTAGATGTACAAGGAGACACCCTAAGAACGAATGTCCATTGCATTCGGTTGAAGTGTGCTTCGTTTGTGAGGAGGACCATCCCACAAATTAATGTCCAACCTTACCTGTGCTCAAAGTCATGTACCAAGGGACAGAAGCCCCCACTGAACCTTTCTATTTCCTCAACCAAAGGAGGCCACAAGGACCTAGACCTTACCAGCAGGGGATGCAAGGGGCACCCCAAGCTTATTACAGCCCCAACCAATCGACTCCTATGCCTTCCTAAGGTCCCCCTGCTCATCCTTCCTGGTCTATGCCTCCTCCATGGTCTTATCCACCTTAGTACCCTACTCAGCCCACTACTCATTCATATCACTCACATGCCCAGCCACAGCCTCAGTGGAATGTACCTCAGTCGGGGTGGAGGCCCCAGTACAACACTCCTCCCGCCATTTTGCCTCCACCACCAGTTCAACCTCAACCATTACCTCCTTCTCCTCCAAGGCAACCTCAAATACCTGCTCAACCGAACCCGAACCCCAACAATAGACAGGCCCAGCAGGTATACACTGGGGAAACATCATGCCCTACCTATGCTGTGGAGATCCAGGAGATCAATCTTCGATTTGGAAAGACTCTTCCGGATCGCCAACCTCCTCCCCCAGAGGATGAGGAGGACAAACAGGAAAGTGAACCAAAGGCTATTCCACCCTTTCCTGAGAGACTAACAGCCACCACACAACCCAACCCAGAGGAGGATGAGCTTCTGGGGGAGCTCAAGTAGTTGTGTGTGAAAATACCACTTCTCCAAGCCATCAAGGATGTGCCAATATACAACAAACTGGTTAAGGAAAAGTGTTTCAAACACCCAGGCAGGCGAAAGAGAGATGCTTCAACCATCAATGTCTTAGGACAACTGTCTGACCTTATGTTAGGACAAGTCATCTGCCCAAAGTACCTAGATCCTGGAAGTCCTGTAGTAGATGTCCACATCAATGGCACCATCATACCTCACACCTTGATTGATCTGGGGGCTGCCATTAATGTGATGACCAGGGATACCATGCTCAAACTCAATCTTCAGGGTTCCTTGAGGAAGACCTCGACAGTCCTACAACTAGCAGATCGCTCCACCATGACTCCCGAAGGGATTGTGGAGGATGTCTTGGTCTCTGTCGACTCTTGGGAATACCCTGCAGATTTCTTGGTTCTGCAACCCAAGGCAAAGCTTACTGGATATCCTCTTATTTTGGGAAGGCCTTGGTTAGCCACTGCAGATGCTTACATAAATTGCCGTGCAGGAAACATGACCATAAAAAATGGTCCTATGTCCAAGCAGCTAGTCCTATACCCTCCTGCCCAACCCTCCTTAGAGCATGACTTACCACTGTGGTTGGAGGAAGGAGAAGAGGATGAGGTGTACTCCGCACCTTTGTGCACCCTAAACACCACTAGAAGAGACCCCCCAACCGAGGATGACTTGATTGAGACCTTGATCCAGAATCCACCTTCCAGTGCACTATCCTTAGAGAAATTGGAGGATGCCCAAGCCAGAACCTTAGTGGACCTTTGTGCCACCAACCCTGTCGCTCCCAGAGTCAAGAATGTGGAGTTCGACACTGAGAGAATGTTAAAGATCAGCTCCTCCCTATCTCCTTCCCAGGAAAAGGAGCTATGTAGCCTGTTGGCCAGTCATCTAGATGCTTTTGCTTGGAGCTATAAGGAGATGAAAGGAGTCCATCCTTCAGTCTGTACCCATCACATATACATCAAAGAGGATTGTAAACTAGTTAGGCAACCTCAGAGGAGAATGAATCCAGCCCTTAAGGACATTGTCAAGGAAGAATTGCAAAAACTGTTGGATGTCGGATTCATTTACCCCATCTCAGATAGTGAATAGGTGTCCCCTCTGGTGTTGGTTCCCAAGAAAAATGGGAAGTGGAGAATCGGTGTGGACTACCGAGAACTGAACAAAGCTACCAAGAAAGACCATTTCCCTGTACCTTTCATAGATCAAGTGTTGGATGGACTGGCAGGAAAGAAGTTCTTCTCTTTCCTGGATGGGTTTAGTGGGTACAACCAAATTCAAATCTGCCCGGAAGACCAAGATAAGACCACCTTCACTTGTCCTTGGGGTACCTTTGCCTACTGAGTTCTTCCCTTTGGGATATGCAATGCTCCTGCTACCTTCCAGAGAGCTGTCTTGAGCATCTTCTCGGAGCTGGTCCATGATGCGGTGGAAATCTATATGGATGACTTCACTCCTTATGGGTCCAACTTCCAGGAAGCATTTTCCAATCTGGGAAAGGTCCTAACCAAATGCATTGAGATGAACCTGTCCCTTAGTCCTGAAAAATGTGAATTCCTGATGACTGAAGGGACCGTGCTAGGCCATACCATTTCTTGCCAAGGGTTACAAGTGGATCCTAACAAAACTTCTCTCATCAAGAAGGTTCTGCCTCCCCAAAAGGTAAGGGATGTTATGAGTTTCTTAGGATTAGCAGGGTATTACAGGAGATTCATTAAAGACTTCAGCAAGCTAGCCTCGCCATTGTTTGGCCTGTTGGCAAAATATGTGGAGTTTAAATGGACTGACGATTGTCAGAGGACTTTGAATGAATTAAAGGACAAGTTGGTGTCAGCCCCAATCTTGAGATGTCCAAACTGGGCCCTACCTTTCCACATCCACACTGATGCCTCGAACAAAGCCATAGGGGCAGCTTTAGGACAAGTTGAACAAAAACTTCCTTATGCCATTTACTTTGTTAGCAAGAACTTGTCCAAAGTTGAACTGAATTACACTGTAACCGAGAAAGAATTCTTGGCTGTGGTCCATGCACTGAACAAGTTCCGACATTATATTACTGGCTATCAAACCTTTGTACATACAGATCATGCTGCAATTAGATATTTAATGAATAAACCAGATGTGAATGCTCGTATTATTAGATGGTTACTTTTGTTGCAGCAGTTTTATTTGACCATTGTTGACAAACCAGGTAAAGAAAATGTTGTTGCTGAATTTTTATCTAGATTGGATTTGTCTGCAGATGAGGATGGAACAGTGGATGACCAGATGCCCGATGAACATCTGTTTTCTATCTCAGTACTCTCTCCATGGTTTGCTGATATAGCAAACTACCTTGTTTCAGCACAGTTCCCTCCGCACCTATCTTCAAGAGAGAAGAGCAGAATCATCAAAAAAAGTGCCTCATTTACTTGGATCGGGGGCAATCTGTTCAAGCTTGGCCCTGATCAGATCTTAAGGCATTGTGTAAGGGAGGAGGAAGTCTTTGATATCCTCCTCACCTGTCATGATGGGCCTTGTGGAGGAAATTTTGCAGCAAAGAAGACTGCCTTCAAAATCCTGCAAGCAGGCTACTATTGGCCCACACTTCATCAAGATGTCAGAAGGTATATCAGCCAATGTGACCAATGCCAAAGAATGGGGAAACCGACTCAAAGGGATGAGATGCCTCTCCAACCTCAAGTGACTCTTGAGCCATTTGAGAAGTGGGGTATGGACTTTGTGGGTCCAATCAACCCTCCGAGGAAAAGGTCTTACATCATTGTGTGCACTGACTACCTGACAAAGTGGGCAGAGACTAAAGCAATCAAGGCAGCAACAGAAAAAAAGGTGGCTGAGTTCTTAAGGGAGAACATCTTCTACAAATTTGGCTACCCAAGAGAGCTGGTCACCAATCAAGGAAGCCAGTTCACATCCAACTTAATTGAAGACCTACTAGCTCATTACAAAATCAAGCATAGGACTTCCACCCCCTATAATCCACAGGAAAATGGGCAAGTGGAAGTCACCAACAGAGCATTGGAAGGGATTTTGACTAAGGTGGTGAGCAGCAGTAGGAAAGATTGGGCAGATCGCCTCGTTGAGGCCACATGGGCTTACAACACCACCTGGAAGACCACCACCGGCTTCACACCTTATGAGTTGGTCTATGAGAAGAAAGCTTTGCTGTCCATTGAATTTGAATACAACACTTTGAGGATGGCAGCTCAGCTGGACCTAGATCTCAGCCATGCACAACAAGAAAGGTTATTGTAGCTTAATGGACTGGATGAGCACCGAATGCAGGCCCTCCTTCACTCGGAAGTGGTTCAACTTCATAGAAAGGTGTGGCATGACCAACACCTCAATGACAAGCAATTCCAGCCAGGAGATTGGGCATTGTTGTATGACTCCAGGTACAAAGATTTCAAGGGGAAGCTGAGAACCAGATGGCTGGGACCATATGCAGTGGAAAAATGTCATGACAATGGATCTGTTCTTATTCGGACCATTGATGAGGAAGCCATCCCCATGCTTGTCAATGGGCATCGATTGAAGATCTACAGGAAGCCTCTCTCAAGACAAGAGTTCATCAAAACTATGGAGAAATCAGTGTTGTATGACTCCAGGTACAAAGATTTCAAGGGGAAGATGAGAACCAGATGGTTGGGACCATATGCAGTGGAAAAATGTCATGACAATGGATCTGTTCTTATTCGGACCATTGATGAGGAAGCCATCCCCATGCTTGTCAATGGGCATCGATTGAAGATCTACAGGAAACCTCTCTCAAGACAAGAGTTCATCAAAACTATGGAGAAATCAGTGTTGGTCATAGAGAAGGGTTCTGCCTCTGCTTTGGGCATACCCTGAAAGATCTAAAAATTAAATAAATAAATAAATAATAAAGATCCTTGGGTGAAAACCTCTCTGAGGCTCCCAAGGCAGGTGGTAGGGATGAAAACCTCATTGAGGCACCCCTATTGTCTTTCAAAAAAAAAGAGAAAAAATTTGAAAAAGATCCTTGAGTGAAAACCTCTATGAGGCGCTTAAGGCAGATGGCAAGGGTGAAAACCTCATTGAGGCGCCCCTGCTATCTTTCAAAAAAAGAGAAAAAATAAAAAAACAATAAGCAAAAAAAGAGGACAGCAAGTTTATAATGTGAAAATGCATGCAGGTTGCAGGTGTTCTATGAAGGAGAGGAGGTCTTTTAACGCAAATCCAAAGGTCCTTATCATGCTGCCAGGAGACCTCACCAGCACCTCCTCCAAGGATACTCATCTTCTCCAAGCTATGGGCACGATTTCATCACAGCTTAAGTCTTCTACAGGAAGATGCAGACTTTCTACAGGAAGGTGCAGACTTTCTACAGGAAATGCAAACTTTCTACAGGAAGTTCTGTATTTCTATAGGAAACTTCCTGTAGAAGTTCAGGACGCCCCAGAATTCATTTTGTGAGGAGATCTAACGACCAAGGATCGGTTTGTACGCATGCAAGCTACTGTTGTCACCCTTACACACTGGTGTCACCTCTTTCTACCATCCCTGTCGACATGCAATGAAGTTACCTGCACCATCAAAGCAGATCATTGAGTTATCAAGAGAAAGCAATTTTTAAGATGAAAAAATGCTGAGATGTCATACCATATCCATCCCAGCCATCCATGAGCTCTGTGAGCGTGATCGTGAGGCCATTTCCTTCGTCGTCCAACATGCACCCGAGGAGGAAAAACTGTTATAGGACATCCTGCAGGAGTCCTGTAACAGTTGAGCCCGCTAGAGTGTACACTATTCACAGCGCTTGCCACATGCAATGAAAACACGGGCGCATGCAGCCGAAGCATCAAGTTTATCGTCAGCAGCCTGCGAATATGAACCTTCGGGCCTGTGAAAATCCATCAGCAGCAAATAAATCCACTCATCGTCGTCCAAGAACCAAAAAATCGTGTTGCGGCCGCACAGGTAAGTGCCTCGACCCTTTCTTCCGTCGAATTGCATGAATTTTACTTTGAAAATGTTTGCAAGTGTGAAGTGAATGGGTTGAGCGGCTGTATGGCCATTCGACTGGCCACGTCGACCAGTTAGTGGTCTAGTCGGATGTTTGGGTGGTGGTTGTGGCAAAAGAAATGGGTAGTGCACACGTGAGAGCCATCCCGTCCGGAAAAACGAGTTTTAACAAAAGAGATGGCGGCGGATCTGCGGGGAATGATGCAGCAGTAAGGGAACTCGCAGGCGAATGATGGAATGATGTCGTCCAACGGTCCGGCAGGGACAGCTCACCCCCGCACCACGGATTTCGCCGATTCAAATCTAATCGGCTAGATTGCCACCCCATGCATTTATCATTCACCGTTTGAGACTCGAGTGATCATCCGGATCCCTCTGTAGCTCGAGACTCCAAGTCTTTGGCCATCAGAATGCCTGTGAAGCAACACCAAGAGTGCAGACCCACTGCAGTATCCTCCAAAAATCGCGTGCTACTCCTACAAGAAAGATGTTTCTATAGGAAATCGGGTTCCTCACGTCAAAAGGTGGCGGATTAAAAAGGTAAGCCTGAACTCTCCATGCAATTGGTTTTGAGGGTGGCAGAATCGATGTCTACAGTCTGGTCGTAGAAAATTTTTGCAAATATTGTCTGTCGTTGCATGAATTGTCGTCCTACAGGATGTCAGTGTAATTAAGCTGTGTTAAGGTCCTCGGGAGATAAGCTTCGTGAATTATATGCATGACAGAAGCGTAATTCTACACTCTGTCCCAGTAGGCCAAATTTCTTCCACATTCGCCACCTCCAGCCAACGCATCAGTTTTTCACCATGTCGGGTGGGTTCATCAGAAGGGAACCAACTGATTCAACGAAGTTAAGAGAAAATCCTGAGGTGGTGGAGCTCTTCACGCGAGCGCAATGGATATCCTTCTGTGACAAATTGCAGGGCTATGATGACGAAGTGGCAGAGGAGTTTTTGCAAGCTCTGAGGCCGAAATCCAAAACATTGGCCACCGTTAACTTCTGGGGTTTGAACCTCAAACTCACCCCACAATTCATCAGCCGAGTTACGGAGCTCCCAATGGGATTACCATGGGACAAAGAAGAAAGGAAATCGGGCCAACAGGCTAAGAAAGAATTCTTTCCACCAGAGGAGGAATTCTCAGAAGATAAAAATGGGGTTCGTAGAACCTGTTTACTGCCACCGTGGAATGAAGTTAGCCTGCAGATTATGAAGTACATCACCTGCGAAGGCCGTTTTAGCATTGTATATGGGTACCACTTTCGGTTACTTACTGAATTAAGGCACCAGATGGATCTACCTGTAGAAAACAAACTCAGTCTCCCCTACTTTCTATTACAGTCTCTGATTGAGTGTGCCACCAAGTTGAAAGAAGGCACACCAGACCAGGTAGCCCACCATGGACTCATCAAACTCCTCGTGGAGGATGCGCTCCACACATAAAAGGTTCCTCTCTCATGGGAAGCCTTCAGAAATTTGACAAAGGATGGTGATATAAAGATGCTGACCGAAGAGCTCGGTTCATCTAGCAGTGAGGAGAAAGAGTCAGTGCCCACGGGGAAGAAAGAAACAGGCCAGAAGACCCCGACCACGGAGTAGAAGAAAAAGCAAGAGAAGAAATAAGAGAAAAAGGGTGCCAAAGAGAAAGATGACACACCGATTTTGATGGCAAGAGAGAAGAGATTGCAAAGCAGAGTGGACAAGGCTAAGAAGGTCCACATCAGCAAAAGTGCCTCGACAGCAACCGCAACCAAGTCAAAAAGCAAAACTCAGGCAGCAAAGCAAACCAAGGCGGTGACACCTGTTTCTACAGGAAAACCGAAACCGGCTTCTACAGGAAGCCCGAAATTAACTGAAAAAGGGTCTTCTATAGGAAGCCCGAAATTAACTAAAATAGGGTCTTCTACAGGAAGCCCTGAAAAAGTGAAACCCAAGGAGAAGAAAGCTGACATTCTTGAAAGGGAGGCAGCAGCTGTGCTGGCCGCCCTTAACACACCTCCTAAGCCAAAGGAGAAAAGAAAGAGGGAGACCCCTCTATATTTTAAAGCTAGAAGAAGTGTGAGAATAAAGACGGGCAAGCCACAGCCTCCGTCCAGCAGCCCGATCATTATTGAAGATGCCCCTACTTCGCCCAAGGAAAGGTCCCCCTCGAGGATATCAGTCACCTATGAGAGGGGGAGCCCGAAGAAAACCACGTGGTAAGAATGGTTAGACCAATTGACTGCAAAAGCTCGGCTACAGGATGCTGAAGATGCTCTACAGGGAACCTTAGCCAGGCTTAAAGAAACTGAGAGAATGGAAGGAGAAGCACCCTTATCGCCACCAAGGGAGGGTGAAGAAGAGCCACCAAAGGAAGTGGAGAAAGAGCATATACCAGAGCCCAGCCCTAAGCCAAGTCTGAGTTCATATTACAACTTTTTAGAGGCTGGCAAAATTATACCTCAGAAATTTACTGTGCCACTGTTTTTTGCATTGGAGGAAGAGAGAGTCCGTACACACACGTGGATGAAAATAGCCAAGTAAAAGGGTGTGGCGGACATAGGTCCCTTACAGGAGCAGCTCAAGGAGGCCAGAAGTGAATTGTCCATGGCTAAACACATGGCAAATTGCCAACGAGTGTTCCTACAGGAAGAAAACTAGAAGCTGAGATTGCAGCTACAGGAGCTGAGGGCAGGGACAGGTACATCCTCCAAGGATACCACAGAAGAACAGCAAGGCAAAAAGGAACTGAACACCGGTCTTGGGGAGCCAACCACACTTCTACAGGAAGCAGAACAGCAAGCAAAAATTGAGGTGCAAGCTCTCAGAGAATAGCTGCAGCAAAAAGAAGCACAATTGGCCTGCATGGCCACCTGGGCCATGGATGCTATCCAATGCAGGCAGCCAGCCAAATCCTATGGCCTGTACTTGAAATACCAATGGCTGCAATTCCAAATCAATAACTTGGTGGAAAGAGGTATCTCTCAGTTCCAAGACCCGCAGCAATTCACTAAAGTATGCAGTACTAGTTCATCAGAGGATAGGGCCAAATTAGCGAAGTTCTACCTCCATAATCTGGCCCTGCCTAATGTAGTTTCATGGGATCCCAATACGGCCTTGGGAGATATGCAATTAATGGAATTTGCCTCATGGCTGAACCATGAGGACAAAAGAGCAGCAGAAGCCAAAGCGATCATGAACCGAGAGCTGAACGAGCCATTGCTCATCAGACCAGAACCAGGGGATCCAGTTGCACTACTCTCGGCACACCAACATTTTTCCACTGACCCTCAAGCTTCATTAAGATATATGGATCAACAGGCCCAAGCCATAGCTCATTTTGAGGACATGGAGAGACTGTTAGGAGACAACGCTGTCCAAGCATGCACACGCAGATGGAATACATTGGCCCATAGTCTGAAAATCCGAGAGTACCATACCCCAACTCGGATGAGGGAAGCTCTGGTACGGGTGGCCCTCTATAAGAAATCCATGCAAAACCTCCAGGCCAGCTGGATTGGCCTTAAACTCAACCCACCACTGCTGCTAGGGTTGATGGAAGGCAGCACGGAGAAAGATGATAATGAACAGTGGGAAGAGGTAAACAAAAGGGTTGGGTTTCATATCAGCAAGGAGGACACTACTACAGAGGCTTGGGATGTAAGGATAGCAGTAAAGGCAATGAAGGATGAAGAGTTGGACTAGTTGCTCAAGGATGAGCAAATACTTTAGCTGGGGGGTGATGATGAGCCCCAAATTTTGGTAACATTTTAGGCTCACTTGGCCTACTTACCTTGCTCAACCCTTCATTTTTTATCACTTATGCATCATTTCTTAGTATATTCGTGTTATTTGTAGGAAGAAGGGCAGTCATTATGCCTATGTGGCTAATACATGATTATTTCAGGTTTTCTGACATTAAATGGAGAAAATACCATGCAGACGGAGACAAGGAGACAGCCAAGGTGGCATTGCGGGTTTATAGGAAGGTTATCCACAGCCTTGAATGACCTTCCTCGTGATCTCCACCCCAACTCCGAGCTCCAACAGCTATCACCACCGAGCTAGAAGGCAGCCAACGGATTCTACAGGAACAACAGTTTACTTTTAGTTGGACAACCAAGCCCCACTAATTGAGGAGGCCAGCTTGGCCCTCATCATGTATAAATATTGAGGCTGTAGCCTTCGAAAAAGACTCTTGAACCTTTGTTGTAGATTTTGAATCATGAGCTATAGCTCTGTTTTGCTCTTTGTAAGCCATTTTTGGCATGTTGTTAGACTTATGATTATAATCTTTTAATAAAAGGCAGGTAGATTTGAGTTCAATTCTGAGTTCTTAGAGGAGCTATAGCTCTCAAGTTTGGGCCCAACCTGAGAGCAATAGGCCTCCTTTCTTTGTATTGCTACCTGTCTTTCCTTTCAGCATTTCATTTCTTTGCCTTGACATGCATTTGGAAAACACAGTCTGCTGATTCAAATTTCTTGATGTGATTAAGTAGGTTAGTTTATGGATAAAGTGCTTTCAGCAGCTTAGATTAGAGTAGGAGGATTAGAATTCATCAGAGCTCCAAGAAAAGGTTGATCGTACACTCACTTCCACCTCTGTTTAGAGATTGGGAGTGTAGACCGTGCCAACCACCAAAAACACTCAGTCTTACATGTTCATGCACGCTTTTAAGTCATATTTCCATTGGTATAAGTATCCATGCATTTAGATCTTGAGCAATAACTCCTTGTTTCAGCACCATGCACGATTTCTATCTTAACTTCCATCGCTGTTCTTTGGTTTTTAATAAAACAGTTAGAATAGGTTGATGAATTCTCGGTTTTGTGCAAGACAGAGGTGATTTGTTTCATTTACACTGCGCAGCACCACTTCAACACTTCCTTATCCTTCTCAGCCATGCCTAAGCCATCTCCTTACCTCGCAGCTAGATCCTTTGCCCACCAACTCTCCTATTACCCACGTTGTTTTATCTTTTCGGCCTTCCATTGCCTCTACTCTTCTATCGACCAACCAGCTGTACACACCCTCTCTCCATCTCATCTCTCTGTCCAAAATCCATCACAAGCTCCCTCTCATCCTACCTATCCACCCATACAGCTCATTCACTCCTCCATCACCTGAAACTCCGACTGCAAAACATCCTGTAGAAGTTAGCAGACTTCCTGTAGAAATCCCGAGCTTCCTGTAGGATCCCCTGCAGACATCCTGTAGAAGCCTGCAAACACGATTTCCAAGCACCTGAACATTGTGAACTTCTGTGGAATGATGTTAGGGATCCCCTGGAACTTCTCAGAGTCCTCCTGACCTTTCCCAAGCCTTCCTCCCCTTGAACTACCCCTGCACAGTCAAGACCCAGTAAGAAGCACAATCATAATAACTCCAACCACTTGAGCAAAAATACAAAAACATGTTCTCTTCAATGAAAGTAGTTTAAACTCATGCATCTCATCTCACTAGAAGTAATGGCATCATTTTTAGAAGTTGCATTCCCACCATTGCATCGTAAGGATTAAGCTGGTCAGATTAGGGTTTACTAGGGTTTCCATGTTTTGTTGGATTTCAGTTCATTCTTGCAAAGTATATTAATTTCCTTTGAGATAGCCTTCGTTCATCACTTAAAAAGCTTCTTCTGAGAACATATAGAAGTTGGCTTGAGCCCTAGCGGACTTGTGCCAGCTGACCAAGTGACAGCTGCGACAAGAGCTAGTACTTGTGCATACAGCACCGTCGCTTTCAAGTTTGTTACGAACTACTGGGTTGATAAAATTAGAGAAGGAAGCTCCAGGAGTTGTAGCATTATTGCTACAATACTAGAGCCCACCAAGTATGTGGATATGTGGTTCATGATCCTTTAATACAATTCCTCTAATTAGACTATGTGATGTTTGTTCCTTGCAAGAAAAGAAAAGATGTGTGGATAATGGGACACTTACTTTTCCAAATTATGTTATATGTGAGCTCATAATATAGGGAGATGAAAAATTAGTGCTTTGGGAAACGTTATTCCCATTACCAACTAAAGTGAATTAGGTAACTTGATTTAATTAAATAGCTAAAACTTATTTCTTATGTTTAAATCACGATTTAACTTCAAGGGATGCAACAATTGAGAACACCCAATATAGGAATCCTCATGTAAAGGATAAGAAATTTGAAAACTAGTTGAATGTATGCAATTTGTAAAATATTTGCACTTAAAAATTTATATTTTACATTTTAAATATGATCCTATTTTAACAATGAAAAATTAATTCATTTATATATACATCAGCCCTTGCAGAACACTCATCCAAAACCAAACATCATGTGTGTTTGGAAGATGCTAAAATAATTGCAAGAGAGGATAGTTATCAAAAAAGAAAAATGAGAGGGGCCATCAAAATTATGAAATTTCCTCATAACCTCAACAGGGACAATGGGAGTGAGATTAGTGGAAACTGGCTTCCCCTCATTAGACAAATAAACCCCTCCAAGCCTTTAGAAGCATAGTATCAAAGGTTTTCATATTAATAAAATTAATAAATTAATTAATTTACTTTTAATTAAATTAATTAAAATTAATTAATTAATTAATTAAATTTTAATTAAATTAATTAAATTAATTCTAATTAATTATAATTAAAAATTAATTAAAATTAGTCAATTAATTAAACTGAAAAATAATTAATAATAACCAAAATTAACATTTGATAATATAAAATTATAAAAATTATAAATTAATTGATTAATTAATCAAAGGACTTAAAATAATTTACTTATTTATCAATTAGACAATAGGGCTAAATAAGATTAACAATGAAAAATGGAAAATAATAATAATAAAATAAAAAGGAATTATGAATTAAATTAATTAAAATTTAATTAATTAATTAGATACTTACGATTAATTAACTAAAATAAAAATAGAAAAACAATGGAAAGAACTAATTAAATTAATTAATTAATTAATTAAAGTAATTTATGAATTAAATGTATCAATTAAAATATTTTTAGATTCTTAGGATACATAAAAATAAGAAAAATAGAAATAAAATTAATTTTAATAAAATAAAATAAAACTAATTATAAAAATAATAAAAATTCCATCACATTATATAAAAATAAACTTACAATTAATCAACTAAGTAAAACAATTGGAACAATTAAAGCTAAATAATCTGAATTAAAATAATTAATAATTAAACTAAACTAAAATTATTATAAAAGTATTATAATAAATTGAAATAAAAATAAAAATAAAAATAATAAATAAAAGGAATTCATTTATATATAAGGGTCGGCTTCTTTATAAAAATTTAAGGATCTAGGTTTATTTATACTCAGGTCGGAAGACTCTTCTCTCAAAGAACTATCATTTATATTCTATCAAATTTAGTCTTGATGATGGACCCTCTTTGGGTTTGAAATGTCGATAGAATGAACACAATACTGTCGATAATCTGGATCATGCTACTCCAAAAAACTACCACAGAAGCTTAAAATCTAACATAAATTTTAATTATAAAAAATAAATTTATCTTTTATGATAAATAATGGGTATGTTGGCAAAAAGAAATAATTAATTATATATAAAATTTAATGATATATTATAATTTAAGTGTTTAAAAAAATTTCATTTGAAATATGTATTCTATAGGTATAATGTGCGGTTATATATTGATTTTTTTTTAAATATTAATTTTTATTTTTATTTTTTATTTTTCCAATATCATTATTCAAAATTATTAATATATTTTAATATTATTTATATAAAATTATTGTATTAAAAAAATTGGAATTTCTTTATTCATTTACTAATGTAAAAAAAATTAAAAATTAAAAATTAAATACCTCCATCTCTCCATTTACCAAGTGAAGCATTTGACCTATTTCAAAATTAGTTCTTCTCAACAACAAATTTTCGTTTCTTCATGAGACTATATAAATCCTAAACTAAAAGTGATCTCTACAACAAGGATGGTGTTATAGTTTTTCTCATACATCTCATTCACCAAACATTTGAATTAAAATCCAATGCCAGCTAAAAGGGATTGTGAGAAGGGAAGGAAAGAGAAAAAACGATTTTAAAAGAATAGGTGTTAAGAATAAAATTAGAAAATTTGGAGAGTAAATTGTCAATATACCTATTTCCCAAGTAATCTAGTGCCACAAGAAATAATCTCCCTTCAATCGCCTGCCCCCTACCCCTAACCCCTTCCTGACCCCCACACATGTTTAAGAAATGAAAAAATTTAAAATCATTTGGTCATAGGAATGGATGTCATGAAATTTTTATGTTATTATATATGTTACCAAAGAATATCTTTTCAACATTCCCATTGGAAGGAGGGATACTCTTGCTCCTAGATCTTGACGCAATTTCTCTCTTTTAACTCCTATGCGACAATCATTTTTGCTAATCCCTCTTGTAAATAAATTTCCATGAATTATAATTCATGTAAATAATATATGGACATTATGTTACAATGGTTTTCTTTGGTTAAATGTCATCCTTATTTTTTTTGGATTATCCTAAACAATTACAATTCGAAGGTGGTACATAATTTTCATTAATTCAAGTGGTTTCAAAAACTTCCAATAAACCATGGTTTCAAGTGGTTTTCCTTTAATTTTTGTTACATCTAAATTTTTAACTACATGGTATTACTTTAAATGTTTATTTTATCTTAGTTTTATTGTTTTATTCTCCATTTGTTTCTTGTTTTCAATCATATTTCCTAATGAATACAACTTGAATTACATGTATTTGCATGAATTTATGGAATTACGTGATCTTGTTGTTCTCTCAATGTTTGTCGTATTTTTCTCATCCTCACTCTATTTTTTTCCTTCATTTCCTCTATGATTGGAAATTTCTTTCCTTTCCTAGATCCAAATCTCCAATTTGTCATGTTGTCGAATGTTTGTCGTTATTTTTTCTATATTCAAAATTTAGAAACTTTTCTTTTTTTTGGGTTGATAGCAGACGCTCAATCAAGCTATTAATCTGTAGCATTTAACATAAATGGAATTAATAAAAGTTGGTAAGCGGTTGGTGGGTACTTCGCATTTTAATGGCTCAATGGATCAGCTGGTTAATCACCTACACAACTTGATCAAGGGTTTATTTAACACTTGATCAAGCTATTTGAATTTTAAAATCAAGTATTGGATTCACTGTTTTAAACACTCGATTGAACTCTTCAGGTCCTAAAAATCATATTTTTAGCACCCCTTCTCAAGATTTCTCTGCAACCCCATTTTGTACCCTAGCAGATTTAGAGAAAAAAATTTCCTTAAGTGCCAGAGTTATCACGCTGGATTCAGAATTTGACTCTTTCAAATTGATATGTTATTTTTCGTATAATTTCTTTTAAACATAATGCTTTAAATTTTTTTGGACATTTTCAAAGAGGCTAAATAAAAAATTAATAGCATACAATATATCCATAAAAAGTTTCAAAAAATACCACTATCTTCGTTTACAAGTCCTCTAATTTAAAAGACACTCTTGTTTTTTCAATGTATTTAAATATTTGAAAAACATATTACGCAAACACATGTATCTACAAAATGCAATTGAAATATTAGTTCTCCAACTTGGAAAATTAGCAGAAAATATAAGTTTTCATAAAAAAATATTAATATGAAAAACTTAGTTTTCTCCATGTAGACTGTGCTTTATATATATATATATATATATATATATATATATATATATATATATATATATATATATATATATATATATATATATATATATATATATATATATATATATATATATACACACACACACACACACACACACACACTTTTATACGAAGTTATGCTAAGCTAACACACTCATACCTCTTAAGATGTGCAAAAATTTGCAAGGACAAGTAATATATTTAATGGAAAATTGAGATATTAATATTTTTTTTTTGCAAAAAATATCACTATGACAACATAATTCTCCACCTATTGTGTTTTTAGTCTGAGTCAAAATTCACAATGCTTATAAGAATTTTGAAGGCCTCAAAACTTGAAATTTCATTGCCAAAATTTCATGTATTCACCCTATATATATATATATAGAGAGAGAGAGAGAGAGAGAGAGAGAGAGAGAGAGAGAGAGAGTTGTGTTATTGCGTCGAGAGGTGCTCTACAACCTAGTACAGGAGATATGTGACATTTAAAAATAGTAAAATAATAATTTAAATTATTAAATTAAAAATAGTAATAACAAAAGAAATTAATGTTGACCATAATTAAAATATTTCAATTTGCACCTTAATTTTAGATAGCTCTATATAGAAATATAAAGTAACTGAAAGTAAAAAATAATTTACCATTTAGTATGATGAAGAAATTTAAGTTATTTACTACTTAACATGGAGATGACGAGAAATAATATTATTGATATTACATGCGTAATTCATTCTATGTTCAATTTACGTGTAAAAAAAGAAGAGGTTGCTAACCATAACTAAAACATTCATTGTCCATATTAAATAACATAATTTTATATCTACTGATATAGAGAAAAATAAAGTAATTTAAATTTAAAAAATTCTTATATTTTCACTTTTCATTAAAAAGTGATTTCTAATTCTTTTAATGTTTAATATGGACTTGATATGTAATATTTTTAGAAAATATTAATAAGAAAAATAATTAAATGTATGCATATAGGAAAAAAATATTAAGAACATGTTTCAACATTTTAATATTGAAAATGTGGATTATAAAAAAAATAAAATCAATGTGAACTAAATATATATTATACTAGCCTAGATCTATCTTAACTCTACGCTGGTATACTAGATGCTATATATATATATATATATATATATATATATATATATATATATATATATATATCGAAAAAAAATTGTTTTGGACTTTTAATTTAGCCTGTATTTTATTTAAGTAGAATTATTTTTTTAAACCCATTACTATATTTATTATTAAAAAAATATTTAAAATATAAATTAATTTAAATGTAAAAAAAAATGAAATAAAAAAATTTATTTGACTTAATAGAGGTTTACCATGAGCAACAATAATCATCATGGCAATCTAAAACTCTTAATTTATTTATTTATTGGTTATAGTTTAGTTGTGTTTTGTTTTGGAATTTTTTTGGACATACTTCTAGCCAAATTTGTTAGAAATTTAAAATGCATTTTAAATAACAAAGAAAATATTTTTTGAAATTTTATTTCACTAAATTTCTAACAAAAAACTTTAAAACCTAAAATACCTAAAAAATAAAGTTTTTACCATAGAAAATATTCATAATAAACATGCTACCATTTTCGATAACTTATACAATGAAATTAATTAATTAATTGATTAATTAAAAAAAAAAAAACCTAAAACAAATTTTTCCTTCGGTGGTCTTCATGAGTTTTTTTGGTGGTTTTCTAGGTTGTTTTTGGTCTTCAAGGATTTTCTTGGTGGTTTTTTAGGTTATTTTTGTGGTTTTCAAGGGTTTTATTGGTGGTTTTTTGTGCTTTTCATGGTGGTTTTCGTGGTTGTTTTCTATATGGTAGTTTTTTTTCCAAATTAATTTATTTTATTTTGCAAGAAAAAATAAATAAAAGAAACAAAAATGATAGGAAACCTACCTTGTCTTGAGCCTTTGGTTCATTGGTGAGGTTGATGGGTAGCTGGATTGAGTTCCTCCATCTTTTTGGAGCTTACAAATCTTCCTTTGAACTCCTTTTTCCTCACGGTCTGCGCAAAATGGTTCGTGTAGACTACAACCTAGGGTTTTTTAATAAGAAATGGCTTGATTTACCTATAGCGCTCAATCAAACCATAGTGCTTGATCAAACCATATAGCTCGATTGAGCCCTAACTCTCAATTGAGCCTCTAACTCGAGTTACAAAGTAGCTCGATCGAGGGCTTGTTTAAATTCTCAACCAAGCTATTTTAAAGCCCTTAAGAAGCTTAATAAAGCGCTTAAAATTTTCTTCATTGAGTGCTTAAAATTTCTCGATCGAGCATATTTTTTCACCAAAACACGCCTTCACTTTGCTTAAAAGTATAAGCCAGCTCCATGCACCCACCCTGGACATAATTTGAAAACACTCACCAATAGAGAATCCAATTATATTGGGTTGTCAAATCTAGCTAGCTCCTGTACCAAGGCAAGAGGTTCCCCAAGGACTAAATTCAGTAGAAGTTTCCCCATCTTATTGAGATACTCAATGCAGTCGATACCATTTCTTCATAAGGGGGAAGGACCGATCTAGGTGGATATTGGTGGCCACCAACCTATTATACTTGGACCTATAATGTTGTTTCCTTTTAGTTTCCTAACTTCAAGCATAGTTTCCTATTTCTACAATTTTCTATTTTTGGTAGTTTTTCGAGTCCTCAACTTCTAGAGCTTTTTTAAGCCCCTAAACAAAAAAAAAATTGGGAAATATGTAAATACATGTCAAACACAAGGCCTTTGGCCTATGAATGTAGTCAAAAGTTATTTTATTCAGATAAGTGTTTCTAACTATCTATCGTGCGTGCCAAACAAAGATCGTATGCCAGAGTTAGAACCCCAAGAAGTTAATGTTCCAACTAACCTTTTTTGGCACTTCATCTCCTAGAGTTAGGTTTTTGGATGTTTATGATTATCCATTATTTCTTGATGATAAAAATTCCTAAGAGACTCATTGTAACTCGGATCAGAAGGCATGAAGTCGTCACATCTCTTCTCAGAGATAGGCTACCACCACTCAAGCTAGTTTTTTTCCTTTCTACATGTAAAAAATTTTCAACGGTTGCTATTTAATAACTGAAGTTTTGTTTTTTTGTATCTCTGTGTTTTTGTTTAAATCTGTATTTAATTTTGTTCCTTCATAATATTTTTCATAACCACCAGTGTAGGTGATGCAGATTAATGTTGATGTGGTTCCCTTGTGGAGTGACATGTGGTAGAAAGAATCAACCTTGTTGGATGGTGGAAGAGTCAATTTTTAGATGGCATATGTCACTATCAAGGATTCCACATGGCAGGGTGATGTGGATTCAAGATGACACCACAAGTCATGCCACATCATCCTCAAGACAAAAGGTGTGAGGTCCAATTTTGGTGTTAACAAATAGGAAAGTTCAGATTCATGCCTTGTGTTTACCACCTGAAGGAGAGTGATAAATGAGAAACATTTCAGGAGATTAATGTAAATGTATACATCTCGACATGTTGTGAAGGGTAGATAGTGGAGCACCATGCATGCATGGGTGCATTGGCATAGACTAATGGATAGTTTTGGATGGGGAACTTCTTGGTAACTAACGTGAAATTTATCATCTCACTGTGCCATATTAGAATGGTATTACCTCTCATGTTAGCATGATGGCATGATGGCACTAGGTGCATTGGCATGATGGCATAATGGTCCTAGGCACGCTGGCATGGCAGGAGCCATGTTGGCCTATGAGAAATGATGCATAGTTATGTATGCCATGTGGTAGTGTAAGTTGATGTAACATGAATTAACGAAAAAAATTCAAATGGGAATAACTTTCAATCTTGATGTTGGATTGAGATAAAAAATTATATCACCAAAAATATCTCAACAAGCCAAACATGATGGTGACATCAATTTTCAGTTTAAAAAAGGTTGGAAAAAAAAGGATTTTTATGACACCTTCTCAACAATATACCTTCAAGATTGGTTTATTTTTAACGCAACACCTTCCGTCGCCTAAGAGTAATCCAAGGAGGTAGGAGGGTGTGTTACATCCAAGTTGCAGAAATGCATACACAACTTATGGTAGATAAAGGTTACATTGCAATCATGTGTTGTGCAAACACATTTAGCTACAAACAATTGGTTTACTAATAAACTCAGTTGCAAAATCATGCAAAATATTAAATTATAATGTTGATGCACTACCTTACTTTCTAGTCTATAAGGATTAAGCTTGCAAAAATATCCTAAAAATAGTACGTTCTTGTGAAACAATATATCACATGCAAGTTCAGATACCATGTTCAAAATTAATAAACATTATAACAGCCAACAAAACATGCAGGTCTTTGTTTATTATCGTTAACTATGTTTTGTTTGTGTACTTAAAAGGATAACTTCCTATCCTTCCCATGCAGTTTCAAATTTTATCTCTAACATGTTTGTCTATTATAGGTTGATTGGAACATACAAAGTATTAACATTGTCACTATTACTTAAGTTCTTGAGGGTGGGGCGTGGTGTCTCCAAATATTTGAACCCAAGGAGTTAGCTCAATCGGTGTTTACCAATATTCTTATGCATTTAGTTATTCTATTCAAGAAAGTTCCCAATTTAAATTCTTAAAATACAAATGTAAGAAAATTTCCCTTAAATTCCTTGAAAATAAAATCTACATTTACTATTCACAATTAACTACACAAACACACATATAAGGTGAACATTCACATAAAAATAATTTCCATATTTATAAATAAAAGTATGATAATTATTTTGATCTAAAATTCTATTATTTTAAACATTATTCATATGATCTAATAATAAACATTACGTTGACCTAGGTTTGAAGTGATTGGAAGTATGTCATTTTTACTTGTTGCATTGAAAATAAAAACTATCAAATTTGATGAATGGTTATAAGAGTTTATATAGTTTGAGTGGTTCCACTAAAAAAATATCATATACTTATTTTGTTGAGAAAGTTGGCAGCGGTTGTCATTGATGTCAAGTTCAATGGAAGATTCAAAATCACATTAAAATTTTCTTGTTGGATAGCCCTATCCAATACCTTTCCAATGGTATATGACACTTATCCTAACTCCCATGGGATGAAGAGAAAGCATAGTTTGAAATTTGAATATCAACATGGCTCTAGAGGCTCATGGTTTCAAAGGGCCCCACCTTATCAGATTGGTGAGTTCGAAGAAAAAGGTAGAAAATATTGGGAGGAACATTTCAACAGTCGATGAGAGGTGAATTGGTAAGCCCCCAGTTGTATGGGTTTGATAGTTAGCACCCAAGAGCTTATCAGGCCACCTAGTAAAATTGGTGTCGACACAATAAAGCTCCTAGCCATAACCCCTAGTCATAGGGTTCTTAGCCAAGGCACCAAAGTGTTTATCAAAGAGCTTAGACCACACGATGTACACAAGCAATAATAGGTGGCAAGAAGCAGGTGAAAATCCTTGGAACATTTGTCAAGGTATCAAGTGGTATAGATACTAGGTGGTAGGATAATGACATGTAGTGGTGAAATGTACTAGATGACATGTGCCACTCTTCAGACATGACATGTGAAAGTTGGATTTGGTATTTTTGGCGGGGAAAGTTCCCCTGTCCTAAATGACATGTGGTACTAATGTGGCACAACAAGTGGCAAAGAGATGGCATGGAAAAATGTGAGAGTGACACATGGTAGGTGGATTCAATTTTTTTGGATGGCCAAATGAAATATTGTTGTGACACATGGTAGTACATGTGGCAGGATCTGATTGGTTGTACATGATGATGTGGATGACAAATAGAAGGTGACATGGATGAAATATGGCACAGGGTGATTGGTAAATGTGGACTTGACATGGCAACTTTGGATGCCTTAGGATCTACGCCAGGAACTAGTTTTGCATGATTTTTCAATGTTTAATATTTTGGTATTTTCATCAGTTTATGAAGTGGGGACCATTAGATACCACCTGTCACCCATTAACACTGTATCAAGTTTCAGGGACTTTGTCTAGTGGCAGAGTGGTAAGCAGTGAGGCAACTAATGAAGATTTGGGCATTAAGTGTGGTATTGTCAAGCAATAGTCTTATCTGTCGAACTGCCCAGTTGGTAAGGTGTTGCACACACCAACAAGAAATTAGAAATAGGAAGCAAGCGATGGGTTGATAGAAGACTATCCCTTGGTCATGGCCCTCAATCACAATGCACTAGTATTAAGTGCCCAGGGACCTATCGACCATCGACAATCAAATTGAAATGGTGCATGGAGAGATGCGAGTGAGTCTTACATGCCGATAAGCACATTAACGCCTAGGCTCTTGTTTTTTCCTGAAGCTCTCATGTGGTGAAGGGTTACATGTCCAAGGGTGACAAGACTTAAATTTGACATTCAAGCACCGACTTACACTAAAGAATTAAATTCTACAAAGGGATGAAAATTTAAAAAACTACATGTATAAAAAAAGAAAAAGAAAAAGGGATGATGACATTTTGTGAAATGGTTCACATGTAGATGAAACATTTGTAACTATTGTGACATGTAGAAGCATAGGAAACATGAATTGATCAGGGAGAGAAAATGATAATTGAACAACATACTGATGTGAAGAAAAACTAAGAAAAAAATTGATGACAATTGTTGGATAAAGGCCTAGTGTGTGGATCAATTGAGAATCAAACTTGAGAATCACTAGCTTACCATAAAAAATTAAGAGTTGTGGGTTTACAATATTTTAATTTAAAATTTCTATGTATCTGAGTTTCAAAATGAATGAAAAATGGATCTAAGTGGTTGTTGCAGGTTGGAGCTTTCGACTTAGTGGATTAGAGTCTTCTCTAGGTTGGTTCTTGTAAATATCAGGGGGTTGGTGCCTCCAACAAGTTTGTGCTTGGAAATATGAGGGGTTTTGTGCCCCATTTAGGTTGGTGCCTACAAAGTTTGATTTAAATTGAAGTTATGGGTTACATTTACATTATAACTAAAAGAAGCTTTGTGGTTTTCTCCTATATGGGTTTCCACGAAATATCTTGTGTTCAACACCTTATGTGATTGGTGAATTATTACATTATTGATTATATTTGATTGGTTGTATAATTGTGAGAAAGTTATAATACCAATTCACCTCTCCCATTTTAGCATTACTTTGATTCCCAACAATTGGTATCAAATAAAGTTCCTTCAGGAACAATTTAACAACTAGAAGGTAGATTTGAAGGGAATCAATGGCTAATTAGGATGGATATTTCTCAAAAAGAGCACCAATATTTAATGGACTAAATTATTTGTAGTAGAAGATAAGAATGGAAGCTTGAGTAATTTTTCATGGTGTTAATTTATGGATCTTTTTTGAAGTTGGATACATAGTTCTAACAACTCAACTACTACATTAAGATGAAATAAGGTCTTACTTGAAAAATGCAAAGGATAAGAATGCAATCTTGTTTGGTCTTAATCAATCTGAACTTGTCAAGGTAATGCATTACAAATCTACTAAGAAGCTTTGGAATAATCTCAAGAACAATTATGAAAGAGATGCTAAGGTAAATAAAGATAAACATCAAAGACACAAAATAAGGTTTGAAAGTCTAGAGATGAATGAGGATGAAAGTATTGCAAAACTCTTTCTCAAAGTTAATGAAATAGATAACACCATTAGAGGCCTTAATGAAAAGGTTGATGAAGAAGTTTTTGTTCAAAAAGTATTGAGATCTCTTCCCATGAGATTCAATGCCAATATATCCTCCATTAAGGAGATACATGACCTTAACACTCTCATTATGGAAGAACTACATGCAATTCGCACAACATATGAAATGATGATTGGAAAAGAGAAGTTAGAACAAAAGGAGGTTTCCTTCAAAGAATCAAAGAAGTTTAAATAAAATCAAGCATTGCTCTAGTCATGAGTCAAATCAGGAGATGGATAAATTTATGAGTAAGTTAAAAAGGGGATCTGGAAAATATAAAGGTAAGTTGCTTATCAATGGTTTACGTTGTGGTAGAATTGGTCACTTTGCTTCAAAATGTCCTTACTCTAAAGAATAAAATTAAGAAAAGGAAAGATATAAAAAAATTAGAAATAGATCTATAAATATCAGATTTATGCAGAGTCATATGAAGAGAGAAGACATGTTTGACTGTGCAAGGATAATTGCAGAATAAATTTCTAAATAAAAGGCCAAAATATCAATGGATAAGAAGGCTTGGAAGTATGTTGAGGAGTGTGGTGTAAAGAGAAGATTGTTGTGTTGAGAAGGTGGGGTCATGGTGGACTCTATATTCCTACCTAGTATGTGGAGAAGCTATGCTTCATGGTACATCTTATGGTGTTTAATGGGTGAAGACCCTGAGGGTCAACTCTTGATTCCTGTGAAGCCCAATAAGTGGAGACAACATAGGCTCTAGATTCATGTAGTGATTGTTGAGTGGAGAATTGTGTGCTCTAGATTTCTTGAAGTGTTTTATTGGGTGGAGACACTATGTGCTATGGAATCCTAGGCATCAAGTGGAGACACGTTGTGCTCTAGACTCCTGGGTATTAGTTGGAGACATGTGCTATGGATTCCAGTTATGTTAGATAAACTTGACTTGAAAAATGAGTCAAATTTGAGTAGTTCCAATGGTAGTGGTTTTGGGAATTTGGTTTAGCATACCCATGGTTTTTTGCCCATGGGTTTCATGTAGTGAAGCCTTTAAAAGGCTTGGAATACTTCATTGTAATGTGGCCTAGGGAAGATGAGTGGTCAAGGCTCACTTGGCAGGCTTGGCCACGACTTTGGTGAGCGTATCTTATGGAATTATGTTAGGATGGGATTTTCCTCAGAGTTAGAGTTTTCTTAGGGTAAATTGTGTGCATTATGTGTTTAATTTTGTTGTTGGTGTGTTATGTTTCTCTCAATAATTTATCTATCTCCTATAAATTTATATCATTTGGTATCAAGAGTTGGATATTAGCTTCAAATATATGTCTCTATTACGAATGGTTTATATGGCCTAACGAATAAATCACACGTAAATACAGACATCCCAATGACCGAGAGGTAGAGAAGGGTCATCTAGTTTTGGTACCATCACTCGAGCTTTCTAAGTATTTTTAAAGTTGCATCGTTGTGTTTTAAGATTCAAATTTTAGATCAAATAGTATGGTGGGGACAGTGGACAAGTTCACTGCCACTAGTATTATATAAAAGGCATAGCGAACAAGGAGGAACTTGTTATGATCCTGGAGAGATCAGACATTAGGAGCCATGTGTTGATGGCCAAAAATGACCTCCTGAACATTAGGGAGACCACTCGATTAAAGCCCCAAATCACTCTTTTCAATTTGGGATGGTGATTTTCACTTATTAAATGGGTCCAATTACCCTTATCCTAAAACTAGCCTAATCTAGTGTTATTCTAATCTACATTAATCTATATGTACAAACCTAATTCTAACAATATCCTTTTGCCCGCTAATATATGATATTGTGTGTTGTCACTAACAAACAAAGAAAAATATTTTCCCTCTCGTGGCCTCTTGAAAAGGAAATATTTCATGTTAGTTGAAATAAGGGCTCAGCTAAGCCACACGGATTTTTCTCCTGCAAAAGGAGAATTCAAGAAATGAAATGAAATTACCCTAAATGCAAATGTAGATATAATCTATGATGTAAGTGATAGAAAGGAAATCTAATGTATCATATGTCAATCAGGAGAAGGATAAGCCTTACTCCTAATCAAGAGTAAGACTTGGAAAAGGAAAATGACTTGGATTGAGCTTAAGATTAAGATACACTTGTAAATCATCAAACAATTGTCAAAATACTCCATGTATATACTTTAATCCAATCATTGAAAATAAATTTAATATTAGATTTATATCGGACTAAAGAAATTGTTTATTTAATTCAATATAAAATGAAAAAAGATAAAATTGTGATTAGATAGTAAATAGTTATTAGTAAACACAAGCTAGTCTCCTTAAATTCACTGTCAATCCTGATTAAAATCTTGTGCAGTCTTGCACAATAAATTTTTAGAGAAAACTTCAATTAGACAAAAAAAAATGAGATCAACAACAACACTAATACCAATTATTAATATACTAATTGAAATATAATTAGAACCAAAATTGAATAATCATTAAAGAAATAATAAGTTTGTAAATATAATACAATAATGCAAAGAAACTAGAAGTTATTATTAGCTCCGAATGCTTTGTTTTAGTATATTCCTTTGAGCTTCAACCTCATTCAAGAATGAGATTTACAAAAGTTCAAATTCCTCTCCTCTCACACATCAAAACTCTCCTTATTCTACAGAAACAAAGCTCTCTCATACAATAGTGCAATTTTCAAATACATATCCATACTTCTTTTATAACCATATGAGTTTTATTTTACTTCCATGAGCTTATGCCTCCAAAATCTCTGTAATCCAAACCATAAGCTATTATTAAAAACAATGTAATCTAAAAATAAACAAATAAAATCTAAATGTAATTATAGCTAAATACAAATTTCATAAAATCTAATAATCATAGATAAATTAAAATATAAAATAATACAATCTAATTAAAATATATTCAAATTATATCAATGCTAAAAGGAAAACAAATTAAAATATTTTAAATAAAAACAAAAATTAAAATAACTAAAACTAAATTAAATATAAAAAAATTAAAATATAGCTAAAATTATAGTTTAATAAAACAATTAAAAATAACCAAGGAAATAAAGATAAATAAAACTAAATATCATAATAGAAACCAATCACTAAAAACAACTAAACTACAAAATTAAACTAAAGTTAAAATTACTTTGAAGTAATAAAAACTATAACTAGAAATTGCACCACATGTTGCAATGGGAACGTCATAAGGCATGTTGTGGAAAAGGCTCACCATGTATTTATCTAGTCATCTAACAAAGTGATCTAAGGGCTCATGTGGCATGGAGTGGAGTTCTTCTCAAACGGAAAAAAAATAATATAATAGATAACCACATGCCATTCATTAACATAAAATGTTGTGTGATAATGTAGAGTTAATATATCTAACATTGATAAAGATAAAAATTAATTTATATTAAACCCATTATGTAAAATTCATAAGATTAACAAACAGAGACAAAATAGATAACCACGTGCGATTCACTAAAATAAGATGTTTGTGTGATATAGAATTAATTAATTTTATCCTTAAAACAAGAGATGAAGAATCATCAAAACTTTCCTTTCTCTTCTTTGTTATTTGAAATAACTAGTATATAGTGATACCCATTAATGCAAGCTATAACACCAACACAAAAGATGAGAAGGATTACAAAAAATTGACAACAAAAAATGATTAACATTGATGGCTTACTTATGTTAAACATATGTTGTGCTATATTATTTGTAGATAGGTAGTGTAAATTATGTTCATATATTGTTTTCATATTAATATATTAAAAACATTTCAATATATCAACATGAAACTTAAAAAAAATATGTGATTAAAACACTCATTAATAAACGATTAGAAACTCTAACCCAATTCTATTACATTTTAGAAACCTCATGTTAATTGTTCTCTTCATATTTAGAGTTCTAGATACTAATGAGAGACACAAATGTGCTCACATCCATCGAAGTGAATCCAAGGGCAGCCCCAATCTAACCAATGTTGTCTATGGGAGTGAGAACTGCCCCAATACAACATAATGAACCTATAAACAAAATCCACATGTCTAAGTTCAACAAGCCTTGAAGAATTAAGTAATTTCCTCCTTGCACAACCGCCTTGATATACTCTGAATATATTCCTCTTAATCCAAGCTCCTTGAATTACTCTGAAACAGAACCAAGAGCCTTGATACATTGTGAATATACTTTTGTGAGACTTACTCTAAACGTTTTCAGTACCCCTACTATAGAATTATCGTCAAGATTTGTTTCCTAGACATCTTTGGGTTGATCTACATGAGTCTAGCCCAATCCAAGCTCCCTCTTCTCTGCTTGGAATTTGTTAAACTCTTCCCTTGCAACCACTCCTAGGGGTACCATGAGAAAATTTGCAATTACATCCGCAACAATCTTCAACCCAGTGGAAGGGAACTTGGAATTATTTTCTACAATGATAACAACCAAAAGAAACCCAAATAGGGTCAGGGCTATGTATATAAAGGTGTCTCTTCATTTTTCCCTCTCCAAAAGAAACCAAGGGTCTCAGGATTGAACCCTCGAGATACTAAAGATCACAAGAAAAGAAATAAATAGATTAGGGTTAAAGATAAAGATCATGACCTACAAAGAAGCCCATCCTTTTCTAATAGATTAGGGTTAAAGATAAAGATCATGACTTGCAAAGAAGCCCATCCTTTTCTAATATCATCCTACTCATTCTCAGTTTCCCCTACCCATCCCTAAAGAATTCTTCTCTCCTTAATTGGATTGTAAAAAGACTTGGAAGCATAATATTTTCCATAATCATACTGTAGCCCCAGCTCGATGTCCATTTTAGGACTATCAGGAAAAAAATTATGGCTCGTGGCATTGTAAGTTCCAATGGCATATTAATCATGCTTATCATCAAAGAAGATGGCTTTGAGCTCATGCTTAATGCCCACTCCATTTGCAGAAGTGTCCAAAACCGACACTTGAGAGGCGACCATGGGATAAAAATCCACTGATTCCCACATGCCAGTGTCATTAACATAATGCAAAATATTCTCTTCTTCATACTTGATGAAGCCCTCCGTCTTGAAAATCAGGGCCACTCCGGTCATCTCGAGCTTTGATCTACTTGTAATTCGCTAGGCTCCTTCTTCATCGATCCAGCCGGTGGTGGGATCCCTAAAATCCTTGAGCCCTAAGCCCTTGGGAGGGATGATGACAAGATTCTCCTTTGATTTCACCCATTTCTGGAGAAGTGGATCAGAGGCCTTCTTTGGAAAGGCCAAGTTTTGGAATTGAACGAATTCTGTGAAGCAAAATAGTATGAAACAAATTGTTAAAAAAATAAATAAATAATCTAACCTAGTGCTCTGAACTATAATGTTTATTCCCATTTGCACTCATAGTTAAGACATCACATAAGTCCTGACTTGAGATGCATATCATCTAAATTTTGGCATCCTATGATACTATTGATGGCACACAAATTGGCTGACTACTCTGAAATAATTCTTGCAGTTGATTGGTCTTGCGATAGCACGATCTCAAACCCATCTCCCATATGATCTTTGTCCTGTCGATTGTTGGGTCCCTATAATACTAGTGATTACCCCATTACTATTGTAGTTATACCCCTTATTTATATTGTTGTGCCCCTATTACCCCCATATTGTTATTTCTGTGCCCCATAGAATCCCTCTATTGTTATTTTTGTGGCTTTATATTATTATTGTTAGGTCGGCTGGATTATATTGTGACTCCTTAGACTCCTATATATAGAAAGGAGGTTTTTTCATTTGTATCATCCAAGAATTGTTCATTTATGTAATGTAAAGGAGGTTTCCCCCTCGAAGAGGCTGAATTCTAAGGCGTTGATCTATCTTTTCTATCTTTTCTTGAGCTGGTTTCATAACATTTGGTATGAGAGCTTTGGAATTTTAGGGTTTCGCTGCTCCAAATAGGTCATCGTGGAATTTTCGCTATAACTTTTTTTTTGTGACGTTTCAGAAGTCGCAAACAAAACCCATTTGAGAAGACGTGGCTTTGAACCTTGGGTCCAAATTTCAGAGCTTTTCGCACAATATTTACGGAGATATGATATGAGTAAGTTGACATTTTTGCAGACTCCTGAATTACATTCAAAACCGGTGATCTGGGGAAAATCGTCATAACTCTCTCTCTGAGGATCGGATTGAAATTTCGTAAAAAGGTACAGAAAGATAACGGACTGTAGTTTCTTGTGTGTGTGTTTTAGATTCAAAGGTTGAAACAGTGACTCGTGGCACATCGTACAAGTTTGCTCTACAGAACCAGTCTAAAAGCAAGTCACTGTGGCAGATTTCACATAACTCTTCCTTGGAGAATTCAATTTGGCTCAGACTTGTGGCATTGGAAATAGGACGCATAAGGCTAATACAGGTAGAAATTTCAAAACTGGATGATCCGAAATTACAGAGATACATCAGATTCAATATCAGGCTTCTATAAAGTGAAAAAAGGTGTGTAGTTTTTTTTTTTTTAATTTTTGTGTAAGCTTGGTTTAACGGAATTCAAAGGGCATAGTAAAGCATTATTATCGGTAATTGATGCCCCGAGGAAAGAAAATGAAAACACCTAGTAAGGAACCTGAAAGCTCTAGCATGACCCATGAAGAAGAGGAAGAAATGCTACATGAGATATCAAAATTACAAGAACAAGTGCAACAAATGTCACGCTCACAAAAGCTAACAGAAACTAAGATAAGTGGTGTGGAATCTAAGATAAATGGCGTGGAATCTAAGATAAAGGGAATGGAAGCTAAGATGGATGATTCGAAGACAGACTTGAAGAGAGACATGGCAGATTTGAAGATAGATATGAAGACAGACATGGAAGAATTGAAGAAGTTGCTACAAGAAAGGGTCACTAATGGTGAAAAGGTAGTAAAGGAAACTCATGATGAAAACAAAAGAAATTTTAATCATGATACCATAGATGCTAATGTTGGATCGAAGAATCACCATATTCCAAAAATCGATATGAGGAAGTTTGATGGCAAGGATCCCGCTACATGGATATTACAGATGGAGCAATTCTTCGATCTCAATAATGTGAAAAATGCACAAAAGGTACGTATGGAAACTGTATATTTGGAACCAAATCAGTTTGTATGGTATCAATGGCTTTGCTCTCGTAAACAATTTATCACTTGGGCAATTTTTACGGAAGAATTGATAGCACATTATGAAGATACAAAAAGCAACACTTTTTTTAGCCAATTGATAAGTCTCAAACAAAAGGGTTCAGTAATGGAGCACATTGAGGAGTTCCAAAAATTGAACATAAGGGTAAAAGATATTCCAGAGGAGCATAGGATTGATGTGTTCATAGGGTCTTTAAAGGATAATATCCAACATGATGTTCGCCTTTGGGAACCTGATTCATTAGAGAAGGCATTCAAGTTAGCAAGAAAAATGGAAAGCAAAATTATGGCAACCAGGAAGCATACCACTCACAACTATAAAGACGGAAGTGTTGTTGCCCCTAGTATTCCACAACCTATAAGGTTGACACCACAACAATTGGAAGAAAAAAGAGCAAAAGGGCTTTGTTACAGTTGTGATAGCAAATACACTAAAGGTCATAAGTGTGCTGAGAAGAAATTATTCTACATAGATTGTGAAGAGGAAGAAGAAAAGGAGAAAGAAAGGTCAAAAGAAGAAGATATACTCCAGGAACAAAGCCTAGATGAATAACAAATAAATCCGACCATATCTTGTAATGCATTGGCGGGAATTACCACTCCTCAAACCATCAAGATAGAAGGACAAATCAAGAAGAAAAAGGTAATAGTGTTGATTGATTCAGGAAGCACCCACAATTTTATTCATTGTAGGGTAGCGAAAGAATTGAATTGCTTCCTATATCCAGCACCAGAGTGTCAAGTGATGATTGCAAATGGAGGAACAATAAATTGCTCTGGAAAGTGCCATAATATCAAGCTATCCATGGGAGAATATGTATTGACTAGCCCAATGCTTTCCATTCCAATGGGAGGTGCGGATGTTGTACTAGGAGTCCAATGGCTACAATCCTTGGGTACAATAGCTTTTAATTTTCAAGAACTTTTCATCAAATTTTCTGCGGAAGGAAAGGAAGTTGAATTAAGGGGTATTGCAGGGAAACCAAGAAAGATAATTAGCTCTCATGGTATGACAAAGCTTCTAAAAAAGGAGCAAAGAGGTGTAATTGCACAATTATGCTCGCTAGATGTTTCCACATTGGAATCATCTATTTCTCCAGATCTCCAAAAAGTCTTGGACAATCATTCCAAGGTATTTGAGACTCCCAAGAGTCTCCCACCTATGCGTGATCATGATCATGCTATTCATCTGATTCTAGGAAGTGTTCCTCCAAACATCAGGCCGTACAGATATCCCTATGTCCAAAAAAGTGAAATTGAACGTATGGTTGCAGAAATGCTAAAGGCTGGTATAATTCAACCGAGTCAAAGTTCTTTCTCAGCTCCAGTAGTATTGGTGCACAAGAAGGATGGATCATGGCGCATGTGTCCAGATTATAGGGAGCTCAACAAGCTCACTATTAAAGATAAGTTCCCCATTCCTGTTATTGATAAATTACTAGATGAATTGCATGGATCAATTTACTTCACCAAGTTGGATCTTCGTTCGGGATATCATCAAATCAGAATGAAGATTGAAGACATTCCAAAAACGGCATTTAGAACTCATGAGGGTCATTATGAATTTTTGGTCATGCCTTTTGGCCTTACCAATGCACCTTCAACATTTCAAGGTTTGATGAATTCAATTTTCAAACCATTCCTTAGAAAATTTGTGTTAGTATTTTTTGATGATATACTAATCTACAGCAAGTCTTGGAAGGATCATGTTGAACATGTTGACAGGGTGCTACAACTATTGGAGGAGAAACAATTATATGCAAAAAGATCTAAATGTTTCTTTGGAGTCCAGGAGGTGGAATATTTGGGTCATATTGTATCTCATGAAGGAGTTAAGGTAGACCCTAGCAAAATTAAAGCCATTAAGGAATGGAAAATCCCCACATCCATAAAGCATCTGCGAGGATTTCTTGGGTTGATAGGGTATTATCGCAAGTTTGTTAAGAATTATGGGAGAATAGCAGCACCTCTAACAACATTATTGAAGAAAGATTCATTTTCATGGACTCCGGAAGCAACAAAGGCCTTTGAACATCTTAAAGAGGCAATGTGCCAAGCACCGGTCTTAGCTACACCGGACTTCACAAAAACCTTTATTGTGGAATGTGATGCTTCAGGAAATGGAATTGGTGCTGTTCTAATGCAAGATGAAAGACCCATTGCTTTTGAAAGTCGTCCAATCAAGGGAACGTTTTTAAGCAAAGCTATTTATGAGAAGGAAATGTTGCCAATACTCCATGCACTTAAGAAATGGCGACCCTACCTAATGGGAAGACACTTCAAGGTAAAAACGGATCATGATAGCCTTAAATACTTTTTAGAACAAATATTATCCTCTGAAGAGCAACAAAAGTGGGTCACAAAGATGTTGGGTTATGACTTTGAAATCATCTACAAAAAAGGGAAGCAAAATCTGGTGGCAGATGCACTCTCAAGAAATGATGAGGATGTGGAAGCATTGTTGTGTGCCATTTCTATTATCCAACCAGATTGGATAAACGAAGCAAGGGAGGAATGGAAGAATGACGAAGAAGTGTGGGCACTTATTCGAAAGCTACAACAATATTCCAGTACTTCTGATACATTTAGCTGGAAAAATGATTCGTTATGGTACAAAGATCGCTTATACCTCTGTAAGAATTCCCAGCTAAAACAAAATATTCTTATGGAATTGTACACTTCTCCCTTAGGAGGGCACTCATAATTTTTAAAAACTTACCACAGGGTTAAGAAGGAATTTTTTTGGGATGGCCTTAAATCAAATATTCAAAAGTTTGTGGCGGAATCTTTGGTTTGCCAGCAAAATAAAGTTGAAACAATTAAGACACCGGGTCTATTACAACCTTTATCCATTCCAAGCCAACGTTGGGAGGAGGTTTCAATGGATTTTATCACAGGTTTACCCAAGTCTGAGGGAAAGAGTGTCATCATGGTGGTAGTTGACAGACTTACCAAGTATGCACACTTTTTTGCATTATCACATCCATTTAAAGCCAGTACAGTTTCTACTGCATTTATGGAAACAGTTCAAAAGCTACATGGAAACCCAAAGATTATTGTAAGTGACAGAGATCCCATTTTCACTGGAAATTTTTGGATAGAATTATTTTCTTCTCTTGGTACTCAGTTAGCTCATAGCTCATCTTGTCATCCTCAATCTGATGGGCAAACTGAGATAGTAAACAAATGTTTGGAAGGATATCTTCGTTGCTTTGTATATGATAAACAGACACAATGGGTCAAATGGTTTCCTCTGGCTGAATGGTGGTATAACACTTCCTTCCATACAGCAACAAAAATGACCCCATTTATGGCACTTTATGGGTATCAACCACCATCCATCACATCATATTTAAGAGAAAATTCTAAGGTTCAGGCAGTGGAACATCACATCGAACATCAACAACAAGTCCTCCAACTCTTAAAGGATAACCTCATGTTGGCACAAAATAGAATGAAACAACAGGCAGATCAACATCGCAGTGAAAGAAGTTTTGATGTAGGTGATTGGGTATTCCTACGGCTAAAACCATATAAGCAAATGTCCCTAAAGCAAGCTAAGAAGGATAATAAATTATCACCAAAGTATTATGGTCTGTACAAGGTGTTGCAAAAGATTGGTACTATGGCATACAAATTGGAGCTTCCTGCAGCTTCTCAATTGCACCCAGTCTTCCATGTTTCATGTTTAAAGAAGGTTATAGGTGACAAGCTCCCAATTCAAACAATATTGCCAGAACTTGATGAGGAAGGAAATATTATATTGGAACCGGAAGCAGTCACAGAAACAAGAACTCGACAGCTACGAAATCGATCAATTTCAGAGTACCTTATCAAGTGGAAGAACTTATCCGCTGAAGATTCCACATGGGAGGATGAGAATTTTATGCAGAAGTATCTAGAACTACTCAAGCGTTGAGGACAACACTTTTTTGAAGGAGAGGGGCATGTTGGGTCCCTATAATACTAGTGATTACCCCATTACTATTGTAGTTATACCCCTTATTTATATTGTTGTGCCCCTATTACCCCCATATTGTTATTTCTGTGCCCCATAGAATCCCTCTATTGTTATTTTTGTGGGTTTATATTATTATTGTTAGGTCGATTGGATTATATTGTGACTCCTTAGACTCCTATATATAGAAAGGAGGTTTTGTCATTTGTATCATCCAAGAATTGTTCATTTATGTAATGTAAAGGAGGTTGCCCCCTCGAAGAGGCTGAATTCTAAGGCGTTGATCTATCTTTTCTTGAGCTGGTTTCATAACATGGAGACACTAGTTTCCATACCATGATCCCTCCTGCTGCTCCACCTATTCTTAAAGACCTTAACACACTCTCATACACAACCTCCATGAAACTCTCCCTGTATCCTCCATCTCTTTTAGGGATTCCAAATTCAAAGAATAACAGAGGCATTTTCAGTGTCTTCTCACAGTCTTCGATGTGAACCCGCGTCCAGTTTTTCACAAACGAGAAATGACAGTGTCAATCATTGTTCTCAGAAATCCTGTGCAGAAGGATACCTTGGTGTTTATCTCGGTAAGGGTGGGCTCATAACCTTATCATTCACTATATGAAACCCTGTAAAATGCTTGAGTATTGCACCAAGATAAACAATCGAAGATGTTTCATTTCAGTGAAAGATGGGTATGTCACGTTGTGTAATATCATCATTGAATTATGATGGAAAAGAATGAATGTGCATAATCTCAAAAGAGTAAATATACCTTGAATCTTTTCATCTTTATATGAAAATGTTTTCACAGTTTGAACTCATGTTGCCGATCAAATGTTTTTAGAAGAAATTATGTTTGTGTGGGAAACCAAAGAGCAAATATATCTTAACCATGAATTGTTTAAATGAAAAAAAGTTTTGGAATGAAGGTTTCCACATATTTAACTGATGTTGTGGATCAAATGCTTCTAGAAGAAACTGTTTTGTGTGTGGAAACTTTTTGAGGACGCTCCACCCACTATCAAGAACAAACAACACTATTTTCATAGGTAGAGCATCCCTCAAAAAATCAAACATTTCCCACAACCATCATAGTTTCTTCCAAAAATATTTGATCGAAAAAATGAAAAGAAGTTTTATCCATTGATTCAAAAGAACTTACACTGTGTATAGAAGCAAAGTCGATGCCAACAACTTGGTGGTGAAAATGAAATCAGTTCCTTCCTGATGTGCACAAATATAGGGATTGGACTCTATTCTATCAAGGCTAGGAGGCCCATAAAATCCTTCCATCCCTATGCCCACTAGATGCTTGGGATCAGTCAATTTCACATATGCATCCATTTCTTCCATCCAAACCTGATCACATCAATATATATGTATGTACATTGATCATACTCTTCTTTACACATTACTATCTACAATCAAGAACATCCATGTGTCTAGTTGCAGAGGTCATAGTTACGTACATGCAATTTGTCTCCTATTGCGTCAGATTCACACTGGGGCTAGTTGATGAGCTCTGAAGCAAATATAATTGGATCATTATTGTAAACCAAATTTCTCAACATGTTCACTCTGTTCAATATAACCTGTTGAAATGCCTGTCATTCATGGTACCGCTTAGTAGTGGGATTGTGAAACATTTTATAGTTGAGGTGGAACAGATGTGTTATTCAAGACTAAATTTTTACATTGATATACTGTACAATTAAAAAAAAATAGATATAAACTTCCAAATGTTTAAAAAAATTGAAGTTAAAATTACCCTATATACACCAGAGCCACATAGATATTTAAACCAAATAGACAAACCCAGTAACCAGAGAAAAAATAGCTAAAAAGGGTTAGTCTTAACCTATTGGCTGAACAATAATGAAGAGGCCTGGCCCTAACTAATCATGGAACCAACAAACTGACACTTAGGAAGAAATTAGGGTTAGATTTAACCTATTGGCTGAACAACAATGTAGAGCAGTAGTCCTCACCCTAACTAGTCATGAAGCTAACAAACTAGCACTTAGTAAGAAACCAATCTTGCTTTGGTAGGAGAGTTCAAAGATGCACATATAGCTTGCAAATGGGGAAAGGATGCTACAGTCAATACAATGTAGCACAAGTTAGAAGAAGTTTGTTCTAACAATATGAGAAGACAGAACAAATATTAGAACAAAGGATGTAAGATCCTTGTTGTTGGCATTAGGGCACAAGAGATATGCCAATCTTTCATTTTGTGTAAACTAATGCGAAGCACAAAGATATAAAAGAAGATCAGTACTGGATAGTGTGGATGTATTTATTTTTTGTGGCCACATGTTTCACCTGTCATTTATTGATTTAAGCTTCATACTTGTACCCTGGAAAAAAAGTTTACTATCTCATTTTTCCATAGGTTGTTGCAATAATTTAATTGACAAAATAACATATTAGTAGTGTTAAAGCCATGGAAAATATACAAAAATAAATCCATATTTCTTCGACAAATTGAGATAGATCCAATAGAAGTATAAAATTCAAATAAAAAAGAGTTTATACAAAGTGAAAATTTATTGCTTCTATGGATTAAAAAATAGATTAAAAAATAAATTAAGAGGTCTAGAAGTGATGTAATTTTGTAACAATGTTTTTAAATTGACAAAATTTGGTAATATAAACAGTTAGATAATCCATAATTTTAAATGGATATTTGATGATCTAAATTGATAAAACATTGGGAAAAACTAATCTGGATTGATATAGTATTGGGAAAAACTCAAAAGGTCATCATTAGATCATGTATGAAACTTGGATTATTACAAATCTCTATTATTTAAAATTTCCACTTGATTCTAATCAATTGTATCTTGAAATTTCTAACGATTTTTAAATTGACAGTGAAAGAAAAAGGTATATATATTATTCGAATAACTTACTCCCTCCCAGGGTTCGAGCTATAGATCTTAATGTAGGATTTGAAGCAATTTTTTAGGGTTTGATCAGAGACGAATGCATCATTGGAGGGGAGATTCAAACCATCATTTTTCCCCATGTTACATACCATGCTTTCCCTCCATACGCATCCCAGTTATTGACCAAACTCAATATTAGTCAAATTTTATTTCACTTATGACAAATCTAGAGCCTGAAAACGAGAAAACGAGAAGAATACAATTTCATAAATGTGAACCACCTACCCTATATGTCTCAAATCTGAAAAGTCTAGTTCATTGTTCTTGGAAGTCCTATGCAGAAGGATACCTTGGTGTTAATCTTGTTAAGAGTAGGCTCATAACCTTATCATTTACTATATGAAATATTGTAAAAAGCTTAAGTATTACACCAAGATAAATATTCGAAGATGTTTCATTTCAGTGAAATATGGGTATTTCACTCTATATAATATCATCATTGAACTAGGATGGAAAATAATGAATGTGCATAATCTCAAAATAGTAAATATACCCTAATCTTTTCATCTTTATATGAAAATATTTTCATAGTTTGAACTCATGTTGTCGATCAAATATTTTTAGAAGAAATTATGTTTCTGTGGGAAAGCAAAGAGAAAATATATCTTAACCTTGAATATTTTAAATGAAAAGAAGTTTGGGAATGAAGGTTTCCACAGTTTGAACTGATGTTGTGGATCAAATTATTCTAGAATAAATTGTGTTGTGTGTGGAAAATTTCTGACACTCTATCCACCATCAGGAACAAACAACGTTATTTTCATAGGTAGAGTGTCCCTAAAAACATCAAACATTTCCCATACACAACGTGGTTTCTTCCAAAAATATTTGATTGACAACATGAAAAGAAGTTTTATCCATTGATTCAAAAGAAGTTACACTGCAATTTGTTTTATCCCTTGATTGGGGTTGAGATAAATGAGATAGAAGTTACACTACAATTTGTTTTAACATATTTACCAGTTGCTTGGATAGATGTGTATAGAAGCTAAGTCGATGCTAGTAGCTTGGTGGTGGTGGATACACCAGAGCCACATAGATATTTAAATGAGATAGACAAACCTAGTAACTAAAGAAAAAATAGCTAAGCAGTGTTTGGCTAAACCTATTAGATGAGCAACAATGAAGAGAGCAACAATGAAGAGGCCTAGCCGTAACTGATCATGAAACCAACAAACTGGCACTTAGGAATAAATTAGGGTTATATTTAACCTATTGGTTGAACAACAATGAAGAGCAGTAACCCTCACCATAACTAGTCATGAAGCCAACAAAGTAGCACTTAGCAAGAAACCAATATTACTTTGGTAGGAGAGTTCAAATATGTATAGATAACTTGCAAATGGGGAAAGGATGCTACAGTCAATACAATGGAGCACAAGCTAGAAGAAGTTTGTTCTCACAATAGGAGAAGACATAACTTATATTAGTACAAAGGATGTAAGATCCTTGCTGATGGCATTAGGGCACAAGAGATAATCTAATATTGCATTTTGTGTAAACTAATGTGAAGCACAAAGATGTAAAAGAAGACAGGTACTAGATAATGTGGAAGTATTTAGTTTTTATGCCACATATTTTAGCTGTAATTTATTGATTTAAGCTTCGAACTTGTTATAGGCTCCGTAGTTGTACCCTATAACAAAGTTTCCTATCTCATTTTGCCACATGTTGCTGCAATAATTTAATTGAAAAAATAACATAGTAGTAGAGTTAAATTCATGGAATATATAAAAAAGAAATCCATATTCCTTTGACGAAATGAGATAGATCCAATCAAATCTTAAAATTCAAATAAAAGAAGCATTTATACAAAGTGAAAAGTTATTTCTTCTCTGGATTCAAAATAAATTAATAGCTCCGGAAGTGATGTAATTTTGTAACAACGTTTTTAAATGGTTAGAATTTGGTGATATAAAAAGTTAGATAATCCATACTTTTAAATGAATATTTGACAATCTGAATTGATATGACATTGGGAAAAACTAATCTGGATTGATGTAATATTGGGAAAATCTCAAAAGGTCATCGTTACATCATGTATGAATCTTGGATTATTGCAAATCTTTGTTATTTAAAATTTCCACTCAATTCTAATCAAGTTTGTAGCTTGAAATTTCTAACCAGTTCTAATTAAATTGATAGTGAAAGAAAAAGGTATATTTATTATTCGAATAACTTACTCCCTCCTGGGGTTCGAGATATAGAAATTAGTATAGGATTTGAAGTAATTTTTGAGGGTTGGATCAGAGAAGAATGCATCATTGGATGGGAGATTCAAACCAACATTTCAACCCCACATTACATATTGTGCTTTGCCTCCATACATGTCTCACTTATTGACCAAACTCAATATCAGTCGAATTTTATTTCACTTATGACGAAAGCCAGAGCCTGAAAACAAGAAGAATAGGATTTCATAAATGTGAAAAACCTACCCTATATGTCTCAAATCTGAAAGGTCTAGTTCTTCCTCATACCTGGAAAAACATATTTGTAAGACCCTCCAACATCTGTCATTGAAAGCCCAAGTTCACCCTACAGTAAGTCCTACCGAAGCAACCTCTTTAAGGACCGAGCTAATTTTGTATCGGGCAAAAGGATCAACGACAAGGACCATCAACCAGTATGTATTAAATCCATTCACATAGAATGGTGATCCTTTCAAGAGAAACTCCATACCATTTCTTCCCACCATGCTCCATGATGGCTCTCGTTAATTCTCCATCCGCGTCATCAAAACTAACTCAAACAAAATACTTGTAGATTTCCAGAACATCTCTCAGATTTGAGATAGTCTGATCAAGAGAAATGAGGGTACCTGTGAATATCTATGTAGTTAGCTATATTTTTCTCTAAAATTCAAATTTTATGAGTTTTTGGAAAAAAGTATGTCACAAGATTACAGATATAGACATCCTACCACAAAACAAGGAATCTGTTGTGACCAAAGGCAAAAGAACTAGTGGAACCACCAGATAAAAATTGGCTAACTAATAGACAAATGGAATTGACTGTGATAAACCCCCACGCCAATCCCACACACAAAAATAGAAAAGAATCAAAATAAACCAAAGAAATTAAATAAAATTAACAGTAAATCCAAATGTATTAAATTTCTTCCAACACAATAATGTTCATCCAATTATTCTCAGGCTGAAAATGAAACCCCGTTCACTGCCATGAGAGCTCAACATTCGTACATGGATACGAAAAAATTAAAGACCCCATTTCATAAATGTGAACCACCTACCCTATATGTCTCAAAGATGAAAGGCCTAGTTCTTCCTCATACCTGGAACACTTGTTCATCATAAACGCTAGGAGATATTTGTAGAACCCTCCAACATCCCTCATTGAAAGCCAAAGTTTTCCCTACAATAAGTCCTATCGAAGCAGCCACTTCAAGGACTGATCTAATTCTGTGTTGGGAAGAGGGATAAACAGCAAGGACCATCAGCCATTATGCATTAAAGCCATTCACATAGAATGGTGATCCATTAAAGACAAATTGCATGTTATTTCTTCCCACCATACTCCATGATGGCTCTTGTTCATTCCCTATCCGCACAATCAAAACAAACTCAAACAGAATACTTGTATATTTCCATAACAGCTCTAATATTTGTGATAATATGATCAGGAGAAATGAGGGTACCCGTGAATATCTATGTAGTTAGCTATATTTTACTCTGAAATTAAAATTCTATTGAGTTTTGGGAAAATATTATGTCACAAGATTACAAATATAGACGGCCTACCACAAAACAAGGAAACTACTGGGAGCAAGGCAAAATAACCAATGGAACCACCAAATAAAAACTCGTTCACCAATTGAGAAATGAAATTGATTGTGACAAACCCCAATGTGGAATCCACACACAACAACAAACAAGATAAAAAAAATCGAAGAAATTAAAAAAAAAGTAACAGTAAATCCAAATGTATTAAATTTCTTCCAACACAGTACCATTCATTCAGTTATTCTCAAGATGAAAATGAAACCCCATCTACTGCCATGAGAGCTCAGCATTCATCCATGGATATGGATAAATTGAATATCCCACGGTTTTTTCAAAAACACCTTTGATTCGTCCCCTAGAAATCACATACTCTGTTGTTAGCCATTCTTCCTAGTGTTCTCCATCATTTGGCCTATTGAATATAGTCTTCCCGCAGAGTCCTACAACAAAAATAAGAAACACATAAAGAATTTCAGGCCTAAACGATGGGTATGGACAAAAGATTAGTATTGTTTCAGATTAGTATTGTTTCAGTTATAATGAGAGCTTTGATCCAACGGTGGCAAACTTTTTAATAGTCTAACATCATATCAAAGGGATCAGAGTAAGACACGTAAGACAAGAGAGGAGATGATTTCAGAGGGGAACTCTTTACCACATAATTATGGTATATAAACATCATAATTAAAAACTACATAATAAAAATATAATTATAATAACCACAAATACAAAATAAAACCATTTTTATTATTATAATAACCACAAATACAAAATAAAACCTATATTGAATTCAAATCTATAGAAGTTAGTATAAAAACTATTTCATGCTAATGAAAATAACTTTAGTCGAGTTACATGGTATGAAAACAATTAAACTAAATAAATAGTAAATTAAAGAAAAATTAAACCAACAAAATGTGAAAACACCCCTGACTTAATTCATCATCAAATACTACAGTAGAAAATACTACACTAGAGGTTGTTAAATCGATTCATAAAGTATGATGCACCTAAAAAACTAAACTGGATTTTATAGTTGTTATCATGTCAAACTGGTTGGTGAAGGATGTTGTGAATACGTAAAACCATACTTTGAATGCCCTCTTTTGTTCCTACTTTTGGTCTCATTAACTCTGTTTGGTGAATTCCATTCCAACTGCAATTAATATATACAAAATAATTCCTCAACAATAACAAAAGAGGGATATTCCATTTAAACTCTGGGAAGATGGGCCAAAAAATAGCAACACAGAAAGAAGTAAATCAAAGAAATCAAAGAAGAATACATTAAAATGTTGGGGCTATAAAAAGAAGTACTTTGTTACTATCTTTATAAGTGTTAATTTCTATAGTTCAAGTAGGAGTTCTAGTCTCAAGTGGTGCCAATGAGGCTAGAAACATAGATGAAATAATTATCTCTAATACCCAAAAATTGTTTCCAAGGAAAATTGTCTTATTTAGATTTAATTAGAAAATTTAATTATTTTCCTCAGTGTAGCCTCCAAGAAGTGGTTATTTAATTAGGATTAATTGAGACAAATTGATTTTTCTCTAACGACTTCTAGAAAAGTAATGTAATGAATTCAAGATGATCTTATCCATCGATTTTGAATAGATCATGGTCGTCGATTACTCAAAGAAAAGTTATAAGAGAATATTTATGTTCCTTTTGGAGATAGAGTGATTTGTAGTGATAGTAAGAGTGCAATGATAGCGTGGGAGACACTAGAAATGGGGTTTCAATAGGAGAAATTGAGGAGAGAAAATTTGGAAAGGTTCTTCATGAAGATTCTAGTTTTTTGAGAGAACGAAAGAGGCTAAACTATTTCTACAAAGAGAGACCACATTAGCAAGTGCAAGTTGTTGGAGCCGATTTCCAGTTTCCAAAGACAATTACTTGAGGAATTGCAAGTGTCTTTAGCGAGTTGTTCAAGGAACTGTGAGTTGCACAAAGAGTACCGAGTTTATTTACAGACATTTGATTTGATTAATAGAAGTTAAGGAAAAATATTGCCAAATCTTTTCCAATAAGACGAAAGAAATTTATGTAATCCTTGACTTCATGAAGAATAATAAAACCCTAATCTATAGAACTGGTTTTCCCCACACTAGAGTTTTTCCAGGGATATTTGTCTAAAAATATCGGTGTCTATTAGTTTTTGTGTGTGATATTTTCTGAGCTCTTGTGATTTAATTTGGGTGAAGTTGCAAGAATGTTTTATAAAGTATTTGTGGTATATGACTTACATAACAAAAAATAATATTTTAAAAATAAGTGAATAATAACCAGATTAATTGTAACATTTAAAAATTTCACATGGTATAAGAGAAGATCTAAGGGCAGAAGAGTCTTAGCACAGACACATAAAGAGAAAATAGAGGGTTTATAAAACCTAGTTCATTTTCTTTAGATTTATTTGGGTCTTTCTATATTTTCCCAATGGTTTTTTTTTTTTGAAATCACCTTAGCGAGATTGAGAGATTGGGACAAATTGTATGTTGCCTCTAATTTTTATGCCTAGAAAGCTAGAATTTCTTTGTTGCTAGAAGAAAATGGTATCAAGGAATATGCAGCGAGTGTTGTAGTTGTACCTATAGATCCAACACAACTTCTTGAATATATTAAGGAAGATGCCAAAGAAAGGAGGATAATTATTGATGATGTTCAGGATCATATTGCTCCACGTATCAAATATTTGGATACAGTGGGGAAAATGTGTGATTCCATTATGAAGTTGTTATAGGTTGCTACCACTAAGAGGAAGACGATTCTTAGAGAGAAGATGAGAAATACCCAGATGAATAAGGGAGAAAGCATTGTGAGTTACCTCGTTAGCGTTCGATTTATCAAGGATAAGTTACCAGCTATTGGAGATAAACCATATGATTATGAGCTTGTGCGAATAACCTTGAATGGGTTTACTAAGTGGTGGTATGCCTTCATTCAAATCATCAATGAACGAGATACCTTACTGAATTGGGATTGGCTATGGCACGATTTCACTCAGGACGAGCTTGGACTAAGTCTTGTTAGTGGGAACAACAGCAAGCCTCAGAAAAGCAAGGAGGAATGGGAAAACGTGGACCTAGCATCAAAATGGAAGGTGAAGAAGGGTTCTAGTAAAGGTCCTAACCCAAAAAGTGAGAATAAGTAGAACGACATTTTTAAGGTCAAATGATAACAATGTCATGAGTTTGGCTACTATGTCAAAAATTTCCTGCAAAGGAAGAAAAGCCAAAAGAAGGGTAAGAAGCATACGAAGGCTTCAGTGAATGCAAATGAGCTCTCTAGCTAGATGGAACAAGAGTTTGCACTCATAGCTTGCCTAACTAGCTCAACCTCACAAGGTGTTTGGTATATAGATAGTGGGGTGTCATTCCATATGACATGAGTTAGGGAGTACTTCTCCAATTACAAGGAGGATATCAAATTCCATATTTAGATGGGCAAAAGTCTAAGTGATCTGGATTTAAATAGGAATGCAACAAATGATAGATATAACCATACATATAGAGATGCAGCAGAAATAATACTTCATTTCATTACTGTAAAATACTGAAATGTGCTTACAAACAAAAATGGAAATAAACTAGATAGGGTGATGGTAACTTATCTCTAAGAAGAGATGTGGTGGCTACATGCCTTTGAAGTATGTTACAATGAGGCTCGAAGGCCTATTTATTGTTGAGAAATAATGGAAAACCCCAAACATCCAAAATCCTAACCCTAGAAGATGAAACGCCAAATTGTGGGCCTCGTTTGGGTAAATTGGTACATCAACTTCCTGGGGTCGTAACTTTGGCATACGATATTCGTTTGATGCGCACAATATCTCGCTAGAAATATCTATTCGAGAACTACAAAAAACATCGTTTAGGACCTCAAAACGGCTCCGGAAGTTCAAGACCTGAAAAATGCTAAAAATAGTAAACTGTGATACAATTAATGAAATTGAAAAGATAAAAGAAACAATGGTGGGGGTCTAAGTGGACTTGGCGGGTGGCCACTAATATCCACCTGGATCATTCCTCCCCCCTTAGGAAGCAATGGTCCCCATTGCGTTGCGTTCCTCCATGAGATGAGGAAACGTCTACTGGAATTTGTCCTTAGTGAGCCACTTGCCCTGGTAAAGGAGTTGGCCTGCTTTGAAAACTCGATACAGTTGGATATTCTGTTGGCAAGTGTGCTTGATCTCTGTGTCCATGATTTGATCAGTTGCATCTTGTTCCATGCAATATGGATTTAACTATGTGGGTGTGAGCTATTCTGCAATGTCATATGCGTCTAGTAATGGTGGAAAGTATGGCCGAAGGCAGTCTACATTAAACACTGGATGCAGGCCAAGGGATGCGGGAATGCTGAGCTCAAATGCATTGTCTCCCATAACCTTGGTAATGGTGTAAGGACCATATTGGAGTGGTCTGAGTTTCCGTTAGGCTTGGGTAAGGCGTTCCTTTTGCAAATGCAACCATACTTTGTCGCCCACCTGAAACTTGTGTGGCACCCGATGTTGATCATGTCATTACTTGAACTTGGCATTTGATTTCTCCAGAATGTCGTGGACCTGCTAGCGAATATGTTGGATGTGCTCAATGAGGTTGTTTTCCTTATCTTTTTTAGACTGGACATGAGTTGAATCTACGTGAGTAGCTGCAAATGGCATTGCCACATCAATGGGACATAGTGGCTGGAATCCCAAGCCCACCTGAAAAGGGTTATGGCTAGTCGAGCTGTGGAGAGCCATGTTTAGCTATGCTAAACATAGGGGAGGCTCTCATCCCATGTGTGTGGATTCTTTGAGTTGTACATGCACAGAATGTGTATGATCATCCTATTGACAACCTCTATTTGGTCATCAGTTTGAGGATGGAAGGCTGTGGACTTAATGAGTTTAGTCAAAGACTGGACCAAAATGTACTGAGGAAATTGTTGTCCCGATCTGAGATGAGAGAATATGGGATCCCAAAGTGTACCCACACTTGTTCAAAGAATATTTTATTAGTGGCTTCTACTGTGATATTCTTCTTGCAGGTCGCCATAATGGCCATCTTTAAGAACTTGTCGATGAACACAAAAACACAGTCCTTTCCATACTTAGTAGAAGGAAGGCCTGACATGTAATCCATGGGGATGGATTCCCAAGGTCGACTCGGGGTAGGAAGTGGCGTATAGAGGCCTTGCTTCTTGATGGTTGGTTTGGAAATGGTGCAGGTAGTGCATGATCTGATGTACTTCCCGACATCCTGTTGAAGATTCGGCCAATAGAAATACTTCTGTAGTACTGCCACTGTTTTCTCGACCCCGAAATGCCCAACAACCTGGCTATAGTGTGCTTCCCAAATCATCTTGGAACGATCGCTTGAAGGATCACAAAGGTGACCCAGGTGGCATAACAAGGCATCCTGGAGGTGAAAATCTGGAACATGCTGACCCTCCAAGAGTGTCTGGTATGTGTGGCCGAATTTTGGGTCGCTTTGGTAGAGAATTGGCCAATCAGAAGTCTCGTGCCCATAAGAGTTAAGTACGGTGGTTAACGCCATGATCGGTGGTCGACTAAGGAAATTTGAAACATTATTTTTGTTGCCCTTCTTATGCTTGATATTCGAATGGAACTGTTTCAAGTATGTGGATGACTTATGATGACGATCATTTTGCAATCTCCCTTGGGTTTGTATGAATTGCAGGGGTTGGTGGTCTACGTGGATGACGTTTCCTTCCCAAAAATGTAATGCTTCCATTGTCGACAGGCCTGAATAATGGAATACATCTCTTTGTCATAAGTGGGATACTTCTGGACTGTGTTTGAAAGTGTCTCGCTGTGATATACCATTGGATGCCTATGTTAACTAAGGACTACGCCAATAGCATAGTCATAGGCATCTGTCTCGACCTCAAATGGTTGTTGCAAGTCTGGTAATGTGAGCACTGGTGCCTAGTAGAGGTGATCTTTCAACTCTGTGAATGCCTTCCGTTGAGATTTAGACCAAAAGAATTTTGCTTTGGCTCCTCCGTTGATGACTTGAATCAAGGGCCAAGTGATATGAGAAAATCCCAACATGAACCTGCGGTAGAAGTTTGCCAGAGCTAGAAAGCTACAGAGCTCTGTCAGAGTGGTTGGAGATGGCCAATCTTGAATGACTTGGATCTTGGCTGGATCCACATGCACCCCCAATTCATCAATAATTTATCCCAGATACTAAACCTGGGTCATGCCAAAAGTTCATTTCTCCAAATTGGCACATAACTTGTGTTGTCGTAGTGTTTGGAGAACTGTCGGATGCAGTGGAGGTGCTCTTCCCAACTCTAGCTGAAGATTAGGATGTCATCCAAGTATACCACTACAAATGAGTTGGTGAATGGCCACAATATGTCATCCATTAGCCTCATGAAGGTTGCAGGAGGATTTTTCAATCCAAAAGGCATAACCAACCATTCGAAAAGGCCCTCCTTGGCTTTGAAGGCAGCCTTCCACACATCGGAGGGTTCGACTAGTACCTGGTGATATCCTGACTTGAAATCGATGTTGCTTTAACATTCCCCCCCTTTAGTTGGTCTAAGAGGTCATCAATCCATGGGATCAGGTACCTATTACAAATAGTGATCTTGTTCAGTGCCTGATAGTCAATATAGAGTCTCCAAGTCCCATCCTTCTTCTGTACCAACACAATCAGGCTCCCATAGGGTGATGAACTCGAACAGATGTGAACTTTTTGTAGAAGCTCCTGAATTTGCCTCTTGATTTCATCATTTTCCAGATCGAAGCACCGATAGATTGGTCCATTGGGCAGTGACACACCTAGGTTTAGATCGATGGAGTGCTTGAACTGACAATGCAAGGGAACCCTTATGGGGGAGGTGAAGATGTGCTCGTACTTCTCTGACCTTGTCCATATGCAGTTGTCATGCAGAGGGGCCTTGTCTGGAGGTCATGGCCACATCTTCTTCTTTCCTTGAGGGTGTATCATCAGGAAAACAAATTTCCCGGTTTTGGAAATGAGCATACTGCATTGTTTTGCAGTAACCAAAGAGATGGCAGTAGGTGGTGCTACCTCCTATATCTTATACAGCTTATTTCCCAAAGTAACAATAACAACACAGGGCCTTGATTCATACATAGCATGTCTCCTCCACAAGTATGGTTGTCCTAATAATACATCACAAACATCAAGGGGAGCAATGTCACACACTACCTCATCCATGAAGGGCTTGATGTTGTATGGAAGGTGACACTACTGGCTCATGCGAAGATCCCGTCCTTCGCGAAGCCACCCGATGGTGTATAGTTGTGGATGTGTTGTGGTCAGTAAGCTCAACCGCTTCATGACCTCTGCCAAAATGAGGTTCTTTTTTCTCCCGCTATCGACAATGAATTGTAGCGGGGAGCCCTTTACCCACATCTGGGATTGGAAGAGATGCTCCTCCTCCTCTGGATCTTTGGGTTCCTCCTTCTGGATCTTCGTGGTGGCAACAATGGCATTGGGCTCCGCATCGATAATTTTCTTCCCTTTTTCATTCCCCTTGTTGGGTTCTAACTTAGAGTCAGAACATGCATCTGATTCTGAAACCTTTAGCTCAGCCACTAGTGACTGCTTGGCCCGTCACTCACTTGTGTTGTGAGTGGAGCTCTTATGTAACTCACACCACTTTTCCGTGTCCTTTTTCAGCTTTGCGATGTTGTTCTTTACTTGCAGCTTTGGCAAGTTATATTGGGCTACCTCGCCTTGGATTTGTCCTTTGTTCTGCGGTTTGGGGGCACCTTTCCCCTGCTTTAGATTCGTAGATCCAAAGTTTCGCTTCTTCTGTTTAAACTTTTTCTCGATCTTGACGGCATATCGATATGCCATGCTTAGCGAGAAGATGTTTAGGAATTCTATTTCTTCCTGGATGTACTTGTGCAAGAAACCATAGTATTTGAGTACCAAATGTTGCTCTGAATCCTTGATACCCAACTTTGTGCGAAGGGTATGGAAAATATTGGTAAACTTCGGCATGTATTGGTCCCTTCCCTGCCGCAGCATGGTCCACTTTATGTATTGATCCTCATATCTTTAGATAGGGTAGTACTGCTCCTTGATGGCAGTCCAGAATGAATTCCATGTGGGTGCGGCTGAAAACATTGAGGCTGTACTTCCATCCTTCTTCTAGTAGTAGGTTTCCCACTAGTCCTTGACGTGGGGGGCAGCTTTGAGAAGAGTGAAAGTAATCTTTTCCCGGTCAGAAAAATCATGAACAGAAAAATACCCTTATAGCATATTTAACAATTTATCTACGATGTCTGCATCTATCTGACCTTCAAATATGGGAATTCCAAAGTTAACTTGTACCTTAAAGGGTGTGGCGCTTCTAGAGTAGCTGCTGGAAGTAAATGTGTTGCCTCTGGGTAGTTGCTGAAGGATCTGGGCAAAGTTGTCCATCATCACGTTCCTTTGTCACTCAAGGGCCTCTTTGAGCAAGATTTTGATAGGATCTCCTAGCCCCTCATCTTTCTTTTCATCCCCCATGGGAGACTGTCTGGATTTCCGAGGCTGGTCTTGCAAAGGTTCAACCAGTTCAAGCCCTAACTCCTTATATCCCGACCTCATTGGGGACATGTAAAGAAAGACAGAGAAAGAGCAGTCTGCTCTGATACCACTGATCCGGATTGAGACAAGAACACAAAAAATTACAGATATAACCATACATATAGAGATGCATCGGAAATAATACTTCATTTCATTACTGTAAAATATTGAAATATGCTTACAAACAGAAAAGGAAATAAACTAACTAGGGTGATGGTAGCTTATCTCTAAGAAGAGATGTGGCGGCTACATGCCTCTGAACTGTGTTACAATGAGGCTCGAAGGCCTATTTATTGTTGATAAATAGTGGAAAACCCTAAGCATCAAAAAATCTAACCCTAGAAGTTGAAACGCCAAAGTGTGGGCCCCGTTTGGGTAAATTGGTACATCAACTTCCTGGGGTCGTAACTTTGGCATACAATCTCCGTTTGACGTGCACAATATCTCATTAGAAAGATCTATCTAAGAACTACACCTTTGGGAAGAGAAAAATTGGTCCATGTGTTGTAGGGAAAAGTATCCGACTCGGATGACCCTATCCCACTCTAAGGGTGATAGTACCTCAGCAACAACTGTAAAGATAACTACTTAAGGTTTACTTCTTTATGAAAGCAAGAAAGAATGAAGAAATGCACTAACCGTTGCCTTGCGCTTAATGTCGAATCCAAACTCTTCTCTTTGCTGCTTGCTCCCAACTCCTTGCTCTTTTGCTGGCCTAGCTACAATGAGATCCTGCAAAATAACAAAGAAGGAAACTACAAGAAGCGTGCAATCATAACTGATTCAAGGATTAGCATAAATCAAATATACAATTATCACAATACATCATTGAAACAATTGCATATAGAAGAACCTCAATAGCTTTTATTAATGGAAGAAGTAAAGTTCTGAGAGTGTTACAACCATTGAAGGCCCCAATCCAGCAACACCTCCCAGCAGAAAGAATTTCTCCTCTTCACCTCCTTCAAGCAATCACCCAATAGTTCTATAGTGAAACCAACAGCATATCATTACTTTGCACAAAATTCCAGCCTCCTGAGCTCATAGGAGAGAGCTCAATATATAGATGAATTGAGAAAGGATGAGTCAGCTTGCAACTGATGTGTAGCTGCCTTGTGTCCTCTCTCTCTTCAGTTGATCTTCAGTTCTTGAGTCCACTTGGAGAACCTTGCTTCCACTTGGAGAAACAGAGCCTCTGACTCATCACAAGGCGAAATCCCTGATCCAAGTGTCATTTTTGGAAGATTCCAGAGCAATGACTCAGTGTGCCACTTGTCCCATCTCGCTCAGCGTAGGTGGCCTTTGTTCTACCTGCTTTGCAACGTAGGTACACCATGGAGGAGTTGAGTTTCAGCGAAGAAGCCTAGTGGAGCACCTGCTTTGATTTCAGGATTGCTTGTTTTTGAGTGTTTTCAGGTGGAGAACTGATCTGAGAGCTGTTGGTTTGTTGACCTTGTTCCTCTAGGGGTAGGAACATCATGTTTAGGGACTTTGGATCCCTTGGATTATTGACAATTCATGCCTGATGCTGCAAGGCACAAAATTGTCTATAACAGATGCCCCCTAAAGTATGAGGTCGTTTATCGGGTGAAATGCTTTATTAGGAGGATCCGAAGTTCATTCAATCTGCTGAGAAGTGTCCTGTAATAAGATACAATACAATACATTATTTTTCATACTTTTTCATGATCTAGCTGAGGCGGGCATCCCCATGCTCAGCTTTATAAATTCATTTTGGTACATAGAACAGACGATCGTCTGGTGGTAGACTGATAATTCTTTGCTGAAATTATCATCCTTTGAGAAGGATGATCATCTGCTGCAATGATGTACACATCAAATGTCTTTATATTCTAAATATATATCGCAGCCCGGATAGATGAAACTAGATCCGGGATCTTCAATCTCTTCCGATCTTCACTCGATGTACAAGTCGATCCATGTGAGAATTTCTTGAAGTCGAACATGGAAAGACATCGCTTGATTACCGGTCAATGATGTAAACCGTTAACAAGCGCGAGAGGAATCACCGATAAGGATGATGACCCTCAAGGTACAGCAGTACAATTCACATGGTGGGAATAAAGGACTTGGCGTCGACCACCATGCAAAATCCTCTGGTTGAAGGTCATTGATGTATACCTATCGCCGGAAGTGAGAAACTTGCCATTGAGGCATGCAAGCTTCAAAGTACTGAAGGGGTGGTTCCTAGATCAACTCCTTGGATAATGAGCTGATGACGACAAGGAGCGATCCGTCAAAGGAGGGCCTTAATGAATCCCACATCATTGACACAGAACGGAGCTAGTGATTGTGATGAGGTGAAAACAAACTGTGATGTATGATTCAGGGTGGCGGTCATGAAATGGATGAAGGACAATGTATGGCAGTGGATGGGACACGGTTGACTCTTTGCAGAACAACATCTCTTGAACATATAATGACACTGATGTGATGGATCGGTAGCATTACCCCAACTGTGGATGGTGTGGCGAGGACCATGGTGATGAGACCGGTGAATGAAACAACCCAACCCGATGTGATACGGAGGACAAAGTGTCATGTTCAAGAGCGACTTGCTACCATTAAAGCTGTGAGGTTCTCCCAATTTTTCCCCAGTCATTGCTGACCAGTACCTCTTTATTTTTGTCAAGCTTGAGGAGGATAACATATGCTTGTTCTATAACCTGCCCTTCGGGCAAGCCCATCGCTATGTTTTAACGAGCCTAGCGATAGGGAAACTCGTTCTCGTCTAAAGACAAGTTTGTCGCTATTTAATGAATTTAACGAGTCTAACGACAAGGATAACTCGGTCCTTTTCATTTTTAGAGAGTCTGAAAAGGTAGATAAAGTCAACTCCAGAATTCCTTTTTCGTCATCTAATCCCTTAAGTCCGAAAAATTATAAAACAATACAGAAGGGATGAGTTTTCGGTACTTTTAACGAGACGAACAAGACAAGCGCTCGATCTTTTTGTGCAATAATCCCTCAGGTCCAAAAAGATTAAAATCTAGAGGAGGGATAGCTCTTCCGGTCGTTTAACGAGCTGGAAGGCCAAAACTCGGCAAACTTTTCATATTTTACGAGTCAGGAGAAAAGAGCTCAAAGAAGACTCGTCTTTTGAGGAACGAGTGATAAACAGGGATAGCAGCAGATTCCAGGTACAGGTTGGAATTTTCCAATCACGGCAGTGTCACAAGGATGGCTAAGTGAAATCACTCTTCGCAGCTGTTCCTCAAAATGGGTAAACAAACATATGGAGATGAACGATTGGCCAAATGAACGGATGGAGGTGAGACTGCAAGAACACGACCAAGGGCTTTAATATGGCTGTCAAAGGTTACATTTACCAAGGTTATTTACCGGTTCATTTTTTCTGGGTGAGCTTGAACTCTAGGGGAAGATTGCTCACAACTTATGTTTATTTTTTAACGAGCATGAACAATGTGCTAAAACTGCTCGGTTTTTAATTGCATGCCCCCAACATCATAATAACGCATGTCAAAGGAGGGTGCCCCCCAAGCTTCATTGCATTCAACTTGGTGATTGGAATGAAGGTTTACCTTTGAATTTTGAAAAGGGGATTTGTTTCATTTTTTAATGAGGTTGACACAGTAAAAGAACTATCCTCATGACTCCTTGTTTCATTTTTTAACGAGGTTGACATGAGATAAGAACCGTCCTCGGAGCCCACTGTATTTACAGTATTTCCATTAGGGCGATGATCCTTGCTGACAAAATATTTAGGAATCTTCTGAATCTGTTGGATATAGAAGATTTCATATGGTAGGTTTCCACTGTGGCTACTTCCGCCAGATTACCCGCCGGCGGTAGGGCAAAAGTACCCATTAAGGCAGGGTCTTTTAGGAGACCTACTCCAATATTTTGGAGCGATTGATTACTTTCATGGATCAGTGTGTTGCTTCCCGTAACTTGAGAACTGTTGGGGAGAAATGTTCGTTGGTCAACGATTGTAATTTTTCCTTGAAAAGGAAATACAATCCTCCTAAAGTAGGTCGACACAACTGCAACCATGGCATATATCCAAGGCCTTCCCAGTAGGATGTTGTAATCGAGGTTTCCGTCGATTACTTCAACATCAACTTCTACTGTTTTGCCCCCCAGTTCAACTTGCAAGTTACTTAAAATCCCGTATGGAGTGTATGATCGTCCATCAAATGCTTTTAACGTCGTTGACGATTTTGACAAGGGTGTGAGCCTAAATTTTTCCAGCAACTCATCGACATAAGACATGTAGATGCCCCCTCATCAATAATTGTTCGATGAACAGTTTTGTCGAGGGCTTTCACTTGAATAAGGAAAGCTTGTTGAGCTGGTAACTGAGGGTCATATCCTTTATGATCAAAGGCCTTAAGATTGGAATCCATTGGGCCAATCCCACCTATGGCTGATAATAAAGCTTGCTCTTGGGAGGTGCAATTTTGCGCTACCTCAAGTGTCGACATAGCGGACGGCGATTGGGCCAGGTCCTCTACTATATTCTAATTCTATGCTATTTTTGCACGAGTATTAAATGTCGATTTGTGTACTACTCCCTTTGGCAACTTTATCATTGGTTCAGGAATGATGGTTGGCACGACTTTGGTCAAAGTTGTTGTTGAAATACTAGGTTGTTTATTTGCCTTGTTGTTCAACTGCTTTGGATTCCTGTGATCTTTATTCCTTGTCAAAGCATTATTCTGCTGCTTTGAGGTGGACAACATAAGCACTTGGGATCGGGAAACATTTCGATTAGCAACCAGATTTTGGCCTGGGTTAGGAAACAGATCAGTCAATATTGCTGGGGTTTTCGAACTCTTAAAGAGCTTCTTAACTTCAGCTATATGTGGACAATCTTTTGTCCAATGATCCTCATCGCATATATGACACCCTGTCGGGGGTTTCCCTTTCCTTTTCTTTTTCTTCTTGCCCCCTGGTTGCTTCAGTTGTTTGCCCTTGTCGGTCGACATGGCATTTACTTCTGAGGCAAGAAGTTCCTCATTTGCATTTTGACTATAAATTTTGCGTTTTCCAGTCACGCCATTACTGGCGTGAGAGTCAGTATTCGATTTAGGAGGGGGAGGAATTGAAAATTCAGGTCTGGGGGCGTCAGGTATTTTGTCGTAGAGCGTGCCAGACTGAGTATATACTAAGTACAGATATTGAGCACGAGCAATGACCTGCTCCTCTGTTACGACCCCTCCCTTGGCCACATCTTCCGTTATAGCCGGAAGTAACGAATTTATAAACCATTCAGCTAACAGCTGATCGGGAACGTAAGTTTTCACCATCCTACGACGACGTCGCCACTCATGTATATGATCAGATATGTGAGTGGCTGTTGTTTGTTTGAAGTTGGTAAGGAGTTCTGTTCCCGTTTCATACCTTATCGGTAATTGAAAATGGGTTAGGAAAGTCGTGGCTAAGGAGCTGAAAGTGTCGAAAGAGGCTCTGGGCAATTCAATATACCATTTAGCCGCTGGACCTGTCAATGTCCTCTGGAAGAGGCGAAGTCTTATCGAATCATCGTTTAGAGTGTTCGATGAACACCACACATGAAAAGTCATGACGTGATTCGATGGGTCTTCACCTGGATTTCCATTGAATTTAGGAATGTCCGATGGAAGTTTATGCGGAATCGCTGGCCACCAAGGGGCATAAGCAATTGAATCATTCGTCAGCCGGTTTAGATCTGGTAATTCTAGAGTTGCTACAAAAGGCAACTGATGGTTCAGATTAGGCAGAGCATATCCAGGATAAGATGGTATATCGCCTGAGCAATGGGTCTTTGCAGACCAACATAATGCCGAAAACTTTGACAAGGTTGATGGGCGTAACCATAATAGCATGGTCGCCCATTACTTACAAAGACTTGTTGCTCAGGTCCTTGATATGATTGCTGGAATGGCGGTTGTTGAGATTGAACCAGCTCTGGTTGCTGGACCATTTGTTGTTGACCAATACTGGATGATTGACCAAGATGAGGAGTCACAGCACTTGTTTGAGCCTGAGTCGCTCCAGATAAGGAGGCACTACCCTGAGATTGTGATTGATGCAACGCATTCACCATAGCAGGAGTAGTGGTAATATTCGACACAGGGTGTACTGGTTGCATGGAAGATACAACTCCTGGTTGTTGAGGCAGTATTGGTACCCAACCGCTAGATGTGATTCCAGTTTGACCTGAACTTTGTTGTAAACTCCCATATGGTTGTTCTCCGGGAGGGAAGAATGAAAGAGCATACTGCCATCCACATGGTGGAAATCCAGTACTTAAAGTGTAAATTGGCCTTTGAAGACACATTGGATTAATTTGTTGAGTTTCAACATAAGAAGTACCAGATGATAATCCGGGTGAAGAAATAGGAACTAACCATATTGTCGTCCCTGATTGGACTCCGGCTTGTTGTTGACAATTTGCCGGGACAGATGGTATACCAGCGAAAATTGTTGGAGTAGCAGCAGGCGGTTCTGCTGCTGCTGTGTCAGACGACACAGTCCTAGATGTCGACGGTTGTTCAGACATATCTAGTCTATCCAAAAGATTTCTTAGCGATTCTACAAGAACTTACGATGCCAAAAGACTAACTTCGAAGATCAACGCAGGAATAGGGGGTGATTATGTTCCGTTTAAAATGAATTTTATATGACGACGCTTTAGACACAACTTGCTTTTTCACTTTTTAAGAGTCGAGAAAAAGCTAAAGATGACTCTAGTCTCCTTCGATGTTTTAACGAGCTCGAAGTGACAAATGCTCGGATGGACTTTTTCAGTTATAGAGTTTGAAAAAGGCCAAAAGAAACTACTCTGGAGTTCTAGGCAGAGGGTGTGCCAAACTTTTCGCGAAACCACAGAATACGTTTTACGGTACGGGTGGTCGATCTTCGTGAATGCTGTGTTCACTGCATCGCGATCAGTAGGGCGGCAGACACGGTTTCCTATGGATAAAGGCTTTGTTCCTATAGGGGTCCCCCAATATACGCGACGGTACGCGGGGGCACAAATCCGTATTAGCGCTCTCGTCCCTCAGGAGGAATCACCCACCTTCGTAGAGATCGATAGTCACTATGTTTAACGACGCCGGTTCACGTCTCTACCTAGACCTCTACTGTGTTTCGTTATGTTTCAAAGCATTTTTAGATAAATTCAGTTCTTTTTAGGTTGATCTTGTTTAGCAGTTTTCCTTTAAGGATCACCACGAGATGTATGTAACAAATTCCTGAATGCAGTCTAAGATGAGAAGCAAACTTTTCAATCTTTCAACCTTGAAAATCTTAACTACTGAGGAGAAGAAAGGCAAATATTTTCACACAGATCATAGAGCACAAACTAATGCAAAATTTCCTAAATCAGCATGCAAGCGGTCAAATGCAAAATGCACAATGCATGTATTTTCTTTTCCCTTTCTTAATGTTGATGTATTACAAAAAGAAAGTTGTTATACAACTTTGATTTTGATTTCAAGCGAAAGTAAACAAGCTAGTCCAAAATCAAAAGACACCTTAAGATTTACTTGTTTAATCACTGGAAATACATGAAATCAAACCATAATGACGAAAGTAAAAAGACTAATCAGCTATGGACAGCAAACAAGCTAACTCTTTAGACTAGCAAAATGCCTAACACAGGTTCAGATCTAAGAGGCCAAAGCAAGACTAGTTCACTTTCGTTATGGGAAATTGTAAATGATGTAAGAAATACAAAATAACAAGTACAATTTCATTATATAACAGAGGCGGAATGATGGCAAGTAAGGTTGGTTTCAGAACAGGTACAAGACTGGTAACTGGCTGCAAAATCTATAGTGAAAATAGGCAAGAAAAAGGGAGGAAACCCCAAATGCACAAGGCAAAATTGGGCCAACGCAGGTGCTGCACAGCCAGTCTGGCTCTCAGCGCAGGTAGCCCCTTCGGGACTTGCGTTGCAAAGCAGGTATCCTGTGTACTACCTGCTTTGGAAAACAAAAGTTGCGTTTTCACAGTTTCCGGGTCACAATTTTCTCAAAAATTCACAGTTTTTGCTCAAATCAGAAGCTATCAGTCAAGCACACACTAAGGGATGACAAGGAAGATGAAAAGCTATCACTAAGAGCTTACAAGGATCCTTGTAGATCAGCTCTTCAAATCATGAACATGCTCAGAAATGAGCTAGAGTAGCTGCCCTCTACTTCGCTTTTGATATAGTCAAAAGCTTTTCGATTTGGTACTCTTTTGTTCAGGAAATGAATAGCAAAATACTACAAACAATCAAATAGATACGATCCCCAGCGGAGTCGCCAGTTTGTTGTAGGGAAAAGTATCCGACTCAGATGACCCTATCCCACTCTAAGGGTGATAGTACCTCAGCAACAACTGTAAAGAAAACTACTTAAGGTTTACTTCTTTATGAAAGCAAGAGAGAATGAAGAAATGCACTAACCGTTGCCTTGTGCTTAATGTCGAATCCAAACTCTTCTCTTTGCTGCTTGCTCCCAGCTCCTTGCTCTTTTGCTGGCCTAGCTACAATGAGATCCTGCAAAATAACAAAGAAGGAAACTACAAGAAGCGTGCAATCATAACTGATTCAAGGATTAGCATAAATCAAATATACAATTATCACAATACATCATTGAAACAAGTGCATATAGAAGAACCTCAATAGCTTTTATTAATGGAAGAAGTAAAGTTCTGAGAGTGTTACAACCATTGAAGGCCCCAATCCAGCAACACCTCCCAGCAGAAAGAATTTCTCCTCTTCACCTCCTTCAAGCAATCACCCAATAGTTCTATAGTGAAACCAACAGCATATCATTACTTTGCACAAAATTCCAGCCTCCTGAGCTCATAGGAGAGAGCTCAATATATAGATGAATTGAGAAAGGATGAGTCAGCTTGCAACTGATGTGTAGCTGCCTTGTGTCCTCTCTCTCTTCAGTTCTTGAGTCCACTTGGAGAACCTTCCTTCCACTTGGAGAAACAGAGCCTCTGACTCATCACAAGGTGAAATCCCTGATCCAAGTGTCATTTTTGGAAGATTCTAGAGCAATGACTCAGTGTGCCACTTGTCCCATCTCGCTCAGCACAGGTGGCCTTTGTTCTACCTGCTTTGCAACGCAGGTACACCATGGAGGAGTTGAGTTTCAGCGCAGAAGCCTAGTGGAGCACCTGCTTTGATTTCAGGATTGCTTGTTTTTGAGTGTTTTCAGGTGGAGAACTGATCTGAGAGCTGTTGGTTTGCTGACCTTGTTCCTCTAGGGGTAGGAACATCATGTTTAGGGACTTTGGATCCCTTGGATTATTGACAATTCATGCCTGATGCTGCAAGGCACAAAATTGTCTATAACACCATGGACCCATGTTGCTCCCAGTTTTCCCAAAAAACGTCGTTTAGGGCCTTAAAACAGTTCTGGAAGTTCAGGACCTAAAAAACTACTAAAATTAGTAAATTGTGCTACAATTAAGGAAACTAAAAAGCTAAAAGAAACAATGGTGGGGGTCCAAGTGGACTTGGTGGGTGGCCACCAATATCCACCTAGATCATTAACTATAATCTAGTTGATAGAGGGAATGTTCTATTTCAGAGGGAGTCTGGCACACTGATTCCCATTCATGATGTGTTGCATGTGTCAAGTTTGGGCATGAGCCTGATTTTTGTATTTATCCTTTAGGATAAAGGGTACTATGTACTCTCTAACGGGCTGTTACGGGCAAATTTAGTGTCTTTTCGAACGACTAACCCCTAGACCTAGTAGCAAGTCTAGAACAACAGTTAAAGTAATTCCATTGCTTTTCTTATAGCTAACAGATAAAAGAAAGAGGAGAAAAAGTACCAACCTATATCTCTTGCTCAATTCCTCTTCCCTTTGACCACTTTTTCCACTCCCTTCCATACTTAACTTTCTTGAAAGGTACTTGCACACAAGCCAAGACAGAAAACCATCAAAGCATACATATTGATCTGTTAACTAAACATATTATAGAATCGAAAGTATATACATCACATAACACATGAATGGAAAAAATCATAGAACTCTTTATTCATAGAAAGGAAGATTAAAACCCATGTAGATGCATGTCCAATTCAGTGTCATCCTCCTAGCTTCAAACCCTTCTCTTCTCATGGAAACAACAATTTGACATGATAACATTACTCTCTCTACTAATCTCATCCAAGCAGCATTTCCTTAGCTCAAGAAGTTTCAACCTTAGACCAGCCTTGAATGCCTGGTCCTTTTATAGCTGAAAAGAGGAGGTTAGGCCATTAATGGCCCTCATGAATGCTTTGCCATATTTGGGAAGTGGTTCCATGGAGGAAGGGATAATGGATTAAGGTTCATTCATCTCCTTCCTCATCCAAAAGCGAGCCCAATCCTTCTAGAAACCTCTAGAAGCATCGATTGGATGAGGAATCCACTGGATTCATTTGAAAATTCGATGGATCTCGCTCATCGCAAGTGATACAAAGGATAGGTGCTATGCATAGCACCCAGACAGCGTAGTGCCTGCCATTCATTGCAGCTAGATAGAAGGTCACCTACGATGGTCTCCTTAGGGCCATTTTTTGGATGAATGGTGTCATGAAATTTTTTGGGAAGCAAGCATGATGTAGGTTAAATTCATTAGGGAATGAAAAAAATTGAATTAGGGGTTGATGGACCTTAATAATATGGATCTGGAAGCTGGGGTTGATGTGCCCAAATTTTCCTATAACACGGGGCATAGATTTTGATCAAGAATAAGGATTAGAAATAACCCATAGATATTGGAGTCCACCGCTGGGATGCCCAGCTGATTCCTAGGCCTTTACAAAAGAATGAGGAGAGGTTGACTTTATAGTTTTTAGTTTAATATGCCTAAGGAACTAGTGATAAACAATGATCCTAGAGAAAAGGGAGAGTCATGGCATATGAGAATAGGCCATATTCATCATGGAACATTTAAATTGCTTTTAGATATAGTGGCAGGTGTTCCATAAGTGAGCATAGGGTATGATGATGTATGTAGTGGATATGTGTTGGGGAAGTTTGCAAAAGCAACTTTTCCAACGATTAACACTAGATGCAAGGGTTGTAACACCCCACCCCACATTTACCCAATTTTACAAGCTCACCGGGGTAAAAATGAGTAGAAAGATACTATGCATGACCCAACATCCAAGTTCTAGTTACAGAGTTGGGGTCTACCATCCTGAACTTACTACAACCTTCTAGGGACATGTAATCATCTAGACATCAAAACAATTCCACTAGTGACCATTCCCTTAACTAGAACAACTTTTTTCAACCACTTTACCTCCTAGTCGCACACATGCAGACCCATGCATGCGGTTAGAAAGCTCCAACCGCATGTGCACAACTCACACTCCATGTGGCTACAACCATAATTTCTAGGATCTTAGAGTGTGACTATAAAACCTGATCCATATTTTAGGACTAGTTCTAAGCCAACTACCCATAACTGCCCAAAATCCTTTAGAATCATCTTAATCACCTATAGGAGTCATAACTCACTATTCTTGACTCATTCCCTACTCAAACTTAACAAGTACATGAAATTCATTTAGACAAACACTTGCTAAACATACAATCTACATATCATGAATGCACATGTGTTCACTATATTAATAATTCCATCAGAGAACCATCCAGAAGGCTTATTTCCCTCTCTTGTTGGCTGCATCGAACACATATTAGCTCATGCATTAAAATATATAACCAAGAGCCTATCAACCATGGATTAGATCCACAACAATATAACATCACATAATGATAAATACACCATGCTTATAACCAGCATTTAACCAGAGAGAGACCTTCAAAAATGAGTCATAAAATCACCACAATAATACACAAATGTGCTTAATGATAGTAACAAATAACTCATATTAGCATATGTGAATTCCAACCAAGTCATGGAATTCCTTTCAACAAAATCCCCCCCATGCCATATTCCAAGCATTAAAGTGGGATCACATGGGACGAACAAAAATAGAATCAACCAGGGCTTCCAGAGGTTAAAATACCTCAACCCTTCACCACAATGATTTCATCTAAATTGGTCCATAAATCACCAAAACCAAAAAATCTAGAATGCCTCCAACCTTCTCGCCATGCCTAGAGGAATTTTCCTATCCCCACCATCCTTCAAGAGTTCTATGAGAGAGCCCATCTCCACCCTTGACCCTTGGGAATTTCCCGAGACCACCTAACCGGTATCCAAAGTCTATCGACCATCCAAAGCTTAAACCAAACAAGGAACCCACAAAACCATGACTATCAAAGGAATGGCTAAGGCAAGGCGACAAACCATTTTCAATCAAGGAAAATCCCATTCCAATGACAACAAACATAAGCCACAAACCAACACATGCAACATGCATCAAATCCCTGCATGCTAAATCACACATGCATGCTATTACCTGCAATTCCACAACTATTTTTTGGCTTACTTGTCACTGCCCAAAATTCCTCTTGTGCTCCCTTGCTTTCCTTTTCCTTCTCCTTTGCTTGTTCTCTCTCCCTTAGAGTTTGATTTCTGAAACTGATCAAAAGCTGAGCAAAAAGTTGTCAATTATTTTTCAGGTGCATTTTTATCATTAATGTCTCATGTCCCTTCCTTTCCTTTTTCCTTTTTCTTCATTTTCCCCTAATTTCTCTCTAATTCCCCCTGCATGCATATTTGTGTCTCTTCATCTCCCTTTTATCTTATTTTCCTTTATTTCTCATATTAAATTGTCATTTAATGCCTCGTTCATTCCTTAATTTGGACTCATTAATTTTGTTTAGTGAAGTACATTTCAATTGCAATGAACATATAAAAAATCACTGCAAAAATCCTTCACTCAGGTGATTTAATTTGAAAGAGGTTAAATTAGTAATATTTTGATGACTCATGATATGTGGAGAGGATGCGGCTAATGTTGAGCAACACCCCTTTGACAATGTATCACAAAGGGATTACAATTGGTGTAATTTTGTATTATTGTTTTGGATGCCTCTAATAGGAGTGCAACAAAATTGACCACCATATTCGAGATATATAACTTGAAACAAAAAGGGAAAGAAAACGTTGGAGGGAATGTGGTTTGTGGCACGGCACTCACTCATGTAGGCATATGATCCCAAGGAAATTAATGGGATTGCATTGGAGGCTGGGAAGCATGATCTGGAATCACTCCTACCCGACCGTAGAGGTGAAGGTTAGGAGGAGACCTTGGAGCTAGGGCGACTATTCCTAACATAGTTAGAGTAGGACCAGGTAGGTATGGTTTGGGAGTCACTCAAGAAAAACAAAATGAAAATCAAGAAATGGCTATACCATGAGGGGGAGCTTCTTGTGAGGGTTCAAGAGTGGTTACAAAGAACGTTGGCTCTAATAGCCAAGGCCCTACAAAAATGAGTTGAGTATTTGTTGTGTGTTCTTAAGAGAGTAAGCACTCAAGTGAGTCACTTGTTTGATGTTGAACCTATAGCAACCAAAATTGAGAAAGTAAAGAGTGTGTTGCGGTCCTTAGTAGAAGTTAGGAGATATCACACCAAGGCATCCCTCAAGCTATGTCTCAGCAAGGTGGGTTGGAATAATCAAATGCTTGGAGTGGTGTGTGAGTTCAATACCCTAGGTCGTAGACATGCATTTATTCTATGCTAATGGATAGGAAAGCAAAGTAGGGTCACCATCTGAAGTGAAAGTTGGGAAGAGAGATAAGTGACAACCTAAATGGAGCCAAGAATGCATGGAAGGAAATATGGTTGTTGCAAGATGGAAAAACCCTCAGGCTAGCCACATGATGATTTATTGGTTCATGTTTATGATTCATGTTGCATGGCTAAGAAGCAAGTGACTATGAATATTGGATGATAGATTATGAGAGTTTTAGGAGAGAATGTGGCTCAAAGTGTGTCAAGGAGAGAGAATGGAAGTCAAAACAATAATTAAAAAGTAACAATTATTATTACTATAATGGAGTCATAATTATTGAATGTAAATGGGAATCATATTGTAAGACCTGGTAAGGCATGTCTACCCCTGGAAAATTACCGATAAAGTGTGGCGTTAGACCTATATGATAGGGGTGAATGTTAGGTTAACGTAAACTGTAGGTATAAAATTTCAGTAGGATAATGATTAGAGTGAGTAAAACTAACTCACTTGCCTAGTTTGGGTAGATTTAGTCAAGGAAAGCCCAAATCCAGGTTTAACGAGTGATTGTTAGGTAAAACTGACTTGGGGAAATATTCAACGTTGACCAAGTCAAATGGTAAGTGTTTTTGGGCACGTGGTTTACAGTACTCGTGGTTTATTGCCCATAAAATTCATGTAATGAAGCCTTGAAAAGCCTTGGAAGACTTGTAATGGGGCTAAGAGAGTGTGCAACAAAGGCTCACTTGGTTGGCATGCCTAGGGTTTTTTCCAAGGGATCTAATGGAATTCCATTAGGTTGGGTTTATCTCCAGATTTATGGTTTTTTGAGGGTAAGCTGTGTGCATTATGTGTTTAATTTTGTTGTCGGTTGTGTTATGTTACCCTCAGTAATTTATATTATCTTGTGGTAAATTTATATTGGTTATTAGGTCGAGACATTATGTGCTCTGGATTCCCATGTGATTTTGTTGACTTGTACTGGTTTAAATTTACTTAAGCATTTATTTCCTTAGCATTTGAATTTGGTTCACAAGTCGTTAGTTGTAAGAAAGGTTGCATTGTAGTTGGCCTATTATTGGGTGGAGAGTTGAAGTCCCTCCCTCAAATTCTTGTTATCTAATTTAATATGATAATTATATCCACTTCTATATATATGTGTGTGCGTGTGTGTGTGTTGCATTGTGAATAATGAAAATTAGTGATGTATGTTAAGCTAATGCATGTATCAACATTGTTTATGGGGGAATGTGATATTCTTGGCTGGCTCTAATAAGATGTATCTATATGTTCTCATGTTTATGAGGTGTAGGGAGGCCTTTGTGCTTGATATATTTGATTGATATACATGGTTGTTTGCATGGTTTGAATGAACTCTTGATGTGCATAGTTCATTGCTACTATGTGTGCAATTCTATTGTTTGATATACCCATGAATATTTACTGGCTAAGACTATTGGATTTCTTTATGTCCTAATATATGTATGCCAGTAGATCTAATGGATTTTTGTTAGGATCCATTGTGTGGCCAATAAGATGCCACTATGTTGGAATTTATAGAGCTATGTTAGCTATCGGTTGGCTCGTTTCTATGCCTAATGGTAGGCATGTTGAATGTTTCATTGATGTGTCATGGATATGCATAAAATCGCAAATACCAATGTGGAATAAGGAATTTAACCCTGTCAACTTCATTTCTCTAAAAAAAAAATTCTTTAGAGAAAGTTTGGACAAGTCCCTAGAAGTTCAATGGAATTTCTAAGTTCAAGTGTAGAAGAAATCAGAATTGTATCAGGGACAGAGTTATCTTGTTAAAGTTAATTGGATGCTATTACTTATATGGTGTTTTTAATGTTAATATGAATGATTGATGCTTTATACAACACTAAACCACATTGTTAGGTGATAAATATTTAGAATGGGTGTTGTAGAAAAAAAGCACAATTCCAAGGGTCAATGTCAAAGGATGAGAAAATTTATGTCACACCATCTGTTTAGCCCCAGGCTTCAATGGAGTCCTTTCCAAACTTTGGCATGGTTAACGAAGAGCGTCGTAGAGGTATCTTTTGTTTATAAATAGAAAGCATGAAATTACATGAATGACTCAACATTCATTAGGGAACTTTTGAGGTCTAAAATGGGCCTCCTAAGAAAAATGTACAACCAAAATAAACTTTATAAGGACCAATAGGATTCAAGATTATGATGTCAACCATGGGGGCCGATTCACCATTTTTGGGGTAAAAAAGTTAAAAGATTAAAAAATAATAAAATAATAAAACTTCTTTTTCAACTTGTATTTTCAATGTATCTCCCTAAGGTTTTACTCAAATTTTGAGTGGGAGAACTTGTTGGATGAAAAAATTAATTCCTCATCCAAGGAGAACCCATGTTGCATACTTTTGATTGTCCTTGCTACGCGCAAAAATTAGAAATACATGAAAAAACGTGATTGTAACGATGTTTTTCATGTATTTCTCATTTTTCGTGTAGCAGGGTCAATCGAAAGTATGCAACATGGGTACTCCTCGAATAAGGAATCAAAATTTTCACCCAATGAGTGTTCCCGCTCAAAATTTGAGTAAACACATAGGGATATTAATTGAAAATATGAGTTGAAAAAGTAGTTTTTTTATTTTTCTTCCTCTAAAATTTGATGATGTAATGTAATATTATTTTATTATTTCCACTATTATTTTATAATTTCCTTAGGAGGCCCATTTTAGACCTCAAAATTCCCCTAATGGTGGCACTTGAAATAGACTAAGTTGGCAAATGCCATAAAGGCTCGGTAAGCCTACGTGGTTGCCATGTAGTTGGAATGACGTGGTAAGGTAAGGTTGATGACATGACATATTACTAGAGTGACATGCGATAGGAATAAATAATTTTTTTGGAAGGGCAAGTGGTTTGGTTTTGGATGATAAGTGGCACCGTCAGGGGATGACACATGGAAGGGTAACATAACCATGATGTGAGTGTGATGTTAGCAAGATGCATTGAAGGTAGGGTGACATTGACTCAGAGTATGTGGAATCTATGTAGATGATCCGGATTTAAACAGGAACGCAATAGATTACAGAGATAACCATAAAGACAGAGATGCGATAACCATAAAAACATAGATGCAGCGGAAATAATACTTCATTTCATTACTGTAAAATACTGAAATATGCTTACAAATAGAAATAACCCAGCTAGGGCAATGGTAGCTTATCTCTGAGAAGAGATGTGTCGGCTACATGCCTCTGAACTGTTTCGAACTCTGTTACAATGAGGCTCGAAGGCCTATTTATTGTTGAGAAACAATGAAAAACCCTTCACATCCCGAAACCTAACCCTAGAAGATGAAACGCCAAATTGTGGGCCCCGTTTGGGTAAATTGGTACATCAATTTCCCGGGGTCGTAACTTCGACATACGATCTCCGTTTGACGCGTACGATAGCTCGTTAAAAAGATCTATACGAGTACTACCACTTTGGGAGGCAACATGGGTCCAGGGACCCATGTTGCCCCACATTCCCAAAAAAACGTCGTTTAGGGCCTCAAAACGGCTCCGGAAGTTCAGGACCCGAAAAACTGCTAAAAATAGTACGTTGTGCTACAATTAAGGAAACTGAAAATGCTGAGAAAGACAATGGTGGGGGTCTAGGTGGACTTGGCAGGTGGCCACCAATATCCACCTGGATCATTCCTCCCCCCTTAGGAAGCAATGGTCCCCATTGCGTTGAGCTCCTCCATGAGATGAGGAAACTTCTGCTGAACTTGTTCCCTGGTGAGCCACTTGCCCTGCTGAAGGAGTTGGCCTGCTTTGACAACTCGATACAGTTGGATATTCTGTTGGCGAGTGTTCTTGATCTGTGTGTCCATGATCCGATCAGTTTCAGCTTGTTCCATGCAATCTGGATTTAATTCTGTGGGTTTGAGCTGTTCTGCAATGTCGGACGTGTCTAGCAATGGTGGAAAGTATGGCCAAAGGTGGTCCACATTGAACACTGGGTGCAAGCCAAGGAATGGGGGAATGCTGAGCTCAAATGCATTGTCTCCCATGGCCTTAGTAATGGTGTAAGGACCATATCGGAGTGGTCTCAATTTCCGATAGGCTCCAGTAAGGCGTTCCTTTTGCAAATGCAACCATACTTTGTCGCCCACCTGAAACTTGTGTGGCACCCGGTGTTGATCATGTCGCTGCTTGTACTTGGCATTTGATTTCTCAAGAATGTCATGGACCTGCTGGCGAATGTGTTGGATGTGCTCAATGAAGCTGGTAGCCTTATCTGTTTCGGACTGGAAATGAGCTGAATTCATGTGAGTAGCTGCAAGTGGTATGGCCACATCAATGGGGCATAGTGGCTGGAATCCCAAACCCACCTGAAAAGGGCTATGGCCAGTGGAGTTGTGAAGAGCTCGGTTGTAGCTGTGCTGAACATAGGGGAGGCTCTCGTCCCATGTGCGTGGATGCTTTGAGTTATACATGCGCAGAATGTGCACAATCATCCTGTTGACAACCTCTGTCTGGCCATCAGTTTGAGGATGGAAGGCTGTGGACTTCGTGAGTTTGGTGTCCAGCATTGACCAGAGACTGGACCAAAATGTGCTGAGAAACCGACTGTCCCGATCTGAGATGATAGACTATGGGATCCCAAAGTGCACCCACACTCGTTCAAATAAGAGTTTAGCAGTGGCTTCTGCTGTGATATTCTTCTTGCAGGCCATCATAATGGCCATCTTCGAGAACCTGTCGACGACCACAAAAACACAGTCATTTCCATGCTTAGTGGAAGGAAGGCCTGACATGTAATCCATGGAGATGGATTCCCAAGGTCGACTAGGGGTAGGCAATGGGGTATAGAGGTCGTGCTTCTTAATGGTCAGTTTGGCAATGGCACAGGCAGTACATGATCGGATGTACTTCCCAACATCCTGTCGAAGATTCGGCCAATAGAAATAATTTTGCAGTACTGCCACTGTTTTCTCGACCCCGAAATGCCCAGCAGCCCGACTGTAGTGTGCTTCCCAAATCATCTTGGCACGCTCGCTTGAAGGAACACAAAGGTGACCGAGGTGGCATAATAGGGCATCCTGGAGGTGAAAATCTGCAACCTGCTGACCCTCCAAGAGTGTCTGGTATGTGTGGCCGAATTCTGGGTCTCTTTTGTAGAGAAGTGGCCAGTCAGAAGTCTCGTGCCCACAAGAGTTGAGCACGGTGGTTAGCGCCATGATCGGTGGTCGACTGAGGCAATCTGCAACATTATTGGTGCTGCCCTTTTTATACTTGATGTTTAAGTGAAACTGTTGCAGGTATGTAGACCACTTCTGATGGCGATCATTCTGCAATTTCCCTTGGGTCTGTATGAACTGCAGAGGTCGGTGGTCTGTGTGGATGACCGTTTCCTTCCCCAAAATGTAATGCTTCCATTGTCGGCAGGCCTGTACAATGGAATACATCTCTTTATCATAAGTGGGGTACTTCTGGACTGTGTCTGAAAGTGTTTCACTGTGATATGCCACTAGATGTCCATGTTGAGTAAGGACTGCGCCAATAGCATAGTCAGAGGCATCTGTCTCGACCTCAAATGGTTGTTGTAAATCTGGTAACGTGAGCACTGGTGCCGTGCAGAGGTGATCCTTCAACTCCCTGAATGCCTTCTGTTGAGATTCAGACCAAAAGAATTTTGCTTTCGCCCCGCCCTTGGTGAATTGACTCAAGGGCCAAGAAATATGAGAAAACCCCAACACAAACCTGTGGTAGAAGTTGGCAAGACCTAGAAAGCTGCGGAGCTCTGTTAGAGTGGTTGGAGAGGGCCAATCCCGAATGACTTGAATCTTGGCTGGATCGACATGCACCCCCTGTTCATTAATGATGTATCCCAGATACTGAACCTGGGTCATGCCAAAAGTGCATTTCTCCAAATTGGCACATATCTTGTGTTGCCGCAGTGTTTGGAGAACCTGTCGGATGTGGTGGAGGTGCTCTTCCCAACTCTGGCTAAAGATCAGAATGTCATCCAAGTATACTACTACAAAGGAGTTGGTGAATGGCCACAAGATGTCATCCATTAGCCTCATAAAGGTTGCAGGAGCATTCGTCAATCCGAAAGGCATGACCAACCATTCGAAGAGGCCCTCCTTGGATTTGAAGGCAGTCTTCCACACATCGGAGGGTTCGATTGGTACCTGGTGATATCCTGACTTCAGATCGATCTTGCTGAAATATTTTGCCCCCTTTAGTTGGTCTAGGAGGTCATCAATCCGCGGGATCGGGTACCTATTACGGACAGTGATCTTGTTCAGTGCCCGATAGTCAATACAAAGTCTCCACGTCCCATCCTTCTTCTGTACCAACATGATCGGGCTCCTACAGGGCGATGAACTCGGACGGATGTGACCTTTCTGCAGGAGCTCCTAAATCTGCCTCTTGATTTCATCGTTCTCCAGAACGGAGCGCCGATAAATTGGTCCATTGGGTAGCGGCGCACCTAGGGTCAGATCGATGGAGTGCTTGACTTGACAGTGCAGAGGAACCCCTGCCGGGGAGGTGAAGATGTCCTCGTACTCCTCCACAACCTTTTCCATCTGTAGTTGTCGTGCAGAGGGACCCCGTTTGGAGGCCGCGGCCACTGTCTTCTTCTTTCCTTGAGGGCGTATCATCAGGAAAACAAATTTCCTGGTTTTGGAAATGATCTTACTGCATTGTTTTGTAGTAATCAAAGAGATGGCGACAGGTGGTGCTACCTCTGGTATCCTGAACAACTTATTTCCCAATGTAATAATAACAGCATGGGGCCTTGATTCATACACAACATGTCGCTTCCACAAGTATGGTTGTCCTAGTAATAGATCAAAAACTTCAAGGGGAGCAATGTCACACAATACCTCATCCGTGAAGGGCTTGATGTTGTATGGAAGGCGACACTGCTGGCTCACGCGAAGATCTCGTCCTTGGTGAAGCCACCCAATGGTGTATGGTTGTGGATGTGCTGTGGTCGGTAAGCCCAACCGCTTCACGACCTCTGCCGAAATGAGGTTCTTTTGACTCCCGCTATCAACAATGAACTGTATCGGGGAGCCCTTTACCCACATCTGGGAGTGGAAGAGACGCTCCTCCTCCTCTGGATCTTCGGGTTCATTTTTCTGGATCTTTGCGGTAGCAACAGTGGCACTGGGATCCGCATCAATGATCTGCTTCCCTTTTTCATACCCCTTATCGGGTTCTGACTCAAAGTCGGAACCTGCATCTGATTCTGAAACCTTTAGCTCAGCCACCAGTGACTGCTTGGCGCGACACTCACTTGTGTTGTGAGTGGAGCTCTTATGGAACTCGCACCATTTTCCAGTGTCCTTTCTCGGATTCGCAGCGCTGTTCTTTGCTTGCAGCTTTGGCTGGTTGTCTTGGGCTGTCCCGCCTTAGCTTTGTCCTTTGTTCTGTGGTTTAAGGGCACCTTTCCCCTGCTTTGGATTCGCAGATCCAAAGTCTCTCTTCTTTTGTTTAAACTTCTGCTCGACCTTGACGACATATCGGTATGCTGCGCCGAGCGAGGGGATGTTTAGGAACTGTATTTCTTCCTGGATGTACTTGTGTAGGCAGCCACGGTATTTGAGTATCAAATGTTGCTCCGAACCCTTGATACCCAACTTTGTGCGAAGGGTATGGAAAAGATTGGTGAACTCCGGCACGTCTTGGTCCCTGCCCTGCCGCAGCGTGGTCCACTTTATGTATTCATCCTCATAGCTTCCGACAGGGTAGTACTGCTCCTTGATGGCATCCCGGAACGAATCCCAGGTGGGTGCGGCTGAAAATAGTGAGCCAGTACTTTCATCCTTCTGCTCGCAGTAGGTTTCCCACCAGTCCTTGACGTGGGGGGCTGCTTTGAGAAGGGCAAAAACATTCTTTTCCCGACTCGAAAATTCATGAACAGAAAAATAACCCTCTAACAGATTTAACCATTTATCTACGGCATCTGCGTCTATTTGACCCTCGAATATGGGGATTTCAAAATTAACTTGTACCTTAAAGGGTGTGGCATTTCCAGAGTAGCTGCTGGAAGCCGATGCGTTGCTTCTGGGTAGCCGCTGAAGGATCTGGGCAAAGCTGTCCATCATCGCGTTCCGTTGTCGCTCGAGGGCTTCTTCGAGCAAGATTTTGATGGGATCTCCTGCCCCATCGTCTTTCTTCTCGTCCGCCATGGGAGGCCGTCGGGATTTGCGAGGCTGGTCTTGCAAAGGTTCAACCAGTTCAAGCCCTAACTCCTTATATCCCGACCTTGTTGGGGACATGCAAAGAAAAACAGAGAAAAAGCAGACTGCTCTGATACCACTGATCCGGATTTAAACAGGAACGCAATAGATTACAAAGATAACCATAAATACAGAGATGCGATAACCATAAAAACAGAGATGCAGCGGAAAGAATACTTCATTTCATTACTGTAAAATACTGAAATATGCTTACAAATAGAAATAACCCAGCTAGGGCGATGGTAGCTTATCTCTGAGAAGAGATGTGTCGGCTACATGCCTCTGAACTGTTTCAAACTCTGTTACAATGAGGCTCGAAGGCCTATTTATTGTTGAGAAACAATGAAAAACCCTTCACATCCCGAAACCTAACCCTAGAAGATGAAACGCCAAATTGTGGGCCCCGTTTGGGTAAATTGGTACATCAATTTCCCGTGGTCGTAACTTTGGCATACGATCTCCGTTTGACGCGTACGATAGCTCGTTAGAAAGATCTATCCGAGTACTACCACTTTGGGAGGCAACATGGGTCCATGGACCCATGTTGCCCCAGATTCCCAAAAAAACGTCGTTTAGGGCCTCAAAATGGCTCCGGAAGTTCAGGACCCGAAAAACTGCTAAAAATAGTAAGTTGTGCTACAATTAAGGAAACTGAAAATGCTGAGAAAGACAATGGTGGGGGTCCAGGTGGACTTGGCAGGTGGCCACCAATATCCACCTGGATCAGTAGACACATGGAAAGGTGGTTCCATTTGACATGTCATATAATCTCGGACTATTCCCAATGGGATATTCATGAGGTTAGCCATTGTTTCTTGGTGTGGGTATTAAAGAGCATGACATCAAATTTGGTGTTTTAGGACAAGAAAGATGTAGGTTTTAACCATGTATAGGAATTAACTGCAGATGAATTATAAAACAAAAAAATAAACAATGACGAGAATATAAAACAAATACACATAGATTTCCCCTCCATCCCAAAACCGGGACTACAAGATTGATTTTTCATTATGTTTCCTTTCAATGTTACAATAAATATATATACATGTCGAAGAATTCATAAACCCCAATCTATTAACCCTGGATTAGAACATAGCTGTAGTTCCCTTGATCGGATCTACAAAATGCCATGGGAAAGAAACCATCATGCCCAAAACCATGTGCAAAACCCATGCACAAAACCATAGGTCGTTCTGCCCACCTAATATAGGGTCTAAAAAAAAATCCTAGGGTGTTGCCTCGGACCCCGTGCAACAATCAAGGGGGATCATCCCCCACCACCCCCACCCCCCCACTCATGCAACTAGTCGTGGAAAGAATATAACACACACCCAACATTCTCCCACTTGTTGTTTTCTTTTCCACACAAGGGGTCATAGGAGAGCTTAGTCATTGGTCCAACCCTGCAACACCCATTGTTTCTCTACACCAAGAAAACATTTCAATGCTCACAGACTTCATTAATGCATCGACAACATTCTTCAAAGTGTCCACCATTACTAGCAACACCTTTTTGTCCTCAACCATATCCCTCACAAAGTGATATTGAACATCAATGTGCTTTGTCTTTGAATGATAAGTAGGGTTCTTTGCCAATAAAATTTCACTTTGGTTGTTAAAGTCTATCCTTATATCTCATTGTACTAACCCCATACTTGAGCACAATCTCTACAACCAAATTTCTTCCTCTCTTGCATGAGTGGTTGCCATGTATTCAACCTTTATAGTCGAAAGTGCCACTACAGATTGTCTCTTTCTCATACAAATGATTGCACCTCCAAATAGGTTAAATATATACCCACTTGTAGATCTTCTCTGATCCAGATCTCCAGTCCAGTCAGCATCAACAAAGCCATGGATGTCCAAAACTTTGTATAATTCTGGTCTTCCTTGGTAGTACAAACCATAATCACTAGTGCCACGCAAATACCTAAAAACACGCTTCATTGTTGTCCAATGCTCCTTCTCTTGTTTTAAAATAAACCTTCTCAATACTCCCACTGCATGTGCAATGTATGGTCTAGTACAGACCATTGCATACATCAGGCTACTGACTGCACTTGCATATGGAACATGAGACATGTCCTCTTCCTCTTTTTTTTTTTTATCTTGAGACATTGTTCAACACATAACTTTACACCTATAGGAATATAAACCTTCAACATTTTACTATCCTGCATATTAAACCTATGTAGTATTGTCTCGGCATACTTACTTTGGTTTAACTAGAGATTCCTCTTTACCCAATCTCTTTTAATTTCTGTGCCCAAAATATAGTTCATAGCACCAATATCCTTCATGTCGAATTTGGAGGACAAATGAGTCTTCAAATCCTCAATAATTTCTTTGTCATTTCCAATCAGCAACATATCATCCACATACGAGACCAGATAAATAAAACGGTCATCAATTAATTTAAAATACACACAGTGAGCCACTTTTCTTCTAGTGAATCCAAGTCCCCGTATATATGTATCAAATTTCTGATACCACATCCTTGGGGACTATTTTAACCCATAAAAAGACTTTTTTAACTTGCATACCAGTTCTTTCTTTCCCTTCACCACAAATCCTTCAAGTTCCTTCATGTAGATTTCTTCTTCTAGATCTTGATGAAGAAATGTTGTCTTCACATCCATTTGTTCTACCTCAAAATCAAAAGTAGCAACAACAGATAAAAGTAAACTAATATAAGCTACCTTGGCAACAGGAGAAAAAATATCACCAAAATCAATTCCCCACACTTGGGAATAAGCTTTTTCTACCAACCAATATTTGTATTTCTCCACCTTTCCTTCTACATTCATCTTCTTCTTAAACACCCATTTGCTTCCAATCGGTTTCCTACCAGATGGAAACTTGACCAGATCTCAAGCCTCATTTTTTTCCAAAGATGTCATTTCATCAACCATGGCCTCTTTCCATATTTTTCCATCCTTTGAATCTACTACCTCCTTGATAGTTCTGGGATCATCATCAATAATAGATAAAGAAAATTTTGGATAGAAATAAGATGGAATATGCCTTTTTGGTTTCCTTCTTTCTCGAACATATCTTCTCACAGCTAGAGTTTGTGGCTCTTCATCTTTTGATTCTTGTTTTGTTGTAGATTCTAATTCTTCCTCCTTTACCTCAAACTCTATCTTCTCAGGTTCCTTTGGTAAGACTTCATGTTTATTAAAATATTTTACCTCTATAAACACCACATCTCAATTGTACACAACCTTCTTTGTTTTCGGGTTCCAAATCTTATAACCTTTTAAACCATCTTATACCCAATAATGGTGCACCTTTCAAATTTACTATCCAACATGGTTTTTTTCTCCTTTGGAGCATGTACATATTCATCACATCAAAATACCCTCATATGTTAAAGAGAGGGTTTCTTACCAGTCCATACCTCACGTGGAGTCTGTTGTGCCCTACAACAACCCCCCATTTCATAACATTTTTATCACAAACAATTAACATATGAAATGGGTCCCTTTTAAAAATTTTATTGGCATTAATGAATTTGTTCGAAAAAGGTATGATAATCAAATGAATTTGTTAACAAAAGCCTTTTTGAACAAATAATAAGCAATTTTTGGTTAAGTCTGAAAAAGCAATCGCAAGACCGTTTGCTACCTTGGTTCTTTCCGATGCGATATCGCTATCGGCCATCGGCGATAGCCAATGCACACACAGAAAAAACACATATCTTTTCCCCGATGCGACACGATATCGGTGATCAAATATCGGCGCTGCCTCTTATGAAAAGTCTTTTAAGCCTCGACCCGATGCGATATCGCTATCGGTAGTCGGCAGAATCCCATACATCTTCATAAGACGTTCAGATCTTTTTCCTGATGCGATGTGATATCGCTATCGGTAGTCGGTAAATCAATTGATATGCATTTAGGGGTTATGTTCGCGCGCTAATATGATACAATGTCGCAATTGGCATTCGCCAAGATCTCTCCCAAATGATAATGTCACTCACACTCCCGATGCGATGCGATGACGCTTAATGATGACCAGAACTCCTAAAAAAGGTGATTATTTCAAAGCATTAAAGTTATATTTAAATCCGATTTGACAAAAGCACAAATTTCAAAATGCTGTTAAGTAAAGGGATAAGGTAATGCATGCGTATTTAAAGCTTTGCCCCTTCGAATTAACGAGCAATTACGATTAGACCTTTGAAGAAATCTATTGCACGCTTTAAAGGGTCATTCGGTTTAATAACTTAAGTAATGGTCATTTATGGAGCTGCAGGCTGTAAAATCACCATCATTGCATCTGCGATGCCCTCTCAAATCATTAGATCCGCAGCCACTTTTAGAATTAATCTCACCACGCTTCAAGTTATATATCTATCCCGTTATGGATCGTCATTGTTATTTCTTTGTTACGATTTCTCTTGCATTTGTGTAGAATTCAACCGAGAGAAGTCTGAATATGATGGGAAAGAAGTTCAAAAAGGTGGCAGGTTCTACTCCGACACCTGTCTCAGGCCAAGCTGCTATGGTTTCAAAGAAAGGCTTAATCTCAGATACTACATGCACTGGTCTTCCTGGTACTACATGGCAAGGTACATACAATTTGCTAGAAGCAGAACAACCAGAAAAGACAGTAACGGAGGCTAGTGTGGATGAACTAAGAAAGTCTGAGGCAACTCTTAAAGATTTGGCTGACTCTTTTCTGTACAGAATAGCAGCCAGAGAACAAGTCTTGCCTTATACTGATGTGGTACGTTGGGCAATTGAAGAAATTACTCTCACTGATAGAACCTTCCATACTAAGGATGGAAGGATTTTCGGTTCCTTCAAGCCTGATGACTTGAGACGGATGTATCATTTGCCTCAACCTGAGCTAGTCTATAATAGAGCCTTTTTGGAGAAATTCGCGAAGGAGAATGAATCACCATCCGAACCTCTCCGAGATTGGAGGCAAAATCCAGCTAAACACAAGCATGATATGTCGGGTAAGTACTCCAATGCTTCTTTGGCTTCACCTTATTGCTACGCCGGGATTATGATGTGTAGATTGTGGGGATTTCATGACTCTGCAAATATTCATATTGATATGGTTCCTTTAATGGAAGCGGCCGTCAATAGCATAATCATGGATTGGGCCACTATTTTGTCTGATAAATTGGTCATAGCTATTCGTGAGTTTAGGGCCAAAACCAGAGTCACTGAGAGAAAAATCCCACCCTTCTATTACTCTGCTTACATTATGGATACCCTTTGTTTTAATTCTGAGTTTCCTGTCCTTGGTTGGAGATGGACAACCCATGACCCAACACCCATTCACTTGTACCATCGGAAATTGTGGAAACCCTCCCACAAAGACCATCTGTATCAAATTTGCAATGGTTTTATGGTTCCCGTTCACTATTCTATTTTTGACAGACCTATCCCTAGAATTTCCTATGAAGCTTCTTTTGATCTCCCAGCCGTAGCCCATTGGTTCGGCGAAGAGCATTTTACTTATATTAGAGTTTTTGGAAGCAAGGCTAGGCCACATGTCCTCCCCCTGTATGTCCCAGATAAACTGTTAGCCCGGGAAATCTCCTACCAGATTATGTCTGAGAGCGTCACACAAACTCTCAAGGAGGAGAAGAAGAGAGGATGGCCCTCTTTTCCTTTAAGAATTGGAGTTTATACGCTGCTGAATTACAAACATGCAGAAAAGGAAGCAGCAAAACTCCAATTGATATCCCTGGCTTCTATTCCAAACAGACTTTATGATCCAAAAAAGACTGCTTTCATTGCCTTGGAACAGGCCAAGCTGTCAAAGGTTGTTCATCAAGAAGACCAGTTTGACGACCTGTTCATGAGTGCCGATTCAATAAGCCAAGTCAGACAACTCGCTTCACTGAGATATGAAGATGTGGAGTTAACTGAATTTAATAAACTTAGAAAGCAAAGGTTGCAAACTTTGCCTCTAGATTTATTATCCACAACCCCAACATCTTCCTCAAGCGAGTCTGGTCAGCAGCAAATACACCTATCTCCTGTTACAACTAAAGAATATGATAGACAACAGGAGGAAAGGCAAAACAAGCTGCAAGCAGAGAGGCATAGAAGAGAGCAGATAGAAAGGCAGCAAAAAGCACAAATTGAACAAGAGCAAAGAAAGCAAAAGGAGTTAGAAGAACGGAGGAAAAGAGAAGAAGAAGAGAAAGCAAAGAAAGAACTGGAAGATAGGCAGAAAAGGGAATTGGAGGAACAGCAGCAAAGAGCACAAGAGGAGCAACAGCGGAAGGCATTGGAGGAACAGCAGAGGATTGAACGGGAGAAAGAACAAAGTAAAGCTCACACAGAACAAAGTGAGCAAATCTCTACTGATCCTGAATTAATTAAAGAATGGAACCAATTCGATTCCATTATAAGTAGTAAGGAAGCCTCCAAAGACTCAGACGCTTCTAAGACTCCCAATACTACTTCTTCTCCGGTTCTAGAAGGAACCAGCGGCCCACCCATGGTACAGAATGTAGAGGTAATCACTCAAGACCCATCCGATCAAATTGATCTTCAGGTGGAGGAAATTCCTCCTCTAGACATTTTCTACAGCCCAAAGCATAGAGCCGTTGTAAGGCGCTCAAGGAAAAGGCGAAGGATTGATCAACCTTCTATTTTTCCTGAGCAAACAATCACGGGCAATGTGGTCTGGAAGGGAGAATTAGATCCCTCTGAAGATCTGACAAAGCTATCGCAATTTGCAGGAGCTTATTCAGCGGCAACTATTGACAAAGCATCCGAAGTAAGTCTTCTTTTGAAGACTAAAGAGCATGAGATATACGCATTACAAGCAGAAGTGATAGAGGCAAGGAATAAGGCAGCGCAGGTAGAGGAACAATTGCTGGCCCAACAACAAGAGAATCATTTGTTAACCCAGCAAATTGAACAACTAAGGATAGACCAAAGTGACATTCAGAAAGCAAAAGAATTGTCAGAGGCTTTATCCCAGTTGAAGGCATCGAATGAGCTGATGATACAAGCTAAAGACGAGCAAATAATTCAGCTATCAGCTTAGCTTGAAGGTATTAAGAGTGCCCAGAGTATCGATGATTTCAGAGCAGAGGCAACTCGAATAAACAGCGCACTGATATCTCAAATCAGGATCTTATGCCAACAACTTGTTGAAGCTGAATCACTGTGTGAAACATCTACAACAGTGTGTGAACAAATCGAGAAAGCCAGAAGTAAGTTGGATCAGGCTGAAGACGATATAACAGAGTATATTGAATGGCAAGACACTCCAGAAGGGCAAGCCGCAAATTTCTCCCGAATCTGTGTAACATACAAGGACATACTCTTCATGGAATGGAACACACAGATGATGAAAGCAGAAAGAGCAGCCTCCAGATGCAAAATGATTGCCAGTAACATGATCAATCTAGTCAATGATACATTGTATCTGGCAAACATGATTTCACAATGCACACCTGGAAACATAACAACGGCAAACATGCTGGAGCACAGGAATTACCCTGATCTGGAGAAACAAGGGCGGTTAATTGCTGGAGTAAATACCTTGACCGCCGATGCATACTGGCTTTTCCTGATTAAACCACATTCTCAAAGGTCGGCTCTTAATTGTCTAACAGATGCTCTCCGATACCTGATTGCCGATATTCAAGATGCCACATATGATGCACAGCTGACTTCACTCCTCAATACTCCACCAGAAGTAGAGCCAATGCTGGCGATATGTCAGCGAAGGAGTAAAGGCAAAGAGACCTCTGACTGAAGCATCGCCGCCGACTGCCAAATCACCAAAATGCAAAATGATATTTGTTAATGCCGATTTAGTTGTTTTTCAGTTTTAGATATTTAGATATTTTAGATTAGCATAGTATTTATAGACCCTTTCATTGTTTTGGAAAGGGTCGTAAAATTTTGTAAAAGACTTAAAGGTTGAAGTTTGCACTATTGTGCTTCAGTCTATATTCTTTTTGAAACTCGACCACTGGTTCTTAATTTTACTTGGAAGGCTGTTTTAAGTAAATTGTGCACTATTGTCATTTGCTTGGAATGCTTTCTGGTCTGAAGGAAGAACCGCGACATAGCGATTAATATATTGGATTGATCAAACAGCTTGTATGGTACTATTATCTGTATCTGTTCTCTTTTCTATTATATGAATTGCTGTGTTATTACTTTTGCTATTGTTGATTACATGTATGCAATATAACAGCAAGTCTGCATTTCATATCACTATTGAATGTTTTGTGATTTGTTATCTCTTTTAATCATGCGCGTAACAATGATATAAATGACTGAGTGCAGTAATTCGCTATTATCGCTCTGCATAACTACTTATGCAGAGCAATCTTAAATGATTTAAACATTTATGCTTATTGTTAGTGTCATCTATATGCCTGCCAGTAAGCCTAAATTATCAAACGTTGTATTCAAACGAATCAATAAGTCCCGGGATTAGCTTATAGTTATTATATTTCTTTTGTAGTTTAGTTATTTATTTATTATCACCTTATATCGTAAATCATTCATCCATCCCGTTTACTTATAATCTGTGGGAAACTGGTCCCATTATCCCCAGTCGGAGCCACTATTCCAAACGGAAAAGGAGCTGCACTAAGTTCCGGACCGGGTGGTTTCCCCGATGTTGTTGCAACGAATTTTGGGGCATCAACATTTTTGGCGCTAGAAGGAGGGCCTTCGACTGTGAATGGCAAGTAGGTCCAAATCTGCAAACCATTCTAAGAGTAATTCTCCCTCCAAATCCTCTTCCCCTTCTCAATCACATGCTGGTTCTCCGGCACACAATCGAGAAAAAGAGGAATCAACCACCACTGCTCATACCCATCATATTTCAGAACATTTAAGTCTTGAATCCCCTGAAGTTCAGTCTCTTATCCATAAACTTCAGAGCTTCTCGATTTCACCTCAGAAATCTGAAGTATCACAAAGCAGTGTGACCTCGCAGTTAAACTTATCCCATCCACTTACCAGACTTCAGAGCGAAAAACTCGGTATTGAACCTACTGAGTTCCCTTTACCGAAAAGGAAAAAGGCTAAGAAGATTACTGAAGTATCTGATAGTGAAGATCTTTCTTCCATATCTTCCATCTCAACTCCTCCTCTGCGAAGTCAACCATCCACTCCTCCGTTACACATTGTTGTTCATCAGGGAATAAGTACTACAGCATCTCAAGCTACTCTCTCTCCAACAACTTCTTCTCCTCAGTCATCTGGAATACCAATAGTAGTAACAACTATTATCGCCAGCATAATGGCAGATCCATGGACTACGCCAGGTGCATTCAATATGCCCGGACCATTACATGATCTACCTGATGCTCCCGAAAAATGGTTGCCTAAATTTAATCCAGATAACGGAACACAAGCTGAAGAACATATTAACAATTTCATGTTAGCAGTTAACTTAAAAGGAGTGACAGAACAAGATGTTGTTGTCAGGCTTTTCCCTTATACCCTGCAAGGATCGGCAGGATCCTGGTACTTCTCTTTACCTTCTGGTTCTATTACAAGCTGGACCACATGCCAAGAGCAGTTCCTTACCAAATATGGAGATGACAGGTCTCTGGCGACTTTAATAAACGACCTCTCCAATTTGAGAATAGAGCATAGGGAACCAATAAAGGAGTTTAATGCTCGATTCAACAAACTCCTAAATAAAATCCCCACCGCTTCGAAACCAAGTGAACAAATTAGGAGCGAATGGTACATTACTGCCCTCCCTTCCAACATAGCTATTTTTGTCGACAGGGCTGGCAAACCTACCTTAGCTGAAAATATGAAGGCAGCACTTGCAGTTTAAAAGCGTATTAATGCTCTAGAGAAGAAAGCTGCCTTGGAGGATAGAAAATCCAAAAAAGTTTCATTTAAAGAAGATTCTAAGAAAAAGACCCCAAAGGACCCATACAACATGGAAGGCTTACAAAAGGTCCTTAAAACATTGTCTAATGAAATGGTTGAAATTAAAAAACAGGTGGCCGAAACTTCGAAGAAAAGACCATTTAGAACTTTCAAGAAAACTGAAACAAAGCCACCCAATGTTATATCTAATGCAGACTCTGAACAGGAAGAAGAAGAAGAGGAATCAACCTCTCAAACGGATGATGAAGAAGAAGTAGTTGAGTGTCACGGCATGTGGGATTTTATACTCCCAAACTCTGACACTGAGAATAAAGAAGAAGCATTTCCTGTTACTACAAGAAGTAAAATCGCTTCTGAACCTACTCAATCAACTACAAAAAAGAGGAGTGCAGGTGCTGCCACACCAAAAGAAAAAGTTCTTCCAAAAAAGTCTCCGGTAGCAGCTCCTCAAAACCAGCCTCCAATTTCTAACTCTCCTTCAACATCCAAGACACTAGTGGTATCTGACTCCATGGAGTATAATATTGTTGATGATATGAAAAAGACTAAGGCAAACATAACCATGTTTGAACTAAGTAAGTTAAAACATCAGCAGAAATTGCTCCTTAGAGAATTTAACGTTGTCCCCTCTTCTCCTCTTCCCAGTTCAAAAGCTGCTAATGATTCAGGACAACCCCCTCCAGATATGGTCGAAGCTACCGATTCGGTTCTGATCGGAGATAGATCCAATTCTCATACCCCACCTTTCTCTCTCACCTATGAAATCTATAATCGAAATCTGCATAACTGTTTAATTGATTCAGGAGCTTCATCTAATATTATGCCAGCTTCAGTTTGTTCTAAACTGAACATAGAACCCCAGAAGTCCGCAATTCATATTGTACAGTTAGACAGAACCAAAGTGCAGGTTATAGGAGAAATTAACTCCGTGACTATCAGGTTGTCTGCTGATCCCAGAATAGTACAGAGAATAGATATTTTGATTGCTGACATACCTGAATTCTATGGTTTAATTTTGAGCAGAGATTGGTCTGAGAAACTGTATGGATACATTTCCACGGATTGGTCACATATGTGGCTCCCCTACAAGGGTAAGCCAAATCAAATAAGGATCGACCGTGAGAAACACATGACTCACACAGTAACCGATTTCGAACAAGAAAACCAGCCTGTGGCCTTCAACAACAACATTTTGGGAAATTATTCCTCAGAATCATTCTTTGGCAACTTTGTTGCCCAATCTTCCCCTTTTTCAGTTAACCATTGTACATCTCAAATAGAAAATTTTTCACAAACCAATTTATCCAAATGCTTCAACGCAAATCAAAAACATGTAAATTTATTTGTTGATTCTCCTTTATTTTGGTCTTTGTATTTTGATGGCTCTAAGTCCAGTGAGGGCTCAGGAGCAGGTTGCATTTTGGTTAGTCCGCAAGGCGAAAAAACAATGCTATCCTGTCGATTAGAATTTGAATGCACCAATAACACGGCCGAATACGAAGCTCTAGTGCAGGGACTATATAAGGCAATTGACCTTAAAGTCCAGTATATAAAAGTATTCGGCGATAGTGAGATCATTGTTAAACAGGTAAGAAATACAATTCATTGCCTTTCAAGCCACCTTAAGCATTATCAATCGCTAGTGCAAGATCTTACTTTGCATTTCTCAGCATTCAACATTTCTTCAATTCCAAGATCACAAAACTCAGCAGCTGATTTACTAGCCAACGTAGCTTCCAAACTCCTCCCTTCCGAAGACTATAGCCTTGATAGATTTTCTATAGAATTAATTTTTAGACCTTCAGTTCCCGATAACATCACTAACTGGAGGGTTTTCAACCATGACGAGGACATTTTGCAATTCTTAACCTCTGAAAAGTCTTATGACAATCAAATCATTGAAGAGCATGACCATGATTCTCAAATGAAAGAAACATCTCAAGATAACGCGATTCCTAAGCCTGTAGTAAAGCTCGAAGACCTTTATGACATTAAGGATAGGTTTAAACCTGTAATTAATGCAAAACTCCAAAGCTCTACTTTTAGGTTTGAATCGATTAATTTGGGAACAGCTCAAGCTCCTCAAAATATCAACTTAGGACTAGGACTTTCTATAGAAGAAAAGGAAGCATTCATCAAACTCTTAAGGAAAAACAAGCAAGTTTTTGCTTGGAAGTATGACGACCTCAAGACATATGATACATCTATCATACAACATACTATTCCTATGCTTCCCGATCAAAAACCTATCCAGCAGAAGTTAAGAAAAATACATCCTAATTTGGAGAGCCAAATAAAGTCGGAACTTAATAAGCTCTTAAAAGCTAAGATTATCTTCCCTGTCCGACACTCAAACTGGGTCTCCAATATGGTACCAGTCAGGAAGAAAAATGGCGACATTCGAATCTGTATTGATTTCAGAAACTTGAATAAGGCAAGCTTGAAAGATAATTTCCCACTGCCCACCATGGAACAAATCCTCCAATCGGTAGCAGGATCTGAATTGATGTCCTTTCTCGACGGTTTCTCAGGATATAATCAAGTGTTGGTCCATCCTGATGACCAACTAAAGACTACATTCAGGACTAAATGGGGAACTTATGCATATCAAAAGATGCCTTTTGGACTCATAAATGCAGAAGCGACATTCCAAAGAGCCATGGATACAGCCTTTAGAGGGTTAATTAACCGGACAGTAGTCGTCTACCTCGATGATATTACTGTGTATTCTAAAAAGAGATATAACCACTTGCATGATTTAAAACAGATTTTTCAACGATGCAAAACATATGGTATCTCTCTCAACCCGAAAAATTCTTTCTTTGCTCTCAACCAGGGTAAGCTTCTAGGGTTTATTGTATCTAAGGATGGCATTTATGTAGATCCTGATCGAATTAAGGAAATTTCTGAAATTCCTTTTCCGCACAACAAAAAATCGATGCAGTTGTTTCTAGGGCAGATTAATTTCGTTAAACGATTTGTTCCAGATTTTTCACAGATTGTACTACCACTACAAACGATGATTAAAAAGAATTCAAACTTCAGGTGGGGATTAGAGGAAAAGCAAGCTTTTAATGATATTAAGCAATCAATAATCAATGTCCCAGCTCTGAATACTCCAAATCTTTCTAATCATTTTATATTATATACCATTGCATCCGACTTATCTTATGTAGCAGTGCTCACCCAGTCGAATGATGACAATTTGGAAGCGCCCATCTCGTTCTTCAGTTCAAACTTTCAAGGCGCCGAATTAAACTATTCCGATATTGAGAAACAAGCTTTTGCTGTCTTTAAAGAAGTCAAACATTATCGACCCTTTCTTTTAAAAACTCATACTAAAGTGATAGTTCCTTTCTCAGCAGTTAGGCAACTATTAATCCAAAAGGAATTGGGAGAAAAGAGGGCAAATTGGGTCGCAGCTCTCCAAGAATATGATCTAGAAATAAAGCCAGCAAAGTTTGTTAAAGGTCAAGGTTTTTGCAGGATATTAGCAGGAGCATCAAACATTCCGGAATCAAGTGATACAGAGCAAACCCAAGAAGTTAATCAGCTAAGTATTCCCGATTCCGAATCTCAATATGCAGATCTGATCTTTTATTTAAAGAATGGTTATGCACCTACCAATTTGTCCTACAGAAACAAAAGAGCCATTAGATTGAAAGCTAAGAGTTTTTCCATTATTGGCGATGTGCTCTTCAGAAGAAACTATGATTCTGTCCTATTAAGATGCCTTGAGAAACCTGAAGCTCAAAAGGTTTTGCAGGAGCTACACGACGGACCAGCAGGAGGACATTTCGGAGCTGATACAACAGCTCATAAAATCATTCATGCTGGATACTATTGGCCTACTTTGTTTAAGGACGCTCACGAATATGTAAGGAAATGCATCAAATGCCAAACTGCCAGTGGAAGACAACAAAAACCAGCTTTCCCTTTGCAACCAATCAACATTGAACAACCTTTTGAACAATGGGGATTGGACATCATTGGAGAAATTAATCCTTCTTCTTCCAAGCAGCACAAATATATTCTTACAGCAACTGATTACTTTACAAAGTGGGTAGAAGCAGTTCCGTTAAAGACAACAAACTCTGAGGCAATCATTGAATTTATAGATCAGTTCATCATTACCAGGTTTGGTGTTCCAAACGCTCTTGTCTTTGATAATGCTTCTTACTTCTCAGGCAATGCGATGATTGATTTCGCTATCAAAAGGGGATTTAAATTAAAGTATTCTGCTAATTACTATCCTCAGGGTAATGGCCTAGCAGAATCAACTAATAAAAACCTAATCAAAATCATTAAGCGAACAATCGAAGAGAATCATAAGAACTGGCACAAATCCTTGGTATTTGCATTATGGGCTGATAGGATAACACAGAAAGCTTCCATAGGGACCTCTCCATTTAATCTTGTCTATGGAAAAGAAGCAATCGTACCAACCAATCTTCTTTTTCCATCTCTAGCCCTAGTGCAATTTATTGACGAAACTCCTTCTTCCTCTATCCAGTTTAGGTATGATCAAATTCTTAAACTTGAAGAAGAAAGGGAAAAAGCCAAGGTTACACACGCTAAACATCAGCAAGTCATTAAAGCAGCTTTTGATCTGGCCTCATCTATTCCTAAACAATTCCAAGTCAGAGATCTAGTCTTGAAATGGGACAAAGCCCATGAAGACAAAGGTAAACATTCCAAATTTCAAAAAATGTGGCTCGGACCATTTCAGATCTGTGAAAAAATAGGCCATTCCACTTTTATACTGCAAAATCTATCAGGGGTGAGGGATTCTCTCCCTGTGAATGGTCTGATCTTGAAGAAATTCTTTAATTGAGGAGGTAACCCCTTCTCTATGTAGTTTGATAGTTTTTATATAGTTTGTAGGATTTGTAGAAATAAGGACGTGGGACATCTTCCATTGACCTTTCGCTGTAATTAAAAGTTGTCTCGCCACCGCACTATTAATATTTACTTTTGGATAATAGCGTCTTAAACCAAGAAAGATCATTTCTAGGAAATTAGATATCCTTTTATTCTGAACATCACAGTCTAACTTTTGTAAACTTCACTCTGAACGAAGTTCTATGAGTCATCTTGGGTTTTCAAAATAAGTCTCCAAAGGTTATCTATATTAAAAGAGGAGCTAATCCATTTTCAGCATCTTTAACTCTTAAACCTGTCATCCATTTACTCTTAAGAAGATAGTTGTTCATCCCATTCACTAAAAGTTTATGATTTCTCAGAGTGTAATTCTAAAATATAAAAGATCAAAGATAAGAGGTCTTATTACAAGCTTGCTTACCATGTTCATAGGAAAATAATTTAACTGACATTACCAAAACTGCATACCAAACAGGGTAATGGCTTGAAATTTCAAGACAAGGGGTCTCATCGCGAGCCAGCTTGTTCAGTTTGATTACTACCCGTGAATGGCATTGTCGTTATCTGGCCACCAAACCAGGACAATGGCTTTTATCTTAAGCAAAGAAGAAAGTGAAATTCAAAAAAATACAAAAATTTCTTTTGAATTCATTCTGTTTAGTCACACTCTTAAGTGAATGGAACAATGGACAACGACATGGTTAAAAGGTAACCCTGCCGAGACTATGAACGTTTGTTGGCAGCAGAGGCTCTACCTCTGACAGAGGAGTTTATTTTAAAAAGCTGATATGGAGAAGTTTTCTATTTTACTTTTATGAACCAATAAGGACTTGTTTTAAAACTCAAAGTGTGTTTCTAAAAAGAGGAAGTCAAATGAAGAAACCTGTTTTATTCAGAATCAATAGACATCTAGTTATATTAGAAGTTTCCTTTCTTTATAAAGATTCTATTTGAAAAGGTGTAAGTATATTTGTTAGTCCAGAGATAACTGGTTCTACCAGCGAATCGCCAATTGTTGTGCCCTACAACAACCCCCCATTTCATAACATTTTTATCACAAACAATTAACATATGAAATGGGTCCCTTTTAAAAATTTTATTGGCATTAATGAATTTGTTCGAAAAAGGTATGATAATCAAATGAATTTGTTAACAAAAGCCTTTTTGAACAAATAATAAGCAATTTTTGGTTAAGTCCGAAAAAGCAATCGCAAGACCGTTTGGTACCTTGGTTCTTTCCGATGCGATATCGCTATCGGCCATCGGCGATAGCCAATGCACACACAGAAAAAACACATATCTTTTCCCCGATGCGACACGATATCGGTGATCAAATATCGGCGCTGCCTCTTATGAAAAGTCTTTTAAGCCTCGACCCGATGCGATATCGCTATCGGTAGTCGGCAGAATCCCATACATCTTCATAAGACGTTCAGATCTTTTTCCCGATGCGATGTGATATCGCTATCGGTAGTCGGTAAATCAATTGATATGCATTTAGGGGTTATGTTCGCGCGCTAATATGATACAATGTCGCAATCGGCATTCGCCAAGATCTCTCCCAAATGATAATGTCACTCACACTCCCGATGCGATGCGATGACGCTTAATGATGACCAGAACTCCTAAAAAAGGTGATTATTTCAAAGCATTAAAGTTATATTTAAATCCGATTTGACAAAAGCACAAATTTCAAAATGTCGTTAAGTAAAGGGATAAGGTAATGCATGCGTATTTAAAGCTTTGCCCCTTCGAATTAACGAGCAATTACGATTAGACCTTTGAAGAAATCTATTGCACGCTTTAAAGGGTCATTCGGTTTAATAACTTAAGTAATGGTCATTTATGGAGCTGCAGGCTGTAAAATCACCATCATTGCATCTGCGGTGCCCTCTCAAATCATTAGATCTGCAGCCACTTTTAGAATTAATCTCACCACGCTTCAAGTTATATATCTATCCCGTTATGGATCGTCATTGTTATTTCTTTGTTACGATTTCTCTTGCATTTGTGTAGAATTCAACCGAGAGAAGTCTAAATATGATGGGAAAGAAGTTCAAAAAGGTGGCAGGTTCTACTCCGACACCTGTCTCAGGCCAAGCTGCTATGGTTTCAAAGAAAGGCTTAATCTCAGATACTACATGCACTGGTCTTCCTGGTACTACATGGCAAGGTACATACAATTTGCTAGAAGCAGAACAACCAGAAAAGACAGTAACGGAGGCTAGTGTGGATGAACTAAGAAAGTCTGAGGCAACTCTTAAAGATTTGGCTGACTCTTTTCTGCACAGAATAGCAACCAGAGAACAAGTCTTGCCTTATACTGATGTGGTACGTTGGGCAATTGAAGAAATTACTCTCACTGATAAAACCTTCCATACTAAGGATGGAAGGATTTTCGGTTCCTTCAAGCCTGATGACTTGAGACGGATGTATCATTTGCCTCAACCTGAGCTAGTCTATAATAGAGCCTTTTTGGAGAAATTCGCGAAGGAGAATGAATCACCATCCGAACCTCTCCGAGATTGGAGGCAGAATCCAGCTAAACACAAGCATGATATGTCGGGTAAGTACTCCAATGCTTCTTTGGCTTCACCTTATTGCTACGCCGGGATTATGATGTGTAGATTGTGGGGATTTCATGACTCTGCAAATATTCATATTGATATGGTTCCTTTAATGGAAGCGGCCGTCAATAGTATAATCATGGATTGGGCCACTATTTTGTCTGATAAATTGGTCATAGCTATTCGTGAGTTTAGGGCCAAAACCAGAGTCACTGAGAGAAAAATCCCACCCTTCTATTACTCTGCTTACATTATGGATACCCTTTGTTTTAATTCTGAGTTTCCTGTCCTTGGTTGGAGATGGACAACCCATGACCCAACACCCATTCACTTGTACCATCGGAAATTGTGGAAACCCTCCCACAAAGACCATCTGTATCAAATTTGCAATGGTTTTATGGTTCCCGTTCACTATTCTATTTTTGACAGACCTATCCCTAGAATTTCCTATGAAGCTTCTTTTGATCTCCCAGCCGTAGCCCATTGGTTCGGCGAAGAGCATTTTACTTATATTAGAGTTTTTGGAAGCAAGGCTAGGCCACATGTCCTCCCCCTGTACGTCCCAGATAAACTGTTAGCCCGGGAAATCTCCTACCAGATTATGTCTGAGAGCGTCACACAAACTCTCAAGGAGGAGAAGAAGAGAGGATGGCCCTCTTTTCCTTTAAGAATTGGAGTTTATACGCTGCTGAATTACAAACATGCAGAAAAGGAAGCAGCAAAACTCCAATTGATATCCCTGGCTTCTATTCCAAACAGACTTTATGATCCAAAAAAGACTGCTTCCATTGCCTTGGAACAGGCCAAGCTGTCAAAGGTTGTTCATCAAGAAGACCAGTTTGACGACCTGTTCATGAGTGCCGATTCAATAAGCCAAGTCAGACAACTCGCTTCACTGAGATATGAAGATGTGGAGTTAACTGAATTTAATAAACTTAGAAAGCAAAGGTTGCAAACTTTGCCTCTAGATTTATTATCCACAACCCCAACATCTTCCTCAAGCGAGTCTGGTCAGCAGCAAATACACCTATCTCCTGTTACAGCTAAAGAATATGATAGACAACAGGAGGAAAGGCAAAACAAGCTGCAAGCAGAGAGGCATAGAAGAGAGCAGATAGAAAGGCAGAAAAAATCACAAATTGAACAAGAGCAAAGAAAGCAAAAGGAGTTAGAAGAACAGAGGAAAAGAGAAGAAGAAGAGAAAGCAAAGAAAGAACTGGAAGATAGGCAGAAAAGGGAATTGGAGGAACAGCAGCAAAGAGAACAAGAGGAGCAACAGCGGAAGGCATTGGAGGAACAGCAGAGGATTGAACGGGAGAAAGAACAAACTAAAGCTCACACAGAACAAAGTGAGCAAATCTCTACTGATCCTGAATTAATTAAAGAATGGAACCAATTCGATTCCATTATAAGTGGTAAGGAAGCCTCCAAAGACTCAGACGCTTCTAAGACTCCCAATACTACTTCTTCTCCGGTTCTAGAAGGAACCAGCGGCCCACCCATGGTACAGAATGTAGAGGTAATCACTCAAGACCCATCCGATCAAATTGATCTTCAGGTGGAGGAAATTCCTCCTCTAGACATTTTCTACAGCCCAAAGCATAGAGCCGTTGTAAGGCGCTCAAGGAAAAGGCGAAGGATTGATCAACCTTCTATTTTGCCTGAGCAAACAATCACGGGCAATGTGGTCTGGAAGGGAGAATTAGATCCCTCTGAAGATCTGACAAAGCTATCGCAATTTGCAGGAGCTTATTCAGCGGCAACTATTGACAAAGCATTCGAAGTAAGTCTTCTTTTGAAGACTAAAGAGCATGAGATATACGCATTACAAGCAGAAGTGATAGAGGCAAGGAATAAGGCAGCGCAGGCAGAGGAACAATTGCTGGCCCAACAACAAGAGAATCATTTGTTAACCCAGCAAATTGAACAACTAAGGATAGACCAAAGTGACATTCAGAAAGCAAAAGAATTGTCAGAGGCTTTATCCCAGTTGAAGGCATCGAATGAGCTGATGATACAAGCTAAAGACGAGCAAATAATTCAGCTATCAGCGCAGCTTGAAGGTATTAAGAGCGCCCAGAGTATCGATGATTTCAGAGCAGAGGCAACTCGAATAAACAGCGCACTGATATCTCAAATCAGGATCTTATGCCAACAACTTGTTGAAGCTGAATCACTGTGTGAAACATCTACAACAGTGTGTGAACAAATCGAGAAAGCCAGAAGTAAGTTGGATCAGGCTGAAGACGATATAACAGAGTATATTGAATGGCAAGACACTCCAGAAGGGCAAGCCGCAAATTTCTCCCGAATCTGTGTAACATACAAGGACATACTCTTCATGGAATGGAACACACAGATGATGAAAGCAGAAAGAGCAGCCTCCAGATGCAAAATGATTGCCAGTAACATGATCAATCTAGTCAATGATACATTGTATCTGGCAAACATGATTTCACAATGCACACTTGGAAACATAACAACGGCAAACATGCTGGAGCACAGGAATTACCCTGATCTGGAGAAACAAGGGCGGTTAATTGCTGGAGTAAATACCTTGACCGCCGATGCATACTGGCTTTTCCTGATTAAACCACATTCTCAAAGGTCGGCTCTTAATTGTCTAACAGATGCTCTCCGATACCTGATTGCCGATATTCAAGATGCCACATAAGATGCACAGCTGACTTCACGCCTCAATACTCCACCAGAAGTAGAGCCAATGCTGGCGATATGTCAGCGAAGGAGTAAAGGCAAAGAGACCTCTGACTGAAGCATCGCCGCCGACTGCCAAATCACCAAAATGCAAAATGATATTTGTTAATGCCGATTTAGTTGTTTTTCAGTTTTAGATATTTAGATATTTTAGATTAGCATAGTATTTATAGACCCTTTCATTGTTTTGGAAAGGGTCGTAAAATTTTGTAAAAGACTTAAAGGCTGAAGTTTGCACTATTGTGCTTCAGTCTATATTCTTTTTGAAACTCGACCACTGGTTCTTAATTTTACTTGGAAGGCTGTTTTAAGTAAATTGTGCACTATTGTCGTTTGCTTGGAATGCTTTCTGGTCTGAAGGAAGAACCGCGACATAGCGATTAATATATTGGATTGATCAAACAGCTTGCATGGTACTATTATCTGTATCTGTTCTCTTTTCTATTATATGAATTGCTGTGTTATTACTTTTGCTATTGTTGATTACATGTATGCAATATAACAGCAAGTCTGCATTTCATATCACTATTGAATGTTTTGTGATTTGTTATCTCTTTTAATCATGCGCGTAACAATGATATAAATGACTGAGTGCAGTAATTCACTATTATCGCTCTGCATAACTACTTATGCAGAGCAATCTTAAATTATTTAAACATTTATGCTTATTGTTAGTGTCATCTATATGCCTGCCAGTAAGCCTAAATTATCAAACGCTGTATTCAAACGAATCAATAAGTCCCGGGATTAGCTTATAGTTATTATATTTCTTTTGTAGTTTAGTTATTTATTTATTATCACCTTATATCGTAAATCATTCATCCATCGCATTTACTTATAATCTGTGGGAAACTGGTCCCATTATCCCCAGTCGGAGCCACTATTCCAAACGGAAAAGGAGCTGCACTAAGTTCCGGACCGGGTGGTTTCCCCGATGTTGTTGCAGCGAATTTCGGGGCATCAACAGAGTCATATCCTCCAATGTTGATGAAGGTGATCCATTAACCAGGTAACATGTAGTCTCCACTGCCTGTACCCAGAATTCTTGTCCTAACCTGACACCATTGAGTATGTTTTTTTGCCTTTTCCATCAACATCTTGTTCATTCTTTCCAGAACTTCATTTTTCTTAGGTGTGTATGGTGTAGTATTCTACCATGCTATACCACACTTCTTACAGAACTCTTTAAATTCTTTCTTGTAGAAGTCTCCACCATTTTCTATCCTCAACACCTTTATCTTTTTCTCTATCTTATTTTCCACCAGAACCTTAAATTCTTTAAACTTGTCAAATAATTCATATTTCTTCTTGAGGAAATATATCTATGTATTCCTTGAGAATTCATCTATAAATGATACATAGTACATATACTTACCTAGTGATGGAACTGACATGGGTCTAAACACATCGTGCTGTGCAAAAACTCTAATATCCCTTTTTCCCTCTTATCACTAGAGGGTAAACTCACATGATTCTTCTTCCCATATACCCAAAGTTCACAGAAATCGAAATCCATAAAGAAATTAGACATACCTTCTACCATACCATTACCATGAAGTATCTGAAGGCCCTTCTCTCCAATATGCCCAAGCCTTTGATGCCATAGCATGGTATTTTCTCTAGAGAACATTAGATTTTCTGCTCCACTTTCAAGAGCCACGGAATTGTTGCACCAATCAATAAGAGTACTATCGATAAGGTTGTACATAGTTCCAATTTTAACTCCTCGCATCGATACCAGTGCTCCCAGAACCATCTTGCAGGTGTCTTTCTTGAACATTGTTTTTACACCTACATCATCCATCTTACAAAAATCAGATTTCTGGCCAATGCAAGAATATGCAATATACCTCAAAGTGTTCTAATCCTTCCACCTTGCAACTTCATCTTGAATTTTCTGCATCCAAAAATTCTAGCCTTCCTTTCACCCCCTAAGAAGACACCACCACCATCATATTTTTCATACTCATAGAACCACTCCCTATGGGGAGTGAAGTGAAAGGATGCACCTGAGTCAATCAACCATGTCTCTTGATATACATGTGTACTTGAAGAAGAAGCCAAGTACACATCCCCGCCTTGGTTTGAGGTGCTTTTCGCCTATGCATAAGGAGAATCATGAGATCCCTTTCCTTTATTAGGAAATTTAGATCTACAGTCCTTTTTGTAGTTCCCGTCCTTTTCGCATTTCCAACATACCTTTATAGGTTTTCCTTGAGATTTAGATCTTCGTCTACATTTATATATCCCATTCGAGGAATTATTTTTGTTTTTGTTCTGGGACCATCCTCGTATAAACAAGGCATCTCCATTTTGGTTCTCCATATTTTTCCGTCTCATCTCCTCTGACAATAAGGATGAGACTATTTCATCAAACCTTAAGGTAGTTGTGTTGCTACCTATAACAACAACTAGACTATGCCACAAATTTGGTAGGTAATACAACAAATTGATGCACTTGTCGTCATTTGAATTTTTTATATCAATAGATAACAACTGGCTTACCACATTATAAAAGGTGTTTAGATGCTCTGTCACCAAGTCTCCATCCTTCATCCTCAAGTTATAGAACTTTTTTCGCAGGAACAATTTGTTCACCAAAGACTTAAATTGGTTCAAAGTCCCTAACTTGACCCACAAATCCTTCGTTGTAGCTTCCCTTGATACATTCAAGAATAATGAGTCTGAGATACACAATAGTATTGAGCTCTTTTCCTTCTTATCCAACTTCACCCAGCCTTCTGGTGACATTATCATTTGTTTAGTACTTGGATCTACCGCGATCCACTGATATTTATCTACCAACAGATCCTCCATATTGAGCTTCCACAACTCAAAACTATGACCATTAAATTTCTTGAAATCTATCTTTCCACTTCTCTCCATTTTCTGTCACAACAAGAATCGATCTCGCGGGTATCCCATTGAACAGGGTCTACCACAGGCCTGAGCAAAACCACTCAGTAGCAAAGGTGTCTGCTTGAAGCTTAAACAACTCTCATACCAAATGTAGGTTTTAATTATGTACATAAATTACCTGTACATGAATTCTAAAGATAGAAAATAAAGAATGACAAGAATATAAAACAAATAAACAGGTATTTCCCCTGGATCCCAAAACCAGGACTACCAGATTGATTTTTCATTATCTTCCTTTCAATTTTACAATACATATATATACATGTCAAATCATTCATAAAGCACAATCCATTAACCCTGGATTAGAACATAATTGTGGTTCCCTTGACCAGATCTACAAAATACCATGGGAAGAAAACCATCATGCCCAAAACATGTGCAAAACCCCATGCACAAAACCATAGGTAGGACCACCCACCCAATATAAGGTCTAAAATAAGAAAATCCTGGGGCACTGCCCCAGACCCTATGCAAGGGGGGCTACTGCCCTCGTAAAACCCCCTGTTGTGTCTGACGCAACGAATAATCGAGGCTATCACCCCCCGCCGACAAATGCGACTAGTCGTGGTATGAGTATAACACACACCCAACAAAATAATTTTCTTATACCTTCCATCTAGTGTCGGGTTCAAATAACCATCCTTAGTTGTCGACATGAAAAACAAAAGCCATGATGAAAGGATTCTAGGGGGAGGTAGGGGGGTCCTAATATTAATATGGATTATTTGTTTAAATCAAGGTTTAAACTACGAGGTCATAAATCCATTGGCCATGTGGGGTGCCATGTGCCACTACCTAACTTGCAAGTCTTCAGGAGGGCATAAATTTCAATCCAAGAGTCTGATAGAGGTAAGGTTTATATCAACAAAAAGCTCTTGAAAATCTAGATGCGATGGTGTTATCCAAAGTTAATTCTTCTAACATTTGAGAGAAGGGAAATTTTGTAACCCCATTTCCATATTGAGACCAAACGAAGTTGGGTTAATTAAAATTAACACCTCCCATTATCCTAGGAACTCCAAATCAGTGGGAGGGAGCGCTACGAGAAAATATCATGGAACCCAAGTTTAGCACTCATACCAAATAGGCCTAGGAGGATAAACATTTAGAGCTCTATTACAAAGTAGTATGTCATTAGAGTAAGAGTTCGATGTTGGACCCTTGGAGAGTAATATTTACTTTTGTTACAATGTGTAATACCACACTCTATGTTAGTTGGAGGATTATTCTTGGTGAAAATGTGCGTTGATTTTAGATTATGTGTTGTATACCTACATGTGTTGATAGTAGCATTCTGAAATGATGGAGAATCAACAGGATAGAATGTTGATTTTTTATTTTTTTTTGTAACTGACATATTGACCTTAGATTTAGCGTTTCAGATAGTCTCACATCAATATGGTTATTGCCGCTAATCCAAAGTGATGGATAAATATGTTAATTGCATATTGGTTTTTCTAATAGTTATGTGTGTGTAACAACGCATAAAAATACACAATGAACAACAAGAGATTAAAGGGATGAACATTGGTATCATGTATCACAACACTAATAGATCCTGACATGGTATTGAGGAGGAGTCAATAGGAAATGGGAGAGGGAAATACTCCCCTCAATGGATGGACACCCTTAGAAGTTTTAGGGTTGAGCTAAGAATTTGTAAGGCTAAAAATGAGAAGATTTATAAAGCTTGAGAGAAGAAGGAAAAAATAAATTTTGTTATATTGTAGAGCCTACTAGATTTGCAAAGAAAGAAGTAACATGAGCTAGGTGCTAGTTACCTAAGAAAGCATAAGTACAAGAAAAGTAGATCGGGACTTGAAATCATGAATTAAAGATCGATGGTGAAAAATGAAATGGATCTATGAAAATACATGGGTAGACAAGTGAAGATACAATGAGGAGTGAAATCTCACTAAGTAATATAGAGAGGAAGACATGTAGTTAGGTGCAACGGTCTAGTGATGTAACTAACAAACACTACCCATGGAAAAGGAAAGGGAAGTACCTGATGCCAAAATAATTTAAGAATTCAGAACATCCTATATTTTATAGAGAGGTGAAGAAGGTTGAGGAAGAAGAAGAATGGTTACTAGGAATGAATAAGTACCTCAGAGTGCATAATTACTCTGATAATATGAAGGAAAGAGTAACCATTTTAATCTTGCAGGGTAAAGCTAATATCTGGTGGGAAAACCTACAAAATTTCAAGAGAATCAAAGAGAAAGATTTGTCTTGGGGAAGGTTTGAGGGTTATTTATAAGAGAAGCACCTATTTGAAAGGTACAATGACAACAAGGTGAAAGAATGCAATGAGAAAAAATTAGGGAAATTGACAGTTGATGAATACACCAGCAGGCTCTTAGAGCTATCGAGGTATGTGCCTTACATCAATGATGAGGAGGTTAAAATCCAGAGGTATCTCAATGGATTTCCACAGACATTCAGGGACATAATAAAATTTGAAGAGATAAAAACCCTAGAGAATACCATTAAGAAAATTAGGTACTAATATAAATAGTCCAAGCATAAGGTACTAATATAAATAGTCCAAGCATAAGAATGAGTTCCAAACTGATTAGAAGGTAAAGGGAAAGCCCAATTTTAAAGGAATAGGGAGTATAACTATAGGACCTCAATCAGGAGGAGGAAATGTGAATTTTACCACTTCTGTCAAAGGAGAGCCCTAAAAGATGCCCATTGTTGCTTATAAAGAACCTATAAAGTGTTATACTTGTGGAGAAAAACACAGGTAGAGAGACTATCCACAGTGATATCAGAGCACCCATGGTTGTATAATTTGCAAGAGGAAGAAAAAAGTAATGATGTGGCTTGGGATGTACCATGAATTTGTGTAGAGGTGGCCAAGAGGCAAGTTGATCACCAAGCACTAGTGATCAAGATGGAAGTTATGGTCAATAACTAGTTTATTATAGTTTTGATTGACCTTGATTCTAATTATAGTTATGTAGGTCCTTGAGTTGCGGAGAAGTGTGAATTTCAGAAGATATCACATGAAAGGTCATGGTTATTTTAGTTGGCCATGGGAACTAAGAGGTGAATTGAAGAGGTGGTGAATTCATGCCCCGTAGTGATAAATAGCATGCCCATGTGTGCAGAATTAAACATACTACCATTGAGTTCATATGAGATGCCAATCTACATGAACCGGCTAACAGACCACAAGATGAAAATTGATGGAATGTCTTAGTGATAGAGGTGAGAGAGTGACATGGCAAGGGATAAACAAACTTGCGATGTCAAAAATTTATCAACACTATAGATGAAGTAGTGTAGGTAGAAAGGGGGTGAATTATATGTTTTCTAGGTCACCATTGAATCAAAGGATCACCAAGATAGAATATAAGGGTACCCTATATTAAAATATTTTAGTGATGTGTTTCCTGAGGAAATTCAATCATTTTAGCCAAAAAGAGAAATTGGTTTATCGATTGAATTATTGTCAGGATCAACACTAATTGCAAAGGTTGTATATTGCAGAGCACACTATAACTAGTGAAGAAAAAAATGGAATTAAAACAAATGTTGGACAAGGGATATATCAGATACAACGTATCACCCTAGCGAGCCCCAATTTTATGGGTGGAGAATAATAATGGCACATTGAGACTATGAATCAAATACAATAAATTAAATGAAGTCGTGATCAAGAAAAGGTATCCTTTACCTAGGATTGATCACTTCTTTGATCAACTGAGAGGAGCTACAACATTTTCAAAGATAGATTTTAGGTCTGGGTATCATCAAGTAGGGATTAAGGAAGAATACATTCACAAGACCACCTTTAGAACTAGGTATGGTCATTATGAATTTGTGGTGGTGCCATTCGAACTCACCAGTTATCAAACAACATTTATGTGTTTAATAAAAAACATATTCAATCCATATTTGGACAAGTTTTTACATTTTAGTTTATTATAGAATCAAGGAAGAACATGAAGAACATTTGGAAGTGGTTTTGTAATTGCTAGGATATCACAAGATTTATGCCAATCTAAACAAATGTGATTTCTTCCATTCACAAGTTCAGTACTCGAGACACATTTTTTTCAAGAAAGGAGTAGTAGTATATCCCAAGAAGATCAAATCCATCATGGTGTTTCCTATTCCTTAGAATGTAATGGAAGTCATATCTTTCATGGGATTGGCCAAGTATTACCAAAGATTTATTCAAAATTTATCAAATATTGGGCATCCAATCATAGCATTACATAGAAAAGGAAATAAATTCCAATGAATGTAATAATGCACAACCAATTTCGAGCAATTAAAATATCTTCTCACACATGAACTGATATTCAGAATAGTAGACCCAAAAAAATATTTTGTGGTTTACACAAATGACTTCAAGGAAGGGCCTGCTGGATTCCTAATGTGAGAAGGTCAGGTAGTTTGTTATGAGTCAATGAATTTGAATGAGAATGAGCAAAATTATGTAACTCTAGAATTGCGGTTAGAAGTGACAATGCATACATTGAAAATGTGGATTCACTACCTGCTTTGAAGCAAGTTTATTTTGATGTCAAATCATGGAGGTTTGAGGTAATTATTTTATCAACCCAAGATGAATAGAAGATAGGGGAGGTGGATAGCCTTTATTAGTGCATTTGAATTTGAAATGAAATACATCAAAGTCAAGGAAAACAAAGTAGCATATGCACTTAGTAAGAGGCTACAAGTGACTCAATGACAGTGATTAGTACTTGTGAAGTCAATATTAAGGAAAGGATCAGAAAGGAAATGCATCATGATGAGAATTACCAACAATTGAAGGAACACTTGTGGTAGGAATTGAAAGGACTATTGAGTAAGGATTACTTACTTACAGAAAATGGTTTCTTGAAGTTTAAGGGAATGCCTTATATACTTTGCATGGGTTACTTGATGAAGCTCATCTTGAATGAGTTTCATAAAACACCTTATTGTAGTCATTTAGGTTCTCAAAAAAAGATAACACCCAGGAGTCTACAAGAGGCCCATTTGGCAACCTTCTATACCTACACAATTGACATCATGGAAAGGATTAAAGGGAAATTGTCTCATGATGAACAATAATATCATGTAAAGAAATGTTGGCAAAAGGAACTACAAGTGTCTATGAGCAAGAGCTACCAACTCACTAATGATGGTGTGTTACTCTTGAAAAATAGAAAGTGTTTTCTTGATGTATATGATATGAGGAGGCTGGTCATTTATGAGTTTCACAAAAGACCTTACTCAGGTCATATTGGTCATCAAAATATAATAATGACCATAAATAAAATACTTTATTATCCAGGATTAATGAAGGATCTTGTTGAATATATTTCCAGGTGTTTCGAATGCCAACAAATAAAGGTAGAATGTAGTTGTCCAACAAGATTGCTGCAACCAATCCTAATCCTTGAGTGGAAGTGGGAATTCATTATGGGATTACCAAAAACATCCAAACCACATGATTCCATTATGGTGGTGTTGGAAAATTTCAATAAGGAAACCCACTTCATAGTTTTCATGTCCACTCATGAAGCTATTGATATAGCCCAAATATTCATGAAGGAAATATTCAAGTTGCATGGTGTGCCTAGGAATATTATGTCAAATCAAAATTCCAAATTAACTTCTAATTTTAGTAGTTATAATTTGGCGGTTTTGGGACCCAAATAGATTCTAGTAACACTTATCATCCTTAGACAAACTTCCAGATGGAAATACTAAACATAACTTTGGAGGACATCTTGAGAATGTATGGCATGCATCAACCAAAGAAGTGGGAAGATTTCCTAACATTAGTGTATTTTGCATATGACAATCGATATCAAGAGTCACTGGGGATGAGTCCTTTTGAGGAACTATATGGCCAAAGATGCAACAATCCTATCAAGTGGGATGACCCAGTAAATAGAGTAGTTCTTGGACCTAATATTTTGAAGGAAATGGAGCAGGAAGTGGTCAATATCAAGCATAAATTAAAGTAACGCTAGGATAAGAAAAAGAGTTACGCAGCCTAGTAGAGGATGTACAAGGATTCCTAAATGGGAGATCATGTTTATCTTCACATCCGACCATGGAAGATCTCACTAAAAGTGCAGTCTTGTGCCAATATAGCACCTAGATTTTGTGGATCATTTCAGATCTTGGAAATACTAGGGCTAGTGGCCTATAAATTGGCCTTGCCACCTGAAGTGAATGCAAACAATTTTTTTCACATTTATTTTATTAAGAAGTTTGTACATGATGATATTCATATTGTTGATAGGTCTATGATACAAGTGGAACAGGAGGGAGATTTTTAACCAAAACCACTTTGAATCTTGGACCAAAGGTAGACAACAATCTAGAATAGAGAAATATAGCAATTCAAGGTGAAATTGAAGAAATTTTGACCTTAAGAAGCCACCTAGGATATGGAAGAACAAATGAGGGTGTTATAGCCATTTTTTTTATGAATAATATGAAGTAAGGGATATTACATGAAGATCATCTTTTGTCCTTTTTCTTTCTAGTTACAAAAAAACACCAAGTACAATGTTCCTTTAAGGAGGTGGGGTTTGTAACACCACTTTTATTACCCCCTTATTTTGTAATGATAAATAATGACGTTAACTATAAATAAATTTTATATTTGGCTATCCCAAAGGGTGGGATAGATAGATCCATCATCTGAGTGAGAGTTATGAGTGGTGTTGGTTAGCGTAGCTGAAATCCCACAACCAAAAAAATTGGAAAAGATATGACAACGCAGAGGAGATTCCCACATTCTTCCCTACTTCCACGATGCGAAGGGAAGGGGAAATTAACATCCTAGTGGAAGGAAATGAGCCTAAAGTAATAGAGGGGACACAAGTAAAATATTGAACTCTTGAATAGTAGAACATGGTACAAATAGCATGTGAGAGGACACTAGCGAGAGAAACTAATGTGGAGTGGAAGAGAAACAGTGTTGTGCACTAGAGAAAGTTTGCTTACACTAATGGGATATCATTCCTAGTATTGACGCATTAGAGTTATCGGATTGTGTGTGTCCAATCTTGAAAGATCAGTGGGAGGCTAGAGAAGGTACTGAGCAATAAGTGCTTATTGATATGGTTGATAAACCACAAGTTCTTTCTAAGGAGGCTAATAAACTACTTAGTGATTTCCAAGAAATATAATAAACCACCAGGAAAGGAAGAAATTCACTAGGGTTCTTGCTAGAAAGGGATAATAAACCACTAAGTTATTTCTAAGAAGGCTAATAAGCCACATGGCACTTTCCAAGTTATCTAATAAACCAACTATATTATGAAATATTGTTTCCTCTAGTGCTTTCCTTGAGGACACAACAGATAAACCAATTATAAAGTAAACCCATAGTCCTAGAGATGACAATATCCCAGTTAATCCTGGTTGAAATACTTGAGAGAGAAATCCCTTAGATCGGGGATCCAGCTCAGGAGTAGATAGATACAAGAAATACTATGGTGTTGTTGGCCTATCGCTTTGTGGAGAGTTGAAGCCCCACCTTCAATCTCCAACCATATCTAGCCATTCAAATAAGTTCCATGGATTTTGTATAATTTTAATGAATTGATTACCATTATTGGTATGTTAATGAATAATGTATGGCTCTACGTTATTCCTAAATGGTCATCGAACTTGTTGCATTTATTTGATGGGAAATAAGCCTTGGATATTGTTTTGGCTATGTTGGAATACTAACTTTACCTAGATAATATGATTGTTCTTGATATATACGAAATTGAAATGGTTGCATGAAGACATGCAAATAAGTATTACTATTAGTTATTTGATGGTTGGAATGCATATAAATTGAAAGGTTCACTATTCTTGCTTAATAATGTTATGCATCATGTTTATGCACATGATGGATATGCGTTGTGTGTTGTATAATAATCTTGCAAGAGTAATAGAGCTCCAAGATAAATGGTTGTGAATAGTTATGCCATTAACTCTATAGGTGGATTATAAATGTAATGCATGGCCTCTTAGTAAATTGGATGTCCCTGCCTGGGACTTATTTTGTGTTTGAATATGGTGTTGTTGTATCGAATCTACAAAGCATTGTTAGCTACGATTTAACTGGTTTGATGACTAGTTGTAGGCATGTTGATGAATCCATTTATTGCATCATGTCCAAGAATAATGTTTGAAATGTCAGATATGGAATGACGGTTTCATTCCTGTCACACGGAATGAGTCGATCTTGCGAACAAGATATACCTTCCTAGAATCTAAAGAAGACCTAATGACAAGCAAACCAACCAGACACTATCTTTCTCTAAATATGCTTTTAAAAACAATGGCAAACAAGTGTTTTTGGGGCCTACCTTAGGTCCAACGCAAGTTTGTGGATGGCCTCACTCCTTTGATCCAAATGCTCCTTTTCGCGAATCTGCAAACACAAACAAGGCAAAAAAATTAAATAGCACCTGAAAAACCAATTGCATAAAACATATTTAACATGAAAGTCAAGGAGTCCATGAAACAAATAACATAAGATACTTGTTGAGAAAAATGAGTTTGATTGTATTAATTCAAAAGAAGAAGAACTTTACAACCTTTGCCTTGACGCTGTAAAAGCTCCTCCCAGGGTCCAACAAGATGTCTCCTCTACTTTGACAAGTTTCACTCACTCTCCAATAGAACCAAGAGGTATGTGATCTCTCCTCTCAAGCTCAACCAAAGAGTCTTAATTTCACCAGCATTTACCCTCAAAATGTTCAGCTTCTAACTTTTCTAGTCCTCACCCCAATGCCTGTATTTATAGTGCAATGGAGGGAAGTTACTAGGTCCTCCTTCAAAGGGATAAAGCCCTCCTTCCAAGGGATAGCTCCTTTAGTCAAGGGATTAGCTCCTTCTCTTTTGGGATGCATGAATCACCTCAAAGCGAACAATCCACGTCAAAATTCCTTCTAGAAAACTCTAGAATTAACCCAAAGTGAGTTTTTTAAGATAAACTTTGTGCCTTTTGACTTTCACAGGGGTACGCACCCACCCCTTTATAGAAAGAGCGTGCAGATACGCAGTTGACACGAATAAAGGGTGCGGGCCCGCAGGTGATAGTAGGAGAAAGTGTGGAACCAGAGTTACATTGATTTTTAATGTCTTTCTCTTATTTTCAAGGCTTGATTTAAAGAGCTGAGGTCTTAGACTTGCTTAGGAGGACAGTATAAGTGTTGATAGACCCATACTGACTGCAGATAATCATGATGACAATATTTTTGTGTAACAGATTGCCCCCTAAAGTGTGAAGTCTATAGTAGATGAGGATTTCATTTATCATATAGGAAGAGTGAAGTACTTTATCATTTCGAGGATTATCTTGTGGAGAGCCCGGTTGGAACCTGTAAAAACATTCAATGCAAGATATATATATGAGATCATATCATCGCTGAGGTAGGCATTCCCATACTCAAATCAAAACTAACTAGCAACTATCTACTGCTCTGATATAGGAATGATCTTGTAAGACATCACAAGTATAGACTCATGTGAACACAGTATGGACACAGCCATCTGTTTATGAATAGTCCACAATATAATGAATACAAAATTCCTCGCAGCCTGGATGGTGGAAACTAGATCCAGGGTCTTCATTTCTACTTCCTGAAATAGTACGATTCTATCCATGCGAATAAATGTGTTGAAGTCGAACATGGTAGAAACCACTTGATTACCAGTCAATGATGTAAACCATTAACAAGTGTGAGAGAAACCACCAGTGATGTCAATGGCTCTCAAAGTACCCAGTACAATCCATGAGATGTGAATAGATGTGTTGATGTCGAACATATCACGGAATCCTTTGATCAAAATTCAATGATGTAAATTGTCGTCAAAGGTGAGAAACCTGCCATTGATGCATGCAGATCCCAAGGTACTGACGATTCCTAGATCATCTTTCTAGATAATGAGCTGAAGTTGATAGAAAGCGATCCGTTGCAGGCAAGCCCACAACACGAAATCATAGATTAAGTTGAAGAAATTTAGTTGCAAGAACTGACTCAGGGATGGTCAAGATGGATGACAGATATTTTGCAGATGAATGGCTTACTAGCAGTGACCTCTTGAACACATAACGACACGATAGATGGTTTGGTGACAATTGACCCAAAGTTAATACCCAGAAACCGGCTGAAGACTTTCAATGTGGTTTGATCAACTGTTAGGCAAAGGATTTCCCAACCCAGGTGAATGAAAGTGTCGCGTTCAAGAGTGGTTACAAAGTATGACAAATAGGCTCATTTTTCTCTCTTTTCCCCCACCATTTCTGGCAAGTACCTCTTTATTTTTGACAAGCTTGAGGAGGATAACATTTGCTTGATTATAAGCTCATCCTTCGGATGAGTCCAACTTAGTTTAAATTCAAACCCTAAGAAGGAGTGGTTCGTTCCTGTTTGTAATTGAACAGGTCCTTTAATTTGAAATTTTAACGAGTCCAGTATAGGAGAAACTCGGCGTTTTTCATTTTTAGAGAGTCTGAAAAAACTAAAGAAGACTCCAGGGTTGACCTTTTTCGTAAATTTGTGTCTCCCAAGCCCGAAAAAGTATAAAACAATACTTGAGAGAACCGCTTGATCTTACGACCAAGGAGTACTTTTCATATTAGTGTCTCTGATCTGAAAAAGTAAAAAAGCGATCAACGACATGTTGTTTTATAACCAATATCGAATTTGAAACGAAAAAAATCCGGCAACATTTTCATGTTTTTTACGGTCGGAAAAGAGCTGTAAGTGGACCGTCTTTTAATTCTGTTTTAACGAGTGTAAAAGAAACGCTTGGCAATCTTTTCATGTTTCAGGAGATAGAAAAGGGCTTAAAGATGACTCTATTTGTTTTTCCGTCGAAAATGATAGATTTCGCTTGAATAATCCTGTTATCTTCACAAAAACACAAACATTACTCATACCTATTTGAAATAGATAAAAATGTCGCAAAATACCTTTTCAAAGTGAAACATAAACAAATTTGCAATTCATTTACTCAAAAAACTTATAAAAAGAGGTTTTGACAATTCATTTTTACCGTTTGAGTTTGGGTGAGAAAATAGTGCTTTTGCTCAGAAAACTTCCCGTGAAGATTGCGGGAAATCCAACCGTCGGAATCGAACGTCGTCTTCTCCAGGTATTCCAAATCAACTTTCTCTTCATTTTTAACTGTTTCATTTCTTATTTTAGTCATTCATTTTATTTTTGTAGGGTTTTTAGGCTAAAATTCCGCACGCGGGGCCCCGCAGGTGTCACACTGGTAACCCGCGGGCCCCAACTTTTTCTCCATTGGGAAAAAGCCAGGGGCCCGCACCTTCCATGTAGACAAAGCGCGTACCTACGCACTGTGTCTAACAGGAGGGTGCGTACCCCGCCACGAGGGTTTTAACCCAAAAACTCTCAAAATTGGACCAAACAAAAACATTTCTAGCAATTTAATTAATCTTTTTACTTGATGCAGAGAGTACATCATGCTAGATTGGCGTGAAAGAGAGCACGAGGACGTGGACGCTGCCGCATGGAATCATCAACCTTCACTTGATGCTTTGAGGGCGTGCGGCTTGTACAAATTCTGGATCATTCCTGGCATGAGGGCTCAGGTGGCATTCTTACAGTGGCTGGTTGACAGGTGGAGCGTACAGGACCAGTGTTTTTTCATTGGTGGCCACCAGCTCGAGATTGAGCCGGCAGATATATATTTCTTGACTGGTTTGCCTAAGCGAGGCGAAGACTTGACTCTTTCCGGGACTAGGCCAGGTGGCCAGTCTGTCGATAGCCTCCGACTATAGTTCTGCAACAACCAGGATAGAGACAAAGGGATAGACATAAAGACCATATCCCGTCCTGAACTCATGGTGATCGCATTTACTGTCACCAGACCTTGCGGAGCTACCGCATTACATATTGCCACCAGATCCCAGATGCGTATGGCAGTTGATTGCTTTCGAGGCACCATCTTCAACTGGTGTGATGCTGTGTTGGCCAATCTGAAAGGCCAACTGACCAGGGCCAAAGAAGGACGACTAAAGACCTTTGGTTATGGGGCTTTGGTCGTGAGTTTTGGCCTGGAGAGGGTTCCTATGCTGATCCCGAAGCACCTTACTGTTGGAGTTGGGCTTCCTCGAGAGCCCAAACTGATGCGATGGATCGCAGTTATGGCCCGTCATCCGGACGAGGGGATAGAAGTTGTTCGATTAAAACCTGAGTATTTCCAATGGCTGGAAAACCATGTCTTTTCTATTCAGGACTTCCCTTATGCTGGGGTAGATTTCCGTGGTGACCCAGACATGGCTCTTCCACCCGGAGAGCAGTGGGATGACTCAGGTAAAATCCTTTTCAACATTTTCCTATTTTAAATTTTTTTATTATTTTTCCATCGTCTCAAAACTGATAGTAAAAAATTTGAAATGCAGATGTGGGTCCACAGTGACCAGCCGCTCTCCGGCCTTTCGAGAGGAAACAACTAGTTGCACCCTTGCCAGCCCCACAGGACGAATCCGCAGAGGTTTTGGCCGAGTTGGAGGGTCATTTAGAGCGTTTGACAGGAGATATTCCCGAGACCACTATAGATGACATTCCTCGTCGACTTAAACGCTATGTGATTGGAGTCCCAGGACCTTTTAGGAGGTTCCTTTGCAAGGTGGTCCGGGCAGTGGTTTCTTGTAGAGATCATCACCAGTGATAGGATGATCGCTTATTGTGGGCACATATGACATTTTGTTTTTTGTACTTATAATTTTTGCCGATCATAAGGTGTTTTTCAACCTATGATCGAGGACGATGTATTTTTTGACACACTCCTATATATATATATATCACTATTACTGGCCTATCGTGTTAAACATGTGTGATGAAATATTTTTTTTTTTAAATTTACATGTATGATTATTTCAAATGTCTACTTAACATTCGAGAAGCAATTGCATCTGCTAATGTATTTAAAGATCTTGGAATATGCTGATATTCAATATAATCAAACTCACGTTCCAAGAGACGCACTCTCAAAAACAATCATAGTAACACTGGATTTCTAATGGCATACACTCTATTAAGCTGTAATACAACGAGTTCAGAATCTAACCTCACTATCAAACTCCGAATCCCAAATAAAATAGATTCAGATAATAACTCAATCACTGCACTATACTCTGCATTGTTGTTTGTTGTTTGACCGAGGCTTACCCCATGCATAGAAACTAACTCGTCAGAGGGCGAATAGATAACCCAAGCTGTGGAAGAAATGTTCCGTGTACTACGACAAGCACCATCAGCAAATCCAATGTATGTTTGGAGAGGCATCGACATCTGCAATATCAAGAGTAAAACCAAGATAAGCTAGAATAATGACAAAAAACACTCTCTAAGCTAAGCACACTTTTTAAACTAAAACACACCAGCTAGAAAGAAAAACTAACCTAACTAAAAAATCTCCATACCCATTCTTTTAAGCATAATACCTCTTCAAGTAAAGACCATTTTTGGGTTTACCTAAAGAGTCCCCGTCAAAGTCTACCAATTCATAGGCCCCTTTTGCTAGCTTTTGCATGACAATATAGGGCCCATGCCACATAGGAACGAATTTTCCAGTGCCTAATTTATCATTAGCTTGATCATACAATAACACTAGGTCTCCTTCCGAAAAATTTCGAGGGGTCACATTTCGATCATACTGAGCTTTCATACATTTTGTGTGAGTCTCGATCGCCAATGCAGCATCACGTCGATTCTCATCTAATTGAGCCAAGTATAACAAACACTTTTCCTCTTCAGAAGTAGCTGGAAGTAACTCGATGGCCATTTGCAGTGACGGGATTTCACATTCAATGGGTAACACAGCTTCCAGACCATAAACTAGTTGGAAAGGAGTGAACCCTGTTGATGTTTTCACTAAGGTTCGGTACACCCAAAGTGCTGAAAATAGCATGTTGTGCCAATTCGACCGATGAATCCCAATGATCCGTCAGATCATGATAACTAGAACTTTGTTGATGGACTCAACCAGACCGTTAGCTTGTGGATAATAAGGAGTTGAGCTATCGTGACGCAAACCAAGATGGCCTGTAAGTTCTGTCATCATAACGTTTCGAAAATGGCGCCCATGGTCAGTGATTATTTCTTGTGGGACACCAAACCTAGCAATTATGTGATTGAACACGAAAATTGCAGCTGTTTTGTCGTCTGCCTCAAATGTAGGCATCGCCTCGGCCCACTTAGTAAAATAATCTACTGCAAGGATGATATACGCATGCCACCCGGCCGAGTGAGGGTTACATGTAATAAAATTGATACCCCATTTGGCAAAAGGACCAACGACAATTATAAGGTGGAGAGGAGCAGGTGGAGCGCACATCTTTCGATCAAAAACTTGACAGTTGTGACATTTTCGGACCACAGTAATACAATCTTTAAACAATGACGGCCAAAAGTAGCCAGCGCGCAATATCTTTTGGGCTGTGGCATACCTAGACATATGACCGCCACATGCTCCAGAGTGACAGTCATTTAGAACCCTTTCAGCTTCCTCGTGAGTTAAGAAACGTCGAAAAACAGAGTCCGCCTCACGGTGATAAAGAGTATCTCCAATAATTCTGTATTGTTGGGACTGGAATCGAATTTTCTGACGTTCCGACCCTTGAAATTTCTGGCCGAAAGGATTGGGTCTGGAGATAGACAATGATATCCCCATACCATGGATCTAAAGTGCTGATTAGAAACAAGGATTCGTCCGCAATGGGCTACTCCGCCACAGTTTCCGTGTCAGCACGCGGGAAGTCACACATCAACTCCGCGAAAACTAAAGATTTCTTATACTTGGATTTCTCAAATTCCAAATCGAACTCCTGCAGGATAACGATCCATTTAGAGTACTTGCACCCTAGCAATTGCTTGGTCAAAATGTAGATCATAGGGTTGCAATCCGAAATTACTGTAGTTTTACGAAGTAAAATGTAGTGACGAAAACGTTGGACAGCTTGAACGGCTGCCAGTGCCAATTTCTCCACATGTGAGTATTTTAGCTCAATTGGATTTAACGTGCGACTAAGGTAATATATCACATGTTCCGTTTCGAATTCATCTTCCTGAACTAAGACCATTCCAATGGTGGAATGAGAGGCGGCGAGATACAAGAAGTAATCCTAGTTGTAGCTGGGAGGATGCAACAACGGTGCATAGGTCAACGCGTGTTTGAGTGCATCAAAATATTTCTGAGCTATCTCATCCCAATAGAATTGAGCGTTCTGTTTCAACAACCGGGTAAAACCCTTTGCAACCTTGGCGTAGTTAGGAATGAATCGTCATAAAAAGTTTGCTTTCCCCTGCAAACTTTGGAGTTGGCAAAGACTCGAAGGAGGAGGCAATTTGATGATAGCTTCGACCTTCAAGGGATCGACGCGAATTCCGGCTTTCAAAACTACAAATCCCAGAAATCGACCCATTTCTATACAGAAGACACATTTGTGTGGGTTCAACCAAATCCGATAATGCCTACACCTCATAAAGATTGCTCGTAAATGGACAAGGTGATCAGCTCGATGTAAGGAATGAGCAAGCAAGTCATCGAGATACGGTTGCACAATGTGCTTGATGTCATGAAACGCATAAGACATCGCCCTTTGAAAAGTTGCTCTGGCATTCTTGAGCCCAAAAGGTAATTTGCAATAAGAAAATGTCCCCCATGGACAAATGAAAGTCGTTTTTGGTTGATCGGCAGGTAGAATATTGATTTGATTGTAACCGGAAAAACCGTCCATAAAGGAAAATATTTCGTTGCTGGCACAATCATCAATGATTTGATCGATATAGGGAGTAGGGTAATTGTCCTTTGTACAGGCTCGATTAATGTCCCTATAGTCGATGCATATTCTTATTGTTCCCTGTTTTTTGTTAACCGGAACAATATTCGATACCCAATCCGTTAACGGGATCGGATAAATGAAACCTGCTTTCAACAGTTTTTCAACTTCTGCTTTAATTGCAGCAGCTTTTCTCGGGTGGATCTGACGCAAACGTTGCCAGACGGGTTTAGCATCCATGTAAGTCTTGATCTCATGAACAACAATCGCGGGATCAATTCCTGGCATTTCCTCATAGGACCAGGAAAACACGTCGCAGAATTCTTGAAATAGGGCCTTATATATTTGAATTTCATCATCTGTACACGAGGCACCTATATGAATGTTCTCAACAATTCCGGGCTTAACCGAAATGTCAATAGGAACAGTTCGAGAGATGTTTCCCAAATTCAACTCTGAATCAGGATGTTTCATTGGATTCTGAGGTTCCTTGACATATTCAATTGTAAAAATTGATGAGAAATCATTTTCAAAACGATCATCCTCAGGTAAAAACGAAGATCTGTGATGGAGATCTTCCCATGGTAAATCATCTACACATAGGATTTCGCGAATTTGCTCGTCAGAATGAACAAATTCAGGAAACGTGATTAAATCCGAGGTTGATGTGAAAAGTGATTCCTCACGGACCACATTCATTAAGTCAGTTTCGGTTGAAGATGGGTCGGCAAAAGACTGCACGGCTTCATAGGCAATTTCATATGGACTCAAAGGCATAGCATCACCAAATGAGTCTTTCTCAGATTCAGAAGGAATGATCCAAGGATCATCATAGACAATGGTGTCTGATGTAATCATATGAATGGATGCAAATGAAGACGATGCGTTGATCGGAGGAAAAGGAAAAGTTCCAAGTAAACCGGCATCTTTAACTAATCCTACTCCAACATCCTTATATGGGATTGTCGTTTTACCGACATGCTGAATACTCTCTGAAGAGGCTGGGTCGGATGAAAAGTAAGCCAGCTGATCTATTGTTACGATCTTTCCATTATGTGGAAACTTTATTACTCGAAAGACCGATGAAACGACCGTTGTCATAGCGTAAGACCAACTTCGACCCAAGAGAAGGTTGTAATCTAGAGGGGCATCAACCACCTCCACATCTAGATTAACGGTTTTTCCTTCAACCCCTATAGGTAAATCCTGTAGAATGCCAAAAGGACGAAACCCACGGCCATCAAAGGCCTTAAGAATTGTCGGGGATTGATTTAGTGAAGGAGAACCAAGCGATCTGCAACACTGTATCGACATAATACACTTTGAAGCTCCCTCATCAATTACAGTCCGATGAATAGGCCTGTTTTTGAATATCACTGGGATCTGGAAATCCATTTGATGAGGGAGACGCGGTGTACTATTTTCTAGATCGAAGATTATTAGGTTCGGGTCTTGAACGTCAATAGCTCCGATAGCCGACAAAATTAATTTACGCTGTGCTGGACATGATTGCAGCACCTCCAAAGCCGACATTGCTGAGGGTGAAATAGCTAAATCCTCAACAATGTTATAATTCTGGGCCACTCTCACATGTGGATTGAAAGCAAACTTTCAAAGTATACCCTTGGCAGGCGGTTTGATTACTAAGTCCAGGTTAGGTTTCTCAATCTGTAGTGGATCGGAACCGGGAGCTGAGGTTGATGGATTAGAATGAGAAGATTCTGCTTCTTTGCCATCAATAGGAGTTTTACTACCATAATCTTGCGATCAAGTCGCAATCCTTACATGGGACATCATCAATATGGGTTCTTCATTGGCACTCGAGGATGAACCTATCATCTTACTGTCCTGACTTGGAAATGGATCCTTCAAGACAGCAGGAGTTTGGGAGCCTTTGACGATCTTCGCAACCTCTGCTCGATGAGGCCAGTCTCTTGTGAAATGTTCTTCGTCACAAATGAGACACAGATAACGAGGTTTGCGTTTTTCATCTTTGGATTCCGCTTTTTCAGGTTTCTCCTTTGAATCTTTGTCTGTTTTATTCTTCTTCTTTCCTTTCCTCTTCCCATCGGATTTCGATTTGGCTGTAGATGACTCTACAACGTGAATATCGGCAGAAATTTCTGCAGAAGAATCTCTTGTTGGGGAATCAGGCAAGGTTATTATAGGAGAATAATTCTTGGAAGACTTCTTCTTACTTTTAGTGTTAACCATACCAATCATACCGTCAGCGGCATGAGATCCCGAAGGAGCTGCAGCGATTTGATTTGACTTGGGAAGATCTGGGATCTTTTCGTGTAACGTACCTGACTGAGTATATACCAAGTCAAGGTACTGTGCCTGAGCAATCACTTGCTCCTCAGTAACAACTCCGGCTTTAGCAACATCTTCAGTGGTCTTTGGCAAAAAATATTTTACAAACCACTCAGCCAAAATCTGATCCGGAATAAATACCTTCACTAAACGCCACCGACGTCTCCATTCATGAATATGATCAGAAATATAAGTGGACGTCGATTGCTTTAACGAAGTTAGTAATTCTGTGCCATTGTCATATCTGACGGGCAACTGAAAGTGTGTTAAAAACGAGGTAGCTAACTAACTAAAATTATAAAAAGTGCCTTGCGGTAACTCAATGTACCACTTGGCCGCGAGACCAATCAGAGTGCGCTGGAAAAGTCTAAGACGGATCGAATCATCTGAAATGGAGTTAGATGCACACCAGAGGTGGTAATTCATCACATGATTTGACGGGTCCTCTCCTGATTTACCTTCGAACTTGGGAATGTCACTGGGCAACTTATTCGGCATTGGCGGCCAAAACGGAAGATAGTTAATTGGATCATTCATTAGGCGCGACAAGTCAGGCAAGTCCAAAGTTGCGATAAACGGTAACTACCGGTTAGGATCCCTAAAACTCTGGGTCATGAGACCAGCCCCAGGAGGAGGATATCCAGGAAAACTTGGAATAGGAATTGCGTTCAGGATATTGTATCCTCCCGGAAAACCAGGATTAACCGGAACGTACTGGGGTTGTTGGGGTTGTTGATAAGTGTACCCAGGGTATGGTTGATACTGATAGACTGGCTGTTGCACAGCTGGACCGAATTGGTACTGTCCCTGGTACGATTGATAAGTGAATTGTGGTTGACTTGTGACAACCGTACTTAAACCAGGTTGTCCTACAGGTATCTGAACCGTAGTTTGAATCGTGGATCCAGACGGTGGTAAAGATGTCCGAGGAGTAGATAAAGGAACAGTAGAAACCAGAGCTGTCGATACTCCAGAAGTAGGTGGGGTAGATTGAACAGATGTTGCGGTAGTTGCAGCAGTTGTTTGAGATGCAGTACTAGGCGCAATAGGCCTAGACTGAGAAACTATCGAAGTTACAGAAGTTTGAATGTTAGACTGGATTGGTTGCTGGGGTTAACCAGAAACTAAGGGTTGTCCAGTTTGAGATGACAACTGTACACTTGGCTGCAACACCTGTTGGGTTTGCGATGTATCCCACACTAAGTTCATTCCGGGGTATGGACCCATTACAGGTTGAGGATATGGGGGACCATAACCAGGTTTAGGGTAGGATTGATAATTGAAAGGTACATTTCCCGTTCCTTGAACATAAGATTGACCTTGGGGTGGTTGGAAACCTTGGTTCGAGTACTGACCTTGGGGTTGATACCCTGAGGCACGTACTGATACTGGGGTTGACCCTGAGCTATAAATTGATACTGGGGTTGACCTTGGGGTACATATTGAGTCTGGGGTTGACCTTGAGGAACATATTGTATCGTAGGTACGTACTGTCCTTGAGGTTGCCCCCCAGATGCAAATTGTGTACCTTGAGGTTTCCCCCCAGGCGTTAATTGAGGCTGCCCCTCAGGCAGTAACTGGCCACCTTGAGATTGAGAATTAGGTTTACCAACAAGTGACCCCAGGCTCCTCGACACTGGTTAATCCGAGGTTTACCTTTTTTAATACGTGAATATCTAGCGTCGTTCCCAATGAGGAAGGATTGATTCCCACACTGGTTCGGACACGATCTCGTGCTTCTCCTTTAAGAGGAGCTTTCCCAGAGCATAAATGCAACAATTGGATTTCTTCCTAGCACAAGATTTAGCTACTTGTTTGTTTTACTTATCTTGGAGAGTTAATTACTCTCCTACTCCAAGACACTAGCCTAAGCTAAATTGGTGTATCAGAGCCCTAGAAATAAAATGTTACTAGGTGAATTTTACTTTAAGCATTAATTTTAGTGGTTGTTGCTTAAGTCAAGAGGTGGCGGAGATGAAACTCGTGGTGTAAAGACTCGACCCGAAATCATTAAAAAGATGCACCTAAGATGATTTAAACTATCTTTTCTCTTCGATGAACTTCTAAACTAAGAAAGAGTTTGAGAATGCAAATACTTTGTAAACACAAATCTTTCTCAATTAAACAAATTAAAAGAAGAGCTTTTCCTTTCCAAAGCACTCAAAACGAGACAACTAGTTATTTCACAAAAATTTCCCTTTTCTTTTCAAAGCAATCAATCACTACAAAAACAAACTTTTTCCAAAAGAGAGATTTTTTATATTTTTGCAAAAAACACTCAAAACTATTTTTCATAAAACATTAAAAACTATGAAAATGACTAACTTTGAGATCTACAAACTATAAAAAACCTATTTGAAGTCAAAGCTTACTAAAGCGTCTTTTTGAGGATGTTTTACTTAGCCAAATGTGAGCTAAGGACTAATTTATGCAGAATCACAATCAGTCAAAAAACAACCAGATCTTTCGTTTTCTTTTTAAAAATGAAAATCCAAACTTTCAAATACAAGCTTTTCGAAATTTTGAAATGAGAAAACTCAAAGCGGATTCCTCAACAAGGGGAGATTTCATAAATGGTCAGACTCATAAGAAGGCTAGTAGACACCAATGTGATCTGAGGTCCCTACAGCTTCTAAGCTCAGAGCCACTACACAACCAAAACTAAAAAACAAACTCAACAAGCAAAACTCCTAAGAATTTCACCTAAAATCCTAACGCTAATGAAGTTAAACCAAGGAAAGTTTTTGACAGGGAACAAGCAGGTCTGGGCAGTGGCTAAAACCTATAAACAAATTCTAAATTGATAAAAAAGAGGAAAAATTTAAAATTTCTCAAACTTTTGACAAGGTACGCAGGCAGCCTGTTTACACAAGTGCGTCCACGCTCTGTGCACAAAGCAAAAGTGCGTACAGGTATGCACTGTGCTTAACTCAGAGGGTGCGTACTTCTCCCAAAACTATGAAAAATAAAAACTAACTCAAAATTAAATAAATGCACCCAATCCCACAGTCATCAAGTCAAAAACAGAAACAGAAAACAACGTTTCTCAAGTCAAAGAAAAAACAAGGAAAACAATCAAGTCCCCAGTGGAGTCGCCATTTTGTCACACGGAATGAGTCGATCTTGCGGACAAGATAGACCTTCCTAGAATCTAAAGAAGACCTAATGACAAGCAAACCAACCAGACACTATCTTTCTCTAAATATGCTTTTAAAAACAATGGCAAACAAGTGTTTTTAGGGCCTACCTTAGGTCCAACGCAAGTTTGTGGATGCCCTCGCTCCTTTGATCCAAATGCTCCTTTTCGCGAATCTGCAAACACAAACAAGGCAAACAAATTAAATAGCACCTAAAAAACCAATTTCATAAAACATATTTAACATGAAAGTCAAGGAGTCCATGAAACAAATAACATAAGATACTTGTTGAGAAAAATGAGTTTGATTGTATTAATTCAAAAGAAGAAGAACTTTACAACCTTTGCCTTGATGTTGTACAAGCTCCTCCCAGGGTCCAACAAGATGTCTCCTCTACTTTGAAAAGTTTCACTCACTCTCCAATAGAACCAAGAGGTATGTGATCTCTCCTCTCAAGCTCAACCAAAGAGTCTTAATTTCACCAGCATTTACCCTCAAAATGTTCAGCTTCTAACTTTTCTAGTCCTCACCCCAATGCCTGTATTTATAGTGCAATGGAGGGAAGTTACTAGGTCCTCCTTCAAAGGGATAAAGCCCTCCTTCCAAGGGATAAAGCCCTCCTTCCAAGGGATAGCTCCTTTAGTTAAGGGATTAGCTCCTTCTCTTTTGGGATGCATGGACCACCTCAGAGCGAACAATCCACGTCAAAATTCCTTCTAGAAAACTCTAGAATTAACCCAAAGTGAGTTTTTTAAGATAAACTTTGCGCCTTTTGACTTTCACAGGGGTACGCACCCACCCCTTTACAGACAGAGCGTGCAGATACGCAGTTGACACGAATAAAGGGTGCGGACCCGCAGGTGATAGTAAGAGAAAGTGCGGAACCAGAGTTACATTGATTTTTAATGTCTTTCTCTTATTTTCAAGGCTTGATTTAAAGAGCTGAGGTCTTAGACTTGCTTAGGAGGACAGTATAAGTGTTGATAGACCCATACGGACTATAGATAATCATGATGACGATATTTTTGTGTAACAATTCCAATGGATGATAATATTCTGAGAAAACACTATGCAGTAAGGGAAACTTCAGCAAGTCACTTGAAATCCCTTGGAATTTCTAAGTCTGCGTAATGTAGAAATTCAGACACATCTAGACTAGATGGTCTTAGGGAAAGATATGTATTCAAGGTCACATACCATTTTCTACGCCTCAAACATTTGATTAATCTCAGTATTTGGATAAGGAGAATATCTGAATTAGGCATGGCTTGGGAAAACAATCGTGACATTTTTTATATTCTTTTAAATGTAAAATTTCAGAGGAGCCTGATGCATTTTAGCAAGTGTATTTAGAGATCTGAACATCCATTTATTTATTACTTGTGAACTTTTTGGAATGTTATGGATCCATATTTCTACGAAAAAAGGTGGGTATTTGGGATAGGACCCACTGGTTAAAATTTTGTAGCATGTTGGATTGAATGGAACCATAATCGTGTCGTAAATTTGTGTGGACTTCTCATCGTGAACTATATTTAAGTGGTCATATATGTGATTGGATCTAGATTTATTTGAATATTAGGATGTATCCAAAAATGTGGGGCATTCAATAGTGAAGGTGTGGTTTCAAGACTTGGGGAACCCACATGTCAGACCAGTCCCAAATTTTTACGAAGTAGAGAGTGAATTCGAGAGTCTAGGGGTTCGAGAGTTCATTATAGCATGATTTCTCATGAAACCCAAATTTTTCCTAAAACTAGATATAACATGTTTTTGCTACAAAACACAAAGGACATGACTTGGTGAGACCCACAACCCAAGCTGAGGTGGTAGGAGCCACGTCAGCTAGGAAAATCTATGTAGTCACCACCATGGTAGGTGATGTGATTGATGTTAACATGGTGCCCATGTGGTGTAACACATGGTAGGAAGAATCAACCCAGTTGGATGGCTAAAGAGTCAACTTTTAGATGGCACATGGAACTATTAGAGGCTTCCATGTTGCAGGGTGACGTGGAGATAGTTGACGTCAATGTTAGATGGTTCCACAAGGCATGCCACATCATCCTAGAGATAGAAGACCTAACATCAAATTTTTGTGTTAGGAAATGGAAAAGTTCCTATTTGTGCCTTATGTTTAGCGTCTAACGAAGAGCGCTAGATGGGAAACTTTTCTAGTGATTAAAGCAAGTTTTTACATCTTGACACAATATGGAGGGTAGATAGTGGAGTGTCATGCAACCACGAGTTCATTGGAACAAACTAATAAAGAGCGCTAGATGGGGAACTTACCAGTATCTAACGTGAAATTTACCATCTCACTACACCAAATTGAAATGGTATTACCTCTCTCCTTGGCACGATGGCATTGGACATGTTGGCATGGCAAGACCCACATTGGCCTCTGAGTGACGTGGCATAGCCACATATGCCACATTGTGGTGAACAATAATGTGATAGGGATTAATGAGAAAATATTCAAATGGGAATAACTTTCAATCCTAGAGTTGAATTGATATGAAAATTACATTCTTGAAAATCTCTCGATGAGACAAATGTGATGGTGGCATCGGTTTTGAGCTTCATAGAGGTTGGGAAAAAAGAGGATTTTTGTGACCCCATCTTATTAATAGACATTATATATTGAGTTAATTTTAAAGTAACACCTTACACAACATGAGAATAACCTAAGGGGTTGGAGGGTGTGTTAAACCCAAATTGCAAAAATGCATATTCAAATTGTTGTAGATAAAGGTTGCATCGAAATAATGTGGTGTACAAACACATTTAACTACAAACAATTGGTTTTCTAATAAAATCAATTGCAAAATCATTCAAAATATTAAATTTTAATGTTTATGCAATACATTACTTTGTAGTATATAAGGATCAAACTTTCAAAAATCTCATAGATATAGTCCCCTCTTGTGATAGAATCTAGCCCATACAAGGTTAGATACCATATTAAAATGAATAAACATTATAGAAACCTACAAATTATGTAGGTTTTTGTTTATTAGTTTCAAGTATGTTTAGTTTGTGTACTTAAAAGGATAACTTCTTGTCCTTCCCATGTAGCTTAAAAATTTATTTCTAACATGTTTGTCTATTATTGGTTGATTAGAACTCACAAGGTACCAACAACATCACTCTTACTTACGTTCTTGAGGGTTGGGAGTGGTGTCTCCAAATATCTGAAACTAAAGGAGTTAGCTCAATCAGTTGTTACAAATATTCTTATGCATTTAGTTATTCCTATGCGAGAAAGTGTCCAATTTAAATTCACATAATAGAAACGTAAGAAAAACTCCCTTAAATTCCTTGACAAGAAAATATACATTTACTATTCACAATTAACTATAAATTTTTACTCATATCTATATATATGTGTGTGTGTGTGTGTCTGTGTCTGTGTGTGTAGACATTCACATAATATTAATTTCCATATTTATAAATAAAATTATGTTAATTAGTTAAATCTAAAATTATATTATATTCAACGTTATTCATATGACCCAATAATAAAACTGTTAGGAATTAATTAACATAGAAATGGAATATATAAATATTGCACAATCACAAACCGAGAAAAGCACAAAACAAGAGAGACATAGATATATGCGGTTCACCCAATTTGGGCTACGTCCACAGAGAAACAATCAGGCCTTCCTTTTATATTATCCATCGAAATCAAGAGAAACAACCTACATCAAATCCACTCTAATTTCTTCTTTGCTCTCACGCAGTCTTCTCTCTCTCTCTCTCTCGCACAGAGTAATGTTACATAGTCACAATCAAATAGCCTCAAATAAACCGAGGATTTCCTTCAAGGGGAAAAACCCTGAATTAACATAACTTCTATCATTAGACCTTTCACCTAATGAACGACCCAGATTGACTACGAAATTACAATATTTTACAAGGAAATTTTTATCAAAATTTTGCTTCAGGGGGCACTGCACCCTACCCTGACAGTGATCCTATAGGCGATTTTTCCACCCTGTTAGGAACTGGGGTCCAATGTGGCTAAAATAAGACCTCTAAATCAAGAAGATAATCAAGCTCCACACCCAATAATATCCCACTCGGAGACTGATTATAACAACTCCACCAATGCTTCACTTGCTGGAAAATGCTCTCACTAGGACTTGGTTGTTTCTCATATTCACCATCATACTTGAAGACCAATTTAGATTTAGTAGAATCTCAATTTATCCCTAGCTACAACCTTTGTTAACATATTTGTAGGATTTTTGTTAGTTTGTATCTTTTCCAGCATTAATTGTCCATCTTCCAAAACTGGTCATATGAAATGGTACTTTAGTTGTATATATTTAGTCTTGGAATTGAATGTTGAGTTCCTTTCAAGATGAATGGTAGTCTAGATATCACTGTATAACCTTCCCATCTCCTACTTCTTTCCCAATTCATCCATAAACCTTTTGCAACCAAATAATTTTTTTACTAGCCTCTGCAGAAGCAACATACTCAACTTTCGTTGTTTAAAGTGCAACAAAAATTTTCATTTTCGAAACCCAAATAAGAGTTGTTCCACCTATAGTAAACACATACTCTATGGTGATCCTGTTTTTATCTCTATCACCTATTATATTTGCATCAACATATCCCTATAGAGCAATGTTTGAATCACCAAAACATAACGCTTGATTAGTAGTACCTATCAGATACCTTAGAATCCACTTCACTACCATCCAATGCTCTTTTCCTAGATTGTTCATATACCTTCACAACTCCTATGGCATGCGAAGTATCAGGCATTGTGCAAACCATTGCATACATTAAGCTTCCAACTATTAATGCGATGAAACTTTAGACATATAAACCATATCCTCCTGGGTCTTGGGACACATCTCCTTACTTAGTTTGAAATGGCTAGCCAAATCTGTACTAACTAGTTTTGCATTCTACATATTAAATATTTCCAACACCTTTTCTATGTACTCACTCAGAGACAATGTTAATTTGCAATTTTTCCTATCTCTAGTTATTCTCATACCAAGGATTTTTTTTTGCAATGCCCAAATCTTTCATTGCAAATGAATATGCCAATTTTCCTTTGAGCACATTTATGTTCAGCATATTAGACCTTGCAACAAGCATGACATCTACATACAATAGAAATATAATATATCTACCATCATTTTTATTTTTAAGATAAACACAATGGTCAGAGTGACATCTAGTATAACCTTGTTCACACATAAACTTGTCAAATTTTAGATACTATTTCTTTGGAATCTGGTTTAAGCAATACAAGCTCTTGTTCAATTTGCACACTAATATCTCCTTCTCTTTGACCTCATACCCTTTTGGTTGCTACATATATATTTCTTCCTCCAAATCCCCATGGATTAAGGTTGTCTTTAGATCTAATTTCTCAAGACACAAATATTTTGCTACCACTAGACTTAAAATAGTTATGATTGAAGTCATTTTAACAACATGAGAAGTATTTTCATCAGTGTCTATAACTTTATTTTGTACTAACCCTTTCATCACAAGTTTATCCTTATACCTCTATTTTCCTCCATATTCTTCCTTTAACCTATAAACCCATTTATTCAGTAATGTTGTTTCACCTACAGACAATGTGACTAAGTCCCAAGTCTGGTTATGTACCAAGGAGTCCATCTCTTCTTTCATGGATCGCTCCCACTTCTTCCTGGTTTCTACTTGCATTTCTTCTTAATAACATTTGGTTCCCCAGAATAAGTCAACAATACATAATATAATGAAGGAGCATATCGTTTAGGGGGTCTACTTATCCTGGTAGATATTTTAACACCACTTTCAGGTGTTTGAAATGCTTGTTATTGTTGTGTTTTTTTGTTGTTGTGGCTACTGATCATTACGATTTTTAGGCAACTTTAATTTTTCTGTGATCTCATCAAGCACTGTGTATTCTTTGTTTTCCTTTTCCTATTTCTTTCCCTACATTTGATCCTTATACAAGACATTTTCATTGAATATGACATCTTTGCATCTAATGATTTTGTAAGTTTCGTAATCATATAAGAAATAACCAAAATCATTAACACCATATCCAATAAAGGTACATTTCTTTGATTTTGCCTCAAGATTTATTATGTTTTCTTTATTAATGTGGACAAAGTGTTCACATCTGAAAGTATTTATAAATGACTAGTTTACCTTTTTACCTGTCCATGCCTCCTCTGGAATACCACCATCCAAGGAAATTGAAGACCCTCTATTTATTAGATAAACAATAATATCTACAAAATCTTCCCAAAATTGTAAGGGTAATCCCACATGCAATCTCATGCACCTTGCACACTCCATGATTATTCAATTCATCCTTTCTGACACACCATTTTTCTTGTGGTGTTCTTGGAATTGTCTTCTCTCTACGAATTCCATGATTTGAACAATAATTATCAAAATCTTTGAAAAAGTACTCACCTCCATTATTATTTGAGACACTTCATCTTATTTATTGTCTCATTCTCGACCAAAGCTTTTCATTTCTTAAAAGTATCAAAAACATCATATTTATTTCTAATATAATAAACCCAAGTTTTCCTAGTTTTATCATTAATAAAAGTAATATAATAGAGAGAGCTACCAAGAGATGATAGTTGAGCAAGTCCCCATACATATCTATGCACAAGATCTAATTTTTCACTCTTCTTTTATTTCTGAACTATAGGTTTTAACCTCGTACATAAATTACCTGCATACGAATTCTAAAAACAGAAAATAAACAATGGTGAGAGCATAAAACATAAAACAAATATACACATAGATTTTCCCTTGGATCCAAAAACCGAGACTACCAAATTGATTTTTCATTATATTCCTTTCAATGCTACAATACATATATATACATGCCGAAGCATCCATAAACGCCAATCCACTAACCCTGGATTAGAACATAATCGTAGTTCCCTTGACCAGATCTACAAAATACCATGGACAAAAAACCATCATGCCCAAAACCATGTGCGAAATCCATGCACAAAACCATAGCTAGGTCCGCCCACCTAATATAGTGTCCAAAATTATAACACACACCCAACACCAACTCTAAGAAATCTATCTTTCTTCTTCTTTCCATAAACATAATTCTCACAGAAATCCAAATCAACATGCTTCCCTTGCAAAAAAATTCCTTAGTGAAGAATATGCATCCCCTTCTCACTCATGTGCCCAAGCCTATGATGCCACAATGTTGTATCTTCTCCTATGGAGGTTAAGGCATTAGCACAATTAGAAATACCATTGCATACATACATTATTCCAACCTTTTCTCCTTTTGCTATTCGTGGGGCTCCTGCAGTGACCTTCGAGATTTTGTCTTTAAATTTAGTTACACAACGTTCACCTCCTAACTACCCTATTCAAATTATATTTTTATTCATATATGGAACATGCCTTACCGCCTTTGATAATCATTGGTTTCCATTCTATTGTTCACAAAAACCTTACCCATTCTGATGATTTTACATGGTTTATCATAACCCAAATTAACCTGTCCAAAATCTCCTTGAACATAGTCATGAATGTTTTGTATTAGGTGTGGCATGGAATGAAGCCCCTGAATCTACTACCTAGACATCAATAATATTTTCTAATGAAAGAATCAGCCTTTTCTTGACTTACTGTGATTTCCTAGTATCCTTCCTCTTTTCATTTTTATTCCCCTAGTCTCTACAGTCAAAGCGTTATTTGATGTCTCACCAAATATTTTTCATCACATTTCCTCACAAAGGATGGCACCAACAACATCATCAACCTTTAAAGTACTAGATCCATAGACACATTTACAAATTTCCATGAATAATCCATTCCAACATTTTGGCAATGAGCACAAAAGCAATAGAGCCCTAACTTCATCATTAAAATTTACCCCTACAAAACTTAACTCACTGGTAACCATGTCAAATTCATTTAAATGATTAGCAACAAATCCATCTTCTAACATCTTCATATTAAATAAACGCTTCATAAGAAATACCTTGTTTGACGCTGAGGGTTTTTCATATAGTTTGGCCAATGTCATCATTAGACCTTCTGTTGTCACTTCCTTTGAACTTTTGAATGCCACAAACATTGTTAGACACATCCGTATTGTTCCTAGTGTCTTTCTGTCGAGAAGATCCCATTTTTTGTCCATCATACTCATAGGCGTCTTTGATTTTTTGCTCAAAGTTAGGCAAAGATCTTTCTGATACAAATAATACTCCATTTGCATCTTCCATAGTTGGTAGTTTGGGCCATTGAATTTTTCAACCCTAAACCTACCATCTTTTTCCATTTCTCCCACTCAAACGAAGAATTCTTCTTTCCTCTGAATTTATCAGCCAAATAGGCCTTTGGCTTATATCAATTGTTAGAAATTAATTAACAGAGAAATGGAAGACATAAAATATTGCGAAATCACAAAAATAGAAAAGAATAAAACAAGAGAGACATAGATATACATGGTTCACCCAATTTGGACTACATCCATGGAGAAATAGTCAAGCCTCCCATTATATTATCCAACAAAATTAAGAGATACAACCTATAGCAAATCTGTTGTAATTTCCTCTTCACTCTCACAAAGTCTCCTCTCTCTTTCTCACACAGAATAATGATACACATCCACAAAACAATTCCCTTATATAAACTAAGGGTTTCCTTTGAGGGATAAAACTTTAAATTAACATAATTTCTATTGTCAGATCTTTCTCCTAATGAACAACTCAGATTAACTACGAAATTATGATATTTTTCAAGGAAAGTTTTACTAGAAAAATTCTTCGAGGGGATTTTTCCCCCACCATGATGGTGATCCTACAGGAAACATTTTTTCCATGTTAGGAACTAGGGTCCAATGTGACTAAAACGAGACCTCTGAATCAAGAAGATAATCAGGCTTGACACCCAATGAAAACAATACTTATACCCATGTTTGAAATATTTTGGAATTCGTTGAATTGAAAATAAAATATATCAAATTTGATGGATGATTTTAAGAATTTATATAGTTTGATAGGTTACATTGAAAAAAAAAATATCATATACTAATTTTGTTGAGAAAGTTGACACTGGTTGTCTAGTGGTTTTCATTGATGTCAAGTTCAAGGGAAGATTCTAAAGAACATGAAACGTTCCTAGTTGGATAGCCCTCTTTAAGACCTTCCCAATGGTATATGGAACTTATCATAACTCCCAAAGGATGAGGAGAAATCAAAGTTTGAAGTGTTGAAATTCAACATGGTTCCAACGACTTATGGTTTTGAAGGGGATGCACCTTATTGGATCGATGAATTCACAAGAAAAGGTATAAAATATTAAGAGGAATCGCTTTACATATGATAAGTAGTGGATTGGTAAGCCCCAAGTTGCAAGGGTTAAGAAGTCAGTGCCTAATTTCTTAACAGACCACCTAGTCCAATTGGTGTGCACAGAACAAAATGAGCAGTGACTGGTGAACAATGGCCAATAAGGCTCTTGGTCATAGGGTGCTTAGCCTTGCCACTAAAATTTTTATTAGAAAACTTGGATCATGTACACACAAAATAATAGGTGGCAAGTATAGGGTGGAAAGCCCTTTCATGTTTTTCAAGGTGTCAAACAGTAGAGATAGGTGGCAAGCTAATGACGTGGCCCAATGAGGTGATAACATTGTTGGGTGTGGAGCCTAATTATCTTCTTTATTTAAAGATATCTCCACGTTGGACCCCAGTTTGTACCCGTAAAATGTACACTGCAAGGGGGGTCTACGGGGGTGGCTGTGATATTTGGGAGCCCCCTTGGCAGGGGATCAGGGGCAGTGCCGCTGAAGCTAAAAATAGATGTAAAATTTCCTTGTAAAATGTTGTAATTTCATAGTCAATCTAGGTTGTTCATTAGGCGAAGATCTGATGGTAGAAGTTATGTTTAATTTAGGGTTTTTTTTCCCTAGAAGGAATCCCCTTGCTATATATGAGGGAATTGTATTGCGTCTATGTAGATATCTCTTCTGAGTGAGAAAGAGAGAGGATATTGTGTGAGATCGAATAGAGAATTACAACGGATCTGTTGTAGGTTGTATCTCTTCATTTTGTTGGATAATATAAAAGGAAGGACTGGCTATTTCTCCGTGGACGTATGTTACAGAATTATTTGGGCACATCAACCCCAACTCATATTTCAATGTTATTAGGGTTTATCAACGCCTAATATAGTTGTTTTATGCCCTAAAGAAACTAAATCCTCTAAACGCTTCATTTCCTAAAAGTTCCATTGCAAAATTCATCCAAAAAGTGTCTCAAAGGGATCATTGCAGGAAGCCTTCTGTTAGGGTGTCATGCATAGCAGGTGGAACACTGTCTAGGTGCTATGCATTGCACTTAGGCCCTATTTAGGGTGTAATGGTCGAGGTTTGACAAAATTCCAGGAGAGTTTGGAGAATCAGTTACTCATGAAAACCTCTAGAAGCTTCTCTAGTGCCACCTGCGCCTCTGAGTTCGCCCAAGGATGACTAAAGGAATTAGGAAACCTCCTCTAATTCCCCTCTTTCATGGAACTAATTCCTAAAAATAGAAAGGCATTCATCATCATCATCATTGATGACTCAACCTCCTTCACTCATCTATAAATGGATCCCTCATCCAAGAGATCTGGAGGCTAAATTATTCTGAGTTGTAAGGAAGTGCTGATAGTTTTAGTATTGAGGCAAAAGTATTTTGTTATTGTCAGAAATTCTTGCTGATTCATGAGTTGAAGAAGGTTTGAAGCTGAGAGGATGGCACTAGATCGAACTTATGGGTTGTAACTCTCCTTTCTATTAATAAATCTCTTCAATATTTTTCCCATTTGTTTGTGTAATCTGTAAATGCATTCATTTTTTTTATCATATTTTTGATTCTATGATGTTTTTGAATTATGGATCATTATGCTTTGACGGGTCTTTGTTTCTGTAACTGTGCAGGTACTCTCCAAGCATGTTAAGTATGGGGAGGAGTTATGAGATCAGCCAAAGGAGAGGGAGATCAAGCGAGGAATCAAGTGGAAGTTATAGGTTGGTCCTTCATAATATTTCTCTTATCTATCATTCATAGGAAAATAGTGAATTGTTTTAACTGTTGTTTCTAGGTTAGCTACCAAACCTAGAGGGTTAGCATTTCTCAAAAATGCTAATTTTCTCGAAAAAAATTGGTGACTCCACTGGGGAACCGTTTTTTCCCTTTTTGATAGCTTAGTAGCCTCTTAGAACATTCCACCACACTTTACTTGCTGTTGTTCATTGAAGTCAAGCTTAATCCACTGAAAATGGAATCAAAATTGAGCCAAAAACATCTTTAGAATCACTCCCTTTGACCATCGCACTATCCCTAATTATGGCCTGCTATGCATAGCAATTCCTGAATGGACAAAGTGCTATGCATGGCACTGTCTATTACTACAACATGCAATGATTGACTGAAACACAATTTTCCCATCTAGGAATTGAGGTTTTTGACCATTTTTCATCTTTGTTTGATTGCTTGTTGAATATGAATGATGTCTCATCACTAAAGCCAACTTTCATCACTTAGATCAGCCCCTGTTTAGATTATGATTGGTGAATGTCTTTAATTATTTGTTTTTTCAATGCAATCTATTGTCAAAAATTAGTGTTGATCAATTTGTCATTTCGATAGAAAAGTGTCGTAAAGTCTTCAATTTTCGTTGAAAAGGTGAAGTGTCATAAAAAGTCCTCCTTCATGGCTGGTCGATTAATCTATTTTACACATTTGATTTGATTTCATTCAAAGTGTAGAAAAGTTTTATTTCTTCAAACTTGAAAGTGTCGCTTAGTCTTCCTTTCTTCGTTAGAAGAAAAACTGTCAAAAATCATCATTTTGTATGAAACATTTTGAATCATTGCTGCATTTAGTTTTCCTTCTTGTATCATTCACATAAAGGGAAGTTGAAAACAAATACATGCATTTGCATTTTAGCATTTTGGTTTGTGTGCACAAAATAATGATTTAGGGAATCACACTAGTGTGTGCTCTTTGATGTTTGCTCAAAAGTACTTCTATGCTCTATCCCTCGTAGTTAGGATTTTCATTGTTGAAAATAAACGAAAAGAGTGCTTATCATTCTACTTGCATTTTAGGAATTTCAAAACACATTTCACGGTGAACCCTCAAAGGCAAATTTTTAAGCAAGATCAACTTAAAATGAACCTCAATTAACTTAACAACGCTTTGGAACTTAATGCAACATATCTAGAGGTCTAGGCTAGAGACGTGTTCCGGCATCTTAAAACCTAGTGGCTGTCGTTTTCACTAAAGGTTGGGTGATTCATCCTCTTTGATACGGTAAGTGCTAGTATAGACTTGTGCTCCCTATACCGTCACGTATATAGTGGGAGACCCCAATAGGTTTAAATCCTTTATCCCTAGGAAGTCGAGTATGTCGCCTTACAGATCGCAATGCACTGAACACAACATTCAGGAAGATTGAATGTCGTATGTAAAGTCCTTGGTAATTTCTCTTTCATTTATCACCAAGGTGTATATTGCAATTTTGCAATTTTTCTGGTAAACCCACTTGTTTAGAGTCTCCATAGTAGTCACTTTCGTTCCTTTTTGACTCTCTAAAAGTAAAAGGATCATATGAGCACTTGTCCTTTCAAGCTCATTAAAAATCGAAGGTGACTAGAGTCATCTTTAGATTTTTCTTGACTCTTTAAAGTTGAAAAAGAAAAGTTGTGTCCAAGTGTCGTTAAAATTAATTGACTACGAATAACATCATTTATACTTTGTTAAGTTTTAAGTTGGTAAAGTAATCCGCAATTGTGGAAGAAAGTCAATCCAAGCCCCATCATTCACGGAGAATAGTGAGTCAACCATATTTGCCTCCTGAAGCGATACCAATTCGGACAAAGTGGTCTCGTTCAGCTGAGTCTACTACATCGGGAACTCCTAGTTCTTCATTTGGGTTATTTGAGACATTTGTTTCAATAGCTTCAGAGACTCTAGTTTCTCCAATTATTTCTAGTACATCCACCTCTAAAGAGGAAGTTTCGCAGTTACCTGAGGAAATTAGTATTGATCATAGTGTAACAGTAACCGAGGTTGCCCAACAAAAAATTGATCCTCAATTTGAAATTGTTCAACCAAGAAGTACTTCTGAACCTGAAACAACTCCATCAGGAGTTGGTCCGAAACCTATCCCAGTTTGAACCGAGGTTACATCTGAACCAAGAGTTGTTCAAGAACTTCCTTTTGAGACTGTAGTTCAATTACATGGACATCTGGACTTCAAATTTCAGCGTTCAGAAGTTGTTACCCCTTCGACATCAGTCACTGTAGAAACTACACCTTCTTCAACACCAGAAATCTTTTACGGACCTGACGGTCAACCTCGTCCATCTGGTTTGATTATTATAGAGGAGATAGTAGAGGATTCCACATCTACTACCCTGTTTGATCTAGGTGGATGTTGGTGGCCACCCACCTATCCCATCTGGACCCCCACAACTATCCCTTTCATTTTTTCAGTTTCCTTAATTATAGTGCAGTTTACTATTTTTAGCAGTTTTTCGGGTCCTAAACTTCCGGAGCCGTTTTGAGGCCCTAAACGACGTTTTTTGGGAAATCTACCGCTAGTGATTTTTCTGTCAAAAAAGTCATATTTTTCGTCGTAGTCCTCGGAGATATCTTTCCAACGGGATATCATGCACGTCAAACAGAGATAATACGACCAATTCGCGAGCTCGGGAAGTTGATGTACCAACTTACCCAAAAACAGGGCCCACAATTTGGTGTTTCATCTTCTAGGGTTAGGTTTTGGAATGTGAAGGGTTTCCCATTGTTTCTCAACAATAAATAGGCCTTCAAGCCTCATTGTAACATAGTTCAGAATAGTTCAAAGGCATGTAGCCACACATCTCTTCTCAGAGATAAGCTACCATCGCCCTAGCTGGTTTATTTCCATTTCTGGTTGTAAGCATATTTCAGTATTTTCCATTAATGAAATGAAGTATTATTTCCACTGCATCTTTGTGTATATGGTTATCTCTGTAATTTGTTGCATTCCTGTTTAGTGGTATCAGAGCGGTGTGCTTTTTCTCTGTTTTTCTTTGCATGTCCCTAACGAGGTCGGGATATAAGGAGTTAGGGCTTGAACTGGTCGAACCTTTACAAGACCAGCCTCGCAAATCTCAACGACCTCCCATGGCGGATGAGAAGAAAAATGAGGGGGCAGGTGATCCTATCAAAATCTTGCTCGAAGAAGCCCTCGAGCAACAAAGGAACGCGATGATGGACAGCTTTGCACAGATCCTTCAGCGGCTACCCAGAGGCGACGCATCATCTTCTAGTAGCTACTCTGGAAACGCCATGCCCTTTAAGGTACAAGTTAATTTTGAAATCCCCATCTTCGAGGGTCAAATAGACGTGGATGTCATAGATAAATGGTTAAATCTGCTAGAGGGTTATTTTTCTATTCATGAATTTTCAAATCGGGAAAAGATTTTTTTCGCTCTTCTCAAAGCAACCTCCCACGTCAAGGACTGGTGGGAAACATACTGCGAGCGGAACGATGAAAGTACAGGCTCACTATTTTCAGCCGCACCCACTTGGAATGACTTCCGGGATGCCATCAAGGAGCAGTACTACCCTTTCAAAAGCTATGAGGACAAATACATCAAATGGACCACACTGTGGCAGGGACGAGACCAAGATGTGCTGGAGTTCACAAACATTTTTCATACCCTTTGCACACAGTTGGGTATCAAAGATTCTGAGCTGCATCTGGTACTCAAATACCGTGGCTGCCTACACAGATACATCCAGGAAGAGATGGAGTTCCTAAACATCACCTCACTCGGCACAGCGTACCGATACGCTGTCAAAATCGAGCAAAAGTTCAAACAGAAGAAGCGAGACTTTGGATCTGCAAATCCGAAGCCCAAAGGACAAAGCCAAGGCTGGGTGACCCAAGACAACTTGTCGAAGCCGCAAGAAAAGAACAACACCACGAAGCCGAAGAAGGACACAGGAAAGTGGTGTGAGTTCCACAAGAGTCCTGTTAACACCCAGGTTGTTCCCTATGACTCCCAAGGGAATACGGCCGGGGTAACCACTAACCAATCTTTGGATCACAGTTTCTAGCCAAACTGTAATCAGAGAGGGCTCTCTCTTTATGATTTATCTCTGTTATGATGGTGTTTTAGGCTAGATATTATGCTCAGGTTTTGGTTTATGTTTTGGTTGAAGGATTTCTTTCAGGGCTTAAGATGTAGTGTTTAGAGAGTAATATATCATTGGGCAATGGAGTCTGGAGTTGTGAAATGATTTGAAATGCAGGATTGGTGGTGTTCTAACTGTAGGGCCTATTGTGTATTTCAGACAAACAAAGTTAACTTGAATGGTGAAGCATGTCAGCCAACAGAAAGCAATTAAGAATTCTCTATTAAGCCGGTGAGGTGAAAGTGAAACACGTTGCACAGGAGCAAACTTGAATTCCTGAGACAAAGGCCACTGTGAAAAATGTATTCTGAAAGTGCAGCAATTAAGAATTACACTTATCAAGATTACAGATGAAGAAAACATTCATTAACAACACAGATTGAACTCAGGGTATTTCTTGAATAAATCCTGAAGGTTATTCTTTTTCCATGTTGCTAAATATTCAAACATTAGAAACATATATGGATATTAATAAACGAAAACACATAACAGAGAGAGTTACAGAGACTTATTGTATTGTGTAATACACAGGAATCCAGCAGTTTTCAACAGACACCAGAACGCATTCAACACTTCAGAAATCCGAGAAATTCCATCACTTTCTTTATTAAACTTCTGAAAGGATTACAGCATAAGAACTTCTTCAGGAGAAATCAACAACAACCCTTGCAAACTCATGCGAAGGGGACTTTATAGGAAAGCTTATACAAAATATCTCAGGCATTGAGTCATCTGAGAGAGAAATATCTTCATTACTTTGTTCAGAAAGTAGAAAAGAAGTTATTACAGCTTTGAATGCAACATAACTGCTTTTTAAGTCTGTCAGAGAATATTTTGACCTTTGGAGGTCACTGAGTCGGTTGAAACGCTTTTCTTTAATGCTGATAAATGTGCCTTTATATTTGCTGCGCTGTATTTTCTCAGCCCTGCCACCTGTGACTGCGCTTGCTGCTGTGGTGACCGAACAGCTTTGCTGAGTTGGCTCAGCTCTAACCTTTAATGCATGCTGATTTTGTTGAACTGTGCTTTACATAACAATTTATATTTTAAAAACAAAATTTGGTGAATGCCTCGCTGTTTATAAAATTTTCTGTATTGTATTTGTCCACCAGTCCTGTGTAGGGAGTTGATGCCTGAGAATTGAATCCATAGTCTCCTCTGCCTCTGTATACTTGTAGAAATTTGGGGCCATATCAAACAAGTGCGTGATTTCATTCATTATAAAAAATAGACTTTCTACCTTATTGTAGAAAATTTGTCCTGTAATTGGCCCTGTATCTTCTGAAGTGCTGGGATTTTCATTGATCTGAGTTGAAGAAAAAGCATTCACTCTTTTGGCATACTGTTCATGGGTGAATAATTTCCCTCCGCTGTTCAGTAAGCTAGGGAGTCCTCTGTTTTGTAATATCTGAAATCTCTCCATGAACCTGTTTACCTCAGTTTGCATATCCTGGGATCTTCTTTCCAAAGTCTGCATCAGATTTCTCAGAGTAAGAACCCTCCTGATCATTTGAATAGTCTCAGTTCTCTTTGTAATTCCCATGGTAGCTAACTGAGAACTTGTTCTATTGTTGAGTACATTAATCATTCTGTTGGCCACTTCAGGCATATTGCCTAATAAGGCTCTTGATCTCTGAACCTCCTTCTGTGCCTTTGGGATGAGCTCTAATTGCTCATGGATTGTCTCAATATATTGCCATTGATTGGTAATTGATTGGCCAATATTGGACCATAGCATTGCTCTAATTTCAGCTACAATTTTGTCTAGTTTGAGCTCATTTTCCAGCTCTTTGATCTTGTCTTTAAGGGCTTTGATTTCCCTGCCCTTTTCTGCCACTTCTCTCTTTGATTTATCATGTCTGTCATTGACTTTGGCTAATTTTTCCCCGGTCTCATTTAACTCGGTCATTTGAGCTTCCAGGATTTGAATTTCATTCTTTAGCTTTTACATATCCAGGCTTTGAGCCTGCTCTGTGGTTGTCGGTGCTGTTGAAGTAGATGTTGTTGTCTGTTCAGTCTGTTGAGGAGGAGGAGAAGTGATAGGAGCAGTTTCCTCAAGATTGATGACCAGAGGAGGCTGAGAGGTCTGACCCTCTTCTCTTTGTTTCAGTGCTGTTTGCAATGCTGCTTGTGCGGCCTCTGATTCTCCCAATTTTTCTTGTGCTTGCATAAGCTGCTTATAAAGGGAAATCATCAAGGCTGTGGCATCCTACTCATGTCTTTGCTGAGCTACTTCATCTGTTTGAGGGTGAATGGTAGCTGGGAGTTTGATCTTTTTCCTTAAGGCGGCCATGTCAGCATCCCTCAACTTCAATATCTCTTGTATTCCTTTGATATCTTTGGGATCATGCCCAATCTCAATGATTATGTCTTCCAAGGACCTTATTCTGTTGTCCTTTGCCTCGGATGATGCCTTTTCCAACTCTAGTTGAGAGGGTGTATTATTGAGGCTGCTTTCTAGCTTGTAATTTTCTAATGTTTTGTCTGCCAAGGTAGCATACACCATCTCACCAGTCTATTTGTGCAGTTCAATTTTATCCATTGGGTGTATGTCCTTGGCCAGGACCTCCAGATTGGTTTTGAGGTAATCTGAGGCAGATTGGGGCTGTAGTGCTGTTGGCATAAAATGGCTCATGATCATTTTGCCTTCCTGTACATCAAATGCAGACATCAGTCTTTGTTGATTGGTGGGAGCCATTTTCAATAAATGGTTGTACAGCTGTATCTTGATAGGGTCACTCCTCCTTTTGATGTCTATAAATTGCTGCTTGATGCTCTTTTCTCCTTCTCTTTGCTGGCTGGAGGAGCTGACCTCTCCTCCCATAGTTCTGTCCTGTTCCTGCTGGAAGGAACTGGCTGAAGCTTCTCTGCTGGGTGGGCCCATGCCCAATGCTTGCCTTATTGCTATGTCATCCTCAGAAAAGTCATTCAACCTCTGCCTTTTCTCTCCCTGGTTTATAAATGATGTCAGGGGAGTTTCTCTATCCCTTTTTCTGTTTATGTCCTCCTTCTGTGGAGTTTGGAGGACCGAGGCATCGAAGGTAGTTTCTGGCCTAGGAGGCACTATGTTTTGAGCCTGTTGCTCAGTGGAAGTTGGAGTATCCACTACTCTTTCTTGCTGTAAGGGCTGCTGTCCCTCATGTGGCCCTGCTTCTTGATGCAGTTCCTGTTGTTGTTGTTGTTGCTCTGTCTGCTGCTGCATTTCTTTATCTGCCTGCTCTTGAGTCACTGTAGGTGGTTGCTCCTTGCCATGGAGCGATTGTTCCATATCCATTTCCTTTTCTTTGCCTTTGCTAGATATATTTTCAGTGGCCTTGGTAGTTTGCTGTTTGGCAGTTGAGGAGGATGCAGCTGCTCCCACTTGTGTGCTCGGAAGTGTGAATACCTGTGAACAAAGTTCAAGGTCATCCATCTTCCTTAGATTCCTCACTGCCCTCTGATTTAGCTCTTCTTGTGATATGGGCTCTTCTAAGGTCCCTCTCCTCCATTTGTCTTGGTTAGCATATTTTTCAATGTGAGGGATACTATAATGATCATAGGCAGACAATTTATATTTGAGCCTCCTCATTGTTATAAAATGATTAGGGTCATAGGGTGTCCATGGGAAATTGGTTTGAAGGCCAAGGGACTCAAGCATTCTATCTACTTCCTTCCATCCTTGCTCCCTCTCGTTATAGATAAAATGGCCAAGTTGGCTTTTCACCTTCAACTGTGCTTTTTTGCCTTTTCCTGAAAAGTGAAGCACATCAACCCGGCCAAATTGCCTAAAGTACTCTAGGGCAAATAGCCTCATAGGCACATACTTAGGTAATCTGAATGGAGGCAAATCACACCCATATATCCTGATGACGGTGTGGTTTTGGTAGAAGTACCAATCCCCAATGCTGTAAGCTTTGGATAGCTGAAGAATTCTCTGCATGTCATCAGTGAGTCTCGGAGGAGGTGAGCTCATCAGCATTGCCATAGCTGGATGGACGAACAGATCTATGAATTCACAGTAAGTGTATGGAGACTCAGGTGTAGTGTGGAAGACAGAGGACCAATAGACCACTGATCTGGGATTGCCTTGGGCATCCACTCTTTTGATTGAAAAATGAAATTTCTCATGTTGATGGTACAAGATCAAATGGTAAATGTAGGAGGTGTATCTGAACATCTTTTCTCTGGATAAATTCATTAGCTGCTCATGCATTTTGTCGGAGATGTAGGTGGCATAATCATAGCAAACTGGAGGTCTGCCCGGAGCGAACATCAGCATCATTACCAGTACAGTTTGGTCTACCAATTCTATTGAGCTATAGCCCAAAATCGGACTAATCATATCTACCAAGTCCCTGCCCAACTGGTTAAGGTATACTTGATTCGGAGGAGGATATTGCACAGAATCAGAGTCAATGTATAACTGATTTAGCTTAGTGATTTGGGCATCTGTCAATCTAGCCCCTTGTTTTATCAGGTCTACTAGTGACAAAGGGACCAGTTTTCTCTGAGTTTTGAAGCAGAGCATGTTCCTGATGGCTTCAGGAGTGATGTAAAAGACAGCAGAACCAGAAGGATCCAACACAACCCTCTGAGTAGGGTCATAACATACAGCACAAAGATGGATCAAATCAGGGAATTTATTGACTTGAGGTAGCTTAAAAATAGGAAGAAAAGAATCCCATATACCCAACACATATGTTCCAGTTTCATGTTTGGCCTTAAGTTCATTGAGCAGGTGGATATGGAACTTGGTTCTCATCAACATCTCTTCTGAAATCTGATAATCCATATCTGCCAAGGCTTGCCATTCCAAGTTCCTTTGAGGGGCATTCAGAGGCTGAACATTTAGTACTACAGGTGTCTCCATTGCAAAAGAGGATTCTGAATTGAGTGCAAAGTGTTTTCAATTGAGCAGGACAGTATAGAGGAATGTCTCTTTACCAGGGAGGTGAATTTATAAGGAACAGAGAGTAGTTCTAATAAACAGCAATTGAAATACTGTTTAGAGTGTAAATAAGACCAATGCTTGGCCTCACTCTGTCTCTCTCAGTGGTTAAACTCAGTTTAAATGAGTCTGTCGCGTTTGCGCGAACAGAGCTTGATTTCTAGTGAAAGTATGGGCAAACAAGGCTCGGCTAGTATTCTTCGAGTTCACAACTGTAAAAGGGCCAAGTGTAAGGATTTCTGCCGGTGAATTCAAGAGTGTTTTCCGTTATAAGTTCTTTTGAGGGAATTTACAGACAAATCAGGTACGTGAAGGATTTACAGTGGAGAATACCTGGTAAAGAGTAAGCAATGGTCGCGGATGACTGTGGAAATGGTGCGCCGCCGGTCTCCTGGTCAGGTTTTGCAGGTTGGTAGACTTTTGGTCGTAAAAATCGCATGCAGGAGCAATGGGCGTTTTTGTAGAAAAGTGAGAAAAACGCGACATTTGGCTATTATATTGGTTTTTTGGACTTTTGGCGCGTTTTTCTGCTGACGTCAGCATGACGTCATAGGTGGGGTCAGAGCCGGCTGACGTCATAGGTGAGGTGGCGGGCTCTGATTGGTCCACGGGCTGGTGAAGTGGCAGGACAGATCGGTAGAAGGTCAGGCGCAATGGTTGACGTGATGGCATGGTGGCAATGACGTGGGATGACGTGGTATAGGCGGGATAACTGAAACCGGAAACAGCCAGCGGTTTCATATCGCACCACTTATGGTACGGGGGAGGTATCTGTCAGGCCTACCTCCGATGAGCTGTGGTGGAGACGCGTGGTTGCCGAGTGACGTAACCTTTTTACGGATATCGGAAGGTATCCGTCGGATGTGAGACCCGCTCCGATATCAACGAGGACCGTCGGATCTGGGGGGCCCGATCCGACGGTAGACGGGAGAGTGATGTGATCGGCGGATATTGCGGATAAACAGCGGACTTCGGAGCCGCTCCGATGTGATAAGAGCCGTTGGATCTTCAAGCTCCGATCAGACGGTTGTCGGATCAACGAAGTGATCGACGGATATGGCGGGGGAAGGGTTATTTTGATGTATACCAGGATATGTGCATCGGCGGAGAAACATTAGAATGTGGGTTTTTTGCGAATTATTTGTAAAAACACTCCCGATGCTTGGACTTTGGATAAATGAGAAAGGTGGGTTTTGATGCATTATTTGGCAATTTGTAGCGGGTAAGGGTGGAACAATGTCTTTTGTAAGGTTTATGTGCGAATGGGGTGTAATGAGTAAAAAATGGATTTGGAAAGGGGGAGGAGGGTTAGGCTTAGGTTTATCAAGATGACCAGGTGTCATTTGATCCCTGACATAGGACTTATTGGCTATAATGCCAAGGGGAGGGGATACTTGTACAACATTTGGGGTTTATACACCATGGTGTTAATAATATTAGGGGAAAGGTAATATAGGGGATTTACATAGTAAAGTTAGAGTTAATATGGGGGAAAAGATGTGAATGAAGGGGGAAAAATCACTAAGTTTGTTTGAAACTTACTTAGTTTAGGGAGTAGATCAAAATGAAAAGAGTTTTAGACAAGAAATGTGGCTTCTAAAAAGATTAAGAACCACCATGAAACCATAATTCTTCCATGAATCTCAAGTGATGAGGGAATGTTAGTAAATGACATGAAAAGGGGAAAAAGGGAGGTTAGGCATGCCCCTTCGCTTGTTGCAACTTGATGAAGAAGAACCCCTTCTTAATTCATTAACTCTGCTTTGGTAAACAAAGTCAACACACCTGCAATGGTAAGGATAACCTTTCTGCAATCCCAACCACTTACCCAGCTACTTGCCTAGCATTTTTTATTTCTTCTTGGAGGGTGCACTTGGACTTGCAGACCCTTACCTGCCTTTTCTTTTCTTTGGCTTTTTCTTTTGTTTTTTCTATCTACTTCTACCCTTATTTCTTCCAAGGTCCCAGATTAAGCTGTTGGGAGCCCTTTCTTCTCTACCTGAACTACTTGTCTGCCAAGATTAAACAGTTTGGACAGACTCCTTTCTCTAATCTACAACTGAAAATTTAAAACATGACATGGTCCAGATTAGGCTATTGGACCATCCATCAAAATTTGAGTCCATACCAAGCTATAAACACAGATTGGATTTTCTTGGAAATATGTGATCTTTGAATCATCAAAGCAGAGCATATTTGGTCCTTTTCATAGCCAATCATGAGATATGAAACCTATTGGTATAGGTAGCTAACAGTGGCTCCACATGGGGATGGTGTTTCATTTGAAAGACCAAGAACAGCAGGTCAGATTGCCTTGCTCCTTGACTGCTCTTGCCAATCTTGAAGTTTGCTGCTTTGAGATGTCAAAATTGTGTGCTTCTCTTCTTGGTAGACCTCTGATTCTATTTACCTTTTGCTGGCAGTTAATAAACTTGGAAAACTGCATTTTTACAATCTAAACAGAAAATAATACATACATCTGCATATATACAAGGGAACCTCAGGCTGCACTTATGGGTGATATTCAAAATAGTGCTTTAGCATCCTGCCATTGACAGGACCTTCATCCAAGTCAGTTTCATTAAGACTTTTAAGGAAATAGGTATTGTTTCCTTGCACTGCTTGGACAGCAAATGGTCCTCTCCAAAGGGAATCAAATTTTCCATGTTTTCCCTTCTTCTCTCTTCTTGCATCCCACTTGAGGACTTTGTCGCCAATGTTGAAGTCTTCTGCCTTAGTCCTTCTGTCAAAGGCCTTCTTTAGTTTTTCTTGTAGAACTTGAACTCTGCTGAAAACTTGGTCTCTAGTTTGTTGTAAACATATGATCTGATTAATTCTTCTTTGCATATCATTTGGTTCAGCTTGGCTTTCTTGAAGAAGTTTCATAACAGGCACCCCTAGTGATGAAGGAAATTTGGCTTCTAATCCATAAACCAACTCATATGGGCTGGTCCCAATTGATCTTTTGGTTGTTAGTCTATCTGCCCATAAGGCATTGACTAGTTTCTTATGCCAATTCTTTTTGTTCTCTTCTAGCACTTTCTTTATGATGTTTACCAGACTTTTGTTTGATGACTCAGCAAGGACATTTCCTTGGGGATAGTATGCAGTGGAATGGCCCAAGGTGATGTGAAATTTATGGTAGAAGTTCACCATTTTCTTGGATCTGAAAGCTGCAGCATTGTCTGTGATTATTTTATCAGGGCAGCCAAATCTAGCCAATATGTTGTTCTCCAAGAACTGAATGATTATTGAATCATTTGCTTGTCTACATGGGGCAGCTTCAATCCACTTGGTGAAATAGTCTGTTGCTGTTAGAATCCATCTGTGCTGTCCTGAAGATGAGGGATGAATTTCCCCAATGAAATCCAAGCCCCATTGTTGAAAAGGTCTCTCTGTTGCAATAGGTCTTAAGGGGAGTGGCAGCAACTGTCTTTTGCCCTCAAACACTTGGCATTTGTGACATGAGGTTGTGAATTTCTTGACATCAGAGAACATGGTGGGCCAGTAATAACCATCCCTCAGTATTTTGTCCACAGTGGAATTCCAGTACAAATGTCCACCACAGTCTCCTGCATGAAACTCTTGCATGATATTGTTAGTTTCATTTTCTATTAAACAGTGCAGCAATATACCTTCATGGTTTTTCCAAAGCAAATTGCCATCCATCACACAAAATCTTGATGTTTTCATTTTTAAGAACCTACACTTAGTTTTGGACAGTCTTGGGGGAGCACACAGGTTTTGTAACACATAACAGATATCAGAGTACCAAGGGGATTGTTCAAAGGCTACATTGATCTTTGGAGTCGCCAGCTCCGGTTCACTGTCCAGCTGGTTAATGTCTAAGGCTTGAAAATTTGTTTCTGTCATTAATTTAGCCAAGCCTTGGCCTTTTATTAGTTTTGTAGGTTTTATCTCAATGTCAAATTCCAAGATGTTGGCAATCCATTTTCCTCTTCTGCCCTCCAAGTTTTCTTGAGTGAGAATGTCTTTGACAATTGGACTTGGCACATATGCTATAACATGGGAATAAAGGATATAAATCCTAAAATCTTTAATGGATTTGACCAAAGCATAAGCTTGTTTTTCCATGATTTGATACTTTAAAGGTGCATCTCTAAGAGCTTTGCTAAAGAAAGCAATTGGCTTCTCATTTCCTTGGTCATCTTTTTGCAATAAAACAACAGCAATAGTATGCTGGGAGGCAAAGGAGAAAATGATAAATTCTCTGTCAAACTGAGGATTGGTCAAGACTGGGGTTTGGGTAAGGGCCAATTTTATACTTTCAAAGGCTTGATTGGCTTCAACAGTCCATTTGACTTTTGAATCCATTTTTAGCATGTTATTTAATAATCTGATTAGTTCTGCTAAGTTTGGGATAAACCTTCTTAAGAAATTGATTTTTCCCAAGAATCCTTGTAACTCTTTGACATTCCTTGGGTGGGGCATTTGTAGGATAGCCTGTATCCTATCTGGGTCAATTCTAATGCCATCTTTAGAAATGATGTGGCCCAACAGCTTACCTTCCTCTAAACCAAACAGAGACTTCTTGGGATTTAAGGAAATTCCGTATTTTCTGCATTTTAGGAAGATCTGTCTTAAATGTTTTATATGTTCTTGGTCTGATTTTGAGAAAGGTGTAAGGTCATCTAGGTAAATGACTAAAAAGTCATGAATCTCTTTGGAAAAAGAAATGTCCATTGCTCTTTGAAAAGTTGCCCCTGCATTTTTCAATCCAAACGGCATCTTTACATATTTGAAAGTTCCCCATGGGGTAGTGAATGTTGTTTTGTCTTCATCATCAGGGTGCACCAGGATTTGATTGAAGCCTGAGAACCCATCCAGTAATGAAATCCTTGAGGCCCCTACCACTCTTTGGAGAATATGATCCATTTTGGGTAAGGGGTAGTTGTCTTTGAGGGATACTTGGTTCAGATTCCTTAAGTCCACACACAGCCTAATTTCACCAGTCTTCTTCCTTGTAGGGACTAAGTTGGAGATCCATTCAGAGAATCTGATTGGCGCTATGATGCCTGCCTTAAACATTTTCTGTACTTCTTGTTCCATTGCTAGGAGGAGCATAGGATTGATTCTCCTCAATTTTTGTTTAAAGGGCTTTTGATCAGGCTTGAGAGGGATTGTATGCTGGATAACAGAGGTGTCATAGGACTTTAGGTCCTCATAACTCCATGCAAAGACATCCTGGAACTCTTTAAAGAGGTCAATGTATTTAGGCTTTTGATGAGGAGGCAAAGATGCAGATAATTTAATTATTTTGGGTTTGTCAATTGTACCTATGTTGCATTCTTCAATGGCTGCGTTTAAGGGCTGCATTTTTGGTTTTCTGGGAATATCATTTGAATCAAAGATGTCCTCTAGTGGAGTTAGGCCTGTTGGTAGAAAATTGTCTTTCAGCTCTATGATTTCAGTTTCAGGATTGGCCAGTTCCTCACAATTGATTAATTGAATTTGCTGAATGTTGTCCTTGTTGAAAATAGTTGGATTTAGCATTTGTTTTGCTGTTCTAGGTGATATTGGGTGAGTAATCTTTTGAAACTGTATTTGTGATTGACTTGTTGTCTCAAGTATTTGTGATTGACTTGCTGTCTCAGTGTCAATATTTAATCCTGCAAATTCTTGCTGCAGAGTTAAAAAATGGTTTATTTGCTTGTCATCCTCAAATACTTGCCAATCATTAACATTGTTTGGAATGGAGGGTCTGTGTTTTACCTCAGCTGTAAAACAATGATGGGGCTCAAAAGGCAGCTTGCAGGTACTTGCAAAGGTGGCTAAACTATGAGCATGTAGATTGTGGGCTCTAGGAATTTTAGTGATTTGGAATTCAGAGAAAAAGTTTAGTACCTCAGCAACAACAGACCTATAAGTCCTTAGTCTTTTGTCATTGGTGACAAAGTTTCCTTTCACTTGTTGAACAACTAAATCTGAATCACCCATGATTGAAACCCTGGCAGCTTGTAAGAATTTTACTAACTTGAGGCCTAGTAAAAGAGCTTCATATTCTGCCATGTTGTTAGTACATCTGAAATTCAATCTATAAGCTCTGCCCTCTGCATGACTATTTTCTTTATTGTGTACCCAAACTCTAGCTCCTGCCCCTAACTTGTTGACTGAGCCATCAAATTCAAGGAACCATAGAACATCCTGTTGGGAAGGAGACTTTATGATCTGCTCATGGGCTGGCAATGTGAGTAGCAGTTGTGGTTTTTTCTCTAGCTTGTCTTCTAGGACAGTCTCATCGTTTGATTGGATATTCTTGACAACCAGGGCAGCAGCAACATCTAGTGTTTGATTGACTGTTGTTTCATGGGTGGTAATGCTTTCATTTGAGTCTTCGTCTTGTATGAATATCTTGGTCTCAACCTCACTTCTTGAGGGAGTAATGGTGTCATTGAAGAGAATGTATGAATCTATGTCTGAATGGATAGCATATATGGGAAAGTTTTGAGGCTTTTCTTCACTGCTGACTATGTATTTCATTAGTGTTTCTCTGTACAGTCTTTTTGGTTGCCCAAAAACAGAGATGGTGGCATACGACATGTCTAATTGTAGGGAACCTTGGAGTTTAGCTCCCCGTGATCTTGATAACAGCATTCCATACTTAGGTGGGATATCAGCAACTACAACATCCATTAGGATTGTCTTGTTTGGGTATTGAACCAGGGACACACATAAGTCTTTTATGAGACCTAGACACTTGACTTGGCTGGAGTCAAAAGAAAACAGGTCTTTGTATGGTCTTGTTATGTCCAAATTCAATCTTTCCATGACTGCTTTCGGCATGAGGTTGTGAGAAGCACCTGAATCAAACATTGCATTGTGTAGTATTCTGTCATGAATATGTAAGCTGACATAAAAAGGTAGTACCCCTGTGACTATTGTTTTTCCATCCACTTCTGGGCCAAATAATAATCCTGGAGTGTCGTCCAACACATTGACATCATCTTTGTTGTTAGTGAGTTGAAGGGATTTCTTGATCTGTAACTTATAGATGTCATGCTTGGCTAGTTCTAAGAGAGGAACAGCTATCTTTAATTTACCCATTTCAGTCTCTAGGTCAAAGGATTTTTCAGATGGGGTCTTGGGGTTATAGATAACTGTCCTTTCCTTGTTCATTAAATCTTCTTCTTGATTTTTATCTTGACTTTAGGACTTATCCTTTTTACTCATCTCTTGAGGAGAAATAGTTGGATAAGGATGAGAAGGGGGAGTGACCATAGGCTGCTGTTTTGAGGAGGGTGGTTCAGTGATCTCCTCAACAATTACTTCTTCTACAAGTAACTTTGTTTTGTCATTAGGTTCTGTGACTATAATTCTTTCAGGGTACTGATTATCCTTTATTTTTTCAGGCTGGTTTACATTCACAGTTCTGCTCCTTAGCTTGTATTGTTTATGGACCTCATAAACAGCAGTGTCATAGCCTTGCTTAAAGTCAAAGGATTCACCTGATTTAGTTTGGAATAGTTTGATTTCATCATCCTCATGATCTTCTTGTGTTAAGAAAACTTGACTTTCACCATCTAGACCCATTAAATTAATCTCAAGATCTTCATTGGGCTCTGTTGATGTGGAAGTTTCTGCATAATTTTCTTGGAAAGGGGGTCTTATGTCCTGATCAGCACTGGTTTTGCCCATGCCTGGGTTTTGAGTTCTCCTAAAATTTGGATTCCTAGGAGGGTTGTTTTGTGGTGGTTCCCATGATGATTTTCTTTCAACCGATTCCACTCTATCACCCAATCTTTTCATGCCATTGAGTATTGCATCCAGCTTCTGATCAAAGGCAGTGGGTTCTTCTTTGAAGGCAGTCCTCTTTTCCAACCTTGCCTTGTTTCTTTTGGCAATCAGGTTGGCTTCCACTGTGACAGCAACCCTTTGGGCCTCTGCAAGGGATTGAGGATCTCTTTCTTTCAACTGATAGGCCATGTCAGGGTCAAAACCATCAGGGAATTTGTACAAAGCTAGATCAGGAGGAGGTCTTAAATTTTGTGGAATCGCGTTATATACATTGTTAAATCTTGCACAATATTCCAAAACAATCTCTTGGGGACCTCTTTTGATAGTGTCATATTCCCCAAGTATGTGCAGAGGATCTTTCTTCTATTCCCATCTACTAGTAAAGGTTTGATACAGTTCATCAGGAGTTGTAATGGAGTTTGCATTCAGGGATCTAAACCAAGTTCTTACATCCCCAGTTAGGCTTTGAACAAACATCCTCAGTCTGACACTGTCATCATCTATTTCATAGGTCTCAAAATGGTCTTGCATCTTCTTCGCATGCTGGACAGCTGTCAGAGGGCCATTGGAGTCAAAATATGAGATTTTGGTTTGGTAGTCTTGGGGTAGAGCTGCAGCATTAGCTGGTATCTGCAAGGGTGGATATCTGTTAGCCATATTTACAGGATTTAGAGGATTAACAGGGGCAGACGGGATAATAGGAATAGTGGGTACCACAGGGGTGACAAGTAAGGGTGAACCTAGAGTGTTGGTCAAGGGGATATGAACAGTGGATGAGGATGTGAGAGGAGGAGTTTGAGATGTGGATGATGAACTAGGGGAATTAGGGGTAGACCGGAAAAGAACCTTGCATGGGGTAGGGATGAGGCTGGAATGATCTGACTCTGAAGTCAAATCAGCAGGCTGCTCCTGCTTTTGCTGCCTCCTAATGTTTCTAGGGATGGTATTTGGATTATCAACAATGACGGGTGGATTAGGGTCAGGATTTGCCCTAGTGTGCCATGGATTTTTCTTGGGAGCCAGTTTCTAACTGTTTTTTAGTATTTTTATAGGAAGTTTTTTATATCTGTAAGGACTGAATGAAGATTCTGGAATGGCTATATATATTTCGAAACTAAGATGAAGATTCCCTAAAAAGCTCTTCCCTAAAACTGTTAATGTGATACAGAAACAGATTAAAGGCCTCTTGACTGATTTCAGGCTTGATAGTAGCTATGGAAGATATATAGTAATTGAAAATCTCAAGCAAATCCCCAGTGGAGTCGCCAATTATGTTAACACCCAGGTTGTTCCCTATGACTCCCAAGGGAATACGGCCGGGGTAACCACTAACCAATCTTTGGATCACAGTTTCTAGCCAAACTGTAATCAGAGAGGGCTCTCTCTTTATGATTTGTCTCTGTTATGATGGTGTTTTAGGCTAGATATTATGCTCAGGTTTTGGTTTATGTTTTGGTTGAAGGATTTCTTTCAGGGCTTAAGATGTAGTGTTTAGAGAGTAATATATCATTGGGCAATGGAGTCTGGAGTTGTGAAATGCTTTGAAATGCAGGATTGGTGGTGTTCTAACTGCAGGGCCTATTGTGTATTTCAGACAAACAAAGTTAACTTGAATGGTGAAGCATGTCAGCCAACAGAAAGCAATTAAGAATTCTCTATTAAGCAGGTGAGGTGAAAGTGAAACACGTTGCATAGGAGCAAACTTGAATTCCTGAGACAAAGGCCACTGTGAAAAATGTATTTTGAAAGTGCAGCAATTAAGAATTACACTTATCAAGATTACAGATGAAGGAAACATTCATTAACAACACAGATTGAACTCAGGGTATTTCTTGAATAAATCCTGAAGGTTATTCTTTTTCCATGTTGCTAAATATTCAAACATTAGAAACATATATGGATATTAATAAACGAAAACACATAACAGAGAGAGTTACAGAGACTTATTGTATTGTGTAATACACAGGAATCCAACAGTTTTCAACAGACACCAGAACGCATTCAACACTTCAGAAATTCGAGAAATTCCATCACTTTCTTTATTAAACTTCTGAAAGGATTACAGCATAAGAACTTCTTCAGGAGAAATCAACAACAACCCTTGCAAACTCATGCGAAGGGGACTTTATAGGAAAGCTTATACAAAATATCTCAGGCATTGAGTCATCTGAGAGAGAAATATCTTCATTACTTTGTTCAGAAAGTAGAAAAGAAGTTATTACAGCTTTGAATGCAACATAACTGCTTTTTAAGTCTGTCAGAGAATATTTTGACCTTTGGAGGTCACTGAGTCGGTTGAAACGCTTTGCTTTAATGCTGATAAATGTGCCTTTATATTTGCTGCGCTGTATTTTCTCGGCCCTGCCACCTGTGACTGCGCTTGCTGCTGTGGTGACCGAACAGCTTTGCTGAGTTGGCTCAGCTCTAACCTTTAATGCATGCTGATTTTGTTGAACTGTGCTTTACATAACAATTTATATTTTAAAAACAAAATTTGGTGAATGCCTCGCTGTTTATAAAATTTTCTGTATTGTATTTGTCCACCAGTCCTGTGTAGGGAGTTGATGCCTGAGAATTGCATCCATAGTCTCCTCTGCCTCTGTATACTTGTAGAAATTTGGGGCCATATCAAACAAGTGCGTGATTTCATTCATTATAAAAAATAGACTTTCTACCTTATTGTAGAAAATCTGTCCTGTAATTGGCCCTGTATCTTCTGAAGTGCTGGGCTTTTCATTGATCTGAGTTGAAGAAAAAGCATTCACTCTTTTGGCATATTGTTCATGGGTGAATAATTTCCCTCCGCTGTTCAGTAAGCTAGGGAGTCCTCTGTTTTGTAATATCTGAAATCTCTCCATGAACCTGTTTACCTCAGTTTGCATATCTTGGGATCTTCTTTCCAAAGTCTGCACCAGATTTCTCAGAGTAAGAACCCTCCTGATCATTCGAATAGTCTCAGTTCTGTTTGTAATTCCCATGGTAGCTAACTGAGAACTTGTTCTATTGTTGAGTACATTAATCATTCTGTTGGCCACTTCAGGCATATTGCCTAATAAGGCTCTTGATCTCTGAACCTCCTTCTGTGCCTTTGGGATGAGCTCTAATTGCTCGTGGATTGTCTCAATATATTTCCATTGATTGGTAATTGATTGGCCAATATTGGACCATAGCATTGCTCTAATTTCAGCTACAATTTTGTCTAGTTTGAGCTCATTTTCCAGCTCTTTGATCTTGTCTTTAAGGGCTTTGATTTCCCTGCCCTTTTCTGCCACTTCTCTCTTTGATTTATCATGTCTGTCATTGACTTTGGCTAACTTTTCCCTGGTCTCATTTAACTCGGTCATTTGAGCTTCTAGGATTTGAATTTCATTCTTCAGCTTTTGCATATCCAGGCTTTGAGCCTGCTCTGTGGTTTTCGGTGCTGCTGAAGTAGATGTTGCTGTCTATTCAGTCTGTTGAGGAGGAGGAGCAGTGATAGGAGCAGTTTCCTCAAGATTGATGACCAGAGGAGGATGAGAGGTCTGACCCTCTTCTCTTTGTTTCAGTGTTGTTTGCAATGCTGCTTGTGCGGCCTCTGATTCTCCCAATTTTTCTTGTGCTTGCATAAGCTGCTTATAAAGGGAAATCATCAAGGCTGTGGCATCCTGCTCATGTCTTTGCTGAGCTACTTCATCTGTTTGAGGGTGAATGGTAGCTGGGAGTTTTATCTTTTTCCTTAAGGCGGCCATGTCAGCATCCCTCAACTTCAATATCTCTTGTATTCCTTTGATATCTTTGGGATCATGCCAAATCTCAATGATTATGTCTTCCAAGGACCTTATTCTGTTGTCCTTTGCCTGGGATGATGCCTTTTCCAACTCCAATTGAGAGGCTGTATTATTGAGGCTGCTTTCTAGCTTGTAATTTTCTAATGTTTTGTCTGCCAAGGTAGCATACACCATCTCACCAGTCTGTTTGTGCAGTTCAATTTTATCCATTGGGTGTATGTCCTTGGCCAAGACCTCCAGATTGGTTTTGAGGTAATCTGAGGTAGATTGGGGCTGTAGTGTTGTTGGCATAAAATGGCTCATGATCATTTTGCCTTCCTGTACATCAAATGCAGACATCAGTCTTTGTTGATTGGTGGGAGCCATTTTCAATAAATGGTTGTACAGCTGTATCTTGATAGGGTCACTCCTCCTTTTGATGTCTATAAATTGCTGCTTGATGCTCTTTTCTCCTTCTCTTTGCTGGCTGGAGGAGCTGACCTCTCCTCCCATAGTTCTGTCCTGTTCCTGCTGGAAGGAACTGGCTGAAGCTTCTCTGCTGGGTGGGCCCATGCCCAATGCTTGCCTTATTGCTATGTCATCCTCAGAAAAGTCATTCAACCTCTGCCTTTTCTCTCCCTGGTTTATAGATGATGTCAGGGGAGTTTCTCTATCCCTTTTTCTGTTTATGTCCTCCTTCTGTGGAGTTTGGAGGACCGAGGCATCGAAGGTAGTTTCTGGCCTAGGAGGCACTATGTTTTGAGCCTGTTGCTCAGTGGAAGTTGGAGTATCCACTACTCTTTCTTGCTGTAAGGGCTGCTGTCCCTCATGTGGCCCTTCTTCTTGATGCAGTTCCTGTTGTTGTTGTTGTTGCTCTGTCTGCTGCTGCATTTCTTTATCTGCCTGCTCTTGAGTCACTCGAGGTGGCTGCTCCTTGCCATGGAGCGATTGTTCCATATCCATTTCCTTTTCTTTGCCTTTGCTAGATATATTTTCAGTGGCCTTGGTAGTTTGCTGTTTGGCAGTTGAGGAGGATGCAGCTGCTCCCACTTGTGTGCTCGGAAGTGTGAATACCTGTGAACAAAGTTCAAGGTCAGCCATCTTCCTTAGATTCCTCACTGCCCTCTGATTTAGCTCTTCTTGTGATATGGGCTCTTCTAAGGTCCCTCTCCTCCATTTGTCTTGGTTAGCATATTTTTCAATGTGAGGGATACTATAATGATCATAGGCAGACAATTTATATTTGAGCCTCCTCATTGTTATAAAATGATTAGGGTCATAGGGTGTCCATGGGAAACTGGTTTGAAGGCCAAGGGACTCAAGCATTCTATCTACTTCCTTCCATCCTTGCTCCCTCTCGTTATAGATAAAATGGCCAAGTTGGCTTTTCACCTTCAACTGTGCTTTTTTGCCTTTTCCTGAAAAGTGAAGCACATCAACCCGGCCAAATTGCCTAAAGTACTCTAGGGCAAATAGCCTCATAGGCACATACTTAGGTAATCTGAATGGAGGCAAATCACACCCATATATCCTGATGACGGTGTGGTTTTGGTAGAAGTACCAATCCCCAATGCTGTAAGCTTTGGATAGCTGAAGAATTCTCTGCATGTCATCAGTGAGTCTCGGAGGAGGTGAGCTCATCAGCATTGCCATAGCTGGATGGACGAACAGATCTATGAATTCACAGTAAGTGTACGGAGACTCAGGTGTAGTGTGGAAGACAGAGGACCAATAGACCACTGATCTGGGATTGCCTTGGGCATCCACTCTTTTGATTGAAAAATGAAATTTCTCATGTTGATGGTACAAGATCAAATGGTAAATGTAGGAGGTGTATCTGAACATCTTTTCTCTGGGTAAATTCATTAGCTTCTCATGCATTTTGTCAGAGATGTAGGTGGCATAATCATAGCAAACTGGAGGTTTGCCCGGAGCGAACATCAGCATCATTACCAGTACAGTTTGGTCTACCAATTCTATTGAGCTATAGCCCAAAATCGGACTAATCATATCTACCAAGTCCCTGCCCAACTGGTTAAGGTATACTTGATTCAGAGGAGGATATTGCACAGAATCAGAGTCAATGTATAACTGATTTAGCTTAGTGATTTGGGCATCTGTCAATCTAGCCCCTTGTTTTATCAGGTCTACTAGTGACAAAGGGACCAGTTTTCTCTGAGTTTTGAAGCAGAGCATGTTCCTGATGGCTTCAGGAGTGATGTAAAAGACAGCAAAACCAGAAGGATCCAACACAGCCCTCTGAGTAGGGTCATAACATACAGCACAAAGATGGATCAAATTAGGGAATTGATTGACTTGAGGCAGCTTAAAAATAGGAAGAAAAGAATCCCATATACCCAACACATCTGTTCCAGTTTCATGTTTGGCCTTAAGTTCATTGAGCAGGTGGATATGGAACTTGGTTCTCATCAACATCTCTTCTGAAATCTGATAATCCATATCTGCCAAGGCTTGCCATTCCAAGTTCCTTTGAGGGGCATTCAGAGGCTGAACATTTAGTACTACAGGTGTCTCCATTGCAAAAGAGGATTCTGAATTGAGTGCAAACTGTTTTCAATTGAGCAGGACAGTATAGAGGAATGTCTCTTTACCATGGAGGTGAATTTATAAGGAACAGAGAGTAGTTCTAATAAACAACAATTGAAATACTGTTTAGAGTGTAAATAAGACCAATGCTTGGCCTCACTCTGTCTCTCTCAGTGGTTAAACTCAGTTTAAATGAGTCTGTCTCGTTTGCGCGAACAGAGCTTGATTTCTAGTGAAAGTATGGGCAAACAAGGCTCGGCCAGTATTCTTCGAGTTCACAACTGTAAAAGGGCCAAGTGTAAGGATTTCTGCCGGTGAATTCAAGAGTTTTTTCCGTTATAAGTTCTTTTGAGGGAATTTACAGACAAAGCAGGTACGTGAAGGATTTACAGTGGAGAATACCTGGTAAAGAGTAAGCAATGGTCGCGGATGACTGTGGAAATGGTGCGCCGCCGGTCTCCTGGTCAGGTTCTGCAGGTTGGTAGACTTTTGGTCGTAAAAATCTCATGCAGGAGCAACGGGCGTTTTTGTAGAAAAGTGAGAAAAACGCGACATTTGGCTATTATATTGGTTTTTTGGACTTTTAGCGCATTTTTCTGCTGACGTCAGCATGATGTCATAAGTGGGGTCAGAGCCAGCTGACGTTATAGGTGAGGTGGTGGGCTCTGATTGGTCCACGGGCTGGTGAAGTGGCAGGACAGATCGGCAGAAGGTCAGGCGCAATGGTTGACGTGATGGCATGATGGCACTGACGTGGGATGACGTGGTACAGGCGGGATAACTGAAACCGGAAACAGCCAGCGGTTTCATATCGCACCGCTTATGGTACGGGGGAGGTATCTGTCAGGCGTACCTCCGATGAGCTGTGGTGGAGACGCGTGGCTGCCGAGTGACGTAACCTTTTTACGGATATCGGAAGGTATCCGTCGGATGTGAGACCCGCTCCGATATCAACGAGGACCGTCGGATCTGGGGGGCCCGATCCGACGGTAGACGGGAGAGTGATGTGATCGGCGGATATGGCGGGTAAACAGCGGACGTCGGAGCCGCTCCGATGTGATAAGAGCCGTTGGATCTTCAAGCTCCGATCAGACGGCTGTCGGATCAACGAAGTGATCGACGGATATGGTGGGGGCGGGGTTATTTTGATGTATACCGGGATATGTGCATCGGCGGAGAAACATTAGAATGTGGGTTTTTTGCGAATTATTTGTAAAAACACTCCTGATGCTTGGACTTTGGATAAATGAGAAAGGTGGGTTTTGATGCATTATTTGGCAATTTGTAGCGGGTAAGGGTGGAACAATGTCTTTTGTAAGGTTTATGTGCGAATGGGGTGTAATGAGTAAAAAATGGATTGGGAAAGGGGAAGGAGGGTTAGGTTTAGGTTTATCAAGATGACCAGGTGTCATTTGATCCCTGACATAGGACTTATTGGCTATAATGCCAAGGGGAGGGGATACTTGTACAACATTTGGGGTTTATACACCATGGTGTTAATAATATTAGGGGAAAGGTAATATAGGGGATTTACATAGTAAAGTTAGAGTTAATATGGGGGGAAAGATGTGAGTGAAGGGGGGAAAATCACTAAGTTTGTTTGAAACTTACTTAGTTTAGGGAGTAGATCAAAATGAAAAGAGTTTTAGACAAGAAATGTGGCTTCTAAAAAGATTAAGAACCACCATGAAACCATAATTCTTCCATGAATCTCAAGTGATGAGGGAATGTTAGTAAATGACATGAAAAGGGGAAAAAGGGAGGTTAGGCATGCCCCTTCACTTGCTGCAACTTGATGAAGAAGAACCCCTTCTTAATTCATTAACTCTGCTTTGGTAAACAAAGTCAACACACCTGCAATGGTAAGGATAACCTTTCTACAATCCCAACTACTTACCCAGCTACTTGCCTAGCATTTTTTATTTCTTCTTGGAGGGTGCACTTGGACTTGCAGACCCTTACCTGCCTTTTCTTTTCTTTGGCTTTTTCTTTTGTTTTTTCTATCTACTTCTACCCTTATTTCTTCCAAGGTCCCAGATTAAGTTGTTGGGAGCCCTTTCTTCTCTACCTGAACTACTTGTCTGCCAAGATTAAACAGTTTGGACAGACTCCTTTCTCTAATCTACAACTGAAAATTTAAAACATGACATGGTCCAGATTAGGCTGTTGGACCATCCATCAAAATTTGAGTCCATACCAAGCTATAAACACAGATTGGATTTTCTTGGAAATATGTGATCTTTGAATCATCAAAGCAGAGCATATTTGGTCCTTTTCATAGCCAATCATGAGATATGAAACCTATTGGTATAGGTAGCTAACAAGTCCCACTCATAACACAAGTGAGTGTCAGACCAAGCAGTCGCTGGTGACCGATTTGAATGCTTCCGAATCAGATGCATGTTCCGACCCTGAGTCAGAACCCGACAAGGGGAATGGCAAAGGGAAGCAGATTATTGATGCGGAGCCCAGCGCCACTGTTGCCACCGCCAAGATCCAGAAGAATGAGCCTGAAGACCCAGAGGAGGGGAAGCGCCTTTTCCACTCACAAATGTGGGTGAAGGGTTCACCGCTGCAATTCATTGTTGACAGTGGGAGCCAGAAGAACCTCGTTTCAGCAGAGGTCGTGAAGCGGTTGGGCCTACCAACTACACCACACCCACAGCCGTACAGTATCAGGTGGCTTCACGAAGGATGAGATCTCAAAGTTCGCCAACAGTTCCGCCTTCCCTACAGCATCAAGCCCTTCACAGACAAGGTATTGTGTGATGTTACACCTCTGGATGTTTGTGATGTACTATTAGGCCAGCCATACTTGTGGAGGCGACATGCTGTGTATGAGTCAAGGCCTCGCGCTGTCATTATTTCTTTGGATAATTCATTATACAGGATACCGGAGGTACCCCCACCTACCGCCACCTCTTTGATCACTGCTAAGAAAGGCAACAAGCTCATCTCACAGACTAGAAAATTTATTTTCTGTCTGGTTCGCTCCCAAAGTAAGGGGAAGATCGTTGCTACATCCATGACCCCCGCAAAGGGTTCCTCCACACAGCAGCAGCAACAGAGGGATACAGTCATGACAGAACACAGGAACAACTTCTCCTTACCCAGAGGGGTACCACCCAAGTTTCAAGTGGGCGACAAAGTTTGGTTACATCTGCAGAGAGAACGCCTTACCAGAACCCATCAGAAACTCAGGTGACTCCGACATGGTTCTTACACTAGTACCAAGGCTATGGGAAACAATGCTTGGAAGCACAACATTCCTCCATTCCTTCGCTTGCACCGAGTGTTCAATGTGGACCGTCATCGACCATGCTTCCCACCATTTTTGAACACATCAGAGATTGCAGAACAGCTCACCAGAGACCCAGTTCAGCAGAAGCTTCATCATCTCAGGGAGGAACTCAACGCAATGGGGACCATTGCTTCCTAAAGGGGGAGGAATGATCCAGGTGGATGTTGGTGGCCACCCACCTATCCCATCTGGACCCCCACAACTGTCCCTTTCATTTTTTCATTTTCCTTAATTATAGCGCAGTTTACTATTTTTAGTAGTTTTTCGAGTCCTAAACTTCCACAGCCGTTTTGAGGCCCTAAACGACGTTTTTTGGGAAATCTACCACTAGTGGTTTTTTTGTCAAAAAATCATCTTTTTTGTCGTATTCCTCGGAAAGATATTTCCAACGGGCTATCATGCACGTCAAACAGAGATAATACGACCAATTCGCGACCCCGGGAAGTTGATGTACCAACTTACCCAAAAACGGGGCCCACAATTTGGCGTTTTATCTTCTAGGGTTAGGTTTTGGAATGTGAAGGGTTTTCCATTGTTTCTCAACAATAAATAGGCCTTCGAGCCTCATTGTAACACCATTCAAAATAGTTGAGAGGCATGTAGCCACACATCTCTTCTCATAGATAAGCTACCATCGCCCTAGCTGGTTTATTTCCATTTCTGGTTGTAAGCATATTTCAGTATTTTCCATTAATGAAATGAAGTATTATTTCCGCTGCATCTTTGTGTATATGGTTATCTCTGTAATTTGTTGCATTCCTGTTTAAATCCAGATCACCATTTCATTTTGGAATTGGAATTGACCTTTATCCTGCTACTCCTGATTATTTTGATTCATTTAATCCTCCTTCATCGTGAGTTCCCGTCGAATCTTTAGGACAGCTTTTGGGCCAGTTAACTATGTCTGAAAAAACCGTCAAAATCCAAGACTGTATCATTTGATGCAGCTGTAGCAGAATCTTCTGTTGCCACTCCTTCAATGTTTTCTACTACACCTAAGTCACACCTATATGGTGAATCGTCCATTCTGGTTGGTTACCAATCATTATCTGGAACCCACTCAAGGGTTGCTTCAGCACCATGGTCAACTCGCATTTACTCATCCGAAATTCTACCTGGTTTTTCTCACATAGAAACTTAACAATTTGATCTTGTACATCAGTATCCATTTGGGCAATCTAGTTATCAAAGACCGATATATCCATTAAACACTAGATTGCCACCATATGGAGAGCAATTTTCTTACTCACTGTTTCCTCCCTTTTCCGAGGGACAACCATATGAGAGTTTCCCACATTATTCAGGTCAAACTGGAGTTAGAGTTAGTCGTTGGCAACCAGTACTGCCAGCTCAACCAAGGCTTGTGTATCCAACACAACAAATGAAAATTGTGTCCAATATTCCCACTATACCTATTGTTACTATTGTGCCACAGTCACAAGCTAAAACTGTTGTATCTCAACCGGTACAAACTGATCCTTCTTCCTTGCAACCTCAAGTTTCAAGGCAAGAGGTTCAAGTTTCTCAAGTTGTTATACAATAGCCACTTGTTTCTGGAACTCAACAAAAACCTCAGGTTAGTGTACCTTTATCCGGAATGACCCAGATGTACATTGTTACAGTTGATCCACAACTTGGTCAGTCTTTCAGTACTAGGCAGCAACAGTTGGTTCAACAACCGTGGCTATCACAATTTCAACAACCTCAATTCCAGCAATCCCAACCCAAATTTGGACTTGGTTCACAAGCTCAAACTGGTTTTGGTCAATATCAAGCTTACCAAGGATCTGGGCAACAAGGCTTTGCAGGTTATGGACCCATCGAATCATGTCATGACTTTTCATCTATGGTGTTCATCTAACACTCTGAATGATGATTCGATTAGACTTCCTCTTTTCCAAAGAACGCTTACTGGTTCGCCTCCTAAATGGTATATTGAATTACCTATAGCTTCTTTTGATAACTTCACCATTCTAGCCACTACTTTTCTAACCCACTTCCAGTTACCTATTAGGTATGAGACTGGAACAGAAATCTTCACCAACTTTAAACAGACTACCTCCACTCATATATTAGATCATATTCATGAGTGGCAGCATCGTTGTCGAATGGTTAAGATGTATGTTCCTGATCAGTTTTTCGCTGAGTGGATTATAAAGTCCTTACTACCATCAATCACTGAGGATGTGGCAAAAGGAGGAGTTGTCACAGAGGAGAAAGTTATTGCTCGTGCCCAATATTTGGATTTGATTTACACACAATCAGGCATGCTCTATGATGAAATTCCTGATGCACCTAGACCAGCTTTCACCGTTCCACCACCTGCAAAAACAAGTAGGGGCTCTCATGCTGACGACGGCATGATCAGTTCCTCAAGCACACAAATAGTAAGAGGACCATCTGGTCAAACTCTTGCTATTTCTAATCAAAATGAAAATCAACTAGAAAACACTCTTCCCTCGGAGATTAATGCCGTGTCATCTGCCAAAGGAAAAAATCCAAAGCAACCAGGAGGTCAGAAAAAGGGGAAGAATAACAAGAAGAAACAAGAGAATCCTACTCCAAAAAAATCATCTGAATCCCCTACTGCGGCTAGGAAACCTCGTTATCCATGTCTGATATTTAATGATGAGAATTTTACAAGAGATTGTCCACATCGATCTAAGGTCTCTAAACTTTTAAAGGCTTTGAATACATCAGCAGTGTTGATAGATCCGTTTCCAACCCCAGAAACACATTTGGTTGCAATTAATAATGCTTCCACATTCGAAGTACTTATGTTGTCCATCACAAATACACAGAATGATTTTTTGGTGTCAACAAGGAATAAAGATTATGGAAATTTGTCGTCGTCGAATAACCAAGCTATTGATCAACCTGGTACTTTGACCATGACTTCACCAAAAGTTGTTCCACCACTCATGATCCGAACTTAAACAGGAATGCAACAAATTACAGAGATAACCATAAACACATATATGCAACAGAAATAATACTTCATTTCATTAATGTAAAATACTGAAATATGCTTACAAACAGTAATGGAAATAAACCAGCTAGGGCGATGGTAGCTTATCTCTGAGAAGAGATGTGGTGGCTACATGCCTCTGAACTATTCTGAACTATGTTACAATGAGGCTCGAAGGCCTATTTATTATTGAGAAACAATGGAAAACCATTCACATCCCAAAACCTAACCCTAGAAGATGAAATGCCAAATTGTGGGCCCCGTTTTGGGGTGAGTTGGACAGCCAACTTCCCAGGGTCACGAATTGGTCATATTATCTCCATTTGACGCACATGATAGCCCTTTGGAAAGATCTCTCTGAGGACTACAACGGAAAAATTGAATTTTTGACAGAAAAATTGAATTTTTGACAAAAAAAATTGAATTTTTGACAGAAAAATTGATGGCGGTAGATTTCCAAAAAAACGTCTTTTAGGGCCTCAAAACGGCTCCGGAAGTTTAGGACCCTAAAAATTGCTAAAAATAGTAAATTGTGCTATAATTAAGGAAACTAAAAAACTAAAAGAAACAGTTGTGGGGGTCCAAATGGGATAGGTAGGTGGCCACCAACATCCACCTGGATCAACTCATACCTAAATTAACGATAAAGCCACCAAAGGGATTTGTACACAAATCAAAATTCAATCCTCATGCTCGAGCAGCTCAAAACTATAACATAGTAGAAGGTCTAGCTCAATCACCTTCCGCTATGTCGACACTCGAGGAGTTGCAAAACTTTCCCTCCCAGAAACAAGCTTTATTGTTAGCAATAGGTGGAATCAATCCTACGGATTCTAATCTTGTGGTTTTTAACCATACAGGATACGCACCACAGTTGCTAGCACAACAATCCTTCCTAATACAAGTAAAATATCTGAATAAAAATGTTCACCAAACTATTATTGATGAGGGGGCATCTACTTGCATTATGTCTATGAGTTGCTGGAAAACTCTTGGTTCACCACCCTTGTCACGATCACCAACTACATTAAAGGCTTTCGATGGAAGAACATACACTCTGTATGGGATTTTGAGTAACTTGCAAATTGAACTAGGGGGAAAAACAGTAAATGTTGAAATCGAGGTTGTTGATGGACTCCTTGATTACAACATTTTACTGGGAAGGCCTTGGGTATATGCTATGGCTGCTGTTTTTTCCACATACTTTCGAACGATTGTATTTCCCTTCAAAGGTGGAATAACAGTCATCGATCAACTAGCCTTTTTTGATAATAGTTCATAGGCTACAGGAATCATTTCATTAATACATGGAAGTTCACAATCACTTAAAAATGTTGGAGTGGGTCTCCTAAAAGATCCTTCCTTGATGGGTACTTTTACCCTCCCGTCACCATCTGGTTTCGCAGAAGTGGCAACAGTGGAGACCTGCAACATGATTTCTTCTACATCATTTGAGTTTAAAAAGAATTCCAACCTTTTTGAAAGTGATGATTACGGCGAGGTGATGCCACCAAGCCCCATCGAATTATTATAACAATCAATCTATTGGGCTTGTGCGGAAAACCCTAATCCACACTCAACAATTGTATGGGTAGATAGGTCATTAGAATATGGCACCTCTTCGGATCCTTTGTCATGTATACATTCTACAGATGAAGGAATCGTCCAATCAATGATGATAGGAGAGACGTCATGGGAGGATTATCATCATCGTTCCCACCTTCGAGATGAAAATGAAGATTATTCAAAAGAACTCAATCACGCTTCAATCATTGATTTTTGTCGAATTCTGTAAATACTATCGATTCTGAGTGTAATATGTCTAACATAGAGGAAACAATTTCTATAAACATTTCGACCAAGCCTAATGTTGTAGAAAATATTCATGTCAGCAAATATTTTTCTCCATTGGAACTAGATAATTACTGTGCTCTTTTCCGCGAATTTCGAGATGTCTTTGCATGGTCTTACGAGGAAATGTTAGGCATTGACTCAAGCATTGTTGAACATGAGATTAAAATGTATCCTGATGTCAAACCAGTATGATAACGACTTCGACTTGTTCATCCTAAGAAAGCTGCTACCATAAATGTAGAGGTTGAAAAACTTTTGCATGTTGGCTTCATTTTCCCTATACCTCTCACTGACTGGGTATCTAATATTGTTCCATTGATGAAAAAACAAGAGACAATTCGAATGTGCATCGATTATAGGGATGTAAACCAAGCATGTCCGAAGGACAACTATCCTACACCCTTTATTGACCAGATCATTGATGAATGTGTCAGATGCGAAATATTTTCATTCATGGATGGATTTTTTGGCTACAATCAAATCAATATCTGCCCATAGGACCAATCAAAAACTGCATTTATATGTCCATGGGGCACATTCGCATATCGCAAACTACCCTTCAGTTTGAAGAATGCAGGGGCTACATTTTAGAGGGTGATGTATTATGCCTTCCATGACATCAAACACATTGTTCAACCATATCTTGATGATCTGCCTGCTCATTCGCAAAAATGGACTGATCACCCGCAACATTTGAGAGCAATATTTTTACGCTGTCGACACTACAAAATAAGACTCAATCCACACAAATGTGTGTTTTGTGTTGGCTCTGGTTGATTACTCAGCTTCATTGTTTCAAAAGACGGAATTCGACTCGATCCAATAAAGGTTCAGGCAATTCTTGACATGCCTCCACCTTCAAATTTGTTACAGATTTAGAGACTTCAAGGGAAGGCAAACTTTCTAAGGAGGTTCATTCCAAATTACGCTGAATTAGCTAAAGGTTATACACGTCTATTGAAGAAAGGGGTACCCTTCTATTGGGACCAGGTTGCACAAGCTTCCTTTGATGCTCTCAAAGATTCCCTGATTAAAGCATCATTAATGTATGCCAACTATCAAAAAGACTTTTAGCTGTATCTCGCCGCTGCAGATACAACCATCAGTATGGTTTTAGTGCAAGAGGAAAGTGGAACTGAACATCCTATATATTATTTGAGTTGCAATCTTAATGATATAGAAAGTAAATATTCATATGTTGAAAAGTTAGCCGTAGCAACAGTTCAAGCTGTGCATAGATTTCGACATTACATCCTCCTTCGCAAAACTACCATTATATCAGATTGCAACCCTATGACATACATATTGTCACGTCAATTATTGGGGGGTCAAATATTCTTAATGGATAGTTATCTTGCAAGAGTTTGATTTGGAATTCATCAAATCCAAATCAAAGAAATCTCTCGTCTTTGTTGAGCTACTTTCAACCTTCCCTCGTCCTCTAGTGATTTAACATCAGAAGCATCAATCTTGGATGAGTCTCTGTTTCTGATTTCATCAAGTGATCCATGGTATGGAGATATATTGGTCTATCTCTAAACCCAAGATTTTAGGCCTAACACCTCTCACTCTGAACAGTGATGTACTCGATACCAATCCAAAGATTATCTGATCGTTGGTGATACACTTTATCATCGTGGTGTCGATACGATCTTACATAGGTGTCTTACTCATGAAGAGGCTGAAAAATATTTGAATGAATGCCATTCAAGTGGTTGTGGGGGGCATTTATCTGGTTATGCAACTGCACAAAAAATCTTGCACACTGGTTACTTCTAGCCATATATATTTAAATATTGCATTCTTGCTATCAGAAGGTGCCATGATTGTCATATTTTTTATCGTAAAACCAGATTACCACCTGCACCACTACATCCAGTCATTGCTCTTGGCCCATTTGCAAAATGGGGCATCGATTTCATGACATGTAACCCCACCTCGACATGGGGGCATGGGTATATTATAGTCGATGTTGACTATTTTACCAAATGGGCTGAGGTGATACCTACATTGAACAACAGTGGTGAAATGGCTGCTCTCTCTTTTTTAACCATGTAGTTTCCAAGTTCAGTGTGCCACAAGCTATAGTCACAGATCATGGGTCGCATTTTCACAATCACATGATGATTGAGTTTACTACCAAATTAGGGCTATCTCATGATAGTTCTACTCCATATTATCCGTAAGCTAATGGATAAGTTGAGGCAATCAACAAAGTCCTTAAGCACATGTTGCAAAGAATTATTGGAGTCCATAAACGGAATTGGCACTTAATCCTGTAATCAGCTCTGTGGGCATATCAGACCTCGGTGAGAAATGCGACCAGACTTATGCCTTTTCAGTTGGTGTACGGTTTGGAAGCAGTCTTACCAATTCAATGTGAAATCTCATCCCTCAAACTCGCAATTGACTTGCTACCCGATACTTCTGAAGAAGAAGCTTGTTTCTTGGAATTAATCCATCTAGATGAAACCCATCGTGACACTGCATTGGATAACGAAGCACATAAGAAATGCATTAAGTCACAATATGACAAGAATGTTAAGCCTCGTGTCTTCTCAGAAGGTGACCTGGTCTTGCTTTATGATCAAGATTCTGACAATTTAGGAGCCGGGAAGTTTGAACCATTATGGATGGGCCCTTATATTGTTAAAAGTGTGTTGACAAAAGGAGCCTACGAGTTAGTCGATTATGATGGGATTCCATTGTCACAACCCCGAAAAGGGTTGTATCTTAAATGTTACTATGCTTAATTGAGTGTAGTAAGACTCATTGTACATATGCTTTGATTGCATTTTTTAGTGTTAGTTTCCTTTTAGAGTTTTGATTTGGTTAGGTAATCTACTTCACATTTGTTGCAGATGACGAATTTATCAGAACCATTTGTTGGGTATGCCGACGAAGCTATTCGTAGTATGCAGAACTTATCTTCTGCAGCATGGGCAATTTTCGCTCCAAGCGGCAGGTTAGTGAGTTTCAGGGGGATATGTATTGGTCGAACGACAAACAATATCGCTGAGTATAGTGCGTTGATTGAACTCCTCTCTGATTCCATTTCACATGGCATACGCTGAATCATTGTTAGGCTAGATTCACAACTTGTCATTCTACAGCTTACTGGCGTCTATTCCATCCACAACCTAGCTATTCATCGCATGTTCCTTAGAGTTCAAATTTTGGAAAGACATTTTGAATTCATACAATATCAACACATTTCTAGAAATTTAAACACATTAACTGACTCTTTAGCAAACTATGTGTCAAATAGATATTTGCAACATATGTAAAGAAAGCACTTTTCAAATCACATCACCATTTGAACAAGATTTCATCACTTAACCATATTAAAATTCCAAAAGTCAAATAGATAGTTGTATATAAGTTTTTCAAATAGTTTGTGTCCAAGACAAAATCGGTCATCTGACCCAAAAACTCAAAAACAAATGCAGAAAATATCCTAGACTAATGCTGCTGGTGATAACAGGTCACTGCCTATGCTATCATACGCAGGAGCCTCGTCCAACAACTCGGCACACCAGTGGTATGGCGTTGCAGCCTCATGGGTAACTCATCAATCCAAATATCTAGAATACTGAAGGTTAAGCCCTCTACATGATCCTGCAACTGAGCCAAGGTCTCGACTATGTCTAAATCTCTAAGAACTACCCTCCTGACAGCTCTCTCCACTGGAGCATCTGCTTCCCGTGGGCATGCCACAGGTCGAACGGGTCCAATATCTTCATGCATATATGAGTTTATTTAGTCTTGGTAACAATCAAAAAACACAAAAAAGTAAAAACTAAAAAGAAAAATGCAGTCAAATCAATTTACCAATGGCGCTCCATTGCTCCCCAACTGGTAGTACTAAATCTGTATCACCATGGAAATCCATCCTAGCATATGGATATTCCGCGAAGGCCATCTCCTGATGGTCGAACCACTCGAAGAAAGTGGAGGAAAATGAGATCAGTGACTGGTTAGCATGCCTAGCCATAAGGTCTACCCATCGCTGCATCTGTGGTTCCCTCGATCCAGGTACTCCCAGGGAAATGTGTTGTGGTTGGATAAGTGAGATTCTTTCCAAGGCGAAGGAGATCAGAATATACCCATATCCAAAAAAATTTGTCTTCCCAACCTTCACCTTGGTTAGTTGATCTTTCATAGATGGAAGAATGGCCTCACACCAATTGAATACCTTTGGTTCCAGGTATTCCAAGGAATACTGTATATAAGATATGTTTGCTAAATGTAAAGCCGCACTGCCAGCCAATCTAGAAAGGGTAAAGAGAATAGTTCTCAAAGGGTGATCAGTAACATCTCAAATGTGAATATTTCCATCTCTGTTGGGTTGATATCCTTCCCGATAGAACTGACGAATGTAATCTCTCACCAATTCGCTTCCCCGGGCGAGTCCTAATAGTGAAATAGGGGCAACCCGCCTCAATAAACCTGTCTGAAAATAAACATCCTCGATGGTAAAAGGGATAGCTTTACCCCTGATCTGGAAAACCTAGTCAATAGGGTCCAAAGCCTGAACAAGATAGTGCAATAGTTCCATTTGTTGCCACATGCTGGATAAACGAAAGAACTTTAGAAACCCACAGTTCTTTAAAGCATCAACTATGCCCTAGTCATTCAAAGAAATCATCTCTTGTTCCTCGTGTTCTCATTCTCACCATGTAACAACCATTTTGATCCAATGAATATCTAAAACATGATCATTAGATAAGTTCAGATCTAACTGGGGAAAAAATTAGTTAAAATTTTGAGGAAAAACAATTGTTTAAATTTAGTTCCTGCACCCATTGCAATTGTCCTTTCGAGACAGTGCTATGCATAGCAGGCTGCCTGTTAGGAGCCTGAGATGCATCACACCTTTTGATAGGGACAAGGTGCGATGGTCTAGAAAATAAAAAACTGAAAACCTAGAGGCTTGGGAAACTAAGAAATTTTACTCAAAACTGAAAAACAATGGAATAGAATGAAAGAACATGGGGATAGCTCCTACCTAGTCCTAACGGCATGAAAAATGATCCAAAAAATCTTTCGAAATTAGCTAGTGAAATTTGGGGTAAAAACTGCTTCAGAGCTCCAAAATCCAATGTCAAAAATGAAATAGTTGAAATGAATTGCCAAAACTTGTTTTTATCTTTAATTTTACATGTAAATCAAGTAGATTTTGGTTTCATTCATGAATATGTACTTTTAATCATTTTTTACGGAGTTTTGAGCAGGACGAACGATTGAAAACATGATCCAATGTGCTAATTGGCAAATTGAACATATTTGACTATAAAACAAACTTTTTGTTCTCTTTTTGAGATTTGATATAAAATGAAAAGAAAACCATAGAGTCCTCTTTAAACTCTTTTCAGGCTCTCTAAATAAGAAAAGATAGTTGAGCACTTGTTTTTTCCAGCTCGTTAAAGTATCAGAAATGTCATCTCTCTTGTATTATTTTATCCTTTTTCGGACCTGAGGGATTACTTTAGAAAAATGAGCTTATAGAGTTTTCTTTTTTTCCCTTTTCAAACTCTCTAAACATGAAAAGGACCGAGTTATCTTTGTCGTTAAACTCGTTAAAATATCATAATAGCGACAAACTTGTCCATCTAGACAAGACCGACTTTCACCTTCGCTAGACTCATTAAAACATAAAATAGTGACGGATTTGCCAGAAGGGAGAATTATACAAACAATCATATGTTATCCTCCTCAAGATTGATAAAAATAAAGAGGTACTGGTCAGAAATGACTGTGGAAAATGGGAAAAATCTTGAAAACTTATGTTAGCAAGTCGCTCTTGAACATGACACTTTCCCTTCATCTCTGTGATTAAGCTGGGTTGGGTCATTCCTTTTGATGGTTATCATACCGTTGGTCTATCACACCATCCATCACTTTTGTTTTTGTTCAACTCTACCAATTCATCTCAGTGTCGTTGATATGTTCAAGAGAAGTCATCCAGTTAAAATCTCATCCAGTTATCTGTAGAATTACAAGTCTATATCTGTAGACGACTATTTGATTTATGTACGTGTAATTAAAGTTTATAAGTTGAGCATGGGAATACCTTCCTCAGCTAATTTCATGAAGAAAATAAAATTATCATGATGTATTGTATTGTAATTGATGCAGGTCACCTTCTAGTTTGAAACTTCTCATCCTCATGATGAAGCATTTCACCTAACATAGATACTTACGACCTCATGCTTTAGGGGGCAACTGTTACAGACTTATTTGGGCACATCAACCCCAACTCATATGTCGATGTTATTAGGGTTTATCAACCCCTAATATAGTTGTTTTATGCCCTAAAGAAACTAAGTCCTCTGAATGCTTCATTCCCTAAAAGTTCCATTACAAAATTCATCCAAAAAGTGCCTCAAAGAGATCATTGCAGGAAGCCCTGTGTTAGGGTGCTATGCATAGTAGGTGCCACACTGTCCAAGTGCTATGCATCACACTTAGGCCCTCTTTAGGGTGCGATGGTCAAGGTTGGACAAAATTCTGGGAGAGTTTGAAGAATCAGTTACTCATGAAAACCTCTAGAAGCTTCTCCAGTGCCACCTGCCCCTCTGAGTTCGCCCAAGCATGACTAAAGGAATTAGGAAACCTCCTCCAATACCCCTCTTTCATGGAACCAATTCCTAAAAATAGAAAGGCATTCATCATCATCATTGATGACTCAACCTCCTTCACTCATCTATAAATGGATCCCTCATCCAAGAGATCTGGAGGCCGAATTATTCTAAGTTGTAAGGAAGTGTTGATAGTTTTAGTATTGAGGCAAAAGTATTATGTTATTGTCCAAATTTCTTGCTGATTCATGAAGTGAAGAAGGTTTGAAGCTGGGCGGATGGCACTAGATCGAACTTATGGGTTGTAATTCTCCTTTCTATTAATAAAGCTCTTCAAGATTTTTCCCATTTGTTTGTGTAATCTGTAAATGCATTCATTTGTTTATCATATTTTCAATTCTATGGTGTTTATGAATTATGGATCATTATGCTTTGACGGGTCTTTGTTTCTGTAACTGTACAGGTACTCTCCAAGCATGTTAAGTACAGGGAGGAGTTACGAGATCAGCCAAAGGAGAGGGAGATCAAGCGAGGAATCAAGCGGAAGTTACAGGTTGGTCCTTCATAATCTTTTTCTTATCTGTCATTCATAGGAAAAATAGTGAATTGTTTTAACTGTTGTTTCTAGGTTAGCTACCAAACCTATATTGTTAGAATTTCTTAGAAATACTAATTTTCCCGAAAACAACGTAGCCCAAATTGGGTGAACCACGTATATCTGTTTCTCTCTTGTTTTATACGTTTTATGTGTTTATATTTATGCAATATATTTTATGTGTCCCATTGCTCTATAATATATAATTTTCTAATAAACATGTGGTGGTGACATGTACTATATGACATGTGGCACTCTATGGACATGACACATGATAGGTGGATTTAGCCTTTTTGGGTGGCCAAGTGGCCCTATCTTGAGTGACATGTGGTAATGACATGGCACAAGAACTGATAGAGAGATGACATGGAAAAATATGAGAGTGATGCATGGCATGTGGATTGAATGTTTTTGGATGGATAAATTGATGTTGTCAAGTGACACATGGAAGGAAATAATTGCTTGTACATGATGATGTGGATGACACGTGGCAAGTGACATGGATGGCATGTGCTACAGGGTTATTGGTACATTGGACTTGACGTTGCAACTTTGGATGTCTTGGGATTTGAGCTAGGGACTTGTTTTACAAGATTTTGGTATTTTCTTGAGTTTATGAAGTGAGCGAGATTGGACACCACCCATCACCCATTGGCATGGGATCAATTTTCAAAGAATCCGTCTAGCAACAAAGTAGTGAGGAGTGAGGTGATTAATGGAGATTTGGGAATTAAGTGTGCTATTGTTAAGTGACAGTCCCATTTTTTTAAACCACCTAGCTGGTAAGGTGTTGCACATGGCAACAAGGAATCAGTAGTAAGAAGTGAGTAGTGTGTCAATAGAGGAGTAGCCCTTGGTCATGGCTCTTGGTCACAATGGGCTAGTAGTAAGCACCCAGGGACCTACTGATCATCAACCATCAAATTGTAGCAGTGCATGGAGAGACACAAGTTAGTATGACATGCCGATAAGTGCCTTAAGGCTTATGATCTAGGTTTTGGCTCAAGGTCTCATGTAGTAAAGGGCTAGATGTCCAAGGTCCATGAGACTCGAATTTGGTGTTTGAGTGCCAAATTACACTAAATTATTAAAGTCTACAAAGGGATGAAAATTAAAGAAACAATGTCTATAGAAAAAAATGGATGACGACATTATGTGAAATGGTTCCCACATAGATGAAATAGTTGTAGCTACTGTGACATGTAGAACCACAGGAAGCATGAATGGATCGAGGAGAAAAAGATATAATTGAACAACATATTGTTGTGAAGAAAAACTAAGAAAATTTGATGATAATTATTGGTTAAAGGTTGAGTGTGCACATCAACTCAGATATAGAGCTTCTAAAAACTTAAGAATCACTAATATAGCATAAAAAAGTTAACAATTATGGATGCACAATATTTTGATTAAAAATTTCGTGGAATTTAGTTTGAAAATGAATGAAAAGGGGATAAGTGGTTGTCCTAGGTTGGAGCTTGTATATTAGGGGATTGGAGTCTCCTCCAACTTGGTGCCTCTAAAGATAATGTGGTTGGTGCCTCCAACAAGTAAGTGCTTGCAAATATGAGGGGTTTGCTACCTCCTTTAGGTCGGTTCCTTCTAAGGTTGGCATAAATTAAAGTTGTGGATTGCATTTACACTATAACTAAAAGAATATTTGTGGTTTTCTCTCGTATGGGTTTCCATGTAATATCTCATGTTCAACATCTTATGTGATTGATGAATTTTTATATTAATTTTTTTTTGTCAAGTTTCCTGTGATCCTCCAAACATGACCTGTGGCTTGAGGAGTTATGACCCAGGGACATCTAATCCATCAAATTCACTTTGGGATCGCACTCGGTCTAGGCCACACTGGCTCTTAGCTAACTGGAATTTTTAGGATGTCTCCTCCCCTAGCACAGGGCACAGCCACCCCATGTGAGATTTGGATCTTGGGTCACCTTACTAATGAGGTTCATCCTCAACCAGTTGTGTTAGTGGTACTTGACATGAATTGTTTTATTATATTGTATTTGATTGATTAAATAATTGTGAAATTTTTATAATACTAATTCACCCCCCTTCTTATCAATATTACGTTGATCCCCAATAGTTGGGAATCAATGGTTATTCATGATGGATTTTTCTCAAACAAAGAACCAATATTTGATGTAGTAAATTATTTATTATGGATAAGGCTGTAAGATTACTTAATTTTTCTTTGTGTTGATAAATATATTTATTTTGAAGTTAGATACCTAGTTCTAGAAATTCCTCGAGTAGATCCATATGAAAGAACAGCCTAGTTAAACAATGCAAAGGAAATGAATGCAACCCTATTTGGTCTTAATTAATCTGAACTTGCCAAGGTAATGCAGTGTTAATATTCTAAAAATGTCTAGGATAATCTCAAGAACAACTTTGAATGAGATTCTAAGATAAATCAAGATTAAGTTCGAACACATAGAATGGAGTTTGAAAGTCTAAAGATGAATGAGGAAAAAAGTATTGCAAAATTATTTCTCAAAGTTGATGAAGTAGAGAACACCATTAAAGGAATTCATCAAAATATTGATGAATAATTTGTGGTTTAGAAGGTATTGAGATCTCTTCCCATGATATTCAATACCAATATATCCCCATTGAAGATAACTAGGATCTTAACACTCACATGATGTAATAACTACATGGAATTCTCTCAATATATGAAATTATTATTGGTAAGGAGAAGTCATAACAAAAAGGAGGTTTCCTTTAAAGCCTCAAAGAAGTCTAAAGAACATCAATATTTCTCGAGTCATGAGTCAAATTAGGAGATGGCTCAATTTGTGAGGAAGTTAAAAAGGGATCTAGCGAATATAAAGGTAAGTTGCCTCTCAAATGTTTAGATTGTTGTAGAATTGGTCACTTTGCTTCAAAATGTCCTTACTATGAAGTAGAAAAGTAGGGAAAGGAAAGAGATCAAAAGAGTAGAAATATATCACATAAATATAAGAAAGGGAAACCTTAAAGAAATGTGAGATTCTACACCAAAGAAGAAAACAACTCATCTATATAAAAAAGTGAACAAATATCTGATGAAGAGTATGATGGATGTTTGATCATGGCTGTAGAAACATGAAAGAGGATCTATCCAAGAAACATGAAAGTAGAAGTATAAATTCAGATGGAGAAGCCTGCATCTCTCTGAAAACCCAACTTGAAGAGGGAAAGAGAAAAGGAGAGATTAATATAAATCAACTATTAGAATGGGAGAAGAACTGTGAAAAAATAGATGCAGAGGTTGTCTCTAAAAATATATCTGTAGAAATCAAAAGCTAAAATGAATTTGAACCTTAGATTTGCTAAAGGATCTATGATGTTAGAAAATATTCTTAGTATTCAAAGGTCTACAATAATCAAAGTGAGTCTGGGTTACAAAGAGCCACATGAGATCTCGAAATGTGAGTCAAGAAAAAATTCCCCAAGAATAAAAGAATCCATAATCTATGCAAGTGCACTCAAAGGAAGAACCAATGAGGTAAAAGAAGGCACTGACCTAAAGAAGAACCATAAAAAATTAATCCCATCATATTTTTGAATGGTACTAAAGTCAAATTGAAAGATCAATAAGGAAGGTAGGAAAGGATCAACAAAACCACTCCTCCACTAATATTGTATGCCCTCAAGTAACCAAATCTCTTTTATGGTTATTTTTATGCATGTCATAACTTTGGACACAAGCTTGTTAACTGCAGAACCAATATGTTTGTCAAAAATGAAAATGTTGGATCTAGTCAATTTTCAATTACTAGATATGGGAATTCCTATGTTGGAAAGAACATTGAATTTTATCCCCTCATGAATGAGATCGAGTACTTTAATTGTAATAATTTTAGACACAAAGAAATTTAATGTAGAATTATATCCTTTAGTTTTTCTAGGAATTATTTTTTCCAACAATATCAACACCAAGAAAATGCAAAGAGGTCGAAGAAGAAGACAGATTATTGTGAGGAATGTGGATTCACATTATATGCCGACAATAAATAAGGGGAATGGTATATAGATAGTGGGTACTCAAAGCACATGATATGGAATGAAAGAAAATTTCTCTTTCTAATGTAATATAGAGGAGGAAGTGTCACATTTGATAACAGTTAACCAACCCAGATAAATGGAAGAGGGATTGGCAGTTTAGATGTAAATATCAAGGGTCAAAATAGTTTATATGTTGATGGTCTAAAGCACAATCTACTAAGTGTAAGTAAAATGTGTGACCAAGGTTATGATGTCACATTTCATTCTAAGGATTATGAGATAAGGAAATCTAAGTCTTGTAAAGTGATAGCCAAAGCAGTTAGAACTCCCAACAATGTATATGTCTTTGATGATACCAAAGTAAAGTGTTGCATAAGAAAATTAGATTAAACCTGGTTACGACATAGAATAATGAGGCATATAAATTTTTACAATATGGTAAATATAAACAAGATAGAAGTAGTGAGAACCATTGCAAAGTTATCAAATCTAGATGATTCCATATGAAAATCATGCTATTTTGGAAAATAGGCAAGGGTCAAATTCAACACAAAAGAACATTCATCGTCTAGACCATTGGAGCTATTTCACACAAATATATGTAGTCCTACAAGAACACAAAGCTTAAGACGAGAGATGTTTTTCATTCTTTTTACTGATGACTACGCAGGGGAAACTTGGATCATGCTACTTGAATAAAAATAAAATTCTTTTAGTAAGTTCAAGGTATTCAAGGATTATGTTGAAAATAAAATGGACTTGAAGATCAAATGTTTAATATTTGATAGAGTAGTAAAATTTACCACCAATGAATTCAAGTAATTCTATGAGGAGCACAGAATTAGATGTAAACACTCAATAGTTAGAACCCCTTAATAAAATGAAGTAGTGGAAAGAAAGGACAAATCAGTATAAGAGATGGAAAGAGCTATAATACGTGAAGCAAAGGTTGCAAACACATTTTGGGGAGAAGAAACTCAAATAGTGGTCTATTTATCAAATAGAGTTCAACTCAGACCAAATAGAGATAACATCACCTATGATCTATGGAAAGAATGACCATATTTAGTCAAAAAATTAAGAGTATTTAGAAGAAAGTACTATAAAAAGAGGAATGAGGACAATATGGGAAAATTTGACTCTAGAGTTGATGAAGGGATCTTTCTTGGTTACTTGTTCGAAAGAAAAATATACAAGGATGACAACAAAAGATCAAGAAATTAGTGAAATGTATTCATGTAAGGATAGATGAACGATTACTAATGAGGCTCATCAATACGTAAACTATATGGGTCACAATGCCATCCTCCAACTTATTAAATTATATTTTGCTCACATTTACCTACATTTTTTTTTTTATATTATGCTTAGTGTTAGGAGTAAATATGTGTTACTATGTCATGTGGCCTAATGTGTGTTAAATGCAAGAATTGGAGCAATTTTGAGTTGATTTGAGACGAAGTAGACAAAAAAGGGAGATTCTAGGATGTTTTCTCCTGCCTTAACTCCTCCAATCAATCGAATATCCCCCACTCTATCTCATTAACTCAGTGTCATTGATAACCAAGCAAACCGAGTTCATTGGCAGTCGAGCCAGTATAAGTCAAGGAAGAGTAGATCCACCTATTCTCGAGTTAGGGAATCAAGTATCCCTATTTTCTACAGAGTTGTTAGTAGATACATTTTTGTATAAATAAGAAACCTAAGTGACTCATTAGGATTCAAAGTTTTATTGTACTCAAGGGGCCATTAAGTTGAAGCACATCTGACTGTTATTATTATGATGTATTTGGCACTTTTTCAATGATAATGAGAAATTTTGTTTTGATCCAGCACTGAGTTGACTCAATGGGCTGAAGCTCTTGGGTTAGGGCCCAACCCTAGAAACAAAATTTCCTCTCTTGTATCTATATTATTAGTTTAGAATTTTGATTAATTATTTCATTTTATTCATGTTTCTTTTAGCCTAGAATATTGATTACATTGTTTCTTATTCATGTCTCGATTAGCTTAAAGGGTAAATTAGTTGTTGCAGTTCAGTAGAGTAAAATACATTAAATATTTTGATAGCGACCCCTATCTCATCTCCCTCATGAGATCATGATTAGAGGACCCTAATCTCATATCCGAAAAACAAAGTGTGATTTCATATTCATTACATAGATCAATCTTTAGCATTAGTAGATAGTTGTTTATGATTTCTTGGAAAGATTTGAAGTTGTTATTTTCCTTCTCATGATTATTGTAGTTGATAAGGTAGTTCAATTCAAAGATCAAGTTCTTATTAATAGATAGATAAGATTTTCCAAATTCAATTCATCTTTTCCACATTGACATGTAATAATTTGCAATAGAAAAAAACATGAAGTGCAGGTATTATTGCAGGGTTGTTGATTTGGAGGCAAGGACCCTTTTCCACAAATCCATTTAGGCCTTCTCCGCCTTATGTTTATGCATGCCAACACATGTTCTAAACCTTTGTTTTTCAGGTCACCTTAAGCAAGCCATCTTAGCCCAACTTCGGCCTTCTTGAAGTATTGGGTTTGAATAATGGCAATGATCACCTTCCCTACACTTTCCACAACTTTCATACACCCTTCCAATATTTCATCTCACCATTATTACCCTCCAAACCCTCTTAGCCAACTTCCTGTATCATTTTAGGACATCTTGTAGTAGTATAAGACATCCTATAGCTCATTTGTAGCAGCTTGTTTTGACCCTGTTTTGACCTACAATGATAGCCTAGCCTAGTTTAGGAGTAGTTTCACCCCCCCAGCTTGGACTCCATGACCAGAAGTGCCACCTAGACCAGTCCTTTCACTCCTTTTCCTTCCTGCAATATTAGATAACATTAGTTCTTTTGTTTCCGAATTTGGAAATTAGAACTTTATTTAGTTTGGAAGTGTGAATTATATAGTTAATGCATGAATTTTTGAATTATGAAATTGTATAATAATATTATGTTTTAAAGAAACACTGATAGCTATATGATTGAGTGAAAGTTAGCATAGTTTCCTTTCTGCAACCTACCATAAATTGTGTGCTTTCAGTAGTTAAACTCCTTTTAGTTTCATCAGAGGAATGGTCTGGAACACTAATGATCAGGTGACCCAGTTGAGGGTGGCATGAGTAGGATGATGCATCTACTGTCCATATGGCATTTTCACCTCTAAGTTTGTATGAAACAACGGTTTGATAAAGTAATGTTGGTAGATTTGGGAGTTGCATCATTCTTGCTGCAATACTAAGGCTAATCACTCTTTGGCGCCATTTCTGGGGAGGTGCCTAGGTAGATGTAATTTTTTATTTTCTTTCTATTTTTCATTCATTAGATAGATGTTAATCTTTCTTTCCTTTATGCTTTGTAGTTGATTTTGAAAAAAAACATAAAAAGAGAAAATTTCTTTCATGCCTCATAGGAATAGAAACACTTCAGGGAAATTTTTTTCAAATAACCCCATACCATCAAAAAATCAACCTTCACTCTTCTTCGGTGACTATCAAATTCCCTCTCTGACTACAAGGGAGTTAGAGGACCACTTAGGTGATCAACTTGAGATATTTTAAGAGCCTATTCAGGAAGAAGGAGAAGAAACCATTCCACATGCATACACCATGGATGAAAATAGAAATGAGGATTATTTTCCCATCAAAGAGACTAATGGAGATGCTAGGATGAAACATATAAGTCATTCTACCCTTCCTCGCCTCCATGGCTTAACCTAAGAGGACCCTGATACCTTTTTGTTTGAATTTGTTGTTGTTAGTAGAACTTATGATTATAACTCTGATGGCCCGAAGTTGAAGTTGTTTGCATCCACCTTTAAGGATGTAGCCTTGTGCTGGTTCATGGGTCTATTTGGGGTAACATGACTACCTGGGATCAAATGTAGTAATCTTTAAGTGACAAGTATAGGGACTATTGTAGGTCCAAATACACTAAAGAGGAAATCTTTATAATGAATCTTGGACCAGATGAATCCTTGGAAGACTATGAGGAAAGGTTCCAGCTCAGTTGCAAAAGGGCCAGATGCACCCTTGATCCTAAATCACTCAAATTAGTCCTTCCTAGAGGAATTAGGGAGGACATACTGGAAACCCTAAACATGTTGTTTGGAGGAGACATTTATCAGCTACACTATGACAACATCAATACAGCATTCAAAAACCATTCTAAGGCTGCTAGAAAGAAGGGTAGGTCTAGTCAAGCTTTGGTCAGTTCCTCTTCCTCCAACACATCTATCAAGAATGAAAATGGAAACATGTTAGAGGACTTTAAAAGTGAAATTATGGACACCTTTTCTTTGCAAATGGACATCATGCAGATCAAGAGGAAATAAGAGGAATCAGAGAGAGCCTTAGCTGTCTTTTGCCCTAAATGCACTAGAAGGCACCACAGAAATGAATTTCCATTAAATGTTATCAAGGTTTGCTCTGTCTGTGAGGAAACAAATTCCACAGATAAGTGTCCTTCTTTTCCTGGATTGAAAGTTGTATACCAAGGGGCAGAAGGTGGAGCTGAAAAACTCTGTTACATCAATCAAAGGAGGACTCAAGGACCTCAACCATACCAACAAGGCATGAAAGGTGTATCCAATTCCTACTACCATCCCAACCAGAATTCACCCTTGCCCCCTTGGTATTCTCCTACTCCTCCTTCATGGTCCACACCTTCTCCTTGGTCTTATGCACCTTCGCATCCTCCCCAACCTTCCAATCAACCATTTTAGCCATATGCTTCTACACATCCTCTGTGAAATACCCCATCACAAAGTTGGAGGCCTCAATTCAACCAACCACTTGCTTTACTGCCTCCACCTCCATCTCAAGCACATCTCATTCATCTTGATCGAGCTAAGAAACCTCAGATGCTTGCTCAACCAAATCTGAACCCAAAAAACAAGCAAGCACAATAGGTCTATAGTGGAGAGACATCTTACCCTGCCTATGTTGTGGAGATTCAAGAAATTAACCTCAGGTTTGGAAGAGTACTACCAGATCACCAACCTCCATCTCCACCTGAGGAGATTGAAGAAGAAAAGGAAGAGAGTGTTCCTAAAGCTAATCCACCTCCTTTTCCTGAAATATTGATCCATCCTAACCAACAAAATCTAGAAGAGACTGAACTTCCAGGAGAATTTAAAAACTTGTGTGTTAAAATGCCACTCCTCCAAGCTATCAAGGATGTTCCCATCTACAATAATCTTATAAAAGAAAAATTATTCAAACATCCTAGGAGGAGAAAGAAATACACCCATTCCATCAATGTCATTGGTCAATTGTATGATCTAATGTTGGGGAGAGTGATTTACCCAAACTATCTAGACCTTGGAAGTCTTGTGGCAGATGTGCACATTGATGCCATCATTGTGCCTCATAACTTGATTGATCTTGTGGTTTCCATCAATGTGATGACTAAGGAAACCATGCTCAAACTATACCTCCAAGGATCTTTGAGAAATACCACAATAGTGTTGCAATTTACAGATAGGTCCACAATGGCTCTTAAGGGAGTTGTTGAGGATGTAATGGTCTTTATTGATTCCTGGGAGTATCCTGTTGAATTCCTTGTTCTCCAACCCAAGACCAAATTCAATGGCTATCATGTCATCCTGGGGAGACCATGTCTAGCCACTACTTATTCTTACATAAGTTGTAGAGTTGGGAACATGACCATTAAGAATGGGCATTTTTCCAAACAATCCGTATTGTACCCTCCTGCTCAACCATCCCTAGAGCACAACTTACCCATATGGTTGGAAGAGGAGGATGAAGATGAAGTGTATAATACTACATCCCATCCAATCTATACCCTATATGCTATTATAGGAGGGGGGCAACCTGATGAAGATGACCTCATTGACCAAATCCTCCGAAACCAGCCCACCAACACCATGCCTCTTGATGAGCTTGTGAAGGCATCTGAGGGTAATCCTTGGACTAGATTATGCCTAGTGGACCCAAGTCCTGCACATGTCAAAATGGTAGAATTTTTTCCATATAAAACATTGAATATCAACCCCTATCTCTCAATGAACCAAGAGGAGAAGTTGTGAAACCTGTTGAGAGAGCACTTCGATGCCTTTGATTGGAGTTATAAAGAATGAAGGGAGTGCATCTTTTAGTGTGTAATCATCACATATACATCAAGGAAGGATGTAAACTAGTGTACCAACCTCAAAGGAGAATGAAGCTATCCCTCAAAGACATAGTCAAGGAAGAGTTGAAAATGTTGTTGGATGCAGGGTTAATCTATCCCATCTCGGATAGTGAGCAGGTATCCCCTCTAGTTTTTTTCCCAAAGAATAATGGAAAGTGGAGGATCTATGTGGAAATTACAGAGAGATGAACAAAGCCACTAAAAAAGACAATTTCCTTTTACCTTTCATTGATCAAGTCTTGGATGGTCTTGCAAGGAATAAGTTCTCCTCTTTCCTAGATGGATTCAGTGGTTACAATCAAATCTATATCAACCTAGAGGACCAAGATAAGACTACATTCACTTGTCCTTGGGGTACCTTTGCTGACAGGGTCATTCCTTTCAGATTTTGTAATGCCCCTACCACTTTTCAAAGGGAAGTTCTGAGCATCTATGTTGAGCTATTCCATGACTTTGTAGAGATCTACATGGATCATTTCTTTAAAGGGAAGTTCTGAGCATCTTTGTTGAGCTAGTCCATGACTTTGTAGAGATATACATGGATCATTTCACTCCCTATGGGTGTGAATTCCTGGAGAAAGTCCTAAATAAGTGCATTGAAATGAACCTCTCACTTAGTCCTGAGAAATGTTAATTCTTGATGAATGCAGGGACTATCCTTGGCCATTCAATATCTCACGAGGGAATACAAGTGGACCCAAACAAAATTTCGATCATAAAAAGGGTCCCTACTGCTCAAAAGAAGAGGGATTTTAGGAGCTTATTGGGTGTGGGTGGATATTATAGGAGGTTTACCAAAGACTTCAGCAAAGCAGCCTCACCATTGTTTGGATTCTTGGCCAAGGACTCTGAATTTTGATGGTCAGATAGTTGCTAAGAAGACCTAGAGATCTTGAAGGAAAAATTGACTACTGCACCCATACTTAGAGGCCCAAATTGGGCTCTTCCTTTCCACATCAATGCATCTGAAAAAGATGTAGGAGCAACTCTAGGCCTGATAAATGAAAAGTTTCCTTCTATCATTTACTTCATTAACAAAAATTTGTCTAAGGCTAAACTGAATTACACTATAACTGAGAAGGAAATCCTAGTTGTTGTCCACTATTTGAAGAAGTTTAGACACTACATCACTTGATATCAAACCTTTGTGCATACTGACCATGTGAAAATCAAGTACTTAATGAACACGCCTGATGTGAATGCTAGAATTATTAGATGGTTTCTTCTATTACAACAATTTGATTTAACTATCATTGGTAAGCCAAGTAAAGAAAATGTATTTGTAATTTTTTTGTCTAGACTTCCTTTGCCTATAGGTGAGGAAGGTATGGTTGATGATCAGTTGCCACAAGAGCACCTATTTTCTATTTTAGTTCTCTCTCCATGGTTTTCTAACCTAGGCAACTACCTAGTTGCTGTAGAGTTCCCTCCAAATCTGTCATCCAGGGAGAAGAGCAGAATTGTAAGGAAGAGTTCCCCTTTCACTTGGACTAGGGGAAATTGATTCAAGCTAGGACTAGATTAAATCTTGAGGAGGTGTGTTAGGGAAGAGGAATTTTTTGACATCCTCTTAGCCTGTCATGATGGGCCTTGTTGAGGTCACTTTGGTGCAAAGAGGACAACTTTCAAGGTTTTACAAGTTGGCTACTACTGGCCCACTCTCCACCAAAATACAAGAAGGTACACCAGTCGATGTGATCATTGTGAGAGGATGGGGAGACCTACTCCCAAGGATAAAATTCCCTTGCAACCTCAGGTGTTTATAGAGCCATTTTTCAAGTGGGGCATGGATTTCATAGGGCCAATTGATCCACCATGAGGGTATAAAAAGTACATCATTGTATGCACATATTATTTGACAAGGTGGGCTACAAAGTTTTTTGAGGTAGAAACAGAGGAGAAAGTGGTTGAGTTCTTAAGGGATAATGTGTTCTACAAATTTGGGTACCCCAAACAACTATTTACTGATCAGAGAGCTCAATTCACATCACATATGATCAAGAATTTGTTAGGGAAACATCATATCAAGCATAGAAAATCTACTTCCTATCATCCTCAAGCCAATGGACAAGTTGAGGCCACCAATAGGGCATTAGAAGGAATCCTCACCAAGGTTGTTAGCAATAGCAAAAAGGATTGGGTAAATAGATTAGTGGAGGCCACTTGGGCCTATAATGAAACTTGGAAGACAACTATTGGCTTCACACCTTATGACTTGGTCTATGGAAAGAAGGTTCTTCTCTCCATTGAGTTGAGTACAATACTTTGAGAATGGTAGCACAATTGGATTTAGAAGTCCCAAAGGCACAACAAGAGAGGTTGCTCCATTTAAATGGCTTGGATGAATTTAGAATGTAGACCCTCATACACACTGAAGTTATCCAATTGCAGAGGAAGGTTTGGCATGATAGGAACATCAAGGATAAGGCTTTTCAAGAAGGGAATTAGGCTCTTCTATATGACTCTAGGTTCAAGTACTTCAAAGGAAAATTAATGAAAAGGTGGTTAGGCCCATACCTAATACAGAAATGCCATGACAATGGATCTATTCAAACTATAACCATTGATGAGGAAGGGATTCACTTGCTTGTCAATGGCTATAGATTGAAGGTTTATAAAAAGACTCTATCCAGGGAAGAGTCCATTGGCACCATTAGCCAAGAGGTGATTGTGATTGGAAGTGTCCTAACTTCCAAGTCATAGAATTCCTAAATATTGTTTTTGTTTGTGGAAAAAAGACAATAAGAGGCCTAGATGAAAACCTACATGAGGCATATGAGGCCAAATATTTGGTTGAAAACCTCCTTGAGGCAACCTAAGAGTGAAAAAAAAAAGAGAGAAATAAAAGATCTCTAGGTGAAAACCTCCCTTGAGGCACCCAAGGCAGACAGACAGGTTAAAAAACTTCTTGAGGTAGCCTATGTGTCCCTCAAAGGAAAAAAGAGAAAAAGCAAAGAAGAATGCTATGACAGGGATCTACAACTTGTCCATTAATAATTTCTGTCATTTTGCAGGTTTTGAGGACAATGGCAAGTTATAGAGCCCCAGGGACAACATGCTCAAGTTCCATTCCAGTTTTTTCCTCCATCCACTCCTTACCACTCTCACCCATACTTGGGGCTCAAAAATCCATGTTTAGGCCCTCTCTGGTTTGCTACAGGATCTCATGTAACTACTACAAGAATATCTTGTAGCACTTCAAGATGTCCTGCAATTCTATAGGAAAAAGGTTTTGATTGGAAAATAATCATATATGGCCTATCCAAGGATAATTAGAGTCCTCATACCTTCATCAAATCACTCACCCAACCTCCATGCATCCCTGGTTCAAAAGAATCACCATCTCTTAAAGCCAACCCTAAGCCCTGTCTCATTAAAAAACAAAAAAGCACAGAGGACATTTCCTTTATTTCCACATCCCTTCACTATCACACCAAGACTCTAACATCACACTTCAACCCCTACACTCCTTCTCATCCTTCTTCTGAAGCAAAATCGCTTGAAAAAGAAGAAAAAAGGCTTGCTACAGGATCTCCTGTAGTAGCCTATGCCACTATTGTAATAAGCTTGAAATATACTTTTTCTTCCCATTAGAATCAAGGGGATGGTACCATCATCCTGAAGCACCTTTCCATTCCAAGAAGGACTCCATATCAGTAGTAGCATCACCTAGGATATTACCAAAGCACCAGACACATGAACAACACCAACAATCAAATACATTGGAGCAAATAAAGCATAAACAGGAGCAAAGAAAAAAGACAACAAGGTAACTCCCTGAGCAGCAGCACAGAGGTCCAACACTCCAGGTTGCATCGATCGAGCACAAGGTGGGAACAGGTATGGTAACCTCTAAGCTCCTCCCTAGGTGTAAAATAATGAAAAATGTATGAATGTCGAGGAAATGTATTTTTTTAAGCTAGATGTAGCCAATTAACCTCGCCACCCTTAGCTAGTGAATGAAAAGTGATCTATCAATCATCATGCAATGTAGGAGTGTCACATCAGTCAAATAAGTTAGGAGGGAAGTCAAAATTAGTTAAGAAAGAGTGGGTTTTAATTACGAGGAACAAGAGAATGATCACTCCATGTGGGCCAACGGTCCAAATGAGGAAAAAACGTACTATTGCTAGCCATCAAAACACTTCGAGCCCTAGCCACAAATAGCATAAAGCTCAAACTTTTTTTCATTGTTGCTCATTTCAAAATCAGTTGAGGTAGGGCCGAGCTTGGGAAGCTATCAAGAGAATCGAACCCTACTCTATCATACCTACAAGAAACAACTACGAGAAGTGAAAGAGGCTATAAAAAACAACTACAGGAAGTGTGGTAAGCTACAGGAAGCTACAAGAAGCTCATAAATTGCTACAGGATGCCTCCAAGGGTGCAAAAAAAATTCCTAGGGTCAATTTTGTCTTCAATTATCATTACACCAGGCCTTATATGGAACATTAAGTGGCCCCTATCATTCTTTTGTCCATGATTTACATGTTAGTGAACCTTGAACTCTCTTAGGAATTACATTCATCTTTTGGATTAAAAGAGTTTTTTTTTTTTTTTCTATAAAATATGAGGGATACACATAATTGTCATCAACTAGGGGTTTTCCCTCTGTGTTCCCTTTGAATTCATATTGGATCTATCATAGAAAAAAATCCCCCTACACCTAATCAAAAATATATAAGAAGATGGGAGGGGGATTCAATAGGAGATACCTTACAGATACTAAGAGAATTCACCTTCATACCCTTGTAGTAAACATTTTCAAGAGGCATCAATGGTTAGGTTTCATTGAGATGCTAAAATGATATGATGTTGATATCACTTATGAGTTTTCCATGGCCCTAAATCCTCAAGAAAGAACCAGTGCTACCGCTATGGTGAGGGGATTAGCCATTACCATCAATCCCAAGTTGATTAGTAGGGTGAACACACTTTCCCTAGGGGTCTAGTGGAGAAAACAAGACAAGTCCAGTAGTTCCCTTGCAGAGAAAATAAAGGAAGAACCACATAAAAAGGAAGAGGTGGAGGAAGAAAAAAAATGAAGAAGAAGAGGAGGAGTGTTAAAAATAAACAATCCCTGAAAAAAAATCATTGAACCTAAAGAAGAGAAGATATCCCCAGAGCAGAAAAGGATGTCTCCCAAACCCACTGAAAAGGAGGCAGTTACTGTCATGGCTTCCTTGAGCACACCAATCAAACCTAAGAAGAAAAGGTAGAGGAAAACTCCCCTCTACTTCAAAACAAGGAAAATCGTGAGGATTAAATAAGGGAAGCCTCAAAATCCCATGAGCACCCCTATCATAATTGAAGAATCACCAAGTAAAAGAGAGGAGTTTGAACCCATCAAAATGGAATTTGAGAAAGTCACATCTCTTGGAGCTATCTCAAAGACTCTTGTAACCTATGTAAGAAAGACTCTCACGAGGTCAGCCTCCTGTAAGCAACCCAAGGCACCTATCACACTCCAAAAAAAAGGAAAAGGCCTGCTACAGGAAACCCATATCCTGCTACATGAAACACAAATAGTGCTACAGCAAGAGCATAAAATTCTACAGGAAGAGAAGGAGGGGAAAAAAGAAGGAAAAGAGGCAACACAACATTTACAGGAGGGGGAAGATTCTCCAAGAACATTTGATAAATATTTTCTAGAGGTGCAGAAGCGTATTCCACGACCCAATTTGAGCTCCTATTACAAGTTCATTGAAGGAGGCGGAGTGATCCCACATAAATTTGCAATTCCTCTCTTCTTTGAACTTGAAGTAGAGAGAGGAAGGACACATAGGTGGATGCATATTTCCAAATCTAAGAAAGTGGAAGATGTGGGCCTTATGGAAGAAAAGCTCCTAGAAATGGGAAAAGAGTTGAGTGAGTTAATGGATAGAGAGTACACAATGAGAACACAATTGTAGGCAGAAAACACATTGTTGAGAAAGAAATTGCAAGAGAAAGAGAGCCAATTTTCCACAATTGCAAGCCTCTCCATGGAGGCACTTCAATGAAGACTGTCATCCAAATCTTGTGCACTTTTCCTAAAATACCAATGGATGCAGTTCCAGATCAAGACATTTGCACAACATGGGTCCATGCCATTCCAGGACTACAAGCAGTTCATTGAGTTGTGTGATAAGAGTGCCATTGAGGAAAAATCCAAATTAGTTGAATTCTACTAGCACAACCTCACCTTAATTGACATGAATGTTTGGGATCCCGATGCAAAGTTGGGAGACTTGAAGCTGATGGCCCTTGCATCTTGGATGAGGCATGATGAGGCTAGGGCTGAGGAGGTGAAGAGACTATTTGTAAAAGAAGAAAAATAACCCCTCTGCATCAGGGCAGAGCAGATAAGTTCCATGGTAGTAATCAATAATCACAACATCATTTCTAATGATTCTAAGCTTTCAACTAGATACCTTGCCACCTAAGAACAAGTCATCTCCCACTTTGAGGTCACTCTCAGGTTGTTGGGGATAGAGAGCCAATAAGCATGTCAGAGAAGATGGAATACCCTGCCACAAAGTCTTGAGATCAGGGAGCATCACTCTCCTAAGAGATTGAGGAATGCATTGGATAGAACACCTTTGTAAAAAAAGGCCATACAAAGATTGAAGATAAACTGGATTGAACTTAAACTCAGTGCACCTTTGTACAAAATGGTTGTACAAAGATTGAGGATAAACTGGATTGAACTTAAACTCAGTCCACCTTTGTTTTGGTGTGTACAGGAAGGAAGGAAGGAATAAGAAGAAAGGATGAATTGGTAAGACATAGAGAGAAATGCAAGCTTCTATCCTCAGGAAGTGACACCATCTACAAAAGCTTGAGAAGTCAAAGAGGCCACCAAGGCCATGAAGGACATGGACATAAATGACTAGGTTGCTAAAAGGATGAGAAACAGTTTTAGTAGTGGGTTGATGATGAGGCTTATCAATAGGTATACTATATGGGTCATAATTCCATCGTCTAGCCTATTAAATTATCTTTTCCTCACATTTATCTACAAATTTTTATATATTATGCATAGTGTGAGGAGTAAAGATGTGTTAATATGTCATGTGGCCAAATGTGTGATAAATCTAGGAATTGGAGAAATTTTGAGTTGATTTGAGTGCAGGAACTTGGAGTAGACAAACAAGAGAGATTCTAGGAGGTGGTCCCCTTGCTTAACTCCTCCAATTAGTCGAATATCCCCCACTCTGTCTCATCAAATTGGTGTCATTGACAACCAAGTAGGTCGAGGTCATTGGCAGTCAAGCTAATGCAAGTCAAGGAAGAGTAGATCCACCTATTCTCCATTTAGAGAGAAAAGTATCCCTATTTTCTAGGGAGCTGTTGGTAGCTCCATTTTTTTATAAATAAGCAAGCTAAGGGACTCATTAGGATTCGAAGTTTTATTGTAGCCAAGAGGCCATTAAGATGAAGCACATTTGACTGTTATTTTTATGATGTATTTGACACTTTTTGAATGATAACGAGAAATTATGTTTTGATCTAGCACTGAGTTGACTCAAATGGGTGAATCTCTTAGGTTACAACTTGTAGAAGTTCCTCTCTTGTATCTATATTTTTTGTGTAGAATGTTGATTAATTACTACAATTTATTCATGTTTCTTTTAGCTTAGAAGATTGATTAATTTGTTGCTTATTCGTGCCTCCATTAAATTAGAGGGTAAATTAGTTGTTGCATTTCAGTAGAGTAGAATACATTAAAAATCTTGCGATAATGACCCCTATCTCATCTCCCTAATGGGATCATGATTATAGGACCCCACTCCCACAACCCAAAAGTAGAGTGTGATTTCATATTCATTACATTAGATTTACCATTAGTAGATAGTTGTTTATAATTTCTTGGAAATATTTGCAGTTGTTAGTTTTATTCTCATGATTTTTATATCTTAGAAGGTAGTTCAATTCAGAGATCAAGTTCTTAGCAGTAGTTATATAAGCTCTTCCAAATTCAATTCATCTTTTCCACATTGACATGTAATAATTTGCAAATGAAGAAAACAACAAGTTCAAGTGTTATTGCAGGGTTGTTGATCTGCAGGCAAAGATCATTTTCACCAACTCCATTTAGGCCTTCTCCACCTTCTATTGATGCATGCCAACCTATTTTTTTCAGGTCACCGCAATCAAGCCATCTTAGCCCAAATATGGCCTTCTTGAAGTATTGGGTTAAGCTAAGGGTGATGATCACCTTCCATACACTTTCCACAACTTTCATACACCCTTCCAACATTTCATCTCACCATTCTTACTGTTGGGTCCCTATAATACTGGTGATTACCCTATAAGGTTGACACCACAACAATTGGAAGAAAAAAGAGAAAAAGGGCTTTGTTACACTTGTGATAGCAAATACACTAAAGGTCATAAGTGTGCTTAGAAGAAATTATTCTACACAGATTGTGAAGAGGAAGAAGAAAAGGAGCAAGAAAGGTCAAAAGAAGAGGATATACTCCAGGAACAAAGCCTAGATGAAGAACAAATAAATCCGACCATATCTTGTAATGCATTGGCGGGAATTACCACTCCTCAAACCATCAAGATAGAAAGACAAATCAAGAAGAAAAAGGTAATAGTGTTGATTGATTCAGGAAGCACCCACAATTTTATTCATTGTAAGGTAGCAAAAGAATTGAATTGCTTCCTATATCCAGCACCAGAGTGTCAAGTGATGATTGCAAATGGAGGAACAATAAATTGCCCTGGAAAGTGCCATAATATCAATCTATCCATGGGAGAATATGTATTGACTAGCCCAATGCTTTCCATTCCAATGGGAGGTGTTGATGTTGTACTAGGAGTCTAATGGCTACAATCCCTAGGTACAATAGCTTTTAATTTTCAAGCACCTTTCATCAAATTTTCTACGAAAGGAAAGGAAGTTGAATTAAGGGGTATTACAGGGAAACCAGGAAAGATAATCAGATCTAATAGTATGACAAAGCTTCTAAAAAAGGAGCAAAGAGGTGTAATTGCAAAATTATGCTCGCTAGATGTTTCCACATCAGAATCATCTATTTCTCCAGATCTCCAAAAAGTCTTGGACAATCATTCCAAGGTATTTGAGACTCCCAAAGGTCTCCCACCTATGTGTGATCATGATCATGCTATTCATCTGATTCCAGGAAGTGTTCCTCCAAACATCAGGCCCTACAGATATCCCTAGGTCCAAAAGAGTGAAATTGAACGTATGGTTGCAAAAATGCTAGAGGTTGGTATAATTCAACTGAGTCAAAGTTCTTTCTCTGCTCCAGTAGTATTGGTGCACAAGAAGGATGGATCATGGCGCATGTGTCCGGATTATAGGGAGCTCAACAAGCTCACTATTAAAGATAAGTTCCCCATTCCTGTCATTGACGAATTACTGGATGAATTGCATGGATCAATTTACTTCACCAAGTTGGATCTTCGTTCAGGATATCATCAAATCAGAATGAAGACTGAAGACATTCCGAAAATAGCGTTTAGAACTCGTGAGGGTCATTATGAATTTTTGGTCATGCCTTTTCGCCTTACCAATGCACCTTCAACATTTCAAGGTTTGATGAATTCAATTTTCAAACCATTCCTTAGAAAATTTGTGTTAGTATTTTTTGATGATATACTAATCTACAGCAAGTCTTGGAAGGATCATGTTGAACATGTTGACAAGGTGCTACAACTATTGAAGGAGAAACAATTATATGCAAAAAGATCCAAATGTTTCTTTGGAGTCCAAGAGGTGGAATATTTGGGTCATATTGTGTCTCATGAAGGAGTTAAGGTAGACCCTAACAAAATTAAAGCCATTAAGGAATGGAAAATCCCCACACCCATAAAGCATCTGCGAGGATTTCTCGGGTTGACAGGTTATTATCGCAAGTTTGTTAAGAATTATGGGAGAATAGCAGCACCTCTAACAACATTATTGAAGAAAGATGCATTTTCATGGACTCCGGAAGCAACAAAGGCCTTTGAACATCTTAAAGAGGCAATGTGCCAAGCACCAGTCTTAGCTACACCGGACTTCAAAAAAACCTTTATTGTGGAATGTGATGCTTCATGAAATGGAATTGGTGTTGTTCTAATGCAAGATGAAAGACCCATTGCTTTTGAAAGTCGTCCAATCAAGGGAAAGTTTTTAAGCAAAGCTATTTATGAGAAGGAAATGTTGGCAATACTCCATGCACTTAAGAAATGGAGACCCTACCTAATGGGTAGACACTTCAAGGTAAAAACAGATCATGATAGCCTTAAATACTTTTTACAACAAAGATTATCCTCTGAAGAGCAACAAAAGTGGGTCACAAAGATGTTGGGTTATGACTTTGAAATCATCTACAAAAAAGGGAAGCAAAATGTGGTGGTAGATGCACTCTCAAGAAAGGATGAGGATGTGGAAGCATTGTTGTGCGCCATTTCTATTATCCAACCAGATTGTATAAACGAAGCAAGGGAGGATTGGAAGAATGACGAAGAAGTGTGGGCACTTATTCAAAAGTTACAACAAGATTCCAGTATGTCTAGTACATTTAGCTAGCAAAATGATTCGTTATGGTACAAAGATCGCTTATACCTCTGTAAGAATTCCCAGCTAAAACAAAAGATTCTTATGGAATTGCACACTTCTCCCTTAGGAGGGCACTCAGGATTTTTAAAAACCTACCACAGGGTTAAGAACGAATTTTTTTGGGATGGCCTTAAATCAGATATTCAAAAGTTTGTGGCTGAATGTTTGGTTTGCCAACAAAATAAAGTTGAAACAATTAAGACACCGGGTCTATTACAACCTTTATCCATTCCAAGCCAACATTGGGAGGAGGTTTCAATGGATTTTATCACAGGTTTACCCAAGTCTGAGGGAAAGAGTGTCATCATGGTGGTAGTTGACAGACTTACCAAGTATGCACACTTTTGTGCATTATCACATCCATTTAAAGTCAGTACAGTTTCTACTGCATTTATGGAAACAATTCAAAAGCTACATGGAAACCCAAAGATTATTGTAAGTGACAGAGATCCCATTTTCACTAGAAATTTTTGGACAGAATTATTTTCTTGTCTTGGTACTCAGTTAGCTCATAGCTCATTTTATCATCCTCAATCTGATGGGAAAACTGAGATAGTAAACAAATGTTTGGAAGGATATCTTCGTTGCTTTGTATCTGATAAACAAACACAATGGGTCAAATGGTTGCCTCTGGCTGAATGGTGGTATAACACTTCCTTCCGTACAGCAACAAAAATGACCCCATTTATGGCACTTTATGGGTATCAACTACCATCCATCACATCATATTTAAGAGAAAATTCTAAGGTTCAGGTAGTGGAACATCACATCGAACATCAACAACAAGTCCTCCAACTCTTAAAGGATAACCTCGTGTTGGCACAGAATAGAATGAAATAATAGGCAGATCAACATCGCAGTGAAAGAAGTTTTGATGTAGGTGATTGGGTATTCATACGGCTACAACCATATAAGAAAATGTCCCTCAAGCAAGCTAAGAAGGAAAATAAATTATCACCAAAGTATTATGGTCCGTACAAGGTGTTGCAAAAGATTGGTACTATGGCATACAAATTGGAGCTTCCTGCAGCTTCTCGATTGCACCCAGTTTTCCATGTTTTATGTTTAAAGAAGGTTATAGGTGACAAGCTCCCAGTTCAAACAATATTGCCAGAACTTGATGAGGAAGGAAAAATTATATTGGAACCGGAAGCAGTCACAGAAACAAGAACTCGACAGCTACGAAATCGTTCAATTTCAGAGTATATTATCAAGTGGAAGAACTTATCCGCTGAAGATTCCACATGGGAGGATGAAAATTTTATGCAGAAGTATCTAGAACTACTCAAGCGTTGAGGACAACACTTTTTTGAAGGAGAGGGGCATGTTGGGTCCCTATAATACTAGTGATTACCCCATTACTATTGTAGTTATACCCCTTATTAATATTGTTGTGCCCCTATTGCCCCCATATTGTTATTACTGTGCCCCATAGAATCCCTCTATTGTTATTTTTGTGGCTTTATATTATTATTGTTAGGTCGGCTGGATTATATTGTGACTCCTTAGACTCCTATATATAGAAAGGAGGTTTTGTCATTTGAATCATCCAAGAATTGTTCATTTATGTAATGTAAAGGAGGTTTCCCCCTCGAAGAGGCTGAATTCTAAGGCGTTGATCTATCTTTTCTATCTTTTCTTGAGCTGGTTTCATAAGACTTACCATCCAAACCCTCTTAGCCCACTTCTTGGACTCCATGACCAAAAGTGCCACCTATACTAGTCCTTTCACTCCTTTTCCTTCCTGCAAGATTTTATAGCATTAGTTATTTTGTTTCTGAATTTAGCAATTATAATTTTATGTACTCTGCAAGTGTGAATTAGATAGTCAATGCATGCATTTTTGAATTATGAAATGGTAGAATAATCTTGTGTTTTCAACAAACCCTGATAGCTAGAGGATTGAGCGCAAGTTAGCATAGTTTCCTTTCCGCAACCTAGCATAAGATTGTTTCCTTTCATAGAATTTACAAGTTGTAAACTTTCATTTTCTTAGTTGAAAACCATTTAGTTTCTCTGCACTAGAACTAGTCTTTACATTTTGCTTTCAGTAGTTAGACTCCTTTCAGTTTCAATAGAGGAATGATCTAGAACCCTAATGATCAGGTGACCCAGTTGTGGGTGGCATGAGTAGGATGATGCATCTACTGTGCTTATAGCACTGTCACCTCTAAGATTGTACAAAACCTTGGGTTGATAAAGTAAAGTTGGTAGCTTTGGGAGTTGCAACATTCTTGCTGCAATAATGAGGCTCATCAATTACCATAAATAAAAAAAACCTTAACAAAATGAAAAATCAAATGAGATAACAAATATCTTTAAAGAATATGAATAACAAGAAGAGAAATATAAGGAAGAAGAAGAAATGACCCCTCAACAACACAAAACCCCATCTAAGTATATACCAAAAAAACATCTTGAAATTCAAATAATTGGATATAAAAAATTGGGAGTTTAAACTAGAAGGAAATTGAATTGGCACTCCCAAAAATGAAATATAGTATTAATGTCCAAAGTAGAACCCAACATTTCTTGTCAAGATAGTGAAGATAAGCATTGGCTCTCGACAATGGATGAGGAACTGGATTAGATATAGAAAAATGACACTTGGGCATTAGTCCCTAGACCAAAAGGAGAAAATGTCATTTGCACCAAGTGGTTCTTTAAAAACAATTTGAATGAAGATGGAAAAGTAGTAATAAATAAATCCGGACTCATATGAAAAGGGTACACATATATAAATACATTGATTTTGAAGAAAAGTTTACTTTCGTAGCTAGACCTAAAGCAATAAGAATTTTTTTAACATTTTCAAGTCATTGAAATTGAAAGTATATTAGATGGATTTCAAGTCCAATTTTATAAATGGTGATCTAGAGGAGGAAGTGTACGATGAGCATCCATAAGGATTTTAGTTGTAAAAATATGCATATTAGGTATGTAGACTAAAGAAAGCACTATACGAGTTAAAACAAGCTCTAAGATCTAGGTACACGAGGTTGGATAGATACATATAGAAACAATAATGCAAAAGGAGGACAACATATAGTAATCTTTATATTAAATATAATAATAAGAATCTACTCATCATTAATGTGTATGTGGATGATAACATATTTGGAAGTGATGAGATCAAATAAGTCATCAGTTTGTAGAAGACATGAAAAAGGAGTTTGAGATGTCCATGTTGGAATAATTATCATTTTTCCTTGGATTACAAGTTTCTCAATTAGAAAAAGGCATTTTCATCTCTCAAACCAAATACTTAAAATAAATATTAAATAAATTTGGCATGGAATATTGTAAACATGTCAGCACACCCATGGTCACAAGATGAAAATTGAGCAAGGATCATGAATCCCCTGATGCAAACAATACTACACTTAGGTCAATGATTGAAAGTCTTCTAGTATATTTAACAACATCAAGGCCTAGCATAATGAAAATTGTAGGATTGATCATTATATTTCAATCTAATCCCAATGAGAGCCATGTGAATGCAATGAAAAAGGAACTTCAAATATTTGAAGGGAACAATTGATTAAGATCAATGGTATCTAAGAAGAAAAAATCTCAATCTAATAACATACATAGATGTAGATTGCACAAACAATGTTGATGATAAAAAGAGAACAAGTGTTGCAACATTCTTCTTGGGTAATTGTTTGGTATCTTGGCTAAGAAAAAGGTAGGATTATATTTCATTGTATACAATTGAAGCTGAGTATATAGCAGCAAATGCATGTTGTATTCAGATCCTATGGATGAAACAAACCCTTAAGGATATCAAAATTGAACATGTTGACCCTATTTCCATTATGTGTGATAATACTAGTGCTATTAATATTTCAAGGAATATTGTAATGCATTGAAAAATAAAGCATATTCCTCTTAAATATCATTTGTTGAGAAACTAAGTTGATGATAAAATTGTTAGGCTTGAATATGTTTCCACTCATGAACCTATTGCAGATATATCCACAAAATTGCTTCTTAGAGAGCCCTTTGAGCCTCTGAGATAATGGTTAGGATTGATCTCTTTCATTTCTTATTAGTTCTGTATGTATGGGTCAGGGTAACTCTTAACAAACATTATTTTTTTTAGAGTGATCTACAAGATAATAATGAGGAAATGGAAAGTATATCCATGACTCGTATCATGCTCAGAGGGAGAATTTGTGTCTTGGAAAATTAGTGTTCATTATGTTAGCTGAAAAATAGTAAATTCATCTAGTACAAAAGGGAAGACCCAACAATAGCAACTAGATTCATTTAGCATTGATGTAAAAGGGGGAGAGTAAGAAAATATTGAAGATGATGGACAGTAAGTAAGAGGGGGGTGATCACTTCAAAAGAAAAGGGGAAGATTGAGAAAACCATAACAGTATCTTCAACCTATTAGGGGGAGTGTTGCCCAATGGTGAAGAGTGTGCAAATAGTAGTAGTCTCTTTAGCCTGATCTTGTGTGTGTTTTGAAGTGGTGGTGGTATCATCAATGACAACCACCGGTACCATAGGGAAGACTCAACTATAGCAACTAGAACCTTTTACCATTGTTTTTAAAGGGGGAGAGTAAGAAAACATTGAAGATGATGAAGAATGAACCAGAGGAAGAGTGAGCACTTCAAAATAAAAGGGGGATAGTGAACAAAATGTATCAGTCTCTTTAACATAGCAGGGCGGGTGATTTCCAATGGTGGAGAGTGAGAAAACCATAACAATCTCTTTAGCCTGACAGGGGGATGTTTTCCAAGTGGTGGTGTTTCCATTAATGACCAACAGTGTTTGGTGGTATCTCCATCAATGCAAAAGGGGGATATTGTTGAGAAAGTTGGAAATGGTTATCCAATGGTTGTCATTGATGTCAAGTATGGTCATTGATGTCAATTTTGGGAGAAGATTCAAAAGCACACAAAAAGTGCTTTGTTGGATATCCCTCTCCATGATCTTTCCAACAATATATGGAACTTAGACTAAATCCCACGCAATGAGGAGAAATTAGAGTTTGAAGTCTTCAAAGTCAACATGGTTCTTAAAGTGCCTCGACTTATCAGATTGATGAATTCACAGTGGAAGGAAAAAAAACTTAGGAGGAATAATTTGATGACCTATGAGTAGTGGAGTGGTGTTAGGCCCCTATACTACTAGTGTAACCCCCTATTGTTGTTAGTATAACCCACTTATTATATTGATGTACCCATGTAGTGCCCATATTGTTACTATTGTGCCACATAGAAGCCCACTATTGTTATTATTGTGCCCTTGCATTATTATTGTTATGTCGGCTCTGATTATGTTATAACCCCTTAGACTCCTATATATAGAAAGGAGGTCTTTTCATTTGTATCATCCAAGAATTGTTCATTTATGTAATGTAAAGGAGGCTGCCCCCTCGAAGAGGTTGAATTCTAAGGCGTGGATCTCTCTTTTCTATCTTTTTGTGAGCTGGTTTCATAACAAGTGGCAAGTTCTTATCAAAAGTCCCAATCTAATGTGTCCACACAACAAAATGAGGGGTGGCGAATAAGGCTCTTGGTTATAGCCCCTAGTCAAAGGGTGCTTGGCCTAGGAACCAAAGTGCTTATCACACCGCCAAGGCCAATCAATGTAGACACAAAGAATGAGCATGAGCTACAGGTGACAAGCCTTAGCATGCTTGTCAAGGTGTTAGGTGGCAAAGAGGTTGAAGGCTAATGACATGGCCCAATGAGGTGATGACACATGGCGGTGATGTGTAATGGATGACACATGGCACTCTGCTTATGTGACACATGGAAAGTGGATTTGGCCATTTTGGGTGGCCATGTGGTTGTTTCCTGAGTGATACATGGCAGTGATGTGGCACTATAGGTGGCCAAGAGATGACATGGAATACTATGAGAGAAGCATATGACAAGTAGATTCAACATTTTTGGATGGTTAAATGGACTATTGGAAAGTGACACATCACAATACACATGGTAAGTACATGTCAACAAAGGACATGTGATGGGATGTAATTGGTTTCACAACATGATGTGGATGACATGAGGCACATGATGATTGGCACACATCGATTTGCATGGAACAAGCTTCAAAGACTTCATCTAGTGACAGAGAAGTAAGCGATGAGGCAGCAGATGGAGATTTGGGCATTAAGTGTGATATCTTCAAGTTACAGTCATGTCTATCAAAAAACTTAGTTGGTAAGGTGTTGCGCACAACAACAAGCAATTTGAAGTAGGTGTCGAGCAGTGGTATGATGAAGGACGAGCCCTCAGTTACAAATCTCGGCCATAGTGGGCTAGTAGTAAGTGCTCAAGGACCTATCAACTATCAACCACCGGGGTACGATAGTGAATGGAGAGAAGCCAGTTATTCTAACAGTCTGATACATGCCTTAAGGATTATGCTCTCGGTTTTGGCCTAGGGTCTGATGTGGTGAAGGGCTAAATGTCTAGGAGCGAATTACTCAAATTTGACATTTAGGCGTCAAATTTCACTAAAGAATTACATTTTTCAAAGGGATGAAAAATAAAGCAATGACGTTTCTAAATAAAAAAAGGGGAGGGGATGACGACTTTAAGTGAAATGGTTCCTTTTCAAATGAAACATTTGTAGATGTTGGGACATGCAGAAGCACAACCATCATGAATTGATTGAGGAGAGAATAGGACAACTGAATAGTATATTGATGTGAAGTAGAACATTTAAGTTGTTCAAAGAAAACAAAGTTAAAGCAGACTTTCCCATTGAAATGTCTCACCATAAATATCTTATTAGCTTTATTCAAATCCTTATTAAAATCATTATTCAAATATCATTATTCTAATAACTGAAACTATGTGAGAGAACTAAACTTGGATTTGAATCATGATAAATTTTAAGTGCTCCATTTTTGGATGGAGTAATATAGTGATTAATTTATATATTTTTTAAGTTTTCATTTTTTTTATTTGAATTATTAATCTGAATTTTATTGTATTCATATGGTGGTAAAGTGAAATAATTTTATTTATGATTTCAAAAATGTTGATTGAAATATTAAATTTTGTTAAAGTCCATGTGGGTATATTAATTAAAGAAATAATGTCCCCGCTACTATGTATAAAAATAACCTCATTGATATTTATGATGCATTTAGAATTTCTTTTAAGTTTTGCAATTAAAAAAAGAAGTATATATTAGGAATCTGATCCCTCTAGTTCTATGATAAATATAGTATTAAAAGGTATTTACAATTTAAGAAAAATTTACACGTTGAGGAATTTTTCTTTCTCATTCTATGATAAATATATTATAAAAACTTTATTCTAATATAAAAATAATAGAGTTTATAGCTATGATCTATAAATTTTAGTAAATGTTAGTGTCTCATTAATTTATATAAAAACAATATAGGAGTAATGAACATCACTCAGTGCTATTTAGGATAAAATATACTTCAACAAAATAAGGTATATAAGATAATCTTATATCATATACACTTAATTTCCTTAGGATAAAATATACTTCAACAAAATATGGTATATAAGATAATCTTATATCATATAGTAATGGGTATAGCTAAGACCCTTATTTTCTATATACAATTTATATAACAAAGTTCATAATATATGAATGTACATTGCAAAGTAAACTAAATAAGATTTTACCTTGTATCAATAAATAAATAAAATAAACATTATTTTTATTCTTATATTTATTAATGAAATTTATAATAGGCTAGTTATACTTATAAAGAAATATCTATAATAATAATAATAATTTCATGGTTAAAAATGAGAAAAAAAAATTAAGTTGTTCAAAGAAAACAAAGTTAAAGCAGACTTTCCCATTGAAATGCCTCAAAAACTTGAATTTATTTACATATAAAATAAAATAATTTACATAAATTATAGATAATTTTTTTAATAATATTATTATCATATATTGTAAAATAATTTTTTCAAACTTTAAAATATTTCAATATGGAACTAAAGTTTGAACCAATATTGAAGTTCGTTAGATAGATGTGACCCATAAGGATGGAAAATGACCTCTATTATCTAAATTGATTTTGTCAATACATAGTCTTTATTAAATATAGTGTGGTTGAATGATAGTATATGTAATTTGTCCATCATATTTTTTAATTACAAAGTTTTTATTAAAATTTTTGTACTAAAATTGTCTTATATTTTTATAATAACAATATGCTTTCTTTTTTTTTCATCCAATTATTGATTTAAATACTATAGATATTTTTTAGCAGGCCAACTTGATGAAATATATTAATTTGTAATTCTATTAAATTATTATTACACATGTCAAATTGAAATGTATATTATTGGTTGAATTCACATTATTTTGAAGTGTCATTATGTTAAATTTTCAAGTAAATGAGCAACAAGTGTTAGATGGATGAGGAGATGTATATTGATTATGTACGGTTGGTATTAGAGTTATTATTGAGAATTTTGCTCATGTCCCTCAAGATAGAAATTATGAAAATCTAAAAATTAAATAAAAAAATTAAATAACTGTACAAAATATTTAAATAATGTAGCCTCATAAAAAATTTTACATGTGAAGAAATTGGATCCTTCTTAACTCATGTTAGATGAGTATTTAAGATAGATCTATGTTGGTAATAATATATAGAGAAAGAAATATAATTATGCTCAAAGCGTTAAGTTACTCCAAGCCTTTCATCATGTATCTATAAGCCATGCCAAAGACCAATACCTCAAATCATCCACTAGTCGTTTCAGTGCAAATATATTTTATTGGAGAAACTAAAAAACCTAAAGATAAAAGCCCAAAATAACAAAAATATAATTATTATAAAAAAATTAAAATATAAATAAACATGTATTATGTCTCAAAAGTTCATTTATAATGGTTTAATATAATTATTATAAAAAATTAAAATATAAATAAACATGTATTATGTTTTAAAAGTTCATTTATAATATTCTGAACAATTCGGTAGCACATTTTTTCCATTCATCAGATTATCCAAACGACATAAAAACATCACAGATTAAGATTATAACATTAGCAAACTCTCAACCGATAGCCACAAAAATAAATATTTTTAAAAAATTGTAAAAAATAAAAACGGCAGATAATAAGTAAGTATATACCACAATTGTAGTTTTAAATTTTGTGAGTTAATCAGCACACAAATCTAGTGATGTAAGAATGCAATGATCAAAGTTTTCATCGTCGTACAATAGTCACACATATGAACAGATACATAGATTGAATTTGAATGACAATCTCCAAAGCAGGAAAATTATTTCTATATTCCAGCACACCCGATCTCAAACCCCTTCCATGAACGGAACAACGATGATGACTCCGCTCTTCCTGAGACGCTCGTCGTTCCTAACTTGTGTGCGAGTGTGACTGTTATGATGTGGTGGACCGTGGTGGGGAACATATGTTGGGTCATAACTTTGGGTTTGGCAATGGATGTCGAGATTGTTTTCTGGCCATGAACGGCGGAACAGCATGAATGAGTGTCTCGCGTGATCGCCTTGCGCGCCCCACTCATTCACCAAACGCACTTACTCTGATGTAGTCGCCATTCTACTCATCACCCTGGACTGCACTTCAGAATTTGATTAAAATATTCATATACGTTGACCTACAGGCGGCGCGTCAACACAGATTCAGTTAAGAGGAAGTTTAGTCAAACTACCTTTCTTTGACTATGAGCGTACTTTGGAGAACTTTGTCGAAGTGAATTTAGTGTATTAGTCGGAAAACCTAACCCACTAATAAATGGAGTATACCTGAAGGGACTACAGACTACTTTAAAGTTGCAATGTCTCAAATATTCTATAGGGTATATTATTAATTTACGCGACCATTAAAAAAAAATTTGCAGGCCTTAGAAGTGTCTGTTTTTTGGGATGATAGATTAATTGGTATGATTGGATATTATTTTTTTATTTACTTTTAAATTCCATTTATATCAGATATTTTTGTTTTGTTGTGATAAAGTTCAAAGAGTAGACTTTTACTAAGTCATAAATTTTTGGTATATCTTTTGACTTTTACTAAGTCATAAATTCTTGGTATATCTTACTTATAGGTTATTGGATATATTTTTGATGTTATAGTGGCAAAAACTATATATTCCTTGTATATCTAACTAACGGTTATTGGATATACTTTTGGTATTATAGTGACACTTTTAATATTATAATGGGAGAGAGTAAGTTTGATCTTGGACCTAGCCTACATTTTGTTGATGTTATAGTGGTAACAATTAAGTTTGGTCTTGAACATAACCCAAATTCTAATAACAACTAGGTTTAGTATTAAACATAACCCACATTCTTTTGATATTATAATGACAACAACTAAGTTTCATCTTAAACTTAATTTATTTTAACGATAAAAACAACTTACCAATTTATTTATCTAACACAACACACACACACACACACACACATATATATATATATAATTGACTAAGCATTTACTTTAATCTTATTACTTTTCACATATTTTAACTTGCATAATATTAGTCTGATCATTCTCATCGTTGCAAGGGTTATTCGTCACTGGTTCACAATTTTACCTTCGATTTTGTATGCAAACTAAGTTGCTTAAATTAAACATTTTGGCTTGTATGTGAGTGAATTATTTTTCTTTTTCAATCAAGTATCTATATAGTCAATCAAATATATATAAATAAAATATTTACAATGTTTTAGTTCAAATAATAATTAATAACAAATTATGATAATGTTTTGTTTAATATTATTTTGAGGTAAAGAATTGTTTTTAAGGTAAAATTTTATATTCATTTATCTTATTATATTACAAAATTTATTAAAATCAATCAAAAAATATATATATATATATATATATAACAATTTTTTCATACCAAAGGCTAGGTCTTTTATTTTATTTTTACAAGACACCTTTAAGAGAATTTGTTAATTAAAATCCAGGGGCTTATTCTAAAATTATGAGAGAGGACCATGGAGACACAACACATGGACCACCTTAACGATAAATGCTATTGCAAAATTTGTATTCTCTATGGATGATAAAGTATTCAATATTTTTCTTATTTTGTATAAGGATTAATTCTAAATAAATATTAATTTAAATAAATATTAATTTAAATAAAGATTATTTTTATTTTTATTAAAAAGTAAGTGGTTTTTTTTTTCCTTCTCAGTTTTTACAATTTTTTGGAGGTTATATTTTTTGCATGTCATTATTTAGAGCTGGTTTAAATGCTTATAATCATAACTATTCTCATGTTGTTTAGGAGGTAAAAACTTATTACTTGGTAGTATATAGGGACATTAGTTATCACATAATATGTAATGTTGTTCTAATTATCATATGAATAGAAATCATTTAGTTGACTACTTTATTAGACCATTGCAAATTACTAAAACTTTAGAAATGTGGATCTTAATTAGCTCGATACTAAATAAATTAAACAAATTATAGACCAATTTATTAGAGATTCTTTCATATCTATTAGTTTAGTAAAACAAGGTAATCATCTAGGCATAAAGAATTTGGATGGAATCATAACTCAAAATAATAACTCTTCCATTTGTAGGGATGTAGAATTGTAATATGATCACCAACAAAAGCATAATGAGACAAAATGAAATGAAAAACCATGATTTTAAAGAATGAATATTTATCTTGTTTTCCAATTTGCATAAAAACAAACTCAAATTGTGGTGGGTAAAGGTTGTATTGTAATAATGTGCTCTGCAAACACATTCAATATAAAAACAGACACAAATCATGATGGATAAATGTTGTATTATAATAATGTGATCTACAAACACATTCAATTACAAATAATTGGTTTTATAATAAAATTATTTTGAAACTTGAGCAAAATATTAAATTCTAATGTTGATGCATTACCTTACTTTCTAGTCTATAAGGATGAGACTTGCAAAAATTTCATTAACATAGACCCTTCTGGTGAAAGAATCAAGCCCATAGAAGGTTAGATATCATGTTTAAAATTAAAAAACATGATAGCAACCAACAAATTATGCAAGTTTCTTTTTATTAATGTGAATTATGTTTGGTTTGTATACTTAAAAGTATAACTTCTTTTCCTTCTAATGTATTTTAAATTTCATTCCTGATATGTTTGTTTGTAGTGGGTTGATTGGAATTAACAAGGTACCAATAGTCTTACTTTTAGCTAAATTCTTTGAGGGTGGGGTGTAGTGTTATCAAATATTTGAAACTCAAGAAGTTAACTCAATTAGTTGTTACCAATATTTTTAAGCATTTAGTTAGTTATGTGTAGGAACGTGCCTAGTTTAAACTCTCATAATACAAATGTAAGAAAATATCCCTTAAATTCCTCGAAAATAAGATATATATATATATATATAACAAAATTGGAAGGAAAGCACACCTCACAATACAAATTAGGTAAACCATTGGCTGCCTAGCAACAAGTGAATCAAAGAAAGGCAAACCTGTGATTAGTAACAATTAGCAACAATATCAAATAACTTCACTTGTGGCTCTAGACCACCTGAGCCCTTGGATATATATATAATATATATATATATATATATATATATAGAGAGAGAGAGAGAGAGAGAGAGAGAGAGAGAGACTATGTATATCTCCATAAATTCCACTAATCAAACCATCAAATCCCACCCAAAAAAGGTCTAATTTAGCCATAATCTTAAAAGTATAGTATTATTGTTATATTGCCAACCTTTCTTATTCTTACAAAGATTTTTTTTTTTTTTTTGGTAAGCAAATGTATCTACATTATACTAACAAGCAAAAATTTACATACTTTAAATCATTTTACATCCAAGAGTGCATTGTCTTTTTCAAGATGGGAACTCACGAGATCTGCCCCAAGAAGGAGAAACAAGAGCCTAGAGGTCTTACAGTTTTCAAAAGACAGTGGAAATTTAACTAAAAACATGCTCCTAAGATCTAGCATTACATAGCTTTTGCATGAGAAACAAAAATTGGTGTGAAGCGAGCCACAAGGCTCTCTGGCACAGGTCTGCCATCCACACAAAAACGAATACTGAGGGGGCATGCTAAGAGGCTAGATTGGACTGGGAGAACCAACCTGAAAGTTTCCATAAAACCAATGAGCTAGATACTTCCACCTTGAAATTGCAAGGTTGCCACACTTGTGCCACATTGCACTTGGGCGCTACCTTGAGCCTGCATGTTGTCAGTGCCCATCAGAAGCTCGTCAAGAATGTAGTAGTCATAGGGACTTAGACAAGGAGGGGAGGAGGGAGCGTCGACCACTGAGGGAACAAGAACATGGGAGGGAGGGAAATGGGCCATATGAGCGTAGGGGATGGGCAGAGAGAAGAGTCGAAAGGAGGGGAATGCGAAGGGGAGGAAGGGATGTTTGGTGGAAATTCGATGCGAAGGACACTCGCAAGCTGTCTGATCAAGGAGAAAGAGTGGCTTTGGTGGGCTGAGAGCTCGGCTATCTAGCCAAAGGCCTGCAACCTCTCCTGAGCTCTTTCCTTGGGTTGTTAGGCAAGGAGGTTCTAGAGATCCCATAGCATTGGACGACCTTTACTAGTCTTTGCCACCTCCATAGCGAGAACATCTTTACAAATGGACTCTAGTATACCAAATCAAACATTGATACAATGGTGACATCATCAAATGTGGTGGGGAGGTGCCCTCGACCTCTCCCTCGGTTAGGGCATCGACCCCTCCCCCTATCATGGTTCATTTTCTGATGGTAGTAGAGAAGGGTTGCAACGTTGGAGCGAGAGGGAGCGCTGGAGGGAATGGAAGACAAAGAATGAATATTAGAGAAGGAAATGTTCATGGCTTTAGATAGTTTATTGCAGGGGCGACGAAGCATAGGAGCTTGGTTCGGAGACAACTGGAGCCAGGGAGGAGTAATGTATGAGACTGCCACTTGGTGAGGGGTGTGAGCCAAGTGGAGGTTGTTGACGAGGGGGCTTGTGAAATGTGTCGAAGGACTTGGGAGCACCCAGTTTCGAGGATATGCTTACAAAGAGTTCATTGCTATGAACACCTCCCAATAGATGGCTGATAAACACTGGCATCAAAACACTTACTTCCTGATACATCTCAGATTTAAAAATTAAAGTAACAAAAAAACATAATTTTATTTATTTATTTATTATTATCATTATTAATTATAAAAAAATTAATATATAATTTAAACATATACAAATTTTAAAAAAACATGTAACAAGATTTTTAACCATGTAGATTCTCCTTCACTTAACTATCGAGATTCTTAACTATAAATAGACTTTGTTATAATACCATGGGTCAAGACCATAGCTTTCTAATACCATAACTCATATTCATATGATGTTTTTCTCTTAATTAATCAATTTAATGAAAAAAAATGGGCATAACTATTTTTAAGATAATTCTCAACCCTTAATTTCTGATTATTATGTAGAATGTTCTAAAATATTGTAGAGAAACTAAATCCCTATCATCCACCTAATAATTATTGATAATCGTGTCAAGCACTCTTCAGCCAAGTAGATAGAGATGTTGTAATGTAATATAATGGAAACATTTAACTGGGTCAAAATAAAATAAAAATAACCTCAAGTTAAAATAAAAAATTTATGTTATTATTTTTATTTTTATTAATTTTTGTTGGGTAATTAAGTTAAACTTGATCTCGTCAAGTTATTGGTGGTTTTTGAGCTTCAAGTATTGAACTAATTTTGAGCTTCAGGTATTGAACCAATGTGGTAATCATGTTGAATATAGCATATTTAAAGTGGTAAATTAAATCCACCTAAATCCATCTTAATTCCAAATCTACCAAAAAAAATTAAATCTCTTTCTATCTCAAGAAATTTAATCAAATTTGATCTTTCGAAGTCTAATAAATGCAAAACTAAAATAATTATAAAATAATTAAATTAAAATTATAAAAACCCTATTTTCACCGTATTAAAATAATTAAATTAAAATTATATAAATCATATTTTCACCCTAAACACATATCCGCATCATTATACATTACGTAATCTTCATTTAAATTTCTGGACCGCCTACAAACTTTTAAAAGATATGATATCCATTCAATATATATACCTGGAAATTTGTGCGGAAGTGACTGCCTACTAAGAATCCTATGGCTTCGGGAGTGAGTGTATATACCCACACACACGTGGCAATTTACTAAGCTCTTATAGTTTTAAATCCTGATGAGTTAATAAGCACATATAAATTTAATGATGTACTTATATAATGATCCAAGTTTTTACACGTCACTTGAAAATGAACCTGAAAGAATAGCATGTTTCCCTTGTTATTCATCGCCGTACAGTAGTCACGCACATGGACAGATACATATTTTGAATTTCAATGACAATCTCTAAAGCAGCAAATCTATTTCTAAATTCTAACACACAAAAATCTTAAACGAACGGAACAACGATAACGATATCTTTGACTCCGCTCTTCGTGAGACTGTTGTCGTCTCTAACTGGCGTGCAGGTCGAATTTACGGTGACAGTTATGAGGTGATGGTGGGGACCATAGGTTGGGTCATCACTTTGGTTTTGGCAATGGACGTGGAGATTGTTGAAAGGGCATGAGCGGCGGAAGAGCATCAAGAGAGCCTTCTTTATTGGCGGGGGGAGAATTAACGGAATTTTGATAGTTTCATCAATCTCCCTGAGGAGAAGGAGCGGAGATGGGAGGCACTGGAGAAGAAATAGCAGGGGAGACGTGAGGCACCGGAGAAGGAAGAGGAGCGGACATGGGAAGAGGAGGTGGAGCGAAGGCGAGAAGCGGCGGAGGTGGAAGAGAAGCGGAGACAGGGGCCACCATAGGAGCAGCAGCGAAGACCAGAGGAGGAGGAGCGGAAATGGGAGGGGCCAGAAGAGGAGTAGACGAGGCGGTAGGAGGATAAGTGACGGGAGGCACCAGAGGAGGAGCAGCGGAGGCAGTGGGAGGAGGAGATGCAGAGACGAGAGGCATCGGAGGAACATAGTTGGGAGGAGAAGCAAAAACGGAAACAGGGGCTAACGAGGGAGGAGAAGCAGTGGAGACGGGTGGAGGAGGAGAAGCGGAGACGAGTGGAGGAGGAGAAGAAGGAGAGATTGTATGCACTGGAGGAGGAGGAGCAGAGGCGGTGTCTGGGGAAGGAGCAGCGGAGACGGGTGGAGGAGGAGAAGATGAGACGATGTGCATCGGAGGAGGAGATGCGGAGACAGAACGCAGGGGAGGAGGAGGAGTGGCTATAGTATGCACTGGTGGAGGAGGAGGAGTGGCTATAGTATGCACTGGTGGAGGAGGAGCAGATTTAACGACGATGTGGGGAGGAGTTGCGGTGGAGACGGGTGGAGGAGGGGCAAAGGGGACGGTGTGCAGTGGAGGAGGAGGAAAAGCGGAGACAGAACGCACGGGAGGAGGAGTTGGATATGATGGGTGTGGGGAAAACGTGGCCAAAGGAGGCAGTGTGTGGTGTGTTTTCGGGCAGTCGCGACTAGGAAATATGCAATTATATGGAGGGGGAGGAGGCCTCATATTGTGCTTGGGATGGGAATGGTATGGAGATGGAGGCGAGTTGGATTGTTGATGATGAGGGGGAGGGGGTCTCATATTGTGCTTCGGATTGGGATGGTATGAGAATGGAGGGGAGTTGGTGTGATGATGGTGAGGGGGAGGAGGAGGAGGTGGAGTTCTCCTATTGTGCTTGGGATTGTGATGGTATGGGTATGGAAATGATGGAGAGTAGGTACGATGATGAGGGGAGGGAGGAGGTGGCGAACTCATATGGTGCTTGGGATTGGAATAATATGGGAATGGTGAGAGAGGGGAGTTGGTGCGGCGATGAGGGGGAGGAGGTGCTCTGATACTGTGCTTCGGACTGGAATGATAGGGTGGGGGAAAGGAGTTGGGGTGACTATGAACATGCCATTGCCAATTAGCTACATCACTTTCTTCATATATTGATGCTGATGATCCGTCAACAACTGCGGCATAGATTATTACCGGAAGAAGAAGATAAAACAGGTGCATGCAAGAGATTTCGAAGTGCAAACCAGCCATGATGAATGCCTACAGCTCTGTCTATTTCTTCAAACTACCAACAACACTAGACACATCTTTCTCTGTGTTGGTTCTTGGTGTGAGGAAGGATGTTGTAGTTGAGACGGAAGGCAACTTATATAGAAGTAGCGGACCTGATTGTCTCACCCTCCATAGTCATTCACCAACCACACTCACTCTGATAGTCATTCGCCAACCACACTCACTCTGAAGTCGTCGGCAGTCCCCCCATAACCCTTGACTACGCATCAGACTTTGATTAAAATATTCATACGTTTACGGAGCGGCGGCGCATCAACACAAATTCAGTTGAGAATGAAGCTTTGTCAAACTACTTTATATTGACTAAGAGGGTGGCGAACTTTGTGAAGTGAAATTACTGTATTAGTCAACATAAATGTCCATAAAACCTAACCCACTCATAAATGTAGCATCCCGGAACTGAACACAGAGCAGTTTAACGGTTAAATATTTTATAATGTATAAATGTAGTATCCCGGAACTGAACACGTACCAGTTTAAAGGTTAAATAATTTATAAGGTATATTTTTAATTTACACAGGTGATACAAATGTTTTTTTTGAATATTTCAGTGGTTGATATAATGGGATGTTATTTTTTATCTGTTTTCAAACATGAGATATTATTGGCCTCTTGAAATAAGTCCCACTCTTTTGAAGTTTTGGCTCTTCTTAAATCATAAAATATACTTTTAGCATTATATGGTTATTACTAAATTTGATCTTGGGTTTAACCTAGATTCTCCAACTAATTGCACATTCATCATAATAAAGAAAAAAATAACGGTTTAATTTAATCTTATTATTTTTCACATATTTTAGCTTGCATGTTACTTGTCCCCATCGTGACTAGCTCACAATCTTAGTACACTAGCTTGTACATGCAAACTAAGTTGCTTAAGTTCAAGTTTGACTTGTATTTGAGTGAATCATTTTTAATCAATATTTACATTATTTTTTTGTTAATTAATAATAAATTATGATGTTTTATTAAATAAAAAATTATTTCTATCAAATAAATTTAGTAAATATATTATATATTTTTTTTAAACTATTTAAGATAGATTAAAGTTAAATTTGAATTTAATGTTAATCTCTAACATTTTATGTTATAGTATAATTTGTAAAGAAATTTTGAATTGATTTATATAGTAATTGTTACGTGTAGCTCCAACAATAGCTCATTATGATTGTTTGCCTGTTAGTCATTTGTCATGATTCGTACCACTACTATCACCCCCTAATCATAGGATCTCCTCCATTATTTAACTATTCACCTAAATATTCATGATAAAGTCCATAATGAGATTGTCTTTATACAATAAGCATTGCACACTAAGAAGTACATCTTGGATTTTCAATCCGCCTTAAAACAATAAAAAGGATCATTAGTAAGAAAACAACATCATAATATGTACTTCACTAGAAAATGAATTAATCAATTTTATAATTAATTAAATATAATTTATTATAATTAATTAAATATAATTTATTTTCCGACTACACATTTTTCCTTTGAAAAAATCTCCTTAATGAATAAATAATGAAAAGAGAATAAACATTTTTATTTTTGTCTTTAATTTTTATCATTAATCAAAACTTTTAATGCATAATTAGATTAACCTCTATTCTAAAAAAATTTAATGCATAGTTAAATTCATCTATGAAAAAATGTGAACTTACCTAAGTCTAAATAAGAAAACCAATATTTTCTTATTGCTTTTATTATTTCATTCTTTATTTATGAAACGCAACCAATATTTTCTTATTGCTTTTATTATTTCATTCTTTATTTATGAAACGCAAGTCAGATTGTCACATCTCAGTTTCTCCCTGCACATCTCTCCCAACCATACAAAAGCCAATCACATGTCCATCTCCTACATATGTTACATATACGAGCTAGATACAACTTAATGTGATCACTTATGACTCTGCTTTATACACTTTATTCAAACTACCATCAAAGTAACCAAAGTCGGATATCTGGAAAGTTGCGTGTAAAAACCAAATACAACTCTCCGTGATTTAAGAACCGTGATCTTTCACTTTTAAGACTTTCACGAGAAAAAAAATGTAACGAAAATTGTGAAGAGGCAATAACTAGTATTTCATCGATAATATGTTGTTTTACACTACCTAAGCGCTACATTGATGAAAGGCTGTACCTTTCATGATACTAACCACAAATTTGAATCCCTTCATTATCAATTAAGATGTTTGATTGTGAAAAGGTGAATCACATGGGTATAATTACATTAAAATTTATATAATTTAATTAACAAAGAGGTGGATGAATGTAAAATTGAGATCTTTTTAATAAGAATGTTTATGGAGGGATGAATATGAAAGGAGCCATGATAATTTGCTATAGTATATAATACATCATTGAATATTAGATTAAATATATTAACAATAATATTTTTAATTAGTTTGTGTTGGATAGATGCATAGGGAGTACAAATAACAATACACTTTAAAATGTCATGTAAATAATACTTTCCAAACTCATAAAAATATTTGGAAAATGCAAATGTTTTCTAAAAGATCTATATAGTGTTTTAATGCCTTACATGGTATAAATTTTTGAGCTAATTTTTCTTTATAAAATTTCTCAACTTTGTTGTTTTAGCTTTGTAACGGAGTCTCTTTTCTCCTTTCAAAGTTTACGATAGATTTTTATAGAACCTTATAATGTCATGTCAAAGAAAAATGTACTTTTTGGCACTAGGGTAAATAGGGAACCAGAATAAGGAACGTTAACCTAATTAGCTACGAGTGAAGAAACAGAGAACTCTCAAAGATGAATGTAGTAACCAGAGGAGGCTTTTGTTAGCAGAAGTTATCAATAGGAGATATGCAAAAGGACCCAAGGCAAAGGAAAGGTGTTTTTTCGATAGTGACACTTAAGGAAAGGTTGCATTGCAAAAATTTCAAGGTAAATATCTAGATGATGGAAGTTTAGGTGGTGTACACCAAAAAGTAAGAAGGCAAAACCCAACAAATAAGAGATGTAGTGAGTGGTGAGATAGACTACCTTATGGCGTGGTCTCCTTCGATCTCTATTTTCCTTTCTTCTTCATTTCACCAAACAAAACAACAATCTCCATTTTCCTTTCTTCTTCATTTTGCCAAACGAAACAATCTAGTGCAGATGATCTTTTATATTGAATTTGATACATTGACAAAAAAATATGAACTCTTTAAATTATTTGTTCTACGTGGGTGTAGAAAATTAGAATAAATATTGAAGATGTGTACAAGCATTAAAAAAAATACATTTTAATTGTGATTTTGATTTTGATGTACTTAAGTATCTCAAATACATATTAAAATAAACTCAAATTATATAATAAACACAATAATATTTAATGAAATATATTTAGATTCGTAATAAAATTTTCTTTATGTTATTCCTGCGTTAAATACTGAAAGTTAAGTTATGTTATTCATACCTGAATATGAAAAATGATTTAGGAATATATTGATTACATGTTTAGGTTAAAGCAAGGTAGAATCGGCTTTTGACCTACCTAATTTATATGAGTATATGTTTTTCATATAATAATTATTTTATTTTATTATGGTGAACCACATTGTCTAATTTAAAACACGTCGACCAAATATTTTCAATGTAATTTTTTCAAAAAATCTCCTTGTTAATAAATTATTTTATTGTTATTCTCTGTAAATGGCATTTACAGTAATGAAATTGTCCATCCTATTTCAGAAAGTATGGGAAACCACGTCCTTCTTAATCAGCGCATATATACATCTCAATAGAATTGAAAATGGGGAAGCATAATGTCTGAAGTCAACGGAGGGGCATTAAGCGAAACCATGCCCGAGTTAATTTGATTCCCCTTTCAACGTCTTCAAAAATATATTATTTAGAGATGCGGAGTGAATGCATCACTTTCCACCCATGTGCTAGGCTATGTTTCAATGCTTATAAAGAATTACATGGGGGCAGTGACTTACAACTGAGCAGCTTCCACTTGTGTGATTATGCAATTTCAATTATTTGATGGCGTTGTCATAGCCCTAGGGACGCTATTGTGGCCAGCCCAAACCGTTTGAAATTGCTGAGTAATTTATGTATATATGTGTTGTGGGGGAAAGTATCCAACTCGGAATGACCCTAACCCACTCTAAGGGGGACAGTTCCTTAGCAACAGCTGAAAGCAAAGCTATCTAAAGTTTCTTCTTTATGACATGCAAGAGATAACAGGAAGAGATCCACTCACCGATGTCTTGCGCAAATGGTCGATCCTATCTCCTTTGTTTGCCGCTTGCTCCCAGCTCCAAGTCTTTTCACGGGCCCAGCTACACGAGATCCTGCAAACAAGACAAAGAAAGGAAACTACAAGAGGCATGCATGCATAACTGATTCAAGGATTAGCATAAATCAAAGACGCAAGTAAGACAATACACCATTGAAACACATGCGAATAGAAGAACCTCAAATGCTTTATTAATATATGGAAGTAAGGTTCAGGCGGTGATACAACCATGAGAGGTCCAATCCAGCATCACCTTCCCGACGGAGAGAAATCTCTTCTTCACCTCCCTCAAGCAATCACCCAATACTCTCAACTGTAAACCAACAGCAATTCTTTGCACTAAATTCCGCCCTCTAGATCCCATGGGATGAGATCCTTATATAGAGTTTTGGAGTGAAGATAAGTCAGCTTGATGTGTGACTTGTTGTCCTCTTCAACTCCAGTTGTTCTTCAGTCCTTCACTCGGAGTTTCTACCTTCCTCTTGGAGTTTTAGAAGCTCTTAACTCATCATTAGGCGAATCTTATGACCCAAGTGTCATTTTAGAAGCTTCCTGGGCACTGGCACATTGAGAAAAGATTCCTCCACATGTCCAAGTACGCTCAGCGCAGGTAGCCTTTGTCCTACCTGCTATGCAACGCAGGTAGCCTTTGTTGTACCTGCTATGCAGTGCAGATGCCTAGTGGAGCAGCTGCAATGATCCAAAACTGACCTGTTTTTGAGTGTTTTTCAGTGGAGAACTGAACTGTAGTGCTGTGGTTTGCTGACCTTGTTCCTCTAGGGGTAGGAACAACATGTTTAGGGACTTTGGATCCCTCAGATTATTGACATTTCATGCTCTATGCTGTAAGGCACAAAAATGTCTATAACAGTTGCCCCCTAAAGTATGAGGTCGTTTATCAGGTGAAATGCTTTATTAGGAGGATCCGAAGTTCATTCAATCGTCGGGAGGTGACCTGTAACAAAATACAATACAACACATTATCTTTTCATACTTTCTTTTCATGATCTAGCTGATGCGGGCATTTCCCATGCTCAGCTTTATAAATACATTTGTTGTACATAAACAGACGATCGTCTGATAATAGACTGATAATTCTCTGCTTTTAATTATCATCCTTTTAGTAGGATGACCATCTGCTGCACATGTCTATGTCTTTATCTCCTGAATATATATCGCAGCCCGGATGGATGAAACTAGATCCGGGGTCTTCAAACTTCCGATCTTCACACTAAGTACAAGTCGATCCATGTGAGAATTTCTTGGAGTCGAACATGGAAAGACATCGCTTGATTACTAGTCAATAATGTAAACTGTTAACAAGCATGAGAGGAATCACCGATAATGATGATGACCCTCAAGGTACTACAGCACAATTCACGTGGCGTGAATATAGGATCTGACGTCGAACACCACGCAAAGTCTTCCGGTCGAAGGTCATTAATGTATACCTATCGCCGGAAGTGAGAAACTTGCCATTGAGGCATGCAAGCTTCAAAGTACTGAGGGGGTGTTCCTAGATCAACTTCTTGGATAATGAGCTGATGTCGACAAGAAGTGATCCGTCAAAGGAGGGCCTTAATGAATCCCACATCAGTGACACGGAACGGAGCTAGTGATGATGGTGAAAACGATATGTGAAATATGATTAAGGGTGGCGGTCATGGAAGGATGAAAGATGATGTATGGTAGTGGATGGGACCCGGTTGACACTTTCTGAACGACATCTCTTGAACATATAATGACACTGATGTGATGGATCGGTAGCATTACCCCATGTATGGATGGTATGGCGAGACCATGGTGAAGGGACTGGTGAATGATAATAACCCAACCCGATATTTACGGAGGCAAAAGTGTCATGTTCAAGAGCGACCTGCTACCATTAAGCTTTGAGGTTCTTCCCAATTTTTCCCCAGTCATTCCTGACCAGTACCTCTTTATTTTTGTCAAGCTTGAGGAGGATAACATATGCTTGATCTATAACCTACCCTTCGGGCAAGCCCATCGCTATGTTTTTAATGAGCTTAGCGATAGGGAAACTCGTTCTCGTCTAAAGACAAGTTTGTCGCTATCTAATATTTTTAACGAGCCCAGCGACAACGACAACTCGGTCCTTTTCACTTTTAGAGAGTCTGAAAAGGGTACATAAAGTGGACTCCAGGGGTCCTTTTTCGTCATCTAATCCCTTAAGTCCGAAAAAGTATAAAACAATACAGAAGGGATGAATGTTCGATATCTTTATCGAGCTGAACTAGACAAGCGCTCGATCTTTTTGTGCAATAATCCCTCAGGTCCAAAAAGATTAAAATCTAGAGGAGGGATAGCTCTTCCGGTCCTTTTAACGAGCTGGAAGGCCAAAACTCGACAAACTTTTCATATTTTACGAGTCATTGAAAAGAGCTCAAAGAAGACTCGTCTTTTGAGGAACGAGTGATAAACAGGGATAGCAGCAGATTCCAGGTACAGGTTGGAATTTTCCAATCACGACAGTATTACAAGGATGGCTAAGTGGGATCACTCTTCGCAGCTGTTCCTCAAAATAGGTAAACAATCAAGTGGATGTGAATGATCGGCCAAATGAAAAGTGGAGGTGACGGTGCACAAACACGACCAAGGCTTTTATGGCTGATGAATTTACTGTCTCAAATGGTTATTTACCGGCTCATTTTTTCTTAGTGAGCTTGAACACTGGGGGAAGCTTGCTCACAAGCTTAACATTTATTTTTTAACGAGCATGAAATTCCGCATTAAAACTGCTCGGATCTTGCGTTTATTTTTTAACGAGCATGAACTTTGCCAAAACTGCTCGTTTTTACCAGTCATAAAGTAGGAAGGTCTCCTGGAAGATCGTTATTTTTTAAGGAGCTTCATCTCCCTAAGCTTGCTCCATACCCTCTCTTTGTGCAAGCTGGGTATCGGCCTATCCTACGGGTTAGAGGGGTTAGTCCTACCTAAAACTAAAAAGCCGTCCGTGCTTGCATTCCAAGAGGTTTGCATGCCCCCAGGTGTAAGTCGAATTTCAAGGTTACCCCTCAATTTGCAGGTAAAACATTTGTCTTACCGGGAGAGGCCTACCTCTTTCTGGTTACCCAAAGAATGGTTTTATTTGCTGCCGCGAATGAAACTCTTTCTTCGGCGATGTCTATCATTAGGGTACACAAAGATGGTTACAATCTGTGGCAACAACAGCGTCTCTATCTTTGGGGGCTGCCCCTACTTATCCTTTAAAACATTTGTTTTAATGGGTGAGGCTGACCTTTTACCCAAAGCCGGTACCTACTTGCTGCCACAAACGGATCCCCTTCTTTGGTAGAGCCTACCTATTTAGACAAAGGTGAATGACCTTTGTCAAACAAGTAACCTTGACAGAAGAATCCTTTTCCAGAACAACCCCATCCCTAACAGCCCCTTCTGAGAGTCCAACTCTCTCTTTGTCTTCTTGTCCTTCTTCTCCACGAAGATGGCTCAGAGGAAGATTCACAAAGATGAAGGAGGGGGACGGGGTACGGACTAGTCATATTCTTCCGCGGAAATTCTACTTTACACCTAAGGTTTTTTTTGCCTCCAGAGCAGACTAGGATGCATGCCCCCTGGGTTCCGGTCTTCCTTTCCCGAATCACTCGCCTTCATCGGGAAGAAGAACCGGAGGTAGAGACCTTTCTTGATCAAATAGATCATTTAGGGTATGTATGCGACTATTGGCAATGCGTGATCCCGGAAATGAAAGTTGGTCTACGAGCTTGACCATTCTTCCTTCGTATGGAAAACACATTATTCGAAAGAGTGAGGAGACTATTGCTTCCATGCAATATATGTAGTCTCGTCCAAGGAGTAGGTTATAATCCAAGGGTCCTTGGACGACCATCAAATTCATCTTGACAGCCTTCCCTTTCAAGGTAATAGGCACATTAGGCAGAATCCCTAATGGTCGACTGGTTCCTTTGTCAAAACCTGAGAGACGCCTTGTCTCGGGCAAAAGCGCCGGGCAACCCAGTGCTTTCCAAGAAATAGAGGACAGGATACTCACAGATGCCCCTTCATCAATGATAGTTCCAGCCATCACCATTTTGTATATTTGGACTATAATTCTAAATGGTATATTGGCTGGTAACTGGGGTCTGCCTAGTTGGTTCCAATCAAAGGACACAACCAGGTTGCTTGGTGGTGGGACCGAATATACGGCTGGGTATGATCCTGACGATGCTCCTTCCTGCGATAAAGGAGTGGGCACATTGCCCTGATGTTCATCAGAATCGGTGTTGATGAAAAGAATCTGGACGGTGTCATCCTGACTCTCTTCGGTAGGGGTGTCAGCTGAAGATGAATCCTCAGTGACTGTGGTATTTGAAGATGAAACTTCTGAAGGGAGAACCGGGTCAACTTCCGTTTCGACCTTTGGACTTTCGTCCGGTCCGGATTCAGTAGGTTCACTTTCAGTGACTGACACTTCAGCTGGCCCTATGAGCGGGGCAACTGTATTTTCGACCAACGAAGGACTTGGCGCGAGTTTTTGGGATCCAGGAGGAAGTAGCAACGGTGCAACCGGTTGATCTTCCAAAACTCTCTTGGCTTCGTCTAGAAAGGGACAACGGCGGAGGGTGTGATTGCCTTCACACAATTCACAGGAGGATGTCCATCCTCTTTGTCGTCTAGAACCTTCACATTTGCTGGTCGACGGTAAGCATTCAACCTGACTGTCAGAGGTTGACGCTTCCGAACTGTGCAAGCGAGGGGACCAGTCCCTTAGTATCTGGGGAATACTGGGACAATCACTGTGGAAGTGGTTCCCTCTACATATGACACATGGCGACTTGGGCCCGGTCCGTGCTGTGTGTGGATTTCCGTTAGATATATTTTGCTTTCCCCCAGCTGCCTTTGACTCCTTCTGCTTCTTTTCTTTCTTCTTCTTTTCCTTTTTCTTTTCTATGGGAGCTCCGCCTTCGGCAGCTTGTCCCTTCGAAGAGGAAGGATCGGAGGAAGATCCATAAGAAGTGGAGGGCTGGGGGATAGCGGTAGACTGGTCCAACTGTTGACTCGACTGTTCAGGAACCGTGGTGGTCTGAACTACAGCGGTTGAGAATAGCCAAACAGGCAGGCCAATTGTCAGTCCTGGAAGCGACAATGTGGCCATGTGGGGCGCACCAACGTTTCCCCAAGAGGAGAAAGGGCTAGGGGTCCCATCATGTGGAATCCCTTTGTTGGTGTGTTCCATGTTCTCAACTTTAAAGATCAACGTAGGAATCAAGGGTAACTATGTTCCGTTTAAGATGAATTTTATATGACGACGCTTTAGACACAACTTGCTTTTTCAATTTTTAAGAGTCGAGAAAAAGCTAAAGATGACTCTAGTCTCCTTCGATGTATTAACGAGCCCGAAGTGACAAATGCTCGGATGGAATTTTTCAGTTATAGAGTTTGAAAAAGGCCAAAAGAAACTACTCTGGAGTTCTAGGCAAGGGTGTGCCAAACCTTTCGCGAAACCACAGAATACGTTTTATGGTACGAGTGGTCGATCTTCGTGAATGCTGTGTTCACTGCATCGCGATCAGTAGGGCGGCCGACACGGCTTCCTATGGATAAAGGCTTTGTTCCTATAGGGGTCCCCCAATATACGCGACGGTACGCGGGGGCACAAATCTGTATTAGCTCTCTCGTCCCTCAGGAGGAATCACCCACCTTCGTAGAGATCGATAGTCACTATGTTTAACGATGCCGGTTCACGTCTCTACCTAGACCTCTATTGTGTTTCGTTATGTTTCAAAGCGATGTTAGATAAATTCAGTTCTTTTTAGGCTGATCTTGCTTAGCAGTTTGCCTTTAAGGATCACCACGTGATGTATGATACAACTCCTAAATGCAGTCTAAGAATGATAAGCAAGCTTTTTCAATTCTTTCAACTTTATGAAAATCCTAACTACTGAAGGAAAAGAAAGACATCATCTTTTCAAACAGATCATGGAGCACACACTAATGCACTTTCCTAAATCGACATGCAAACTGTCAAAATGCACATGCACAATGCAAGTATTTCTTTTCTTCTTTCTTAATGTTTGGTGTATGACAAAAAGAAAGCTGTTGTACGATTTCGAATTCAATTTCAAGCGAAAGCAAACAAGTATTTGTCCAATAATCAAAAGAACACCTTAAGATTCACTCATTTCAAACACAAGAAATACTGAAATTCGAACCATATAACGAAAGCAAATGCTCAAGCAGCTATGAACAGCAATAAACTAACTCTTAGAATCACAACGACACTTTCTCACAGGTCTAGATTCAAGAGGTCATAGCAAGACTAGTTCACTTTCGCTATGGGAAACTGTGAATGATAGCAAGAAATACAATAAGAACAATCACGGTTTCTTCATACAACTGAGGCGGAATGAAGGCAAAGAGAAGTGGTTTCAGCTGGATATACAGGTTGACAACTGGCTGCAAAAACAATACTGAAAACTGGGCAACAGACAGTGGAGAATCCAAATTGCACAAGGCAAAACTGGATCAGCGCAGGTGCTGCACTGTGGATCTGAGATGCAGCGCAGGTAGCCCCTTTGGGACCTGCGTTGCAGTGCAGGTAGCCTTTGTGGCAGCTGCACTGATGAGACAAGTCACGTCTCTCTCAGATTTCGGGTCACAGTTTGCTCAAAAATGAGCGGTTTTTGGCCAAATCAGAAGCTATCAGACAAGTATACACTAGAGGATGATTAAGGGATATGAACACTATCACAAAGAGCTTAAAAGAGTCCTTTTGGATCAGCTCTTTAAATCATGAACATGCCCAGCACTGGGCTAGAGTAGCTGCCCTCTACTTTGCATTCGAAGGATTCGAATGCAGTTCGATTCGGTACTCCCTTTGTTCAAGAGATAAATAGCAAGAATACACAAGCTACCAACAAGACACGTCTCCCCAGCGGAGTCGCCAGTCTGTTGTGGGGGAAAGTATCCAACTCGGAATGACCCTAACCCACTCTAAGGGTGACAGTTCCTTAGCAACAGCTGAAAGCAAAGCTATCTAAAGTTTCTTCTTTATGACATGCAAGAGATAACAGGAAGAGATCCACTCACCGATGTCTTGCGCAAATGGTCGATCCTATCTCCTTTGTTTGCCGCTTGCTCCCAGCTCCAAGTCTTTTCACGGGCCCAGCTACACGAGATCCTGCAAACAAGACAAAGAAAGGAAACTACAAGAGGCATGCATGCATAACTGATTCAAGGATTAGCATAAATCAAAGACGCAAGTAAGACAATACACCATTGAAACACATGCGAATAGAAGAACCTCAAATGCTTTATTAATATATGGAAGTAAGGTTCAGGCGGTGATACAACCATGAGAGGTCCAATCCAGCATCACCTTCCCGACGGAGAGAAATCTCTTCTTCACCTCCCTCAAGCAATCACCCAATACTCTCAACTGTAAACCAACAGCAATTCTTTGCACTAAATTCCGCCCTCTAGATCCCATGGGATGAGATCCTTATATAGAGTTTTGGAGTGAAGATAAGTCAGCTTGATGTGTGACTTGTTGTCCTCTTCAACTCCAGTTGTTCTTCAGTCCTTCACTCGGAGTTTCTACCTTCCTCTTGGAGTTTTAGAAGCTCTTAACTCATCATTAGGTGAATCTTCTGATCCAAGTGTCATTTTAGAAGCTTCCTGGGCACTGGCACATTGAGAAAAGATTCCTCCACATGTCCAAGTACGCTCAGCACAGGTAGCCTTTGTCCTACCTGCTATGCAACGCAGGTAGCCTTTGTTGTACCTGCTATGCAGCGCAGATGCCTAGTGGAGCAGCTGCAATGATCCAAAACTGACCTGTTTTTGAGTGTTTTTCAGTGGAGAACTGAACTGTAGTGCTGTGGTTTGCTGACCTTGTTCCTCTAGGGGTAGGAACAACATGTTTAGGGACTTTGGATCCCTCAGATTATTGACATTTCATGCTCTATGCTGTAAGGCACAAAAATGTCTATAACAATATGGGCAAATATATATGGTATAGATTGTATTATTTTTCAGTCTCGCTGAGTAATTTATGTATACGTTAGGCAAATAGTTATGATATATGTTGTATTACATATCCTTTATAACGTGGAATGATGAGTAGCATTGAACTTTAGATTTTAGTATAAATTGGCTGGATTAATCAAATTAGTATTCCAAACATTTTTAAGTTTGGAAATATGCATAACATCCAAGATAGCGTTAGTAGTTTATTTCTGAAAGTTGTTTTATATTATTTAGATATAATTATATTGTATTTATTTTGGAATAGAGGTTTTATAATTTAAATTTAATTAGTATAATTATATTTAATAATGTGGTTGATATATGTTGATAGGTTTATATACAATTATATTTTCCAATAAAATTAATATACGTTGATAGGTTATATCAACCACATTAATAATTATTACGTATATTTTTGAAATACCAACTATTTATTATGTGTATTTTTTTAAAGACCAGTGATATAAATAATAACAACCATATTCTTATATATTTATGATTATTATATTAAGATTTTCATACATTTCTTAAGTGCCTCATTGAAAGTATCACCATTCAAGAACAATGCAGTGTTTGAGAGTAAGACCAACAATATAATAATTTAATTTGGTACTTCGTACTTGTTTAAGGAAAGAGATATAATAGAAAATATGAGATGTGAAGATCCTTAGGGCTCTGATGGCGCGCACACGTGAAGGTCTCGGCTAAAGGGTTTCACCGAGATTGACTGCAACATCGACGCAGCTAGGGTTTAGACAGCTATCGCTCCGCATCACCATCGCGGTCAACTGCTCATGGACAATCACGCATCAGCTCCGCCTTTGGATTCTCCACCCGTCGCTTTCGGTCGCCGTTCAGGAGATAGTTATGGCAGACATTATGGAGCTAGAGGCGGTGGACTACTTGGAGGAACCTACGCCGGACAAGGTTATATTCGGGAACCCTAGTTTTGCTGCTCGCTCGCAGTTCGCACCTTCCTCATCATCGACCGCACCGGATCTGCCGCAGTACCCGCCCTCCGTCTCGCTGCCTGTTCACTGCACTCCTCAGTCCATTACAGGAGCGAACCCTATCGATTCTCCGCACTTTGAGGTGCCCCCGCTCTCGCCGGGCTCTCTTCATTTTCTGGCTACCCACACTCCCCCTTCGCCCTCTTTTGATCCGCTCGCCCACCCTCTCCTTTCGGCGCCCTCACCCCCTCCGCCGGTACCCCCTGCATCCAATCCATCATCTTCGGGAGCCCGTCCTTCCGGCTGCTTCGAAACTCCTGCTGTTAAAATCAAGCCCGCAAAACCCTCATCTCTGGACGGTATAACAAACCCCCTGGTCGACCATCCGTCGGCTCCTCGCACCTGCAAAAAGAAGACCAAGTGCATAAAGGCTACGGCAAAAGACATCACCATCAGGTTCGACGAATCTAAGTCTCTCAGCGATCTCATGGACATGGCCAACACTGTTCTGGTAGGGCATGTCCGGGGCAGGACATACTCGGCGAAACGGCTCAAGCAATGGGTGAAGGAAATCTGGGGCGGTGTGTTATTTGACCTTCCTGAGGTCCATGTTCTCCCCAGAGGATGGTTTTCCCTACATTTCTCCAAGGAAAGTCACACAAATCTGGTATTGGCCAGATACTGGCATATCGAAATGGCCCCGGTCCTCCTCAAGAGATGGAGCCCCCTCTTTGATCCAGAACGAGAACAGATCGGAGCCGGACCGATTTGGGTGCGCCTGCCTGGCCTCCCTCTGCAGTTTTGGGCGGAAGAAGTTTTCATCAGGATCGGGAATGCCCTGGGGACATATCTGGATTACGATCGCACATTTGTTGAATCTGGGAACCGAACCCTAGCGCGTATATTGGTCCACTTAGACACCCGTGATGGACTCGAAGAACAGATCACACTTCAGTGGGGAAGGTGTATCAGGGTACAGATCCTTGACTATGAAGGAGTCCCCTTCCGATGCAGACAATGTCACAAAGTTGGGCACCTCATAAAGGATTGCCCACTCATCAAGAAAGCAGAAGAATCACCGAGGGTTACTCCGGCTCCAACCAGAACGGCATCTCCTATTACCTCTCGACCTACCTCTTCGGGACTGCCCCCAGCGACTACCTCACCTGCGGTCGATCCGGGATTGCGGCAACCCTCTCCGCCAAGGACCAGGGCTCGCTCGGCAGCAGAAGCTGGTATGGTCTCGGGTACTCTTTCATCCCCCTTATTTTCTTCTATTGATGTGATGAATGATTGTGGTTCCACCTCACAGACCTCCATGGTTCACTGTGCATTATCATCCTCCCCCCTCATATGCACCACAGAACCCATTATTACCACTTCCTCCCCCTTGGCTTGCCCCTCCCTTTCAACCTCGGAACCCTCCCCTCCCCATACATATTTCCTCCGATCCAGGTCTCAAGCCAAAGAGCCTCCCATCAATCATTCGGGCCTGGGCATAGCGGTACCAGAGGGTGGGACCTTGACCACCAGGGGTAGGAAATCTCATCTTTCAAAGGCTATTAAACAAGCGGGGGCAGAGGTAGTATCAGGTCGGCAATCCACCATTGACGGGGTCCTTAGAGCAGGACACACCCCGAGAGGTGTTCCCCCATGAAGTGCCTATCCTTCAATTGCAGAGGATTGGCTAGTTCCTCCAAGAAACTAGCCATGAAGCGGCTCATAGAATCTGAACCTATCGATATCATCATGCTTCAAGAAACCCTCTGTTCTGCAGATCAGATTACTCGAGCCATGCAAGCCTTGACTCCTGGCTGGACCTACTCAGCCATTGATGCCGTCGGCCGATCGGGTGGTCTGGCCATTGGAATTAACCCTCGTTCTATTAAGGTGGACTCGACTTGGGGGGGATCGGGATTTCTAGGGCTTGACATTTTCTCAGCTGATCTAGGCATGAACCTTCGCATTGTCAATGTTTATGCCCCCTGTACCCAGAGAGAATCGTTCTGGCAGAATCTTCTACAACTTACCATTATGGGCGAAGACCGGGTTGTTATCGGAGGAGACCTTAATTTCTCTCTGGGGTTCAGGGAGTCATGGGGATCGGCGGCTCAAATTGACTCCATTACAGACTTCATGACCAATCTGCTTGAGCAATCAAACTTTATGGATATTCCCATGCAGAAAATTCTTCCCACATGGAGGAACAGACGGGTGGGGGACGCTGCACTAGCCCGCAGACTTGACAGATTCCTTATGAAGGAGACACTTCTTCAGCGACTGCAACATTACAAACAATGGGTTGGCTCGGGGGGTTGGTCAGATCATTCTCCAATATACCTGGAGATTCAGGGTCCCTTCAAGAAGCCCAAAGCACCTTTCAAATTTAATCATACCTGGCTGAAGGACCCATCATATGTCAAGATGATATCTGATTACTGGTCCTCTCACCCTATCAATGGATCAGAATCACTTGCTAAAGGATTCTGCAGGAATCTCTCGGATATTAAACATATATCTATTGTATGGGCAAAGGAGAAACAGGCTCGAGACGCTGCTCAACTTACCCATATTGAAGCTGAATTATGCTCTCTCACCGACGAAAGGGGGTTGGGGTTCATTACAGCAGCTGATAAATGCAGGCTGATTGAATTGGAGAATCAAAAAGCAAAAATCCTCAAAGAGAGAGAGGAAACCATAAGATTGAGGAGTAGGGCATTATGGATTCAAGCTGGGGATGACAACACGAAGTTCTTCCATAGCTTTGCTAAGAGCAGGAAAGTATCTAATACTATCTGGAAGCTCCCCACACCTGATGGCGAAATAGCAGACACTTTTAACAAGCTCGCTCATCTGGGCACCTCTCACTTCAGGGAACTCTACAAGTGCCCCCGTGATGTTAATCTACCTGATATCATCAATGTGGCAAATCACTTCCCGAGATTTGTAGAGGAAGAGGATGTGGAGGCTCTAAATGATCCGGTTACGGCAGAGGAGCTGGAAGGAGTACTGAAGTGGTTCAAAAAAGACAAGAGCCCTGGCCCGGATGGCTGGACCATTGAATTTTATTTAGCCTTCTATGAGGTCCTGGGGCAGGACCTGCTGAGGGTGGTCGAGGAGAGCAGAGCTACAGGATCCATCTACCATGCCATCAATTCAACCTTCATTGCTCTCATCCCAAAAACTGATACCCCTGAATCTTTTGATGACTACAGGCCTATCTCTTTGTGCAATTGCCTCTACAAAATCATCTCTAAGACTATTGCTAATCGTCTTAGACCAATCCTCTCCAGGTCCATTGCCCCGCAACAATTTTCTTTCCTCGAATCTAGATAGATTCATGAGGCCATAGGCCTGGCCCAAGAAGCTATACACTCTATATGGTCCAAGCACCTTAAAGCCATCCTCCTCAAAATTGACCTCTCTAAAGCCTTTGACCGGGTCAGCTGGCTCTATATCAAAATGATCCTAATCCACTTGGGTTTTCCTCACTCCTACATTTCATGGATCATGGCCTGTATATCCTCCCCAACATTCAGCATCCTCATAAATGGTTCGGCCTCTCCCTTTTTTCATTCTGAAAGGGGACTGAGACAGGGATGCCCCCTCTCTCCCCTGCTCTTCCTTCTGGTCATGGAAGGCCTAAGTCGCCTCATAGACTCTGCAAAGAGAGCTGGTGATGTCCGGGGCCTTCGCATATCCGATTTATGTTTCCTCACACATCTGCTCTTCGTGGACGATGTTCTTATCCTTCTTGATGGCAGTGTTCGAGACTCTCGGTCTTTTTCAAAGATCCTTCGACTTTTTTCTGCCGCTACAGGTATGCTTCCAAATCAGACTAAATCCTCTATATCATGCTCCCGCACTACGGTACAGGAATCCCAGCTAGCCCTACAGGTTTTTCCCTATATTGTTCTCCCTCTGGATAGAGGCCTCAAATATTTGGGATTCAGGCTGAAGCCTACTTGTCAAAGAATTGCTGATTGGGCGTGGTTGGTCGCCAAATTGGAAAAAAGACTCTCAGGCTGGAGCTTCAGATTTCTATCCAGGGCTGGCAGATTGGTACTCATTAAGTCTGTCTTAGAGGCCACCCCGGTCTTCTGGATGGCACTTGCGTGGATACCGAGGAATATTCTGGGACGTTTGAAGCAGCTGTGCAATCGATACCTATGGAATGGGAACCAGGACAAAAGAATATTTGCATGGATAAGCTGGAAGAAAATCACCTTGCCCAAAAAATGGGGTGGCTGGGGTCTCAAAGACCTACCCGACTTCGCTATGGCTCTTGCTGCTAAGATGGGATGGACACTATTAACCAGCCAAAATCTATGGGCACAAGTATCCTATCACAAATACATTTGGCCTCAGAACATTCTGGATTGGGCTAGATTACCATCTTGGACATCGAAGGGATGCTCATCAATATGGAAGGCCCTGTTACACTCCCTTCCCCTCATCCGGGATAATCTAGTATGGAGAATAAACGATGGAACGCTGGGCAGGATTGGCCTGGATCCTTGGATTAATAGTGGGGGCAGACACACCCTCAACCGAGATCTCATTTCATTCCTTCATGATCGAGACATTCGGAATTTTGCTCATATTGCTGATCAGCTGCGCACAGACATATTCACTCAAGCTTGGAAATCGGCTCAGCAACTTGACCTTCCTCCGCAGTGGCATCAGGAATGGAGTGAATATGTTCTTGCATTGACCGAATCCCATATCCGCATCAAACAAGGATCTGACGAACTTATTTGGTGTAAGGCGGACAATGGTATCTACGCGCCAAAGTTTGGGTACAGCGCACTTATTATTCACAGAAAACCGGAGCCAACGCCATCGTGGTGGCGTGACATTTGGAAGTTGAATGCTCCTCCACGCACCAGATTATTTTTCTGGTGTGTCCTCAAAGATACCATACCCACGGCCGAACACCTTACTCGCAGATCCATCTATGGACCTTCCTGGTGTACTTTCTGCAAAGCGGCATCAGAGACTTCGGCCCACATATTCCTCCATTGCCCGGCAGTTCACACTCTATGGAACAACATCTGCACACAACTTGGCATTTCGGGGAACTGGAATGGTGATGACATTTCGGGTGCATGGACTGCCTGGAATCACAGCCACCCGGGTTCCAAGCTCCTAAACCTCCCCCTCGTGGCAACCTGGCACATCTGGTTAGCACGGAACCGAGTTATTTTCGAGGATCAGGCTGTGTGCTGGCCCCGTACAGAAGCAACCATCGTTGCCGTGTACCAAGAATTACCTGACCCTCCCCCCACTCGAACCAGGACGATTCAGGCTCAACCCACAATTGATAAATCGACCCCGTGGGCCTTCTTCGATGGGGCTGCGAACCAAACTGGATGTGGAGGTGGATTTGTTCTGCATATCAATGAACACCATAGATACCTTGTAAAAATGGGATTTGGCAGAGGATCCAATAATTATGCAGAGCTCTTGGCCATTCGAAATCTATTACATTTCTCATTGACACATCAGTATACAAATCTTAACATATTTGGGGACTCAATGACGGTTGTAAATTGGATCAATAATGCTACTATTTGTCATACACACACTCTCAGCAATATATTATATGATGCACTTACACTCAAGGCAGCATTTAATCATTTCTCTTGTCTACACATTTACAGAGAACATAACAGCGAGGCTGACAAATTATCCAAAGAGGCCACGATACTTCCCAGAGGCGAATGGCTAATTGTGGAGCAGCAGGGGACGGAAGAGCACAGGTTTTATCATAGGCCATACATAGACCAGAGAGATCAGCGGGACAACAGTCCCGGTAGCCGACAGTAATTTTTGCCATTTTGTTTATGATGAAAACTGTACATAGATATGGATATCATATTGTATGCAAATAGATCCTATGTGATCTCGAACAGGCTATACAGACAGACTCTTTTTTGTTTCTATTGTATAAACTCTGATATATCACCCTGCGTGGTGGATTTTGTATGAACACTACAACATATGCTAACCACATCTACTATATGTAATTTTCTAAATATAATGAAAATTACTGATTTTTCCAGTGGAAAAAATATAATAATAATATTATTATAATTTATGATTATTATTAATATTATAATAATAATATTATATAATTATTATATTAATATAAAGCCCCAAGGGTTAGCTCAATCGGTCAAGTCAGGGCCTCACCAGATGGGAGGTCATAGGGTCAATTCCCGAAAGCTCTTGGGGTTAGGTCTTGCAGTAGGCCGAGGGGTATCAGCCCAGATTTTTCTAGTGGACGTAGCACCACCCATTGACCGAAGGTGTCCATGAACCACGCGCAAAAAATAATAACAATATAGTTATTATATTATAATAATAATAATATATTAGTTATAATAATAATAATAATAATAATAATAATAATAGTTATTATTATTATTATTATTATTATTATTATTATTATTATTATTATTATTATTATTGATGATGATGATGATGGTTAATGTCCACTGAGACCAAACTTTGGTCTATCGGACCTAAAGAAACAAATTATTTAGTTTGATTTAAAATTTTATTCCTATGCTCAAAAAGCTTGGAGAGAAGCCTCTCGAGCTCACTATAATTTTGACATCATAAAAGGCTAGGAAGGTCAGTATTGTGACAAAGATTATTAAACTGATATCTAATGTGGTTGTACGCAGGGCACTCTAAGAGGAAGTGGTTTTCATCCTCGATGTTGCTATTCTCACAGAGATGGCAGATCCTTTCCATCCATGGTGTTTTAGGAACTACCCAACGACCTGTTTCACTATGGAGCTCATGAGAGTTCGTTCTAATCTTTGCTATATTATTTTTCTTCTTCAAGATAGTTAAAATAGAGAGATACTTTTGATCTTCTAGGGTAGGGTTGATGACCTTCTTATAATAACTTAATTTTCTTTTAGCCGCTAAATATTTCTCACACCACATTTTTTCTTTGAACTTAGAAGTAACAATATTTTTAATGTTATTAGTGTTTTGCAATGCATCGTTCTCGTTGATCTCCCAATAGTTTAACTGGGCCCTTGTGTCTTTATACCACCCCCATTTGAGCCTTAGGTGGTTTTGGCTGGAATTTAAAGCTAGCTTAGGAAGTCTATGATCTCCTATGTTATTGAGTTTGTGCTTGTACAACAAAAGCCTAATCATAGCTAGGCTCTTGATAGGGGCAAGACCTACTTCTATAAGGAGAATAGGATAGGGTGTATTGCTTTTAATTTTCAGGTTATACGTTATAAAACGCTTCTGGATTTTCTCAATCTTTCTCCAAGATTCTCTAGAGATGTTGCAACCCCAAACCCCACATCCATATAGGATAACAAGAGTGACTAAAGTTTCAAAGAGGAACTTATTTTTATCCCACATTACGAGGTTTGACGTTTTACGATTATTTTCAAGACCAAAATAAGCTTTCCACCCCCCATTAATCCTTTTCTCAATGCTATGGTTCCAATTGAGCTTGTGATGAATATCAATTCCTAGGTACTTGTAAGAATACACTTCCTCCAAGTTATTATTGTCATACTTAAAATTAGCGTAAGTGTCCTTCTTAGATTTGATAGTCATAACATTTGTTTTGTCAGTGTTAACAGTCATACCCATGGTAGAGCATAAATCCTTAAGAAGCCTAAGTTGCTTATCAAGGTCAGATGGGCACCTTGCGAGAAGAATAATATCCTCAGCATAGAGAAGAAGGATGACGACTATCCTAGCTAAGATCATGCTAGCACATCCTTCTTCCTCTAAATAACCTTCGAGATTGTCGATGTGAATGCCAAATAGGGTAGGGGAGAGGGGGCAACCTTGTTTAACATTGATGTTACACTTAATATCCTTCGACCACCCCTCATTGCTCTTTAGCTTAGCAATTACATTCTTGTATAACCTTATAGTGGCAGCTCTCAACTCGAAAGGAACCTTTAGCTCTTTTAATCTATTCCAAAGGTTGTTTATAGGAACCGTATCGAAAACCTTTCTAAAGTCCACAAAGAAACAAAAGAGATTGGTTTTATCATTATGACATTCCTCCACAATGATCCTAAGCGTAACGAGGTGGTTTATTGTTGAGTGATACCTTCTGAAACCCGCTTGGCCTTTAGCCTGCTTACCTTCACTTTCAAGCCATATGCCCAGTTTCTTTTCCAAAATACTACCATATAACTTGGCTAAGAGAGGGCTGATCATAATTGTTCGATAATTAGAGGGGTTATTTGAAACCCCACTTTTAAAAATAGGGATAATGAGGCTCTCAGTCCATGGTTTAGGGAACCCTTTCTTTACTGCTTGATTGAAAAGCTTGTGGATGTGGGGGATGAGGACAGGACCTCCAATCTTTAAGATTTCTGCCTAGTAACCTTCAATGTCCTTAGCTTTCCCATTAGCCAGGCGATTAACCCCAAACTCAATGTCTTCTAAAGAGAAAACTTATTTCTTTGTGAGCAGGGTTTCAAAGTTATACATGACATTTGGAGATTCATAAAGATTTTTAAGATAGGAATTCCAATCGTGTAGAGCAATTTTATTATTATATTTAGTTTTCCTAGTTAGAATCTGCCTCCAAAATTTCTTAGGAGCTACCTTAGAGAGGTGTAAGAGATTCTCTTGTCTTTGACGAATGTACTGCCTCTTTTTCCTTTTAGTTAGGGCTTTGTATATTTTTATCTTGCCCATTTTAAGAGATTCATCAACAGCTTCCTTAATTGCTCTCCTCGCACTTTTACAATCTTTGTCATATCATGGGTTGGTTTGGCTATTTCTTTTGCTATTTGAAACTTCAACTGAGAACTTGTTAATAGAATATGAGAGGGTTGTAGTAAAATTATGATAGAGGTCTTCTATGTTGTCTATACTAGATAAAGGAAGCAAATTAGTTTTTAATTCATTTAGAAAGAGATCGTTTTTATTTCTATCAAATATTAAGTTCTTTTGGATATAAGGATTATTTTCTATGGGATCTCTATGCATGACAAAATTGAGATTTATAAGTAAAGGCCTATGATCGGAGTCAGGCTCGTGGTTGTTTAAAATGTCAAAATTTATTATTTCGTTGTATAAGGGGAGATCGGAAATAACATAGTCTATTACACTGCTACCAAGCCCATGGATGCAGGTCATTTGGCTAGAATTGGGCCACTTCGTTAGACCATTGCAAATTATGAGATCCTGAGCACTATAGAGCTTGACTAGCTCCGACCCAAAAAAATTCTCCCCAAGGTCTTCAGAGCTCCTTTTGTACCTACTAGCTAGAGTAGGGTCTTCATCTAACCAAAGAGGATTAGGGTTGGAATGATTGCATAGAATAATAGCTTGGTTGCTTGAAGTTCAAGCATTAAAGTCACCTATTAAAAGGATATTTCCATCATTCCTTAGGCTAGAAATATCATTCTCTAAACCATTGTAAGGATTATTTTTATCTAGATTCTTCTTCTTATAGAAGTTAGAATTGATGGGGGGGAAATAACATATTGCTATGTAGGTTTTTTTATTATTAATGTCACTGATCTCTATCCAACTATTGGTTGTGAGGGTCGTTTTTATAAATCCTAGCATCGGGGGAGATGTTCTTCTTAATGTAACAAGCTATTCCCTCGATGCCTCTATGGGAGGATCGCTTGTTCCAGGTAGACCATAGCATAAAGCCATCTATGTTAGGGACCTTAGATTCTTCGTGCTCCCAAGTTTCAACAAGAAAAATAATATCAACATCATTTAAGATCCAACTTAGCTTGGGGCCTTTGTTCCATGGAAAAACCCGACAGTTCCAAGAGAGAATCTGGAGCATGTTGAATTTCTATTTATTACTATCTTTTTGGGTTCTATCTTGAATAAAGGCTTTTCTATTTCTGATTATTGCCCATTTTCCTTCCTTTCTAGCTTCTTTTACCTTTTGAACCTCCTTTCTTAATTCTTCTTGATATTTTGGAATGAGATATTCATTTATAAATATTACCATTCCTTTTAGACTTTAGGTTTTACTAAGTATGTCGTACTTATGATCAGTAGAGCTCACCTTTATTCGGATCAGTCTTCCTTTATTCTCAGTTAATTTCCCCAACCTTGTTGCTTCTGTGAGACACATTGTTTCAATTTGTAATCTATTATGTAATTCTGTTTGGGCTATGGCTAAAGTATCCTCATCTACCTCCTCTTTTAAACCAAAGATTATAAGGTTCAAGGCCCTTTTGTTACGCTCGTGGTCTAATTCTATTAATTTTTTCATTTCATCTTTAATTGGTTTGATATCTAATTTATCTACCACATTATTTAGGGTGAGGCAGTTATTAACTTTTTCTTCTAGTTCTTTAATCATGTCTTTCATTTTAAGACTCTCTAAAGTATCAACGTCTCCTTGTTGGGATGTTTGGTTATATCTTGGTTTTGTTTTTCTATAACCTGCAACTTAGTCTCCATTGCCTCCATTTTATTCTCCAATAGTTCTATTTTATTTTCTATTTGTTTTTGGATCATGTCCTCAAGAGATGAAAAATTATTTTCCAACATGGCTCCTAATTCTGTTTGTAGTTTTACGTCTCTTTCTTCTCTACGTTTCTCTAAAGATTCTATATACTCATAACGGCCTTGTAGAGTAACTGTGCTAGGTCTGCCTTTGGTAATCTTTGGTAGCTGTGGTGAAATATTCATACTTGAAAATATATGAGAAAATATGTATTAGGAAAAGATAAGGAATGTGTGCACCTGATATCAGCAAACTTGATGGAAAATTGCACGTGCCCACCGCAGCCCACAGACCAAGCCTTCAAAGCCGCAAAATGTATCCAACTTCCTGCCTTTCAAATGTGCTTCCAATCCCGATCCTCGCACTATTTATAATAAGTTATCTTTTAACATTGCAACTTCGCACTATTTATATATAAGATTCCATATCCGAAGACCTCGCACTATTGATATAAGACCTCGTAGAGATCTAAATACTTCGCACTGTTTATATATCAAAGACTGCAGAGATCCACTATTTATATCCTCGCACTGATTATATATCGAAGACTGCAGAGATCCTCGCACCGTTTATATATTGAAGACTGCAGAGATACAAAGACCTCGTATTGTTTATAAATACGTGTACAAATAATAAAACTATTTCCAAAGAGAAAAGATCCGAAGAGAAAAGATCTTATATAAGGTCTCGCAGAGATCCTAAGATCATGCACTATTTATATATCGAAGACTGCAGAGATCCCTTATCATTATGGCCGAACCCAATCCTCGCACTGTTTATATATCGAAGACTGCAGAGATCCCTTATCACTGTGGCCGAACCCGATCCTCGCACTGTTTATATATCCGACGACAGATCGCATGTGCCCACTGCAGATGATAATAATAATAATAATAATAATAATCTAGTCTTGATGATGAACCACACTTGTTGGTTTGAAACGCGTCGACCAAAAAATTCTCTTATGTGATTTGTACTGAAAGACTTTGCTTAATTCATTATGGATCACAGAAGGTTGAATACAGAAAATACTTATTATTATTATTATAATATCACATTATTATTATCATAATGTAATATAATTATTATTATATTATTATAATAATAATATTATATTATTATTATTATAATAATATTAACTCATAATAATATTGATTAACAATAATAATTTTCATAAGAATAATTATTTTAGTAAATATCGCTCATATACTCATAAGGCTTCATTTCTATCTATGACACAAATCATTGCAAATGTATAATAATGTAAATAAATAATTACTTATTTTTATTTAAAAACATTAAATTTTAATATTGTTTTTGGAAAAAATATAAATATTTTTATTTTATTTTATTTTATAAGTTATAATAATAATAATAATAATAAATAAATAAATAAATAATAGTTAAAAAGTTAATTATGGTTAAACAATAAAAATATTTTTTTAATTAATAATTATTATATAATAATAATATGAGTATTAATTAACTAAATAAAAATAATAATAATTAATTCATATTTACGTAATAATAATTAATAATGATAATAATTAATAATAATATAATAATAATTAATTCTTTGTCACAATGTGACGTTGGACCATGGTTGATTGTCATATTGAGACAATCTTTGTCACAAAGCGACATTTGACCATGGTTGATTATGATTCACTATGTTTGACCCAAAGGAATAACAAACCATTGAGATTAATATAAAAAACCTAGATTGACCATTCTTTACCATGATTGACCATGTTTGATTCTATAAAACATGCTTGACCATGATCAACCATGGGTGACCATGGTTGACAATGATTGTCCATGATTTTTATACGGGGACAATTTTTTTCACAATGTGACATCCCACCATGGTTGGTTATGGTTGACCATGATTGATATTATATACCCAAGTTAATAATAACCCCAAGGGAATGATATTATGAACCCAAGGGAAAAATAAACCTAAGGGATTAATACTAAAATACTAAAACCCCATGATTGACCATGGTTGACAATCATTCACCATGATTGATATTATAAACCTAAGCGAATAATAAACCCAAGGGATTGATATTATAAATTGAAAGGAATAATAAACCCAAGGGATTAATACTAAAACCCCAAGGCATTATGAACCGAAGGGAATAATATTAAACCCAAGGGACTAATATTATAAACCCAAGGTATAAAAACCCTAAGATAAATATAAAAAATACTAAAATAAACATGGTTGAGAACGGTTGATTTTCATATTGAGACAATCCTTGTCATAATGCGACATTGGACCATGGTTGATTATGGTTAAACAATGTTAAATAATATTAAACCTTAGGAATATGAACCATTAGATCAATAAACCCAAGGGATTTATATTATAAACCCAAGGGAATAATAAACCTAAGGGATAAAATTATAAAACCACGATATATAAACCCTAACATCAACATTATAAACCCTAAAATAAACATGGTTGACCATGGTTGACTATGGTTGATTTCCATATAGAGACAATCCTTGTCACAATGCAACGTTGGACCATGGTCAATCAGTGTTGACCATGATTGATTTTTATATTGAGAGAATCTTTGTGGGATGCAACGTTAGACCATGGTTGACCATGCTTGATTTCCATAACCAACCTTGTTTGACCATGGTTGGTTATGATTGACCATGGTTGAAAATGATTAATATTATAAACTTAATGGATTGATATTATAAACCCAAGGTAATAATAAACCCCAAGGGATTAATACTAAAACCCCAAGGGAATAATATTAAACCTAAGGGAGTAATATTGTAAACCCAACATATATAAACCCTAAGATAAATATTATAGACACTAAAATAAACATGATTGTGCATCGTTGATTTTCATATTTAGACAATCCTTATCACAATTCCATGTTGGACCATGGTTGACATCATAATAAACCATGGTTGACCAGGGAATAATAAACCCAACTGATTAATAGTATAAACCCAAAGGAACAATAAAACTAAGGGATTAATACTAAAACCTGGAGGGATTATGAACCTAAGGGCATAATATTTTTTTTTCTCGGTGAAAAAACTAATCTATTAAAATATATACAAAGTTCGTAAATACATCATGGCAATACCAGTATGAGACAGGCTCTGGGCATTACACCCAAGAGCCGATAATGCATCAGACACCAAAACATACTTTCGCCCTCGCAGGGGCACCCGACTGAGACCGAGACTGAGACTGACTGTCGCTGACCATAGACGTAGGCCCTCGCAGGGGCAACGGACACAAAAGAAAGGGGGTGCCAACCATTACCTCCCACGCAGGGGAGTCTGCTCTTGCCCATATCACTAACAAAAATGCATGACATAGATAACAAAACAGAAAACGCCAAAGACTATAACTGCAACTTGAGCGACCAGGCAAACCTTGAGCGCGGGCGCCATCATTCGTCCGGTTGCTCTTCCACAATTGGGCACCACCCATAGTAGTCCGGCTCAGCGTCAGTTGGAGAGGTCGCTGCCTCTTCCCCGATGCCCGCCTTTGGAACACTCTGAGCATGCTTGGCAATTTCCGGGTCGGTGGCCGGAACCTTTGCTTCCTGCTCCATATCAGCTTCAGGAGCCTGCTCTGCTTCCTCTGGGTTGACTTGCATCCTTTGCCCCTGAACATTCATGGGGTCGTCATCATCTGGATCATTCTCAATAAACAGAACAGAAACATGCGCGCTAATCCTTGGGTTGTTTGTCGAGCTGGTGAAATTGAAGATGGTGGAGCCAAAGGCTGGCAGGGTGGTCGAGCCTGATGCCCCTGCATCCATGAATTGACTGGAATGTAAGGGGGTGGCTCCAATAGTTCTGGCAAGATTGCAGTGGCAACAATGACCAGCACGGTCCCCTTCAGGCCTGCGTGAGCCCCCTCCTCTGGAAGAGCCTCGACGGCTAAGCATACGCTGTCGAGGTCTCACCATTGAGGGATGAGAAATCCAGCAAACCACAAGATGAACCAGGCTTTCTGAAACCAGAGCCGACCGCGTGATGAACCCGTCCACCTGAGAAGGGATCTCAACAGCGATAGAAAGGCCCGCCAACTGCATAATTGCCAACATTCCCTGCTCATTCCCTGTTTTATTCTCAGCTTCCTCACCTACCCTGCTCGGGATCCTATCCGCCATTACTGCTGCCTTACGCTGGGTCGAATGCGCTCTCCGGGCAATAACTGTTCCAGGTCCCCTCGCCTTAAACGTCCCCCGTCCTTTCCAGATATTCACCGTGGGTGCCACGTGATGGCTGAGGGGCGGCATGTGTCCAGCCGCCCACTCCTGTCCCGTCTCATATGTCACCCGCATCCGGGGACCTAAGGGAATAATATTAAACAAAAGGGACTAATATTATAAAGCCAAGGTATAAAAACCCTAAGATAAATATTAAAAATACTAAAATAAACATGGTTGAGCATGATTGATTTTTCGTATTGATACAATCCTTGTCAGAATGTGACATTGGATCATGGTTGACCATTGTTGAATATGGTTGACCATTGTTGAATAATATTAAACCCTAGGAATATGAAATGCTTACATCAATAAACCCAAGGGATTGATATTATAAACCCAATGGAATAATAAACCTAAGGTATAAAAATTATAAACCCAAGGTATATAAACCCTAACATGAATATTATAAATCCTAAAATAAACATGGTTGAACATGGTTGATCATTTTTTATTTCCATATAGAGACAATCGTTGTCACAATGCAATGTTGGATCATGGTTAACCATGGTTGACCATGATTGATTTTCATATCAAGAAAATCTTTGTCAAAACACAACGTTGGACCATGGTTGACCATGGTTGATTTCCAAATCCATATGGTTTGACCATAGTTGAACATGGTTGGCTATGATTGACCATGGTTTACCATGATTAATATTATAAACCTAATGGATTGACATTATAAACCCAAGGGATTAATACTAAAACCCCAAGGGATTATGAACCCAAGGGAATAAGATTAAACCCAAGGGATTAATATTATAAACCCAACGTGTATAAACCCTAAGATAAATTTTATAAACACTAAAGTAAACATGATTGACCATGGTTGATTGTCATATTGAGACAATCCTTATCACAATACCATGTTGGATCGTGGTTGCCCATGGTTAATTTTCATATCAAGACAATGTTTGTCACAATGCGATGTTGGACCATGGTTGATGATGGTTGATTTTCATATGAAGACAATTTTTGTCACAATGCAACGTTCAAACATGTTTGAAAACAATTGACAATGGTCGACCATGTTTGATTCTATAAAACATGGTTGACCATCATCAACCATGGTTGACCATGGTTGACCATGATTGTCCATGATTGTGAATGATTTTTATAAGGAGACAAATTTTGTCATAATGCGAGATCTGACCATGATTGGCCACAATTGACCATGGTTGACCATGATTAAATAAACCAAAGTTAATAATAAACCCAATGGAGTGATTTTATGAACCCAAGGGAAACATAAACCCAAGGGATTAATACTAAAACCCTAAGGGATTATGAACCCAAAGGAATAATATTAAACCCAAGGGACTAACATTATAAACCCAACATTGGTAAACCCTAATATAAATATTATAAACACTAAAATAAACATGGTCTTTTTCATGGTGAGACAATCTTTGTCACAATGTGACATTCAACCAAGGTTGACCGTGGTTGGCTATGATTGACAATCGTTAACCATGATTGATATTATAAACCTAAGGGAATAATAAACTCAAGGGATTGATATTATAAACCTAAGAGATTAATACTAGAACCCCAAGGGATTATGAGCCCAAGGGAATAATATTAAACCCAAGGGACTAATATTATAAACCCAACATATATAAACCCTAAGATAAATATTATAAACACTAAAAATATGTTTTTTCCCAAGATTTAAGGGATTCAAAATCCCATTCATTAACGAATAGGATAGTTGATCTATGGAAGATCAAAACATATTTTGAAATTGAAAATCCTTCCTCGAATTGTGTTATGCAGAGTTTTATTGTGCCTTGGAATCTATCTTCTGCATTCTGTCATCAAAGCAAAGGAAAATACATATTGCACAATTTTTTTTTGGAAATGATAGATCAATTCACTCTATCAATAAATAAGCCTAGTTAGGTTCATGATCAAATTTATTTTTATATTTATTATAACATGAATCCATTATATGAACTCAACAAGAATGGAAAATATTACATTTTCAGGGAAAATAGGAAAAGAGGTGCATAAAGAAACTACCATGTGTATGCCTTAGACATTCATATCCAACAATCCTAGTGTTTCATAAAATTTGTATACCTTACAATAATAAAATATTGAGACACAACAAACCTCCTTGGCTTCATCCGTTGGATCTTTGAGCTGCAATAAAGATCAACAAACAACTTTCTCTGCTTGAATGAATTCACCTCCTGGCATAATTTTCAACTCAGATAAGAGAAGGAAAATAAATTTATAACCTCCCCAAATCAACTTTGAACAATTTATATTCTAGGACCAATATTATCAGACCCTTCATGACAATCATTCTCACGTTGAACACATCCCATCTCTACCATGGATACAAAAAGGATATGTATGCACAATTGATGCCATGTCAAGCAATTATGAAAAATATTCCTCAAATTTCACCCATCCTAGTTTCTCCTTCATTTCATCCTTATCTTCCTTCACTCCTCCCCAAACCTAATCTCGGATGTTGTGCTTATATATTATTTCTATTGATCTCTGATTTCCAGATTTGAATTTTGTTTTAGTATTTACATATTCGACACATTCTATATTTCATAATGATGTATGTTACAAGTTTAATATACTAATTTTAAATTTCCTTTTGATATAATTTTCAAATTATAAGCATGAACAAAGTAATGGAAACATATTTGGTTTATAATAATTGGAGAAAATACTACCATTCTTAGATGTTTCCAAATTTCCAAGACCTGTAGATTGTTCCATACACTTGGAGGTATAATATCAATATCCTCCATTAGAGAAAATAGGCATGCATGAGCAAGAAGATATATTACAATATGTGGAAATTGTCCATCTCTCATTGAACTAGAAAATAGAGTTGGTATTATAGCATCAATAGAACTAAAAAATGAATGCAACTAATGATGTTCAGAAAATGGTATGAATCTTCATAACAACTCCATTTCTTCCCTTCTTAAGGTCATCAATGGCTTTCAAGTTGCTAAATATGTTATTCTACCCCACATGTTCACAATGAGAGTGGAAGAAATACCACACTGACTTACTTTCTTGATATTCATTCCCAAGCTACCATTTTCCCTCAAAATTCTGCATATGTATATAGCTGTAAATTTTCCAAGCTCCTCGAGTTCAGCAACTCTACCGAGATGCTGAAGGGAAATACCTATTTTCTCTAGTTGAGAATGCTCAAGCATTGTAAAAAATAAATCAACCAAGGAAGAAGATCTTGTACTTGAAAAATCCAAAGATTCCATTTCAAACAACTTCAATAACCATTTTCCTATCTATAAACACCATGTAACTCTTGGTGCATGGCAATAAACATACCTTAGTGTAGAATAGATAAAGCTCAAAATAGCATCCAAAATAAATGAAGGTGGAAGGGACAAAAGATAGTCAAGCATCAAAGCAGCCACTTGACAACAATGATTCTTTTCTAAGTCCAAAACATCCTGAGAAAGACCTTTAAGTGAATGTTTCCAAACAGTTGAACTTTTCTCACTTTTATAGATAAATGAATAAGCTTCATCTCTTGTAGCCACTTAACTTGAATGAAAATACTTGTATCTACACACCATGGATCCTGAGTAAAGAAAACAACTTGTTGTAGTTTGAGACAATTTACTAACCATCTAAGGATGAAATTTCTGACAAACCTCAAGTGTTGGACTTTGCATAAAAATCAGTGCCTGCAAATATTTTATGAATTCTTTCATATTAGAAATACATGAAAATTAATTTAAAGCCCCACTAACACCTTGGATAGCTCCACATCCATTAGTCCCATCTTCAGATGCATCACCATGATCCTTGATTTGTGAATAATCTCCTAGATGGCATGTGTCGTCTTTTCTATCAACATCACATGGATCAAATTTTTGCCCTTCTCTCTTAGAGGTTTCCAATGGCACCACATGGTCACTGCAAATAAATGCAGATGAATATATCTTAAAATATAAAGGATGTTAATTCACCAATAAAATACATATCTCTCTTCAAGTGTCTTGGTCCAGAGAACTATAGACCACAAAGACCTTCTGAAATGCACAGAGATAGTTATAGTATGTTTTTATTGCCTGGAAGTTAGTAAAATTAGGCCAACATAATAGTGATTGCATAAGTTCTCTCCTCCTCATAATAGAAAAGTCAGAAAGCAGATATCGAGCAAGAAAAATCAATAGTGCACCTTGTGGAATATTATTTTTCTTATGCTCAGGACCTGATTTCAACTCATTTATAAGAACATCAATGCATAAAGATTCAAAAATCATCATGCAGAGGTCATCCTCTAATAAATGCTCTAAAGCAGTTTTTGTTACAGCAGTGTGAGAAATTAGAGGCTTCAAAGTGCTTAATATAGAATTCAATAAAGGCACATCACAATAGAAATTGCTACACAAATACATCAACATCTGAATCACCCTTGGTATCTCAGGCATACTAGCTTCCATATGCCCCACAACAATTAATTCTAGTATCTGCAATATGATATACTTCACATTAAAAGCTACAACATATTTCAACATGCCACTACTGGCATCAATCATTACATTTTGATCTCTATATACATCCAAGAATGGGTTGGAACGAAACTCTAAAAACCAATTAATTATATCTGTAATAGAACTAGGTGGAACTGCTTTTAAATGGTAGGAGAGAACCTCGAACATCACTTCTTCATATGTGAAAATTTGATTTCTTAAGTTTGGAAAGATCATGTCTAGCTCAGGGTAGAGCATAGACAAAGCCATTAGCATCCACTTGATCTAAATAATCACTTTTCTTAACAAATTTCTTAGATTTATGTTTGATGGATTCCAAAATGGAGGCCTCTTGTAATTCTTCATTCCATTTCCCTTTATATCTTTTGACATATGTGAGTTCATCAGAGAAAATAAACAGTAAACTTGTCATTTGTTTCATATCTTGGGCAAGTAGGAGCCCTCTCTTCTTGTGTTCCTTAGCATAGTGAGCCAGTGCCATCCAACCTATCTATCTAACGAAAGGAAATGAAGAGGTTGATAATTTTAATATTCTTTCCATCCATGAGGAGGCAGGAATCAGGTTCCTATACTACAAGCCTTCTTTACTACCACATTCATCATCCTCCTCCATGATGCCACTACCATTGGATGCAAAAATTATTCTTTGAAAAGTGCCTAATGTCGCCTAACTCCATGTATTTTTCCAGGGTCTATTGGATGACTAAACTTGTTTTTTTGTTAATGAAGAGAGAAAATAATGTATTGAGACACTCTGCAGCTTGCAAAATCACATCAACAAAATTTTCTAGAGGACAAGACAAATGAGTAGCCTAATAAAGGAAAAAAAGTAAGACCCTGTTGAATAACTTCACACATGTTATGATGTTCCCTCTGTAACTACCGAATAAAAAAAACACAGAGTAGACCCTAATGTCGACGTACAAGTGTAACATCATCCACAAAATTTTCATTATCGAGAAAAATTCTAAAACCATTTTTCCTTTCTTCAAAATCACAACTTACTTATTTCCCATCATGATCCCTCATTTAAATAGTCTACTACACTTGTTGTTCCACACTTTTTCTTGCATAAGAATGTCAATTCCAGTTGTTGTCCCAACTTTCTTCAAGATTACCTATCATTTCCACTTATGACCTTCTATTACTTGAAAATAGATCATCAACCATGATCCTACCCATGTGAGGAAATTTGGAGTTTATACTGGCACTTTTTTTAATGTGATGGTTGTTATCATTGGAGTTCATCATGAAATATGGATTCAAGTGGTATTATGTTGCCAAAACAAGTGCATCAATTGCAGCTTCATGGCTCCCCAAGTTCATCTTAGACTTTTGATGTAATTCCTCTGTGAAATGGCTAAAATCCAAGGCCAATAGTTCACGGTCTTGATAATTCACAAATTGTGAATAATCCATTTGCAAGTCAAGGTTTTCATCTGCACCTACATCTATCATTAACTTTCTCCTTTACCTACTCTCTTTTCTCTTAAGCTTCTTTCCATCAACCTTCACATTATATGGCAACTGCTTTGAGTGTCAAGAAGGTTTCCCTCAAAAAAAAGTTGTGAAGTTACAAAGTGTTATGATTTTCAACTCAAGAGGAACAAAATGAAGACTACCATGTTTAGTCACATCAAATTTTGAATTTCCATCCACCATTTCAAATTTTCCATCACCATCTTCCTCAATGACGTTGAGTTTACCTATTATTGTTGGATGTTGACAAGATGAAACAAGTGTGAATGATGATGCTTCATTCTCTGGACCTTTACTTATCAAACTCTTGCGAAGATCAATTCCAAGAGGCAATCGCACATGAGGGGCCAAAATGGAGATAAGCACACTAGATGATCAAAATTTGAAAACCTAAGTGATCTATTCTTAGAACAACAATACTATTCAAATTTTGGACTGAGCATAAAAATGTTATCAAAACAAGCAAATAATCACCAATTTTTATTCCTCCAGTTCAAAATTTATGAAAATGGGATGTTAAAACACAAAATGTCAAATATTTCAATTGAATATGGTGGTGTTGCATTCCCTTGTCTCCATTCAATCTCCAGAGCTAGAAGGATAGTGGGCCTTTGCACTACAGTACAAATAAAATCCAAGACTAGAGAACAAGCCTGCTCTTTCTTCTCTAAGAAAACATCAGAGAAATCTCAAAAGGAAATTATATTCTTCACTGTTCTTATGCTGAAATAAAAAAGGTTCTAGCATTTCAACAAGAAAAAGTAGGTTGTTCTCATAGAAAGGACAAGACAAAGACTACGTCATGGATTGACAAAGGAGAGAGATTTTATACAATGAATCTAACTAGGTGTTTGAAACTAGAATGCGTTTTTGAAATAAATAGGCGTTTTAGTTTATACCTTGATGTAGGATGTTATGTGGCTTGCTAAAGTAGGATTTTGACTTGGACATGGAAAACAATCTACTAATTTTGAGCAAACTGACATTTTTTTTCCCACTTAGTTTAAAAATCTATAAGCCATTACAGTTTTCGTTAGTTTGGATAACTAAGTGAAAGATCTTAGTAAGTAAAGCATCATCAACAACATTAAAGAAGTTATTTCTAATGATGTCACTGTTTATCCATGATGATGGCTCCTAGTTGATAAGATATATCTTCTTAAATGAACTAGTTTGATATATGTACCTAGAGTTTGGAAGCAAGTCTTGAACCACTCCTAGGGTTGTGTTTAGAGTTTGTAACCCTAGCAAGGGCCTGAAGGACTTAGCGATTGAACCCTAGGAGTGAGAAATTTATGGAAGATTGATCATTATTATGGTTTGAAACCCTAGATCTGAGTGATTTAAGTCTAGGGTTTGGAATAAAAAACCTAACCAACCAATTTTAAACCATAACCAATATAAAGGTTTGAAGAAAATTCTAGGGTTTATACACTAAATCCTAGGATTGAGGAAGAAATTCAATAGTGAAGTTTTCTAATATCTAGAGCTTATAGTCATTAGATGAACTTGAAGATACTAGGTTGAGGTTGATTTTTTATCTTTTAGATAAAAGGATCAAGGAACTATTATTGTTGGTCGAATAATATATCTATGACTTCTAGTAGAATGTTATCTATGTGCTTGTTGGTAAAATGTTATATTTGTGTTTGCAGTTGAAAATGTTCCCTTGAATGCACTCATTTCCTCACTGTTCATTTGATCTCTTACTTGTTAATACTAGGTCTGCCCATGCAAACATGGTATTAAATCCAACAATTGTTATGATTCCTGAGGACATTCATAAAAGCATTGGGCATTATGTTCTATTGCAACTATTGGTGAACATGATGGAGAGAGTCAATAGAAAACTTCTTGCTGATTAAAGAGATTGCGAGGTCAGTAGCAGAGACTTTTTTTCCAAATTATTGTCATCTTTTAGCAAATGTGGAGAGGATGAACAACATATTAGAGCTGTTATGAGGAACTTCTCCAACCTCTGTATGGTGATATTAACTGCCAGTTATAGTGCTCCTTTTGAATGGGATGTGTTGGTCCTTTTGTGACTAAAATTTGAATGGAGAAGGTTCCCTAGCTTGAGGAGTATTATCCTGTGTTCATGGTGTTATTATTGGCTAGTAATTGTAGAGGGTGCCTGCTTTTGAAACCATTTTAGTGTCATTTAAGTAGTAATATATAACATGTAGATGAGCATTTCTTTCAAGAGATTAGCATGTGGATGAGCACTTGTTTGAGGAGATATTTTTGTTGTATTTACACCTTTTTAATGCAAATCTATCACTATTAGAGCACAATTTTTTGGTTAATATATTAGAATTCTTGACAATGCATCCCTTGTGGCCATTTTTAAATACTCATTACAATAGAAATGAGAAGAATAACACACCAATGGGAGTTGCCTTAGCAGCAAGTAGGATGGACCACTCAACTACAGGGGAGGCACTGATGTATTGGAAGTTACCAGTTGTTCACCCTCTCCTTTAATGTTTATTTATAACATGTTCCAAGTATTCATTCATAGAAGGTGAGGGCACTCCACTTGAAGGAGTTACTTACCTATTCATGGCATCATGAGGAGTTACAAAGTTTCACCTTTTTGGCACTTGAAGGGAATACATTATGTTTTTGGCCACATGCATGGTTTTAATCGTGCCCTGAAATACAAAGTATTCCTATATTTAGGGTTTGGTCCATGGGTTTACGTTCCATTAGCAAATATGGTGATGTGGAATTCCACCTACCAAGTTCCAATTCCCTAAAGACACAAACAACTAGTTGAGGACATATATTTTGACACGAGATTACACCGTGACATGAATATGAAGGAAGTGCATGTAAGTATCGATTCCTCTTTTGAGGGCCCTCATGCCCATGGAAATAGGCTGCTTGTGGTGATATAATTATTCAGACCAATTTTAATGCTTCCAGAGTCTAGGAGGGGGAATTTCAAATAGCAAAGGTTTGGGACCTGAAATTTTGAAACAAAACTTAATGAATTTAAGGTTACAAATCCAAAGGTAGTAATATTGAGTGAACATTAATAATAGTGACCTTGGAGCTAGAACTAGAGACAAAAATGTAAATCACTAATTAATTCAAAGTTCGAAATCAAAATCAATGCATGAGAAGAAATAAACCAAAATGTTGTGGCATGAATACTGGGTAAATTGTCAAGGTAGCCAATGATTCATCAGTCTGGGGTTTGAGGTAAAATCTAACATTTTTTTGGTCTAAGGTTTGAAATACAAGTTCGCATTGTTTAAAGTATAAATAATGAGTAATTTTTTTGTACATCCCCGAATTCACTTTTCAAGGGTTGATGTAGTAAGCATAGATTTGACCATTAAACATAATGTATCTTCTTTGAGTTTGAGTGGGGAACATGAATTTTAAAAATTGATAAATACCTCACAAGAGTTTCCATTCAATACCTCATAAGGATATGTGAGCATTTGAGGCCGACCAAAACAATTTATGATTTCCTTCTTTCATTCTATTGTATTTGTTGCGGTGCTCTTGTTAGGATAGAGATGATTGAGCATTGCAACTAGGTGCTCTTGTTAGGATCAAGATGATTGAGCCTATAACCTAGAACCAGAAAACTGATGGCAATGCTGATGGTGTATAATATCATTTCCTTTGAAACTTAAGCCTGCTTATGTGCCATGTTGGTGAAGTAGTGATAAGAAATGGTGCGATAAAATATGAATAGACACATGACACAATCTCGAATGCAGTTTAGGAATATATTTTACTTGGCCACAAAGTAAATTACTATATATTCAAAGTAGGTAATTGCTATTTGGTTGGGTGCTTGAATAATATAAAGAGTAATTTTCAAATTTTTAACACAATTAAGGTATTACTCTTGATTGATAGTTGATTAGCAACTTTACCAGTTCGCTTTTATGGTTAGTTGAGGTAAAGGGCTCTTTAGTTTGGTGCTTGAAGAAGATAAAGAGTAATTTTCAATTTTTCCACACAACTAAGGTATTACTCTCAAAAACTAAGATATTACTCTTCAATTGATAATTGATTAGCAACTTTACTAGTTCACTTTTATGGTTAGTTGGGGTAAAGGCATTTTTAGAAGACATTTTTTTGGTATTTTTAGGGGTCAACAATGGTGATTACAATTAATGTAGGGAGGAAAATCTCTCTCTCTCTCTCTCTCTCTCTCTCTCTATATATATATATATATATATATATATATTCATAATTATTAAAGAGTAAAGAAGGTATAAATATCTCTATAGGTGGTGTTTGTTTGTTTTTTTTTTTTGCAATTTTAAATTAGGTGTTAATCGAATATTGAGGGAGATGGTTTTTTTTTTTCTATTTTCCAAAATGTATTCTTCTCTTTGCAGGTATTCTTCATAATGTATTTGACTTAGTTGTAAGTCTTTGAATTTGATTCCTTCTGAATGTGATCAAAGGATATAACCTTGAAGGTTCTAATCCATAACTCTAATCATCTATTGATCCAAATTTAAAGAAATGATCGAGGAAATATAACCTTTCAGCCAATTTATAACAACAATTGAATTTCCTATCACTTGTAAGTTCATACTCTTGAAGTGACACAGTTAAAATGACTAACTGAAATGGCTAATTTGTATTAATGTAGTATTTTTTAGGTGGTAGTACTTTTGTTCCTAAACTAAATTATTCATTCACGTTAGCCATTTTTAGTTGCATTACTTATTATCTAGTCATATATTCTAACCTGAGACTAAATTAGTCATTTACGCTAGTCGGTTTTAGTTGGGTCACTTAAGATTTCCCATTTTTTGTAGTATTTCACTTGGAAAAGTTGTGGTCACTAATGGTTTTAGTCACTTGGTCACTAATTTTATCATTTTCTACTAGTTTCCTCTTACATGTAAACTATTATTTTTTACCAGCGTATTAAAACTCTCATGGGACGATTTCTTACTGCCATAACAAGCTCTTAGCATGAAATTACATTCTACATGGGAAAATTAATGGACAAGCTAGATAGAATCTACAAGAAGGTCTCAATTCTAGCCAAGAAATTGGCAAAAATTGACTTCTCCTCTTCGACCAATGACAATGAGTTCCAACCACTGACTATAGTGGAATCCCCAATCAAATGTTGATCATGCAATCCAGATATTTCAAGAATAATATTTATCGTAATGTAGTTATTGTCATCTTTATCAACTCATAGTTTATTTTAGTTTTTGTCTTTACATCCATTTTGAAAGACAATTTGGTACACTATAGAAAACCAAACTATAAAATTTCAAACTTATTCTCTTGGTTTAGTTTCTCAAGTGGCAAACCAATAAATACCAATACATTTTAGCTTTTTAAAAGTCTAAATTACTATATACTATTTTTCACATCATATCAAATTAGAAATAGTTCATACATGTTCAATAATATTCATATATGCTAATTGAGTAAATATGAGTTGGTCAAAAGTATATGTGAATACTGATTCATATAAATTATAAATTATGTGTTTGTAAAATGATAAAATATAATAAGTTATACACACACACACACACACACACAACGTTATAATTATTCATTTTAAATTTTTTCCTATGAATATAAAACCATACATTCATTCATATAGAAAAGAAAATACATTTTTTATATACGCCCTTAAAGTGTGCATTCATCAAGGATCTGCCCATATCCTTGATAGGCTAAACTTTGCGTAGCAAAATACAAAAAAAGGGTGCTCACATTCTTCCAACAAGTAAAAAAGAGAAAAAATTGAAAAAATGTACAATTAGGAAGGAAAGTTAATGTAGGCATCACTAATCCTCCCCATGTTTCATTTCTTCTTCTATAATTTCTACTAAGCCCTGGTCTTGATCCACTGGAACTAGGGCTAAAATTCTGATCGACAACTTTGTTGGGTTTTCTTTGTCTGACTTAGACCCTTCTGATACATGGGATTGATTTGTAGCCTCTATTTCATCCTCCATATAGTCCATTTATGGTTGTAATTCAATTCCCTGAATCTGTATTGAATCTATCCCACATTAATTGTGGGTCATAGCATTATGTTACTGTATACCTCGTTCTTTGTCTGAATTCTCCATGTTTACTTCTTCCACCTTGGAAGTATGCGTGTATGTAAATCTCCATCCTCGTGTCCTATGTTCCATTTTATTTTTTGGGTTTTTTTTTTTTTTTAATTTTTTTGTTTTTATCTCTCGACATTTATTCTTCAATTGTCCTATTTGGAAACAATTCCTACATCTCAAAATTGGGTTCTCATAGTCTAGAGATTGATACAATTGGAGATATTTGCATTTTAGAATGATTTGATCTAGTAATCGCTTGCTTAGATCAATCTCCACACATATTCAACAAAATTAAAAATGTGTTTCTCTATTCTGTCACAATCACTCTTTTTGAATTTTCCCAGATAGTTACCTATGTCCTCTAGCACCTTATGGTGGCAAAAGGGAAGAGGAAGATTTGGGAGCCTCACCTGAACTAACATTTTTGAGACCACCATGTTTGTTGCATCAAAATATGAGAACCATAAGGTAATAAAGAGGCCAACATTCTGCCAAACCAAGGCCCTTCATTTAAAAGAAAATCATAATCTTTCTATGTATCAAAATGTACAACGATGAAAACTTTGGAGCATAGGTATAGGTTGCAGTGTTTTGTCTATGTGGAAAAGATCCATTAATGTAATGCTTATGGTTTTGGCAAAAAACCATTAAAACGACAAGTGATTTCCTTTATTTGCATGGTAGAAGAGAGAGATTTTAATTATTCAATATCAATTTCCCTTGTTGGGGAGAGCTCCATTTTCTCAACAATGTATGGGTGTGAGATGTTTTATATTTGTTCAATAGAAGAAGAAGGTTTATTTTTTAATACATATTTAAAAGAGGTTGTTGTTCCCTTTTGCCCCGAGTCCTAGGAGCCCCCCAGTCCCATGTTCCATATAATAATGGAATCTCTTTGTACTTGATAGTCTTTAATGTGAATTGTGTTTTCCACTACACTCACTTAAATTGCACACCTTGTAAAAGGAGTAGTATTCCCCATTTATTCCCAATATTTTTTTTTAGATCTGTAAATGTATCTGAGCTCCTCATCCAAAATTTTGAGGTCCTCCCTTATAAGTATTTTTATAAAAAATTTGAAAATAGCTCTGATTATGCCCACTCTGTATTTTACTCATTTGAGCTCTAGAGAAATGTAGGGCCAAAACCTAAGATGGGAGCATCCTACAAAGTACTGAAAACATGAAACTAGCAAACATACCAAAAACGCCATAGCATAGTAAAAATAAAGAAACAAAAAGGTTTGTTTTAATGTACTTACAAGGAGACCCATGACATGAATGTTGATCGAGGTGCTCTTGCATTCAATATGCACCGGACCTCGTAACCACTAGATAGTGTAGCATCCCCTAAGCATTTGATCTAAACCACCTTGGTCACCACAATGTAGGGGAGTTATATATACCTTCTAGAAATTGTGAGATTTCTCTTTTTAGTATGTATTTGTCATAGGTGGACATGCTCCGTGGGGAAAACATAACTACAAAACCCATGCCACCTCAAGGTAAATGAACAGATAATAGAGGAAATAAGATCCTCCAAAATTGTGAATGTAGATGTATGACTGGCGTCCACCAAACCATGTCGGACTCGTGCCTCATTCCATGTGCCCAAGTCTAAGCCGAGTGGCTTCATACCTCAAAACCCTATTCAAACTCAAAACCCCACACAATGCCATATTTATCTAGAGCCCAATCATAACTATTTATTTTAATTAAAATTAATAAATAAATATATCAAATTTAATTTATATATATATATATATATAGAGAGAGAGAGAGAGAGAGAGAGAGAGAAAATAGTTTTTTCAATGGAATTTGGCCAAACAATTTTAAGCAAGAATGTGATATTTTGTTGCTTAAAATACATTTTTGAATGTATAAATAGATTCAACACCGTGAAAACTCACTTCTACAATTTAAACTCAAAATTTTAAATATCTATATTAAATTTTAATTAAAATTAACTTGAAAAAAACTATTACATCTATAAATTAAACTACATTAATAATATATATATATATATATATATATATTTTCAAACCATATATATATATATATTGATGTTTTAATTTTACAGTACAATTAATGAATTGTAAAAATATGTGAAAATTAATATAGGAATTAAAAACATAAAATATGAAAAATATTATAATTGCAATAATAAATTAGCTTTAATATTTCGAAGTTTTATAAAATTGTGGTTTTCACTTAAACACACATTATATATATATTAGGTAAGACAAATTAAGATTAATTTAATTAATAAAATCATCCACAATGTATATCTTCACTGCTATATTTGATCTGCTGGTTGAACAAAAGATCTAGCAATTTTTTACACTTAAAAGTATTGATCCAAATGGGAAAACGATTTTCGTTAAGTAATTGAAAACCAGTGCAAAATATTGTATTTATTTCACTTAAGTTTTCCACAATTGCATGTTATCATAATTGCTTGCTTTAATTTCCCAAATAAAAGTAAATGGTTAAAAGCACAAATACAGTAAATTGTTAAAAATACAAATTTTATCTTTTTAACTTCGGGTGTGTTTTGAAATTCAGAAATGCAAAAGCTTCATGGCCTAATTTATTATTTGTTGTTAATAAAATTATATTCAAATAAATATTAGAACATAAATTTGTAAATAAGAAAAATTATTTACAAATCTTTTATAGCAATAATAAACTTGAATTTGAGAACTACGCCATCTAGTCTTGCAACATTTATTTACACATTAATATGTCCCTTTCTGTAAGTAGTAGTTCGCGAATAACGGTTGTCAATTAAAAAACAGAGATAAGGAATCAGTGATTTAGTGTTTAGAATACCACCCAAAAAAAATTCAGGAACAAATTGTTTATATTATATAATACCAAAGAACGGGCAGGAACAGAAACATATCCATGGGGGACAAATTCAGCAAAATTCAGTTGAAGAAGTTAAGTCAATATACTCTGACTATTGGGTGGATAAATTGGTAGGGTTGACTTAATGTATTTGTCAATAGACTTATCAACCAAGTTGTCTTAGAAACCTAACCCACTCAGCGTAAATGGAGTGTACCCAAACAAACTCCATACATAGGACTTCACGCAGGCTTTGCCTTAAAATATCTTATATTAATTTTTGTTTCATAAAAGGCTTCATAGGATGATAAAACGACTTAACTATTTTACACTATTTTATTTATTTATTTATTTATTATTATTTTTTTTTATATAAATGTGATTATGGTATGATAAATCTTTTTCAAAATAAAGTTCATAATATGATTTTAATTAATTAATTAATTTATTTATTTTTTATATAATACTACCTAAGCGCCTACGAGGGATTTGAACTCGTGACCTATCGCAAGGAGTGTTTTAACGGTGCACCCATTCACTGTCAATTCAAAGCCCCATGAGCTTAAAATTATTTTTATTTCTTAATTAACTAGTTTAGATTTATTTTAATTATGGATGTATCAAGTACTATTACAGAAGAGGGGTTTTAAGACAATATTTAAGACAATTTATGTCTAAATTTTCTTAACTTTAGACAAAAAAATCTTGGAAATTGTCTTAAATATTGTCTTTAAGTGGGTGTCTCAAATTATTGTCCTAAAAAATTATCGACAATATAGAATACATGTATTATTGTCTTTTAAGACATAATTCATTTTGTCTTAACTTGAGACCAAAAAAAACTTGTAAATTGTCTTAAATGTTGTCTTCAAGTGAGTGTCTCAAATTATCGTCTTAAAAATTTGTCTTTATAAAGACAATATAGAATGCATGTATTATTTTCTCTTAAGAGGCAATTCATTTTTGTCTCTCAAGAGTGAATTCAATTTTGTCTCTCAAGAGACAATAGCTACAATTAAAGACATATTCTCTCTATAGAGACAATGTGTCTTTAATCATAGTTATTGTCTCTCTAGAGACAATAAAACTTTAGAAAAAAATATATATATAAAATGTGAATATTTTTGTTTCTTCTGTTAGGGTCCTATAATAATAGGATTCATAATTTTGAATTGGCTATGGTTAGTTTTGTAATATTGTACATACTTTTGCCTTTTGCAAAATGTTTTCCATATTAAAAATTAAAAAATGTAAAGAGTGTATGTCCTAAAAGAATAATCGAAGGACAAAAAGAAAGAAAAGAGATAAAAAAAAGGTGAAAAATATGAACCTCAAAAAAGAAATAAAATAGATCATGAAAGTGTGCAAATTCAAATGCCACTCCTTTTGCTTTACTATGTAAAATAAGATTGTGTGGAGCTTGTCAAAAATGCCACAATCCATGATGGTCAAATAACTTAATCTTGACTCATTCATGCTTTAAATTTCATATTAATAGATAGAGAATAAAGATCTAGCCAAACTGTTTAACCTTGGCAGATCAATAGTTAGGTAGAGAATAATAATGAGGTCATCAGTTTAATCTGAGCCATTGGAAGTTATAAGGTTAGAATTAGATAGTTTTCTTATTAAAAAAATAAAAATAAAAGGTCAGCAAGCTCAAATGCACCCAATAAATGAAGAGAAAATGTTAGGATAAATAAAGGGTAGGGAGAAGAAATATGGCAAAGTGCACAAGGTTGCTAAGTCAAAAGCACATTTATCATGCTTAATCATATGTTTCATGTGTAGGAGGAATTGTGAGAAAGAAACGATATTCACCAAGTTTGTTTACTAATGTTCCATCATTTCAATACACCCCCACATACTTATTTGCTAATTTCCCCCATTATCCCTTCATTACTTATAAATACCCTTCCCTCACATTTTGACCTTTACCCCTCGGTTTCACATGTTTCCCTATATATTACCCTTCAAAAAAATCATTCTCCTTTCCCAAAACCCCTTTCACTAGTGTGAAAACCATTCCCCATTACAAATATCACTTTCCCCCCTTATTAATTTCCCTTTTCCCCCTTAAAAACCCACAAAAATCCTCTATCCTAAGTTTTTGTTTCCTATGCCCCCGCATTATGTAATTAACATCCCCCCTTTTTTAACCCACCAACCCTTGGTGCAGTTAAAAAACCCTACCATATAACCCATGGTCCCGCCTTATCACCCGCTGCTTATATTAAAAAACTCGACATTATTCGTTAATTAATTACATTTCTTTGTAATTAAACCCCGGGCCCCACTGACCACTTTCCTGACTTTGTCTGTGCAACTCAACTGTGTGATATCCCTTCGATCTCCTACCCCCAGATTCGACGGTGTACAACCATATCGCGTGGATTCATCCTCTGACCGATAAAAGCCTGAGAGCACGCGAGATTCGCAGTTTTGGTCGGGCACTATTCTGCTACATGGCAGCTCCACGTTACATTGCATGCTCGAAAAAAATACAGCCTGCCCTCCAAAAGCGATGCGATGGTCCACAAAACCACCACCCTACCTAAACCGAAAACTGCCCACTATTCATTTAATAATTTCCACACCAAAATGTGACCGTTATCGGTTAAAAGGCCGAAAAAACCCTAATTCGCTCTTTTCTTGCATTTTCACTGTAAACCTTTTTTAAGCCGTTTGTGACACCCTGAACCTCTATGCGACTAAATTGACCACCTTTTTCCTCCTGAGGACACTGCGGATACCCAATTGAAGTAGCCAATTGATAGTTTAAGCCTTAATACCTTTTGCAGTTACCACAAAACCTCTCTGCATGCCAAATCGTCAATTTCCAGGTATTCTTGGAAAAAACCAAAATGACCCTTGAATTTGAAAATGCACAGTTGTAATTAAGGGGTTAATTAATTGAATTAATTAAGAAACCTTCCTGAAATTGAAGAGAAACTTATTTGTACATCCCAAACCCTTTTACAGACTATAATTACCCTCCCATTGTTCCAGAGCTTTTAAAACTCACTCCTGAAACCATTGAAAGCCTAATTCAATTTAGTAATCCTAATTATGGCTTCCCAAACCTCTCTTAACATAAGACCTCTGCAAACCCCTCACCTGGACATTGATCACCTTGCCTTAGCAGACTGAGACTTCCAAATTAAGGACACTGCCTCCCTTGCCTACCTACTAAAACTCCATTGCTGGAGTAAAGACAAGTTTTTAAACTAGAATGATGACATTCACCTTTGGGAGTCCAACTTTCCCAAGTACTATTTCTCACATGTACACCCTTTCCCAGAAATCATCCACTTCTTCCAATCTTCCTACATTCCCAACCAAAGAGCCATTGTCACCCCTGACCAAAAAGTTTTGTTCACCATCATAGTAGAATCCATTAATCAAATGCTGCAAATCCAACCAAGCCAAAATGAGATCCCACTTTCAATTGAAGGCTTGCTTTCCCTCTATACCAAGTTAGACATACCCAAGAAAGCTCAGACTATTCAAACTTCCATCATTAAAGAGTCTCACACTCCAACAGATAGTCCTCCACCATTTTTTCTGAGAGAGGCAGACAAATTATTACCATGCTCTCTTTCATTTTAGGGTACACCACAGATGAGCATGTGGATGAGGTTGTCCTGGCTTTCCTTTCTATCTTTTTCCCAGGCTAGCCTCCTGCTATAATGTATAACTTTTCTCAGTTCATAGTAGACAGAATGCATGAAGAATTCATTAGACTACCAAATGAGATAGGTTTCAAGTACTCTTCAGTTTTGTTTCACATGCTCCTCTACTATCAGTCAGACAAGTTTCCAATCAACATTCAGAAGTTGGACACCAAAGGCAATCCAAGATTAGTCATCTATTGGACACCAGTGATCTAATAATACTCCACTGTTTTTTCCTACAAAGACTTCATTGATTCATTTGTGCATCATGCTATAAACATGCTAACCAGTAGCTATCAGCCCAGGATCAGTCAGGAAATCAAAATGGTTTTACAGTTGGTAAAGAATAGTAAAGTGGGAGACTGGTATATATACCAGAACCACACAAAGTTAAGGATATATGGATGCCAACTGGCTCCCTACAAACTGCCCAAATACCTCCGCATGAGGTTATTTGCATTAGAGTAGTTTAGGCAAATAATAAACTCTGATGAAATTAACTTCCTAGCAGCCAAGAAGAAAACTCAATTCAAAATGAAAACCAATTGGGCCCCTTTACTTTTAATAATAGGGAAGTTGGACCAGAAGCATATAAGATTCTACAGCAGATTAAATTTAAGAACAATTTTATGTGGCAATATGACCCTGATGGAGTCATAAATAAACTAAGGCTCCAAGTCAAATTGGGCCCTTTCATACATCATCCCAGGCCAAACATTGAGAGATTTTCCAACCAGTCTGAATGGATGGAAAACACTTTGGTAGACATGGACAGTAATGTAGTTGATGTAGAGAATACATTAAATGATGTGGAAAAGAAGATTGACACTAGTTCCTTTTTGCAGGTTCCAGACCTAGGATAAGCAAAGAATATTCCTCCTCTTTTACATACTCGAGCAAATGAAGACAAAAATGAAAAGAGAACTAGGGAAGAAGGTTCTAGTTCAACCATGGAAACCATAGATGAATAGTTTGAGATTAGTTACAAGAAGAGGCCCAAGCTTAATCCTGTAACTGAACAGGAAGACACCATTGACTCAGTGGAAATAACTGACACTGACACAATGGTGGGAAGAAGCAAAGGCCCATCAACTTTAGGAGAAACACACCAGCGCTCTACCTCAAATACCCAACTTATTGAGAGACAACTCAATGTTGAGGTCTCTTCATTCACCAGACCCGTGGATAAAGAGAAGGATATCCAATATAGGTACAAAGAAATTAAGTTGAGAAATGAGAAATTGAAGGCTGAGACTTATGCCCAATATTTCAAGCAAACACCTGCAAACCAAAACAGATTAATGTCAGCTTTTGACATTAAAATAGGTAAAATGCAGATGACATTCATGCAACCTAGAGTCCAGCAGCCAAGATCATCAACTGACTATAGGAAAACAGATTTTGAAGTTCTGGCCAGGGATATTCATCCCATTGACCAAATTGAGTTTCACAAATAGGCAGGTGAGATGATCTATTCCACCTTGACAAGTAAAGCTATGACTGCACACAAACTTCAAAGTTCATTAGATAATATCACTGCACAGTATAAGCTGGAAAAGGCCTCATCACAAGCCAAAGATAATAGAATCAAGTCATTGGAAGACTTGGTGATTGAGCTTGGACATGATCCCAATGATATCAAGGCTGCTAAGAAGTTGATAAAAAAAAAGAATGAGGACATTGCTGCTCTCAAAAAACAATTGAAACTGCCTCGTTCAGAGCATCCATAGACAAAAGAGGTCTTAGAAAGCCAAACACATCAGGAGGAAATGATGGACCTTCTTTTACAATTTAATGACCAATTAAAAGAGATGGATAAGAAGTTGGATAGCTTAATACAATTGAAACAGGCCAGCCTTGAGACTGCCACTCGCACTGTCATTCCAACAGTCACTACAACAGTACCATCCACCTTGGCAGCTTCATTGGCTCCTACAACTCCACTAGCTACAACACTACCAGCTGCCACAACATCTACATCAGCAACAGGTTCGACAATAGTAGCAGCTCAACCAGGTGATAAGGAAAGTAAATTGGTCAAGGCAATGGAAGACATGTCGATTTGGACCACAGAAATAAACAAGCTTAAGGAAAAGATAACAAGTTTGGAGAATGATAATAAGTTTGCACAGATTATGCACAAGGAAAAAGTTCAGAAGTCAACCAGGTTGACTGAAAGGATGAAGAGCTTGGAGAAAGAATTAACGTTAAAGGAGCCACTTGGCCAAGCTAAGGAATAGTTATGGGCCAATATCATTGACTCTGTCAATGATATTTGGCCATCCATTCAAGTAATTTTTGAACAAAATGACTTAGTTAAAGAGGCTACAGAAGCCATACAAAGAGTTAAGGCTGAACTTGGAGACATGGCTGAGGAAGCCACCAGAATAATTCATTTCCTTAACTCCAAAAACAAATATGAACTATAGGAGTTGGACATAGCAGACAGGATAGGCACAATACTAGAAGTAAAAAAGGTGCTCACTAAAAGGAATTTGATGTTAAACCTTGAGGACAAATGCCAAACCATGCAACTAGCTATAGACAGATTCATGGTAAAGTTTGATGTTTTGAGGCAAAAAGGTCTGCCAAATCCCTTGGTGATAAGTGATAAATTAATGCCACAGGAGGACTGCAACAGAAGAATCAGAGAGGCGGCAAAGGATCAGGCAAGTAATTCTTCCATGAAAGGATTGCCTACTAGAAAGGTTCTATATCAGACATTTGAGAACTTGTTTTACCTCCAGCATGAGGTAAAACACCTTTTTGTGAACAAACCCACTTTTGACAAATACACAGAAGAAGATAAAATCTACAGGAAGATGGTAAATATTCAATTACCAGATGTAGACACATGGGAGAAGTTGAATGAATTACTGTAAAAATGCACAGTCAAAGTAAAAAAGCACAGTAAAAGAAAATGACAGCTTAGCCAGGTGAAAGAGTATCATGTAAAGTGTATCAGTTGAGAAAGGGCAAAGTAAAAGGAATAGTCAACACGAAGACCAACAACAAGGCAACGAATAAACAACAAAATATTAGAGCATAAAGACAACACAACCAAATAAATAGGGACAGCATACAACAGTTGAACATCTGTCACTATCTTCTTGCATGAAGATATTTCTTTCTCCTAGATTAATTCCCAAGACAGTTTGGGATATTTTGTAAATTATTTTTGTATAAATACTTCATAATTCGAAGTATTGAGTGTGGATTGCTAGATATTTGTAGAGTTGTATTGATCTAAAACCTAAGGGTTATTGTACCAATTTTTCAAGTCAGCGGATTGGACTAAGTAATAAAGAGATTGCATTACAAGATTCATGCGTTGAGCTATTACAGTGAAGTATTTTATTTGTCAAATTTGTTATTTTCTTATGTATCTCACAAAGTTACATGTTATCTAAAGTGAATGAATTAACTAAAAATTTATTTTAGAATTTGTTTAAGTACACTCTGTCTTGAACATTTAATCATTTCTATGTTTTCTTCTAATATCTGAATCTAAGAATACTTAATTGATCTCCCATCCTGGCTGACCTCTTTCACTTCTTTTATAATCTAGTCTAAGGAACCCTTAATTGCTCCTTTGATCCAATTGAAAACCACTTCACCATCCAGCCTTAAGATCTGAAATAACTCAGCTACCTTGCCCTATAGACACTATTTTTAGAACTTGATCCAGTCCTATTTGCTTGACATTTGACCCCATAGCCCAATGGTAAAAGACATCCCTCTATCCATCTAAGTAAGTGATCCCACCACCAAATCAAAACCAAAACCCAAGTACAATCATAACTAGCCTAAAATCAATTAACTAAACAAAGTTAAATCATAAAGAGAGAGCCCTCTCTGAGCATTAGGAAGGCTAGATCCTAATCTCCAAAGTAGGTTTGTGGTTACCTCTATCATTTCTTTCCTAAAAACTATAGAGAAATTTTGGAGTGATAACATCTTCAATGACTAAATCATGTTAGGGCATGATGGAATCGAACCACCAACCTCATGCTTGCACGGAAAGTGTTATCTTCCATTGAGTTAGCACCCTTTAAAGAAATGTGTTATCCCGATAATAAAAGATAAAAAAAAAACAAAGGGAATGTCATAATGTGTTATCTCATTAATGTAGCTAAAATCCATGAGCTTTCAAAGCACCAACATTCAATGCACCCCAGAGTTTGCTGACAACAACAATGGCTAAAGATTCTTAATGTTCAATGTCCTCCACAATGATTGAAATGGGATACCTCTCATGAATGGCATATTCTAATACTATAATCATGTCTCTTGCATATGTGATCTTATTATCAACCAATAGAAGCTACAATTTACAATAAATAATGATTCAATTCTACTCCTTGATAAGTAGAATGAAAAAGCAAGCACGAACAAATAGATATTTAACATAACCTATGCTTAGCAATGTTCATCTTTCTTTTTAATCATCAAATCAACACTCTCAATTTAATAAACAAACCAAAAAAAAATAGGGCACAAAATATACAATTTCATACAAACCAACAGAACCCAAAATCAACTTCGAGGGTCTATGATAGGCATATTGGTAAGATGGAAGTGATTAGGAAATCATTTCAAACTTTCATGAGAGAAAGGGTTAAGAACCAAACAAAATTTCCTGGTACCTTGATATAACAAGGTTTCTACCTAGCTGGAACCTTGCAAAACACCAAAGTTCCACCTACATTTATGCCACATTCGAGAAAAACATCAAAGTTCCACCTATATTTATGCCAAGTGTGTATGGTGATGAAAGATTGAGGGTTTTATTTTTAAAAAAATGTGAATTTAAACTATTCTCTCTCACATTACGATGAAAACAAATGAATAGTAACACAACAAAAAACAAAAAGAAACTTATTTTGCATCAATTACCTTGCAATTCTCATACTCCACAAACATCTTCTCACTGTCTATCACAAAGCGTGGATAAATATAACCACGATAAAAATACATTCCCTCCACAATATACAGATTCTTTTATGCACTTCTTCCCTCTTCGAGTGTCACAACACCTTTCCTTCCAACTTTTCTCATAGCCTCTACTATCATTTTTCCTATTTCATAGTTATTCACAACACTCACTCAAGCAACCTCTACTAATCCATTGTCTTCAACCTGGAAAATAATACAAATAACAAAGTGTTAACATGTGTAACCATTCACACATAACAACATTTCCAAAAATACAAATGTTTCATAAGAAACTCCTCAACATGCTACCGTGGAGTAAGGATTAAATGATAACGATGCATCAACTATTTCCATAATAAAAGTGCACCTCAACAATAAGACTAAACAAGTACAAGTCTACAACTATTAAATATATAACAAGACCACATAACCAAATGTATTCCTCAAGACAAATACTAGATGGAAAATGAAAAATATTTTGCATCCAAAATTACGTTAGGCGACTAATTCATTCAGTTAGATGCAACACCAAACCATCAGAAAAATAGAAAACCAGCCTACTCAAAATATGGGGATTTACCTCCTTTGACAATCTTTTGAGTTCCGAAAGAAAGGCCTGTTCTGTCATGCCAACGCCCCTAGTAATTTGAATGGGATTTGCACCTGCTGCAACAACTTAAACAAAAAGATTTCATTTCAAATTCTAATTCAGAAATTTAGGATACTTAATTCTTGCTAATTGGAATTAGAAAATAAATTGGAAAGTAATAGTCGAGATAGGCTATTGTCAGGGATGATGTTTAGTATAACTCATAGACCATGCATGATACATATTATCTAGATTATGAGTGACATAAACTATCGTACGATCCAGAAAGAAATTCAAAAAATTCTCCATGCTTCTTTAAAGAGTGAAGAGGAAAACAAATGACTATTAAAAGAAAGATACAGAATGAAAGAATGAACTCAGACGTCACTAATTAAATGAAAGAATGAATCTTTGAAAGCAGACCCAATAACCATAACTTGATTGTACCTTCGGATTCGTTAGGGTAAAATTGTTTATAGGAACCAAAGGACCTATTCAGTTGTAAGGAAGAAAAAAAGGAAGACGAAGTAGGTTAGTATTTCATTGTGAGCCAGAGGCTCACTGGGAAAATAGTCCCTCTTTTTTAAAGAGAATGACAGTACCAGGAAGGTGGAACAAATTTTGTGGAGTCCGATTCTGTTTTATCCATGACTTTTTCACAGAAAATTAAGCAACAACATAGTGTTGGTGGAGGATTTGGGTGTTTTGTGGATTTGAACATGGGTGTGACACAATCATTACAAGTTAAGGTACGGTCAAGAGGAAAGATAAAGAACAACAATAATTATGATGAAGCGCAATTTTGTAAAGAAACCAAGATTGTCCTTAAAAATAAACAAGTACGTTGAAATATTAAATCTCATCCTAAATAACCTCAAGTGCTAAAGCCAACCTGGACCTCATTCTCAGTCCTCTATTTTCATTGAGTCCTCGTCACAATTCTAAATCAAGTGAAATAAAGCAGTTATAATATATTTTCCTCATAAAAATCAAGTGAAATAAAGCAGTTATAATGTATTCTCTTAATAAATAATTTAATCGCGATAAACTTATTATTAAGATCGAATAAAAGATAAGAAAATGAGTATCTTTCATTCCTCATTGATTTGTTTAGAACCTCAGTAAGTTCGTGATTATGTTTCCCTATGGGTACTAGTCAACATTGCTAAACAAAAATAAAGAAAGAAGAAACCCTTTGGCATTTCAGTTCACTGAACATGAGTTAACCCAGCATTCAGGGCAAGAATAATAAGTTTACAGTGCGTAAAACAAATCGACAGTGACAGGTTCAAATGTGAATATATATATATATATATATATATATATATATATAAAATCAGTATTAAAATTATACAACTATTACACATAACTTCACAGTAACCTCAACATTTATCTAAACAAAGATTAGATTAAGGACTAGACAAAATTATGCTTGCATGAGTACTCAAATACATACTGGATAAATAGCGAGTTCAATATTAACAATAATCTTCAATTTATATACTCAAACCCCGGTGGGGAAATTTTCCAAAAATTACAAGATAATTGAAGAAATGTTTAATGTCTCAAAATACTATGTTCTCAAAGAGAACTTAAAAGCCCAATTGTAATGGGTTTGTAAAAGTATTACATAATTCTTCAAAGAACATGAAGGTCAACAATCCACGACCAAGACTAAAGAGAAATTTCTATTCATTGTGGAAATATTGTACCACATTTGAAAATTTTGGATCTTCTTCACTGTCACTTAGAGTTGGGAAAATTGAAAATTAAGATGTGATGCAAATAAATAAAATATTAGAACAACTAAATGCACAAATGGTTCCTAAATCCCAGTGACTGTGAAGAAGATAAAAAATGTTCAAATGTGGTACAATATTTCCACAACGACTTGAAATTTCTCTTTAGTCCTTGTTGGCAATTGAAAATTTCAAGGTTATTCTTCCTCGGAATATAATTAGGATTAAATAAAAAACATAAGTGTTGCAAAGAGAAAATCCCCCTTGAAGTATCCAACTTAAACAAAAAAAAACATAGCAACAGATTTCATACATTTACTCTACTTTATTAAATTCATACCTCTCATTCCCACCATCTACACATACGTAAATGCAAATGGAAATACTATGCTCAAAATAATCAAAATACAAATACTGTGACCAAAATCAATCAAAGTATACGAGAAATGAATAATTTTTTCTGTCAATCTTATCAAATATCATTGGTCAAGCTCTAACTAAATCAATCATAATGGGAATACTATGATATAACTAAATTAATGAATATGAGAATACTGTGATAAAAATCAATCTATTATAGCGGTTGCAACCACCCTCCAAATTTTTTCCTTAGCTTTGCTTTGAAGCCTCCCTACCAACCTTTCACAACAGCATGTCTTGTCTTGTCAAGTAAACAACCTTCAGTGAATTTCTTGCAGAATGACAGCTTTTCCATCAAATATTGTTGCATCCCCCTCATAGGTTGTTTCACCGAACTTGGTCTAGCTGCAAGCTGAGCAGCTCCCTCAAGAAATTGCGCAATTCTGGAGGGGAACCAACCTACCCTCCAGAAATTGCGCAATTTTGTTTGGCAACCTGCCGGGTTTCAGAATTGTGAAAATCTTCCTGTCACTGTTCACTGGAAAAATTGCGCAATTCCTCATAGCAAGACTGCTCAGCCCAAAAATTATGCAACCTTAGGTATCAATCAGCTACTCTGCCCAGAAAATGTGCAACCCCTCTAGGCAACCAACCCAGCTCCCTCCAAGAAATGTGTAGTTTTTCCTCCTAGCTGAGCAGACGGTTGCATGTGCATTTGAGTTGACTAGTTCCCTTCGGGACTGAGCAAAACTATGTTACATGCATGGGTTACTCCTCCCAAGGTAGCATTCAAAGGCATCCCTTGATTCAGGGATCTATTTTTAGCAGCTAGAGGTTACATGTAAGGATCATCTCAGAAACCTCCCGCCATGTGTCACTTTTCCTAGATTTGTCGCATGTGTGTCAAAACCTTGATCTTATCAAAACTCATCAATTGGATGTTGCAGAGATCATACCTCACATCAACCTTACAGCTCTGGCATCCCACATTACATCTAAGATTCGTCGGCATATTCAACTCAGCTATTTTGGGGTAAGCCCATTACTCATGACTTGCGTTGTGTTTTTCGCTTTTTATGTTTCGCTTTGTGTGACTGTTGTTTGCTTGATTTCAGTGAGATCTTGTTGTCATTTTCATGCATACTATCTTGTACTAGCACCGTTTTAGTTTTCATTTGCATCTCACTGTTGTCACATGCATGATAATGTTTTGCACGGACGGTCGTCGTTGCGGCAACTCACTTCACACATATGCATGCTCTATCGTTTCCCGAATCCTGCACTTTTTGTTTGCATGAATGATCATTCACTCTCGTTTGCACTCATCTCACCATGCATTCAAACTTCTCATGTTTTCAGTCACCTGTCAGTGGGACTGGGCTGCCTTGGCCCGAGCCATGCCTTGGCCGGCTAGCACTGCGCATTTTTGGAAGCGAAGGCTCTACCTTCCCTCCAAAAATTGCATAATCCTAACTAGGCACTGACCTCCAAGCTTGCATTTTGGAATTCTTGGAGGCAGTGTCCTATTGGCCCCAGAAACTACGTAATATAGTTTGCTGGCTGCATGTGACTGCTGATTAAAATTGTGCATTGTGTAGTTTCAGTCCTCAGCAGGCCAGATTGGACTGTGCATTGCGCAATTCCAGCAATCAATCAGCCTCCTGACAACCTGAACTGTGTCTTGCGCAGTTTTGGCAGTTAGCCTCCTGACCTCCCCGTGAAAATTGCACGACCTTTATGATCAGTCACACAAGTATGTTGCAAGTCAGTTCTCAAGTTCGTTTTGGTTTTTGACTGACATATTTCTTTCCATGAGTGTTGCCATGTCTCCAGGTATCGCAGGTGTTCATTTTCCTCTCAGCAGCACAGGTATAATGGTTTCCAGGAGAATAGAGTCAAAGACACCGTTCAGAGCACACGTGGGGATGCAGTCGATCAATTGTCTATGAACTTTCCTACCCATGAAGACATCAAATTGTTCATAGACAAGGACATCAATATATGAAGGCAGCAACATCACAGAAACTAGCACCATGAACAACAGCTGAAGGCAGCATACTGGATGCAACTAACGCAAGAGGAAGGTTGTTGACAACACAAAGGCAGAACAAAGTTGCAAGCTCAAGCAGATCCACCTTTGATGATAGCAACTTTGGAGACTCAAGCTATGAGTTGGTGACATGACATGAAGATCACGCGAAGGAAGAGAACGGAACAAAGAAGGAGTTGCATGTGCTAAACAAGAAACTCACGGAAGAACATGAGCTCCATAGATGAGAAAATGAGTTACAGCAGGAACAGGTACAATAGGGGGCGCAACATGCACTCATGGATGAAACTGCGCCTGTGCGAGTTATAGATCCATCCCAGTAGCTGGCATGGAGCAGACAAGGTGAGAAATGTTGTTGATTGCATGTAAAGGAATGCAACAACATGCATTTTATTGTGCGCACATACGTGATCCCACCCATTCAGCACACTCACCAAGGCATAAACAAGGAGAAATTCTGACTGGAGCTGAACATGTAGTTGACAGTTGATGCACATGACCAGCAACACACACTGGAAGATCATCACGGACACTATGCATCAGTTTGTTGTCAGTTTGGCCGCACCCAAGAATACCATGCACATGCTAACAAACGAGTTGGATGGAGGAGCCATATCAGTGCACCCGGAAATGAAGGAAAGAGTTCGCTTCAGCAAGATGTCACCATTAAGCACACATACATCATCACGAACAACCAATCTTTGCATTAGCTCATCACCTTCGACCATCACAAGAATGTCAAAGAGTTGGTCTTACCACAACGCTCCAAGTGTCAGTGATGTCTTGCATGGCTTTCTCAAGCCATTTTGTCTCACATGGGCACATGTGCATTGTAATGTAACGTCTTGTCAAGTGGAAGTTCAAGTGTCGATATTTGGATTTAACAGTCATAAAGTAGATGAAGAGTCACGAGGGTAGATGAACTGTCACAAAGGGGAATGTCAAGGGTCACCCCACCCTTTGCTATAAATAGAACCTCATAACTCATTGTAAATGCTTTCGGTCAGCTAAGCTTCCGATAGGACTATCAAAGAGAGAGCTTGGATAGTATTGTTATGAGCTTGGGCTTCTCCATTGCGTAGAGCTAGTACATCTCTTTGGATGAGCAGGTGGTTGTGGTTGTAACGTTCTGCTGTTGGAACTAGTCGTTGGACATGGATGTATTGTATGACTAGAACTTACACTTCCTAATATAACAAAAGCCAGAACCTTTCATGCATATTTTGTATTGTATTTCAACTATCTATTTACTCTAAATGATATATTTATCTATTTTCTTACGCCTGCATGTATAGCTATTTTTTTGTATGTATGTATGAATCTTTCTGAAATGCATTATTGGTTTAACCATCACTTTGGATTGCTAGCTAACTTGCCTTCCATGTTACGATGCATCTTTTCTTGTGTGTTCCCTTCTTAACTATGTGCTATCACAGGTTTCGAAGGGGCGCACTCATCTCAACCCTTGTGTGTTAGAACCTGTCATGCACCTTCCTTGGCTTGCTGCCGCTGTCACACCCTTGCTACCAACAATGACATCTTACTTCCCTCTACGCGAAATCGTGGTCAAGGAATTACCGTATGACCCACTACTAGGACTCCTACACCAAACGGTTTGAGGTCTAATTGGGACTTCTTACCGAGGAGATCTCCCGACATGTTGGCGGGTCTAGCACCGTAAAAATTTTGATGCTATAAGGAGGTCCAAATGACTAACTACAAAGTTGCTCTTCCAGAGTTCATGTCTTATGGAAATGACTTCATTATCTCAGAAAATATCTTAGATAACTTGTCACATAAAACACATGATGGTGGAGGCCATGTAGCCTTGGTTAGGCACGCGGTCGGCGTTGTAGGCTTATACGAAAGAAATAGAATCCTTGAAGAATACATGACCTCTGTGTTATTCGTCTACACACTTCGGGGGAACCCAATGCATTGGTGTGCCACGCTGCTCGAAAAAATATATTCATTCTGTTACTCATCTGGTCACAGAGATAGATCATGTTTTCAATCACTTTAAACATAAAGCACTTGATCAAGAAATTATGAAATTACGAAAAGCACCCAATGAATCCGTTGATCAGTTTTACACATGCTTTTGTAATCTTGCATATTGATTTCCCGAAGATGAAATTGATTGGGAATTTATTTATGGAATATTTGATTATCTTCTTTGCATATCCGAACACCGCTCAGAACACTTCCGTGATGGAGCTGCGAAATCATAGGCAGGCACAGTTGTTGTCACAAGTAATTTTCTGCCTTCACCTCATCAAATAGCTCCACCACTCCGGAGTGATGTGGGAGATCATGCACACACAACTTTTGAACTTTCACATCCTCCCACCTCGTATGCTCTTAATATCTACGTAGATTTGGCTTGCAAACCTATTGGTTGTCACATGGATTCATTCCCTCAACCTCCGTCTCCGTATTCTATTGATCCTACAGATTGTATTGTCTTGTGTTCTTCCATCGTGGACTCCTCACCTGCTATGAACGGGATCAAGTTGTCGATGGAGTTGGTGTTATGCAACCAACCTGCGCCATCATTCATGATGAGTGTGTGCAGGAATCTAAAGAAGAACCCACATAAAGGATGACTCCCTTCCACCCACGCCTCATCTGCTTTATCCTGACATCTCTTTTGATTCTCTCACTGCTGATTTCCCCTGTGAAAACCCATTTTTGGATGTTTCTACTTCTAATCATTCACAAGACACATTGGGTGTCAGTCTGTCATCACAGTGCAGAGAGGATACATCTTCCTTCGAAAATTCGTCCAATTTTTCATTTGTCATTGATGAAAACATAGAGGATGAACATCTTTGATTCTCATCTACCCCTCTACCCGATTCAGTAAATCATGAGGATGCCAACAAACATCCTGAATTTTATGATCTTGGTTGTCATGATCTCTATACTTCTTCATCTGATCACGATGTTGAGTCAATTTTTGTTAATCTATCTAAGACATTGGTCTACAATGATCTATCTGTCAATGAAGTCGAAACCCCGCAGACTATAGAGGCACTTCAGCCTGAGCTGATGGCTATGTCAAGCCCTTGCTGTCCTGAGGTTGGTTTTACTTCCAGTCATGAAATTGTTGAAACACTCAAGGCTCCTCATCAATCTCTTCTCTGTTGTGAAGATCAGCCAAACACCCAGATTTTGCTTCCTCCACTCGAACTACATGATCCCATCGCTCATGCATTGGAGGAATCTTACACAGATAGCCCACATGCACAATGTAAGTGGTCGATATTTCTCACATTTTCTTACATGTCACAGTCAAGAGAATGCATACACTCAACATATGCACGCAGTGTAGCACAACACCATGGCAGCTCCACAGAGTGCATGTCATGCGCTTTCACTCATCTTTGTTCTATGGTCACTTATAAGCTCGGAGTGTGTCCGTCTTCATCATTATATCTTTCATGCTTACTGGTTTATGCAACTACGATGTTTGCAAATCGTGCCTTCACCAACATGGGTCAACCAACGCGCGGTGGCTACATTGGAAGTATCACCTCACGTGAGATGACCCATGCATTGTTAGCTTAGGAGTAGGAGTAGTGTTTGCTTTTGAGTTGTTTTCTTTCATGCACATTTTCTTCTTTCTTTGTGTCTTTGTTTTCTTTATTGTTTGTTTTCTTATTCGCTTTGCTTCTGCATTTTCTTCTGCTTCTTGATTTTCTTTTTGGTTTGTTTTCTTGTTATTGACCGTAGGTTAGTTTCACATGGACCGTGTGTGACTCTTGAAACAAGCTGGGTAAAGGACAAGAGGACTTGTACAACTATCAACATTTGGTTATCTGTTGTTCTCTCTCTTATGTAAGAACTTGTTGTCTTTATTCCATGATACATCAATGGAAAATACATATTGTTCGAAGTGAACCTTGGTGAAAACATAATGCTTGGGCGCTAACTAATATCACCTACTCTAGTTAGTTGTTTTTGGGTTAATACTTATCAGCTCAGTCAAGTAGAGTAAGGTGAGGGGAAAAACCTTAACAATCACGTCAGAGGTATACATAAAATACTTCTCTGAAGGAAAAACCTCTTCTTCTCTCAATAAGTCGGGATCCCTCTTCCGCCTCTGAAATGAATAACTGTTATGAACAATTATGAAGATGAAAAATGAAACAATGAAAAAGTGAAACAAGTGTCAAAAAAAGAAAAAATGAATAAGGCAAAAGAAGAGAAAGGCTTCCTGCGCAGAGAGGTGATCCAAGTAACTTCATCAGGGCACTGAATAGACTCGCTCACAGCGCAACCATGCTTATGTTCTTGCGTGACTCCGTCGGTGTACTATCTAGATGTGCTGGTAGCAAAGCAACGCTAGAGATGAAAGTAAGGCTCTAACAAATATACTGCTTATGCATCATATACTTCTTAACCCCAATCGAAACAATTGTGTTAGCTTGGCTTGGAATATGTGTCGACCCACCAAGGGTTTGGCAGATGCTAAATTTTACAATCAAGTAGTGTGGAAACCAAGATGAACTGAGAAATGAACAATACTTCCAGAGGTGTTAGACTTGCTATTCACGAACAAGGTCCATTCGGAGAGCTGGCATTCTACCAATGTGACGCCAAGTGTTGTACCAGCTACAACCAACCTCCAAAAATTTTCCTTAGATTCGTTTTGGAGCCTCCCTACCAACCTTTCACAACAACATGTCTTGTCTTGTCAAGTACGCAAGCTTAAGTGATTTTCTTGTTGAATGACAGCCTATCCATCAAAGCTTGTTGCATCCCCCTCATAGGGTGTTTCACCGAACTTGGTCCAGCTACAAGCTAAGGAGCTCCCTTAAGAAATTGCACAATTCTGGAGGGAAACTAGGCTTCCCTCTAGAAATTGCGCAATTCTGTTTGGCAGCCTACTGGGCTCCAGAATTGTGCAAATCTGCCTATCACTGTTCACTGGAAAAATTGCATAATTCCTCCCAGCAAGATTGCTCAGCCCATAAATTGCACAATCCTGGGAAGCAGTTAGCTGCTCTGCCTAGAAATTGCACAATCGCTCTGGGCAGCTAGCCCAGCTCCCTCCCAGAAATGCACAGTTTTTCCTTCCAGTTGAGCATATTGTTGCATGTGCAATTGAGTTGATCAGTTCCCTCCGAGACAAAGAAAAATTGTGTTGCATGCATGGGCTGCTCCTCCCAAGGCAGCATGCAAAGGCATCCCTTGATTCATGGATCTATTTTTAGCAGTTGGAGGTTACATGAAAGGATCATCTCAGAAACCTCCCGCCAAGTGTCGCTTTTCCTATATTTGTGGCATGCGTGTCACAACCTCGATCTTATCAAAACTCATCGACTGGATGCTGCAGAGCTCAATCCTCGCATCGACCTTACATATTTGGAATCCCACATTCCATCTAGGAGTCGTCGGCACATTCAACTCAACTGTTTTCGGGTAGGCCCGCTGCTCATGACTTACGCTGCATTTCTATCATTTTTTGTCTTTTTCTTTGTGTGAGTGTTGTCTGCTTGATTTCAGTGAGCACTTGCTATCGTTTGCATGCATACTATCTTTTACTAGCACCATTTGAGTTTTTGTTTGCATCTCTCTGTTGTCACATGCATGACACCATTTTGCATAGATGGTCGTCGTTGCGGCGACTCGCTTCACACACATGCATGCTTTCCCATTTTCTAAATCCTGCACTTGTTGTTTGCATGAATGATCATTCACTCTCGTTTGCACTCATCTTACCATGCATTCAGACTTCTCATGTTTTTAGTCACCCATCGGCTGGATTGGGTTGCCTTAGCCCTGGTTGTGCCTTACCCGGCTAGCATTGCACATTTTTGGAAGCAAAGGCTCTACCTTCCCTCTAGAAGTTGTGCTATCGTAGCTAGGCACTCACCTCCAGGCTTGCATTGTTCAATTATTGGAGGCACTGTCCCATTGGCCCCAGAAACTGTGCAATGTAGTTTGTTGGTTACATGTCACTGCTGACTGAAATTGCACATTGCATAGTTTTAGTCCTCAGTAGGCAAGGCTGGATGGCGCATTGCGCAGTTCCAACAATCAGTCAGCCTCATGACAACCTGGACTTTTCCTTGCACAATTTTGGCAGTCGGGCCTTGGGCACCTGTTGTTGGGAAAAGTATCCAATATGGAATGACCCTATCCCACTCTAAGGAGTGATAGTACCTCAACAACAAACAAGACAAAACTATCTAAGTGTTCTTCTTTATGAAATGTAAATAGAGGAGAAGGATATAACTAACCGATGTCTTCCGCTAGTTTGTTGATCCAATCTCACTCTTTGCTTCTTGCTCCCAGCTCCTTGCTCCTTCACTGGCCCAGCTACACTAAGTTCCTGCAAAATGGAAAGAGAGGGAAACTACAAGAAGCATACATTCATAACTAGTTTAAGGATTAGAATAAACTAAATATGCAAATACAACAAAACATCATTGAGATACATGCATATAGAAGAAACTCAAATGGCTTTATTGATGAAGAAGTAAAGTTCAGGAAGTGATACAACCATAAGAGGCCCAATCCAGCATCACCTTCCTAGCAAAAAGGAATCTCCTCTTCACCTCCTTCAAAGCAAATCACCCAATAGCTCTAACCTCAAACCAACAGCAATTCTTTGCATTCACAAAATTCCAGCCTCTAGATCTCATGGGGGAGATATCTATATATAGATGTTTGGAGAGAGGATGAGTCAGCCTGAGATGTGACTAGTGTCCTCTCCCTCTGTCAGTTCTTGATTCCACTTGGAGGTTCTTGCTGCCACTTGGAGATTTGGAACCTCTTACTCATCACCAGTCGAATTCCCTGAGGCAAGTGTCATTTTAGAAGCTTCCTGGGTTCTGACACCTTGAGAAATGAACTTGCCACTTGTCCCTTCTCGCTCAGCGCAGGTAGCCAGTGTTGCAGTTGACATTCAACGCAGGTAGCCAGTGTTGGCTTTGACATTCAGCGCAGACAGCTAGTGTAGCCACTGAAATGATCCTGAATTGACTTGATTTTGATCAGTTTTTGGTGGAGAACTTCTCTGAATTGCTGTGGTTTATTGGCCTTGTTCCTCTAGGGGTAGGAACAACATGTTTAGGGACTTTGGATCCCTTAGATTATGGACATTTCATGCTTAATGCTGTAAGGCACAAAAATGTCTATAACAGTTGCCCCCTAAAGTATGAGGCTGTTTATCGGGTGAAATGCTTTATCAGGAGGATCCGAAGTTCATCCAATGCTGGGAGGTGACCTGTAATAAGATACAATACAATACATTATTTTTCATACTGCTTTCATGATCTGGCTGAGGCGGGCATTCCCATGTTCAGCTTTATAAATTCATTTTTCTGTACATAGAATAGACAATCGTCTGATGGTAGACTGATAATTTTTTATGAAATTATCATCCTTTGAGTAGGATGATCATCTGCTGCACATGTCAATGTCTTTATTTCCTGAATATATATCGCAGCTCGGATGGATGAAACTAGATCCGGGGTCTTCAATCTCGTCCGATATTCACTCTAAGTACAAGTCTATCCACGTGAGAATTTTTTGAAGTCGAACGTGGAAAGACATCGTTTGATTACCAGTCAATGATGTAAACTGTTAACAAGCGCGAGAGGAATCACCGATAAGGATGATGACCCTCAAGGTACTGCAGTACAATTCACGTGGTGTGAATAAAGGACTTGGCGTTGAACACCACGCAAAATCTTTCGGTCGAAGGTCATTGATGTATACCTGTCGCCAGAAGTGAGAAACTTGCCATTGAGGCATGCAAGCTTCAAAGTACTGAGGGGGGTGTTTCTAGATCAACTTCTTGGATAGTGAGCTGATGTCGACAAGAAGTGATCCGTCAAAGGAGGGCCTTAATGAATCCCACATCAGTGACACGGAACGGAGCTAATGATTGTGATGGAGGTGAAAACGATCTATGACATATGATTCAGGGTGGTGGTCATGAAAGGATGAAGGATAATGTATGGCAGTGGATGGGACACGGTTGACTCTTTCTGAACAACATCTCTTGAACATATGGCGACACTGATGCGATGGATTGGTAGCATTACCCCAAATATGGATGGTATGACGAGACCATGGTGATATGACCGGTGAATGAAACAACCCAACCCGATTGTGGTACGGAGGAAAAGTGTCATGTTAAAGAGCGACTTGCTACCATCAAAGTTTTGAGTTTCTCCCAATTTTTCCCCAGTCATTGCTGACCAGTACCTCTTTATTTTTGTCAAGCTTGAGGAGGATAACATATGCTTGTTCTATAACTTGCCCTTCGGGCAAGCCCATCGCTATCTTTTAACGAGCCTAGCGATAGGGAAACTCGTTCTCGTCTAAAGACAAGTTTGTCACTATTTAATGCATTTAACGAGTCTAGCGACAAATACAACTCGGTCCTTTTCATTTTTAGAGAGTCTGAAAAGGTACGTAAAGTTAACTCCAAAGGTCCTTTTCATCATCTAATCCCTTAGGTCCGAAAAAGTATAAAACAATACAGAATGGATGAATGTTCGATAGTTTTATCGAGCCGAACTAAACAAGCGCTCGATCTTTTTGTGCAAGAATCCCTCAGGTCCAAAAAGATTAAAATCTAGAGGAGGGATAGCTCTTCCGGTTGCTTTAACGAGCTGGAAGGCCAAAACTCGACAAACTTTTTATATTTTACGAGTTAGATGAAAAGAGCTCAAAGAAGACTCGTCTTTTGAGGAACGAGTGATAAACAGGGATAGCAGCTGATTCCAGGTACAGGTTGGAATTTTCCAATCACGACAGTGTCACAAGGATGGCTAAGTGAAATCACTCTTCGCAGCTGTTCCTCAAAAAAGGTAAACAATCAAATGGAGGTGAACGATTGGCCAAATGAAAAGTGGAGGTGAGGGTGCAAACACGACCAAGGCTTTTATGGCTGATGAATTTACGATGACAATGGTTATTTACCAGTTCATTTTTTCTGGATGAGCTTGAACTCTAAGGGGAAAGCTTGCTCACAATCGCTTTTCTATTTTTTAACGAGCATAAATTCTGCGGTAAAACTGCTCGATCTTGCATTTATTTTTTAACGAGCATGAACTTGTGCTAAAACTGCTCGATTATACCAGTCATAAGATAAGAATGTCTCATATAAAAATGGCAACTTTTAGATTTTTGCCCCACATCCTTTCTTTATGCAAGTTAGGAAACGACTAATCCCAAAAACGGATAAATAGCCATTCTTTGCTTGCACTCCAAAATGTTTGCATGCCCCCAGGTATAAAGTATGATTTCAAGGTTACCCCTACTTCATTTTCGCCAAAACATTTGTTTTAACGAGAGAGGTTTACCTCTTTCAGGTTACCCAAAGATTGTCTCGTTCGCGGCTACGAATAAGACATTTCTTCGGCGATGTCTACCAAAGGTGAGCGACGTAGCCCACCAACTCACATAACTTTGACAAAAGAATATTATTCTAGAACAACCCTCTTCCTAGACGGATGGGGTACGGACTAGTCATATTCTCCCGCGGAAACCTACCCTATACCCAAAGTTCTCTCTGCCCGAAGCAGACCAGGATGCATGCCCCCTGGGTTCCAGTCCCTTCTTTCCGAATCACTCGCACTCATTGGGAAGAAGGACTGGGGGTGGAGACATTTCTTGAGTGAACAGACCATTTAAGGTTGGTATATGACTATTTGCGATGCGTGATCCCGGAAATGAAAGTTGGTCTACGAGCTTGACCATTCTTCCTTCGTGTGGAAAACACATTACTCTAAAGAGTGAGGAGACGATGGCTCCCATGGAATATATAGTCTCGTCCAAGGAGTACGTTATAATCCAAGGGTCCTTGAATGACCATCACGTTCATTTGAACGATCTTCCCTTTCAATGTTATTGGCACATTGGGGAGGATCCCTAAAGGTCGACTGGTTCCTTTATCAAAGCCTGATAGATTTCTTATCTCAGGCAAAAGCGCTTGGGAACCCAGTGCTTTCCAAGCAATAGAGGAAAGGATACTCACAGATGCCCCTTCATCAATGATAGTGCCAGCCATTACCATTCTATATATTTGGACTATAATTCTGAATGGTATACTGGCTGGCAACTGGGGTCTGCCTAGTTGGTTCCAGTCAAAGGATACAACCAGGTTGCTTGGTGGTGGGACCGAATACACGGCCGGATATGACCCTGACGAAGTTCCTTCCTGCGATAAAGGAATGGGCGCATTGCCCTGATGCTCGTCAGAGTTTGTGTTGATGAAAAGAATCTGGATGGTGTCATCCTTATTCTCTTCAGTGACGGTGTCATTTGAAGATGAATCGTCTGCAGGCAAAACCGGGTCAACTGCCGTTTCGACCTTTGGACTTTCGTCCGGTCTGGATTCAGTAAGTTCATTTTCAATGACTGACACTTCAGCTGACCACTTGAGCGGGCCAGCTGTATTCTCAACCAACGAAGGACTTGGCACGAGTTTATTATATCCAGGAGGAAGTCGTAACGGTGAAACCGGACGATCTTCCAAAACTCTCTTCACCTCGTCTAAGAAGGGACAACGGTGGATGGCTTGATCGCCTTCACACAGTCTGCAGGGGGATCTTGCTCCCCCTCTTTGTCTTGAACCTTCACTTTCGCTGGTTGACGGTAAGCATTCAACATGGCTATCAGAGGTTGATGCTCCCGAATTGTGCAAACGAGGAGACCAGTCCCTTAGTATCCGGGGAATACAGGGACAATCTCTATGGAAGTGGTCTCCTCTACATATGACACATGGCGATTTAGGCCCGGTCAGTGCTGTGTGTGGATTTTTGTCAGATTCCTTTTGCTTGCCCCTAGTCGCCTTTGGCTCCTTCTTCTTCTTCTCTCTCTTCCTCTTCTCCTTCTTCTCTTTGGGAGCTTGGCTTTTGCCGGCTCTACCTTGCGAGGAGGAAGGAGGAGAGGAAGAGTTATAGGAAGTAGAAGGCTGGTGGGCAGCTCTAGACTGATCTAACTGTTGACTCGACTGTTCAGGAACCGTGGTGTTCTGAACTACATTGGTTGAGAAGAGCCAGACTGGCAGGCCAATTGTCAGTCCTGGAAGCGACAATGTGGCCATGTGGGGCGCACCAACATCTCCCCAAGAGGAGAAGGGACTAGGATTTCCATCATGGGGAATTCCTTGGTTGGTGTGTTCCATTTTTCTCAACCTAAAGATCAACGCAGGAATAGGAGGTGATTTTGTTCCGTTTAAAATAAATTTTTAACGACGCTTTAGACACAACTTGCTTTTTCACTTTTAAAGAGTCGAGAAAAAGCTAAAGATGACTCTTGTCTCCTTCGATGTTTTAACGAGCCCGAAGTGACAAATGCTCAGATCTTTTTCCATTATAGAGTCTGAAAAAGGCCAAAAGGAACTGCTCTGGAGTTCTAGGTAGAGGGTGTGCCAAACTTTTCGCAAAACCGCAGAATACTTTTTAGGGTACGGGCGGTCGATCTTCCTGAATGTTGTGTTCAGTGCATTGCGATCAGTAGGGCGACCGACACGGCTTCCTATGGATAAAGGCTTTATTCCTATAGGGGTCTCCCAATATATACGCAACGGTACATGGGAGCACAATCCGTACTGATACTTATCGCTTCACCGTGGAGGAATCACCCAACCACTCAACGGTAAGATACCAGGCTTAACGACGCCGTAACACGTCTCTAGCCTAGACCTCTATGTTGTGCGTTATGTTACAAAGCGTTGTTAAGTTCATTCAATTTATTTTAGGTTGATCTTATTTAGAAGTTTGCCTTTTTGAATCACCACGAGATGTATGGTACAACTCCTAAATGCAGTCTAAAGATGATAAGCAAGCTTTTTCTATCTTTTCAACATATGAAAATCCTAACTACTGAGGGAAAAGAAAGACATCATCTTTTCTCACAGAGCATAGAGCACACAGTAATGCACTTTTTCCTAAATCAACATGCAAGCTGTCAAAATGCAAATGCACAATGCAGGTATTTCTTTTCTCTTTCTTAATATTGATGTTTATATAAAGAAAGTTGTTGTATAACTTTGAATTCGATTTCAAGTGAAAACACAAACAAGTTCTTTGTCCAAAATCAAAAGACACCTTATGATTTACTTGTTTCGACACTAGAAATGCATAAATTCAAACCATATGACGAAAGTAAAAGCTAAATCAACTGTGAACAGCAAACAAACTTACTCCTAAGACCAAAACGACACTTACGACAGGTCTAGATCAAAGGGGCCACAGTGAGACTAGTTTACTTTTGTAATGGGAAACTGCAAATGATGTAAGAAATACAAAAAGAAAAAATACATTTTCTTTATACAACCGAGGTGGAATAGAGGCAAAGAAAGGTGGTTTCAGATAGGTACATTGACTGATAACAGGCTACAAAAAACAGGGATGAAAACTGAGCAAAAGACACAGGGAACCACAACTGCACAAGGCAAGGACTGTTTCAGCGCAGGTCTAACACAGAGGTTTTGACATTCAGCGGAGGTAGCCTTCACGGGACCTGCGTTGAAATGCAGAACCTCTTCACTGGGTCTGCGCTGAAGCAAGAACGAGAATTGTTCCTGGGTTTTGAGCTATGGTTTGCAGTTAAAATCACAGTTTTTGGCCAAATCAAAGCTAGCAATCAAGTACAACCTAAGGGATGATTCAAAGGAGGATGAATATCTATCACTAAGAGCTGTTAGAGCACTTGTGGATCAGCTCTTCAGATCATAAACAGGCCCAGTGATTGGACTAGAGTAGCTGCCCTCTACTTTGCATTTGAAAAATCCAAATGCAGTTCGATTCGGTACTCTTTGAGTTTATGAATTGAGTAGAAAAAACACAAACAAACCAACAAGATACATTCCCCAGCGGAGTCGCCAATTTTTTGTTGGGAAAAGTATCCAATACGGAATGACCCTATCCCACTCTAAGGAGTGATAGTACCTCAGCAACAAACAAGACAAAACTATCTAAGTGTTCTTCTTTATGAAATGTAAATAGAGGAGAAGGATGTAACTAACCGATGTCTTCCGCTAGTTTGTTGATCCAATCTCACTCTTTGCTGCTTGCTCCCAGCTCCTTGATCCTTCACTTGCCCAGCTACACTAAGTTCCTGCAAAATGGAAAGAGAGGGAAACTACAAGAAGCATACATTCATAACTAGTTTAAGGATTAGAATAAACTAAATATGCAAATACAACAAAACATCATTGAGATACATGTATATAGAAGAAACTCAGAAGTAAAGTTCAGGAAGTGATACAACCATAAGAGGCCCAATCCAGCATCACCTTCCCAGCAGAAAGGAATCTCCTCTTCACCTCCTTCAAAGAAAATCACCCAATAGTTCTAACCTCAAACCAACAGCAATTCTTTGCATTCACAAAATTCCAGCCTCTAGATCTCATGGGGGAGAGATCTATATATAGATGTTTGGAGAGAGGATGAGTCAGCCTGAGATGTGACTAGTGTCCTCTCCCTCTGTCAGTTCTTGATTCCACTTGGAGGTTCTTGCTTCCACTTGGAGATTTGGAACCTCTTACTCATCACCAGTCGAATTCCCTGAGGCAAGTGTCATTTTAGAAGCTTCCTGGGTTCTGACAACTTGAGAAATGAACTTGCCACTTGTCCCTTCTCGCTCAGCGCAGGTAGCCAGTGTTGTAGTTGACATTCAGCACAGGTAGCCAGTGTTGGCTTTGACATTCAGCGCAGACAGCTAGTGTAGCCACTGAAATGATCCTGAATTGACTTGATTTTGATCAGTTTTTGGTGGATAACTTCTCTGAATTGCTGTGGTTTATTGGCCTTGTTCCTCTAGGGGTAGGAACAACATGTTTAGGGACTTTGGATCCCTTAGATTATGGACATTTCATGCTCAATGCTGTAAGGCACAAAAATGTCTATAACAACACCCAATCTACCTATCTTTTCCTTACATTTTCACCTATCCTTTCATCATTTTTGCACCAATGATATGCATTAATTGTGATAAACTCACAAGGTAAACCTCCCTTCTAGCGTCTCTTAGAATATTTAATTGATGAAGTAAGGTCACGAGGTTTTGCCTATGCAAACTACTAAAATTTGCTATTTCTGTAGATTTCAGTGAAAAGGTATCGCATTCACAGCTCATAGCAGCAGTCCCGCATTTACAACAACTATTCGGTAATGCTACAACAACATAACCAACTCCCACCTACTCACAGGCTTATTTCGGATCTTTATTATTCTCTCTTTCTCGGCAATTAGTTGTTGTTCTAATAGTTGTATATTTTTGGGCATTTGTTTCCAGATTTGGGGAAATATTTCTTTCCCATTTATTTGTATAAAAGGGGTTTTATTCCTGTGCAAAGGGGAGGTTGTGTAGAGGCATACATTGTAACATTTCTTCATATTTTAATTGAATGCAAGCAAGTTTGTTGTTCTTCACCTAGCTGTGAGTTAATGCACCCTTAATCAGAGCGCTGGGCCCACTCACCTGATCAGGTGCTACAGATTTTCTTTATGTGTTTTGTTTCTTCTATTGTGTGATAATTTCTTATTGTTGTTACATCTCTTTAATTAATTGTTGTGAATTCCTTTTTAAGTCCTGCGATTTATTTCTAGTTACTATTACAATGACGCTTTGATTCTTTAGCTGTGAATCCTTGGTTTATGTTAGATTGTAACCTTACCCCTATATATACCTTGCGCGTTACCTTGAAAAATGTACGCACCCAAATTGATAAATTAATGTGGAAAAAGGGTGGAATAGTTTAGTCACACTCGGACACAACATTTTGGCACTGTTGCCGGGGAAGGCTAAAAAGGTGCAAGACATGATATGCATTGACCAAAGGATCAATCTCTCGTCTTAGGGAGGGAATTTCTACCCTTCCCTAAGTCTTGAGCTTAGTATTTTTATTTTCGTTGTTTTTTATCGTTTTTGGGCCCAATTCGCTTTGTTTTGGTTGATTGTTCTGAATTTTCCTGAGTTGTTAAAACCCAATCTCTCATCCTGGGGAGGGAATGGTCTTTTGACACCCTACTCTAGGTCCCGAGCCTTAGATTTTCTTTCAGTCGTTTTCTTTTCTTGTCCAATCTCTCATCCTAGGGAGGGAATGGTCTTTTGACACCCTGCTCCAGGTCTTGAGCATAGTGATTTAATTTAGATGTTTCTCTCTTACCAATTTGCATGAAAAAACATTCGAATAAAAGGGGCAGAGGAAAAGCCCGGAAGAAAGGAGGATAGGATTTGGGAAGGAACACATACATCCAACAAATCATCGCAAGAGATGAATCAGAGGCATCATCTTGTGCTGTTGTGAGGGTGAGGACTTGAACGAAATCAGAGGGACAATCTGTTGAACATCCAGTGCTATATACAATACCTCCTGTTGATTTAACACAACAAACCCTTCCAGCAGCAGAAGAAGTATGCAGCAATGTACCTGATGGAGGAGTACCGCTACTGGTAACAAAGGAAGAAGAAGTTGTAAGCACAAGATTTGAGGAACGAACCCATTCCAGTAGGGAAGAAGAAGTTGCAAGGAAGGGGTCTGAGGAATTAAGCCATTTTGGTAGGGAGGAAGGAGTTGTAAGGGTATTCCTATCACCACGGGATAGGGGGTCTTCGTGATAAGACCCCCTCCATCATTCCCTATGAAACCTACTAAAATTTCTAGTGATTATTGGAGAATATTTATGGCACCAACAACCTCTACTATTGGCTTCCCAATTGGGGATCTTGGGATTGGTGCACCAACAAAGCCTATTCCTTTGGCAACTTTACCTAGCTTTCATGGGATGACTTTTGAAGACCCTAACACGTTCCTTTTTTAATTTGATATTATATGTCGGGGATATGATTACATAACCGATGAACAGAAACTGAAAACCTTCCCTGCTACACTAAAAGGGACATCCCTGCGATGGTTTATGGGTCTAGGAGGAAAGACTGTCTCCACATGGGAAGAGATGAAAACTTCTTTTCTGGAGAAGTATCAGGATTACTGCAAATATCAGGATATTAAGGAAGAGATTTTTATGTTCATGCAGAAGGAAGACGAGAATATGGATGATTGTGTGGAACATTTTAAATACACACTACAGAGGTCAGGTCGTTCTAACCTGGATAAGGACATTTTGAAAATTATCCTTCTCTGGGCTTTTCGAAAAGACTTTCTGGAACGGTTAAACATAGTATGAAAGGGAGATATGTCAAAAGATGACTTCGATACCATTTGTGAGCTGTGCATATAGTGATCGAGGGCAGTTGCAAGGAATAACCAAAGAATTCGGTCAACAAAATCATTTGGTGGAGGTGTCATGAAAGTAGAAATTGGAAACCTGCTGGATAACTTAAGGAATGATATCGTGAGTACCCTTTCTGCACACATGGACACACTATAAGTAAAACAGAAACAGATGGAATTGGAAAAGACTTTGGCTATATTTTTCCCGAAGTGCAAAAAGAAACATCCACCTAGAGAATGTCCATTGAGCTCCGTGGAAGAATGTGCAATCTGCAAGCTGAGTCATGCAACAAGTTCATGCCCCTCCTTGCCAAGATTGAAGGCATTCTTTCAAGGGATAGGCGAATATGTGGATCAACTATACTTCATGGGATCCAAAAAGCCATGGGAACCTCGGCCACCAACCGTAAATCAAGGTATGTTTCAGGATCCATCTGAGTATTTTAAAAAATTTCATATGGGTCCTCAGTCCATGCCTTATTCACCTATGTGGCCTCAATATCAATTTCCACCCTGGCAACAATGGGCTCCTCAAACTAGTTCAAATTATCCATGGGCCCCGAGCTGGTGTGGACCCTCTCCTCCTAGACAGTTTCCCCAATCATTACCACAACAACAACTTCAGTTCCCCTCTAACATACCTCCTGGTAATCCGCCTATTCGCCCTCAACTTCCTGTCCAACCCAATATGAATCCTAAAAAGAAAGGGGCTCAACAAGCTGAGACCCTCAACCTGCCTTCCTACAGTATCTCTACCGTAGAACTTTATGAGATGAACTTGAGATCTGGGCGGGTAGTAGATGCTCATCCCTCACCTATTATTGAAAAAGTTGACAGTGAGGTTAAAGAGCCAGAAATAGTTGAAGAGAAATCAAACCAAGCTAGCAACAATCAAAGACCTCCTCAACTTCCAATTACTCAAGAATACCGAGTTGACCCGCCCTATCCTGAAAGGTTGGCTTTGAGTAAACAAATCCTTCAAGTTGAGTTTGAATTTTAAGGGGAGTTAGAAAATTTGTTTGTTAAGATTCCCCTGTTACAAGCTATGAGGGATGTGTCATTCAGAAAGAGTCAATTTTGCGGACAAAACCGACCTCCCTAGAAGCTAAGGCTTTCTAGTGACAAACAAGACAATTAAACACTATCTTTCCCTAAATATGCATTTAGAATACAAGTAGTCAGGTGTTTAAAACATACCTTTAGTCCCACGTTGTCTGTAGCAGTCCAGCCTCTCCGATCCAGATGAGCTCCTCCTTCTCTTCAAAACCTGCATTCACTAACAAGAAAACGATTACATAGCACCTGAATAACTCATAAAATAAAACATATTCATCATAAAGACCAAGGAGTATATGAAACAAATTATGTAAAACAACTTGTTGAGAAAAATGAGCTTAATTGTATTAAGTGGAAACAAAAGAAACCATTACAACCAGCGCCTTGGTGTTGTGCAGGTCCCTCCTAGGGTCCAGCAAGAGTTCTCCTTTACTTTGATCAGCTCACCCACTTCCAAATGAAGCTAAGAAAGGATGGGAATCTCTCCTCTCAAGCTCTATAAGGGAGTCCTAGTTTCAGCAGCATCTACCCTTAGGAATGTTCAGCTTTCAACCTCCCCTCCCTCTGGCCCAATGCCTGTATTTATAGTGCTTTGGAGGAAGTTAATCAGGTCCACCATAAATGGGATAAGCCCCTCTTTCAATGGGATAGCTCCCCTCTTCATGGGATAAGTTCCTCTTTCATTGGGATGCATGAACCATCTGGAGGCGCTCAATCCACGTCAAACCATCTTCTAGAATGCTCTAGAAATGACCACAAGTAACTTTTTTGAAGTGAAACTTGCGCCTTTTGACCTTTACAGGAGTACGCACCCACCCCTTTATATACAGAGCGTACAAGTACGCAGGTTTTATGAACTAGAGGTGCGTACACACAGGTAAGGCTAAGAGAAACTGCATAACCAGAGTTAATTGACTTTTTAAGGACTTTCTCTCTTTCTTGGAGTTTGACATGAGGAGCAGAGGTATGAGACTTGCCAAGGAGGATAGTATGATAGTTGATAGAGCCATACTAACTGTAGATAGTCATGGTGACAAATTTTAGTGTAACAGATTGCCCCCTAAAGTGCGAAGCCTGTAGTAGATTAGGGTTTCATATCATCTAGGAAGGGTGAAGTACTTTATCATTTCAAGGATTATCTTGTGGAGAGCCCGGTTGGAACCTGCAAGTATCCAACACAAAATACATGTATGAGATCATATCATCGCTGAGGTAGGCATTCCCATACTCAGATCAAAAACTTTAACTAACAAACTAACTACTGCTCTGATACAGGAATGATTTTGCAGTACATCATAATCATAGACTTATGTAGACACAGTATGGACGCAACCATCTGTTTATAGTTAGTCTACTATACAATGAATACAAAACTCCTCGCTGCCTGGATGGTGGAAACTAGATCCAGGGTCTTCATTTCTACTTCCCGAAATAGTACGATTTTATCCATGCGAATAAATGAGTTGATGTCGAGCATGGTAGAAACCACTTGATTACCAGTCAATGATGTAAACTGTTAACAAGTGTGAGAGAGACCACCAGTGATGTCAATGGTTCTCAAAGTACCCAATACAATCCATGAGATGTGAATGAATGTGCTGATGTCAAACATGTCACGGAATCCTTCAATCGAAGGTCAATGATGTAAACTTTCGTCGAAGGCGAGAAATATGCCATTGATGCATGTGGATTTCAAGGTACTGACGATTTCTAGATCATCTTTCTAGATAATGTGTTGATGTCAATAGAAAGCGATCCGTCGTAGGCAAGCCCACAACACGAAATCGTAAATCAAGTTGAAGAAATGTAGCTGTAAGGACTGACTCAGGGATGGTCAAGATGGATGACAGATATTTTGCAGATGAATGGTTTATTTGCAGCGACCTCTTGAACACATAACGACACAACAGATGGCTTGGTGACATTTGACCCAAAGTTAATACCCGGCTGAAGACTTTCAATGTGGTTCAACCAACTGTGAGGCAAAGGATTTCCCAACCTAGGTGAATGAAAAGTGTCGTGTTCAAGAGTGGTGATAAGGTTTCTTCTGAGACAAAGGATAACAAATAGGCTCATTTTTCTCTCTTTTCCCCCACCATTTCTGGCAACTGGTGTTCCATCTTCTCATACATGCATGCACACAATCATCCCCAAGTAGCCTTTGCATATCTTCAAAGTGTGCAATGGCTTGTGCCTGATTGGTTAGATATTTAGGGGCAATCTGAGGGTCATTAGCAAGCAGGTTGTGTCTACTAATGAGTGCCATAGGATCTGATGGCTTAACTCTTATCATTAATGGCTCATTCTACTCTTTTATCATCAATCTTTTCATTTCTGCTGCCCTCAATTCTTCATGGTTCATGCATGAGGCCATGGCCATTAATTGCAGGTCCCCTAGCTTGGCATTGGGGTCCCACACATTCATGTCTGTGAGGGCCATGTTGTGTAGGTAGAACTCTACCATCTTTGCCTCTTTTTCTCCTTCTTCTGTCTCTTTTTCTGTCTCTTTAACTTTTCCCACCTCTGTTTCTTTTCCTTCCCCCTTCCTTTCTTGCTCTACTATGTCTCCACTGGCTTTATCTTCTCCTCCTTGCTATTCTTCCTCCTCATTGCCAGTAGGGCTGACATCATAGGTTAATGCTTTTATGTCATCCTCAGCTGTCATATTTCGGAAAACTTCCCATGCTATAGGGAGTGTAAAGGTATGGAGGGCTTCCTCTACTAGGATTTTGATTAAGCCATGGCTATCTAACTGCCCTAAATTTCCTGCTTGAACCTTGGTGCTGGATTCAATGAAGGACTGAAGGAGAAAGTAAGGGATACTAAGCTTTTGAGGTGCTAGAGTATCCATGCCATACCTCAAGTCATGGAGGATTCTGAAATGATATCCATAGACAATGTTGTGCCTCCCCTCACAGGAAATGTATTTGATTACTTGGTAGCTAACCTCATCCTAGGGATATGGTATACTAGCCCTTCTAATCCCATTTTTATCTTCAACAGGGGTTTCATTATTTTGGAAAAATTTCTTCTTGGCAGCCTGGCCAATTGGTTTCTCATCTTTACTCCAAGACAGCCCAAGAGGAAGGGTAGTGACCCTACTGATGAATTCAAGTGTTATTTCCATGGAAAGGCCTCTAATGGTTACATTAGCATGAGTTCTTGTGTGAGGGACTAGAGAGAGAGCAAATTCTTGGGCAATTTCATCATCAAACCCTCGAAATTTATCAAAGAAATTCATCTAGTTTTCCCTTGTGAATATGTCCACCACTTGAGGATGTGCATGGAGCCTAGTGGAGTTACTGGGCTCCTTTCTCATAAACCCTCCTGTCATACTACCTGTACTTTTTTAAAACCCAAATATGGAGGTGGAGACAAAGAGTTTTGAGAAAAATTAAGAAAACAAAGGAGACTATGTTTTTTTTAAATAAACAGAAAATTTTTATGTATTTCCTGCCCTCCTAAAGACTTATTTCATCCTCCTGTAGATTTCCTGTAATAAAACTAAGTCTTTAGGAGGGCAGAAAATAATTCTTAACTGAGATCACTCATAGGGTGATTATCAGATCAAGTGGTATCAGAGCTCTAGGCTGTAAGATTAGACAAGCTTATGTTCATTTAGTTGTTGAATTCTCACTAGATCGAATCTCAAATTAGGAGAATGAGAGTTGGTCGAAACTAATCCTGAGATTGGGAGAGTCTATCCTCAGAAGACCATGTCAGAGGAAGGTTCTATGGGGCCAGACCCTCAATTCATAGAGAGTTTCCTAGCTATAGAGTCTATGGTAGAAGAAATGTATAGGGACTTTAGAAAGCATAAGGATGAAGGTTCATCAGGCTCTAAACAAGATAAAGAAGAAGATGAATCTCATTCCCATGACCACTCAAAACGAAAATGGAAACAGGAAAACTTTCTCACACCTCCTAATAGCCCTGTGCATAATAAGAAAGCATCTTTGATCAAGCTAGATGTTAAATTCGATTTGCCTATATATGATGGAGAGTTAAATGCTGAAAAGTTGGACAATTGGATTAGACAAATTGATGTGTATTGCAGAGTGCAGAACATCAAATCAGAGAAGAGAAAAATTCAGCTAGAAAGCCTACGCCTAGGAGGCACTGCCTTGGTTTGGTGGGAAGGCAGAACCCAAGCTGACATGAAAAGACATGGTAAGACTATCTCTATTTGGAGTGAATTTGTTTCTTCCATTAAGAAGCAATTCTATCCATTGGCCTACATGCAACAAGCCACGATGAGTTGGAAAACTCTTCGGCAGTTGAAAGGGAAAAGTGTGCAAGGGTACACTCAAGAATTTATAAAGAGAGCATTGATTCTAGGGATCTCATTAGACTCACCAGAGACTCTTTTGAAGTATATTGGTGGTCTACACAGCTACATGAGGCATACCGTCCTCATGTTTAATCCAACTAGTATAGATGAGGTATCTGTACAAGCTACTCATTTAGAGGCTAGAGGAAAGAATGGAAATCCAGAAGTTGGGGGACTATCCCAACCCACTACAAGCAAGAGCAAGGAGAAAAGAAAGTAGAAGTGGAAAGAAAGGAAGGCTAACACTGCACAAAAAAGCAAAGCTTCATGCACTCACTGTAAAAAGGATGGGCATGATGATGAGCACTGTTAGATTCTGCATGCAGAGCTAAGACCTAAGAAGTCCAAGGGCAAGAAGAAGAAGACTGTTGTAGCTATTTAGAAAGATTTGGGGTCAGACTTGGGAGATGAAACAATCATTGCAGCCATAGGTATAAAAGGTAAGAGTTCTAAAGCATCTACTAGTAATTCTACTCAATCTATTATTGATGAAGAACATGAGAGAAAAAGACATGAGCTTTTCCATATTCGAGTTGTTTCCAAACATCAAAAGATTAATACTTTGTTTGATAGTGGCTCACAAGTAAATTTGATTTCTGAAGCAATTGTAAAGAAATTGAGATTAGCAACTACACCTCACAAGAAACCATACCCATTAGGATGGTTGAATGATAAAGCACAACTAGAAGTGACTAGATAGTGCAAACTCAAGTTTTCTTTTGGGTCAACATTTGTAGATGAGGTTGAGTTAGACATAATTCCTTTGGATATATGTAGAATTGTTTTAGGGAGTCCTTACTTGTATGATAGAAAGGCTATTTTCTATAGGGCTGAGAACAAGTATCTACTTGTTAAAGATGGAATCGAATACTTTGTAAGAGCTCATAAGCTCAAGAATAATTATACTCTCATAAAATCAGGGTAGATGAAAATAATGATAAATTCGTGCAAACAATTCTTACTAATGGTTGTAAAGGAAAAGAAACCTGATAAAACTAATGTATTTGATGGTTGTAATGCTAAGTAGCAAGCCAATATAGAAAAGATTGTTTCAGAGTATGATGTTCTGTTTCAAGAACCTAAAGGTCTACCACCCAAAAAGGAAATAGTACATGATATTATTTTGCAGCAAGATTCTCCATTACCTAACATTGGAATGTACAGGTTGTCTGCTTTAGAGAATACTGAAATCAAGAAGCAGGTGCAGGAGTTCCTCAAGAAGGGGTTCATCAGGCCTAGCACATCACCATGTGGGTCACCAATCATTTTGGTGAGAAAGAAAGATGGCTCGTGGAGAATGTGCATTGACTACCGAGCACTGAATAAGATAACAATCAAAAATCATTATCCCCTTCCTTGCATAGATGATCTTTTAGATCAATTGAAGGAAGTTGTTTATTTCACCACGTTGTACTTGCATAGTGGATACCATCAAGTCAGAGTTGCCGAGCAAGATGCATGGAAGACTGCTTTCAAAACAAAGCAGGAATTGTATGAGTGGCTGGTTATTCCTTTTGGCTTGACCAATGCCCCTGCTACTTTCATGAGATTAATGAATGATGTACTCAGACCTTTTCTTGATGATTTTGTTATTGTATATCTGGATGACGTTATAATTTTTAGTAAAACGTGGGAGGAACACTTAAAGCATGTTAAGCAGACATTAGATGTTTTGAAAAGAGAAAAAATTTATGTTAAACTCTCCAAATGTGAATTTGGAAAAACCTCTCTAAATTATTTGGGTCATATAGTAGGGGGTGGTGAATTGAAATTAGATCCATATAAAGTGGCAATCATTGTAAACTAGCATAAACCCAAGTCTGCTACAGAAGTGAGAAGCTTCTTAGGAGCAGCACAATATTGGAGGAAGTTCATCTCTAACTTTTCCTCAATTGCAGCTCCCTTACATGATTTGACATGATTGAACAAGGTGTTTCAGTGGGGAGGCAAATATTAGAAAGCCTTCGATACCTTGAAAGAAAAGATTAGTACAGAACCTGTACTAGAACTGTTTGATCTACAAAGACCATTTGAGATCCAAATAGATGCCAGTGACTATACCATCGGAGCAGTGTTGACACAACATGGTAAACCCATATGTTATCATTCTAAGACTTTTAATTCTGCAGTAGTTAACTATCCTACATATGATAAAGAATTGTATGCATTAGTTCAGAGTGTGAAAAGGTGGAAACATTACTTAATGGGCAAAGAGATAGTAATACATATTGATCATCAACCACTTCAATATCTACACTCCCAAACTAAATTGCAGCAATCAAGGCATTACAGGTGGATGGGTTTTCTACAACAGTTTCATTTAGTCATCAGATATAAAAAGGGCATACATAACAAAGTTGTAGACATGTTATCTAGACCCATTATAAATGCATCTACTATACTTAAGCATAATTTTGTACTACATGAAAGCTACATTGAACAATATGCTCAAGATATAGACTTTAAAGATGTATATGCAACTTTGATTCAAGGAAAAAGGGTAGAAGAATTGGATTATCGTGTGAAGGACCAGCTCTTATATCATTGTGGGAAACTCTGCATTCCACAAACAGAGAGAGTAAAGATAATTAGAGAGGCACACACTTCTCTGATATCAGGTCACTTTGGGGTAAGTAAAACAGTTGCACAGCTGCAAAGATTTTGTTATTGGCCAAAAATGAATGAGACAGTTTCTAGATATGTGAGAGGGTGTACTATGTGTGCCAAAAGCAAGCCCAACAATAGAAAACTAGGCCCGTACACTCAATTACCAGTTCCTTCTCACCCTTGGGAAAGTGTTTCCATGGATTTTGTTGGAGGACTGCCTAAGTCTAGAAAAGGTCATGATTATCTATATGTGGTTGTGGATAGGCTCAGCAAAATGTGCATTTTGATACCTTGTAATAAGAAGATTACAGCTGAAAAAACTGCAAAACTATTCTTTAAATATTTATAGGTTCATTTTGGGTTACACACTTCTATTGTATCTGATCGAGACACCCAATTTGTGGGGAAGTTTTGGTCAAGTCTGTGGGAGCTAATGGATACCAAACTGAAGAAAAGCACAACTTTTCATCCACAAACCGATGGCCAGATAGAAGTAGTTAACAGGACAGTGATCCAGCTACTCAGAGGATATTGCAGCAAACATCCTAAGCTTTGGGATGAACACTTGTGTTATGTGCAGCATGCTTACAACAGAGCAAAACATTCTTCTACATAGAGATCTCCTTTTGAAACCTATTTTGGTTTCACACCAAGGTCTCCTTTGGATTTTGTCTTTGGTAAAGATACCACCGTTGATGGACACAGTGATGTGGACAAGGCAACTAGGTTCATTGAACAAATCCAAGAGATCCACCAGGCAGTACAGGAATAGCTGGAAAGGAGCCAAGCCAAATACAAGGCAAGGCATGACAAGCATCGGGTGGAGCATAGTTTCCAAGTTGGTGACCAGGTCTGGCTGTATATCAGCAAGGATAGGATGCAAGGTGAAGGTAAAAAGCTAAAGCCTATCGGGCATGGACCTTTTAGGATACTTGAGAAGATTGGTGAAAATTATTTTCGCCTTGATCTATCAGCGTACATGCACATCTACTCAGTCGTAAATGCAGATTGCTTGAGATTGTTTGAACCTTCAATGATTGAGGATCCTGAAGAGCAAAGTCAATTGCCTTCTATTGATGACCTGCTAATTGAATATCTGAATGAATTGTAGGAAGACACAGTCTTGGATAGGAAGGTGAGGACAACACGCAGAGGAAATGTTGAGTACCTTCGGATCAGACTCAAAGGTTCGAAGCCGAACAGTGCAAAGTGGATTGAGATTGGGCAAGTGAGACAACAGTATCCTCACTTAGTTGATTCTTGAAAAACCAACTTTTGGTGGTCCAAAAGCTTTTTAGTGGGAAGGTCGTGATCTAAATTGGATCCATAAAGAATGATCAACAGAACCATGGTTGTACCAAGTTGGGACAAACTTCAAAGAATTAAGAGTAGTGATCAAAGACACCTCTAAACCAATGGCAGTTGGCAACTATCGTGGAACGACGAGGACCTCGGTCAAAGCGCGCTGACCGAGGCCCATGGAGACTGCGCAGGAGGTGAAATTAGCCCCCTGGGAGGCCCAGATCGGGAAAAGGATGGAGTTTTTGATGCACAATTAGCAGTTAGCGCTTAGCGCTAATCGTGCATTACTGGGAAAAAACCCTCGAAATGGAGGGGCCCCGAGCGCTTGGTGGCATGGGCGCCGGGAAAACTGTGGGGAAAAGAGCTAAAGGTAAAGGTGGGACCCGCGCTCCAAAAATTGGTGGTATTGATCGGGGGCACCCTCGGGCGGTAAGCAGTTTTGGTGAAAACAGAGCGATTCCACTCAGTGCCTGATGCGTGGCAAGCAAAGGAGAGAGAAAACCACCACTCATCGCGTGCTAATGGTCAAGCAAGTCAACCGCGCAAAACGAGCGAATGGCGTCAGATCTGGGGGCTCCAGATCTAACGGCTGAGATCGCGCCCGATGGAGAAGACAGAATTGACGGGGGATTAAGCCGCAATATGAAAGAATTTGAAGTCTGCTTTGACTGCCAAGGTGGCAGATGAGTCGTTCCATAACGTAACTAAAGAAATGAACCGATGAAGCAAGTTGGTGTAGTTCACAGGAGGACACGTGGCCGCTCCCTGTGAGTCTAATGATGATGCCAAGATAGGGAACTCCAAGTGAAGCTGTATAAGGCGATCTGACGGAGTTGGAAGAGGAATCGAACAGCCATGAGCTCGAGTAGCTTTAAAGCCATGCACAAACCAGCAGAAGGGGATACACCCACACACACACATGGAAGAACAGGGAAACCAAATAGAGAGAGCAAAAGAAGTAGTGAGAAGACAGAGGGCCGAGCTGACCAAAGGCAGCATCGAGCACCAGAGGGCTTGAGGAATTCGAGCCATCCCTGAAGGGGATCTGTCAAGACTGAGCACCACATCAGGCTCCTTCCACTGTAGACCCGAGAGGTCAAAACGCTGGTAAGGCCAAGAATCTGTGTACTCTAGTGGCTTGGGAAACCCAAGAACCACCCTGCCAAGCTATCTTGTGACAGGAGACTCATATTGAACTCCTTCTTTGTAATTCTCTGCTTTAAGACACAATAAAAGAAGGCCACCACTGAAAGATGGACTAGAGATGCAGCCCTGGAGGATAGGGTGAACTCCTTATTAATTTCTTGTGTTCTTATATTTGCTTACTGTATTTCTCTGTTGTCTTCCATTTTCAAGTGTCTATGTATCTGCAATCTGATCGATCCATTGCTAAATAACTTAGACACACACCAGCACATGAGTCTATAATACCTCCATTTAATAATTCTTAACTGAGATCACTCATAGGGTGATTATCAGATCAAGTAGCCTACTTGCAATATCTTGAAGGCAGTTCTTTTTGCTGCAAAATGACCTCCACAAGGCCCATCATGACAGGTCAGGAGGATGTTAAATACTTCCTCCTCCCTGACACATCTTCTGAAGATCTGATCTGGGCCAAGTTTGAAGAGATTTCCCCCAATCCAGGTGAAAGGGGTGCTTTTCCTTACTATCTTTCTCTTCTCTTTTGAGGATAGGTGTGGTGGGAACTATGCTGAAACCAAGTAGTTTTCTATATTAGAAAACCATGGAGAGAGTACTGATATAGCAAATAGGCATTCATCTGGAATTTGGTCATCCACTGTTCCTTCTTCATCTACAAGCAAATTTACTCTAGACAAAAATTCAGCAAAAACATTCTCTTTACCAGGCTTATCAATAATGGTCAAATCAAACTACTGCAGTAAAAACAACCATCTAATAATGTGAGCATTTGCACCTGGTTTGTTCATTAAATATCTAACAGCGGCATGATCAATGTGCATAAAGGTTTGATAGCGTATGATGTAATGTCTGAACTTGTTTAAGGAATACACGACAGCCAGGAGTTCCTTCTTGGTCACTGTATAGTTTAACTCTACCTTTGACAAGTTTTTGCTTATAAAGTATATGGCATAAGGTAACTTTTCATCAATTTGTCCTAAGGCTGCTCCTATTGCTTTGTTCGAGGCATATGTGTGAATGTGAAAGGGTAGGGCCTAGTTTAGGCCTCTGAGAATTGGAGCAGTCACTAGCTTGCTCTTCAAGGTATCTAGGGCTTCTTGACAGTTTTCCGACCATATGAACTCAACATCTTTGCCTAAGAGGCCAAACAAAGGAGAGGCTATCTTGCTGAAGTCTTTAATGAATCTCTTGTAATATCTAGCTAAGCCTAGGAAACTTCTGATATCTCTCACCTTTTGAGGAGGTGGGACCCTTTGGATGATGGCAATTTTATTGGGGTCCACCGACAGTCCTTGTTGAGATATTACATGACCTAGCATGGTCCCTTCAGTCATCAAGAATTAACACTTTTCTAGACTAAGGGATAGGTTCATCTCAATACAATTATCTAGAGATTTTCCTAGGTTAGATAAATCTTCCCGAAAGTCAGAGCCATGAGGAGTAAAATCATCCATGTATATTTCTACTACATCATGAACCAGTTCAAAAAATATATTCAATACCGCTCTTTGGAAAGTGGCTGGAGCATTGCACAAACCAAAAGGAAGGACCCGGTATGCAAAGGTACCCCAAGGACAAGTGAAAGTGGTCTTATCTTGGTCTTTTGAGCTGATTTGAATCTGATTGTACCCGCTAAACCCATCTAGCAAAGAGAAAAACTTTTTCCCTGCTAGACCGTCTAACACTTGATCTATGAAAGGTAAAAGAAAATGGTCCTTTTTAGTGGCTTTGTTCAATTCCTGACAGTCACCACAGATTCTCCACTTACCATTTTTCTTTGGCACTAGCACCAAAGGAGAGACCCGTTCACTGTCAGAAATGGGATAGATGAATCTTGCATCAAGCAATTTCTGCAGTTATTCCTTAACAATATCTTTAAGCGTTGGGTTCATCCTCCTTTGAGGCTGCCTGACTGGCTTGCAATCTTCCTTGATGTATATATGATGAGTACATATTGAAGGGTGCACTCCCTTCATCTCCTTATAACTCTAGGAAAATACATCTAAATGTTTTCTCAGTAGGCTGCATAGCTCCTTGTCCTGGAAGTAGATAGGGATGGATTTATTTTCAATGTTCTTTCTGGGTCGAACTCTACATTTTTGACACAGAGAGAAGTAGGGTCAACCACAGAGATATTAGTTGAGGGGTTGTTCGAGGTTTATCTTACTATGTCTTCTAATGGTGATACAATGGGAGGTGGATTCTGAATCAAATTTTCAATCATATCATCTTCATCTTGTAGTTCCCCCCCATGGTGAGTTCTAATACACAAAGAGATGCAGAATAAACTTCATCCTCATCTTCCTCCTCCAACCAGAGAGGTAGATCATGTTCTAGCAGGGGTTGGGTAGGAGGATATAGGGTTAACTGCTTAGACATGTGCCCATTCCTTATGGTCATGTTCCCAGCTCAGTAGTTGATGTAGGCATCGGTCGTAGCCAACCAAGGTCTTCCCAGATTGAGAGGATACCTAGTGAGCTTTGCCTTTGGTTGGAGAACCAAGAAATCAACAGGTTACTCTCAAGAATCAACGGAAACCATCACATCCTCCACAATCCCCTCAGGGGTCATGGTGGAGCGGTCTGCTAGCTGCAGCATTGTCGTGGTCTTCCTCAAGGAGCCCTAGAGTTTAAGTTTGAGCATTGTGTCCTTTGTCATCACATTAATGGCAGCTCCCAGATCAATCAAGGTATGTGGGACCATTGTGCCATTGATGTGGACATCAACTACTGGGCTTCCAAGATCCAGATATTTTGGACAGATTATCTGCCCCAACATCAGGTCAGACAATTGTCCTATGACATTGATGGTTGGGGCATCTCTCTTGTGCCTTCCTGGATGCTTAAAGCACTTCTCTTTGATCAACCTATTGTAGATAGGCACATCTTTTATGGCTTGGAGAAGTGGTATCTTCACACATAAGGGTTTCAATTCTCCCAAGAGTTCAGTCTCTTCTACGGTAGGCTGGATTGTCATGGATAGTATCTTAGGAAAGGGTGGATTTGCTTTAGGTTCTCTTTCCTCTTTATCTTCCTCAACCTCCCTGGGTGGTGGCTGGCTATCTGGGAGAACTTTCCCAAATCGCCAGTTAATTTCTTGAATCTCCACAACATAAGTTGGGCATGATGGTTCCCCACTATACACTTGCTGAGTTGGTTTGTTGTTAGGGTTCAGATTTGGCTGGGTAGGCATTTGGGGTTGCCTTGGTGGAGCAGAAGGTAACGGTTGTGGTTGGGTAGGTGGTGGAGGCAGAAGAGTGGGAAGAGAGTTGAATTGGGGGCTCCACACCTGATGAGGTGCATTCCACTAAGGTTGCGGCTGAGCATAGGATTGAAATGAATGGGTGGCTAGTTGGGCATGATATTGAGATGGGAAAGACCAAGGAGGAGGCATGGTCCAGGAAGGATGAGCAGGGGGGCCCCAAGAAGGTATGGAGGTGACTTGGTTGGGGTTGTAGTATTCCTGAGATGTCCCTTGCATCCCCTGCTGGTATGGTCTAGGTCCATGCGGTCTCCTTTGGTTTATGTAATAGATCTGTTCAGTGACTCCTTCGGCCCCTTGGTATACAAATTTAAGTCTAGGCAAGGAAGGGCACTTATCTGTAGAATGATTTTCTTCACAGACTGAACAAACCTCTATAGAGTTCAATGGGCATTTATTCCTAGGATGCCTCCCAGTGCATCTAGGGAAAAAAATGGCCAAAGCCCTCTTTGCTTCCTCTTGTTTCCTTTTGGTATGTAAGGTATCCATTTGTATGGCAAGAGTCTGCAACATCTCACTCTTGATGTCTTCCACCATGTTTCCAATTTCACCTTTAATGGATGAATTGGAAGAAGAGGTACTGGCTATGGGTTGACTCCTCGTACCTTTCTTTCTAGCTACTCTAGAATGGTTTCTAAAAACAGTCTTTATGTCCTCATAGGATAGTTGGTAGATGTCTCCCCCGGCCAGTAGATGGAGGGTGTCTAAAAGGTCTTCCTGAATTCCCCTAAGCAGGACCAACTTCAAAGACTCAGGGTCAAGTGTACACCTGACCCTTTTGTAATTAAGCTGGAACCTCTCTTCATAATATTCCAGGGACTCATCACTTCCCATGGTCATTCGGAAGATTTCTTCTTTACTATCTTTTGACCTACAATAGTCTCGATACTTGTTGTTAAAGGCCTGCTACATTTGAGCCCAAGTTGTGATGTTGTCCAGGTAATCCCATGAACCAGCGCAGTGCTACATCTTTGAGAGTAGAAGGGAACAGTTTCAATTTTTTATCGTCTTCTGCATAGTCATAACTTCGACAAATGACAACAAACTCAAACAAGAAGGTGTCAGGATCTTTTGTAGTCAGACCATGGAAATGAGGTAGGGCTTAAGGGCTTATATTCTTCATTTTGGTGTCCCCATTGGTCTTCCGAATGGGAAAGGTACCCTCTATTCTTTCTCCATTTCCCCTAGCATTTCTGTTTTCAGCCATTGGCTCAGAAGGAATGTTTTCTTCTTCTTCTTCCCCTACAGGTTCTTCAAATATGTCTAGTTGTTCACCTAAGGGTTCTTCTTGATTGCAACCACCGAAGAAGAGAGAAGGTTGGTTGTGTGAAGCAATGGGGGTGTTGGGCAAAAATTTATGTGAGTTATCTCTATTCCTACAAGGCATGAAAGGAAATCTTTTTGGTTGGTTTTTTGTTTCTTTTTCCCCACACTGATAGTACCTGCAGAAACTAGAATTGTGATTGAACAAAACTAATTGCAACTAGCTAAAATGAACTTGTTGAATGGAAATTTGCAGAATTGTAAAGGAAAGCAAGGAAATGCAGAACTTTAAAGAAAAGAAATGACTAGTCTACTTTTGCCGAAATAAACTATTAGCAGAATGTTACAAGAACAAATAGAAGAAAGTAGTAATCACAGAATACTCTGACGCTTCCCCGGAAACGGCACCAAAAGGTGGTGAGTGTCAGTATTGCAGCAAGAATGCTGCAACTCCTAGGCTGCCAACTTTACTTTTATCAACCCAGTAGTTCGTAACAAACTTGGAAGTGTTAGTGTTGTATGCACAAGTACTAGTTTTCACTGCAGGTTGTCACTTGGTCAGTCGGTGCAAGATCACTAGGAGCTCAAGCCAACTTCTATAGATTTCAGAAGAAGCTCTATGTGTGATGAAAGGAAAGAAAGATTACTCTATAGAAGCTATTCTACTTGCAGAAAGGAAAAGGACTAGAATGCAAAGCAAAACCTAGTAAACCCTAGTTAACAAACTAATTCTACTTTTGCAAAACACTATGAAAACCATGAAAGAAATTCCATTACCTACTCAAGAACGTAAACACCATCTAACCATGCTATTTCTTTAAGTAAATAAGCAAAAAACATATTTTGGATTTTTATGTGTTTTTATGTGAGTTTGACATGAATCTAATTTATTGTGTGTGAGTGTGGCATCGAACATGTGGTGTTAAAGGGTGGTTTTGGAGCTTGGGAGGATGTAAGATGGTGTGGATGGGTCCTAGGAGGTCTTAGGTAGCCTTCTAGAGGCATTTCCAAAACTTGGCCTTCAAAAAAAGCCTACAGGAAAAACTACAGGAGGACACATGAAAATTACAGGAGGAAAATAGGGTAACTACAGGAGGCCTACAGGAGGAGGCCGAGAGAAGTTTCCGATATTTTCAAGGTGTGTGAGTGGGTGGAAAGGGTGGATGAAGATTGGACTGAGGTGTTAGGGTACCTAAGGTCTACCATGAATCACCAGGAGAGAGAAATATGATTGGGTTTTCTCAAGTAGAGAGGAAGAAGTCCTATGAAAACTGAAGGAAACTAGGGGAGAAATGAGGTGAGGCTTGGGAGACCTATAGGGCATGGATCAGATGGAAGGGGTGATTTTTGGTAAGATGGCCTACTACTGGAAGAGATCTGCTGCACAGAAACTGCCATTCAACCAAGAAAATCAAGCAACTAATGAAATGAGTGTATCCTAGAAAAACAGATTTTGCATTCAAATGACATAAACTATGCTAAATAGAAGGAAATGTTGGGAAATATTGTAAGAAAGGAAAGCATGCAAAAGGGATATTGTAAATTAGGAAGTGAAATTGATGGAGAAGAACTGAAGCAAAGAAAAATTGGACCATTAATATACTACAGAGCTGCAAACATTAGAAGTCCTATGAATGAGGAAAATCTATGTTTTTGGGGTAGTAAGAGAGTTTTTGCCTCAAATCATGGTCCTAGAGGGAGGAAGAGAGGCCAAGGCACTGCTACTAGCCTTTTTTATCGTCTCTGATAACTACTTAACCTGCTACATAAAGTACAAATGGAAGCAAACTACTAAATCATCCAAAGAAACCTATTCTTAACCATAAAAGGAATACATCTAACATCAAACTAATCTACAACTGAAGCAAAGCATACAAATACAAGTAAAGAGGAGCTTGGTTGCTTGGATTGTGCCCTAATCCAAGAGATTCAACCCTTTGGGGTAACTCAGTGCTAGCTCAAAAAGGATTCCATCTTCATTATCAAAACAATAGCAAGATTACATAAAACTGTCACAAAATAATAAGCTCGAAATTTGAGCAGAGTTTACATAAGCAAAAAATCTAACCCTAGTGAGGTCCTAGGCCTCTCTACTTATACATCTAAAGCTACCAACAGCTTCCTTAAAATTAGGGAGGCTTGGCTCTCAAAACTCGAGATAATTATCAATCATCCTCCACTTGCTCGGCTGCCTTCTAGTGCATGATTCAGTTGCTTGTACTCTGAGCTGAATGAAGGGGAATTCGAAGTGAGGAGTAATAAATGAGGGGGATTCCCTGCTATAAGTCCTCTCCTCTGTCTACTTCGAGTTACTGCTGCCATTTGACCATTGGATCCTTGACTTTGACTTTGAAATCCATCAATAGTCTGCATTAAATACATGTTAGACCACATGGCATAATAACTAACTCAACTCACTCTATAAGCATAAATATAATCATAAAATCATACAATAACCTAAGAGAATGGTTGATTTGGCTAGGTTAGGAGGTAAAATGAGCCCATATAATTACCCATTTATGAGGCTCATCAAAACTCACACTTCTTTAGATTTTCTAGTAGTTAGTGCTTCTTCAATGTTTTCGGCACTTGTGTCAAATGTGAAATATGCTCCTCCTAGGTAGCACTATATACCAGTATATCTTCCAAATATAAAATAACAAATGAATCTATAAAAGGTCACAATACATCATTCATTAATCTCATAAATGTACCTGGTGCATTACATAGACCAAATGGCATAACTAACCACTCATACAAACATTACGTGGTTTTGAAGGTGATCTTCCATGTATCTTCATCTTTGATTCAAACCTGGTGATATCCATACTTCAATTCAATCTTAGTGAAGTACTTTTCTTGCTACAACTGATCTAGTAGATTGTCTATCCAATGCCCTACAATCTATACACATCTTCCAAGTCCCATCCTTGTTTAGCACAATGATTATGGGTGACCCACATGGTGATCTACTGGGATGAATAATACCATGTTCCAATAGTTGCTGCAACTGTTTCTTCACCTCACTTGCTTCTATAAAAGATTTCCTCGAGGCCTTTCCACCCTAAAGTATCACTAATCAATATATGGCCTGTGATGATACTGATAAATCTCTAAATCTTTTTGTTCAACGATTATCCACAAGCCTCGGGGTAGTAGCGAGCCCTCCTTGGAAGTTTGTCAACATCTTCATTGTGTTCCCTGTATATATGTTGACAGGAGGCTATATTAAAAACTATTTTGAGATTGTATACTTCGTCCAAAATAGTTTGAAGAGATATAGCATGACAATGATTTTTTTTATTGAACCAATTGATGATGATTTGTGAGTCTCCAAAAATCTGTATGGAAGTACAGTTATGAGCGAGTGCAAAATGGAGCAAGTGTCTGAGAGTGATAAGCTCAACAAAATTATTTTTTCCTTCCCCAAGTCCTAATTGGACTTTGAAATAATGTTGTTCCAAGAGGTATAACAAGAAACCCCCTGCACAACCATGTGGTTGAGCAGCCCCATCAAAGAAAGCCCATGGCTATGACTTATCAATGCAACTAGGTCCCATGATTTTGCAAGTGTGTGTCTGTTCCTCTTCAGGGATATCGTGGTAGGTTGCCACTGCCTTTGCAATGAGCAGTGGCCAACAAACAGATCTGTTCTTAAAGATAAGGCAATTCTGAGAGATCCATAAGCTCCAGCAAATAATTAGGGGTAAGCATTGTGCTTTTTCTCTCTGGTAAACTGTAGTCTAGTTGTTCCATGCTAGTTGTATTGAAGAACCCTGCCATGCATTTCGCATAGAGAGTTGTTGACTAACAGCTTGCCAGAATTGAGTGGTAGATGGACAAAGCAAAAACAGGTGTTCGTTTGTTTCAGTTGCTTGTTTACATAGAATACACCAACTCGAGTCGTGTATAGATCTGTGCATAAGAGCTTCTCCCGTGGGATTTTTATTACTTAATACACTCCACATGAAGAGATGGGCCCGTGGAAGAGTTTTCAATCTCCATAGCTGCTGCCACCATGCAATAGTATGTGCAGGCTTACAGTCCGAAAGAATATGGTTATAACCCAGTTTAGGAGTGTATTTCTTGTGCTCAGCGGGTATCCATACTAATACGTCAAGGTCCTGGTTGAGAGTTACATGCGCTTTGAACAATGCCCCAAGATATGATTCCCATGTAGGTTGCCATTGTACAGGAATATTCAGCTCATGCGTTGATCGCCAATGCTGACTAAATATGGTACTATGTTCATGATCGACAATATGTGCAATCATAGTGATATTCATGTGATTGAGATGATGTAAAAGGTTCAGATGTAGAAGGTATCTGTTTCCCCCACCTACCCAAGGATAAATACCCAGGCGAACAGATGAACCATTGTTGATGCGCCATGCCAATCCAACTCTAATGAAAGGCATTGTTTGTAATATTGCTTTCCATACAATGGATATACCCCCACGAGGCCAGTCTTGTAAGTGGACCCAGTCCAAAGTCTAATGCAGCCAAATGTATTTATGGTATGTCACAGTCATCCAGAGGTTCTTTACAGTGAGAAGAGTCAAACTCATCTTGGCTGCAAGAGCTTGGGAAAATATAGGCAGATATTTTAACCCCCACCCCCCCCCCCCCATTTCTTTGGAAGGGCAATGTTCTTCCAGCTTATCCAAGAAAAAGTTTTACCTTCCTTATTGCCATTCCATAGATATTGACAGCATATCTATTATATACGACTGAGAATTCCCCGAGGGATCCAGGCAAGAGACATCCAATATACCGGGGTGGCTTTCAGAACATATTTTATCAGGATAAGTCTCCCTGCTCTTGAAAGTAATCTATGGTTCCAAGTTTTCAACATCTTCTCCAGTTTAATCACTAACCAGATCCAGTCAGCAATCTGATAGCTGTGGGGTTTTATCCGAAAACCCAAGTATTTTAGCCATCCGAGAGGTTGTGTGGTTGGCAATGAAAATACAGATGGGTGCTCTATTCTCCTAAGGGGTAGTATGAGTCAGAGTAATCGTAAATTTTGTCTCGTTTGTAGCCATGCTTGTAGCTTTTTCAAAGAGGGTTAGAATATCATGGAAGGATGCCAACATATAATTTAATTATTAACTACAAATAATTACATAATATTTATGATTTTTTTAAATAAATTTTCAATCTATAATTTATTTAAACAAATTTTCAATTTTTTATATAAGTCAATAGTTATAATGAAAATATTTAAAGTCCAAGCCCACGGGGCTTTGGATTGATGGTGAATGGGTGCACTGTTAAGGCACTCCTTGCGATAAGTCACTGGTTCAAATCCCTCGTGGGTGCTTACCTACCAAAAAAAAGAAAATATTTAAAGTCCAAAATAACCTTTATAAAATAAAATTTATTGAATTATACATTTTGTAGAAATTTCACAGTAGATCCCCTGATAATGCAATATACTAAAGCAAAATACTTGATCTACTTCTACTATCAAACTTTGTGGAAGCTTAATCAATTTGAGCAAGATCAATTGGAACACATATAACAGAGAAGAAGAAATCATACACATGAAACATAGAAGAATACTCTGGGGAAAGCCTCAGCTAAAAACCCCGATCTCTGTATTATCATACAAGTGGAAATATCTCAGGATTACACAAAGCTTTAGCTCTCAAGCTATCCAGCTCTCAGTACAATACCTCACTGCTGCTCATAGATAGAATAGACAACACATATGCCTTCCTTCAGTCCTCCAAGCCTCCTATTTCATTGTACAGTTTCTCCTGGGTCCTCAAGCTGCCACCTGTGTGTAATAATCCCTCACACACTGCTCTGACCTCTGAAATAACTGCGCAATCCTGAAGGAGTTAATTCCTTCTGCATTGATGAGTTTCCTATATAGGAAAATTCCTCCAACTGATAGTACATTGTCCCTTCCTTTAATCTCAATTGTGTCTTTCTCTGAATTGACATGCATGAGTTATTTATGAGAGAATATTCAGTTATCTGGAGAACACTAGTTGCATGCATGCATGCATTAACTGACTGAACTCACAGTTAGTTCCTCCAACTGTTTGGAACTAATTTAACTGGACTTAACTCAGTTAATTGAGCTAACTAATTACAACTCAAATACAACTCATCCTTATCTCCTTAATTAAGGGATAACTTCCTCAATCAAAGGGATAATTGTTGCATGTTTTCACATAGACTTCATGTTTGATTTTCTCCAACTAATTAACTCAAGATGGATTAATTAATTATTTTTCAAACAGCTGCTGAGACCAAATTCGAATTTTAATTCTGAGTTTTAATTCAAGGGCTAATTAAAATTGGAATCTATCCCGAAATGTTATTTATAGAAATTCCATTTTTAGCATTTCTATTTTTTTCTATTTCCAACAGAGTTGGAGTATATCTTGAAATTCTATTTATAGCAATGCTATTTTTAGCATTTCTTGTTACCATTTTCAACACTCCCTCTCAACAAGAAATTCTTTCAACTCGAGCCTGATCCTAAACCTTTGGAATGTTCTGCATGCAAAACTTCTCTCAAGTGTTTTTGCTCCAGCAACTCCAGAAACAAAAAATATCCAACCCGAATCAGAATGATGCCTCTGTCATCAAAGTCTCTGACTATTATTGCCTTTGTCGACCGAAAACTCTACACCTTTGTGCTCTTCAACATCTGACTACTCTAGCCTCTATCACTTTGATCTCTGACTGCATCAATCTCACTGATTCCTCCTGCTACATCCATGTTGCTGCTAGTCCTATCTCCCAGCACTGCATCTACACTGCACCTCCTCTCATAATGTTGCATCATGCTACCCACTATTGCACTGCAACTCAGCTACTGAGAAGTAAGTAACTAATCTCCCAACTGACCTCCCTGTTGGGCTAGAAACATCCTCTAATGCTAAATCTTTCTCTATTGCTCCACCCGCATTTGTCTCTAACCACTCAGCCAGTCCTGCTACTCCTCATCGAGGCTCCCGTAGCAAGGTCTAATCAAAGAGGCTGGGTACCTCAAGGATCCTACCCCTATTTTAGCCTTCTTGGGACTATCACTTCACATCGCCCCACCTCACACTTGGAGGTATGGATGAATGTGATCCCTCTTCCCACTTGGTTTGAAATTCCCCCCTACTAGAGGTCTCTGCATGAGTGTATGCCTCCACTCGGTCTCCTCTCTACTTCTCCAGTTATGGCTGCTCCACAACCTCCTAAATTTTCTTTACCAATTGTGGCTCCTCCACAATTGTCTGAGACTTCTTCTGGCGCTGCATGTTGAGAGGTAATGTACTCTCCCTCTCAACCACTAAGTCTCCAATAGTTACCTTGCTCCTCAAGGCTTTGCATGCATCTTGAACCTCAAGAGCATGCAGGTTCTTGACTCGTGAACGATCTGCTTCACTTGTCTCGTGGTGATGTCTCTAAGGAAAATATTTCCCTTACTTAAGACTACATCATAGCCTTCGTCCTCCAACATCGCAATCGATACCAAGTTCTTCTTCAGTCCTGGCACATACTTCACATCTATCAAGGTGATGTGAGCTCCATGCTCCCTCTGAAAATCAACCGTACCTTCACCTAAAACAGTGTACCTTTCATCATCAACCATCTCTATGAGTATCTTGAGGTCTTTCTCCTCCAAGGTACTAAACAAACTCTTATTGTCGGTCATGTGGAATGAGGCTCCACTGTCAAGAAACCAACCACAACCCATCATCGATGAAACCATGCATGCGATGAGGGTAAAATCCAATTCAAACTAAGAAGCCAATGCCTCACCTTCAGATCCTTCCGAGGATCCCTTCTTGGATTTATTCAATGGACAATTAGTTGCATAATGGCCCACCTCATGAATATTAGAGCATCTCACTTTAGATTTGCCAATCTTCTTCCCTCCATGAGAAGAACTCAATTTGGAATGAGAATCCTTCTCCTTCCCTTTCCTTGCCTTATTGGCTAAGGCTAGATTTTCTTCATCATCCTTGGATGAAGAACCATCTCTGGTGCTCCTCTTGATCTCCTCCTCCATGAGATCTGACCAAAATCGTTCCCAATCTGGTAGTTTCTCTCTTCCATTCACTGAGTCCTGGTAGCTATGCCAGCTCTTAGGAAGACCGACGAGAGAAAGACTCACCATATCATCATCGACTGTCGTGATTCCTACACTTCCAAGCTCATACCTACAGGTGGTGAGCTTGTTCAGATATGTAGAGATCGTGTCGCTCTTTTCACACTTGATTTTCCGAAGCTTGTCTTTCAGTGCCAGCTTCCTCTAATCGCTGTTGTTCTAATATAGATCCTTCAATGTCTTCCACATTGAAAATGGTGTCTCCTTCCCATGGAGACTCAAGGCAATATGGTCTCAAACTCCCTCCAGAAGAATCCTCCTTGATCTAGCCACGCATTTCTTCCACTCCGCCAATTCTTAGGCATTAGTTGTTGCTGTCTTAGGGACTTCTTGATCAATGAATTCCTTCAAACCATTGTCCTCTAATACCGCTTCCATGCAATGCTTCCAGGCTATATAATTTGAGCTTCCATCCAGGGCATACTAGAGTCTCAAACCATTGAACGCCATTGGTGAACTTTGAGATGTGATAAGAATTCGATTTCTACAATCAAGAACTTCGAACTTCTCCCTTCTTTGTATATTGTTCTCTGCTTTGATCACCTTTACTCTAATACCATGAAGAAATTTCATGATAGATCATATGATAATGCAATATACTAAAGCAAAATACTTGATCTACTTCTACTATCAAACTTTGTGGAAGCTTAATCAATTTGAGCGAGATTAATCGGAACACATATAACAGAGAAGAAGAAATCATACACATGAAACACAGAAGAATACCCTAGGGAAAGCCTCAGCTAAAAACCCCAATCTTTGTATTATCATACAAGTGGAAATATCTCAGGATTACACAAAGCTTTAGCTCTCAAGCTATCCAGCTCTCAATACAATCCCTCACTGCTGCTCATAGATAGAATAGACAACACATATGCTTTCCTTCAGTCCTCCAAGCCTCCTATTTCCTTGCGCAGTTTCTCCTGGGTCGTCAAGCTGCCACCTGTGTGTAATAATCCCTCACACACTGCTCTAACCTCTGAAATAACTGCACAATCTTGAAGGAGTTAATTCCTTCTGCATGGATGAGTTTCCTATATAGGAAAATTCCTCCAACTGATAGTACATTGCCTCTTCCTTTAATCTCAACCGGGTCTTTCTCTGAACTGACATGCATGAATTATTTATGAGAGAATATTCAGTTATCTGGAGAACACTAGTTACATGCATGCATGCATTAACTGGCTGAACTCACAATTAGTTCCTCCAACTATTTGGAACTAATTTAAATGGACTTAACTTAGTTAACTGAGCTAACTAATTACAACTCATCATTATCTCCTTAATTAAGGGATATCTTCCTCAATCAAAGGGATAACTATTGCATGTCTTCACATATACTTCATGTTTGATTTTCTCCAACTAATTAACTCAAGATGAATTAATTAATTATTTTTCAAACAACTGCTGAGACCAAATTCGAATTTCAATTCTCAATTTTAATTCAAGGACTGATAAAAATTGGAATCTATCCCAAAATGCTATTTATAGCAATGATATTTTAAGCATTTCTATTTTTTGTTATTTCCAACAAAGTTGGAGTATATCCTGAAATGCTATTTTTAGCATTTCTTGTTGCCATTTTCAACACATTTTTTAAAATATATTAACTTGTACTAGATAAACAACTGGAGTAACATTTTTGGTAAAGACAAATTATAAATAATAATTAATTATATATTATTAAAAAAATATAACTAAACAATTTAAAATTCAAATATTAAAATAGATATTCATTTCTCTATATTTAATAACAAATAATTCTTTTAATTTATAACATAATAATATATTAATATAAAATAAAATCTCAAATCAATTAATATATATATATATATATATATACCAATCAAAACTTAAAAATTGTTAGAACTATTATTGTTATACTCATGAACTTTACTACATCTTAATCACATATTGGAAGTCAATATTTCATACTCACCAACTTATAAATTCTTTAATCCACTATATATATATATATATATATATATATATATATATATATATATATATAGGGTTATATTTGCATTGAGATTCCCATTTCATAGAAACTTAAACCATGTTTTTACATTGTAATAGGGTTTCCAATTTGTTAACACTCGCGAAGTAACTTTAAACTAACTTGCTCCATCCTAGATTTGCGTGTCTACACAAGACCCATGGATAGTCCAAATTCCATGTCTTGAACTCTGCATTAAATGGAGTTATCTGTTGTAAAAGTTTTCTTACAATAAATAATTCTTGTAATAACACCAACATTCATCTATTCAAAGAGTGACATAAACGGTGGGCTCGAGCAGAAATGTATGCAGGTTCAGAGAACTTGCAATCAAGATAAGGGTTTCCCTTTTATAAAAATAAAACAAATTAGCATAAAATTAGAATAGAAACGATTATTTAAAAATGACGAAGAAATATATGGTTCCATTTCACTTTAACACACTCTAGACAATTTTATGTATGTTAAAGGGAACGCAGAACAATTCATTTAAGTCGGTTGCATCTTTATGTTCTACAAATTTATATTTGAATTCCTTAGTCTCTTGGAATCTGCAGTTGTCTCGATCTGGGATCACAACCCTAACTACCTCCATCATTGGTTTGTTGTGCATAAATCCCTCAGAACCCTTCAATTTTTTAGCTTCTGGGTCATTTGGAGAGCACGTAATGCACTAATCTTTGATTCCTCCCAGCCTTCTATCTATAGAACCAAGTCTTTGATCATGGCCTACTTTAAATAATTTCTCGTGAGCCCTTCCCTTCTCCTCACCCCTCTTGCTCCTCCTTTTATCTTTGGTCTTCCTTTCCATTTAGATTCTTTAATGGAGCTAGTTCCTTTGGGTCATGTGGTTGTAGAATGATCATTTATCTACAACCTGATCATCTCTTCAAATTCCTTTGGTTTGGTGGAAAGGGTTTGAATGCTAGGGCCAAGCTTCTGGTCTTATCGGGCACTCTCTATTGTGCTTCATGGATTGGATTAACATGCATTGCCATATTTGGGGACTCTAAAGTTATTATCGAATGGGCCAACAACCGATGTAAACTTTAGAACCTGAATCTTCTCTCCTAGCAATAGTGGATCAAAAATCTATCTCAATCATTCCTTCAGATTTCCTTCTCTCACATCTATCGTGAGCACAACAAGGAAGCTATAATTTTGTCCAAAAGTGGATGTTCTACCTCGCTGGGCTTGATACACTTTCAGAAATTCATCTTAGTCTCTCTTCTTTGCTTGGGATAGGTCACTTACTAACTCTTCACCTGATCCATTTTTGAGTTGGGTCTCTTGCTTTTTGGCATTGAGCATTTTTTATTGCGACTTTCTCTTGATGTTGCTTTCTCCTACATGTTTACTGTAGGATTGTTTCCTTTTTGTTCATACATTAGATGTGGAGTTGGTTATTTCATTGCATCAATAGTTTTGCTGTTATGGAAAATCTTCATGTCTTTGTTTCTACTTTCTTCTATTGTTGTTACATTTAGGAGGATGCATATATGTTACTTACACTGCACCCGGGGAATTTCACAAAAGATCGTCTATTATCCAATGGGAAGGATGACTCTTGCAATATGTTATTCATCTTTTAGTTGCATAATTATTTAGTTAAAATCTAGAGAAATGCACAAGCTTTTAAGAAGGACCTAGTCTATTAGGTGATGCCTTGAATTCCTAGACATATAGTGACAGATGACAACCCAATGGTCAAATCAAATTTAAGGTTCCTCAAATTTTATGTGGATAAACTTTTGAAAATATAGGAACCCATTCAAAATTTAAGGATAAAATCTTAGTAGAAGGCATATCCCTGATAATAAACACTTTTTAATTGAAAGAACTACAAAAGGACTATTTTTTCCTAGTGATTTAAAAAAATCTCATCAAATTTAAGTAATCTTCTTAAATTTGAAGAAGGTTTATGTACTATACCTAAGGTATATTATAAAAAATATTATATAATGCACTAAATAAATATCATGTAATAATTGTTCTATAACTAATCAATATTACATATTAATGATTATACTACATAATAATTGTCATATGACTACTGTTACATAATACGTATTTATTAAATTATGATCATAAATCTAATAACATATCTTAAGTATATTACATTTTTTGAAATAAGAAAAAATACTAACGTTACTGACATTTGCTTCTTTTTTTTTTGGGAAGTCAAATGTTCAAATCTAAAAGGGGTTTTCCCATATTCACATTTATCTTATAGTAGAGCCAAAATGATTGAAATATTTGTATATATATATATATATATATATATAATATATAAATCTTGTATTGAAATATTTTTAACAAGTATAAAAATTATACATCTTCCACATTTAAAACTGGAAATATATTTATTTTCTATACTTTTAATTATTTTAATTTTTTAAAATTGATATAAAATTTTATTATTTCACATTAATATCTAAATATTTTATTTATAGTTGAATGTGGGAGTGAAATATTTTTACATCTTCTAAGTTGTAATGTAATTTAATGTAATCAAATAGGTATATTCATTTTTATTTTTAATTATAGTTGACATGATTTTTTATTTAGAAAATATTTCATTTATATTTATATTTGTTTTGCTTTTAATTACTTTTATCATTTTTTTTAAGTTGATAGAAAGTTATGTTATTTCATATGAACATTGGAATATGTTATTTATGGTTGAGAGAGAGTGAAATATTCTTACCACATCTTCTGAGTTGTAATATCTACACAAACTGAACAAGCACAGGGAGAGTGTGATTATTTGTATTTTACTAGTACAACCACATTACAAATATTAATATAGCCTAAGGCTTCATAAATATAACCAAAAAACTATTACAACACATAACGATACACATTTACCTGATTAACCATGTATAAAAGGGTTATGGTTCAACTTTAAGAAAAAAAGAATTATAAATTAACGTTATAGATAATAATGGGGAACTTACATGGATGAACTTATTAGAATCGGAATAATCTCAAATCCCTAAGATATTGGTGGGTGGGGAGCCACGTGACACGAATATAATATTTTAAATTTATTAAAAGTAATAGACCATTTTGCCAAATAAAATTTTCATATATATAAATGAATGTTATAAATATAATAAGAAATTTATCATGGAGGAACTTATTAGAATTAGAATTGGAATAATATCAAATTGATAAGCATTAAGTCTAAGCATATGTTGAGCACATTTCCTTTAGAATCAATCTAGGCTCTCAATTAAAAACAAAAAAACAAAAAAGCCTCCCCCACCTTAAATTGAAATAAAAAGTACTTGACAATAATGCTTTTAATTAAAACTAACCACAACCAAATAAATATATTTATTTTTATTTTGAATTATAGTTAATATTGTTTTTTATTTAGAAACTATTTTACCTTTATTTAAAAAAAAAATACACATTTCTTTAAATGTAAAATATTATTCAACACTAATTTATAAAAAATTTAAAAAATATACAAATTTTATTAAAAATAATATTACTTTTTCTGAATTAATATTTTTTAATAAATTTTAAAAATACAAAACTATTTAAATGAAATTTCTAAAATAATTATAATATTAATAATTGGTAAACAATACTAATATTTATAATTTTATTTTTAAATACCAAATTTTATAATAATTAAAAACAAATTAATTGATTTGAAGGTAGTGTGGTGGATGAGACAACAGCTTAATTTTTTTTAAGTAATTTCAATGGAGTAGTTCATAATGCGACTTTTTAGAGCTTGATGTGACATTGCAATGGATGGTCGGTCATATACATGCCATTGATAGTTCCACGACCATTTTGGTTTTCCGGTAATTGTATATTTCTCGCCGATTATGGTGACTTCTGCCATCTCTGTTTCTCTCCCTTGAATTATATTGATGGGTACAAAGATCAATCTAGTGGTCGTGGAGACGCTGACCAAGAAACGCTCTATACTATCATAGTCAGCCTTATCGAATGCGAGTGCCATCCAGCCATGTGCCAACACGAATCATGACAACGAAAACGTTGAAGAATTATTTGCTCTGCTGCAATGAATCGAGTCCACCAAGAGACACTGCTTGATGAGTCGTCGGGCTAATCGCTAAGAAGCTACTACAAAATGCAGCGAGGTGGGGAAGGCCATTGATGCCAAAGTCATCACGTTTCAGGCATTATAGGCAGGATTTTTTACGCCATGGCAATGAAATCCATGACGTCGGTTGGAAGGCGAACCACTGGCACTTGAAGGGAGAGATGTGAGCGAGAGCAATTCTCGGTTGACACAGATCTAGAAGAGGAGAAAAGTTCCGATCAAAATTTACCATTAGTGTTAATGGCCCTGTGATTATGTTAAATATTGCAATATTAATTGATGTAAACTTTCGAATTAATATTGGATTAAGCTTCAAGTTGATTACATTAATTTAGTTAAATTAACTAGATTTTTCGAATTAATATTGGATTAAGCTTCAAGTTGATTACATTAATTTAGTTAAATTAACTAGATTTCTCTATTACCAATCGATCGCAAAACTGATGATTTTTTCAATATTTTTTAAATGCTTAAAAGATTTTCTTTTAACATTTTACTTAAGTTCATTGAAAAAAAACCTAAATGTATATTACAATTTCATTTTACTATCCATTATTAAAATATTTAGAAAAATCAATAATAAATTTTAATTAAATATTTTAAATATAAATAAAAAGTATATGTAAAATTTACCCATTACATTTTTATTCACAAAAGTGAAATGGAATAAAGTTATTTACATTTTTGAATTGAATAAAGTTATATACATTTTCTTCATATCATTATCTTTATATTTTATTTTAAAATTTTGAATATAATATATTTAATAATAAAGGATTTTCTTTTCTTATCATTTTAAGGATTTATTTAATTATATTTTTATTAATAATATATATATTTTTTAATTTTTAATATAATTATTTTATAAAAATATAATAATGATGATGATAATGATTAACTTCCATTAAGACCAATGTGGTTTATCGGACTTTAAGAAAAGAGAGCCTAAGTGTCATTCTTCAAAATCTCGTTTCCGTGATCAAAGATCATGGAAAGAGGCATTCCAAGATTGCTATAGTTGGGATGGCTTAATAAGCCAAGAAGATTGGAGGTGTGGCTGATGATAGGGAATTGAGAGCGAATGTGGGCAAGAGTCGGGTAGTCTAAAAGGGAGTGTTGTTCATCTTCCACCTTCTTAGTATTACAAAACTGACAAATGAGTCTTGGGAGTAAACCATTGTCCCGTCTCACTTCGAAGCTCATGAGAGTTAGTTGTAATCCTAGCGATGTTCATTTTCTTCTTAGTGTTAGTCAACATAGAGAGATAATTATGGTTATCAAGTGTGGGGTTGATCACCTCCTTATATTCCCTTAGCTTCCTTTTACCCTCCAGCTCCTTAGTATCCCACATCTTGTCCTTAAAATTGTATTTTCCTTGCTTCCCATGAAAATTTTGGGAGCCTCTTGGATTCCATATTGTGAAGCTTCTTCTTATACATCAGATATCTAAACATAGCTGCACTTTCAATGGGGGACATGCCATCTTCGATCAAGAGGATAGGGTAGGGATTATTTCCCTTGATCTTGAGCGATAGGTTATGAATTGCTTTTGGATCATCTTAATCTTTCTCCATGACTCCCTAGATATACTACACCCCCAAACTTCACATCTGTGTAAGATGACAAGGGTGACGAGAGTCTCAAAGAGGAATCTTTTTTTACTCCAAATGTAAAGATTAGCTAACTTAGAATTATTTTTAAGCTCATAATAGTATTTCCAACCTCCAATAATTCTCTTCTTGATGTTGTAATTCCAGTTGAGCTAATGAGGAAAGTCATCACCTAAATATTTATAAGAAGAAACCTGCTCAAGACAACGGTTATCATAGATGAAACTACCATGGGTGATTTTTTTGGATTTAATGATCATGACTTTAGTCTTGTCGGTATTAATAGTCATACCCATCTTGGAGCAGTAGACATGAAGGGTCTTAAGCTACTCGTCTAGTTCATCATGGCTCCTTGCAAGAAGAATGATATCATCAACATAAAGGAGAAGACTAATGATACTACCAGTGAGCCTTTACAACCTGGAGTTTCTAGACACTCCTCTAGTTTATCGATGTAAATACCAAAAAGGGTATGGGAAAGGGGGCAACCTTGCTTAACCACGATATTACATTTAATATCTTTAGACCATCCTTCTTTGGTCTTAAGCGTGGAAATGACAGTCTCATAGAGACGGATCACAACAATCCTTAGTTCAGGAGGAACCATGATCTCTTTAAGCCTCTCCAAGAGCTTATCTCAGGGGACAACGTCGAAAGTTGTCCTAAAGTCCACAAAAAAACAAAAGATATCAGTTTTACTATTACGGAATTGCTTTGCGATGATCCTAAAGTTGAAAAGTTGGTCGATGGTCGAGTCATGTCTCCTAAAACCAACTTTCCCTGTAGCCCTTTTACTCTGGTTCTCAATCCAAAGGCTAAGATGTGGATAATCATAATGGTCATGTAGTTAGAGGGAACGTTTTGGTCCCCATTTTTTAAGATAGGCATAATAAGGCTTTGCGTCCAAATCTTAAGGAAGCCATGCTTTGCAGCCAAATTGCGAAGCTTGTGGAGATGAGGAATGAGGATAAATTTTCCCATTTTAAAGATCTCAGCTTGGTAACCCTCAATATCTTTGGCTTTCCCATTAGCGAGCTTATTAATCCCAGACTCAACGTCTTTCAGAGAAAAACTATCATCCTTAATAGGAGTGTTTAAGATGGCGCCAATGGTGTCCGGAGAGTCATACAACTTCTTAGGATAGTTATCCCAATTTTCTAGTGGGATAAAATGATTATCTTTAGTTTTACGAATAAGCACATTCCGTTAAAACTTTTTGTGCGCAACTTTAGAAAGGTGGAGAAGATGCTCTTGTCTTTTATTAATATATGACCTCTTCTTCCTCTTAATGAAAGTTTTGTATATACTTATATTTTGTAGCTTAATGATTTCATTAGGGGCATCTCTGATTGCTTTCCTGGCAATTTTACAGTCTATGTCATACCAAGGGTTGGAAGTTCTATTATTTTTCTTATACGAAGTCTTAATAGAGAATTTGCTAATGGTGGTGGAAAGGGTAGTAGTAAAATGGTAATATAATTGATCGATGTTGTTAATATAAGTCAGGGACCCAAAATCCCTTTCCAAATCCCTTAAGAAAAGGTCGACATTATTTCTATCGAAGTGAATGTGACTTTCTCTTTCACTGTTCTCCTACATGTGGCTGGTATGCATAGCAACGTTCAAGGATAAAAACAAAGGTTTGTGGTCAAAGTCAGGATCGTACCCGTTAAGAAGCTCAAAGTTTGTAATATAGTTGAGGACATGGATGTCAGAAATCGCATAATCCATGACATTGCTACCCAGTCCATGGAAACACGTCATCTTACCCGAGAGAGGCCATTTATTAATACCATTACAAATGATTAGGTCCTGGGAACTACAAATTTTGAGGAGCTCGGTACCGAATAAGTTCTCATTTATGTCTTTATATTTTCTCTTAAATCTATTAGGTAAGTTACCATCCTCATCAAGCCACAAGGGGTCGAGGTTAGAGTTGTTACTTAACATAATAGCTTGGTTAATAGCCGTTCGAGCATTAAAGTCCCCAAGAAAAAGGACATTACCTTCATTCCTTAGGTTGTGGTTGTCCTCATCAAGCCATTTATTCTGCTAACCTTAGGACCAAGATCAACACCTCCAGCTCCTCAAGCAACAACCATAGTTTGTGCAAATACCTCCAACACCTGTAGAAGCATCTCTAACTCCTGTAGCAGCATCTCCAAGTCCTGTAGCATCAACATCATGTCATACACTGCCTCCAACACTGATAGAGGCACTTCCAACAAAAGCAGCCACAACTCAACACATATAGCAACAATCCAATGTCTCTAAGACATGTAGAGACATATGTAGTATCTAGAGCAACAACCCAATCACCTGCAACAACAACATCTCAAATCACAACATGCTGACCTCAAATCAACATCACATGTGGAATCCATCTCCAAGTCAACAGCCACAACATCATCAAATCACCTCCACTGGGTCTAGTAATAAGTATGTTGACATCAATCCCAACTAACAAGACCATCAAGCCAAACATCCATCACCAAGCACTAATCACACATCAGACATGCATATGACGAGAAAAGCCAAGAGCTTGTTGACATCAATGCCAACACCACAATGGCAACAAAACGTTGGTTTGTGCATGAGACATTGGAAGAGTGCTTCAACCCTAATAAAGAGGAATTTTTGGCAGCTCCAATATGGGTTCATTTGTACTCCCTATCAATAGACTTTTGGGATCCTAAAATCCTAGCAAGAATTGAAAAAGTCATATCAAATTTTTTGAAGGGTACATAGGAAACAAGAAAGGGATGTTATATGACTTATGCGAGAACATATGTTTACATGAAGATCTCGTGGCCACTTCCTGAATTGATAGAGTTGGAGCACCATGATGAAGTCTAAGTTCAACCTTTGGATTATGAGCATGTACAATTCAAGTGTTAGAAGTGTCATGAACATGGACAACTATTTAAAGATTGTCCACTCACGAAAAGTGAATTTCAAGAAGAAGGAGAAATAGGACCAGCTAATGGTTTTCACAAGGTGGTAAATAGAAAGAGAAACCATAAGGCACATCATCAACTATCGACAGAAAAGAAAATACCTCTTAAGGAGACTTTTGCATGACCTGTATAGGGTTAAGGGATTGGCCTTATGTTGATTGCATGCTTAATTAAATGTTGACATGCTTTAGATACTCCTTCATATAGGAGAGAGACTCGAGAGTGACGGGAGAAATCCCCTCCTATAGAAACATGGTAATAGGTACTCAGTCTAGAAATTTCGAAGCTTTTGGTAGCCAGTTGGGAAATAACAGGAGACCAAATAATCCAGTTCTGGGAGCTAATGGTAATCTTGGTTTAATAGTAGATGTCTTGCCAAAGGCTGTGACTAACCGTAAATTCGTGATTCTACCAAATAGGTTGGAAATATAGTGAAATAATATGAAGGACCATGCCCACATCTACAAGATAATAGAAGGATGATCAACTGAGAAGGAATTGATAAAGTGGATGCACCTAAAGTGGCAACCCAAAGGTGAGATAGATATGAGATTGCGGGAAAAGGGGCTTTTCATAGTTATTTTCTCAAACGTGGAGGATAAGTCTATGATTTTTGAAGGAGGCCCCTATTTATTGAGAAATGTTGGTATGTACATGATACATTGGGAAGAGTGCTTCAACCCTGATAAAGAGGAATTTTTGGCAGCTCTAGTATGGGTTTGTTTGTACTTCCTATTGATAAACTTATGGGATCATAAAATCCTGGAAAGAATTGGAAATTCCATAGGAAATTTTGTGAAGGGTATAGAGGCAACAAGAAAGGGACCTTATATGACTTATGTGAGAAAATGTGTTTACATGAATATCTTTTGGCGACTTTCTAAATTTATAGGGTTCAAGCATCAAGATGAAGTTTTAGTTCAACCTCTGGATTATGAGCATGTACAATTTAGGTTTCAGAGGTGTCATGAACATGGACACCTGTTTAAAGACTGTCCACTCAAGAAAAATGAAGTACAAGAAGAAGGTGAAATGGGACTAACTAATGGTTTTCACAAGGTGGCCAATAGAAAGAGAAACCATAAGGCACATCAGCCACCATCGACATAGAAGAAAATAACTCTTCAAGAGACTTTTGTATGACCTCTATAGGGTTAAGGGATTCACTTTATGTTGATTACATGCTTGAATAAACATTTACTTGCTATGGATACTCCTTTAGAGAGGAAATAGACTCACACCTATTTTCAAATATAGGGATCTAGTTAGGATTTAAGGTACCCTCAGGATTCAATTTTTTTCTTCCTCAGGGTATTTTTCCCAAATCAACTAGTTCTTTTTTAGAATGGTTTTCTTCAAACAATTCCTTGGTATTCATTTGGAAGTCCCTAATAAGATGTTTGAATGCATGAAAACATTTCCATCTAAAGAGAATTTCATGCATTTACATCTAAAGGGGACTTGCTCATAATCAAGCTACTGCTTCTAAACACTATCCTGATAGTAAATATCTATGGCATCTAGAAAAGGTTGGGAGATATTCATGTAAATACATATATGTGCATATGAAGTGTACCTCCCTCTCTTGGTAGCCTCTGGTACTTTAACAAAGTTGCTAATGGCATTATCTATTCCTTCAAGGGTTTCATCCTCCCAATATTTATTAGGGAGAGAAAAAGTAGAAGCAAACATCAGGGATCCAAGGAAATCATCCTTCTTTAAATTATACTGCTCCTTCCAAAATTTCATGAAGAGTCTTGCATTAATGAAAAAATATGGCCCTTCTTCAAAAACATTTGATATATCTTTTAAGTTAGAGAAAATTATTGTAAAAAACCCTTGGCCCCTAACTCTAATTATATTTTATGTTGGGGGTTCCTTTTATTTCAAATCCACTCAATCAAAATCTTTTCAAAGGGACATGATCCAATAAATTTGTGGATCAGAGCAAGTTCCTGCATATATTCTCTATCTTGCTAGATTTAACCTCATATTTTGGATCTTGCATTGTTTTTGGTAGGAAAAGCCCTGGATTTCTAGCTTGCCACGATGCACCTAGTGGAGAGTTTGATGTGAAACTGGAAACCCCACTTCACTTTATGAAAAGGATGTCGATGATGAGAATATTGACGAGAAATACTAGTAGATTCAAACTCATTATGAATTCTCTAAACAATTTGGTTAAAAAGAGGGGGACCCCTTCTAGCATAGCAAACCAAACATATGCAACTATGCAGTAGAAACCTTAGAAATTGCAGAGAAGAATGAGAAAAAAACAATAGCTTTAAATTGAACTAAACTAAAATCATTATTAAAAAATATGTGTAGCCACTATATATATAGATTTCATTTTTACATTTAATTAATAAGCATATAAAAATTCAATATTTACAATAATTCTCTCTCTCATATATATATATATATATATATATATAGAAACCTTAGAAATTGCAGAGAAGAATGAGAAAAAAACAATAGCTTTAAATTGAACTAAACTAAAATCATTATTAAAAAATATGTGTAGCCACTATATATATAGATTTCATTTTTACATTTAATTAATAAGCATATAAAAATTCAATATTTACAATAATTCTCTCTCTCATATATATATATATATATATATATATATATATATATATATATATCAAAGAGAAATATTGCATATAACTATATGCCGCATATTAAATATATGTATTATTAGCGTTTAATAAAAAAAAGAAGAAGAATATTTCCATATATAAGGGTTTGAATTTGTATAAATTTAAATAATATTATAAAAAACTCGAATAAATTCATTTAAATTTTGGATTTATCAGGCCTCAAGGGGAATCATATCTTTCTTTGTGCAAATATTTCCTCAAATTTTCTATTAAAAAATAGATCTTTCTTTGTCCAAATCTTTCCCCAAATTATTCAAAAATAAATTTACATTTTGGGAGATTTAATTCCTTTAAATATTTGGTAAATCAAGAATTAAAATAAACTATACTAATATATAAATAATCTTAAAAAACACCATATAAATAATTAAATTAAATTTATTTTAAATATAGATATAAATTTAAATAACTATTGATATATTTTTTAATAGATAATTATATTAAATATAAAAGTATATAAAAAAAAAAAATCGACATTAAATTATTATGAAAATATAGTATAGATAACTTCATTCTCTATATTTAAATAAATATTATTAATGAAAATAGTATTAAATAAATCCTTCCTATACTTTTGTTATTATGTTTTTTAATATAATTTATTATATTTTTATAAAATAATTATATTAAATTTTTAAAAACTATATATAAAGTTAACCCTATGAAAAAATGTAAATACTTTTATTCAATTCATTTAAACAAATTCTGCAAATAAATCTCACATTTATTTTGTTAAATATATTTAAAATATTTAATTAAAATTTACCATTGATTTTTACAAATATTTTAATAATGGATAATAAAAGAAAATTGCAACATATATTTAATTTTTTTCAAGGAACTTAAGTAAAACGTTAAAAGAAAAAAGCTCTAAACATTTAACAAACATCTGAAAAATTATCAATCTTGCTATCCACCGGTAAGAGAGTAATTTTGTTAATTCAACTAAATTAATGTAATCAACTTTGAAGCATAATGAAATATTAGTTTGAAATATTATGTCAGTTAATAGCGTATTACTTGACGTAATCACAGGGCCATTAACGTTAATGGTAAATTCAGATCGAAACTTTTCTCCCCTTCTAGATCTGTGTCAACTGAGAATTTTCTATGGCTCACGCTCTCTCCCTTCAAGTCCTAGTAGTTTGCCTTCCAGTCGATGTCATGTCTTTCATTGTCGTGGGGTAAAAAATTCTGCCACTCGAATGAAAGGCACCACAATACCTGAAACATAACGGCTTTGGCATCATTGGCATTCCCCACCTAGCTGCATTTTGCAGCAGTTTCTTAGCGGCGCACATAATGGTTTTGGCATCATTGGCCTTCCCCACCTCGCTGCATTTTGCAACAGTTTCTTAGCGGGTAACCCCGCTGCTTGTCAAGCCATGTCTCTTGGTGGACTCAATTCATTGTAGTAGAGAAAATAATTCTTCAATGGCGTCTCTTAGTGGACTCGATTCGTTGCTACAGAGCAAATAATTCTTCAATGTTGTTGTTGTCATGATTAGTGTTGGCACTTGACTGCTTGGCGGTCGCGTTCGGTAAGGCTGACTATGATAGCATAGAGTGTTTCTTGGTCATAATCTCCACGACCACTAGATTGATCTTTGAACCCATCAATATAATTCAATAGAGAGATACTCTTATTTTATTGAAAAAATGCCCAAATACATAACTAGAAAATGAATACAACATGCCCCAAATGTGTCAATTTTTCCGTGAAGTTCTATTGAAATAATGTGCAAATCCATAAAATCAAATAGATGCCAAAACATTTCCTTTGCCTTATCATCACCTTGTTTCGTCAAGACCACTGTTCTCTGTGTAAAATGGGACGGCAACAACTGACACTATTCTAGTTTAAATAACTCACTGTAAGCTTCTTCCTCATAGCTCTTCTGAAATTTCCCAAGGTTGCAGCTAGGAATTGGGGTTTGCTCAGAGGCAGATCCCAATCTAAAAATCTTGCAATCAACCCACTTAATCGGTGCCAAGGAATAATGTGTTCAGCGACTCCCCTTCAAAAAAACAAACATGAGCCACGAGCCAAAAAGCTGCCTTCTAACCAAATAAAATATGGACAGAACGAAATTACAAACTCAAAATTCAAATTTGAATTCCTTTAGTGCCTTTACTAAATTAAAAATAAAACGGAATTTCGAAAACGGTGGTAGACGAGGAAGTCAACAGAGGTGGAGTTGTCTACCTAGGCGGAGGAATGGCCCGTTTTCCGTCACCGCCTGGAAAATCGTCCGGCTCCGGCCGCGGCTATCCCTCCGCCACCCTCCCCTAGCTCCGCCACCCTCCTTCTCCACCACCCTCCCCTGGCAATCCTGACATTCCTTGACAATGGATCCGATCGCAGCTGGAAATCCTGACATCCCCTGACAGATCAGGGACGAGCTGGAATGGCAGCCATGGAGAGTTATTGCTGGTTACAATTCGAATTGAGGAGGTGTGATCCCGCGGCTGCTCACTCACCTTCCTCCTCGAGCTGGCACCTCTCGCTCTGCAATTCCTCCACTTTGTAATTCCGCTCTGCAGCTCCAAACCTAGGTACAATCCGCTCTGCAGTCCTACTTTCCTCTGTTTTAAATTGCAACCTAGAAACAATCATCTTTTAATCATCTTGAGACCTGTAAACCTTGGTGGATAGCAGTTTCAGGCTTGTAAATCCAAACATACGCTTCTATTGGTATGGAATTCTCACATCCTCTACATGTCCGTATATCCTGAAAGGGGCAACAATAGAGTTTTTTAAGATATTTTTATTCCCGGGACCTGCACCTGGTGTCAATTACTAACCAGCACAAGCATGTCATGTCACTGGCAGGACATAGAACCCTGGTAAAACCAGATTAACTACCCCTTCCACCCACCAAGAAAGACGCACTGGATAATATAATAGAAACTGATACAACATACCTGAAATAGTTGGAAACATCCTCCTCCGTGAAAGTGCTTTCGGCAAGAAATGTCATGTAAATTTGATGACATCCAGAGCTGACACCACTCAAATAGTAGGGATCTCATTCACTTGGCCTATAAGTTGTGAACCTGTTAGAGTCCTCTACTAAAACAATGGCGCGCTGACCATGAGGCCTATCAACGAAGCTTACTGTATTCTTCAAGCGTGCTAGTAGATTTTTCAAGCTGTATCCTGCTTTCCCATGCCTCTGGCTCTCAGTCAAGTATCCCTTGGCTTGCAGGGTTTTCCCAAATCTCTCATAATAGAGTTGAGGTAGGGAAGCAATGGAAAGAGGGGCCCGTCTTCCTCTCAATAATTCTTGAAGTTCTAACTCTAATCTCTCCAATGATTCCACAGAGAAAGCTTCTTCGAAGCAGGGATCCAAGGGAATTGAACTCGAGACGTTGTCAGAGCGTGAATAATTGTGAGTAAAATGGCAGCTGGAGCCATGCTTGCAATATCCCTTGGAAAAATACAGGCATGGTTTCCAAGAAACTGGCTCACAGCTTACAGAAACGTCTATCATGGAATAAGATCCCCTATGATTCAATCCTGTCTCACTTCCATTCAAGAAAGAGAGCATCTCTATATAGACATGACTATCATTTGGTAGGTTGTAGGAATCAAGATTCTCAGTGGGATAGAAGAGATGATCTTGGAGCTGACAATCATCCCTGAGGTTCAGTAACTAGTCATGATAGTCTGAAAATTTGTGATCACTGGGTAAGCTTTGCTGGCGGCTCAAATTGATAAAGTCGTTGTGCTCATCAGTTACAAAATGGTTTGGATTCAAGACTTCATGATGGGCGAACAATGTTGAATCCTGCTATTGCTCATGTGGAATGTGAGTTCCCCCATGAAAGCCATTGGGTGCTGGAGAAGAGAATGAGCGAGACAACAAATTATAACACTAAGTGTAGTGCAGAGGTGATTGAAGAGGGGACGGAGATGATAAACCAAGCTCTATCTTGGCCTTGGAAATCATTGACTATAAGAGTGTATTAGGCGCAAATGCCAGGCGAATCATTTCTTGATCTCCCAGGTCTTGAAGAAGCAAATACCCAATGATCTTGGACACATTCTCTGGTTCTATGCTCTGAATCCTTATGAACACAATCCTTGTTGCTTCATATGTATCCATTTTTCCTTCTACAACTGGAAACATCAAATTCATAATGTACACTGCAACACAATATATTACGATTACATTACATTACATTTCCTACAACTAACTTAACTTCTGAAAAAACCACACAATTCATTTTCAAAAGCTCACCGTAAGGCCACTCAACCTAACTAATCTGGTTTAACAATCCTTCTCCATTAAATTCATAGAAACACACAGAAATTGAAACTCTCTGCTATCAAATACTGGGAACAAAGAAACTGAATCAGTAAAGCTTCCAACCATTGAAACTTGGTAATGGGAAAAACAATTTTATAAGAAGCCTCAAGGGTTAAAAAATAAGAATGTTGGGAAATGATGATATTGTACATGATGGTATTTATGACACACCATAATACACTATAATTCTCCCCCCTTTAGTGTAAAGGTACCTTTGTGAGGGGACTAATATACAGAAATGTTTGAAGTAGGCTTTATTTCATTCTCGTCCAAAAGGATAACAGAAATGTTTGAGGTAGGCTTTAAGTACTTTTCATATTCCCTTTTCAGCCAATGAACTCAGTGAAGCGCAAACTCTTCCCCGTTCTTTTACAAGCTATAGAGATAGGTCAGTGTTCTGAATTAGTTTTCCAGAGGGGTTCATCATTTTCTTAGTGCTTTCTTGCTGTAAGATTTTTTCATAGAATTGCTTTCGTTCAACACCACTTTGAATTGTAGCACAGCACTTCAAGTATACTGCTTACATATTCTGCAAGTCAGCGTACATTTCTATTGGGTCAACTGTCTCCTCGATTCCTATCTACCTACACAAACCATCGTTTAGTGTGGTTGTGCTAGTATTTCCATCTGACATTTTAACCTACCTCTAGAAAGGAAAGACAGAACAGTATGCCCCACAGAAAATCAACTGCATCTGCAAGTTTTGAGAACTTAAGCAAGTAAATATAGTATATTTATGGCACACCATAATACACTATAATTATCCCCCCTTTAGTGTAATGGTACCTTTGTGAGGGGACTAATATACAAAAATGTTTGAGAATAATGAAGCAATATGTTCACTATGATCTGAATTAATCTATTCACACATCCCAAAATAAGGGAATCTGTACTTACTATCAACAGACACACCAAAGAATGATGTGAATTAGTCTATGATCAGAATTAGTCCTATTCACACATCCAAAAATAAGGGAACTGCATACAATATTCACTTCCTTGAGTGAGGACAAACCAACACTGCAAAAACAAGTGAAGTTCACTCCAAAATTGCACTGAAATGACTTGTGATTACATAATTATATACATGAAACAATCTCCTTGGATGAAGTTTTGACTAAGCTAACCTGTGATATAAAGGACTTATTTTCATGTTCTCTCTGTAGCTAGAGAGGCAGGGGATGTTCATTAACTATTCCTTTGGATTTACGACATTACTAATTTGAGTTTGTGGCTGTAAGGTTAATGCATTTCTCTATTTTCTGCCTATGGCCTATTTATGAGATACAATTCTATGTGTATTCAAGTAATAATATCTGACCTCTGACCTCTGACCTTTGTTCTATGTCTTGTACAAAGATCTCTGTCTTCAGTGTAGCTTGCACAACAGTTAGTGGGCAATGGAATAACAAGATGTACCTTTGCTATTCAGTATGCCAATCAGGGCTTTGAGTTTTAGTTTTTGTGTTCAATGCAATTCTGAGTGCAACTTCTCTACGATCACCTCTATACTCACCATCCTTCTGAAGGCATGTGAAGTTGGCGTTGTTTGTAGAAACTAGAAATGGCACTGTGGCAGAGTGGAAGGTATGCACTACTATCAGAGAGGGATCCAACTACTTCCAAAGCACATCCAAGACCTCTCAATGTCAAAAACACCAATGTTGAAGAAAACTTCAAGAATAAGGGTAAAACTTCATTAGCGTAGAAAACCTTTATTTTATGCATGGTGTCGGAAAACTCAAACTAGTAACTTCCCAAAGCACCATGGGTGACAAGAACACATTCAAAAGCACCATGGGTGACAAGAACACATTCAAATTGCAACTCCAAAAGTAAAATAAACGGAAGAAGCCCCTTCCAGCCTCAAAACACACATTCAAATTGCAAAACTCCAAAGGTAAAATAAACCGAAGAAGCCCCTTCCAACCTCAAAACTTAATATCAGCATTAATCAATACAAGCAGACTTCAGGTACATAGTAGATGACGAAGAAAAAAAAATTCATTCAAACATGACCAAATATACATATTTTTGGGTATTAGTGGCAACGGGACAACACTTTGGGGTACTTACAAATGAGTTGAGTTGGGGACCTGTCTTTTCTCTAAAGCAATCCAAAGGTTCTGTCGCTCACCCTCCTTTTAGCAATTGATGATTTTGGAGAGTACCCCTTCACCAGGGCCGCTATGAACAAAATGATGAGGGTTTAGAGTGGGTGAACCACAACAAAAGAAATTTTCGTAAGGCGTGGAACCCCAATGACATGGTAAGAATAGATAATGAGTGCGGCGTTACATTTGATCCCAGAGCCTTGCCAGCTCAAAATAAAAATGGGATTGGATTCTAATGAAAGCCTGACAAGCTTCTGCATGCGATGGCTTTATCTCAACACCTTTGCATTTAGATATTTGATCAAGATAAACTTAATGATGCCTTTTAATATGAAATGTTCTAAAGAATATAGGTTTCTTTGCTTGGGAAGCTGGGTGAAACCTAATCTTAAGTTAGCTCTATAGGAATTCGGTTAATGTCACCGTTCTGAAAAAAACTTGCCACTCGTTTGACTGAATTGAGCATATTCTTAGAATTCAGCTTATTCTTGTCGAAAACAATAAGAAATTAATCACTTTTAATAGCGAGTGTAGATTGGCGCTAAATTTAATTTTATATTTTAAAGTCCGTAGATGATCTCTCGATTTATTTGTGTGTTTCTAAAAATAGATTTAGATGGATTCAGGATGGCAACGCCTTACAGATACCCTAACTTTTCAACTGGATGTTGGATCTCGAGTGGTTATATAGCAACGTTTGAGGAGAATTTAGAGAAGAGGGAGGTGAGTTTGGGTACCGAGCATCCTCCATCTGCCAACTACGAAATATATCGTACAACACACCAACTATATATTCCGTTTTTATCTGTAGTTTTATTTAGGATAATCCCATTTTACCCATAGTTCCCAAATACGCCGAATCAGAGGAAAAAAAAACAGAAATTCGAGAGTTCGATTCGTATATCGGATGATTCGATGAAAATTCGTCCCAATTCATGGTAGCGTCGGGTGAAAAATGAAAATTTATGACACGGATTTGTTAATTTGCATGTTTGGAATGGTAACTGCCTTGACTCTTAAACAAAAACAAAAATAGATGCAGATGGCTGCGCGATAGCGTAAAATGGAAATTAATAGTGAGAAGAGGAAATTTCCCAGTTTTCAATTTCAGTGTGGCTGAGATAACAACGAAAGAATTTTCGAGTTGAAATAAATTTATAAAAAGTAATTATTTATTTTATAAATAGTAATTGTTTTTTATATATATTTAGGTTAAGAATTTATTTTTTATATATATTTATGTTAAAAATTGATTTTTTTATATATATTTAGGAGACCAAGCAATTGCTTGAAAGGTCAAAAGTGGCCAGAATCCAGACAAATTTTTTTCAAAAGATCTTGTAGAGACAGTGTTTGAATCGTGTTTTTGATGGTGGAAATGGATTCAACACCATCAAATACTTCTAGGACACTTGAATTTTTGAAGTTTAACAACTATAACTTGGATTTACAAAATTCTTGCAGGATTTTTTTCTAAACATGATCGGAATTTCCATAACTTTCTGAGCCATTCCTCCTGCTAGTCAGACTAGCGCATATATTTATATTAAGAGTAATTTTATAAAAATAAGTTTTGAATATTTATTTTTTAAATATGTATTAATTACAAAATTAATTTAAATAAAATCTGAAACTAAAGAAAGATAGTTTTGAGTTTTGAATATTTAATTTTTAAATATATATTAATTACCCAAAGATTTTAGATAGGAGATACAGTTTTGAGTTTTGAATATTTAAATTTAAATTATATTAATTACTAAAAGATTTTAGATAAGATCTGAACACAAAAGGATTTAGTTTACAGTTTTGAAAATAACAAATATTCTGAAAATAACATATAAGTGTGGTTGTGGTTTTAGTTAATAAATTGTACTTTTAAAATTATTTATATTGATTAAAATTATTTAAATTTCAAAATGAATAAAAAAACATGAAAACAAGGTATTGAAGTTAAATGAAAAATATATATATATATATATATTTAGATATTTAAGATATATGCTGTGATTTTTTTTTTTAATTGAAATTTTATCATCCCAATTTTTATCATATTATATTTGAATTTGATAATTATAATTTTACCTGAATGGAAACATATTTCATAACTAACAATTCAACATTGGCTTGATATGCTTTATAAGCGAGCATATTGTGTTTTTAGTTGGCAGTTTTATTTAAGGATAATCCCATTTTACGTAAGTTGAAGCCGAGATCATGGGCTTCCTAACACTTCGCCATGGAATTAACATTATATGTAAGCAAATTACGTTATACAGTTTGTACATGTACAGGGATAGTTTGGTAGCCATGGCAAGATTTTCCTGTACACCCGTAGCAAGCATTCAACATGAAAAGCATGGCTAATAGAAGCATACCTAAAAGGCCGCATATCGGTACAAAGATGTTTTCATTACCCGTTGCTAGCTAGCGCTAGATGTTGAAAGCATTTTGCGGAGATTGGATATTCGGACAAAAACAGGTTGATAAAGTAGTCTTTTTTCAGATCGAGAAAAGCAGGATTATATATTCATAATTCAGGAAATTTAAGATTACATTCTTTCGAAAGCTTTATATATAAAGGATTTTCCTGTAAAAACCAAGTTGGCTGCCAGACAAGTATGCCAACAATATATCATATAATGGAAAATACAGTCCATAGACTTCAGGTGTTTCCCGAGAATAATATGTAAGTCAAGACAGAACCCAATTTGAGATGTATAAGCCTTTGTCGTTATCGACATCTAACCAGTTGCAGAGTCAATTTACATTCATACATTATCCCAAAAGTTCAAAAGCAAAACACAGTAGTAAAAATAAACTGGTGTAGTTACCAAATTTTACAAAAAGGATAGAGGTGAAAAAACTTACCTTGGTAGTGGGAAATCCCCAATGTCTGTGGTTTCCTGATCCATGATAATTTCTATATGCATTTTTCCCGCTTTGCCTTATAAGCCCTTCTTTCATAGTCCATGAGCATCTATGTTCTGATCCTTGCCACCCTGACTGATAGTGGAGTTGTTGAACTGTTTCTATAGTAATTTGATCCGCCTTAGCCATCCCTCTATATATGGGTTTGTGATGTTTTCCTTACCCATAGTATGATCAATTATGACTTTAGAATCTCCATGGATATCCAAGAGGGGGATATCCAGAAGTTTTGAGAATCATAGTGTTAGTGCTTCTGCCGCCATGCCAGTGAGCTCGGAAAGTCTGAGATTCTGAGATGACAAGTATAAAACCACAGCCACAAGTGTGCTGTTGAGCAGCACCATCAAAGAAACCCATAGAGTGTATTATCTGAAGATCATTCTTTTTGTGTTTTGAAGCTTTTGTGCAGCCATCCTTAGTAGCATATATAGAGTAGCAGATTAATATGTTTTCAGTAACCTTATAAAAGTTTCCTGTGCAGTTTTGGAAAATATAGTAATTCCTCCACTTCCATATTTCCTAGAATATGATAGGTGGTATGATCCTCCAGCCCATCTTTTGTGCACTCCACCATTTTAGACAATCCATTAAGAAGAAATTTTTTTCCAAACATGAATAGTATGTTGACATTGGAAAAAGATGTGGTTGTTGCTTTCCGATTCTACTTTGTAGATAGGAGTCCATGCCATTGCCTCTTTTGTAGATTTTCCCAAGTAAGATTTTTGTTGTGGTAGACCAATCAAGTAAAAAGGATGATTTTTTTTGGAATTTTTGTTTTCCAAAAAGAAGTTAATACATGTTTCTCATGTACTTCAGCATCTGCGGTACAGAGTGAGAAGTATATATCAGCGACATTGATGCTCTCATTTTTCATCTTCCTTCACCAGATTAGCTTGTCATGGTTGCTCGCACTGCAGATCCCTAGTTGCTTCATCTTGTCAATGATGCAGTCCCATACCAGGTCCCACTGTTGAATTAGACCAAGTTCTTGAGAGCTTTTCCAAATCGGGTATGGACCCCTCCATAGTGAAATGGCTTGACCCCAGAAAAATATACCTCTACTGTTTAGAGTGTTAATAAGCTGCTCCGGAATCAGATTAATATTGCCAGATCCCAGGATGTGATCAAAGCCAATGAGAATGTTGTGGCCAGAACCAAAGTTCCAAAGTTCCAAGTAAGGTGTTGGAGGAAGATCTTTGTGAATTTTTTGAAGCTGTGCGAGATGGTCGATCCATGTGTGGCCCCAATGGAGCCCTGGCGGAACCAGTGTATAAAATCATGATTCTTTTAGTATTTTTGTCTAAGGATGTGACTCGAGGTTCCTGAGCCAAAAATACCCCCCCAAAGTGACTTAATTAATAGGGCCCTTCCAAAACGTCGGATGTCAAGTATTCCCCATCCCCCCATGACCCTAGGTAGGGTGATCTTGGATATCTTAGGCAAGGGATATTTCTTATGTTCATGGCTGCCCCCCAAATGAAGTTTGCCATAACAGGGTCTAGAGAGTGGATGATAGCAGCAGGGATATGGTAAAAATGGACCCAGTATACCCAAAGTTGATTTATGATAGCTTGTGATAGGATAACATCCACCCAGGGATAGACATCTAAATTCCGACCCCGAAATTCTTTTGAAATATCTATCAACAAGCCAAAACCAGTCGGCATTCCTATATTTGCAAGGTTTAATATAGTATCCCAAGTACTTCGTACCTTGACACATTAATTTGGCTTCAATTCCAAACAGGTTTTTTATGTAAACAATAATGTCTAAAGCACACTCTCCATGAAATATAATAGATTTTTTAGCATTCAGGTACAAACGAGTAGCATTTGCAAATCTCCTGAAAATATGAAAGAGGCATAACCAAGTAAAACGATTCAACATACCCATGATGAGCACATCGTCGACAAAGAAGCCATGTGATATATTGATGTTACAATCCATCTTTAGAGCTTGGAAATGGTTTCTTTCCACAACTTTAGAAATGTGCAGGCTTAGGCCATCCATAGCCAGAATAAATAATAGTGGCGACAAGGAGCATCCCTCTCTCAGTCCTCGCCCTACCCGGAAGAATTTAGTAGGCCAGCGATTGATGATTACAGAGTAATCTACATTAATGACGCAAGCCATGATCCATTCCACACATTTGTGATGTAGTCCGATTTTAAACCAGACAAGTCCGAGGTAGCCCCAATCCAAGCAGTCGAAGGCCTTCCTCAGATCAACTTGTAGGATAGCAGCATTAATGTTTTTTGTATGGATCGAATGCATAGCTTCTTGTGCATTGGCTACAGCGTCATGAATCTACCTTCCTTGTAGGAATCAGTGTTGTTCCAGAGAAATGTAGGTCGAAAGAGTATTTCTTAGGCGCTCAACAATGGTCTTTGAGATTACTTTGTAGATTAGATTGCACAGCGAAATTGGCCTGTAGTCTTCAAAACCAACAGACGGTTTTCGCTTTGGAATCAGGGTGATGTATGTGGCCTTGACGCATTGTTGAACATGCCCAGTGAGCCGAGATTCCTCCACCATTTGCAGTAGTTCATGTTTGAGAATGTCAAAGAAATGCGTGAATATCTCCACCGTCCACCCATCTGGATCCGGGCTTTTGTCGCTATTGAAAGATTTGAGGACCCTGAGTAATTCCTCCTCAGAGATGCAGCTGAACAATGCATCATTTGAAGCTTGGTCAAACATAGTTGGGTAATGTTCAATCCCCCAAATGAGATCTTCTTCCACTATGTTTTCTCTGCGCTCAAAAGCTGCTTTGAAATGTGCAGTCGCAACATTTGAAATATCCTTCTGAGTCCAGATATATTTTCCATTCTCATCATTGAGCCCCCATATGGAATTTGTGTTACGCCTATGATTTGCAAATCGATGGAAGAACTTAGTGTTTCTGTCACTCTCTTTTATCCAGATCGCCCTGCTTTTGAGGCTCTATGTAGCTTCTTCAAAATCTAAGAGGTGTTTTCTTTTTAATTCCAGTTCCTGAATACGAGAGCGGGTGGCATCTGGAAGATTATTAGTAGCTATCAACGGGAGGAGGAGGTCCAGTTTCGCTTGAATGTCATTTAGTTCTTTTTTCATGCACAACCGTTTTTCCTTTTGCTAGTTCTTCACAACCCCGCGGAGAGACTCTAGTTTGTCCATAATGAGTTCCATAGGGGTGGATTCAAGTTTCCCAACCTGGCCCCAAGTGTCTCTCACCAGAGTGTTGAAATCAGGATCATCTAGCCAGGCCCTGTTGAATTTGAAAGGCATGCCTCGGCAAAACATCGACTTCCACCAAACTAGAGTAATGGGCCTATGGTCAGATAAAAAGTTGCTGATGATTTCTGTCTGTACATCTTCGAATCTAGCAAATAATTGTTCATGCATCAAGAAATGGTCCAGTCTCTTGGCAATATATGCCACACCAGCGCGTCCATTGTCCCAGGTAGGGGTCATCTCCATCGGGCATATGTCAATAAAATTATGGGCAAGTAGAGCATCTTTAAACATCCCCGTCAGTGGGTCGATCCTTCTCATACAACCCCAAACTTCTTCTAGAGCGATAGTGTAGTTTAAATCCCCAACAATCATAAGGGTGGCCAACTCCATAATGCCAAAGGAGAACAAATAGTCCCAGAAAATGGACCTATCTCTGTAAGGAGCATAGGTGTTTAAAATATGAATGCGGCCGCACATACCCCGTAAATGTCCTTCTAGAAGGATGCCTGCAAAACAATGATATGCTTTGATATTGGCCCATTTAGGGTCCCATATTGCCACTAAACCACCCGAGAGACCCATAGTCGTTGTAGCAGATATATGTCGTTCAGGGAGCATTTTCCTGAAATATTGAATCACCTGTGGAACAAAGTACATGGATTCTTGAAGAAGAATGATGTAAGGGTGTAGGGAGGAGAAAAGACTTTTAAGGGCCTGATATTTCAGGGCAACTCCCAATCCCCATATGTTTAGGGACATGATGAAAGTCATGGAGACGTCGGCTAAAGCATTCGTGCTCTAAGGGCCTTTGAGGGGGGGCATGTTAGCAATAGGTACATCGACCAAGAATCGGTCCATTCGGGAGGTGTGAGGGGTAGTTTTAGGATGACCCTTGAAATGCTTTCTCCCACGATTCTGTTTGCGTCTGACAGTAATATTTCCAGCTGAAGTAGGGTTAATGTGGGGGTAGGTGAGCCAGCTGGTTTATGGATAGTAAGAGACCATAGGTCTAGCGTTTTCCTAGCAAGCAGAAATTCCAGGTCACTGCCGATGGAGTTAGTAGGAGAGTCCAGTGGTGAGTAGTCTAATGACACTGCTTTTCAACCTTGAAAGTTATGGAAATTCTGGTTATATTTTCAAAAAATCCTGTAGGGATTTTTGTAAATTTAAGTTAAAACAGTTAAACTTCAAGATTTTAGGTGCTTTTGAAGTTTTTTATGACGCTGAATCTATTTTCACCATCAAAAACATGATTTAAACACTGCTTGTATAAGATTTTTTGAAATATTTTTGCCCAGATTCTGACCACTTTTGACTGTCCAACTACTCCATTAATAAATACATTTCCCACAATGCTATAACGTATTAATCGATAATAACAACATTGAAGCTTAATTGATCACTTCGCTAAATAGGGAGGAGTATCCCGGGAAAAGCTGAGTTTCATAGTGGTCCTTACAAAGTTCATTGTGTGGAAGCCTTCCGCACAAGTTAATTTCTTACACTTATCAAGAACATGCAAATATGTTGTTAATATTATAAATTACGTCCATCAAATTAATGAATGGATTGAATAAAGTTCGACTAACTGGATATCCCAGGAAACACTGAGTTTCGCGGTGATCCCTACAAAGTTCATTGTGTGAAGGCCCTGCCACAATAAACTTCCGCACAAGGGAATTTCGTACAATTATCAAAGACCAGCAAATATGTTGGTAATATTATAAATTCCACCCATCAAATTATCAGATGGATTGAATAAAGTTCGACTGGCTGGGAGATATTATATAACTAGCGGTTATATGATCTATCATAGTTGATTCGTAATAACCAATCAAGAATCATGTCACTTAAGGATGCCAATCTAATGATAAAGAAGTGGGTAATTTTATAACAACAGTTCCACTTAAAGATGCCAATCTAATGATAAAGAAGTGGGTAATTTTATAACAACAGTTCCGCTCCGATATGACATTTTGGATGTTTTTTTTTAATAAGCAAAGGACAATGTAATATTTATATTTTTGGCCGTTGGCTGATTGATGCTCTTATCCCAGAATGTGTATAACAACTTCATTATTTATAACTTTTTTAGGAGTCGTCTAATGAGGTGGAGGAATTGTCTGGATGGTTAAAAGTGACAGAAATTTGGGTATTTCAAAAAATCTTGTAGAGACAGTGTTTGAATGGTGTTTTTGATGGTGGAAATATACTCAGCACCATCAAAAACGTCTAGGGCACCTAAAATTTTGAAGTTTAACAACTATAACTTGGATTTACAAAAATTCTTGCCGAATTTTCTTTAAATATGATCGGAATTTCCATAACTTTCCGAGCAATTCCTCCGAAACTAGTTAAACTACGGCATTTTTTTAGGCATTGCCCATAGTAACTGGCAAGCAATAGATGTAAGTGAAATAATTAAAATACGATGGTCTTTTGCTCCTTAGGGGAAATGATACATTCAAGATACCCGCACTGCTGGTCTCAATTAATCAAACTAGAGCCTTTTTTTTATCAGAATCGAAGAGTTCCTCTGCTATTTGATTTACATGTCTCCATCACCATCCGACAACACAATATTTGACACATGGAATCCCCCACCTTTCGCAGATATTTGTCTCAGTCCACATGATAACACATTGAATTTGAGTCATTCACTATATTCCATGGAGAACGTCTGCGTCACTGTCAGAGGCACACCACCAGCACTCACAGCTGCAATACTTGTGGCCTTAGAGCTACTGATATTGGAGGCCAAAGCGGGCATCGTGTACTCAATCATATCGTATTTTGAGAAGGTACTTTAGAAAATTTTCCACTCTTGAACATGTTTCTGGTCACTGTTTTTCAGCTCCATATCTTTTGCCGGAGACACGTGAACCTTGCTCTATATGGTCGTTATCTGGAAGGTTACGAACATCTCCATTACCTCTAAAAGCCAATCGTTCAGAAGTAGCCTGCCTATAGAAAACTTGACTTCACAGGGGTAAAAGTTAAGCCATGACATCCATGGTATACTGTTTCACACAATTGAAGTGAATCATATGGAAAATAATCTACATAATGCTTGTGTGCTAATAATCTATATATTGCTCCTGTGTTATTCCTCGCTACTATATGATTTTATTCCCTGGAAGAGCAATGTTCACGTTTGAGAACCCAGGGTTCCTATAATCGTTCCGGAGTAAACCTCTATACGTAATGCTAATGCAGAAGGGCCTGGTGTCCACCGTTGCCCAGCAGGTTGACGGTGAAAATCCCAATCTGTACTTCCATTCATTGAAAATTGAAATTGCCATTCATTGAAAATTGGCCCTATCCCGTGAATTATTCCGAACAAGCATTCAAGAACTGGAACACAGGAAGAAGAAAATTCTAATGACAGAAGAAGCCACATGGAGATTAAAGAGCAGGGCACTAGTTAAATGAAGGTGACCGAAATACAAAATTTTTTCACAGATACCCTAATTTCTGCAAGAATATAAATTCCATATGGCAAATCAAAGATTCAGATGGTCACATTTTCCAGACTCAAGAAGAAATAAGCAATGCTACTATAACCTACTTTCAGAACGCTTATAAAAGAAGTGAACATCTTTCTGTGGAAGATATGATTTGGGGAATTGATCCATACCCCGCCATGTTTAAGGAAGTTTCCAAGGAAGAGCTGCTGGGGTTCTTAAGTCTTTTAAGAGTAACAAAAGCCCCTGATGGATCGACCATTGAGCTGTTTACCCACTTTTTTGATATGGTCAAGACGGATCTATTGAGTATGATCGAGGATTCAAGGAATTTGGGTTTCATTCATCAGAAGATAACCTCCACTTACATCACCCTCATTCTTAAAAACAACGCTGCTGAGTGCTTCTCGGACTAGGAGCCGTTGAGGCTTGTAAGCATCCGAGAGGGCCGAGATTTGTGAGGGTTGAGGATCTCACTGTTGGAAGAAATTGATCTGGTGCGTGTAGAGTTACAAAGTGTATTTTGAAATCCTGCCTTGCATGTTGTATTGTGCCTTCTGATATGTTGTTGGTGTGGCTTATTGTGTGGAACTAGTTGGTGTTGACTTTGGAGTAAAAGCTTGTGGCTTGGCATAGCGTGGCAGTTGAATTTTCTTAAATGGCAATAGTGGCAGAAGAAGATTTGAATTAGATAGAAGAATATGAAGACACCGATGCAATGCTGAAACGATTAATGCCCAATTTCTTAGGTAAAAGTTTTAAACTTTGGGCAATTAAAATCGAAGGATTGCTTGGTTCAGTAGATTTATGGAAATTTGTCCAAGAAGTTTCTATAAATTTTGATGATAAGCATAGAAATGCAATAGCATTGTTTCTCATCATATCAGCTTTAGATGAAAATATTTTGTCTAGTATTTTGTATGAATTTGGTGAAATACGTGATGCAAAAATATTTTGGGATATTCTTGAAAAGAAATACAATATGGAGGGTACTAAGAACGCTGAAGTTGATGAAGGAGTTGTTGCTAAAAGTGATTGTGTTGAAAGCATCACCGCTGGGATTAAGGCTGAAAGTATGTCTTTAACTGGCAATAGAGTAGTATGTGATATTAAGGAAACACTCTGTGATGCAGAGATTTATGAAGTCAAATTTGATGACAATTATGTATCGCATGATGAGTGGTTAAATATGACGCATGAAAAGCATCTTATTGATGAGTTGTTGTTTGATGAGAAGAATCAAATGCAGGACAACATGTTTGCAGAAATAGAATTGACGAAAGAGGTTGAAGACATGAATCAACCAACTATGTCAGCAAAGAAAAATGAAGGAAGCAAAGCTCTTTCCAAAGAGCACGATGACAAAAATCAATATGGTTTTGTTTATGAATCTACCGTTGTTTTTGAGTGTGCAGATATTGACAATCAGGAAGAAGCAACAAAACTTGAAAAAATTGCAAGCATTAAGGACAAGTCCCAAGAACATGAATTAGATTACTTTGTTCGGGATCTTGCATTGCATCCCAATCCAGAAGAGGTTGTTGACAAGGAGCAAAGGAATTTCACAAGGAGCAAAGGAATTTCATAAGGAAACCCAGGAAGGTGAAGATGAAACTGTACCAGCTAATGCATAAGCATGGACCCTTCAATAAGAAGGCAAAAATGAAATGTTTTGTTGTAAGCCTAGCTGAGACTTAGACCAGCAGGCATGACAATTAAGATTATAGTGTCTTGTATATTGTGCTATGGTATATAGTTGGAATTAAAGGGGAGTGTTGGAAGGTATTAATTCCAACTACCTCTGTTAATGCAGTAGCTAGATTAATCTAGAGAATACAACAGATATTCAAAGTGTAGTTTCTAGAAGTGGGCGGGTCATCAATGTTAGTCGGCAGCAAGCGGCAATAGTCGGCAGATTGTTGTAGAATTTAAGGCTATCCGTGTGTATAAATTTCCATGGTTGTTAATGCAATGAACAAACTCTTCCATGAGTCTTCCATGTCTCTGTTATGGTATGGTATCGGAGTAATATCCATTTATAAAGACACTCCAAAAATCAAAGTCTGACTAATTATATCAGAGCCCGCTAAAACCACTTGTTTTTCCACCTTTCCACCAAATTCTCCGTTATTTTTCACCGAGTTTCCACTCTTCTTTGTGCAAATGTGCGAAGAGTATAGGGATATATACTATTGGAGCATTCCACACAGCTATTCCAATGATGTGCGGAGCTTTACTTGGGCCGAGCTTTCCGCGCAATGAAAGCTCAACACAAGCAAAGCTTCCCATGAAAGTCCATTAAATTAGCTATGCATTTTTTAAAATCATTACTTGAATTTGAGCGCTCCTACATAATAATAATCAACTAATTAGAATGCTTATTATTTCTTCGTTATCTGATTATTAAATAATCTCTTTATATCATCTTGCAACGCTAATACGAACTGATATGATAATGAGTTTATCGGAATAATGACCATGTAAAATAGAGAAACTAAAGTCACATTATACCCGTATAAGATATTGGAATAATATTATTAGGCTTATAGTTCTTAATATCTAAAAGTATAGAGCAGATGACCAATGTGATAACATAAAGATAAAGATAAATGTTTATAATGCTTATAAAAGTCTTAATAGGATAAATCATAATTGATGATACGGGAGCTGGAGCACGTCTCGAATGAAAATAACTGTAAAGTATAGATTATGGCATTCGAGGGAAAAGGATTATTAAATTGTATTTTCAAAACAGTGTGGGCATATGTCTATTTTTTTCCATCCTCATTTTGTTGGCGAAATTAGGGTGTTTTTTTGTTTTGTTTTGTTTTTTTTGTTAATAAGAATATTTAACCTAACAGCTGAGTGTATATTTTGTGTATATTTGTTCTTGCTGAGTGTATATTTTGTGCATATTGGTTCCTACTAAGTCATATGCATTCAGATACATAGTATTAATGTACGGTTCACTCCGCACATAAAGAACCTTTTTCCTCCACACAAGAATAACTTCTCCGCACATAAAGGATCTTCTTTCTCCACACAAGAATAATTTACGATTGTTCATTGCCCTCTTCTCACATAAAGGACCTTCTTCCTCCACACAAGAATAACTTACAAGGCTATTTTTTTCTCTAAAACATAATTCATATGTCTTTATTAATATGCTAGTTTAGTATAAGTTGAAGGAATTTCTTAAAACAAATTTGCATAGTGGTAGATAATAAGACCTTTTTTGTGCACCACTATATTTACATAACTTTTAATGTTAATTATAAATATCTTTAAATTAATAGTCCATAGTTTCACTAATCATGAATATATAGATCATTTTTAAAGACTTGTTCAAAAATTGTGATAGGAATAATTAGTTGGAAAATGAGTATATTTTTGTTTATGTAGCCTAAACTACCAATTTTTTAAATTTGGAGAGAAAAATCAAATACATAGAGGAAATGAAAAATCTCTCATCTTGACATATTTCAAACTAGAATCTTATCACTCTAACCTTCTTTTAAGAGATTATGACCTATTTTCCTCTCCCAAGCATAGTAAGGACCTAGACCCATTCCTTTTATACAAAAAACTGAATGACACTAGGAACACCCCTTAGGGTCAAAAAGCTCACTCAGAGCATATGTGTTGTGGTTGGATACCTTAATAACAAAATCAATTAATAACAATGATATCCCACTTAGAAACCAAGGATCACAAGGAAGGGTGTTATTTGGTGTTTCAATTCGTCTTTCATGACACTTGATCCTAAGAGGATTTGTTAGATCCCCAGTGTCCTTGTTATACTTCACCATTGTCAAAACATAAAGATTCATAGTTGAAAGCCACTATGAGAAGGAACATTTTGTGAATTAGTTGCTTTTCATGGTGATTGATATTGATAAGCATCATTTATGGTACAAGGCCCTTGTTTTTATTTCATGGCCTTGGTTACACAACTAAACTCATTCTCAATGCACCACTAACCTATTCATGGCACTCGTAGCACCCTTGGATGTAATTGAGAACCAAAAAAGGATAGATGTGGTCTCTTTTTTTATAACTTTTATTTCTAATAATATACTATTGGAAACTATCAGGGTAAAATTGTTGCAAATTATGTCATTATTGAACATCGTAATAGTAATATTGAGAGGATTTATTGGCATACTAGTTCAAATAAGCTCACGGTTTCTGAAATTCTACACCATGTTGGTTCAATTTAAGGGTGAATTTGATGATGGTGTGTCTTATAAGCTAATGAAACATCTTGATCCTAATGATACTCTTCTTATAGGCCATGCTATATGCTATTGAATATTTGTAGATAAATGTAATAAGCCATAACATGTAGTTTGATAACATTTCTTTTAGGAAAACATTATGGATGAATCCAAAAGACGTGATGGGCCTTGGTAACAAATATTTTGAAGAACCATCTACAAACCTATTTCCACCTATAAACATGCTTTTTTGAGCTTATTGATATACATCTTTGATGTTTTACATGTAAACCTTGAAGTTATGTATGCTAGTTAAGTATTGTGATCATTTTCATGTTTTGTGATATTTTAACATTAGAGTACATTGATTTGATAGGTTAATCCAAATAATATTTCACTAAAAATTTTGCAAGGAGATAGGGACCTTGTTCCCCAAACTATTAGCATGAAAACAAATGTTGCATCTAAACCATGTTAGCAGTGGAAACTTGAGTCTACCAGTGTAATTGATCTTATGAAACAAACCACTTTCAATTTCAAGATTTTTGGAGGGAAAAATTCCCACTAATCAAGGGGACTATTCCCCACTAAAAATATAAATTGAAGGCTTTGAACCAAGAAGGCTCTTTTCAATTAGATTGTTTTTCTTTTATGCTATACAAGATTATTTTAGTCTAAGAATAATTCTTGAATTTTAAAGGATGTATCTAGTTTTGATATGATAATGCAAGGTCCCTATTTATCTCATTTATGGTGATTTTCTTGGGTTCTTGAGTTCCTTGGGTAGGGCCCACCCAAAGGCTTTCAAGGATCCCTACACATTTTACTTCCTTAGTCTGATTTCATGTTTCGTTTAACTATTCATAAATTGTTCGTATAGAATTTAATATTTGCATGTGTTTCTTTTGCTCGTAGGAAAGTTAGATCCCATAGATAGTTAGTTCATTAAATTCATAGTTTATTAATGATTTTGTTATAAATTTATTCAAATCATTTTCATGAGAACAAAGCAATTTCATACTCATTTTAAGCTTCCATGGCTTAACTAGGTAGTTTCCTATAAGAACACTAAAGTTTCATGTAGACTCCATGATTATTCTTTTAGAACAACCATGATTCTTTCATTTAGGAGGTTTTCTCCATATCAATGCATGTTTTTCTTATAACACCATGAATGGCATTGGGCTCTGAGGCTTAATAGAAAGGAAATCATGGATTGGATAGTCTTCCTTGAATTTGATTATGAATCTTTGTATTTTCTTGTACTTTGAATTATGCAACATAAGTTAATGGTATTTCTATTTCTGCAGCTTAATTTAATGATATGTATGTTTTTGCAATTTGATGACATCACTCTTCCTTATTTGCAACATTTATTCAATGTTAGATTAGTTGTGGTTGATTAAGTAGGATTTTATTTGAATGATTTCCTTATAGTTAGATTCTTAATAGAAAAACATGGATTAATTCCCTTTACCTAAACCATCACCCTCATTCTCTTGGATCATTAACATTAGTAGATGCATCATAGGTACAAGGACATGTTTCTCACATATATATTTCACATTACTTCTTAAGTTTGTACAAACCCTATGTTGGCAATTAAAGTTGAGAGCAATAGGAGGATGGCATTATTGTTGTAATTTTGTGGCCCATCACCCTTTTCATGTCATTGCTTGGGAGGCGATAAAAGTTTGCATTTTATTCATTTATCATCAAGTTGAGTGCATTAGTTTTTGTTTCAAAAAGAAAAGTATTAATAGGCAACATGCATGCCTCGACTTAGAGATAATTCAAGAATATTCATACACAAAACCCCACTTAGAACCAAAAACTAAAATCAACCACAAAAATTTGATTGTGAGCCTTCCTCCCCATAACTAGAAGAACTTACAAACTTTTGGGATAGATAAGTTGAAAAATTTGAGGATGCCTTTGAAGGAAAGGGAGCTCCATCTTAATTAACCATGGAAAAAAAAGAAGAACCATAGGATATTTTTGAATTTCTTATCATGAAAACTAACGGAAAAGCAAAAATGCTGAACACCATTCCCTCGGTGCTACCTCATTTATGTGGATTGCTTACTCTTTTGTTTAAGTTTGATGTTGTGTAGGACCTATTAATATACAACTAATGAACAAGAGATTACATGTTTTCCCTCTATTTGAAGTATGTGGCCCTAATATCATTTATGAGATTATAAGGCAATAACATCTCTAGCTAGGATCAATTGAAGCAAAATTTTAGTGACAAATACAAAGATTGTTCCAGAGTTATAAATAGTAGAAATGAAATCTTTAGGATTACCCAAGGAGAAAATGAGTCTTTGTAAGACTATGAGGAAATGTTTCATCTCAGTTACAACAGAGGACACAATTACACTCTGGATGAGGACTCACTCAAAATTGTTTTGTTGAGAGGAGTCAAAGAAGAACTCATGGAGACATGTAATCTCCTATTAGATGGGGATATCTATCAACTAAATTATGGGGACATCAGTCAAATCCTTAGGAACCATTCCATATCTAATGAGAAAAAGGGAAGAAATGATAAGAGTCTAGTAAATTATTTTCCCCCTTCCCATGTAACCAAAAAATGAAATAGAAGGAATATTAGAAGATATGAAAATAAAAAATTGTGTGAGTCATTAACAAGAGGAGGTAAGATTTCTTAATTTTGTTCTTTAGGTGCATTGATTTATGTTTAAAGTTATTATGTTCCTTCTTATGTTGCATTGGTTTGAAAAAATAGTTCTTTTTTATTCCCTCAAATACATTGAGTTTTATAAAGTGTGATAGTATTTCCATCTTTTGGTATATTAAATCTAGTATTTTATTCTTTACATAAATATACATATGAGCACACTATTAAACCTGATTATGTCTCTTTATAATGCTGAAATCAAAGAAAAAAGAAGAAGGAAAAATTAGTATAGGAACATGTTAGCATATAGAGAAAGTGATACATAAACAAAGAAAACAAAATTAGAAAACATAATAACATGCAAAGAACCAATTAGTCTTAGTATACAACAAAAAGAAGACAAAATATCAAACCCAAATAGAAAAGGTGACAAAACATAGGTATAGAAATTGGAAGAGGCTGTGGGAGGAAACAAGTTTCACTTGATAGGAGTTGTTAAACATGCTTATGCCTATGAAATTGAGTCACTTCCTTAAAACATATCCCTTTAATTTTTCCGCCTTAGTTTGGTTGTGACATTCCACACATCTCCTCAACAATTAATTTTTCATTTCATGTATAGAAAGAGAGGTTACAAGAGGATATGTGCCATGTCAAATATGTTATTCATAATGTGAGTTTTTAAATTTGAAAATTGTAGATTACACAATTAATGATCAACTTCCTCAAATTTTTCTCGGATATTCATCCATTATTTTTAGAAAAAGAACAATTATTTTCGTAAGTGATTTGAGAATACGTGTTAATTAAAAATAGAGTTTTCGTTCAATCCTTAAAATTATAACCAACCTCAATCCATCTTAATTCTACATTTTTAATAACCAACCTAATCCCATCTTAATTCTAGATTTTTAAGTATAAAGATCCAAACATTAAAAAATAAAATCTCTTTAAATATATTTTTTTCTTCTAATTTTTACATTTTCAATTTAATCTTAAATATTTTTAATAAAACATATAATTAAAATAAATTTACACTAATCTAATTTATCATTAGATAATAATTTTAGTTTACGCTAACTTAATGATTTTTTTTTATTATCAAATATGTGTGAATCCAATAAAGTAAATATACCACTAAATTATATTTTTTCTTGCGACCATGATCTAACACGTGACATATCGATGACCTTATAATGGAGGCATCGTGATCTGTGGGATGCTTACATAAATAAGAATAATGACTACATCAATCGTAATATGGAATTATTATTTCAAATAACCATGGAGATCATCAAAATGAATATTGTATGCTTTATTTTAAGTTTATCATTAGCAACTTAACTCTCAAGGATAACAATGAGTTGAATAGAGGCCCCAAAAAACCGAATTTTTATATTTATATGTATCAATTATGAAATTAATTGTATTGTATTAAAATATATGAAAGTAACATGTAACTTATCAAAAGATAAAATTTTCGCTAAAAGATTTATTTTAATTTTAAATCTGTTAGGTATTTTGAGGAATTAAGGAATTAAATTTTCAAAATGTAATTTTTTTTTTAATTGTAAAATTTGAGTAAAAATTTACACTTTGAAAAATCTGATTTCTCTCACTATTTGATAAATATAGAGTTAAGATTTTTAAAGAAGAATTTATACTAGTTTTCATATATATATATATATATATATATTAACATTTTTTTTGTATGTTTATTAATAATTTTTTTATATATGATGATGATTGATGTCTATTAAGATTAATTTGGTCTATCAGACCTTAAGAAAGTAAGATATTAGTTGAGGTTCTTTAATATTTTATTTCTATGATCGAAAAGAAGCGAGAGAAGCGTTCCTAGATCACCATAGTTTTCTTCACTTAACAAGTCTAGAAGGTTGGTAGTGTGGAAAAGATTTTGAAAATTAGAACGAATGTGAGCAAGAGTTGGGAAATCCAAGAGAAAGTTCTTTTCATCATCAACCCTCTTGGTATCTCAAAGATGACAAACGTTTTCATTCTAAGGTGTTTTGGGAATAGTCCAATTCTCAGTTTCGCTTTGAAGCTCATGAGAATTAGTTATTATGGAAATGTTCATTTTTTCTTAGCATTGGTCAAGATAGAAAAATAATTTTGGTTTATGAAGATTGGGTTGATCATCTCCTTATAATACCTTATCTTTGTTTTTTCATCTAACTCCCTATCACCCCAAAACTTATCCTTAAATTTGGAAGTAATAATATTTTTATATTTATCCTCCAAGATGATCCCCTCCTTTATCCCCCAATGGTCTAGCGAAAACTACGCATCCTTATGCCAACCTCGCTTGAGTTGAAGGTGGGGTTTTGGCTACAATTAGAAGCAATTTTGGGAAACCCCTTGGCTTCCATGTTGTGTAGCTTTTTCTTATACATGAGATACCCAATCATCGCCATACTATCAATGGGGGAAAGGATAACTTCAATCAAGAGCATAGGGTTGGAAGTATTTCCTTTAATCTTGAGGCAGTAGGTTATACATTATTTGTGGATTAGCTCGATCTTCCTCCATGATTCTTTAGATATACTGCAGCCCCAAACCTCACATCCATATTAAATAACAGGGGTAACGAGAGTCTTATAGAGGAGCATTTTTTAACTCCATACCCAAATATTCGTCAACTTACAACTATTTTCAATCCCATAATAAGCTTTCTAGCCTCCAATTATCCTTTTCCCATTGCTATAATTCTAGTTGGGTTGATGATGTATGTCAATACCTAGATATTTGTATTAAAAAACTTTCTCTAAGTAGTTATTATCATAAAGGAAATTATCATAGTTGATATTTTTGGATTTAATTATCTGACGTTAGTCTTGTTGGTATTAACAATCATACCCATCTTGGAGAAACAATCTTGAAGGATTATAAGCTTCTTATCAAGATCGTGATGGCTCTTGGTTAGAAGAACAATATCATTAGTATAAAGGAGAAGAGTAATTACGATACCAGTGAACCTGCTGCCATCACATCCTGCAACTTCCAAAAAATCTTCTAGCTTATCAATTTAAATGCCAAAAAGGCTAGGGGATAGAGGACACCCTTTCATAACTTTCATATTACATTTAATTTTTTATGACCAACCCTTTGTGGTCCTAATATTGGCAATGAAATTCTCATATAGCCTAGTCACAACAACCCTCAACTTTAGAGGAACCATTATCTCTTCTAGTTTCTTCCATAGCTTATCTCGAGGAACTGTGTCAAAATATTTTCTAAATTCGACAAAACAAGAAAAGATATTAGTTTTATCATCACAACATTCCTCTGGAATGATCATAAGAGGAACAATATGGTTTATAGTCGAGTGACGTCTCCTAAATTTAGCTTTCCCTTTAGCTCTTTTATCATGGCTTTCAACCTAAAGGCTAATCTTATTTTCCAAAATGAGCCCATATAGTTTGGATAATATGTGACTAATCATAATGGTTTTGTATTTAGAGGGATTTTTTTTATCCCCACTTTAAATATAAGCACAATAAGGCTTTGTGTCCATGTCTTAGGGAATCCTTGTTTCATTGCTAAATATAGGAGTTTGTGTATACGAGGGATGAGGAGAAATCTTCCCATTTTTAGTATTTCAGATTAGTAGCCTTCAATATCCCTACTTTCTCATTAGTTAGTTTCTTAATCCCAAACTCCATGTATTCGAAAGAAAATATATCCTCCTCTATAGGAGTGTTCAGGATAGTGCCCATGGCATAAGGGGAATCATAAGTATTCTTAAAATAGAAGATGGGGACATGTCGGGTTGCCCCAACTATCTCCCAATATGCAAGGAAAAAACAACACCCACAAGCACAATTCTATGTTGTAGAATCCAATTCTGGAAATTCAGAATTATACTTAAAATGCACATTCAAAATAAGATTGGAGACTTCCTTCAAAAATTCTATGATATCTCTCTATGATTCCTTCCAATCCCTTTTTACACCTCACCCAAGTCACATGGGCTTCATCTCATAAAGGGTAGGACTAGAAAGTCGAAACAGGCTCTCGAAACCTCATATGTAGCCCAAAAATTATCTTTGTTGTAGGTGCTACGAAATATTTTCATAGCGAGCTGTGAAATATTTTCATAGCGTTTTCCAAAAACTATCTTTTCAACTTCTAAGAAGCCGAAACGACTCGACCTTTCTCCCACTCGAATATATACGGCCCTGAGTCTCTCCTTAACACCACACATGACCTCATACACCCTTCTTCATGGGGATTTACCTCTCTAACTCATAATTACCAAGTAGGAACAAATTTACAGGGTTTTTGGAAAACACACTAACAAAAAAGGTCCTATGGTTTTTTCTTCTAGAAACACATCATACACCGATAGAAAACACGTAGTCACTATTTCCACAGTTCTTCTATGGACTTTACTACAAGAATCCCACATAGGAACATGGGTAACCTTACCATACACTTTACCAGTCAAATCAATTAAAGAGGTATTAACTCAGGTACTCTGCTTTTCTCTCACAACACTCACTCGCACACAGTTGCAAAACAACCACTCCATCACGGGCGTCACATCACAAGAGAAACACACTCATTCATATCCAGAACACATAGACACTTCCCTCCTCTAGCCTTAAGCTGGCCCGACAAGAACCAATATATAAAGGGACACTGCACCATGATGGAGGCTTCAATCACACAGGTTCTTAACATGACATAGTAAGAACACACACATAACCAACTACAATGCAGGGACTAAGTCGAGGCAGGAGAACAACATCTCATCCTACTCACAAGTTCTCATATGCACTGCCATATGCTAGTAGTGTCTATACTCACCCACAAACTCGCAATCACACATTCTAAATACTCTAGAAACCACTACAACAACCATATGAAGGTACAACTTCATACATACAGGTAAATAAATCGTAAATTCAAAAAAACATTTAAACCAAAACATATCAATTTGATATAAAATCACACAACCATGACCTCTCTCAACACCTCCAGATTCGACATGAAGGCATACCACCATTAGAAATTGCCAACACATTTCCATTCTTAACAAGTGGAGATAAAAAACTTCAGTGATAATATACAAACAAAGGAAAATACACGCATAGAGGCATATAAACACAATTGCTCATTAATCAAAATCTGCATACATTAAGTTGGCCATATTTTACAATGTGGGCATGTGCAACCCAGACCTCTCATCCTATGCCTCTCCTCCTAGCATTGGAGCTCTCCTATCTACTGCTTCACTTCTGCCTCTTTTGCACACCACACTTCTCAAACAGTCATTTCTTTATAAGGAAAGCTAACATGGGTAACCAAGAGTCACGAGTGATAGTTCATTTCCCCTTCTCACAAATATGGGAAACTGAAGCTACATTAATTACATTTACATTAGGAAATATTTTCTCTCATATCCTAATGCAAATATCTATCAAAACATTTGAAATATCTCCCAGCATCATCATGTGACCTCCCATCACAATGGCAAGCCTCAGTCTAGTCTTCCTAGAACTTTGTTCTCTATTTATGCACCTGCATTAGACTCCCAAGGTATGAAAAAAATATGAACTTATGGTCATATGCATCTGGTCTTCTCATGACAAATTAAACTCGTGAGTTGCAACATGCCTATGTAGTAACAAGTTTCCACCTTTCTACATGACACCTCACCAAACTTTCTTTTAAGTGCGGGATTTTGGAATCTTCCTAGTTCTCTTCTTTGGAACCCTACAAGCATTCCTTGCTCTAGGATGCTGAGAATATCCTCACCTTCCTCAACTATAATATGCACAATGAAACAAATCTCTTACTAGATCCTTAAGTCAACTTGTACCTTCTTTTACCGCTTCCACTGTGAAATTTGAACTTTACCTGATTCCAAATTTTCCAACTTTCCAGCACATCATAGGTTGTCTCTTCATCCAACAAACTATACCTTCTTTCTTTCATTTTTTCAATTTTATCTTCTAACTCAGTCCTTGTCTTAAATTTGTTGCCTTAAGGTTGCTCATCAAATCTTCATCTGCTTCATCACATGTGTTCATCACCCTTAGGCTATCCTTCCATAACTACAACTCAATTCCCTTGATATTTTCGTCCACTAAGAATTTATCTCTGTCTCATCTTTACCTACAACAAATTCCATGTCACTCTCTTCTAGAGACTTCATCTGTAACCTTTGTCTTCCTCATCCTTATGTAGCAATCCTCTCATAATACTTAGCTATAATTTGACTTTAATTACTTCTTCATTAAGTTTGTATTGACTTTATTTGTTATGGCTTCTCTCTAAACCTTTACTATGACTCTCAGTAGTCAACATGTCCTTCTTCTATGATATTTTCCCTACTCACGGTGAGATGCACAAAAGCCACTGCAACAAGCTAACTCCATCAACTTGTTTCTAAATATCATACTAATCCCTTATGTGCCTAGTCTTCTCTCGATATTTCTTATGACTCATTCCTCTGAAATCTTCATATGAGCACTCTCTACTCTTCTAGATCCTGCATGCAATTTAATCACCTTCTTCATCTAAGAACTTTGTTGTTCTTCTTCACTCTCTACCACAAGTTTCCTTGCATCCTCAACTGCAACATTCATCACTACTACTTGCAATCAGAAACCAATCCACAATTAATTGAAAACAAATACCTTTACCTCTTTTTTCAATCTTCACATAAATTTTGTTGCATAATTCTTCTTGTTGTTGTCATCTCTTCGCTATTTCATACCTCCCTATTCAACACTATTATTTTTTCTCATAGCTCTATTCATCTTGACTTTCTTGTAGCAATTTTTTACATGATTGAGTTATGTACCAACTCAACCATCTCTTCTTCATCACTCATTTCTTTGGCACTTTTTTTCTTCCTCTTGTGAATTTCCTCTGAAGCCCTACTATGACTAACAAGAGTCATATTCATATTTATCTCTCATGGCTCTCCTTGTTTGCTAGTGAGCTACAACTAGCCCTTCGTTTCTCTATAACAAGTCTACTACTTGTCACCCATACCAAGTCATCCTCTTGGTATCTTCTATTCTCTTCTATTATTTAGGTTCTTTGCAGGAGAACCTATTCTTGAGCGCTCTTTCTCCTCCACTTTCAAACTTTTCTAGTGTTTCATCTTCAACCGCTCACTCTTCTTGATTTTTTTATTAGGTTCTGTCACCACTTTTTCATCCAAGTGATTTTCTTGCTTCATCTTCTTTGATATAGCTTACTTTATATGACAAATGCTACCAATTCAGTCACACAAACACATTTCTTTTAATGACCAAAACATCACATTCAATGTTTATAATATCTATCACAAGATCTCATCTTCCACAATATTTCTTGGATCTATATTCTAAACCGATTCCCCTCTCCAACCAATAGACTTGTTCTTTCTCAAGAGCATATCAACTCTTCACTTCCCTGTAATTACCTCATTTATTGTTGTAAGTTTCCTATTCTCTTCAACCTCTTTTCACTATCAAGTTGTCCTGTAATTTTGCATTACCTCTTCCAAGGTCTCTTATGCTTCTTCCACTAAATCCTCTTCAAGCGAGCTTCTTTCTCTTTGCACCTCCTTAATTTACTGATACACTTCATCAACTATGTCTGCACACTCCTTTTTTCATGACATTTATAAATCTGCCTATGCCTACATACATCACTTCCTAATTTCTTGCTACATGGTCTTACCTCAAAATACATCAAAGTATCCTTCACTATGAGTTGTCAAACGAAAGGCCTTTTTCTAGTTCTGATACCACTTGATGGGAACATGTCAGGTTTCCCCATCTATCTCCCAAGACCCTAGGACAAAACAATGCCTACAAGCACAATCCTATGTTGTAGAATCCAATTTTAGAAATTCAGAATTATATTTAAAATGTGTAGTCAAAATTAGATTGGAGACTTCCTTCACAAATTCTATGAGATATCTCTCTCATGCCTTCCAATCCATTTGCACACCTCACCCAAATCACATGGGCTTCATCTCATTAAGGGCACGACCAATAGGTTGAAACAATCTTCAAAACCTCATATGCATTCTAAAAAATGTCTTGTTGTGGGTGCTACGAAATATTTTCATAGCACGCCGTGAAATATTTTTGTATCGCTTTCAAAAAAGCATCTTTTTAACTTCCTGGAAGATGAAACAACTCGTCCTTTCTCCCAATTGACTCTACACATCCATGAGTCACTCCTTAACATCACACATGGCCTCATATGCACTTATTCATGGGGATTTACCTCTATAACTCACAATTACCAAGTAGGAACAAATCTGCAGGGTTTTTGGACAACACACTAAAAAAGTAGGTCCTATGGTTTTCTATTGTAACAACACATCAAGAACTAATAGAAAGCACGCAAACACTATTTCCACAATTCTTCTATGGACTTTACTACAGGAATCCCACATAGGAACATGGGTAACCTCACCATATGCTTTACCAGTCGAACTAGTTAAAGAGGTACTAACACAGGTATTCTACTTTTCTCTCGCAATGCTCACTCATACAAAATTACATAGAAACCATTCCATCACGGGCTTCATATCACAAGGCACATGTGCTCAGTCATATCCCTAATGCATATATGCTTCCCTCCTCTGGCCTTAAGCTGACCCAACAAGAACCAATACACAAAGGGACACCAAGGAAAATTTTAAGGATGGAAAATTTTCTTGAAGTTTAAAAAATTGGCGAATCTCACTAATCCCTAATATGCAAAATAAAAAATGTTTATTGATATATTTGTAAAATTATTCAAATTTATAATGATTTATATATAGTCTCTATATAATGTTGGCGATTTTTAAGGTAAAATAATTTTATATTCTAAAATTTGGGCGAATCGTCTTTTATAAAATTGGAAATTGGCGAAGCTTTTTTGTGGAAAGATCATGGAAAATTAGCCCATTGGGCGAACATTAGCCCCTAAAATTTTCCATGAGGGACACCACACCACGATGGAGGCTTCAATCACATTTCTTAACATAACGAAGTAAGAACACACACATAACCAACTACAACATAGGGACTAACTCCAGACAGGAAAAATACATATCGGCTTTCTCAAAGTTCTCATACACACTAGCATATGCCAATAGTGTCTATACTCACCTACAAAATCACAATCACACATTCTAAATATTGCATAAACCACTACAACATCCATATGAAGCTACAACTTCATATGTATAGGTAAATACATAGTCAATCGAAAAATACATTTAAACCAACACATTCCAATTTGATATAAAAGCACACAACCATGACCTCTCTCAATACCTCCAGATTCGACATGAAGGCATACCACCATGAGACATTGCCAACATATTTTGATTCTTAACAAGTGGAGATAAATAACTTCAATGATAATAGACAAACATACGAAAATACACACATAGAGGCATATAAGCACAATTTCTCTTAAAATATGCATACATTAAGTTGGCCATATTTTACAATGATGGTATGTGAAACCCATGCCTCTCATCCTTTGCCTCTCCTCCTAGTGTTGGAGCTTCTCTTATCTACTGCTAGATTTCTTCCTCTTGTGCACACCACACTTCTCAACCATTCATTTCTTTTTAAGGAAAGTTAGCACGGGTTCCTAGTGTTGGAGCCTCGATCTAGTCTTCCTCGAACTTTGTGCTCCATCTATGTACATACATCAATAGGTATCCTAGTTCTTTAAGGGAATCAAATTATTTTCTTTCGTTTTATCAAGAAGGATTTTCATCCAAAAGGTGAAGAAGATGCTCTTTCCTCCTATTTATATAGGATGTTTTCTTCCTTTTGATAAGATCTTTGTACATATTTATTTTTTCTAGCCTAAAAATTTGATTAGGAGCATCTCTAATTGTTTTTCTATCAATTTTACAATCATTTTTTTTAACAAAAATTAGTAGGATTTATATTAAAATCTATGCTCAGAAACAATAATTATTTGGGAAATGAGTTACAATAAGTTCTCCTTCTTGTGACCCCCTTGAAGGGCTTCAATTAATAGAAATTTTACTATAAAACTAAGAAATCAATCTCATGTTGATGAGAGTAAGGAGGGGAAAGCTCCAAAACTAAGTCTTCTAATTTTTCTTCCTACCATTTCATAGGAGTGGGAGTAAATTCTAACTAATTGCTTACACAATAAATGTTGAAACATAACATTTCCAATAGTTTATAGTAGACGACACATAAGATGTAAGAGAGTCCTCGTGAGTGGATTTATTTTTACTGTGATATTTCCTACTTCTTGTTACGTAAGATGTAAGAGAGTCCTCACGAGTGGATTTATTTTTACTGTGATATTTCCTACTTCTTGTTATGTGGGTAGGAATGCTGAATTTTAATCACTTATGAATAAGAAGGGGAAGAGGAGGAGGGTGTGTGATTCTTCTCAGTCCCCTTACCCAATTATTCTTCTTTTGATGCTGAAGGAACCTTTGGAGAGTTTAGGTCTAGGTATTCTTCATGTTTCTTTGAAGAGACTTGGTTGGGCATTGGCGGATCCTTTTAGATCTCAAGATTCTCATCTTTTGCCTCAGGGGCATTCGAGACTTAAAAGTTTTTTCTAGAAACAGGTTGATGCGAAGATTCAACCTTACAAGTCTACTTCTTCTTATTTCCTTGCTTCTTTTGTTTCCTTTTCACTTGAGTGAATCCTTTCTTATCTTCTTCCTTCCCTCTTTAGCAGGAGGTGATGGGTTCTCAGAAACTGCAACTTTTGGACAACTTTTCATAAAGTGTCCATAATCCTGACACATATTACACTTGAAAGGAACTTGTTCATAATCCAAAGGCTGTAGGTGAGACTAACCATCCATATTTAGATGAATTTCCTCAGGGACGCATTCTGAGAAGTCTATTTCCGCACAAATTCTGGCATATGAAAGATTTTTCTTATGAACCTTATCACTATTGATAAATCATTCTTGTTGATCTCTTATATCCTTAGAAATCCTAGCACACCATCAAACAAGAGGGAGATAAGAAAATTTGATCCATAAAGGGGTAGAGGATATTTCCATCATGGGGTTAAACCCTGAAGACCGGTGAGTGAGAAACAAACATCTGCTACCCGTGAAATAAGGACTCGATTTATAGATCTGGTCTCTACGTTCCTGATTTAAAAAAAAATGTAATGCCCATTTTCACAATAGAAAATGTTCGAGGGTTGATGATTTTCCTAGATGATAGAAACCCACTCTTTAATGACTTCATAACTTGTCCACAAGCCAATAAAATTTCCTGTAACCCTTTTTCTTTAAATGTTGCCACATTATTTTTCATTGAAGGAGAAATCCCTAGATCCAAAGATGGATTGATTCTTCCTTCTCCATGGATTTGTTTGGGGCACTCATTTTTCATGAATTGAACATCATATCTAATATCACACTTGTTTGAAATCACTCAAAATCTATTCGCAAGCTATCCCTTGTAGCAGTAAAATCCAACAAATCGACAATAGAGGCCGTTGAAATGTTGAAACTTTAAAACCATGAGAAATGAAGTGACATCGGTAGCATCAAGCACTTTAGTGGTGGCTAAATTTTAAACCAAAAATATTGCACTAGAAACACAAATCAATAGAGGTAGCTGAAACCTGTAGACATGATGGACCCTACACCACTCATGGAAAATAAGTCTTGGAATGAGTTGAATGTGACAACTGAACTAGAAAATGGAGCTTTCAAATTCTTGTAGGAGTTTAGGGCCATGGCTAGGCTTACCCTCACCACAGAGGAGCCAATCCATCACGTTCCATTCATAATATGATATGAAATATGGGTATTACAATTTTACTATTATTATCATACCAAGGGTTGGAAGTTATATTATTATTTTTTATAAGAAACCTTGGTAGAGAACTTGTTAATGGTAGTGGAAAGGATTGTAGTAAAAATTTAGTAGATGTGATCAATGTTACCATTATACATTAAGAAATCTAAATCCCTCTCTAAATCCTTTAAGAAGAGATCCATTTTACTTCTGTCAAAATGACTGTGCCTTTGACTGTCATAGTTCCCTTGCATGTGGCTGGTGCAAATGTCAAGGTTTATAGTTAAAGTTCAATGTTTGTGGTTAGAATCGAGCTTGTGTTCATTTAGGAGGTCAAAATTTACAATGTGATTGAGAAAATGGGTATTAGATATCACATAATCCACAACACTACTACCAAGACCATGAATTCAAGTCATCTGAATAGAGGTTGGCCACTTATTAATTCCATTACAGATTATCATATCTTAGGACCTATAGAGCTTGATTAGCTCGATACCAAATAAGTTGTGTGTGGAGTTACCCTGATGAAAGGTGGTGAGAATATTTGTACTAGCCTCATATCTAATAAGTAATTAATAGTGATTTACAAAGGTTTGTACCAAAGACAGGACAGTATCATAAGTGACAAATTCTAGATCTATATACCACTTAGAAGCACCGCTGGTGAGAGTCCGCTGAAGAAGGCACAACTTAATACTATCATCCATTAAATATTTGGATGAACACCATAAAATTTAAGTGGTGATATGAGCCACATGGTCTTCTTCACGTTGTCCATCGAATTTTGGAATATCTACTAGCATCGTATGTAGAACAGGTGGCCAAGCAATATAATGTTGTATGGGGTCATTCATCAACTTAGAAAGATCAATCAAAGCTATATTTTCCAAGAAAGGAGATGTGAATGAAGCTTGGGAGTGGTTTGAGGCCTCTTGTGACCCAAGTGGAGGAGGTTCTCCCCCCATAATTATATTTCCAGTATTAGGGTTATTCACGGGAGTGGGTTGGAAAAAATTGTTAGCTCCAATGTCCATGTAAACTTGTGATTCGTTAATGGCCCTAGGATAAATGACCCTAGTGGCAAAAGAATTCACAAGAGTTTGTTGAGCTCCTGGACCATAAAGGTATCTAAAGGGGTTAGTGATAGGATTAGGAACCCACAGATTATACATGTAAAAATTGTTTTCCCCCATAAAGGAATAATAAGGATCAAATGTATGACTCTGGAACATAGATCCTCCAAGTGGTTGAATCCCAAAAGAATTAGTTGACCCACTAGAAACGAATATGCCCTCAACGCTGCTAAATGATGACATGGCTATACTGAAAGGATTCTAACCATATGAAATCCATTATCAGGTATTGTCCTACTTCCCACTGAGATACTAGAACCCATTATGGGGTCCATGAAACCAGATGTGGAAGAAAATTCAGACCCTACAACATTGGACATAGGTATACTAGACATCATGGAACTAGAACCTCCACTCCATGTGAATGGAGATCTAAAAGTCACTGATGTGGAGGAGCCCATATTAGATGTGGACAGTGGCATAATTCCATTAATATTATTCCTAAATAAGGAGAAAGAGTCATACAAGGATGTAGTGTGGAAATTCTCCGTGGTCAAAGGAATGGATGTGGTTGTGACATCTTGAAGACCATTAGTCACTAAAGATATGGAAAAAATAGTTTTTTACGCAAAATGATTAATGTTATCCATGGAAGACTTGGGTAAGGAACTATGCAAAGATGTAGATAAGTCAACACCCCACCTAAGGAGATGGGTTCAGAGGTTTTGGGATGAGGTGGTAGATCATGGACAACCACTTGAAGAATGAAAGGTTCAAGCCTTTGAGTAGAACCCAAAGTAACCTGAGACAATGATGTACCTATGTCTACATCTACAGGGAGATAGACCTACCTTGTAGGGGGAAGGGCCACAAGTCGATGAGAATTCCACAAATGAGAATCCACCACGACAATGACCAAAGGTGAAAAAAAAATGTACAAAAAAATTCTAAGGCCACTAGATACAAAGAACAAACAAAACCCACTAAAAGGCTCATAAAGCAACAAACCAAGAAAAAAAGAGTGGGAAATGGATCCTAATGCCACTGAAGCTCGCTTAATCCGTTCACAAGTCAATGGTGAGGAAATGGTTGGGACAATTATAATAGGTACCTACGTAATTATTCAACCTAGAACCAAGTTCTATTCTAAGTTGTGGAGCACCCCTTAGATGAACCAAGTGATTCTACCTGAAATTTTCCCTACATACAACAAGGACTAATTCCCTCACCATCACTTATGATATTATCATAAGAAAGGCCACTAAGGTCACCACCAACAATAACACATCCTGGGGGACATTCATCAAATATAACTACACTTAAGGGAAGCATATTGATCCTGCGGCTCCCTAAATGATACCCCCACGAGTGTGATGTATTTCTTGGATATAACCATCATTGGTTCCAAATAGAGTTGGGAGGTCACTTGGAAGGTCCCAATATAGCCTAGAGCTTAATCCTTATGTTAGAAGGTCTTCCCAGACCATGCCACTGAAAGTGGATTTACACACCCTATATTAAGATGCTATGTTTGTTTTCAGATCTTGTGGAAGTTAACCTCACTCCCCTATCCTAAGACCCTAGCATATCTGATGTTAGTGTGCTACCAAGGAAAGAGAAAAAGATTGAATTAAATTTGTTAAGTGCATTAATTTTAATGGTTTTTTGTTACTTCAAGGGTGATGGATGAAATTTTGATGATGTTATGACTCAAGTGATTCAAAGAGACCAAGCAAATATACGCAGATGCAAAATATTAAGTTTCGATTAATCCTACCTAGAGTAAGGAATATATATTTTATTTTCAATATGAAACCATGCACATATCGCTCACTTATTTGTCATTCGACACTTTTCTCCTATCAATGAAAAGAGAAAACCAGTTGCAAAACAATGCAACAAAAGAATCAAAAGGAAACCAAGAAAAGTCTACCCAAAACCAAAAATCCCATATCTACCCACAAGAATGCACTAAGATGTGAAAAAATTGTTTTCAACCAAGAAATCAAGCTACCGGAAAAAAATTAGTGTAGGGCTATCAGTATAATGATTCTAGAGAGGTATATGAACACCATTGTTCTTGAAAATAATCAAAACCCAAGAGGAAGGCTCAAACCCTAATAAAATAACTAAGTCTACAAATTTACATGCAAAATGAGTAAAAAAATAAATGATCAAATCCCAAAGCTTTGGATTTAAAACACACCCCTACAGGGTCCAAAGATATGCAAAAATATATTGAGATATCTAAGCTTAACCCTTCAGTTTCCAAGGAAAGGAGTCTTCAATGCTCTATCAAAGAAGACCTAATTGAAACAGAGAGACTATCAACACTCCATGGCTATTATGTAGACAAAAATATAAGGCTATTAATGCCATGGTCTAAATTGCAGTTGTAAAAGAGAGGAAACAAACTTAGATCCAAGAGTTTTTTAGATCTGGTTTTCGAAACCAAGATTTTTGGAAGACTAATGACCACCTTAAAAACCAAGGAACCCAAAAATCCTAAAGCAAAATGAAGTACAATAGGCTAAAGAAATTTCGTTACTGGGATTTCCCTAGTATGGTCACCATTTTTAGTTAAGGGAAAATTTCACCTATAGTACCAAGTTACCAAACCCAAAAAGCCTTTCCTATGGCTTGCCCAGATGGTGTGTGTGAATGAAGAAGTGGAGCTTAGTAAACTAGATAAACCTAAGTACTTCAGATTGCAAGAAGAAAGTAGAGAACACACCTCTTAATGCTAGATCCTTAACTTTGTTTGATGACACTAGCTCTAGGAAGATCTCCCTAAGATATTTTCTCTTCGATATCCTAGATAACTTGTAGACAGAGAAAGAAACAAATTTGATCTTCTTGCAAACAATATTAGTGAAAAACATAATACATCAATTATATAACATATCACAGAACACAAGAGATGAAAATGGGGAGAATATTTATTACTCTATTCCTTGAATAGAACTTGAGTACATCATTGAGTTCTCTAAGCCTCCGCCCTTGATTTGCTTCCTAATATTTATTCTCACTCGATGCATAAGTTTATCATGGTCGCAACACTGGAAACATCCCGTTATAAGTTCCTTTCATCCTCCTATGACTAGTGAAGAGGTCCATTTATATAGATTTCCACCATGATTAGCCTTCATTGGACCTATACACTTTCTTGACCATATCATTGGTGATGGTTGAGTTAGACCATATCAATGTTAATTTTAATCACCAATGATTATTTTAACCAAAGTTGATAAATTAGACTGAATCTAAGCTTATCTAGTCAAACTTTTGTACTATTTCAGACCTATAATGCAAAGAGGGAATTGATGGCCTACTGTTTCGGTCCCCACAACTAGGTCAAAGTGTTGCTAGACCTCTTGCTTTGGTTCCCACAACTAGGTAGGAGTTTTGATCCCTCAAAACACCTTTTGTTTGTGTCACCAATCACAATTTGATCCTATGACTAGGCAAAGGACATGTCTATCTCCTTGACCCTAAGGGGTGGATTTTTTAGCTGTAACAATTTCCACCCCTATAGTCTTGATTCCACTACCTGATAAATCAGTAAATATACATATAATTTATGGAAAATCCTAATGCATAGAAAAACAAAGTTCCAGACTCATGGTTTCTAGGTTTTTGGACTTCCAATTTTTTCTTAAGGATTTGCCCCTTGGTAGGGGATACATGTTGGTTGAGGGATACAATTATTTCTCAATCATGAACATACTTAAGCCCATCATTAATACATTCAAATAATTTAAAAGGTTGTGGGTAATTTAGATGAACCATGATAAGTATAGTACAAAAGTCATAGTGTGTACCATACCCATAGATTGAATTTAGATAAGCATGCTCATACCTACTTGAAAAATTGTATGACAAAATGGACAAGGAAAATAATTTTATACCAAGGTTAGGTAAGAAGAAAAATATTATTATTAGTGTCGTGAATCTCTAAACTTATTTACTTAGCTTGCTTACACATGGACACATAATTGTGGGCTTTGTCAGTTGAAAATAATTAATATTATATTGTATTAATGGAGAAACAGTTACATGGTTGTAACGTAACTCCTTAAGTTAGGATTAGTTCCTAGGTTGTAGGAGTTTGTTCTCACCTCCCTATTCTTTTGAGATGTATTTATTGTCTCATCTTTGATTAGTTGAATAGGAGAGTATACGATCCAGTTGGTGCAGCTTCCAAGGGCAACTTTCTCACTTGTGAGTTGCTTGTTAATTCAATTCTTTCTTTTCTTTCCAGTTTTTCTAACATGGTATCAGAGCTCAGATTTGGTGAGCCTGATTTACCTATAGAGCCTTATTGGTAGCATTAGAGCCCTAATGGATACAAAGAATTCATGGCTAGAGTGCCCCAGTGGCAACAGAGGAGCCTTAGTGCTCACATTTTCGGAGTCTAGGTGGTTGGGAGTGACATACCTTACTCACAGGTCTCAGCATACCTCCAGTTGAGCACAAAGAAGTCATCACATTTTTCATCCTGGTAGTAGCAATGATCATTGCGGATATGAAGGTCAAAGCTACGATGATGTGATCTTTACTTAGAGCGATTTTCTTCATCGCCCCCAAAAATCGTGATTTTTCAGGCAAAAAGGGTGATGACATGTTTTTTATGGTTCTAAGGTTGAGATTTTTCCAGTTTGGTGGCGGATCTGAGCTGCAGACATAGATATCGTTGTAGATTGGTGGTAGATTGACCAGATTAGAGGTAGATTGGGAATATTGGTGGCAGATCAGACAGATCTATGATTGATTCAAAGGTTTTGGTATGTTTTGAGATTATTTTTTATTGTAGCTTGTAATTGTTCACTTGGTTAGAATCGATTGAAGATCGTGGGATTTGGAAATTGATTAGTTGAAAATGAACAATTTCAGAGAATCTTATCTCAACGAGACTAAAAAAATCGATGGGACCAATTATACTAATTGGAAATTCAAGTTACAGACATTGCTCGAGGGATCGAGCTCTTGGTCAATCATTAGCGGTGATGAGTAGAAGCTGACCATTTCGACAGGTGGTATGGAAGCACTAATACATGATTGGGATAAAGGGGAGAATAAGGAAAAAGTCTTATTGAATATGTTTGTTAAAGACAACATTCTCCCACATATTAGAGACTATAAATCGTCCAGTGAGATATGGACTACACTCAAGAACCTTTACCAGATGCATAACACCAATCCTGTCTTGTCACTTAAAGGTAAGTTGTTTTCCATGAGGATGGAGGAGAAGGAATCTGTCTTTGGATTCATTGTATAGGTCAAGGACTTGAAGGAAAGATTGGGTGACATCGGGGATAAGGTGCCTAATTCCGATCTTGTCACAATTACATTGAACAAGATGACAGATGAATACTATATGTTCATCACAGGCTTGCCTGCAAGGGAGAAAGCCCCTACATTTGAAGAGCTAACAAGAATCCTGATACAGGAAGAAGATCAGCGGCAGAATTTGAGACCACAAAGTGTCGATCTTGCTCTGATGGCAAAGAAGAATCCATACAAAGGGAAACAACCACAGGGATAGAAAGGCGGGGAAATTTTCATAAGAGAACATTTAGAGGTATGTCTCTAAGTAACAATGGTAAAAAATATGACATTAAATGTACTATGGGAAAATTGATCATTTAGCTACGTTTTTCTTTAAGAAACAGGAAGATGAGGCTAGAAATAAATAGAGAAAGCACACAGGTCACTTTTCTGATGAAGGTCACAATCATGATCTTCAATTATTCGTAGATGATTATGCTCTTTCAGCTCTTGAGGAGGACGAAGCTGAAATATGGTTCATAGATTCAGGTGCGCCATCACATATAACAGGTAATAGGCATTGGTTCGAAAATTTTGAAGGACTACTTGTGGAGCTGACATATATCTAGGTGATCACAAAGGTTATCAGATCAAGGGGTACGATGATATTCCAATGATGTTTCCTAATGGTAATATTAGATATATTAAAAATGAGATGTATGTGCCCAGAATCAAGAAGAATTTGATCTTTGTTTCAATGATGGTAGATCAAGACCTACAAGTCAAATTCTTCAAATCATACTGTGTCATAAATGATATAAAGAAGGAACCAATTGCATTAGGAGTGCATGTGGGAGGCCTGTATAGGTTGAACGTCAAGAGCATGCCATACCAAGCTCTGGCTTCAACAGGACTGACAGCTGAGAATATTTGGCATTAAAGATTTGGTCATCTTAACCTACAAGATCTCATGTTGTTGAAAAGAAAAGGTATGTTTGATGGACTACCTGCTTTTCAGAATGTTCATTTAGATTGTGATGGATGTGCATTAGGGAAAATGCATAAGGAAGAGTTTCCTTTGAATGCTAATAGGAAGAAAAGAGATATTCTGGAGCTTGTGCATATAGATATATTCAAACCTATGCAGACTAGGTCACTAGGTGGTGCATATTATTTTCTACTCTTTACTGATGATTTCACTAGATTCTCTTGGGTATATTTTATTAGAAATAAAAGTCAGACACTTCAATGCTTTAAAGAATTCAAGAATATGGTGGAGAATTAGTCAGGGAAATTCATTAAGATTCTTTGCTCTGATCAAGGGGGAGAATACAAATTGGGAGAGTTCATCAATTTTTGCAGGAATCATGGGATTATTCAACAATTCATAGTACCTCACTCTCTGCAGCATAATGGAGTTGCAGAATGCAAGAACAGAACCCTTGTGGAGTATGCATGAAGTATGCTTCAAGGTAAGGATCTATCCAATGGTTTTTGGGTTGAAGCCTTTAACATTATAGTTTACTTGAAAAATAGGAGTCCAACTAAATGTCTCAATTTTAAAACACCTTTTGAAGCACTTTATGGACATAAACCTGCAGTGAATCATTTAAGGGTTTTTGGGTCAAAATCTTTTGCCAATATTCCCAAGGATGATAGGAAGAAGTTAGATCCTAAGGCCACGAAATTCATCTTTGTAGGATACTACACTGAGTTTAAAGCTTATAAGTTGTTTAATCCTTTGACTCATAATTTTTTTGTGAGTTGAGATGTGTTATTTCATGAGAAGACTGAGAAAGGAAATAAGGAGAATAACCTTGAAGAGTGGCACATTCCATTTGTTGATGGAAGAAAGCAATGAGGACATGCAGTAGCAACAACAACAACAACTGCAGAAAGAGGAAGAGGCAAGTGATGTAATCAGTAAGTCGAGCCCGCTAAGGTCTGAAGCAGATAGATTTGAGGTGAGTCCCTTACCGAGAAGATTAGGTAGGCGGACTAAACTACCAGCCAGATTGAAAGACTATGTTATGAAACTAGCTCAAGAAAAGATAGAAAAGATAGATCAACGCCTTAGAATTCAGCCTCTTCGAGGGGGCAACCTCCTTTACATTACATAAATGAACAATTCTTGGATGATACAAATGACAAAACCTCCTTTCTATATATAGGAGTCTAAGGAGTCACAATATAATCCAGCCGACCTAACAATAATAATATAAAGCCACACAAATAACCACAGGGGGATTATATGGGGCACAGAAATAACAATATGGGGGGTAATAGGAGCACAAAAATATAAATAAGGGGTATAACTACAATAATAATGGGGTAATCACTAGTATTATAGGGACCCAACATGCCCCTCTCCTTCAAAAAAGTGTTGTCCTCAACGCTTGAGTAGTTCTGGATACTTCTGCATAAAATTCTCATCCTCCCATGTGGAATCTTCAGCGGATAAGTTCTTCCACTTGATAGGATACTCTGAAACTGATCGATTTCGTAGCTGTCGAGTTCTTGTTTCTGTGACTGCTTCCGGTTCTAATATAATTTTTCCTTCCTCATCAAGTTCTGGCAATATTGTTTGAATTGGGAGCTTGTCACCTATAACCTTCTTTAAACATGAAACATGGAAGACTGGGTGCAATCGAGAAGCTGCAGGAAGCTCCAATTTGTATGCCATAGTACCAATCTTTTGCAACACCTTGTACGAACCATAATACTTTGGTGATAATTTATTATCCTTCTTAGCTTGCTTTAGGGACATTTGCTTATATGGTTGTAGCCGTAGGAATACCCAATCACCTACATCAAAACTTCTTTCACTGCGATGTTGATCTGCCTGTTGTTTCATTCTATTTTGTGCCAACACGAGGTTATCCTTTAAGAGTTGGAGGACTTGTTGTTGTTGTTCGATGTGATGTTCCACTGCCTGAACCTTAGAATTTTCTCTTAAATATGATGTGATGGATGGTGGTTGATACCGATAAAGTGCCATAAATGGGGTCATTTTTGTTGTTGTATGGAAGGAAGTGTTATACCACCATTCAGCTAGAGGCAACCATTTGACCCATTGTGTCTGTTTATCAGATACAAAGCAACGAAGATATCCTTCCAAACATTTGTTTACTATCTCAGTTTGCCCATCAGATTGAGGATGATAAGATGAGCTATGAGCTAACTGAGTACCAAGACAAGAAAATAATTCTATCCAAAAATTTCCAGTGAAAATGGGATCTCTGTCACTTACAATAATCTTTGGGTTTCCATGTAGCTTTTGAACTGTTTCCATAAATGCAGTAGAAACTGTACTGGCTTTAAATGGATGTGATAATGCACAAAAGTGTGCATACTTGGTAAGTCTGTCAAATACCACCATGATGACACTCTTTCCCTCAGACTTGGGTAAACCTGTGATAAAATCCATTGAAACCTCCTCCCAACGTTGGCTTGGAATGGATAAAGGTTGTAATAGACTCGGTGTCTTAATTGTTTCAACTTTATTTTGCTGGCAAACCAAACATTCCGCCACTAACTTTTGAATATCTGATTTAAGGCCATCCCAAAAAAATTCCTTCTTAACCCTGTGGTAAGTTTTTAAAAATCCTGAGTGCCCTCCTAAGGGAGAAGTGTGCAATTCCATAAGAATCTTTTGTTTTAGCTGGGAATTCTTACAGAGGTATAAGCGATCTTTGTACCATAACGAATCATTTTGCCAGCTAAATGTATCAGAAGTACTGGAATCTTGTTGTAGCTTTCGAATAAGTGCCCACACTTCTTCGTCATTCTTCCATTCCTCCCTTGCTTCACTAATCCAATCTGGTTGGATAATAGAAATGGCACACAACAATGCTTCCACATCCTCATCCTTTCTTGAGAGTGCATCTGCCACCACATTTTGCTTCCCTTTTTTGTAGATGATTTCAAAGTCATAACCCAACATCTTTGTGACCCACTTTTGTTGCTCTTCAAAGGATAATCTTTGTTCTAAAAAGTATTTAAGGCTATCATGATCCCTTTTTACCTTGAAGTGTCTTCCCATTAGGTAGGGTCGCCATTTCTTAAGTGCATGGAGTATTGCCAACATTTCCTTCTCATAAATAACTTTGCTTAAAAACTTTCCCTTGATTGGACGACTTTCAAAAGCAATGGGTCTTTCATCTTGCATTAGAACAGCACCAATTCCATTTCCTGAAGCATCACATTCCACAATAAAGGTTTTTGTGAAGTCCGGTGTAGCTAAGACCGGTGCTTGGCACATTGCCTCTTTAAGATGTTCAAAGGCCTTTGTTGCTTCCGGAGTCCATGAAAATGAATCTTTCTTCAATAATGTTGTTAGAGGTGCTGCTATTCTCCCATAATTCTTAACAAACTTGCGATAATACCCTGTCAACCCAAGAAATCCTCGCAGATGCTTTATGGATGTGGGGATTTTCCATTCCTTAATGGCTTTAATTTTGCTAGGGTCTACCTTAACTCCTTCATGAGATACAATATGACCCAAATATTCCACCTCCTGGACTCCAAAGAAACATTTGGATCTTTTTGCATATAATTGTTTCTCCTCCAATAGTTGTAGCACCCTGTCAACATGTTCAACATGATTCTTCCAAGACTTGCTGTAGATTAGTATATCATCAAAAAATACTAACACAAATTTTCTAAGGAATGGTTTGAAAATTGAATTCATCAAACCTTGAAATGTTGAAGGTGCATTGGTAAGGCCAAAAGGCATGACCAAAAATTCATAATGACCCTCATGAGTTCTAAATGCCGTTTTTGGAATGTCTTCAATCTTCATTCTGATTTGATGATATCCCGAACGAAGATCCAACTTGGTGAAGTAAATTGATCCATGCAATTCATCCAGTAATTCATCAATAACAGGAATGGGGAACTTATCTTTAATAGTGAGCTTGTTGAGCTCCCTATAATCTGGACACATGCGCCATGATCCATCCTTCTTGTGCACCAATACTACTGGAGCTGAGAAAGAACTTTGACTCGGTTGAATTATACCAGCCTCTAGCATTTCTGCAACCATACGTTCAATTTCACTTTTTTGGACATAGGGATATCTGTACGGCCTGATGTTTGGAGGAACACTTCCTGGAATCAGATGAATAGCATGATCATGATCACGCATAGGTGGGAGACCCTTGGGAGTCTCAAATACCTTGGAATGATTGTCCAAGACTTTTTGGAGATCTGGAGAAATAGATGATTCCAATGTGGAAACATCTAGCGAGCATAATTGTGCAATTAAACCTCTTTGCTCCTTTTTAGAAGCTTTGTCATACCATGAGAGCTGATTATCTTTCCTGGTTTCCCTGCAATACCCCTTAATTCAACTTCCTTTCCTTCCAAAGAAAATTTGATGAAAAGTTCTTGAAAATTAAAAGCTATTGTACCCAAGGATTGTAGCCATTGGACTCCTAGTACAACATCCGCACCTCCCATTGGAATGGAAAGCATTGGGCTAGTCAATACATATTCTCCCATGGATAGCTTGATATTATGGCACTTTCTAGAGCAATTTATTGTTCCTCCATTTGAAATCATCACTTGACACTCTGGTGCTGGATATAGGAAGCAATTCAATTCTTTTGCTACCCTACAATGAATAAAATTGTGGGTGCTTCCTGAATCAATCAACACTATTACCTTTTTCTTCTTGATTTGTCCTTCTATATTGATGGTTTGAGGAGTGGTAATTCCCGCCAATGCATTACAAGATATGGTCGGATTTATTTGTTCTTCATCTAGGCTTTGTTCCTAGAATATATCCTCTTCTTTTGACCTTTCTTGCTCCTTTTCTTCTTCCTCTTCACAATCTATGTAGAATAATTTCTTCTCAGCACACTTATGACCTTTTGTGTATTTGCTATCACAATTGTAACAAAGCCCTTTTGCTCTTTTTTCTTCCAATTGTTGTGGTGTCAACCTTGTAGGTTGTGGAAGACTATGGGCAACAACACTTCCATCTTTATAGTTGTGAATGGTATGCTTCCTAGTTGCCATAATTTTGCTTTCCATTTTTCTTGCTAACCTGAATGCCTTCTCTAATGAATCAGGTTCCCAAAGGCGCACATCATGTTGGATATTATCCTTTAAAGACCCTATGAACACATCAATCCTATGCTCCTCTGGAATATCTTTTACCCTTATGTTCAATTTTTGGAACTCCTCAATGTGCTCCATTATTGAACCCTTTTGTTTGAGACTTATCAAGTGGCTAAAAAAAGTGTTGCTTTTTGTATCCTCATAATGTGCTATCGGTTCTTCCGTAAAAATTGCCCAAGTGATAAATTGTTTACAAGAACAAATCCATTGATACCATACAAATTGATTTGGTTCCAAATATAAAGTTGCCATACGTACCTTTTGTGTGTTTTGCACATTATTGAGATCGAAGAATTGCTCCATCTGTAATATCCATGTGGAGGGATCCTTGCCATCAAACTTCCTCATATCGATTTTTGGAACATGGTGAGTCTTCGATCCAACATTAGAGTCTATGGAATCATGATTAACATTTCTTTTGTTCTCATCATGAGTTTCCTTTACTACCTTTTCACCATTAGTGACCCTTTCTTGTAGCAAGTTCTTCAATTCTTCCATGTCTGTCTTCAAATCTATCTTCAAATTTACCATCGAATCCTCCATCTTAGCTTCCATGCCCTTTATCTTAGATTCCACACCATTTATCTTAGATTCCATGCCATTTATCTTAGATTCCACGCCACTTATCTTAGCTTCTGTTAGCTTTTGTGAGCGTGACATTTGTTGCACTTGTTCTTGTAATTTTGATATATCATGTAGCATTTCTTCCTCTTCTTCATGAGTCATGCTAGAGCTTTCAGGTTCCTTACTAGGTGTTTGCATTTTCTTTCCTCAGGGCATCAGTTACCGATAATAATTCTTTACTATGCCCTTTGAATTCCGTTAAACCAAGCTTACATAAAAATTTAAAAAAAAACTACACACCTTTTTTCACTTTATAGAAGCCTGATATTGAATCTGATGTATCTCTGTAATTTTGGATCATCCAGTTCTGAAATTGCTACCTGTAGTAGCCTTCTGTGTCCTCTTTCCAATGCCACAAGTCTGAGCCAAATTGGATTCTCCAAGTAAGAGTTATGTGAAATCTCCCACAGTGACTTGCTTTTAGACTGGTTCAGTAGAGCGAACTTGTACGACATGCCACGAGTCACTGTTTCAACCTTTGAATCTGAAACACACATAAAAGAAACTACAGTCTGTCCTCTTTCTGTACCTTTTTACGAAATTTCAATCCGATCCTCAGAGAGAGAGTTATGACGATTTTCCCCAGGTCACCTGTTTTGAATGTAATTCAGGAGTCTACAGAAAGGCCAACTTCCTCAGATCATATCTCCGAAAATATCACGCGAAAGGCTCTGAAATTTGGACCCAAGGTTCAGAACCAATTCTTCTCAAATGGGTTTTTTTTGCGACTTCTGAAATGTCACAGAAAAAAAGTTATAGCGAAAATGCCACGATGACCTGTTTGGAGCAGCGAAACCCTAGAATCGAAAGCTCTGATACCAAATGTTATGAAACCAGCTCAAGAAAAGATAGAAAAGATAGATCAACGCCTTAGAATTTAGCCTCTTCGAGGGGGAAACCTCCTTTACATTACATAAATGAACAATTCTTGGATGATACAAATGACAAAACCTCCTTTCTATATATAGGAGTCTAAGGAGTCACAATATAATCCAGCCGACCTAACAATAATAATATAAAGCCACACAAATAACCATAGGGGGATTCTATGGGGCACAGAAATAACAATATGGGGGGTAATAGGAGCACAACAATATAAATAAGAGGTATAACTACAATAGTAATGGGGTAATCACTAGTATTATAGGGACCCAATAGACTATGCTTAAATGTCAAACATTTTAGATGTTATAGAATCCACAAATTATAAATAAGCTAGTCAATCTCATGAGTGGAGGGTCACAATGAATGAAAAATTTGAATCTATAATAAAAAATAATACTTAGGAACTAGTCGAATTGCTTGAAGAAAAAATACCAATAGGTTGCAAATGGATTTACAAACCTAAATTTAATGCAAATGGGAGTATAGAAAACTGTAAAGCTAGACTGATAGCAAAGGGTTATTCATATAAAGAGGGAATTGACTTTGAAGAAACCTTTGCTCCTATAGCCAAAATGAATGCTATTAGAATGTTAATTGTTGTAGCTACAAAACATCAGTGGAAGCTACACCAGTTAGATGTTAAGTATGCATTTTTAAATGGTGATTTAAAGGAAGAGGTTTATTTAATGCAACCTGAAGGGTTTGTTAAACGAGGGTAGAAGCATTTAGTTTGTAGATTGAAAAATGCCCTTTATGGTTTAAAACAGGTACCCAGGTCTTGGTACGAGAAGATTGATTAATTTTTCTTACATCATGGTTTTCACAGGAGTAAGAATTACCCAAATATATATACCAGGTATGATGAACAAGGAAATATAATTTTGATTTCCTTGTATGTGGATGACATGATTATAATAGGTAATGCAGATGCATTAATCAAAGGAATCAAACTGCAGATGTCACAGGTTTTTGAGATGAAAGGCCTCATAAGTTTACATTACTATCTAGGTCTGGAAGTGTGGAGAGACTCTGGGAATAATTTCCTTACTCAAGGGAATTATGTTAGAGGATTGCTAAAAAAGATCAGAATGGAATAGTATAAGACAACAGCAATACCTTTGCAGCAGAACCTGAAATTGTGCAGAGACAATGGCTCTAAGGAGGTGGATGCCAGTTTGTACAGGCAGCTAGTTGGTAGTATGATATATCTGGCTACAACTAGATCATACTTAGCATACTTTGTTAGTGTGTTGAACCAGTTTATGTCTAAACCTCTTGAAAGTCATTGGGTTGCAACAAAGATTGTATTGAGGTATCTTCAGGGTACTTGTGATTATGGTATTTTATACACTGATACATCTGATGCTACTTTAGCAGGTTTTTCAGACTTTGGTTGGGAAGGTAACCTGGATGATCAATGATCTATCACGGGTTATGCATTCAGCATAGGATCTGGGGTAATACAATGGAGCAGTAAAAAGAAGAGCACCGTGTCTTTATCTTCAGCTGAAGTCGAGTACCAAGCAGTATGCACAGTGACATGTGAAGCTATTTTGTTTAGGAGGCTTCTCCATGATGGAGGAGAAGAGAAGGAAGAAGCGAGCGTCACCAATTGTGACAACCAAAGTTCCATTAAGCTGGAGAACAATCCTATGTTTCATAAGAATACGAAACATATAGATACTTAGTTTCACTTTGTAAGAGAAAAAGTCCAGTCAAAATAATTTTTTATTGAATACTGTAAAACATGTGACAATATGGCAGATATTTTTACAAAGCCTCTTGGGAAAGTGAAGTTGAATTGTTTAGGGGGATGGTACGACTTCAGGATAATCCTTTCTCCATTAAGGGGGAGAGTTGAAAATAATTAATATTATATTGTATTAATGGAGAAATGGTTACATGGTTGTAACATAACTCCTTAAGTTAGGATTAATTCCTGTAGAACTTCTTATAGATCAGCTAGCTCTGATACCATGTAGATTTTTTCACTGTAGATCAACAGATTATGCAATGTACTAAAGAAAAATACTTAATCTACTTCTGCCATCAAACTTGCGGAAGCTTAATCAATTTTGAGCAAGATCAAATAGAACACATATAACAGAGAAGAAGATTTAATCACACATGAAACACAGAAGAATACACTGGGGAAAGCCTCAACTAAAAACCCGAATCTATGTTTTATCATACAAGTGGAAATATGTTCGGATTACACAAAGCTTTAGCTCACAAGCTATCTAGATCTTACTACAATTCCTTTGTTGCTCATAGACAGTCAAAGGCTTCTCACAAACCTTCTCCTCTGCCCCCCAAGCCTCCTATTTCCTTATGCAGTTTCTCCTGGGGTCTAATGCTGCCACTTGTGTGAATTTACCTCTCACACAACACATTAAACTAAAAAGTAACTGCGCAGTCCTGAAGGAGACAATTCCTTTTGCATGGATGAGTTTCCTATATAGGAAAAATCCTCCAACTGGTTGTACACTGTCCCTTCCTCTGATCTCAAATGGGTCTCTGACTGAACTAACATGCATGAGTTATTTATGAGAGAATATTCAGTTATCTGAAGTGCAGTAGTTACATGCATACATGCATTAACTAACTAAACTCACAATTAGTTCCACAAACTATTGGAACTAATCTAACTGGACTTAACTCAGATGAGCTAACTAATTACAACTCAAAGTACAACTCATCCTGATCTCCTTAATCAAGGGATAACTTCCTCAATCAATGGAGAAATTGTTTCATGTCTTCACATAGACTTCATGTTTGATTTTCTACAACTAATTAACTCAAGATGAATTAATTAATTATTTTACAAATAGCTGCTAAGATCAAATTCGAATTTTACTTTTCAATTTTAGTTCAGGGACTAACTAAAATTGGAATCTATCCCGAAATGATATTTATAGCAATGCTATTTTTATCATTTCTATTTTATCATTCCTTGTTGCTATTTCCAACATTGGTACCTAAGATGCTATTTATAGCAATGTTATTTTTAGCATTTCTTATTGCCATTTTCAACAGTTCCTAGGTTGTAGGATTTTGTTCTCACCTCCCTATTCTTTTGAGATGTATTTATTGTCTCATATTTGATTAATTGAATAGGAGAGTATACGATCCAGTTGGTGCAACTTGCTCACCTGTGAGCTGCTGGTTAATTCACTTCTTTCTTATTCTTTCCAGTTTTTCTAACATTGTTTGACTTAGCCTTTCCTTTCTAAAGATGGTATATGGCTCAAAGTTCTTCAAGAACAAATGGTGGATCAATATGGGAATTTTATGTATAAGAGGGGAACATCAAACAACCCATTGCATGAATATCTATTACAAACTTAATCTTATGAAAACTATTGATTCTACAACTAAGATTATATGAAAGCACATGAGGTAAAAGTTGATAATATAAATTGTTATAGGTCAAATAGAAAGTTTCCATGAATATTAATGTATAAGATGGATAATTCTGTGAGCAATAATTAAATTCACTATGTATTTTCATTTACATTCCTTTTAATATTCATAACGGTGTTTGATATTCTTGTATTTGGCTCCCTCATAATGTGACACACACATGAAAACATAGACGAAACTTATGAGATGATATATGCTAGAAAATAAAGTGGAAATACATAAAATTTTCATTTACATAGATGATTGACACATATAGGACATGTGAAGACCACAATTCCTTTGTTTCATATCTAATTGATGAATTCTTTAACTTCCAAGCTTTATAGATCCAAACATGTTGGATGATAACTACAAGATAACTGGTATCAACGGACATCAATACTTCAAATTTCAACTCATTAACTACATCCCTATTATACAATATAAAGAATCTATTTAGGATGAAAGTGGTCACCTCTTGTTAAACTATGCCATTCTTCTCTTGAAGTCCATCCAAACTTACTAACATGGAAACCTTAATTGTCAAATCTATAGGTAAATATATCTTCTAATATGGATGAAATAAATAAGGATTGGAAGCATATATTTTATTATCAAATAAAGAGATTGATAACCTATTGTGGAAAATTTCCATGGCTAGTAGCAGTAACAATACTTTCAAATATACAATTGGTGGAACATTGAAAGGCACAAGAAACACATAAAAATATGATAATAAACTATTTATCTACTCTAAATATTAAATGGTTGGAAAGATTGCAAATAATTCTATCCCAAGGTTAGGTAAGAATAAAAACATTATTAATACTGTCATGAATCTATGAACTTGCTTACCTAGCATGCTTAAACATGGACAAAAAATTGGGGGCTTTGTCTGCTTTAGCCTTTCCTTTCTAAATATCGGTTCAAACTTCATTGTCCCCTCACGAGTTAAATGGCTCAAAGATCTTCAAGAACCAATCGTTGATCAATATGGGGATTTCTTATATAATAAGGAAACATCAAATAGCCCATTGCATGAAGCTCTATTACAAACTTAATCTTGAAAACTATGAATTCTACAACTAAGATTAAATGAAAGCACATGAAGTAAAAGTTGTTAATATAAACTGTTTTATGTCAAATAGAAAGTTCCACCGATATTAATGTAGCAAATTGATAATTGCTCGAGAATAATGAAACTCACTATGTCTTTGCATTTAAATCCCTTTTAATAACAAAAAGGGTGTTTGACATTCTTGTATGTGGTTCACTTACAATGTAACACACACATGAGAACATAGATGGAACTTATGAGATGATATAAGCTGGAAAATAAAGCGGAAAGACATGTTTTATTTGCCATAGATGATGGACACATATAGAACATGTAAGGACCAAAATTCCTTTTTTTCATATCTATTTGATGAACTCTTTAACTTCCAAGCTTTATAGATCCAAACATGTTGGATGGTAACTACAAGATAACTAGTATCAAAGGATGTCAATACTTCAAATTTCAACTCATTAACTATGTTCCTATTGTGAAATATAAAGCCTTGGTTTGGGATGAAAGTGGTCACCTCTTATTAAACTATGACATTATTCTCTTGAAGGCCATCCAAACTTACTTACATGGAAACCTTAATTTTCTTTTCTATAGGTAAATTGACCTTCTAATATAGAAGAAATAAAGAAGGATTGGGAGTATATATTTTATTATCAAAGAAAGGGATTGATAACATATTGTGGCAAACAACACCCCAATTTTTTATTATTTCATAATAAAATAATGGGAACCCTTTCAAATTTTTAGTGTACATATGTTTTTTCCCTTTAAAACAAAAAAAGACTTAATTTTTATATTCCTGTTAGTATTAGGGATAAATAATTTATATTATATAGAAATATATGAATAAGGCTTATGGCTAGAACCACCAAAACCAAGCACTTTTTAATTAAAACACCTCTGCACACTAATTTTTTTAAAGCTTAGCCTGATAGTCACTAACTTGGGCCGTCCATAAATTGCAAACTCTCCAGGGAAATTACCCTCGGATGACTCAACACTTTAACAGATCAACCCTTTATTGAGTGTTATTTCCCTTTTATTAGTATTTCCCACGCCACTACTATTTCCTATGATAAGGCATTTGTGACCCCACTCTGCCATGATAACCCGACCTCCCTTTGACCCGAACAATCATATATTCACCCTTATTTAAATGATCTAGGAAATAAATCTGGTGATAGTTTTAATATATTAAATATATAATGAGGGTCCCCTTATTACCATATCATTTTTAAATTATATTTTCATTGGTTCTCATGCCTTATTTTCCAAATCGACTCGAGCCGCTCTATCCTAGATCAATTTTGATTGCATTGTATTTGAACAGGATGGGAAAGGATATCCTAGGCCAGCTCAACTCTATCACCTTACTTAGGTCCTTCTTCCATGACAAGCTATGCCCGTCTATTGTTATGACCCCTTTCTATTCACCACATTATCTGTTATGTGACCAAATACCAAAAAAATAAAATATTGATCAACAACTTGAAAATAAGCCTCTTTGAGGGGGCAAACTCCTTTTATATCACATAAATGAAAAATTCTTGTATGATTCAAATGAAAAGACCTCCTTGGTAAATATATGAGTCTAAAGGGTCATAATATATTCAGGGCCTACATAACAATAATAATGTAAGGGAACAACAATATCAATAACAGGCTGCTATGGGGCACAACAATAATAATACGGGGGCTACATGGAGAAAAACAATAAAAATATGGGGCTACATTAGTAATATAGGGAACTAACATGCCCCTCTCCTTGAAAAAAGTTTTTTCCTTAATGCTTGAGTAGTTATAGATGCTTATGTATAAAATTCTCATCCTCTCATGTGTAATATTCAACGAGAAAGTTCTTATACTTAATGAGATACTTTGAAATTGATCAATTTCTTATCTACCGAGTTCTTGTTTCCATGGCTTCTTCAAGTTCCAATATGACTTTTCCTTCCATGTCAAGTTCTGGATATATTGTTTGAAATGGGATCTTGTCACCTGTAACCTTCTTTAAGCATGAAACATGGAAAACTGGGTGTACTCGGGAAGATGTAGGAAGCTCCAATTTGCATGCCATAGTACCAATATTTTGCAACACCTTGTAAGGACCATATTACTTGGGTGATAATTTATTATCCTTCTACTGTAGCAGCTACAACCACCCTCTTAATGTTTTCCTATGCTTTGATTTTGGAGCCTTCCTTCTTAACCATAGTAGCTCATCTAGCACTGATCCAGGTATTTGTGCTTTGAATGAGACTTATCTTTTCATTTTCGCTTGTGTTTGATAACTTAGCCTATTCTTCTAAGTCACAAGATAGTCTCCCAACCTCGTCACATAGTAGTTCTGGTCTTGCCTCTAGAAACTGTGCAATCCTTGAAGGCAGCTAGCCTTAATGATTGGAATTGCCTAGTTCAAACTGGTAGTCATCCTTGAGCTCAAGAATTGTGCAATCATGAAAGGTAGTCAGCCTTAATTATTAGAATTGCGTAGATCAGACTAGAAGTGAGCCTTGAGCTCAGAAACTACACAATCATAGAAGGAATCCCAACACTAATCCGAGAAACTACGCAACCCTCACTAATCTTAGAAATTGCACAGTGTACACTAAGCCATAAATTTGCCCAGCTCCCCAGAATTGCCTAGACTTTCCCTACAGTGTGTATGGAAAGTTCCCCCCCAGAAAAGAAAGAAAACTAAATAGAAAAAATCATCCTTGGGAAATAGGGATATATTTTTAGTATCCTGAAGGAGACACTTTCACTATTTTTACATACTTCCACCAATTGTCACCTTTTCCTTGACTTTAGGCATGCACATCATAAATTCCAATTGTCTCAATTCTATGTAATGGATTCCTATAGAGCTCAATTGTTCATTTGATCATTAATTTATAACATTCTCGTAGAGATCAAGGAACCTTCGATGAAGTCATCTTCTCTTTTCCAGGTGAGTTTTTCTTTTATCGCTTTTTGTCACTTTTTGTAGTTTGGCTTCTGTGAGTGTTGTTTCACTTGTTTCTCTTCTTGGTTACCAGCATTTTAACTTTCTTTAGCTTGTAGAAGTGTTGTTTCAGTCTGTCACTTACCTTTTACAAGTATCGCATTGATTTTCTTATTCTTGCACCAATGGTTGTCGTCTCGACGACTCTCCTCACATACTTGAGTTTCTAAACTTTTTTTTCATTGATTTATACTCACTTAGTTAGATATGCACTCAAGATCACATTATCGCTAAGTTTCTCTCATTTTTCACGCCTCCATTGGGCAAATTTGCACTTCCCTTGGCCCGATTTTTCCTTGCCTAGCTGGGCACTGTGCAATGCTAAGGCTCAAGCTCCAAGATTTGCCTCTGAAAATTCACAGTGCATAGTACAAGCTGGCCCCAATTGTGCATTGTGCAGTTCCAGGGCTCAGCCTGTCAAGCTTAGTAAGTTAGAGTGCGCAATACATAATCTATTCCAAGCTCTCCCCAGGCTGAACTACACATTGTGTAGTCTCAAGCCTTAGGCTACATCCTTGGCTGCTGGGAATATGCAATGCATAGTTCTCACATCTTGTCAGTCCCTCTTGTAGGTGAAAATTGTGCAAATGCTCTCATCATATTTCTAGATTTCTTCTTGATCATATTGTGAAGTTAGATTTGCAAGAGCTAATGTTTTCTTCCCATGAGTGTCCTTTCTATCCCACAGGTACAACACTCGTGAAGCACTTCTCTCCAGTGGTCATTATTACCATGGAACCAAAGAGAGGTTCTTCTTGAGAGACCACTGAAAGAAGTACTAGGGAAGCAGTTGAGTAAGCGCCAGTTAACTTGCCAATATATGCGAACACTCAATTGTTCATAGAAAAGGAGGCAACACTAACATGGCAGGAAGTCCATCAGTAGTAGCAGTAGGAAGAAATCCAGTACAAAATCAGGGAAAGATAAATTTTCTGATAGAATAGAGGAAGAAAAAAGTTGCAGAGTGAAATTAGATTCCATATTAATGCAAGAAGCTTTGGTAGCAAAAGTGAAAGGAAGTAGAGGATACAGAGAGCATAGCGAAGGAAGAGAGAAAATCATAACTTGCAGGTAGCAAAACTAAGATCGAAGAAAGCAGAACAAGAATCGAAGGAAGAACGAGACCTGAGGAGGAAAGAACAGGAAGATAAGAAAAAGTAGGAAGAAGAAGAAAGGAAATGTGTATTGACAAAAGAAAGAACACCGATTCAAGAACAAAACTGAACAACAGTAGATGGAAAGAGCGAATAGATGCAGGACCGAGATCTTGCTCAACCGATTGAAGATTTGATTGAAATTGTGGACATGGAGTTGGGACTGGAACTACATGATGAAGATATTGACCTGATGTTGAATGCCCCGCAGGTTATCGCTCAACCTCTACCACCTCCATCCAAAACGTTAGCCCCTATAAATGATCATGCATCACCTACATTCATTAGAGAAGGGATGATAGTGGTGGACACTAGTAGGAATCCAAATTCCATTTCCAAAGCCAAATTTGCCTCTGTGGGTATGAAAAGATAAAACAAGCAGTATTTGATGACCAAGAGTAGGAAATTGATACAAAATCTATAGGTTTCTTGACAGCGGATAGAACAACTCCATAGAGTGGTGCAGAATGCAGATCCCGCATAGGTCTTCTTGGGGGAAATGAGAGCAATGATACTTGGTGAGGTATCAACACTTAAAGAGACCATGCGAGACCTGTATGAGGAGCTCATGACCATACATAAGGTAGTTGTCCACTTGCATAACCTGCAACAACAAGGCAAGGAATTTGTTAAGACTATTAGGAATGTGTAAATTGTTATCACCACCATGCAAGAATGGATAAGGGGATACAAAGGGGAACCACTTACTTTGGTAAAGAAGATGAATCCATAGGCAGAGTTGCAGAAAGAAAGAGTTCAAATGTTGATTCAAAACAACAAGAAACTTGCCTCATTCGTTGGAAACATTCAGGACCGATATGTACGATTGTACAATAGTATTGGACTTCATGTGAGAACCCACAAGGTCCCATTAGTCAACCCACTCACCAAAGCTAAATGAAAACACCAATTTATGCAGGATATTGAAGAGTACTTGGAGAAGTTGAGATAGCTTTCCACCAAGGAGGACTTGGAGTCGAACAAACAAAACTTGCATAACTACATTGGTGGTCCCATCCAGATCAGAACCATGTTTCTCCTGCTTGAGAGAGAAGTTAAAATTGATTCCAAATTATTGTACCTAGATGCTATGGAGGCTAGATTCCACTTCCATCCTAACACCGTCATGCAGTTTGGGAATTTCATCGCATAGTACCAAGCTTGACATCGATACATGATTGAGAAGCATCAAGAGGATGTTTCCAAGCTAGAGTGTTCCCAAACTCAAGCATCATAGTGTCTTGTCTTGTTAGGTTGCCAAGTTGTCTCTACCATATTTTTTCCTATATGGTTATGAGGATAAAATGCAATATTATTTGTAATTAAGTTCTAAGGGGAATTCCATGTGTCAATATTGGAATATGAAAAGTCATCATGTAATGTAATGTGTTATTTTGTGAAGAAGTTGAAGAGTCATGAGGGTAGTCCAAAGGTCACAGAGGGGAGTTGAAGAGTCACCACCTCTTATTATAAATAGAACCTGATAACGCATGTAACAGGCTTTTGCAAGCCAAGATTTTGGCTAGGCTTAGGCTTAGAAATAACTTGGGAGTATTGTGAAGAGGCTTGGCTTCTCCATAGCATAGAGTGAGTATACTTCTTTGGAGGAGCAAGCTTTCTTGACTGTAATGTTCCACTATTGGGGCTAGTGGCCATCAATGGTGTATGTATGGATGGAACTTTCACTTATAATAATAAAATCATAGCCAACACACTTTCATGCATATGTCATTAATGTAGTAGGACTATTCTTGTTGTATTGGCAATGTATGTTATTTAACTTATGCATATGCTTATGAACTGTTTTGTTTTCATTTGTATGAATCTTGTTGAATGTATATTTTTGGATTAACTCATCACTTCAACTTGTGGACTATTTCACATCTTATATTGTGATGTCATTTCGCTCATGTGTTCCTTTGCATACTATTATAGGATTCTAAGGGGTGCACTCCCTTTTCCCTCTGTGTGTTGGAACCTTCATGCATTACACTTGACTCTCCGTAGGGTCACACACTTCATCTCACCAAAAGTTATCATACTTCCCCCTGCGCGTTTCTGCGGTCAAGGCATAACATTATCACCCATTGTTGGGACTCCTACTCCAAACGGTGCGAGGTCTAGTTGGGACTTCATATCAGGGATATCCCTTGAATATTGGAGGATCCAACACCATCAACACCTTCTTAGAATTCTTGAGGGAAATTTGTTTGTAAGGTTGTAGCCATCAAAATACCCAATCACCTATGTCAAAAATTCTTTCAGAGCAATGTTGATTTTCCTTTGTTTCATTTGATTTTGTGCTAGAGTCAGTGTTGGGCGCGGGATCCCCCAAGGGCATTTGTGGGGCTTAGAGCCCAGGTTTTGGTCCAAGTTTGTAATTCCAATGTAAAGACTCCACATTTTGTGGGCGCGGAGTGCATATTTGTAAAAGAGTTATAGGGTTGTCCGCCCTTATTTTGATAATGTAATGTCAGTTGTAGAAGATCTACCCATGGTCCGCGGACCATGGGATTGTATAAATAGAGCGAAGCTCTAAGTAGTTAAGCAATCTAATAATCTAAGAAGAAGAACATATGATGTATGTGAGATAGCTATGAAGTGTAAAGTATATTTTTGGGTCGTAGAGTAGGAAGAGGCTCTGCAACTGAGTGCACAAAGGCCTAGTAATCCACAGTTGAGTGCGCGGACCCCTGCCACTGAGTGCGTAGGGCGAGTCGAGTCTGTAACCATTTGAAGTATTAATAAAGAGAAGTTGATATCATTTATGTGTCTTTATTTCCTGTTTTATGCATCTGTTATATTGGGTATGAATTTCACTTCTAAGGCTTATATGATGCGCGAATGTGTATAATTGTATTGGTTAAGAGAACGTAAGTAATAATATTTGTTTACATGAAGATAATTAAGATCCGTGAATAAGATAAGTAAGATACTTAATCTAATTCGGGAATTAGTGTAGTTCGTTTCCCTAGCAGCGCGAGAGGACTTCAACCCTTGGTTAGGGCTGCACAAAAGCCGATTGTCACACTTCGCGAGGGTACTGAAGGGTGGAACAGAGCGCGAAGCAACCTGCGCAAAGGTAGGTATAGTTGGACTAAACCGACATCACAACCATCTCAAGGGTGCTGAAAATTGGTTCCAGCAGCCCCCCATACTGCTTCGGGTGAGACTTCAGTCCACGCTCTGCAGGATGATGTCGAAAGGGCCAGTATTGTAGGGATCTATGTGGCTAAATAACTTTGAACTTGGGTCAGGTCCCCATAAGCCAACAAATGGTTCCATTGTCGGGACCAGAAGCTGCATAAGGTATGTGTGATGTCATATCATTGGAATCCAACTAAGAAAGAAATCGAAGACTGGTTGGACAGAAGAATTCACGAGTTCGCGATGTAGGAGAACAAAAAATCACGACTATCAAAAGAAGAGTGGCTAGACAACTACCTATATATGAAGATCCATGAATTTTTTTTCGTGTCCTTCCCTATTGAGCTATACGAGTGGATTGCAAAGCTCGCAGATAGTCAAGGAAGGTGGAAGCTTGATGGTCCTATTGTGTGGACCTCAGAGCTAGTGTGAAGGTTGGAAGCATCGGAGGATAAGATCACATGTGCCATCAATCATTGGCTCGATCACATTATAGGAGGATTTGTTATTGAGTTCGCGGTCGACACCTCAGTTAGCTACAACAAGACAGAGTGACGCTTTCTCAAAGGACCATGAGGTAAGTACGTAAAATATTTGAATACTTGGATTAAAATGTTGTTGTGAAAAAAATGGGTTATGTAGTTACCTTGATGTTTGGGGCTATGTGAAGTGGAAAGGTTTACAGGAACGAAGGAAATAAGGGTCCAGAAAATAGCCCCTTAATTTCACCTCCGCAAGGGAATGAGGAAGAGTTCGTGAAGGTCTCTCCGCGAAGTGCTATTCATCAGATAAGACAAATAATTCTGTGAATACCACCCCCACCCACACCACCACCGACTTCACCGCCATCACCTCCATCTTCACCCGTACCAACTCCACCACTACCACGATTCAATATGGTAAACACAATGAAGCTTCCTGTGTTCAAAGGTTTGGGAAATGAGGATCCGGACCAATTTTGGTTCGTTGTAAGGGCTGTATGGGAAGCGCAAGGTGTTACAGATGACCATATAAAGAAAGTGATGCTAGTTAGCACCTTGTAGGATCGCGCGCTAACCGGGTATATTAAGTATTTCAACGATAACCTGAATGTGAGAGTCGCAGATATCCAAACAACGCTAACTAGAGAATTTAGCAGGCCTAAATCTAAAGCGCAATCGATTGTGGGATCCGCAAAGTCAACATGAATCTGACAGATGGACAACATCGCGAGTGGTTTGTAGCTTTGCTACTACCACATTTAAGGAGTGCACTATCACAGCAGAAGATAACAACTTAGGCAGAGGCTTTGGATATTTCCATGAGGCTTCATGAGACCCTGATGTAGGATCCTAACCTAGGAGTTCAGCAGATCCATGCGCAGCTGAAGAATCTGTGCCTTGAGATGTAGAGTCTGAAACAGGATAGGACAGTTCGACTAGAAGTGCGCGAAGAAGTGTGGTGCATGAAATGAAAGGGTTAGAGTCATGACAAAGACCACTGTCTGGTTTCTAAAAATTACCTCATAGGAGGGGGACCGATGCCTTTAATGCCGGAAGCTCAAGCAGGACCTAGCACAATGCCTGCTTTATGGTGTGGGATCTATCAAATAGTTGGAAAGCATGCCACAGACAACTGCCACTTGTTATAGAAGTATACACAAAATTCACAACATTTTTTCTGCAACTTTTGTAGTTGGTGGGACATGATGAGCGTACTTGCAGAAGTTATGAATTGATGATGGATAGAGCTCCCACCTACAGAGTTCAGGCTGAAATGCGGCCCCTTGACCAGAATGCAGGGATGGCATGGATAGAATTTTAGGGGCACAGAAAAGGTCGAGGTGGAGGAGGAAATGGTAGAGGTTGTGGACAATTGATTTGATACAATTACGGAGGGCCAGGACACTATGCTCGTAATTGCATGAATCAAATGTGCTTGTTGTGCAAGTATTGCACGTTGTTTGATCATGAGATAGAAGATTGTCCTACTTTGATAGCTAGGATACGTGACAAAGGAGCGCTACTGCCTCCCCAGACTCAGAACCTACAGATGATGAGGTTTGAGCCGCACGAGGAATACCCAAATGTAAACATTGTGCTCTGAAATGGAATCGCAATGGGAGATGACAAAGGAAAATAGTCAAAAGAGAGTACATGGGTTCACAAAGCCCTGACAAAAGAAACAGAGTTTGATTTGGAGCGTGCTCAAGAAACCTTCATGGAAGCTAAGAAGAGCTTCACTGATGCCTCCACTTCAGGAAGCAAAGATAAACTGGAGCCAGAAATGGACCCATCTATGCTCACGACTTTCCTGGAAACATGTATGAAGTTACTACATGACAATAAGGTTGTGAAAGGGTTACAGGAACTTATGAATAGATGTGTTGGGACCGCGCTAGGAGAACCGCGTGTAGTCCAAAAGATTAGAAAACATAAGACAAGAATGGGATGACAAATGAGACTTACCGCACAGAACGAAGAATACGAAATGGATCAAGTCATCCTGGATTTGGGATCAGACGTGAATGTTCTACCAAAACAGACATGCGAGCGAATGGGAAGACCTGCACTGCAATGGTCTCCAATTCAGCTAAGGATGGTGAACCAGCAGAAAATAATACCCTTGGGGTGATTACAGGGAATAACTATGGATATTGAGGGAGCGAGCGCGTTGGAAGATTTCAAAGTGATAGAGATTGTTGATGGCAGCAGTCCCTACCCTGCGCTCTTAGCAATTGACTGGGCCACTGACATGAATGGGGTAATTAATCTGAAGAAGCAAAAGATTATTTTTGAGAAGAAGTCATGCGTAATTGTACCCTTGGACCCTGCTGAAGGATCGCGCTATACGGAACCAGTTCATGACTATGAGAGTGATGATGATTTGGATTGAATCTACAAGATAACAGCGTGAGACCAAGACTGGGTAAATCCCACCATGGATGGGTGGATTACATGGGAGCACGAAAGCTCCTGCACCTCGGATTATGATGAAGAAATGGAATGATGGCAGAATCAGTTACATGAGGTAACTACACTGAATTGCAATATGATGACCAGGTCGCTGCACTGCTTATTGACAGGAGTAAGAGATCTGCCTACTTATGATGGTCTAAATCTGGTAGATACCTTCTTGGATTCATTTGAAAGGGAGGTTCCGGAAAAGCAACGCTTCTAGGTGTTAGAACGGGTGCTCTGCGCTACGCCCGCAAGATGATGGGGTACTCACAAGGGAAGCTTTGATGGTTGGCGCGAATGTAGGAGAATGATGAGAGCATGCTTTGGGAAGCATAGGATGCGTATAAAAAACAAGTATGATAGGTAGGATGATCTACACGTGCATCTGGCCAAGTTGACACAGGGTTATGGACAAGAACCCCAAATTGTGCAGAGGCACATGTACTCTGCGCTAAAACACCTGGTCAATAAGCATGTGTTGGGGGGGTGAACTTGCAGATGGCTCTTAATGTTGGGAAGACATTATGCAGGAAAAGAAATCGCGTAGAAGATTCTATGTGCAGAAGCATTCAACAAAGTACTGGAAATCACACTGACCAAGGTATGCAATGCGTAGCAAAGTAATTGGGACCTATGCATACCTACATTGTTATGGGCTTATTGAATGACGTGCAAAAAACTAATGGGACAGATACCTTTTAAGCTTGTCTATGGAGTGAAAGTCGTAATTCCTATGGAATACATCGTGCCTAGTTTGCGCATAGCAGCGCTCACAGGTATGACAAATCATGGAGCCCTGGAGGAGAGGCTCGTGCAATTGGATGAGCTCGAAGAAGAATGATTTTTGCCTGGATTTCACCAACAAGTCCAAAAGTAGCGTGAAAAGGCATGGCACGATCGACATATTAAGTTGCGCACCTTTAAGGTGAATGATTTGGTGTTGTTGTATGATAGTAAGTTTGATAAATTCCTCGGGAAACTCAGAATGCATTGGCTGGGGCCATATGGTATTAAGGAGATTACCGATGGTGGCGCAGTGCAGTTGGTAAAGTTAAATGGAGATCCATTCCCAGGAAAAGTGAATAGCAGTTGTTTGAAGCCATACACAGGTGGCCCGTCCATCTGACTAGCCGATAGAAGCATAGTCTTAGCGCTCTAGGTAGCTGAAAGGAGGCACGGGACTATAAACTACTCTACCCAGGAACTGCACGATATCAGGACTGTGTGCAGTAGTGAAGTATCACAGGGTTTGCGACAGTGCGAGGACAGCTGTGCTGCCACGCGGGTCGACCGGAAAGTGACCGTTAAAGTCACTATTCATGATGTGATGCTTGGTTTTAGGCCAAATGGAGCGGGTGACAGGCATTTAAGGCAAATTTTATGGGCTATATTCTTGAAAATCTGCCACTAATCTAGCATTAATGGATTGAATGTGGGGGAACAGTCGAATTCAAATTCAAAAGGCGCTATAAATTACAAATGGCTGTCTAGCAAACAACACTTGGCAATTTGAGAACTGAATTGTTGCGCTCTCAGATATTCATGAACCAAGACTTATTCGATATTTTGAAAGTGAATTCGTTGCTTCAGTAGTTACCAGAGACACTGAGAGAACTGTGGAATCACACTATGGAAGCACCCAACGAAGCCATGGACACAGGTGTAGTGACAGCCGAGGCAACCGCGCAGAAAATTGCGGAAGTAGAAGCCCAGAGAGCTCCAGAATAATCGAAGAAGTCCCTAAATCACCACGCATGCCAAGACCTAAGAAGGATAAGCAGGCCATGAAACCGGTGCACGTCTCACCCAAAAATCTGCTGAGGACAAAGCTCACAATGGAAGAAAAGGGGAAGGCCATCGATTTGGAGGCTGATGAGGAGGAAGAGTTTGAAGAAATATTGGTTGAGGAGGAGGATGTAGAGATGGAAGTTGAAACCCAGGGTGTGGACCCTCTCACCAGGCTACCTTCATATGTTCCTCCGTGGAAGGGTAAAGCCAAGGTGCCCAAGGATATATATGAGAGCAAGAGCTCTCTGTAAACTCCGCTGCTCCCAAATGATATTGTGTTTGAGGGAGCACACTTGGGATGGGTTCCCGTATTGAAATTTGAATATTGGGACCTCACGGACCATGATAAGTTCCCACATTTAGCGACCATGCAGCTAATACGCTAGAAGACAGACGTGCCGGCTGGAATGATAGAGTTGGAGCCATGCAAATGGCTCAGAGGTGTTGAAAAAGCAGGGTTGCTAAACCTTCTCTAGGTGCAGCATTACCACCACGCTCCAGTAACCATTTTCGTCATCAGGCAGCTGCTCTACTTGGTGCATGATGGGTGCTTGTGGCTGGAGGAGCCCATCCCCATCACAGATCATCTGATTCACTAGATCACACGACTACCTTGCGTAGGGGAGGACCCAACAAACATTTCAGAGGGAAAAAGTGATGACTTGGCCATCACGGAGGCCATGAAAAATAAATTTAAGTTGGAGAAGAAGAAGTGAGGGTATGCCATCTCCAGCATCAACAACCCTGTAGTTAAGGTCGTGACACAGATATTGGCAGGAAAAGTGATGCAAAAGTTCCGCGCAGATGAGGTGCCTACACCAGTGGTTGCACTGGCAGCACAATGCACAGAAGGGGTCTAGTTAAACTGGGCAAACTATCTATGTGGTGAGTGTTAGCACTCAGAATGAACCTCAAGGCTGAGAAGAGGAAACTCCGAGGTAACCACAGACCAAGCTTTTGATCTGGCATCTAGCCCTACCAAACTAGAGAGGTCTCTCTCTTTTCCAACAAAATGTGGCTGTGATAACTGAATCTTAGGCTAGCTATTAAGAATAAGGATTTGGTGGAAAATTGTGGGTTGAAAACAGCAAGAGAAGGGACTATTGGGCTATGGATTTGGGGGTAGTTTTTGCTGGCAAACTTAGGGCAAAGTAAGCGCAATGTACAACCAGATTAAAGATATAATGAGAGAAGAAAAGAGGGAAAATACCACCGCCCTGCAGGGATCAATCAGGGGATGGATCTATAGTGGCAACTTTAGAAGAAAGAGAAGCACAAGGTTACTCAACAGAGCATCTAACAGAGGATGGATTCTGAAAAGATAACCACTACATCAAACAACATAATCATTGTGAAAGGAGCATTATGCATGGATGGATTCCTAACACTTCCCTTAGAGAATGTTGTAACAAAATTAGCAGAAAAAACAAAGCATGGAAATGGATTTACAAGAAAAACATGATGCACATTAAACACCGTGATGAATCCCAAATTTAAAGAGCAGAAAAAGCTTCATTAAAATAATATTCAAGGAAACTTTACATAGTCCAATGGCAGCCTCACTTTGCTGCAAAAATCCAACCTCTACACTATGAAATTCATCAAATATATACATTTAGCTCATCTTTGTACTAAGGGAATTGAACTCAACCATCTTCCTCAAAATAGAATCAGTTACATTAAATTTGGATCGAATTTCTGAAATTAGGTGTCAAATATGAACTCGTATCTCCTGAACCATAGCACCTGTTACAAAAATGAAAGAGGTTTTTGTAGAGAAGGTCATATTTGAGAAAAAAATCTCTCAAATTTTGGAAATTATTTTCCAGTTTCTCGGAATCTATGCCACAAAATCATCTCTAAAACATAAAGTCATTAAAAATTTAAATATGTAAAAATGAGCTGTAAAGATCTAGTCCAATATTCCAATTCACGATGCATGTGAATAAAATGAAAGAGGCTTTTGTTATATGGCTCATTTTTAACGAAAGCCTCTTTGGGTTTCTCAAAATTACTTTCCATATGTTGTAAAATGGTACAACACTAAAATGACTAAAACAGTAAAATACCTGCAAAATTTGTTTTGTTTTAATGTAGGCTTCAAATATCACTGTATATCTCCCACATAGTAACACTTGTGCATAAATTGAAGGAGGTTTTTGTTACTTGGTATGTGATGGACAAAAACCTCTTTCACTTTTGTAAAATTCCCGTCCAAAATGATTTTTTTGTAAACTTGTCCCTGTGTGCAGCAACTGACCTCAAAACATGCATAACCAAGAATCAACCATTCATTTCGATCTTATCTTCTGATCCAGAAACCAGTTACGGGAGTATGATATACTGCTGGAAATATTTTTCCGAGCTCATTTTGATGGACATAATTAGGATATGATTTTCACTAAAACTCATGTGCAAAACATCTATGAAAACTAGACATAGTAAGAGCTCATTTTGATCCCTCGTAACAGGCTGCGAAGACTGGAACTAACAGTGAGTTCCTTATGAATTGCCGTGAGGCACAGGAGCAGGGCAAAACATTCCATTACACATGGATCTTGTTTTCACTAGTACTAGTGGCATGGGAGTTTCTTGAAGATATCTAGTTCCCGTCGATCGCGTAGGTGTTGTGGGGAAAAGTATCCGACTCGGAATGACCCTATCCCTACTCTAAGGGTGATAGTTCCTTAGCAACAACTGAAAGTAAAGCTTTGATATTTTTCCTTTATGAAAGTACAGAGAAGGAAGAAAAGATTGACCAACCGATGTCTTTCGCTTTTGTCGATCCTGTCTTCTCTCTTTGCCTCTTGTTCCCAGCTCCTTGCTCCCTTTGCCGGCCCAGCTACACAAAGATCCTGCAAAAACAAGAGAGGGAAACTACAAGAAACATGTACTCATAACTGATGCATGGATTAGAATGAATCAAATATACAGATAAAAACAATACATCATTGCAATACAAGTATATAGGAGAACATCAAAAGCTTTATTGATAGAAGAAAAGGTTCTGAGAAGGTTACAACCATAAATGGCTCCAATCCAGCAGCACCTCCTCAGCAGCAAGAAATCTCCTCTTCCCCTCTATAAAAGCAATCACCCAATAGTTCTAACTGTAAACCAACAGCACTTCCTTACTTTGCACAAAATTCCAGCCTCCCTAGACCTCATAGAAGAGCTCTATATATAGGGTAGAAGGAGAAAGGATGAGTCAGCTTGAGACTGACATAAAGCTGCCTTGTGTCCTCTCCCTCTTCAATTAAACTTCAGTTCTTGAGTCCACTTGGAGATCCTTGCTTCCACATGGAGATCAAGTACCTCTGACTCATCACAGGGTGAATTCCCTGAACCAAGTGTCAATTTGGAAGCTTCCTGGGCAATTGACACCTTGCAGAATGACTGTGCCACTTGGCCAATCTCGCCCAGCACAGGTACAAGGAGGAGCAGTTGACATTCAGCGCAGGTGCTCAGTGGAGCAGCTGACATGATCCAAAAATAGCCTGTTTTTGAGTGTTTTCAGGTGGAGAACTGATAGGAAGTGCTGTGGTTTGCTGACCTTGTTCCTCTAGGGGTAAGAACAACATGTTTAGGGACTGAGGATCCCTGTAATTATTGACATTTCATGCTCCATGCTGCGAGGCACAAAAATGTCTATAACAGTTGCCCCCTAAATTATGAGGCCGTTTATCGGGTGAAATGCTTTATCCAGAGGGTCCGAAGTTCATTCAAGTGCTGAGAGGTGCCCTGTAATACAATACAATACAATACATTATTTTTCATTCTGTTTTCATGATCTAGCTGAGGCGGGCATTCCCATGCTCAGCTTTATAAATACATTTTGGTACATAGAACAGATGATCGTCTGATGGTAGACTGATAATTTTCTGCTGAAATTATCATCCTTTGAATAGGATGATCATCTGCTGCAATGATGTACATGACAAATGCTTTTATATTTCCTGAATATATATCGCAGCCCGGATGGATGAAACTAGATCCGGGGTCTTCAAACTCGTTCGATCTTCACTCTAAGTACAGGTCGATCCATGTGAGAATTGCGCTGAAGTCGAACATGGAAAGACATCGCTTGATTACCGGTCAATGATGAAAACCGTTAACAAGCACGAGAGGAATCACCGATAATGATAATGACCCTCAAGGTACTGCAGTACAATTCACGTGGCGTGAATAAAGGACTTGGCGTCGAACGCCACGCAAAATCTTCTGGTCGAAGGTCATTGATGTATACCTGTCGCCGGAAGTGAGAAACTTGCCATTGAGGCATGCAAGCTTCAAAGTACTGATGGGGTTGTTCCTAGATCAACTTCTTGGATAATGAGCTGAAGTCGACAAGAAGCGATCCGTCAAAGGAGGGCCTTAATGAATCCCACATCAATGACACGGAACGGAGCTAATGATTTTAGTGGAGGTGAAAACAAACTGTGACATATGATTCAGGGTGGCGATTATGAATGGATGAAGGATAATGTATGGCAGTGGATGGGACACGGTTGACACTTTCAGAATGACCTCTCTTGAACATATAACGACACTGATGCGATGGATCGGTAGCATTACCCCAAGATGTGGATGGTTTGGCGAAGACCATGGTGATGAGACCGGTGAATGAAACAACCCAACCCGATGTGGTACGGAAGAAAAGTGTCATGTTCAAGAGCGACTTGCTACCATTAAGCTTTGATGTTCTCCCAATTTTTCCCCAGTCATTTCTGACCAGTACCTCTTAATTTTTGTCAAGCTTGAGGAGGATAACATATGCTTGTTCTATAACCCGCCCTTCGGGCAAGCCCATTGCTATGATTTAACGAGCTTAGCGATAGGGAAACTCGTTCTCGTCTAAAGACAAGTTTGTCGCTATTTAATCATTTTAACGAGTCTAACGACAAGGAAAACTCGGTCCTTTTCATTTTTAGAGAGTCTGAAAAGGTACAGAAAGTTAACTCCATAATTCCTTTTTCGTCATCTAATCCCTTAAGTCCGAAAAAGTATAAAACAATACAGAAGGGATGGGTGTTCGGTACTTTTAACGAGCCGAACAAAACAAGCGCTCGATCTTTTTGTGCAATAATCCCTCAGGTCCAAAAAGATTAAAATCTAGAAGAGGGATAGCTTTCCGGTCGCTTTAACGAGCTGGAAGGCCAAAACTCGGCAAACTTTTCATATTTTACGAGTCAGTGAAAAGAGCTCAAAGAAGACTCGCCTTTTGAGGAACGAGTGATGAACAGGGTAGCAGTAGATTCCAGGTACAGGTTGGAATATTCCAATCACGGCAGTGTCACAAGGATGGCTTAGTGAAATCACTCTTCGCAGCTGTTCCTCAAAAGAAGGTAAACAATCATATGGAGATGAACGATTGGCCAAATGAACGGATGGAGGTGATGGCATATAAACACGACCAAGGGCTTTTAATATGGCAGTCAAAGGTTACTTTTACCAAGGTTATTTACCGGTTCATTTTTTCTGGGTGAGCTTGAACTCTAGGGGAAGATTGCTCACAACTTATGTTTATTTTTTAACGAGCATGAACTATGCGCTAAAACTGCTCGGGTCTTGCGTTTATTTTTTAATGAGCATGAACTATGTGCTAAAACTGCTCGAATATACCAGTCATAATACAAGGAACGCCTTAGGTGAGGTAATCTTATTTAAGGAGCGATACCTCACTAATTACTCCAATTTGGCAAGTTTTAACTTTTGCCCCACACCCTTTCTTTGTGCAAGCTGGAAACGGCTAATCCTACGAGTTTAACGGGTTAGACCTACAGGTTTAAAGGGAGGACCTAAAAATTTAAAAAAATAAATAGTCGTCCCGTGCTTGCACTCCAAAAGGTTCGCATGCCCCCAGGTATAAAGTATAATTTCGAGGCGCTGCCTCTTTCTTATTATCCGAAAAATGGTTTATTTGCTGCCGCAAACTAAACTCTTTTTCCCGGCGATGTCTAACATTAGGTTACTAAAGATGGCGACCACTTGCTGCAGCAATAGAATCTCTTTCTTTGGAGGCTGCCCCTACTTATCCTTCAAAACATATGTTTTAATGGGTGAGGCTTGTCTTCAAAGATGGTTACTGCTTGCTACAACAAATGGTCCCCTCCCTTGGTATCCTGATTATCTAGACAAGGGGAGCGAGAAGCTGATTATCTCACTCACATAACTTTGACAAAAGAATCTTATTCTAGAACAACCCTCTCTTCCTTCTTTCGGATGGGGTATGGACTAGTCATATTCTTCTGCGGAAATCAACTTTATACCCAAGGTTTCCTCTGCCCAAGGCAGGCCAGGGTGCATGCCCCCTGGGTCCCAGTTCTTTCTTCCGAATCACTCGCATTCATCGGGAAGTAGAACCGGGGGTGGAGGCGTTCCTTGAGTGAATAGACCATTAAGGGATGGTATTTGACTATTTGCAATGCGTGATCCTGGAAATGAAAGTTGGTCTACGAGCTTGACCATTCTTCCTTCGTGCGGAAAACACATAACTCTAAAGAGTGAGGACACTACCGCCTCCATGCAATATATATAGTCTCGTCCAAGGAGTAAATTATATGCCAAGGGTCCTTGGACGACCATGATGTTCATATGAACTGTCTTCCCTTTCAATGTAACTGGAACATTGGGGAGAATCCCTAACGGGTGACTGGTTCCTTTATCAAAACCTGATAGATTTCTCATCTCAGGTAAAAGCGCCGGGCAACCCAGTGCTTTCCAAGCAACAGAGGAAAGGATACTCACAGATGCCCCTTCATCAATGATAGTTCCAGCCATTACCATTCTATAGATCTGGACAATGATTCTGAATGGGATACTGGCTGGTAACCGGGGTCTGCCTAGTTGATTCCAGTCAAAGGATACAACTAGGTTGCTTGGCGGTGGGACCGAATATACGGCCGGATACGACCCTGACGATGTTCCTTCCTGCGACAAAGGAATGGGCGCATTGCCCTGATGCTCATCAGAGTCTGTGTTGATGAAAAGAATATGGACGGTGTCATCCTTATCCTCTTCAGTGAGGGTGTCATTTGAAGATGAATCTTCAACGACGATGTCATTTGAGGATGAGACCTCTGAAGGAAGAACCGGGTCAACTGCCGTTTCGACCTTTAGACTTTCGTCTGGTCTGGATTCAGTTGGTTCATTCTCAATGACCGACACTTCAGCTGACCACTTGAGCGGGTCAGCTGGATTTTCAACTATCGAGGGATTAGGCATGAGTTTTTGGTATCCAGGAGGAAGTCGTAACGGTGATACCGGACGATCTTCCAAAACTCTCTTCGCCTCATCTAAGAATGGACATCGGTGAATGGCGTGATCTCCTTCACACAACATACAGGGTGATCTTGGTCTCCCTTTTCGTCCTTCACTCTCGCCAGTTGATGGACTGCAATCAACATGACTACCAGAGGTTGATGCTACCGGATTGTGCAATCTTGGGGACCAGTCCCTTAGTATCCGGGGAATACAAGGACAATCACGATGGAAGTGGGCCCCTTTGCAAATGACACATGGCGATTTAGGCCCAGTCGGTGCAGTGTGTGGGTTTTTGTCAGCTGTCTTTTGCTTGCCCCCAGTCGCCTTCGCCATAGGCCCCTTCTGCTTCTTTTCTCTCTTCTTCTTTTCCTTCTTCTCCATGGGAGGCTGACTTTTGCCGGCTCTACCTTGTGAAGATGAAGGATCAGAGGAAGAATTGTAAGAAGTGGAAGGCTGGTGGGTAGCTCTAGACTGATCTGACTGTTGATTCGACTGCTCAGGATTAGTGGCGATCTGGACTACATTAGTTGAAAAGAGCCATACAGGTAGGCCAATTGTCAATCCTGGAAGTGACAATGTTGCCATATGAGGCGCACCAACATCTCCCCAAGAGGAGAAGGGATTTGGACTTCCGCCAAGGTTACTTCCTTGGTTGGTGGGCTCCATACTTTTCAACTGAAAGATCAACGTGGGAATAACAGGTGATTATGTTCCGCTTTAGAATAAATTTTATTAACGAGGCTTTTAGACACAAACTTGCTTTTTCATGTTTTAAGAGTCGAGAAAAAGCTAAAGATGACTCTAGTCGCCTTCGATGTTTTAACGAGCCCGAAGTGACAAATGCTCGGATGGACTTTTTCAGTTATAGAGTTTGAAAAAGGCCAAAAGAAACTGCTCTGGAGTTCTAGGCAGAGGGTGTGCCAAACCTTTCGCAAAACCACGGAATACGTTTTACGGTACGTGTGGTCAATCTTCGTGAATGCTGTGTTCACTGCATTGCGATCAGTAGGGCGGCCAACACGGCTTCCTATGGATAAAGGCTTTGTTCCTATAGGGGTCTCCCAATATATACGCGACGGTACGTGGGAGCACAAGTCTGTATTAGTGCCACCGACTCTCAGGAGGAATCACCCACCTTCGTAGAAATCGATAGTCACTAAGTTTAACGACGCCGGAACACGTCTCTACCTAGACCTCTATATGTTTGCATTATGTTACAAAGCGTTGTTATGTAAATTGGATTTATTTTAATGTTGATCTTGCTTAGCAGTTTGCCTTTAAGGATCACCACGAGATGTATATATACAACTTCCTAAATGCAATCTAAGATGAGAAGCAAAACTTTTCAATCTTTCAACTTTGAAAACCTTAATCTACTGAGGGAAAAGAAAGACATCAACTTTTCACACAGATCATAGAACACACACTAAATGCACTTTTTCCTAAATCAACATGCAAACTGTCAATAATGCACATGCACAATGCAGATATTTCTTTTCTTTATCCTTAATGTTGATGTAAGACAAAAAGGAAACTGTTGTATAACTTTGAATCTAATTTCAAGCGAAAGTAAACAAGCTTGTCCAAAATCAAAAGACACCTTAAGATCGACTTGTTTAGACACTGGAAATGTATAGATTCAAACCACAAAATGAAAAACAAACAAACTCAAACAGCCATGAACAGTAATAAAACTAGCTCTTAAGATCACAAAGACACTTTTACAGTTCAGGATCTAAGAGGCCACAGCTATACTGGTTTGCTTTTCACAATGGGAAACTATAACTGAAGCAAGAAATACTGAAAGAACAATCACAGTTTCATCACACAACTGAGGCGGAATAATGTCAAGGAAAGTTGGTTTACAACAAGTACAAATGACAAGCAATCAGCAGCAAAAATAACAGTGAAAACAGGGCCAAGACTCAGTAGGAAACCTCAGCAAGACACTGGTTAACTGGTCCAGCGCAGGCTCTGGTCTGTCAAACTGACTTTCAGCGCAGTTCCCGAAGGGAGTACCTGCGCTGAAATGCAGACTGCCTTTGGGCAGCCTGCACTGAGACACGAGAGTTGCGTTTACAAGGATTTCCGGGTCATAAAAAGCTCAAAAATTCACTGTTTTTGCTGAAATAAAAAGCTATAGGTCAAGTACAAGCTAAGGGATGATTAAGATGATGAAAAGCTATCACAAAGAGCTTACAAGGATCCTTGTAGATCAGCTCTTCAAATCATGAACTTGCTCAGAAATGAGCTGGAGTAGCTGCCCTCTACTTCGCTTTTGATATAGTCAAAAGCTTTTCGATTTGGTACTCTTTCGTTCAGGAAATGAATAGCAAAATACTACAAACAATCAAACAGATATGATCCCCAGTGGAGTCGCCAGTTTGTTGTGGGGAAAAGTATCCGACTCGGAATGACCCTATCCCTACTCTAAGGGTGATAGTTCCTTAGCAACAACTGAAAGTAAAGCTTTGATATTTTTCCTTTATGAAAGTACAGAGAAGGAAGAAAAGATTGACCAACCGATGTCTTTCGCTTTTGTCGATCCTGTCTTCTCTCTTTGCCTCTTGTTCCCAGCTCCTTGCTCCCTTTGCCGGCCCAGCTACACAAAGATCCTGCAAAAACAAGAGAGGGAAACTACAAGAAACATGTACTCATAACTGATGCATGGATTAGAATGAATCAAATATACAGATAAAAACAATACATCATTGCAATACAAGTATATAGGAGAACATCAAAAGCTTTATTGATAGAAGAAAAGGTTCTGAGAAGGTTACAACCATAAATGGCTCCAATCCAGCAGCACCTCCTCAGCAGCAAGAAATCTCCTCTTCCCCTCTATAAAAGCAATCACCCAATAGTTCTAACTGTAAACCAACAGCACTTCCTTACTTTGCACAAAATTCCAGCCTCCCTAGACCTCATAGAAGAGCTCTATATATAGGGTAGAAGGAGAAAGGATGAGTCAGCTTGAGACTGACATAAAGCTGCCTTGTGTCCTCTCCCTCTTCAGTTAAACTTCAGTTCTTGAGTCCACTTGGAGATCCTTGCTTCCACATGGAGATCAAGTACCTCTAACTCATCACAGGGCGAATTCCCTGAACCAAGTGTCAATTTGGAAGCTTCCTGGGCAATTGACACCTTGCAGAATGACTGTGCCACTTGGCCAATCTCGCCCAGCGCAGGTAGCCTTCATTGGTTTTGACTTTCAGCGCAGGTACAAGGAGGAGCAGTTGACATTCAGCGCAGGTGCTCAGTGGAGCAGCTGACATGATCCAAAAATAGCCTGTTTTTGAGTGTTTTCAGGTGGAGAACTGATAGGAAGTGCTGTGGTTTGCTGACCTTGTTCCTCTAGGGGTAAGAAAAACATGTTTAGGGACTGAGGATCCCTGTAATTATTGACATTTCATGCTCCATGTTGCGAGGCACAAAAATGTCTATAACAGTAGGACCTTCCAAAGGCGACGAAGTACACTTCGCTGTGGGCAACCAGGGACGCACAGAGGATAAGGGAGAGCAAAATATTTTGGGTGCTCATGGAGATGAACATCAGGATGGGGATCAATCGCAAGCCATGTTTATCATCCACTGTCTACAATAGTCTACAGAGCTTCACGAAGTTCAAAGAAGACTTCCACCATGTCTTCATCAGGGCGCAGAAGGAACCTACGAAAACGTGGCATGAGATACCTTGGTGACCGATGATGTAATTTTTGTGGTCCTTGAGTCTTGGCCGCCAAACTGGCACGCTCCAGCTAGCTTTGCAGTGGAAGCAGAGAAGTCTGCCACGCAGTAGAAGAGGGAAGAGACAAAACTGTGGATGGCACAGTTGGAAAAAAAGCGCAGAAAAGAAGAAGCAATGGCTAAGGCCTAGGCGGTGCGCGCAAAAAACATCAGAGGAAGAGCGCGAAGGACAGAAGTCACCTTCACCTAAACCAGAGACAGATACAGAACAAGGTGGTGTGGACCCATAGACAATGTCCACCAAGCTAAAATGTCCGTGCCCATGAGAGCAAGTAGGGCCACGAAAGAAAACAAAGGCCTCGAAGACTTCATTCAACCCTATCACCCTCATTGAGGGGGATCTACATGATATCGGTGAAACGATGAGGGATGTCATCGCGGAGGCCCTCCAGCAGTTTGAGGAGCAACACTAGTTGGTATTGGGGGCTCTCCAAGTACAAATACAGGAGTTGCAGGTGCACACTCCACAGGCTGGCATAATGTCCACCAGCCTCGCAGTTGGCACTTCACCTGCCAAGGAAATGCTATGCGCCAGGGTGACCAACACAATAGTGCTACTAGATGGAGCACTCATGACAGAGAACGCGTTCGACAGGCCTATGGTCAGCAGCTTGAAAAGGGTCGGATTAAACATGGTTGTGTTCCCTCAGGAGACACTCTATCTTTTGCAAGATGGAGTCACCGTAGAGCTTCAGGCCAGGGAGAGTCACGTTGTACAGGTAATGAGCGAGCAACGCATCAACATTGAGTAGTTGAGCCTACAATGCAATGAGGCTATGGAGTAGAACAAATAGATCATGTAGGTTGTGGAGGAAGCCTTCCAGATGGTCCGAGAGTTGGCCATCCAAACAGAGGAACTGGTGGAGGCGCGCATCCGAAAATTAGAAACAGGGTTGCGCGACACAAGAGCATAAATGGCCAGGGTTCAGTTGGAGCTGAATCTTTAGATAACAGAATTGCAGTTGAAGGCATAGCCTTTAACTCTGCCAAAGGTCAGAGAACAACGCACCACCGTGATCACAACAACAATGGTGACAGTCGACAGTGCGGTGACAGAATGTATGAAGTTGTTCGAATAGTCGTTCAAAGTCATAACCACCCTAGAGGAGGACCCAAACATAGAGTGCCTAGAAATAGAGGCATGCAAGTAGAAACAAAGATATGATGAGGTAAAATGTACCGCGCAGATGGTTTCCCTTACACAGAGGCTTGCAAGGATGTAGGAGGCAAAGGCGCTCAAGGAGCAGGTGGATGTCGCTCGACATAATGAGGTAGTTTTGAAAGCGCCCCTATAGCCATGGATCAACGAGGCTTATGCCATTACAACCTCCATTGAAGCAAAGCTCGCACGGCTGCAAGCAACTCAGGAGAGGATTCAGGGTAGTAGTTCAACAATATCGGTCACTGAACAACGCGTAGAGGAAGTTCAGCAAGTAGCCACTCAGTGCGTTGCTAAACTTGCAGTGATCCAATCAGAGTTGGGAGGTCTTTGCGCTAATATCTCCGCACCTATAGAGTGACTCGAAGGCGAGTCATGATTTTTGTGTTGGGGGCCTATTGGGCGCGAGATCCCCCAAGGGTAGTTTTGGGGCTTAGAGCCCAGATTTTGGTCCAAGTTTGTAATTCCAATGTAAAGACTCCACATTTTGTGGGCACGGAGCGTGTAGTTGTAAAAGAGTCATAAGGTTTTCCACCCTTATTTTGATAATTTAATGTCGGCTGTAGAAGATCTACCCATGGTCCGTAGACCATGGGATTGTATAAATAGAGTGAAGCTCTAAGTAGTTAAGAAATCTAATAATCTAAGAAGAAGAATATATGATGTATGCGAGATAGCTCTGAAGTGTAAAGTCTAGTTTTGGGTCATAGAGTAGGAAGAGGCTCTGCAGCTAAGTGTGCAGAAGCCTAGTAGTCTGTAGTTGAGTGCACAGGGCAAGTCGACTCTATAACCATCTGAAGTATTAATAAAGAGAAGTTTCTGTCATTTATGTGTCTTTATTTCCTGTTTTATGCATCTTTTATATTGGGTATTAATTTCACTTCGAAGGTTTCTATGATGTGCGAATGTGTATATTTGTATTGGTTAAGAGAAAGAAAGTAAGAATATTTGTTTACATGAATATAATTAATATATGTCGATAAGATAAGTAAGATACTTAGTCTAATTCTTGAATTAGTGCAGTTCGTTGCCCTAGCAACGCGAAAGGACTTCAACCCCTAGTTAGGGCTGCGAAAAAGCAGATTGTGACACCTCGCGAGGGTACTGAAGGGTTGAACAGAGTGCGAAGAAACCTACATGAAGGCAGGTATAGTTGGACTAAACTGACATCACAACCATCTCAAGGGTGTGAAAACTTGGTTCCAGCATCCCCCCATACTGCTTCGGGCGAGACTTCATTCCGCACTCCGCGGGCTGATCCCAAAAGGGCCAGTAGTGTAGGGATTTGTTATGCTAAATAAATCTAAACCTGGGTTAGGCCCCCATAAGCCAACAGTCAAATTATCCTTTAATAGTTGGCGAAATTGTTGTTGATGCTCCATGTGATCTTCCACTACTTGAACTTTAGAATTTTCTCTTAAATATGATGTGATGGATGGTGGATGATATCCATAAAGTGCCATAAATGGGGTCATTTTTTCTGTGGTATGGAAGTGTTATACCACCATTATGCCAAAGGTAACCACTTGACCCATTGCGTTTGTTTATTAGATACAAAGAAACAAATATATCCTTCCAAACATTTGTTTACTATCTCAATTTTGTTGTCAAATTAAGGATGATAAGATGAGTTATGAGCTAATTGAGTACCAAGACAAGAAAATAATTGTCTCAAAATTTCCTGTGAAATTGGGGATCTCTGTCTGATCCAGGAGGATCCTAGAGGATTTATCCATGAGGACACTAGAGGATTGATCTAGGTGGATCTTCAAAAAGTATCAATGGCATGGTGAAAGGCTTAAACCTCAAAGTGGAAGAATTTGGATAAACTTAGCATCAGATTGAAGTGTTCGTCATTGTGATTCCAATAGTGCGAATGACACTCAAATCCAAGTTCATATGAAGAAGTTAGAGGAATTCAAAGTTTATGTGGTAGGAGGAGATGATGTGGTAGACACTCTCAACAAATGGGGAAGTGCTAAGTGGCAGGCTGCCACTTGGTCCCGCATATCCCAGATCGTAGAAGAAAGAGGCCACGGCTTAAGGAAAATCGATCATTGTTGCGATGCTTTCAAATCACAATCGCATTTCACAAGGGTTAAAGAATCATCCCATGGAACCAGTCCTAGCTATGGTGTGATATGTTGCAATCGAAGAATCATGTTGTGATTTGAGATATCATAATCGCATTTTGCAAGTGGAAGCAATCACATGTTGAATCAAACTTGGGTTTCTGCCAATTGTGATTTGTGATATGGGCTCCTGGATCCAACATATTATATATTGTGGTCAATAGTTCGTCGGGTTTGTGGTTATCACAGGGTGCTTGATGTATGGGCTTTGGGCTATCCTCTGATTGGAAACGCTGATGGAGAACCGTGATAGTGAGAAGCTATCAATTTAAAAATGCACGGTTAAGAGTTTTTCCATGTTTATAAGGTTTGTTTCTGCATATCATGTGGGACCCGAGATTCTTGTATTAAGAAACAAATCTGCTTGCTAAACTTTGTCTATTGTTTAGAACTACCCAGGAGTTGAGGGGTTTACCGCCAGCATATATAAAGGACTATCCATGTCGGAGAAAGATAGAGAGGACTGAATGAGTAGTTCAGAGAAGTAGATTGTAGCAGAACCTAACCCTGGTAGCAAGCCAGGACCTCACCTTGATTAGCAGGGAGGTTCGGAGAAGTTACAAAAGGCGTGATTATCCAAAGTGGGTGTTTGGATAGGAATTTTCGCATGATGTTTAGCTAGGAGTTCAATGGTACTGTCTGTTTCTAAAGTCGGGCTCTCCATTCTTCGTCCATCTTCCAGTTTGGAGGTATAAGGATTATAAAGAATTTTGCTTGCACTTTTATCTCCTTTTATGCCACTTAATGAATGAAGGCCTCCCCACTATTGAGCAGGGCCCAAAGACGTAGTCCAAATTGGATGAACTTCGTAATCAAATCATTGTTTCATGGTTTCATGTTCTTCTAGTTATTTCCACATTGTTTATATGCTTTTAAGTTCCATGGTTAATTAGCTCTGTTATATGTAATTTCGATGCATTTGTAAGTAAAATATCTTGGATCAAGTTTGGTATCAGAGCAGGTCTTTGTAGATGCAAATTGCATTAGTATATGCCAACCCGAAAGAAGCTGCGAAAAGGAGAAGGAAAACTTATTTCCTTTGATCCTAAATGAGGACATCCATAGCGAAGAAGAAACATGGCCAATGAAGAAGCTCGTTGGGAAGAGAAATAAAATTTTCATAAGGTATTCTACAAGATGTTTTTAGAGTATGAAAAGGAACTTGGGCATGATAAGAAGGATGTCGATGATAATGGATCAAAAAATCATGAAGGTGGTGGAGAAGAGCCTCCTCCCTCTCCTTCTTCAAGTGATAACTCTCATCACTCTCATAGAGATTCCAAGCATTCCTCTACGAATCTGTACTTCAAGTTAGATGTAGAATTTGACTTGCCCATGTACAATGGAGAATGCAGTGTAGAAAAACTTAATAACTGGATAAGATAGATAGAGGTTTACTGCCAGATCTAGCATATCGAGGAATATGAGGCGAAACTCTAGTTAGCATCTCTTTGGTTGAGCGACACTGCTCTCATTTGGTGGGAGAGTAAGTTGCAGAAGGGTAGCACAAATTCAGGTAACCTTCTGTCCTCTTGGTCTAGTTTTATTTTTGCATTGAAATGCCAATTTTACCCTTTGGGATACAAACAAAAGGAACTTATGGAATGGAAATATCTAAGGCAAGGTAAAGACAAAAATGTGAAAAGCTTCACTGAACAATTTCCGAAACAAGCATTGATCTGGGCAACTCATTAGATTCACCCGAGATTGTAACTATGTTACTATTCGAGCCTACTACAATTGATGCGGCCAGTGTAATGGTTATTCATCTTGAAAGTGGAGGCAAGAATGACAGAGATGATAAAGTCAAGAAGACACCATTCAAACCTCAACGTGAAAAATTCCAGAAGAAAATAAAAGGGAAGGATAAGAAGACTATCACAGCCAAGAAAGGGGATGGAGAAACACTATCTTGCACTCATTACAAGAAATATTGTCATGACGAGGGCCACTACTGGAAGCTGCATCTGGAGCTGAGACTGAAGAGATTAAACAGAAAGGGAAGCAAAAGATAGTGGCTACAATGCAGGACCTTGGATCAGATTCCGGCGATGAGACATTGATCACAACTGTGGGTGCAAAAGGTACTCTTTCTATTAATGATAATTCTAATTCAATTGCAAGTACTAGTTATTTGAATGAGTTTGTAAGTAATAAGCAAAAGAGAATTGAGTTATTCCTCATTAGAGTTGTTAAAAAAAAATACAAAGGTGGAAATTTTGTTCGATTCAGGTTCCCAAGAAAAATTAATCACAAAGTCCTTAGTGAAAAAGTTAGGCCTTGAAAATAAGCCTCATCCGAGTCCATACCCGCTTGGTTGGGTAAGTGATAAAGCCAAATTGTAGGTAACCAAGAAGTGTGAGGCTAGATTTGTTATTTCTTCTAAATTAATTTATGAGGTAGAGTTAGATGTTGTTCCTTTGAAAATCTGTAGAATCATCTTAGGAAAACCGTATTTATATGACAAAAAGGTAGTTTTCTTTCAACATGAAAAAAATACCACCTCACAAAGGATGGGGTAGAGTATATAGTTAGTGCTCATCATACAAAAGTTAATGCTAGCCTTGTAAGCACAAGACAAATTATACAACTGGTTAATTCTAGAAAAGGGTGCATGATCATGATAGTGAGAGCGAAAGAGGTTGGGATGGATGATGCTTTCAAAGGTTGTAATATTGATCATAAGAAAGAATTGTTTGAAATTATTTTTGATCATGAGGGATTGTTTCAGGAACCAATAGGATTGCCCCCAAAATGGGAAATCCAAAATGAGATCCATCTGCAACAGGATGCTCCTTAGTGAATGTTGGCATGTACAAAATGGCTTCTATTAAGATGGAGGAGATCAAGAAACAGATGTAGGAAATGTCAAATTAGGGAGTCATGAGACCGAGTACTTCTCCTTGTGGCTGACTGATCGTGTTGGTGCCAAATAAAGACGACACATGGAGAATGTGCATAGACTACAAGGTGCTTGCTAGCCTAAGGGGGCCTGACCCAGGTTCATAGTTATTCATGCCAACAAACAAAACCCTAACTGTTGGCCCTTTCGGCAACAACCTGTGTAGTGCAGATTGTAGTCTTACCCGAAGTAGTATTGGGGGATGCTAGAACCAAGTTTCTGCATCCAGAGATGCGTGATGTGTATTCTAAAGACCTTATAGCTCTGATTTTCCTTCGCGCAAAACTATACCTTCCTTCTGTTTGATTCTACAACTCTATCTGATTGACCTTCAAGTCTTCGCGAAGGTACACGATCGTGCTTAATAGACAAAAAATAGGTGGATATACTACTTTCGCTTAATCATTGGCAACCCTAGATTTTCCTTCGCACAGATCTATCCATACGAACAATTATCATAACATATCTAGTTACTATCTTCGCGAAAATAGTTCATTACTCCATGCACAAATATTAATGATTCAACAGATTTGTGCAGATAATACACTTTATTTTATAAAAAAATAGATCATTAAGCAATGATGCATAAACTTAAAGAGAAATAAGAAAAAGGCACATATGCAATATATTTGATCCAAACTGTCTTTATTAGATTCAAAATTCAATTTACAGACTCTTCCACCCTACGAACCTAGCTGCAGGGGCCCGCACATTCAGCTACAAACTTGCCAAGGTCTCCGCACACTCAGCTGTAGGAGCCTTCCCCTTTTGCCTAAGTACAGGAAAACAACGCTTTCATGCCTTAGCACTTTTCCCTTACACTTGTTCTTCTTAACTTCTATATACTTAGAGTCGCTATGACTCAACTACATATATAGCTTTTTCATTACAATACCATGGCCCACGACCCATGGGTGAGTCTCAAAACCAACCTATCACTTACCCATACAAGGGACTAAAGCCCCTTTGAATCTTGCTTAGCTGCGCGCTTTGCTTCCTCATTTCAAGGAGACTTTACATTATTTACAAAATTTTAACCAAAAACTGATTAAACTAACCAAAATTGACCCTAGGGACCCTATCCCAATAGGCCCCCAACAAAATCTGATGACTCACCCTCGAGTCACTTAGTTGGCTTCTCTACCTTGTGGCGAAGCTCATTGAACTGTTGCTTCAATGGGTCCAGCTCCGCGATGCCTTGTACTGCAGTCTTCTCCACCTCTTCGACCAACTTTTCTATAGTTGGTCCCTCTACCGCAAGGAACATGGTCCTTTGAGTTTGCTATAAAGCTTTCAACTTCTCCTTAATGGTCAGAGAAATTTGGCTGGCCTCCTTTGTCCAAGGTTGAAGCCAAGCCTTTAACACTGATTCTTTTTGCTACAATTACTGTACTTGTGCTTGGATCAACTTCCCTTCCTACAGGCCCACAAAGCACTTGACTGGTGCCAAGGTTTGCGTAGTCACTCTCATCTCATCATATTTCTGTTGGGCTTCTCTAGTTTTTGTACTCAATCTCCACAAGTTTGGGTCCTCCTGAAAAGTGTCCCATATTTCCATGGCATGGTTAAAAAGAAAGTCACAACCCTTAATTTCAATCTCCATAGTGTTCATATGCTCTTTGATGGTTGTGTCACGATGCTCCCTGACCTTTGGCGGAGTAGTTGGTTGTTGCTTCAGCTGTAATTATGATGTCTTCATCTGGAAGTCAAATGTTACTCTCCCTATTTCATCTTTAGATTCTCTGACTGCAGTAGCCAATTTCCTAATCTTCATTGTAGCGGTGGCGTCTTCTGGAATATGCAACTTTGTGATGGAATTAAACGCTTGTGTACTTGTTGTTTCCAAGCTCTGACGATGTGCTTCTAGCTCTTCCTTTTCTTTCAAGGTCTGAGCCTTCTCAGTGAATATTTGTTAATTTTCTAACTTAACCTCATTGATCACTACAAGTGTGCGCTCCTCTCTAATTCGAAGCTTGTCTAAGACCCCCTGATGAGGCACATGGAGGGTCTAAAGTGGAAACGCGGCTATGTTCACGCCTATGTCTTTGATCATGCCCAATAGAGCACGATCTTCCTCTGTCTCCATGCGGACTGATATTTTTGGTAAGGAGATGAATCTAAGGTCCAGAGTCCTTCCTGTCTCCAATACATTCTTGCTCACTTGTGTTAGGCTCACTTTCACCCCGCTCACTTGCCCTACGCTGGCTTGAATCCTTCTTGTTTGGATATGTATCTTGCACAGATCCTTCTAGACGCTCCCTAGCATCTGCATGTATTTCTGCTCAAACTGTTGCCATAGCTCCGTTGTGGTGTCCCTCACTTTGTCCCATATTTCGTCGAGGTTCCCTTCTGTGAGGACCATTGGGTTAATGTGTGCTTGCTTATCTGATTTGTGATTCTTCCTTGGTCTGGCAGTTGTTTCCTTACTCCGCTTCTTCAATGTGAAGGGAGTACTCTTCTCATCCCCGCCGTCTCCACCCTACTTGGAAATTTCTTGTTCCTCGGTATGCTGGGAGGCCGATGCTTCGACTTCCATTGTGTCCTTCTTTCTGGTGCACTCTTTTTCAACACGCTCTTTCTCAACGTGCTCTTTTTCAGTGTGCTCTTTTTTAGCAGCTGCCTTAGTAACAGCTTCTTTCTTTCTTTGCTCGACCAATGCCCTCACCGCTGCCTATGCTACTTCTTTTCATTTCTGCACAGCTATCGTCTATGCAACAGAGCTTTTTCCACTCCTGTTGGTACCTGTGCCAAGGTCTGTGGGCTCCCACCACTCAGCTGGCCATAGTCCCACAATCTCTCGCACATCAGTTTATGTTACTGAGTATGGAAACTTGTGTCAGATTTGCTTAGGGTCTTGCCTTGCTTATATAGAGACATTATGAAATTCAGCCTTAAACTCTATGAAGGCCCTCAACTACTCAAACAAGGTTGGAGAAAACCGCGGCCGCTAACGTATTACTGTGCGTTGGTCCATCTCAACCAAAATCTAAAAAACCTTTGACTCCATGATCCTCTCTGGATGCTTCATCGACCACAGCAAAGCGAACTTCACTGCCTCCAGTAAATTTTCTTCCTGTGGAGGAAATTGACTATTCTCTGATAGTGGCAATACTACTAATAAAATTAGCAACAAGATCCAAACATAGTGAAATGCCTTGCTCTCCTCCTATTCTTCGCGGTAGTTCGCTAGGAATTCTTTACATAGGTATTGTGCCCAGTTGTACTGCACCCCCTTCATGCACTGTGCAGCCAATGAAACTACTGGCGCTAGATCATCTGTTGCTTGACATTTCCTCATTATATTCCCGGCTAAAATTTGGGCAGAAAACTACACCGTGTGGTGTTGAATTGAGCAGATAGAATATCCACGTGACTTTTTTATCAACCCAAAATTGGTCTTCATTTTATCTGCCAGCTCCTTTACTTTTCTTTTTCCTCCAAACTCCTTGGCGGGGTCTGCCTCTTTATAGGGCAGCTTTGTAATTCTATGAATTAGCATATCGGTTATAGGGATGGGTTCATTGAGCCATAAGCACCCATCATGCACTAGTGGGAGTAGCTGGCGCACACAAACGGTGTTGATTATTAATCAGTGGAAGTGTGGCATGCAAAGCATGTGTAGTAAACCAGTCTGCTCGACGCCTTTGACCCATTTCATGGGTTCCACCCTTGTGACCCTAGTTTTTTCATAATAAATCTTCTTCATGTACTTATTGGTAGCTAGGTGAGGGAATTTCTCGTGGTCGTCAAAATCCCAATCCTCCATCTTTAATACTCCAATGCACGCTAAGAGAACGCCTTAAAAAACTACTTCCTCAGGAAACAACGGTGTAGATATCGTAAATTTTCCCGAATCTGGGTCTTTGGTTACCTTGGCTTTCCCTTTTCACTGAGGGATATACGCCAAAAGCCTAGTGAGAGGCACGCCCTCCTCAGCATCTAATTATTCCACGCCATATTGGAGTTCCTCTACCTCCAAGTCCACTGGTTCCTCTGACTTCTTTTCCTTATCCTTCTCTTTTTGTCAAACCTTCAGGTTCTTCCTTGGTGACTACCTCATCAGTACAGGTTTCTTCTGCTTCTCCTTAGCAGCCGATTTCTTTGGCGTGGGAAACCTCAACACCATAGGCACAATGGGTGTAGCTTCCATGGACACAACTTCAGGGCATTCCTCTTGAGAAACAATGGATTCAGAACTCACTGGAGCAGACATTTGTTCGAGAATAAGCCACTGACTATTTTTAGGCAACTTTGTGAATGCTAGACTGGAAACTAAGTCCTCCCAAACCTATCAATTCATATAGCGAAAACAAGAGGGCTTATACCAATTTCTCAGAGAGAAAATTGTTCTACGGTAGCCCAGCATGTTGTATATATAGGCAACTTTGAATTCAAATCTGATTTTTCCCTCCATTTTCTGTTCATAAATGCAGCTTTGGCGGCAGATATTCAAATACTTTTGCCATAAATGTCATCTACCCGCTCCTCCTAATGGGATTTTCGCTATTAAATCATGAATAGTGACTTCAACGGCTACTTTTGGACTTGACTACGTGGCACCATCCTCCATGGTGCAGCCCTCCAGGTGTAGCCCTTCGAGCATAGCTCTTCCTGGCTCACTCCTTGCTTTTGTCATGCAACCTCCCTACTTTGTTTTTATTTTTCGTGGGTAGTGTAGTTTATAGGCCCACAATCCCTTGTAGCTTCCTGGATTACTAAGACTATTCTTCTTCCATATAGTCATTGTGTAGGGGCAAGATCCCTTGTGTACAAATTCAGCTTGCTTGTTATCGGGAAACCTAGTGTCCACTCGGAGCTGCTAGTCCCACTAAGACTGGTAGCTATCTTAGAAACAAACTAACTAAAACTACTTTTGCTTTCCTTTATGAGAAGTAGATAAGAGGGGATCAAAGGACACCAACCTCAGTCTTGCGCTTAGTTCCTTGCTTGGTTCCTCTCCCTTTTGATAGATCCTTGCTACTTTGCCTTCGTCTACCCAGCTTCAAAGAGCACCCGTGGAATCAAAGCAGCGTAATACTATCGAAGAACAGAGATCTACAATCATAAACAATATAGGACCATATATATATTGACCACACAAATACATATATCATCAAACATACAAGAATGTGGAGGAAAACTTGAATAGCATTATTAATATCAAGAAAAGCAAAGAGGATTACAACCAATTGTTCTGACCCAGCGTCATCCTCTCAGCATGAAAGCCCTTCTTCACCTCATGAAAAGCTTAGATCACCCAACACTATGATGTTGCACCAAGAAACCAGCAGCACTTCCTTACAAGATACAAAATTCCAGCCCCTGGATCTCTGGGATGAGTGATCCATATATAGATGATTGCAGGGGGGTGAATCAGCTTCTGGGATTTTGATTAGTGTCCTCTCTCTGATAGTTCTTGATTCCACTTGGAGATTGATGATCTCTTACTCATCCCTGGGCGAATTCAGAGAGGCAAGTGTCACAGGAGAAGTTTCTGGAAGATTCCATGTCGATCCACCTTGCAAACTATCTCTGCCATTTGTCCACTCTCACTCATTGCACCCTACAGAAGGGCTATCCAGTATGCATTGCACCTTTTACACTGAGCAGGTGAGATGCATCGCACCCTCTGCACTGGGCAGTCTGTATGGTCCAGTTTTGACCAGTTCTGAGCAATTTTCTGTGGAGAACTTCTGGGAGATGATGTAATCAGCTGACCTTGTTCCTTTAGGGTGTTAAGCAACACTTTTAGGGACTTAGGAGCCCTTGGTTTATGGACATATATGATTGGGGTTGCAGTGCCCAAAAATGTCTATAACAGTTGCCCCCTAAAGCATGAGGTCGTTAATCTTTTGATGTTGGTTGAAATGCTTTGTCGTGAGGATCCAAAGTTTTCTCGAGCTGGAAGGCGACCTGTAATAAGATACAATACAATACATTATCTTCATAATATTTTCATGATCTAGCTGAGGCGGGCATTCCCATGCTTAGCTTTATAAATTCATTTTCATGTACATAGGACAGACAATCGTCTGTGTGCAGACTGATGATTCTAGTAGAGCCATCATCCCTTAGTTTGGATGATTATCTGTGCAGCAATGATGTGCATTTGATGTCTTTATTTTCCTGAATATATCGCAGCCCGGATGGATGAAACTAGATCCGGGATCTTCAAACTTATCCAATCCTTACTCGGAGTACAAGTCGATCCATGTGAAAGATGTTCTGGTGTCGAACATGGAAAGACATCGCCTGATTACCAGCCAATGATGTAAGCTGTTAACAGGCACGAGAGGAATCACCGATAATGATGATGACCCTCAAGGTACTACAATACAGTTCACGTGGTGTGAAAAAGGGACTTGGCGTCGAACACCACGCAAAATCTTTCGGTCGAAGGCCATTGATGTAAACTTGTCGCCGGAAGTGAGAAACTTGCCATTGAGGCGTGCAAGCTTCAAAATACTGAAAGGGTTGTTCCTAGGTCGACTTCTTGGATAATGAGCTGATGTCGACAAGAAGCGACCCGTTGTAGGAAGGCCTTAATGAATCCCACATCTACGACACAGAACGGAGCAAATGATTTCGGAGGTGAAAACAATCTGATGATACAGGGTTCAGGGTGGCAGTCATGAAAGAATGGAGCGTGAATGTATTGCAGCGGATGAGACACAGGTGAATTCTCTGAACGACTTCCCTTGAACATACCGGAGACACTAACATGGATTGGTAGTGTTAACCCCAAATATGGATGGTGCGATGGACTGATGGTGATATGACTGATGAACGGAATAACCCAACCCGACTCGGACGTGGAGTGAAAGTGTCATGTTCAAGAGCGACCTTGCTACCAACAAAGTTTCTTCAAGTTTTCTTCCCAATTTTTCCCCAATCATTGCTGACCAGTACCTCTTTATTTTTGTCAAGCTTGAGGAGGATAACATATGCTTGTTCTATAATTTTCCCTTCGGGCAAACCCGTCGCTATATTTTAGCGATCCTAGCGACAGTGAAACTCGTTCTTGTCTGTATGGACAAGTTTGTCGCTATTCGGTTTTAACGAGTTTAACGACAAAGATAACTCGGTCCTTTTAAATTTTAGAGAGTCTGAAAGGGACGTAAAGGAAACTCCAATAATCCTTTTTCATCATATAATCCCTTAAGTCCGAAAAAGTATAAAATAATACAAAAGGGATGAATTTTCAGTAATTTTAATGAGCCGAACAAAACAAGCGCTCGATGTTTTTGTGTAATAATCCCTCAGGTCCAAAAAGATTAAAATATAGAGGAGGGATAGCACTTCTGGTTGCTTTAACGAGCTGGAGAGGCCAATCGCTTGGCAATCTTTTCATATTTTACGAGTCAGATGAAAAGAGCTTAAAGGAGACTCATTTTTTTGAGGAACGAGTGATAATTTCGGGTAGCAGCTGATTCCAGGTAAGGCTTGGAATTTCCCAATCATGGCAGTGTCACAAGGATGGTTGACAGGATCACTCTTCGCAGCTATTCCTCAAAAGGGGTAAACAAACAAATGGAGGTGAATGACCGGCTAAAACAGAGTGGAGGTGATGATGAGAACACGACTAGGGCGTAAAAGCTGATGATAATGCATTCACAATGGTTATTTACCACACATTGGTTCATTTTTTAATGAGCTTAAACACTAGGGGAAACATTTTCTCATTGCTTATGTTTAATTTTTAACGAGATTGAACTCCACATAAAAACTGCTCGTGATAATGGTCATTGATTATTTGATTTCACCGCTAACCACTTTGTTCCTTCAAAGGTTGTACTGCCTATTCAATTGCTTCATCAAACCGATTAGAAATGAACAATGCATGCTTGAAAAATGAGTTAAAACACTAATATTTTACTTGAATTATGTGAAAAGTAATTTAAAAGTGGTTTTTACCCTTTATTTTACCATTTCATTTGAACTTTGGTTTGTTGGAGCTCTGGAGGTGCTTTTCCCCCTTGATTTTCTCCAGCTGATTCCAGGAGATTCTGTGGACGATTCTCGGCGCCGTCTGGACCAGGTAGGAGCTAAACCTGAGCTCTTCAGTTGCATTCCTTCCTTTTTGAATTCTAAGCATGTTTCCCTATTTTTCTCATGGAAGTTTTGCCTGTTTTTTGCCAAATCAGGACCCTAACTCTCCTCTTGCTTGTTTTGCAGAGATTCATCCGAGCAAAATGGTTGTTACATGGCGAGAACGCGAGCATGAAGAAGAGGACATGGTTGCTTTACAAGATCCAGTTACGGTAACTGCACTGCAGAACTATGGCATGTTCAAGTTTTTCTGCATCTCTAGCATGAGGCAACAAATCAACTTGTTGCAATATCTTCTCGATGCATTGGATCCTACCAACTAGGTGTTTCAGATCAGAGGCAAGTCCATCCCCTTGACTGTCATGGACATCTATTTTTTGATCGGTTTATCGAGGTGTGGTGCCCCTCTTTCATTATCAGGTTCCGCTCATGGGGGCGAATCCATGAGAGATTATATTCGCCGGTATTGCAGAGAGGGATCTCAGCCGAGTAGGGATGGCTAGATGAACATCTGAGATGTCACTGACCGGTCTTTGAGGACCATCCTGTTCACTTTTGCTAGACTGGCTGGTAGTGCGACTCTTCACATGGCTAACAGGTCCTATATGCAGTACGCCTTGGAATGCCTTGAACCAAAGGTGTTCAACTGGTGTGACGCAGTACTCCCTGTGATGAAAGAACAACTGACCAAGGTAAAAAGCGGAAAATCCAAGAACTTCGGCTATGGTTCTATTTTGACCACTTTCACCTTGGAAAAGATCCCACTGATGCAGCCGCAGTACATTTCACTTGGCTTACCTCCACCGACTGAGCCACAGATGTAGAGATGGGTCGACCTTATGGCCCGACATGCTGGTCAGTCCCAGGTTTCCTTTTCTGATACCTTCTTCGAGTGGTTCAACCGTTAGCAGATGGTTTTTTTCGAGTATCCATATGCTGGTATGGATTTCCGGGGTGACCCGGATTTGGTGCTGCCGGCTGGTGAGCAGTGGCGTGCTATCGGTAAATTTTCTGACCATATATCTGTTTATCGTTTATTTTTATAATGTTCTTGTGCTTTCTTCTATCAGGACTAATCAAAACTCATGTGCTCATGAAGATATTGGACAAGTTCGACCAGCAGTGCGTCTTAGAGCACCAGCTGCCGTTCCAATAGGAGAGGCTGTGGGGAGGGCTATCCTTCACGACCTTGATGTGGCCGAGACTCTTTCAGCATTGTAGGATCAGATCGAGGGCCTCACTCTCGGTATTCTGGATGTGATGACCGACGAGCTACCTCTGAGGTTGCAGCGACATACTACTGGTGTGCCGAGTCGATGGACTAGGCTTTTACGCATGATTGCAGAGGCGGTGACTTGTTATCACCAACATCATTAGACTAGGGTGCCCCTTAGCATTTTGAGTTTTGGGTCATTTGACCGATTTCGTCTTGGTTACAGAACATTATGTATAAACCATAAGAAGTTATATATATATATTTTTGATTTTCGCAGTTTTATTTTGGTTGAGTTACATGATCTTGATGCAAATATTGATGAAATGCTTCTTTTATGAATGTTGCAAATGTTTATCTAACACATAATTTGCCAATGAGTCTGTTAATGTGTTTAAGTTTCTGGAAATATGTTGATATCGAATAGAATCAAATCGCCTTTCCAGAATCTTGACCCTTAGGAACATGCGATAGATAGCTGGATTCTGTATGGAGTAGATACCAGTGAGCTGTAGGATGACGAGTTGTGAGTCTAGCCTGATGACGAGTCGGTGTATGCCACGCGTAATGGGATCAGAGAGGAGTTCTATCAACATGTTGTATTCAGCAATATTGTTCATTGACTGACCAATACATACTCCTTTGAAACTCAGTAATTCGCCGCTTGGATCGAAGATGGCCTAGGCCACAGAAGATAGGTTCCGCGAACTACGACTCGCTCCGTCGGCATATCCAACAAATGATTCCAATAGGTCCGACATTTGCAACAACGTAAAAGTGGATCACTTAACCAAAACAATTACCCTTAGCGAAAACAAAAATGTAACAAAAGCATAGGGGTTACTATCTTGAGTCAAGCATAGTAATGCTTAAGGTACAACCCGTTTCAGGGTTACACCAGTGGAATCCCATCATAATCTACTAACTCATAGGCTCCTTTTGCTTACACATGCTTAACAATATAGGGGCCCATCCATAAATACTTGAATTTGCTTGCTCCCAATTTATCGGACTCCTGGTCGTAAAGTAAGACCAGGTCTCCTTATGAGAAGACACGGGGTTTGACATTCTTGTCGAACTGCACCTTGACTCATTTATTATGGGCTTCATTAGCCAAAGCGGCGTCACGACGGGTTTCATCCAATTGGATTAGTTCCAAGAAATGAGCCTCCTCTTCTAAAGTTCCAAGGAGAAGGTCGACAGCGAGTTTAAGGGACGAGATTTCACACTGAACTGGTAAGATTGCTTCCAGGCCATACACCAGTTGAAAGGGTGTAAACTCGGTTGCATTCCTCACCGATGTCCGGTATGCCCACAAGGATGAGTACAGGATCAGGTGCCAACTCCTTTTGTGGACTCCAATCATCCTTTGCAGCATCTGCTTCAGGACCTTGTTGATTGCCTCAACTTGTCCGTTGGCCTGCGGGTAATATGGAGTAGAGCTGTCATGGGACAACCCTAATTTGGTAGCCAATTCAACCATCATGTGATTGTGAAAATTCGATCCATGATCTATGAGTATGGCCTATGGGATGCCGAATCTGGAGACTACATGATTGAAAAAGAAGAGGGCAGCCATTTCGCCGCTGTTGTTTAATGTAGGCATCGCCTCGGCCCATTTGGTAAAATAGTCTACTGTGACTATGATATACCCATGCCCCCCGGCCGAGGTGGGGTTACATGTCATGAAATCTATGCCCCATTTGGAAAATGGCCCAACGACAACTACTGGTTGCAGAGGTGCGGGTGGTATTCTGGTTTTTCGATCAAAGCTTTGACATGCATGGCAACTTCTGACTGTGGTTATGCAATCTTTGAACATTGTTGGCCAGAAGTATCCTGCTTGTAAAAAAAATTGCGCCGTAGCGTAACCAGATTGATGCCCCCCACACGCGCCTGAATGGCAATCATTTAGGACTTTTTCGGCCTCCTCGTGGGTGAGGCACCTCCTCAGAACTGTATCGACACCACGACAATAAAGTGTATCACCGATGATCATGTAGTCTTTTGCTTGGTATCGAATGCGTCATTGTTCCAATCGCGAGGTATTAGACCTATATGTTTGGGTTTGGAGATAGATGATTATGTCTCCATACCACGGATTGCTTGAGGATATCAGAAACAAAGATTCATCCATGATTGCTTCTTCTGATGTTGCGTCGTTGGACGAGGATGGGAGGTCGCATAGTAACTCCGCGAAAACCAGGGATTTCTTCGATTTGGATTTAATAAATTCCAGATCAAACTCTTGAAGAATTGCTATCCATTTTGAATATTTTCCCCCCAGCAACTGTCGCGACAATATATAAGTCACGGGGTTGCAATCTGACAAAATGGTAGTTTTTCGAAAGAGGACATAGTGTTGAAATCTCTGTATCGCTTGAACAGCTGCGAAAGCCAGCTTTTCAACGTAGGAGTACTTGTTTTCTGTATCATTTAAGTTTCTACTCAAATAATATATAGGATGTTCAATTCCATTGTCTTCTTGAACTAAAACCATTGCGATGGTCGTATCCGCTGCAGCCAGATACAGGTTAAAGTCTTTTTGATAATCAGGAGTGTACATTAATGATTCTTTTATCAGGGATTCCTTTAAAGCATCAAAGGAAGCTTGCGCAACCTGATCCCAGACGAAGGGTACTTCTTTTTTCGATAGATGAGTATAACCTTTAGCAAGTTCGGCGTAATTTGGAATGAACCTCCTCAGAAAGTTTGCTTTCCCTTGGAGTTTCTGAATCTGAAGCAAATTTGAAGGTGGAGGAAAATTAATGATTGCCTAAACCTTACATGGGTCGAGACGAATCCAGTCCTTTGAGACCACAAAGCCAATCAAATGACTAGAACTAACACAGAACACACATTTGTGTGGATTGAGTCGTATCTTGTAGTGTCGGCAACGTAGAAATATCGCTCTCAAATGCTGCGGATGATCGTTCCGCTTTCGCGAGTGAGCCGGAAGATCGTCGAGATATGGTTGAACGATGTTTTTGTTTTCATGGAAGGCATAATTCATTGCCCTCTCAAATGTTGCCCCTGCGTTCTTTAAACCAAAGGGTAGCTTGCGGTACGCAAATGTGCCCCAAGGACAAATAAATGCAGTCTTTGACTGGTCCTGTGGGCGGATATTTATTTGATTATACCCGGAAAATCCATCCATAAATGAAAAGATTTCACATCCAGCGCATTCATCAATTATCTGGTCAATAAAGGGTGTAGGGAAGTTGTCCTTTGGACAAGCTTGATTTACATCCCTATAATCGATGCACACTCTAATCGTTCCTTGTTTTTTCATTACAGGAATAATATTCGATACCCAATCGGTTAGAGGAACCGGGTAAATAAAACCAGCGTGGAGAAGTTTTTCAACTTCTGCCTTGATGGCAGCGGCTTTCTTGGGGTGCACCTGCCACAGCCGTTGTCGTACCGGTTTGACATCTGGATACATCTTGATTTCGTGTTCAACTATGCTCGAGTCAATGCATAGCATTTCAACATACGACCAAGCAAAGACATCTCTGAACTCGTGAAAAAGAGTGTGGTATATTTCCAGTTCTGAAGGAGAACAACATTTGTCGACATGAATATTCTCTACAACATTTGTTTTGGTCGAGATATTTATGGCGATAGTCTCTTCAATATTGGACAAGTTTCGCTCGGAATCCACCGTGTTTATAGTATTTGATAGGAAATCAAAAATTGAGGGATGATGAAGGTCACTAGGAGTATCTTCTTGATAATTTGGAAGATGGGAACGATGGTGGTAGTCTTCCCATGGTGCCCCATCAATTATCATTGACTGAACAATTCCTTCGTCTGTAGAATGTACTTGTGACCAAGGATCTGAAGGGGTACCATATTCCTTAGACCTATCTATCCAAACGCTAGATGAGCGTTGGTTTGGGTTTGCCTCCCATGCCAAAAACATTGATTGCTAAAATATTTCTATTGGGCTTGGAGGCAATACCTGCAGATGATCCATGTTAATATCGTTCGCAGAGATCTTTGGAATAGAAGATATCATATTGCAGGCTCCCACTGTTGCCACTTCCACCGTATTTATTGGAGGTGGTAGGGAAAAAGTCCCCATTAATATAGGGTCTTTTAGCAGGCCTGCTCCAATATTTTGAAGCGAATGAGGGCTTCCATGGATCATGGGAATGCTTCCCGTAACTTGTGAACTATTGGGGAGAAATGTTTGTTGGTCGACGATTGTAATTCCTCCTTGAAAGGGAAATGCAATCTTCCTGAAGTAGGTCAACACAACGGCAGCCGTAGCATATATCCAAGGCCTTCCCACTAGGATGTTGTAATCGAGGTTTCTGTCGATTACTTCAACATCTATTTCTACTGTTTTACCCCCCAGTTCGACTTGCAAGTTACTTAAAATGCCATATGGGGTATATGTTCATCCATCAAATGCTTTTAATGTCGTCAAAGATCACGACAAGGGTGGAGATCCTAAAGTTTTCCAGCAACTCATCGACATAATACATGTAGATGCCCCCTCATCAATAATTGTTCGATGAACAGTTTTGTTGAGGGCTTTCACTTGAATCATGAAAGCTAGCTGAGCTGGCAACTGAGGGTCATATCCTTTGTGATTAAAGGACACAAGATTGGAATCCGTTGGGTCAATCCCACCTATTGCTGATAATAAAGCCTGCTTTTGGGAGGGGCAATTTTGCAGTACCTCAAGAGTCAACATAGCGGATGGCGATTGGGCCAGATCCTCCACTATATTATAATGTTGTGCTGCTCTGGCACGAGGATTAAATGTCGATTTGTGTACTACTCCCTTTGGCAGTTTTATCGTTAGTTCAGGAATGATGGGTGGCACAACTTCAGTCGAAGTTGTTGTCGAACTACTAGGTTGATCGTTAGTCTTGTTGTCCGACAGCTGTGGATTCCCGTAATCTTTATTCCTTGTCGATATCAAAGCATCATTTTGGTGCTTCGAAATCGACAACATTAGCACTTGGGATGGGGAAGCATTGTCACTAGCAACCAAATTTGTTCCTGGATTTGGGAACGGATCAGTCAATACTACCGAGGTTTTTGAATTCTTGAAGAATTTTCTAAGCTCAGCTTTATATGGACACTCTCTTGTCCAATGATCCTCATCACATATAAGGCATGGACGATTTGGTTTCCTATCTCCAGAAGGGTTTGCAGAAGATTTTTCAGGGGACGACACCTCCTATTTCTTCTTCTTCCCTTTCTTTTTCTTCTTGCCTCCTGGTTTCTTGGTTTCTTTGCCTTTGTCAGTTGACACGGCATTAACCTCTGAGGCTAGAAGTTCCTCATTTGCATTTTGACCTGAAATATTACGGGCTTTTTTAGATGTAGCCTTTGTCGATTTTGTGCTTTTCGTACCAATCACGCCATCGCCGGCATGAGAGTCTTTGTTTGATTTAGGAGGAGGAGGAATGGAAAATTCTGGTCTAGGAGCATCAGGGATTTTATCGTAGAGCGTGCCAGACTGAGTATAGATCAAGTCTAAATATTGCGCACGAGCAATGACTTGCTCTTCAGTGACGACTCCTCCTTTTGCCACATCTTCCGTAATAGAAGGTAATAAAGACTTAATAAACCATTCAGCCAACAGCTGATCAGGAACAAATGTTTTTACCATTCTACGACGACGTCGCCACTCATGAATATGATCGGATATGTGAGTGGCCATCGTTTGCTTGAAATTGGTAAGAAGTTCTGTTCCTGTTTCGTACCTTATGGGTAACTGAAAATGGGTTAAAAAGGTTGTGGCTAGGGTACTGAAGTTATCAAACGAAGCTCTAGGTAATTTGATATACCATTTTGCTGCTGGACCAGTTAACGTTCGCCGAAAAAGTCGAAGCCTAATCGAATCATCGTTTAGGGTGTTGGATGAACACCACAGATGAAAAGTCATCACATGATTCGATGGGTCTTCGCCCAGATTTCCATTAAATTTAGGGATATCTGACGGAAGTTTATGAGGAATCGTTGGCCACCATGGGGCGTAAGTGATTGGATCGTTTGTTAGCCTATTTAGATCTGGTAACTCTAAAGTTGCCACAAAGGGCAATTGTTGATTCAGGTTCGGCGAAGCATACCCTGGATAAGATGGGATTGCCTAAGCAGTGGGTCTTTGCATACCAGCATAATGCATTTGATGCTGATAACTTTGGTAAGGTTGTGTTGTGGCTAGCAACAACCCCCCTTCTTTTTAGTGTTATTCCTAATACTAAATAAGTGGGGACCCTTAGTTAAAAATAAAAAAAAATCAATTAGTGCTTAAATTTCCTTTTATAATAAAACTTACCGTCATAAGCTTAGGAGAATACCCTTGAAAAAACCAAAAAAGCCTAAGTTTTATGATAATGTAGGAGTTCCTTCGGAAATATCGCATCGCAAAAGGATAACAGGATACCCACTTTTCAAGCCGAACTCTAAAAATGCGAGATCGCGATACACGATGAATATCGCATCGCATGCATCAAACACTGCTTACATTAAAAAACATTAAAATTTCCGATATGCGATGACGCATATCACAAATCGCATTTCGCAGAAAACAGATTGACAAAGACTGTCATATATTACATTCCTGCGATAATGCGATGTTAAAAAAGTTCGCGATAGAGCAAGTAAACCATGTCATGATTCTGCGATGTTGCGATCTGCGATGTTGCAACGCAAATCGCAAAAACGCTCCATCGCAGATTTTTCTAGCTCATTATTCAATAATTTTTTTTTTTCCATAAAACGAAACCTAGTTATGCGCTTTAATGCTAATTAATGAGTTAGTTGCCAGTTGTTAATGAAATATGGTTTTGTGTTTACCGAAGAGCTAGTTCACGTAAGGTGATATACTTTTGCATGTCTTTGGCATTTAAAGCTTTCCCGTCACTGTTTCTTATCATTACTCTCACCTCACTTGTAAACTGCAAGAACGAAGAACAAAAGGTTATAAAAAGCAATATGCAGGAAACTATGGGGAAGCAAGGTAAGGTTCCAATGTCTGAAGATAAAGAAATGGCGCCCTTGTACACAGACACTGCATGCAACAGAGACGCGGGTATTTCCACCTGGGAAGGAACATATAATCTATGAGGAAGAGAATCCTAAGGTAATGGGATTTGCGGCTACTACAGGCTCATCAAGGTCGTCTGAAGCATTAGTTGCAGATTCAGCTTGTTCGTTCTTACACCGGATAGCGGCAAGGCCCAAAATTCTCCCCTACACAGATATGGTTAAATGGGTACTGGACAACGCTGACACTAAAAATAAACAGTTTAAGACTTAGGGTCAAGAGCTCACGAAATCATTATTCTTACAAATTTTGACCTTCATACCCGCTAAAAGAAAGAAGCGCAAAAGGAAAAAAACGCATCAAGGAAGCCCGGATTAAGAAACGGAGGCAGTTTCCGATGCACGATTAACGCCTAGTGCTAATCGCACATTGCTGAGAAAAATTTCTCGAAAAGGAAAGCTTCTAATTGCTCAGTCACCTGCAAGCCCCGAAAATTGCAAGAAAGCAACGATACAAACAAACTGGAAACAGAAAGCTAAAGAAAAGGCGGAAGCAATCCAAGGGTTAACCAAGTTAAATTGGGATTATTACTAGTCATACTTGGTAAAGCCACATAGCCAGTATATGATTCTCAAATGCATCATCAATTTTGTTGAAAATATGGCACCAGCTCTTGCTAATTCCGTTTTCATAGGGCAATTAAAGCCTGAAGTCGGTCAACCGACTCTTCTCAGGCAAATGCTGAATGCTTGCAATTTTAAGGAGAAAATAAAGAAATAGTTAGATGTTAGATTTAATTTTAGAAATAGTTTTGCTTTATTTTTACCTAAAGTAAGGACGGCCATTTAAACCATATCCTAAAATTTTTGTAATAAGTTATTTTTAGATATAGTTAGTAGTATATAAACCCTTCTCATGCATTTAGAGAAGGGTCCTGAAATTTGTCAAAAACTTATCCTTAGAACATGCACTTTTGTACCCTCTGAGGAGGTTTTGATGAATGAATGGAATAGGATTTATTGATTTTTGCATCTAATATCTGCTACTGATGTTGCACTTCTGTACTCTTAGTGGATGTTGGATTAAGAAGAGATAAATCATTATCGCTTGATGCTCATGAGTAAGACTAGTTATAAATGGTACTTCTATCTCTTAACTATTTCTGCTCGTGTGTTAAAGTGATATTCAAGTTCAGTTGTTTATATATTAATGCCTGAATGCCTGAGTTATCATTTGGCACTTTTGTACGGTGATAGCTATTTATTTATGCTTAATGTATGAGTAGCTTATTATGCGATATGTTTTTCACAACTGTTTCGTCTAGCTTTTTATATGAAGTGGTTCATCCTTATTGAATTCTTTTCTCATAACAGTTGAATGATCTTTATTACCAATTGTTATTTGAAATCATTTTAGATCGCATAACAGGAAAGATTACACCCCGGGTTAGTGTAGACTTAGATGTTTCTGTTTATTAGAATACAATAGCATGTCATTAGATTAAAGTTAGAATTAGAGCATCTTAATTAGAAATTGTTAGATCAGAAATATCAATCTTTCTCACACACACACTTGAATTGGGAAACTGGTCCCATATCCCCAGTCGGACCCGCTATACCAAACGGAAAAGGAGCTGCCAACCAAGGTCCGGATTGGGCGGGTATCCCCCTTGTTGTTGACCCAATTTTCGGGGCTTCAACATATTTGGTGCTAGAAGGAGGGCCTGAACTATGAATGGCAAGCAAATCTAAATCTAAATACAATTCTGAGAGTAAATCGCCCTCACCATCTCCCCCAACTTCTCCATTGCATTTAGAATCTTTAAATCCAGAGTCGGAAGTCGTTGGAGCAATAGCCACTGCTACAAACCCTGACATTTCAGAATGATCTACTATTGAACCTCTTTAAGTTGAATCTCTGATTCAAAAACTTCAGTGATTTTCTATATCTCCTCAAAGATCTGATAAATCTCAAGGCAACGTGACTTCGCAATATAACCTTGCTCATCCTCTTACTAGATTAAAGAGCGAAAAGTTTGGTGTTCAGCCACACGAGTTACCTCTACCCAAAAGGAAGAGAGCAAGGAAATCACCTAAAGAGTTCGATAGCAAGACTCTTTCATCATCATCATCCATCTCAACTTCTTCACCACGAAGTCAACCGTCCACCCCTCCACTTCAGATCATTGTCCATCAGCCTACTGCAACTTCCACAACTCCTTCTCAACCATCTGGAGTCATAATATCCTCATCTTCCCAATCGCAGGGATCATCTTCTGCACTTTCCTCTGTTAGTAGATCAACGATGGCCCAAACTCCATGGAATAACCCAGGGGTAGTCTTAATGCCTGCACCCTTGAGTCAGATCTCGGCCCATCCTGAAAAATGGCTGCCTAAGTTTAATCCTGAGGCAGGCATGCTAGTGGAAGAACATATAAATAACTTTATGCTATCCATAAATTTCAATGGAGTTACCAACGAAGATGTTGTTATTTGATTTTTTCCTTATACCCTTCAAGGAACAGCCAGATCATGGTACTTCTCATTACCATCTGGATCTATCACTAGTTGGGACATCTTCCAAGAACAATTCCTGACCAATTTCGGTGATGACAGGTCTACGGCGACACTGATCAATGACTTGTCTACCCTTAGGGCCAAGTCAAGAGAAACTATCAAAGATTTCAATTTACGTTTCAATAAAATCTTAAAAAAAATTCCTACTGCTTCCCAGCCTAGCGAAGAAGTGCGAAGTGAATGGTACATCACTGCTTTACCATAAAACATAGCAATCTTCATGGACAGGGCTAATAAGACAACTTTAGCCGAAAATATGAAAGAAGAAATAGTAGTAGAGAAACGTATAATAGCCCTAGAAAAGAAATCCGTGATAGAGGAGCGAAAATCCAAGAAAGTTTCTTTCAAAGAAGATCCCAAGAAAAAACAATCGAAAGATCCATTCGATTTACAAGGATTGAAAAAAGTTTTGAAGACCATGTCTAACGAGATGGTCGACATTAAGAAACAAGTGGCAGAAACTTCTTCACAAAAGCCCTACAGAGCTTTTAAGAGAAACCCTTCAACTGATTCAAAGCCCCCCAATGCTATTACAAGTGCTGAATCTGAAGAAGAAGAAGAGGAAATCGCTACTGAAGGGCAAACCGATGAAGAAGAAGTTGTAGAGTTACAAGGAATGTGGGATTTCATCCTCCCACAACAAGAAGATCAAGAAGCATCCCTGGTTAGTACACGAAGTAGAAATCAGCTTGATCCTCCTCAAACTATACCTAATCCAAAGAGCGCAAGCTCGGCAACGAAGGATAAAGTCGCAGCCAAGAAAACAACACCTAAAGCGACTCAAACCAGCCCAGTCCAAACAGATTCTACTCCATCTAAAATGTTGATCGTTTCGGATGAAATGGAGTACAATATCATAGAAGACATGAAAAATACTAGGGCCAATATCACTTTTTACGAATTGAGCAAGTTAAAACACCAGCAAAAAGTACTTTTGAAAGAATTACATGCTGTACCAGTTGCACGTTTACCCGCCGCTGTAATCTCTCAAGCTTCCCATGACATGGGAAGACCTCCAACTAATGTAATGTATAAGGTTGATCCAAATGACATCGCCTTAATTGGAGGAAGATATAGATCTCATACTCCCCCATTTCTCCTTACTTATGAAATTTTTAATAAAAACGTGCATAATTGCTTAGTGGATTTGGGAGCTTCATCGAATATTTTGCTAAAGTCAATATGCACAAAATTGAACGTTCAATCGCAGAAGTCTATTGTGCGCATAGTCCAGCTAGATCGATCACAAGTCGAAGTGATTGGTGAATTAAATCAAGTTACCATAAGGCTGTCATCCAACCCAAAGGTATGTCAAGTTATCGACATTTTAGTTGCTGATATTCCAGAATTTTATGGCTTAATTCTTAGCAGGGATTGGTCAGAAAAAACTTCATGGATACTTCGCAACTGACTGGTCACACATGTGGCTGCCCTACAATGGTAAACCAAATCAAATAAAAGTTGAACGAGAACAACATCAGAAATACATAGTAACGAAACTTGAGGGGGAAAATGAACCGGTAGCATATAACAATAGCATTATTGGAAATTACGCAATAGATTCTTTCCTAGGAAATTTTAATGCTCATACGTCACCTTACTTAGAACATTCTGTTTTATCTCAAGTCGAAATTTTTTCACAAACAGATAGTTCTAAATGTATTAATTTTTTAGATAGTCCTGTAAATAAATCTTTATTTTGGAAATTATTTTTTGATGGTTCTAAATCTAACGAAGGAGCAGGAGCAGGATGCGTGCTAGTTAGTCCAGAAGGAGATAAAACTATGTTAACTTGCAGACTCGAATTTGATTGCACCAACAATACAACAGAATATGAGGCTTTAGTCCAAGGGTTGTACAAAGCAATTGGATTAGACGTCAAATACCTTCAAGTTTTCGGAGACTCTGAAATTGTAGTCAGACAGGTACGTAATACTATACATTGCTTATCAGGTCATTTAAAACATTATCAATCTTTAGTTCAAGATCTGACTGAGCACTTTATAGCATTTAATATTTCATCAATTCCCAGACTCCAGAATGCAAGTGCAGACCTTTTAGCTAACGTAGCTTCTAAACTTATCCCTTCAGAAGATTTTAGTCCACATAGATTCTCAATAGAATTAATCTTTAGACCTTCTATTCCTGATAACATTACAAATTGGAGAATTTTCAATGACGATCCTGACATCGTGAGTTTTCTCACATCTGAAGGATCCTACACCAATCAAATAATTGACGAAGACCAGCATGACCGACAATTGCAACAAGATAGCACTAACAATGCTATACCTAAGTCAGTAGTCAAGTTAGAAGACCTTTATGATTTGAAAGATCTGTTTAAAAGATCTACCAATTCGAAACTCCAAAGTTCAACTTTGAACTACGAATTAGTAAATCTAGGAACTGATACCAAACCGCAGAACATCAATCTAGGCCTTGGCCTAGCTCCTGAAGAAAAATTAGCATATATTCGTCTTTTGAGACAATACAAAAGTGTTTTTGCTTGGAACTATGATGAACTCAAAACTTATGACACTTTCATCATCCAACATATTATTCCAATGATAGACGATGAAAAACCGGTCCAACAGAAGTTAAGAAAAATCCATCCCAATCTAGAAAACTAGATCAAATCTGAGCTCAACAAGCTATTGAAAGCCAAAATAATCTTTCCCATTCGACATTCTAAATGGGTCTCCAATATGGTACCTGTTAGAAAGAAAAACGGAGATATTAGAATCTGCATTGACTTTCGAAATCTTAATAAAGCCTGCCAAAAGGAGAATTTTCCTTTGCCTCCTATGGAACAAATATTGCAGGCAGTCGCAGGGTCAGAATTAATGTCCTTTTTGGATGGATTCTCGGGATAAAATAAAGTGTTGGTACATCCCAATGATCAGTTAAAAACTACATTTAGAACTAAATGGGGCACATACGCATATCAAAAGATGCCATTTGGTTTGATTAATGCTGGTGCCACATTTTAGAGAGCCATGGACATCGCATTCAAAGGTTTAGTTAATAAATCTGTAGTATTCTATTTGGATAATATAACGGTCTATTCCAAGAAACGAAGTAATCATCTTAGAGATTTAAAACAAATCTTCCAACGTTGTTTAAGGTATGGAATTTCACTTAACCCGAAAAAATCCTTTTTTGCATTAAGTGAAGGAAAACTGCTAGGATTCATAGTGTCAAAATCTGGAATTCACATTGATCCTGACAGAATCAAAGAGATTTCTGAAATATCCCTACCTCACAACAAAAAAGCCATGCAATATTTCCTTGGTCAGATCAACTTTGTAAAGAGATTTGTTCCAAATTTTTCAAGAATCGTGTCTCCTTTACAAGCAATGATTAAAAAGAACTCAAATTTTAAATGGGGCCAAGATGAACATGAGGCATTCAATCTAATCAAACAAGCAATTATTAATGCTCCATCTTTAGCAACTCCAAATTTTTCAGAGCCTTTTATTTTATATACATTTGCCTCTAACAGATCATATGCTGCGATACTCACTCAAACAAATCAAGAAAAATCAGAAGCTCTGATTGCTTTTTTCAGTTCAAATTTACAGGGTGCTGAGTTAAATTATTCAGATGTGGAGAAATAGGCTTATGTTGTTTTCAAAACAATCAAATATTTCAGACCCTTTTTATTCAAAACCCATACAAAAATCATTGTACCGTTTCCAGCAGTAAGAAATCTTTTAGTACAAAAAGAGGTGGGTGAGAAAAGAGCCAATTGGGTTACTGCCTTACAGGAATATGATGTAGAAATCAAACTAGCAAGTATTGTAAAAGGTCAAGGCTTTTGCAAAATGCTGGCCGGAGCATCGCTGTTATCTGAAATTCCATCTACAGACATACAAATGTATGAGGTAAGCCTAAACAATAATGAGTCATTATATGCCGATATAATTTATTATCTTAAGAATGGATATGCTCCTTCACACCTCGATCATACCAAGAAAAGAGCTCTAAGGTTGAAAGCCAAACAATATCAGCTCGTGAATGATGTTCTTTTTAGAATAAATTATGATTCTTTTCTCCTTAGATGTCTTGAGAAATCTGAAGCTGAAAAAGTTTTGCAGGAACTCCACGATGGGCCAGCAGGTGGACACTATGTTGGAGGTGATACTACACATAAAATCTTGCGTGCAGGCTATTACTGGCCCACATTATTCAAAGACTCGTACAATTACGTGAGAAAATGTCAAGTCTGCGAAACCACTGCTGGGAGACAAAAGAAACCATCCTTGCCACTACAGCCAGTCAACATTGAGCAACCTTTTGATCAGTGGGGATTGGACATAATAGGTGAGATCGTTCCTCACTCTTCTAAGCAGCATAGATATATCCTTACAGCAACAGATTACTTTACTAAATGGGTAGAAGCAGTTCCACTCAAGACGGCTAATGCTGAACATATCATTGAGTTCATAGATCAATTTATAATCACCAGGTTTGGGTTGCCTTCCGCTTTAATGTTTGATAATGCATCATACTTTTCTGGAAATGCAATGACTGAATTTGCACTTAAAAGAGGATTCAAACTTAAATATTCAGCCAATTACTACCCACAGGGGAATGGGTTAGCTGAATCTAAAAATAAGAACCTAATCAGGATTATCAAATGCACAGTTGACCAAAATCATAAAAATTGGCATAAGTCCTTAATATATGCTTTATGGGCAGATCGAATAACGCAAAAAGCCTCCATCGGCACTTCTCCATTCAATTTTGTCTATGGAAAAGAAGTGATTCTTCTGACTCATTTAGCAATTCCCTCTTTAGCTTTGGTTCAATATATTGATGAAGTAGCAACTTCTTCCTTACAGCTGAGGCAAATGGAAATAATTAAGTTAGAAGAACAACGAGAATAGGCCAAAAGAACTCACGCTCATCATCAGTCATTAGTAAAATCCTCTTTTGATTCGAACATGATGACCAGAAAAGATTTTCAGATGGGAGATCTAGTTTTAAAATGGGACAAGGCCCATGAGGAAAAAGGGAAACATACAAAATTTCAACGAATGTGGCTAGGTCCTTTACAAATCGTAGAAGTCATAGGTCCGTCCACTTTTATGTTACAGGATTTAGCAAGGAAAAGAGATTCTTTACCTGTTAATGGCTAGATCCTTAAGAAATATTTTCCTTAGAAGATTATTCTTCTGTTTTGTTAATTAGTTTTTATTTTTATAATAAAACCAGTTGTGAATGGTTACATTAGGCATTTATGAAAAAGACACCAATTCTCTTTCAGATTTTGATCTTTCGCTTGTATAAATAGCAAATCTTTTGGAAAATTGATCTTTATTATTGAAAGATACAGTTAAAAACTCTAGCCTAGATATGATACTAGTTTCAACTTCATAAAATTTGATGAAAACAACCTTTAGTGAGAAATTGTTTTATATCAGTGCAATGAAAGGTATCAATAACAAAATAAAGATTCTCTGTAGAATAGCTATTTCCAAAAACTCTACTATTGTCGTCCAGAGCTATCTTAAGGAAACAATGACTTCCTCCCTACTAAGGAAATCACAACTTTCAGAGGAACAATCCAAGGATACACTTTATCTTAAAGAGTGAGAGGTCTCATCACGAGCCGGCTTATCATAATCACAGATATTATAACTTGCTGACTTTGCCAATACTGCATACCACAACAGGGCAATGACTCAAGATTGTTGCAATCAAAAGGCAAGGGGTCTTGTCACAAGCCAACTTGTTTAGCGAAGTTATAAATCAAGTGAACGACTATGTCATAAATTGGCTATCAAACTAAGACATTGTTCTTTAAGAGTAAAAGAAAATCAAAGCAATAAGTGTGGATGTGGATTCTTCTTTGGGAATTGTAGGTTTCTTTAAGTAGGATACAGGATCATTGTTGGGTAACAGGTAACCCTGTCGAGGCTATAAACGCCTGCTGGCAGCAGAGGCTCTACCTACGACAAATGAGCATATTTAAAACTGGTTTACAGAGAAGACTTTGTTTTATCTTTACAAACCAAGTAATGACTGATGTAAATACAAGGACTAGCTTGAGGCAGCAAATAATCAAAGTTGAAAATAGTTGAAACAAAATGTCATTGACAGGTTAAAACATAATGTACTTTATCTTTCTATAATAAAGTTTAACTTTCTGGAAAATTTTCTGTTTTGGAAGTTTAGAAAATTCAAAAGAAAGACAGAGATAACTGGTTCTTCCAAATGAATCACCAATTGTTGTGGCCAGCAATAACCCCCCTTCTTTTTAGTGTTATTCCTAATACTAAATAAGTGGGGACCCTTAGTTAAAAATTTTAAAAAATCAATTAGTGCTTAAATTTTATTTTATAATAAAACTTACCGTCATAAGCTTAGGAGAATACCCTTGAAAAAACCAAAAAAGCCTAAGTTTTATGATAATGTAGGAGTTCCTTCGGAAATATCGCATCGCAAAAGGATAACAGGATACCCCCTTTTCAAGCCGAACTCTAAAAATGCGAGATCGTGATACACGATGAATATCGCATCGCATGCATCAAACACTGCTTATGTTAAAAAACTTTAAAATTGCTGATATGCGATGACGCATATCGCAAATTGCATTTCGCAGAAAACAGATTGACAAAGACTGTCATATATTACATTCCTGCGATAATGCGATACTGCGATAGTGTGATGTTGCGATAATGCGATGTTAAAAAAGTTCACGATAGAGCAAGTAAACCATGTCATGATTCTGCGATGTTGCAACGCAAATCGCAAAAACACTCCATCGCAGATTTTTCTGGCTCATTATTCAAGAAAAAGTTTTTTTCCATAAAACGAAACTTGGTTATGCACTTTAATGCTAATTAATGAGTTAGTTGCCAGTTGTTAATGAAATATGGTTTTGTGTTTACCGAAGAGCCAGTTCACGCAAGGTGATATAATTTTGCATGTCTTCGGCATTTAAAGCTTTCTCGTCACTGTTTCTTATCATTACTCTCACCTCACTTGTAAACTGCAGGAACGAAGAACAAAAGGTTATACAAAGCAGTATGCAGGAAACTATGGGGAAGAAAGGTAAGGCTCCAATGTCTGAAGATAAAGAAATGGCGCCCTTGTACACAGACATCGCATGCAACAGAGACGCGGGTATTTCCACCTGGGAAGGCACATATAATCTACTTGAGGAAGAGAATCCTAAGGTAATGGGATTTGCGGCTACTACAGGCTCATCAAGGTCGTCTGAAGCATCAGTTGCAGATTTAGCTTGTTCGCTCTTACACCGGATAGCGGCAAGGCCCAAAATTCTCCCCTACATAGATATGGTTAAATGGGTACTGGACAACGCTGACATTAAAAATAGACAGTTTAAGACTCAGGGTCAAGAGCTCATGAAATCATTATTTTTACAAATTTTGAGCTTTATACCCGCTAAAAGAAAGAAGTGCAAAAGGCAAAAAACGCATCAAGGAAGCCCGGATTAAGAAACGGAGGCAGTTTCTGATGCGCGATTAGCACCTAGCGCTAATCGCACATCACTAAGAAAAATTTCTCGAAAAGGAAAGCTTCTAATTGCTCAGTCGCCTGCAAGCCCCGAAAATTGCAAGAAAGAAACGATAGAAACAAACTGGAAACAGAAAGCTAAAGAAAAGGCAGAAGCAATCCAAAGGTTAACCAAGTTAAATTGGGATTATTACTGGGCATACTTGGTAAAGCCACATAGCCAATATATGATTCTCAAATGCATCATCAATTCTTCCAAAAAGATGGCACCAGCTCTTGCTAATTCCGTTTTCACAGGGAAATTAAAGCCTGAAGTCGGTCAACCGACTCTTCTCAGGCAAATGCTGAATGCTTGCGATTTTAAGGAGCAAATACAGAAATAGTTAGATGTTAGATTTAATTTTAGAAATAGTTTTGCTTTATTTTTGCCTAAAGTAAGGACGGTCATTTAAACCGTATCCTAAAATTTTTGTAATAAGTTATTTTTAGATATAGTTAGTAGTATTTAAACCCTTCTCATGCATTTAGAGAAGGGTCCTGAAATTTATCAAAAACTTATCCCCAGAACATGCACTTTTGTACCCTCTGAGGAGGTTTTGATGAATGAATGGAATAGGATTTATTGATTTTTGCATCTAATATCTGCTACTGATGTTGCACTTCTGTACTCTTAGTGGATGTTGGATTAAGAAGAGATAAATCATTATCGCTTGAAGCTCATGAGTAGGACTAGTTATAAATGGTACTTCTATCTCTTAACTATTTCTGCCTGTGTGTTAAAGTGATATTCAAGTTCAGTTGTTTATATATTAATGCGTGAATGCCTGAGTTATCATTTGGCACTTTTGTACGGTGATAGCTATTTATTTATGCTTAATGTATGAGTAGCTTATTATGCAATATGTTTTTCACAACTGTTTCATCTAACTTTTTATACGAAGTGGTTCATCCTTATTGAATTCTTTTCTCATAACAATTGAATGATGTTTATTACCGATTGTTATTTGAAATCATTTTAGATCGCATAACAGGAAAGATTACACCTCGGGTTAGTGTAGACTTAGATGTTTATGTTTATTAGAATACAATAGCATGTCATTAGATTAAAGTTAGAATTAGAGCATCTTAATTAGAAATTGTTAGATCAGAAATATCAATCTTTCTCACACACACACTTGAATTGGGAAACTGGTCCCATATCCCTAGTCGGACCCACTATACCAAACGGAAAAGGAGCTGCCAACCAAGGTCCGGACCAGGCGGGTATCCCCCTTGTTGTTGACCTAATTTTTGGGGCTTCAACAGGTTGATGGGCATAACCATTATGTAATGGTTGATGTTGACCGTTTTGAATATACGGCTGCCCATTACTTGCAAAGATTTGGTGCTCAGATCCTTGGTAAACTTGTTGGAATTGCTTTTGTTGATATTGCACCAGCCATGGTTGTGAAACCATTTGCTATTGTCCAATACTGGCTGTTTGACCAAGATGAGGGGTAATGATACCCGATGAGCCTGGGTCGCTCCAGTTAGGGAGCCACTAATCGATGATTGTGGTGGCATCGTAGAGACAAGGGGCTGTTGAATTGCGACCTGAGGAGGTTGGCATACAACAGGCAATGCTTGTACTTGTGACACTGTCACAATAGCTGGTGTAGTGGGGATATTCGACATAGGCAGACTTTGTTGCATTGAGTATACAACTCTTGGTTGTTGAGGCAGTATTGGCATCCAACCACTGGATGTAATTCCAGTATAACCTGAATTCTGTTGTGAACTCTCGTATGTTTGCTCTCCCGGAGGTGACAATGAAAGGGTATATTTCCCCCCATACGGTGGTAATCCGGTACTCAAAGGAATGATTTTCTCTTGAGGATCGGATTGCCCAAATTGACACCGCGAAGGATCAATTTGCTGAGACTCAACATAGGAGATTCCAGATATTATTCCGGATGAATAAACGGGAACAGATCACATTGTCGAAACGACCCCTGGATGGGATCCATCCAGCGATTGAGAGCTAGTTGGGACAGATGGTATGCCGACGAACATTGTTGGAGTGATAGCAGGAAGTTCTGCTGCTGCTGTGTCAGATGACACAGTCCTAGATGTCGACGGTTGTTCAGACATATCTAGTCTATCCAAAAGATTTCCTAGCGATTCTACAGGAGCTTCCGATAATGGTAGAATAATTTCTGATGAAGAAGGATATAGGGTGATCCCAACTCCAAAATGCGATGGAGTACTAGACGGGGGATCCTCCACAATCTCTTCTATAGCAATCAATCTAGGTGGAAGAGGTAGACCGTCAGGTCCGTAAAATATTTCCGGTGTCAAAGAAGGTATAGATTCTGCAGCGACAGATGTTTGGGGAATAACAATTTCCGAATCAGCTGTAGATGGAGCTGGTTTAGGAATAGAAGTGTTTACCTTCACACTAGGATCAGTTCTACTGTCCTCTAGTAGCTGTGGAACTTCTTCTGTAAAGGCAGGGATACCAGAAATGTTTGGAGTAACTGGAGTCTCCGAGGGTCTCGGAACACTTGTTCTAACCTAACCAGGGGACTTTGAACCGGTTAAACGAGTTCGCTTCATCCAGAATAGTTTTGATTCTGGAGACAAAGACGGTTGACTCGTAAGCCTCCACGAATGACGGGGTTTCAATTGACTTTCTTCCACGATTGAGGATTACTCGATCAACTAAAAATAAAGGGGAAAGTATTTCTGAATTAAATGAATTTTAGATGCTTTGACACAACTTGTCTTTTCAATTTTTAAGAGTCGAGAAAAAGCAAAAGATGACTCTAGTCGCCTTCGATTTTTAATGAGCCTAAAGTGAAAAGTGCTCAGATGGACCTTTTCCTTTATAGAGTCTGAAAAGGAACGAAAGAGACTACTCTGGAAATCTAGATAGAGGGATTACCAAACCAATCGCAAAACTGCATAATACTTTTTACGGTGCGATAGTCAATCTTCCCGAATGCTGTGTTCAGTGCATTGCGATCGATAGGGCGGCAGACACAGCTTCCTAAGGATAAAGGATATAGCCTATTGTGGTCTCCCAATATATACTCGATGGTACGTGGGAGCACAAGTCTGTACTGGCACTTGTCGTCTCAAAGTGGAGCAATCACCCAACCAGCAATGAAAGCAACAGTTACCAGGCTTTACGACGTCGGAATACGTCTCTAGCCTAGACTTCTAAATGTTGTGCATTAGATTCCAAAGTGTTTTTATGTTCATTAAATTTATTTTACAGTTGATCTTGCTTAAGAAATTTGCCTTTCAGGTTCACCGCGTGATGTAGATATACAATGCCTAAAATGCAATCTAAGATGATAAACAATCGTTTAATCTTCTTTTTGCAATGAAAATCCTAGCTACTAAAGAAAGAGAGATGATATTATTTCAACATAGAGCAGAGAGCACACACTATATGCACTGTCCTAAATCAAACCAACAAGCAATCTAAATGCAAATGCACATGCGTGTATTTGTTTTTCGCTTTCTTAATGTGTGAATGACAAGAAGAATGCTAAGTACAAATCTCAATTATCTTTTCAAAGCGACAATACTAACAAGTTTTTCTTCAAAAACGAAAGGAAGATAATGACGACACTTTACTATTTTGAATTGAAAACTGCTTTCAACACTTTGAAAAAATACTAATTCAAATCAAATACAAGAGTAACTATATAATCAATTGTCCATAACAATAGAATTCTTTTCTTTGATTGAAAATGACACTTTGACACTTCCAAATCAAGAAATGACAGTTCGATTACGCTACTTCTTTGTAAAAGAGAACTGAAAATGGCGCACAATACATAAAAACATTTACAGTTCTTTGCACAATGGAGGTGAAATAATGTAAAGGAAGGGGGTTTCCACAGAGTTATACTGACTATAGACAGCAAAACTCCTGAATAGAGCTGAAGAGAGTGAAGAAAAACCAAAGTCTGAAGGCAAAATTAACCTTCTCTGACCATCGCACCTATTACACAGGGAATCCAGTATGCATCCCACCTACTACACATGGGAGGTGCGATGCATAATGATATCCTTGAAGAGAGGGTGTTATGGTACCAGTGCGAGACTTTTACTTGGCTTTTGATCACAGTTTGCAGCTCAGTTCAGGGATTTAGGCCGAGCAAGTGATAATCAGTAAATATAAATCACAAGGGTTGATCTAATGAGGTTACTAGAGCCACCACTAGGGAAATTAGGATGTTTTCAAATCAATTGTTCAGTTTATAAACAAAACCCAGAGATAGACTGAAGCAGCATTGATCTACTTTGCACTTGCATAGCAAATGCAGTTCGAAGGCTAGCTGGCTTAACTTCAGGCTTCGTCTATACGTTTATAACACAAACAAGTATAGAAAAGCAAACAAGCTATTCATTCCCAGTGGAGTCGCCATTTTGTTATCGGGAAATCTAGTGTCCACTCGGAGCTGCTAGTCCCACTAAGACTGGTAGCTATCTTAGAAACAAACAAACTAAAACTACTTTCGCTTTCCTTTATGAGAAGTAGATAAGAGGGGATCAAAGGACACCAACCTCAGTCTTGCACTTAGCTCCTTGCTTGGTTCCTCTCACTTCTGACAGATCCTTGCCGCTTTGCCTTCATCTACCCAGCTTCAAAGAGCACCCGCGGAATCAAAGCAGCGTAATACTATCGAAGAACAGAGATCTACAATCATAAACAATATAGGACCAGATATATATTGACCACACAAATGCATATATCATCAAACATACAAGAATGTGGAGGAAAACTTGAATAGCTTTATTAATATCAAGAAAAGCAAAGAGGATTACAACCAATTGTTCTAACCCAACGTCATCCTCTCAGCATGAAAGCCCTTCTTCACCTCATGAAAAGCTTAGATCACCCAACACTATGATGTTGCACCAAGAAACTAGCAGCACTTCCTTACAAGATACAAAATTCCAGCCCCTGGATCTCTGGGATGAGGGATCCATATATAGATGATTGTAGGGGGGTGAGTCAGCTTCTGGGATTTTGATTAGTGTCCTCTCTCTGATAGTTCTTGATTCCACCTAGAGATTGATGATCTCTTACTCATTCCTGGGCGAATTTAGAGAGGCAAGTGTCACAGGAGAAGTTTATGGAAGATTCCATGTCGATCCACCTTGCAAACTGTCTCTGCCATTTGTCCACTCTCGCTCATTGCACCTTATAGAAGGGCTATCCGGTATGCATCGCACCTTTTACACTGAGCAGGTGAGATGCATCGCACCCTTTGCACTGAGCAGTCTATATGGTACAGTTCGAGTAGTTTTTTGTGGAGAACTTCTGGGAGATGATGTAATCAGCTGACCTTGTTCCTTTAGGGTGTTAAGCAACACTTTTATGGGCCTAGGAGCCCTTGGTTTATGGACATATATGATTGGGGTTGCAGTGCCCAAAAATGTCTATAACACTGCTGCCATTCACTTTTCGAGGGAATAGTTCGCCATTCAGATTCACGAGATGAATTGCACCACCATACATAATATCCTTAACAACATATGGCCCTAGCCAGTGCATTTGAAATTTCCCCAGAAACTTTGTGAACTTGATATCATATAAAAGCACTAAATCATCTATCTTGAAGGTGCACATATTAATATTACTATCATGCCACGGTTTTTCGCGTTCCTTTCATACTTGCTGGTGAAATCTAGGAACAAAGTGTTCCTCTTCCAACTCCAGTAGCTACGTGAGCTGTTCCTCCAAGTTCTGGCGATCCACCATCTCTGTCAAAGTTGCAATACATAAACTTGGAAAAATATATTCCATAGGCATCACCACTTCAATACTATAGACCGGCCTAAACGGTGTTTGGCCTGTCATCTTTTTGCAAGTCATCCTATATGCCCATAGAATTGTGGGTACACGTACATCGCAATCATTCCTCTGTGTGTTATAGAATTTTTTCACTGCTTTCTCTAATATTTTGTTAAATGCTTCTACCCTTCGATTCGCCCATGGGTGATAGGGCATGCTCTTTTGGTCGTATACCTGGAATTATTCAAGCATTGCGATGATTGTTTCATTCAAGAAATGTGCATCCCTATCACTCATCAACACCTTAGGGAATCCAAACCATGTTAAGACATATTCAAACAAAAATTTTGTAGCAGTAGCAGTTGTACAATCCTTAACTAGTTGCACTTCCGCCCATCTAGTTAAATACTCTGTTGCAGTAATAATATACCGTGCACCCATCTTCTTTCCTGGTGGTTGTATTGGACCTATGAAATCAATAGCCCATTTATCAAATACCTGCAACTAGACTTGAGGATGTAAATGCAATTCATCTCTTGGTGAAGGCTTTCCCGGTATTTGGCAAGCATCGTACGCCTTGCATTACGCTTTGGAAACCTTATGTAATGTCAGCCACCATAACCCTACACACAAAATATTCTGTGCAATCGCTTTTCCTGCATAGTGTCCTCCTGCTTCTCCTCCATGTGCTTCGACAAGGATACTAGCGCATTCAAACTCTCGAACATACCTTTATAGTATTTCATCTATTCCCATTTATACAACTGTCCTGGAATTACAGAAAAATCTGCAGAGCGGACTACTAATTCTTTCTTCTGCTGAGTGGAATGTCCTTCCATAGTTTTTATCGTGGTTAAAAATTGAATGATATCAGAAAAATGGTCATCGGTGATACACACAGCAAAGAGTTGTGCATCTGGAAGTCCTTCCTCCAAACTATTTGGTTCTTCGCCCGTTTCAATCCTTGACAGGTGGTATGGTCCTGCATTCAGCCTTCCACGCTTCACAAGCACTTCAAAGTCATATTATTGAAATAACAATAACCATCGGTAGATTCCCCCCCCCCCCACCCCAACACAGGCTTATTGACCAGGTACTTCAGTGTAGAGTTATTTGTATACATTTTAAAATGTTCGCTCAACAAGTAATGTCTACATTTTTGCAGTGCATAGACCATTTCCTACCCTACACACTTTATAATGGAATAATTGTTCTCATCCTTTGACAACTTTTTGCTCGCGAAGGCTATTAGATGATCAATTTCTCCTTCTTCTGCCTGTGTTAATATAGAACCGAGCGCAATGCAAGAGGCATCCACATGCACATGGAATTATTTCTTCTAGTCTGGAAACACCAAGATAAGCACAGTCACCATCTTTTCCTTTAGCACATCGAGATTGCGTTGACATTATTCATCCCAACAAAACATCGCATATTTCTTCAATAATTTTTCCATCGGCGCAGTTATCTGAGCATATGCCTTGATAAAATTTCTATAATACCCAGTGTGACCCAAGGTTGTGCACAACTATTTTACATTCCTGGGAGCTTCCAAATTCACAATCACAACGATCTTCACAGGGTCCACCATCAATCCCTACTTACATACTACATGGCCGAGCAAAATTCCAAAGGGCACACAAAATATGCACTTCTTCAAATTCAGCGTGATCTGATACCTTCGGCATGTATCTAGCATAAGGCGCAGACTTGTAACATGGCACTTCCCCAACCCAAACATAGTCTAATCATCAAAATAAACCTCCAAAAATTTATGAATAAATTCCTTGAATGTCATGATTACTACCTGGGAGAAGATTGCAGGCACGTTCTTCAATCTGAATGGCATTACTGTATATTGAAAGAAACCTGACTCCATTGCAAATCTTGTCTTGTTGCGATATTCTGACACGATATTTATTTGATGGTACCCTAAAAATCCATCAGTAAATGAATAAGCCTCCTGTCCTCCAACATTCTCTAACACTTCATCTATAAATGGTGTTGGAAACGGACCATGCACACATGCTGTTATCACCAAAATAAGAGTTTACATTGTTCCTAGTCATGGCCTTAGATAAGTGTCAAGTCATCCTATGTTTTAATGGGTATGTGATAGGTTAGGAGTCTCAAAGGTCTCATTTTGCATATCCAAATAAAGTCTAACAACCTTATTCCATGTCTCATAACTCTTACATTCTTTTTAGAAACTCGTAGCTTAAACCATTTTGAAAATTTTTGGCATTAGCCTCGAAACCACGTTTTCGTAGCACATATAGTATAAAATGTCTGTTTTGCGCTACGAAAACACTGCTCATTTCGTAGCACTTTTCCCTGCGCTACGAAAGCGCGGGTTTGTAGAACAGTCTTGTTAAAACATCAATCCATTAAGATTTCATTAAATTTTCATTATTAAGTGTCAGCGAGGAGTCAGTCCTTAAGCATGCTACCATCCAAAACTCATCATTTCAAAATTAGGGGTCATCATGATAAGTAATTTCAATTTCAAAAGGGCTGGCTAGTTTCTTACCACATTTTGCATGCAAACCCTCAAACAGATCATTTTTAGAATGGTAAGCTTATGGTAATTTCTTACCAAGGTTTCTCTCATCCATAATTCAAGTGAGGCTGACCACCATAAGCAAGTGACGCTGATAAACATAATTTCAAGTTAGGCTGGTTTGTTACAGGAATTCTGAAGCAAAGATGACAGAAGAAAAGAAAAGTCACAGGTCTGGTCATTGTTTAAGAACAGAGCCTAAAAGCACCGAGGTCTTAGCCAGAGATAACTCAGTTGTGGAAGCCTTCAAGAAAGCAAGGTGTTGGAAGTTTTGTAAAAAATTGCAGGGAGGACATAACTAGGTGACAAAGGAGTTTTCACTACATTTCACTAGCTCAAGCACAAAGGTTGGAATCCTAAACTTGCAAATTTCTCCAGAAATTATAGCTTTGGTGACAAAGATTCCTAGGGGGCAAGATGTATGGTTCAAAAACTTCATATTTGACATGGAACCATGTAAAGTGTTCCTAAAGCCAGAGTTTGCATAAACAAACTTAACCAAGGAAATTCCAAGGAACTACATCAAAGACAGCTATGCCAACTTGCTCTTCAACATTCAGTGTTATTTTACCTGTGAGGGAAAATATCATAAGGTTTATTCATATCATTTTAAACTCTTGTTGCATTTTACTGGTATGATTTCTTTAGATTTTCCTTACTTCCTGTATCGAAGTATAGCTAAGATGGCAAATAAAGTGAAAATGAAATCTCAAGGACATGAAACTTCCCTTTTTCATCATGGTCTAATTAAACTGATAGTTTTACATGAACTTAAAAGGATCAACAGAGAATGGTATTCATTTGTGTTTTTATGTGGTTTTGGAGTGGAAAATCAAGATACAAGCGTTAGCCCTAAGGTTAAAGAAACTCCATCAGTAGAAACTAGCAAGTCTGTAATGTCCAGGGCAAAGAGATTTGTTAAGCTGAAACCTAGAAAGCATGTGAAAGAGCAAGTGAGAAAAACATCAGTAGTTATTCCTGAGACTCCTAAATCCACAAAGAAAAAGATAGCTGAAGTTAAAGAAAGGACACAAGAACAGTCAGCTACCAAACTAGTTCAAATGAGATTGACTAGAAGTCAAATTGCAAAGGAGAAGGGTAAATCAGTGATCTTGGGAGAAAGTCCAAGCTTGAAGGGTAATTTAAAAGATATTTTAAAAGCCATTGATATTGCAGAATCCCCTTTGGTGCAGGCAGACGTCATAGAATCTAATAAAGGAAAGTCAAAGAAAATGAAATCCTCTAAGAAACTGGAATATGAGGATGATGTTACAACATTTATGTTCAAGCCGAGAAAGCCCTTAACTAGGAAATCTAAAAAGATACAAGAGTCCAATATTGAGTTAGGGAAAATAGAAGAAGCTTCAGCTATTCAGGAAGAGTTGATAGACCTTTCATCACCAATACGTGAAGGTGAAAAAAATAGAGTTGTTTCCACTCAAACAGAAAAAGCTAGTTACGAGGAAATGGAAGGAAAGTTAAGAGTAGCTAATAATGAAATTGCTAGACTAAGGATGAGAGAAAGAAGGCATGCTACTAAAAAGACATATTTCAAAAGGGTAAAGGCTCTCTAGGAAGTTGAAAAAGTTTCCAAACCAGAAATAGTCAGCAGTGAAACTCAGTACTTTACTTGGACTATTCCTGCAATCAAAGAAGCCAGATTTGTAAGGAGGATGAATTCTTAGTTGAGAGATACTAACAAGAGATTGAAGAGACAAATTGAAGACCTAGAAATATAGTTATCAAAAGCTGAAGAAAGGCTACAACAATAATGAAATAGGGTGATGAAAAAAGGGCAGTAAAGGATATAGCTTAAAATAGTTTTGGTATTAAAAAGAAGGTCATCTCTAAAGAAGAACATCTTATAAGGTTAATTTGTTTTGATTTTGGTGATCATGTCAGTCTTTATGAAATATTGAAAATTCCCAAACTGCAGATTTTTGAAGGTCGTGTTGAAAAAAGAGCATACACAGCAGTTTCGTAGCGCGCTACAAAACTACTGAAGGTGACCCTTTAGCACTTTATAGATGCATTTCGAAGGTAAGGTCTGATAAATTCCAAGTTTTGATGTTGCTAATAGACATATGAGGATCATAGATGAAGTTTTAGTTGGCAGTGATGCAGAAAGAAAGGTTCCAAGAAGTATTCCATAAGTGATATAAAAGTTGTGCTACGAAAACAGACTATTTTCGTAGCACAGTCATGTTTCATCCTCTTTTCCATATGTTTGAGGTTCCCTTTTTGCACAGGTGGAAAATGAATTTTTAATGGATTACTAATACATGCCACATATACACTAGCAAAACTGCTCGAAGATAAGCATAAAGGATCAAGGGCTTTAAAGGGAGGAACTCTGTCTCCTTGTTTTCAGGACAGTTAGGTCATGACTCAGCAGGGTTTGCAACAATTCTGGAGACATCATAAAGCTCGAAGACATGGAATAGAAGCTAATTAAATAATGTATTTAAGTCATAGATAAGGTTGTTGAAAGCATGTTTTAGGAGTTTCACTCCTATTTGTATTAGGACTCTTAAAGATAGCTAGCTATCAAGCTGTAATTAAGTAGTTTGTTTTATGAATAGATGGGTGTCAATGTTAGGAATTCGAACTCTCCTAAAGATGGATCATAGAATCCAAGGTTGTAAAAACTCTATACAAAGCATGAGAATCGAATTCCTCAAGGGTTGGAAATTTTATTAGCAAAAGAAAGTTGTGTTATTGTAAGAAACTGTGGTTTTTCAAACTTAATACAGAGATCAGTTTTACTACTCAAGATTCACAAGGGGTTTATGTGTTTGATGTTCATATCACCTTTTTTAATTACTTATTTATAGTGGTATGAGCTTGTGATACTTAGAATTCATTGGAAAATGCTCTAACTTCCTTCACATGCTTGTAGACTGTGTTGATTCACTGTGTTACTATTTTACTTATAAACCTAAACTCCAAGTGCCTTGACTTCCATGTTTTGCTGATCATGATGTTTTGTTGAAGACTATTGTGACTCCATAGCCCAATAGATGTTTGTTAATCCTTGATTCAACCAATCAACCAGTTATACATTTTTGTCCATTTTTATTCCTAGAGTTAGCCATCTAATCATTAATTAAAAATCTTAAACCTATTGAGAGAGCCCTCTCAGGTTGAGGAGGCTAAGCCTCAACCAAAAGATTGGTTTGAAAGAGTTACTTAGAGTCTACTTGATCAGCAGCCTATCAGGGTCAGATTTTGTGATAACACATGCATCATTCAGTTTTCTTAGATCTACGCATATCCTAATTTCACTTTTTTGTTTCTTCTCTTGGACAACCATTGGGCTCACCCAATCAAATTGCTCTATTGGTTCAATAATTCCAGCATTGAGCATCTTATCAAGCTCATGGCGCACATTTTCTTTGTACTTCGGATTGAGCTGGTAAGGTCTCTGCTTGATGGTCTTAGCGCCAGGTTTCAACGTAATCTTCGTAATGCCCAAATATCCAACGATCCCCTTCAGATCTGCAAACTTTGTTGGAAATAGGTCCTGGTATTTGCGCAACAGTTCGGCCACCTTATCGACTGTATATTCGTCTCAATAGTCTCCTATCTTCGCGAACTTAGGCTCTTCTTTAGGTCGATTATTTACTTGTTTAGTTTTCAAAGGCTCCGATATGTTCGATGTTTCTACTTTCGGTCCTTCAACTTCGCGTCGTCCCTCTGCCTTTGGAATTTTAATATTCTAAGAATCATCTTCCTCCTCTTCAGCAATCACATTGCAACATTCTAGTGCATGGTGCAGTTATGTACTCCAATCCTGTTGAATCCATTTTACCAGATCCTTAGGCATTATGAATATATCTGCTTTGATCTCCTAGAGCAATTTATCAATGCATTCCAACCCATCCTCAAATAGGAAAGTTAATAAAAAAATATCTTTTAAGATGTCCCATTCCGATGTCCCATGGCAAAGCTCTATTTCCAAATACCTGTTCATTCATGGAATTGTATCTAAGGTATGACAAAAAATCTGCACCCATTCTAATTGTGGTTCCGTTCCCCAGGCCTTAGTCCATCGTGCCAAATCATCATGCCGATCGTCCTTCCCACTGTACTTTTCTATCATTTGGGTATTAGCATACCCAAACCTTAATCTCACCATTCTTCTATATTCCTTCCATCTAGCGAAGCTCTCCTTGTGCATACCCCACCAGCGCACAATGCCAAATCCAGTGCTTGGAAGCGATGTTCTTCAGGTACTTCCCTTTCAAATTCATCTAAAAATAGATCCACATTAGTCAAACCATTATAATGTGGAAGCTTCCTTACCTCAGTTGAGACACACTGCAGTGATTTGGTCATCATATTGCAAGACAACATAGATATTTCATGCAACCGATTTTTCTAGTGTTTAAGATCTTCATTTGAGTCTGAGGGGCAGGAAAAATCCCTATCCCACGCAATTCGTCCATTCGCCGTAGTATTGATCCAATATTTGTTTCAGGCTGTGATCTTGTATATATGATCCAGATCATCATCATCTTCCACAAAGTGAACAGGTTCAGTATAATGTGCTCCCTTAGTAGGGTCTAGTGGCACTACAACCCTGAGTGCCTTCTTTTCAAACATCGTTTTCTGCTTTTTGAAGTTGATTATCGTGTACATATCAAAAGGCCAGTCAATCGCCAGTAGTGTGGAGTACGAGTTACCATCATCCACTATTTCAATGAATTCAAAGTCAGCAAGTGCGTTTGCACCCTCAATGTCTATCGTGACACCATATAAGCACCCCATCAGAATAATCTTCTCTTGATTAGCCATGCGTAGCTAGATAGGAGACCACTGTAGAATAGGCCTCCCCATACATTTTCATTAGATCCTAGATCCAAGATTACTTGGTCCATTTCATATTCTCTTATTTGAGCGGTCAGCCTCATCTCATGCCCCGTTCGCTTCTTATGCTTACCAATTTTTCTCATAGTGAGCTGTTCAGTAGGGATATTTTGTTTATTCGCACACTTATCAATTAGATATTGCATCCCTTCTACTGCTTTCTTATCGCACAACAACTTCATATAGGTCTTTATAAAAGTAGTTAATACTAAAGGATCTACCTCTTGTGTCGTACTAGTATCCAACATTTTTTGTTGGCTTCCTAAGGTGGAGGCCTCAACGAAGTTCTTCTTTGCTTTCATGAAGGTCTCTCTAGCTCGATTAAGATCAAAGTATATCTATTTTTGGGAAGCCTTGCGAACCCATCCATCAGTCTCAGGCTCCTTGCCCTTATCTGCACTAGTGGCCATACCACTTCTTGTTACTATATTTATGCTATGATCTTCTTCGCGAGGCTCTGCTCTCATCATCTCAATGTTCTGTGTGGGTTGTTGGGGCTGCGTCTTCTTTTCTTGCATTTTTTTTATAAGGATCAAACATTCCTCTATCACATGGTCGAAATGTCTGCAATACTGACATGACAGATGCGTGGGGTTTGGGAAATCTCACGTGAAGTGTCTTGCTTCACCACAGTTATAGCAAATTATCTACCCCTGTCCTCTGCCAGCTTCGCCCCCTCTTCCTCATCCTCGGCCTTGGAATCCTCCACGCGCTACTCCTGTGCCTTGATCCTGAGGATGGTTTTCTACCTGCATTCAGTAGGTAGGGGTTTTATCCATCATTAGCTCATAACTCCTACAATGGCATTCGTCATGCCCTACAGATTTACAGAAATTGCAAAACAACCACTGAGGAGTCTGTACAAACATATGTAGTAAATGGAAATTATCCATCACATGTTGTCTTGTAACCTGACAGATAGTGCAACTCTCATGCTCGGCCCAACGATATTCTCTGGTTTCAAGGGAACATGCCCTCCCAAATAATATAGTTATGATAAACCGAGAAATGGTCCTTATCGTGCCCATGACCATTGCATTTCAAGCACCAGACTTCAGCATGTACCTTTGGCTGAGCTTCCTTTCCTTTCTTCAGGCTCTGCAAATCCAAGTGTAGGTTTTCCACCTGTGAATGAATCTGTTGTGCTCCAAGGTTTGTATCCTGTATGGGTGAGGACTCCAGCCTCATCACGATTTCTAAGGATTTTTGCTTTTATTGCTATCTTTTGTTGTGACAATGGTAATCTTAAGTGTGGTAATAGCCACGTGATATACCAGTCTCGATGGTGGGAATTTGTAATCACCATATTAGCTTACCTGATTAGGCATTTCAACCTTTGATCGAAATCCTAGGGTGACTCATCTATCTTTTGTCAAATTTATTTAAACTCAGTCACTGACTGCGCCTCTAACTTAGGCTTCCTAAACTCCTTGTTTAGAGCTTGCTGGGTTTCTTCCAACGTCGCATTGGGGTTATCAGTGCAGTACTTGATGTACCATGTCAATGCTCGATCTTGTAAGGTTGTGACCAGCTGCACTTTCTTGATGTTATCATCTGTAATCTACTGTGCCGTCCATACAACTCCTGCAACAAACTAGAATTGTTCGGGGTCTTCGCTCCCTACCCCTTTAAAAACCGACATCTTCATTGCGTTCGCCATGTTGAATGGTGGAATTGGAGGTGGAGGCGGAGTGGATGGATGAAGTATCCTCGGTATACCTTGCTTAATCAATTGTACTGCACTTCTCAGTGTCGTTAGCACCATTCCTTCATCATCACTAGATGGGAATTTGATCAGAGGATTGTACTCTGAGCTTGTTCCTTCGTTTCTTCTAAATAATTTACCACTTCACGTTGCTCCAAACATCAAGGTAATTGCATAACCCTCTTTTCAAATAACAACATTTTAATCCATGTTTTCAATGATTTCAGATATTTACCTCGGGGTCCTTTGAAGAGCCTATGTTCTGCTTCGCTATAGTTGACAGTTCGATTGGCTGTGAAATTTGTGATTCGAATCTTGGGGGGAGGCCCCCAAGATCTAAAAGATTGAAATGGATATTGTGGGGGAGGCCCCCAAGATCTGAAGAATTGCAATGCTAGAAAGAAAATGACAGAACAAACAGTAAATAAAATCACAAAGAAACTTTTTATTAAAACCGATAATAACCATAAAGGCTACATTGTGGCGGACAAGCTTTCCTTTTACAAAATGCGACTTGTTACTTATAGTCTTTTTCAGTTACAATACCATGGGTCAATTCCATGGGTGAATGAATACCGTGGGTGGATGTCACAATACCATGGGTCAATTCTATGGGTGAATGAATACCATGGGTGGATGTCACAATACCATGGGAAAATACCATGGGTGAATGAATCCCATAGGTGGATGTCACTTGCAATACCATGGGTAAATTCCATGGGTGGATGAATACCATGGATTGATGCCATTTTTTATTCAGATCATTCCTCCCTCCTTAAGAAGCAATGATCCCTATTGCATGAATTTTCCTCCTGCGAAGCCTTTGTTGAATATGAAGAGCCACTGAAGAGAAGGGTTTTATGTGGTTAACCCATAACCATGATGAACGAAGATCCGAGGATAAAGATACCTTGTAATGCTTGTGACCAACTGTGATACTAATAGTGTGTGTCCTAGCAAATGGACTTCGATGAACTGTGGGTTTGTGGATGACCAATAACCATGATGAATGAAGATCTGAGTATAGAGATATCCTGTAATGCTTGTGACCAACTTTGATACTGATAGTGTACGACCTAGCAAATGGACTTCGAGGAAGTGTGGGTTTGTGGATGACCCATAACCATGATGTTGGTTATTGATGAAGGAGCAGGTGCCTACATAGCCTCGGGTGGGAGGGTACATCTCCAAATAACCCGAGCCGAATGCTGCTATGCTGAAATTGATGAATGTGAATTAGGTGCCTACTAAAGCGGGGTGGGAGGGCACGTCTCCAAAGGAAACCCGCTATGAATGCTGCTCCAGAATTAAAATAGACATAACTCAGTCAATATAACTCAAAATATTTATTATAACCTGTTTTTGGAAACAGAAGGACCATTTTGCAGCTTCCCATGTGTTGGAAATACTTATCTGGACACTATAGAATATCATATTTGCGCTGCAACTTTTCTGTCATCACAAAAGTTCTGAAAAAATAAATGATTTTAAATCAGCAATATCTTCCACATCCAAACTCCGATTCGACCCATTTGTATTTTGAAATGGAGAAATTCTTCGAGAGGAGATCAGATTTACAATCACTTTTATGAAATTATGCACCAAAATTGCAAAAAAGAAAGATAGGAGAGCCGTCGTCCACAAATTTTCATCATAAACATTTTTGCAACATAGCTGATTTTAAATCAACGATATCTCCCTCATCCGGACTCTGATTCGATCGATTTTTTTTGAATTTGGGTATTTTTTCAGAAGGAATCCAGATATGTTATTTGTTTTTGTAAATTTTGCACCAAAAATTTTAGATCTGATTTGCAAACTCGCCGCCCAAAAACATTCTTGCAAAAAAATGAAAAAAGAAAAATTCTTCCCGCTTGGCCCAAGCAAATGCTCTGTGGAGGACGTAGCACATGCCTGAAGTTTATTGAATATTTCTGCAAAATTTGAAACTAAAATATGCGTGAAACCATCATTCCCATGGAATCATAACTTGCTCTGATACCACTGATCCGGATCTTGGGGGGAGGCCCCCAAGATCTAAAAGATTGAAATGGGGTGGGGGAGGTGTTTCTGGGAAAATTAGTGTCTTGTTGAACGACTAACCCTCTAGGTTTGGTATCTACCCTAGAAACAACAGTTTAAAGCAATTCAATGATTTTTCCTATGTGTAATAGATAAGAGAAAGATAGTAGAAAACCAACCTGGAACTTTCGCTTGATCCCTTGCTTGATCTCTCTCTCCTTTGGCAGATCCAGTAACTCCTCCCCGTACTTAACATGCTTGGAGAGTACCTGCACAAGTACAGCAACAAAGAACTGTCAAATCATCATGATCTATTACAAAATAAACATTATAGAATCAGATATATAATGAACTAATGAAAGCATTCACAATTACACAATCAGTTGGGAAAAATCCTGAAGAACTTTATTAATAATAAGGAGAATGACAACCCAGTTGTCTGATCCAGTGCCATCTTCCCAGCATCAATCCTTCTTCACCTCATGAATTAGTAAGAACACACCAACAAGAATACAATGCTCTCTCCTCAATACTAAAACTAGCAGCACTTACTTGCAATCGACGATAATTCAGCCCTTCGATCTCTTTGATGGGGATCCTTTTATAGATGTTTGCAAGGGTGTGAGTCATCCATGGGGTTTGATTAGTGTCATTCCACTTGTTACAATTGGTTCCACAAGAGAGGGGAGTTGGAGATGGTTTCCTAATTCCCTTGGTCATCCTTGGGCGAATTCAGAGAGGCAAGTGGCACAAGAGAAGTTTCTAGAAGATTCCATGAGCAACCAACTAACAAACTGTCCCGAAAATTTGTCCATCCTCACCCATCACACCCTATAGAAGGCCTAAACAGTATGCATCGCACTTTGACAGTGTAGCAGTCAGTATGGTTCAATTTAGGCACTTTCTAGATGATTTCTGAGATGGAACTTTTGGGGAATGATGTATTCAGATGACTAAGTTTCTTTAGGGTATGAAACAACTCTTTTAGGGGTTGATGAGCCCTAATACATCAACATATAAGTTTGGGGTTGATGTGCCCAAATATGTCTATAACAATTGCCCCCTAAAGCATGAGGTCGTAAATATTCATGTCAGGTGAAATGCTTTATCATGAGGATCCGAAGTTTCGAACTGGAAGGTGACCTGCATAAGTTACAATACAATACATCATCATAATATGATTTTTCATGATCTAGCTGAGGGAGGCATTCCCATGCTCAGATTTTATAAATTTTCATTTCATGTACATAGATCAGATAGTCGTCTGTAGATACAGACTGATGATTCTACAGATATAGAGTCATCATCCATTATTAGGATGACCATCTGTGTAGAGCTTTTGTACATTTGATGTTTTTGTATCCTTGAATATATCGCAGCCCAGATGGATGAAACTAGATCCAGAGTCTTCAAACTCGTTCAATCTTCGCTCGATGTACAAGTTAAACCATGTGAAGAGATGTTCTGAAGTCGAACATGGAAAGACATCACCTGATTACTAGCCAATGATGTGAGCTGTTAACAGACGCGAGAGGAATCACCAATAATGATAATGATCCTCAAGGTACTACAGTACAATTCACGTGGTGTGAATACATGATCCGATGTCGAACACCACGCAAAATCTTTCGGTCGAAGGCCATTGATGTCAACCTGTCGCCGGAAGTGAGTAACTTGCCATTGATGTAAACAAGCTTCAAGCGTTGGAAGGGTGTTTCTAAGTCAACTTCTTGGATAATGAGCTGATGTCGACAAGAAATGACTCATCGTAGGAGGGCCTTGATGTATCCCACATCTACGAGAAGAAACGAGGAAAATGATTTCTGGAGGTGAAAATGATCTGACGACACAAGGTTCAGGAATGGTGGTCATGAAAATATGAAGGTTCGAGGTATTGTAATGCATGGAACATTTAGTTGGATGACTTCTCAACTGGATGAATTCTCTTGAACATGTCAGCGACACTGAGATGAATTGGTAGTGTTAACCCCAAAAAATGGATGGTATGGAAGACCAATGGTATGATGACTGGTGAGCGGAATAGCCCAACCCAACTCAATCATGGAGATGAAGTGAAAGTATCATGTTCAAGAGCGACTTGCTACCATAAACTCTTCAAGATTTTTTCCCTTTTTCCCCAGTCATTACTGACCAGTACCTCTTTATTTTTGTCAAGCTTGAGGAGGATAACATATGCTTGTTCTATAATTCACCCTTCGGGCAAACCTGTCGCTATTTGATGATTTAACGAGTCTAGCGATAGTGAAACTCGACCTTATCTAGATGGACAAGTTTATCGCTATTATTTTAACGAGTTTAACAACAATGATAACTCGGTCCTTTTCATGTTTATAGAGTTTGAAAAGGGATGAAAAGAAAAGTCCATAAGTTCTTTTTCATAAAGTAATCCCTCAGGTCCGAGAAAGGATAAAATAATACAGGAGGGACGACGTTTCCAATACTTTAACGAGCTGGAAAGGACAAGCGCTCTACAATCTTTTCATGTTTAATGAGTCTGAAAAGGGTTTAAAGAGGACTCTATTTTTATGATTGAGTGGTGTCTAGGGTAGCAATTGGTTCCGGTGATGTTGGAACTTCTCAAAACATGTTGATTTATGTGAAGAGGCTGGCTAATAAGACCACTCATTGCAACTGTTCCTCAAAAAGGGGTAAAAAAACCAAGTGAAAGCGTATTATCGGTCAAAGAGATGGTGGTGATGGAATGAAACAACCAAGGCTCATCTAACAAAAAATGCTGATAGAATGGCAATCATGAGGATTAAAAATGGAAATGGGTTCATTTTTAGACAAGCTTGAACCATAGGGAACTATGCTTGGATTCAGTTTCATGTTTACACAAGCTTGAAACAAAAAATGAAAACTATGCTTGAATTGGTTCACATGCCCCCAGCATGATGAAAGGGAGAGTCTCCAGTAACCAGATGGAAATCACTGCAGTGAAGCAGGACAGTTATCCAACAACTTTTGGGCTTCGTCCAGATAGACAAAGGTGAATATCCAACAGCTTTTTGGCTTCGTCCAGATAGACAAAGGTGAATGGGATGATTCCCTTCACATAACCTATAGGGTAACTTATCTTTACCACTAGGTGCATGCCCCCCAAGATTCATTACATTCACCTAAGTAGACTACTCATGGCTATTAGGTGGATGGAATGAAGGTTCTTTTACGAGATCAAGTGAAAGACTCGACTGGGATTTTACGAGTTCTACTCAAAGACTCGACATAGAACTTTGCTCCAGGGGTCCTTGTTTCATTTTTTTTTTTTTTTAATGAGCTTGACGCAAGACAAGGAACTCTGCTCATGCCCTTTATTTCATTTTTTAACGAGGTTGACACAAGACTAGGAAGTATCCTCTTAGGACTTGTCTCATTTTTTAATGAGTTGACACAACAAAAGAACTCTCCTCATGTTCCTTGGTTTCATTTTTTAACGAGGTTGACACAAGAAAAAGAACTATCCTCATATTCCTTGTTTCATTTTTTAATGAGGTTGACACAAGACCAGGAAGTATCCTCTTAGGACCTGTCTCATTTTTTAATGAGGTTGACACAGCAAAAGAACTCTCCTCATGTTCCTTGGTTTCATTTTTTAATGAGGTTGACACAAGACAAAGAACTATCCTCATATTCCTTGTTTCATTTTTTAACAAGGTTGACACTAGACAAGGAAGTATCCTCTTAGGACCTGACTCATTTTTTAATGAGGTTGACACAACAAAAGAACTCTCCTCATGTTCCTTGGTTTCATTTTTTAACGAGGTTGACACAAGACAAAGAACTATCCTCATATTCCTTGTTTCATTTTTTAACGAGGTTGACACAAGACCAGGAAGTATCCTCTTAGGACCTGTCTCATTTTTTAATGAGGTTAACACAGCAAAAGAACTCTCCTCATGTTCCTTGGTTTCATTTTTTAATGAGGTTGACACAAGACAAAGAACTATCCGCGGATACCCTTGGGTTCATTTTTTAACGAGGTATCCGAGGAAAATTAGTGTCTTGTTGAACGACTAACCCTCTAGGTTTGGCAACTACCCTGGAAACAACAGTTTAAAGCAATTCAATGATTTTTCCTATGTGTAATAGATAAGAGAAAGATAGTTGAAAACCAACCTGGAACTTTCGCTTGGTCCCTTGCTTGATCTCTCTCTCCTTTGGCAGATCCAGCAACTCCTCCCCGTACTTAACAAACTGTCCCAGAAATTTGTCCATCCTCGCCCATCGCACCCTATAGAAGGCCTAAACAGTATGCATCACACTTTGACAGTGTAGCAGTCAGTATGCATCGCACTTTGACAGTGTAGCAGTCAATATGGTTCAATTGAGGCACTTTCTGGATGATTTCTGAGATGGAAATTTTGGGGAATGATGTATTCAGATGACTAAGTTTCTTTAGGGTATGAAACAACTCTTTGAGGGGTTGATGAGACCTAATACATCGACATATAATTTTGGGGTTGATGTGCCTAAGTATGTTTATAACAGGAGGCCCCTAAGAACTGAATAATTACAATGCTAGAAAGAAAATGACAAAACACACAGTAAATAAAACCACAAAGAAACTTTTTATTAAAACTGATAATAACTATAAAGGCTACATTGTGGTGGACAATTTGTCCTTTTACAAAATGCGACTCGTTACTTATAGTCTTTTTGAGTTACAATACCACAGGTCAATTCCATGGGTGAATGAATACCATGGGTGGATGTCATAGTAACATGGAAAATACCATGGGTGAATGAATACCATGGGTGGATTTCACTTACAATACCATGGGTAAATTCCATGGGTGGATGAATACCATGTGTTGACGCCATTTTCTATTCGGATCAATTTTTCACAAAACTTCCAAGTGTGCGATCAAGCAAATGATCAACACCTTGCGCGATAATGCTTTTTGATGCTTCCAGATGTCACACCAGTTCCAGAGTCCACACTATAGGACCGTCGAGCCTCCACATCCCTTGACTATCGACCAATACAGACAACCACTCGTGTAGTTCGTCAGGAAAGAAACAAAAGAATGCTTCACTCTCGTCTGTGTATAAATATCTCTACAACCACTTCTCCTTGGATAATTTAGGGATTCTTTTCTGTTGAGCTGAAAATGCGTGCACTTTTCGGTCAATCAACTTCTCGATCTTTTTCTTCGTAAGAAACCACTTATTCAACATCACACATCTCTTAGTCTAAAGATCCCGGTCCCAACAATGGAATCATTTGTTGGTTTAAGGGGGCTTGACTTAGGTTCCGAGTTATTCGTGCCAACCAACAAAACCCTAACTACTGGCCCTTTCAGCAACAACCTGCGTAGCGCAGGATATAGTCTCACCCAAAGTAGTATTGGGGGATGCTAGAGCTAGGTTTCTGCATCCAAAGATCGTGTGATGTGTATTCTAAAGCCCTTATAGATTCGAGTTGCCTTCGCGCATGTTAGCTACCTATACCAATAGGTTTCATTTTTCATGATTGGCAGGGGAAGTTCCAAATATGCTCTACTTTGGTGATGCAAAGATCTCATATTTTTGTGGAAAACACCTATCTACAGTTGATTGATATTGTCCTACTTCTGAATGGGTGATCCAACAGTCTAAGCTGGGTCATGCCATGTTTCAATTTTTGTTGTAGACTAGAGAAAGAAATCTGTCCAAACTGTTTAATCTTGGCAGATCAGTAGTTAGGTAGAGAATGAAGGTTCCCAACTGCTTAAGCTGGGGCCTTGGAAGTAATAAGGGTAGCCTTAGATAGAGAATCAAAAGAAAATGCAAAAGAAAAGAAAAAGATCAATTGAGGGTTTGCTAGTTCAAGTGCACCCTCCCTGAAGTAACAAAAAATGCTAGGCAATAGAATGGGTAGGTAGATGGGGTTGCAGAAGCATGATTTCTTTCATATCACTGGCCTAAGTAAAGGAAACACATGGTGGCCAGTGCAGATCTTCCTATTCAGCATTTTTGTGGCAACAAAGTGAAGCATGTCTAACTTCCCATTCACTCCCTGTCAGACTGCTTGCTAACATCCCACTGTCACCTTTGTTCATAAGAGAAGTCAAACTCTTTTGTTGATTCTTGTTACATAAAGAGCCACATTTCTTGTGTAAAAATCTTTTCATTTTGATCTACTCTCATAACTAAGTTTCTTCCCTAAAGAGCTTAGTGTTTGATCCCCCTCTTCTATATCTCCCATCCAATACTAACCACTAACTTCATTATTACTTAACTCCCTATGCTCCCCTTTTCCCTATCATCATAGCACTATTGTATATAAAAACCCCAAAAATTATGTATATACCCCTTCCCCTAGGCAATATAGCCTTATAATTCCAAAGGTTGGAGCGCTAAGAAATTTAAGCGCAATAGGCAAAATAACGCCAAAAACAAAGTTTCGGGATTAAACCAAGATCTGCTTGGTTTAACAGCCCTAACCCCGCTTTGCGAACAAATGTTAATTAACCCATTTTGGCTTATAAATCATCGCAAAACCCATTTTCTCCGCTTATCCAAAGTTTTGATTACAGCGCGCAGTCCACAAAAAACAAAAGAAATATTATTTAAATGCGCCGGGTCCCGCCGTATCATGTTGGAAATTTGCCCACCCGTCGTCCATCGGATCTGGGCCCTCCCATCCGATGGCTCACAATGATTTTGGACCGCCTCCGATGTCCGGACAATAGCGCCCGAAATCTGTCAGACCATGACGTCAGGGCTTTGACACGTGTCGTTCCCAGGTCGTATCGGGAGGCCGCCTGCCAAAACCGCTCCCGTACTGTAAGCGGTCCGAAATTACCACTTACCGCCGTTGTTTCTCCGCCATACGTCACCTCCATGTCACCCGTACGTCACTGCCACCTCAGCGTTGCGTCATCGCCCCGTCCACTATCGCTCTGAGCTGTCCGCCATGTCATCACTCCGTATTGTCCCCACCCATGACGTCATCCGACAAAATCGCGCCAAAAGCCAAATTTTCACTATTTTTCCCAAAAAACCCATTTTTTCGCGTTATTTGCAATATTATGCACTGTGCTCCTGCATGAGCGATTACGTTGATTGCTCACCAACTTTCAAGACTACTCCTTGCTGCTGGCGTCGTGGATTCACCTGCATGTCAACGCCATTGTCATAGTAAACCCAGGTTTTTCCTCTTCCTCATACTCAAGTTGGAGCAGTTGCCTCATCCTCTACAGCCCCCCAGCAAGCAGCTCAAACCACTACTCAAGCAGCTAGCACAGATAAGGGCAAAGAAGTGGAGCAGGAGCAGACACTCTCAACAACAGACATGACTAAAGGCAAAACAATGCAGCAAGAAGAAACACCCCCAATTGTAGAGCAGCAGGCTGAGCAGCAGGAAATCAGAGCCAAACAACCTACCCACACAGAACAACAAACACATGGACAAATTCCTCCAAGGCAGGAGGTAACAGTTGACTCCTCTGTATTACAAACACCTGCTAATGAGGAAAGAACAAGGAAAAGGGATAGGCGAGAGGACACTCCTCTCACTACCTCTATGGACCAGCAAGGAGAAAAGAGACAGAGGTTAAACCCTTTTTCAGAGGAGGAGTTTTTAGAAAGGCCAATTGACAATATGCCCCCTCCTAGTATGGAGACATCCACCAGTTCTTTACAGCAAGGACAGGACATTCCACATGGGACAGAGGTCAGCTCTTCTAGGTAGAAATCAAAGGCAGACTCCAGTATCAAGCAGCAATTCATTGACATAAAGAAAATGAATGAGCCCCTCAAGCACCAAATCTACAACCATCTCCTGAAAATGGCGCCAAAAAATCAGCAGAGATTAATGTCAGCCTATGACATTCAAGAACAAAAATGGACTCTTAGTCATTTCAAGCCCACCATGCAGCAACCTCAAACAGCTGCCGATTACATTAGAACTAATCTGGAAATTTTTGCCAGAGATATCCACCCCTTGGATCAAATTCAGTTACATAGACAAACAGGGGAAATGATATATTCTACATTGGCTGATAAGACCCTGTTGGCACAGCAATTACAAAATTCTTTACATAACACTGCAGCTCAACTGGAATTGGAGAAAGCATCATCTCAGGCCAAGGACAACAGAATCAAGTCCTTGGAAGAGATTATCACAGAGTTGGGCCATGATCCAAGGGACCCTACGGGTGTGCAAGCATTGTTGAAGAAAAGAGATGAAGACTTAGCAGCTATGAGAAAGCTAATCAAGCTGCCAGCTGGCCTTCACCCTCAAACTGGAGAGGTGGCAGAGCAGAAAAAGGATCAGGATGTAGTTGCTTTACTCCTGAGTTTATACAAGAGGTTAATGGAAACAGAGAGTGCACTAGAGGTGGCACTGAAAACAAGACAAAGTGAGGCACCAATGCAGCCAGCGCAGACATCTACATCTACTGAAGGTGTGCCACTTTCTACTACTGCTACAGGTCCTCGTACAGGACAAACATCAGAGGCAGGCCCTTCAGGCCCGGCACCAGCTACAGAAGCAACAGAACCAACAACAACATCAGAACAGGCACCCAGCCTTGATATGCAAAATATGATGAAAGAACTTCAAGCTCTGGAGGCCCAGATGGCAAAACTAAATGAGGCTAAGGAAAAATTGGCTACAGTTAATGAAAAATATGACAAATCAAAGCAGAGCGTGGCTGAGAAGACAAGAGAGGTAAGGGCTCTGGAGAAGCAAATAAAGGAATTAGAAAAAGAAAAATCACTCTCTCTTGATAAGGCTGCAATTGAAATCAAGAAGATCCTGTGGGCCAATATTGGTCAATCTATAAGAGACCAGTGGCAATACATAGAAACTATCCATGAGCATATGGATCTAATAGGCAGGGCCCAAAAAGAAAGTCAAAGAGCAAGAGCATCTCTAGGCAATATGCCTGAGATAGCCAATAGGATGATCAATGTCCTTAACAATCGCACAGGCCCCCAGCTGGCAGCATTGGGTATCTCTAACAAAACTGATACCATTTTACTAGTAAAGAGGGTGCTCGCTTTGAGAAATCATGTGCAAACATTCGACAGAAGGTGCCACGAGATGCAGACAGAGGTGAACAAATTCATGGAGAAATTTACAGTATTGCATAACAGAGGCCTTCCCAGCTTAGTAACCAGTGCAGGAAGATTACTATCTCATGAAAACTATGCCAAGAGGGTAAATGCATATGCCACAAATCAGATCACTGCAGCATCAAGTATCCCAGAGGAAACAGGGCCTCCATCTGGGCAAACTCTCTATGATAAACTAGAGAATTTGTTTTTTATTATGAATAAGATTAGACATCTTTTTGAAGTGCCTCCAAACTACTACAAATATACTGAGGCAGATGAGACTTTGGGCGCAATCTTAAGGCACCAGTTGCCTACTCAGGAATGGTGGACAGGCATGATACAAACACTGCTATAGAAAACAGATTGTTCACCATATTTTTGTATTTATCAGAAAGTCAGCAATTTCAGAAAGTTAATATATGTTTGCTATGACTGGGAAAGCAATTGAAAAGGCCAACTCAGCAATCCAGCTTGACTACAAAAGCAGATGATTACAGATGCAGATGACGGGGCTGAGATAGTTGCACCTCGACAAAGCAGCAAAAGGCATATCACTCAGAATCAATACGAAGCACCCAACCGACTTAGTTGCCTCCAAAAGTCAAAAAGTTTCTGACAGAGCTGAAAAGGCATTCATTTTCCATTTAAGTAACAATAACTTTTGTATCTGCTATTTTTGAAAGTTGGTAAACGCAGTTATTGAGCAAATGACTCAGCGTTAAGATATTTTGTAAAAACGATTGTATATATATCCCCACGCATGAACTTGCTGGGGTTGTTGATTTTTCTTCTGGAGAAGCTATGCTGTAATTTCAGACATTTACTACAGGAAGTTAATGGAATTTCTAAAGTTCTGAGTCGTTTTGATGTGTTCTAGTGTGATTGCTTGCTGCTACAGGATTCCTACGTTGTTTCATTTCACAATAAGTTTTCTGAACCATATTGTTATGTATTTTGTTCTTTCATAATCTGCTCATGCTCCATATTTCACAGGTTTAATAGCACAAAAAAAGAATAGTTCAGGATTTGTTCATTAAAGCACCCTGAACTCAATCTATGCTCTTATGAATGTTTTCTTCAGGATCAGTTATGAATGTGTAATTCTTAGTTTCTCACCTTCATACTAAATCTTTCATAGTAAATACTGTTCAGGAATTCAAATCTGCTCCTGAGTAATATTTCCTTTCCCCACATCACCAGCTTAGTGAAAGATTCTTAATTGCCTCTCACTGGCTGGACATACTCCGTACTCACAATTTGAAGTTTGTTTCATGATACATCTATATGGCCTTGTAGTTTCATCACTCTAACTCAACACCTCAAACAACCCTTAATCACAAACTCCATTGCCCAATGGACTGAACCCGCTGAAGATCTCATCTCAGCTGCTAGAAGACATCATTCAACCAAAACTCTAAACAAACTTTAGTACATCATAACTAGCCTAAAACATTATCAAAACAAAGCTAAATCCTAAAGAGAGAGCCCTCTCTGATTGCAGGTAGGCTAGAACCTGTAATCCAAAGATTGGTTAGTGGTTACCTCGGCCGTATTCCCTTGGGAGTCAAAGGGAACAACCTGAGTGATAACATTATTGGCGACTCAGCTGGGGACGAACCAATTTTTTAACTGCTGTCTGCTTCAGATAGCTGTTCCAAAATTTGAGCAGTTCCTTGACAATTCTGAAAATATTCTTAAAAATACCAAAAACAGGTTCGGAAGCTGGCTCCTAAAAAGAAGACTAGGTATACTAGGTCGAACCCTGACCCAGATCCACCAATTGTTTTTGACAATCCCAACCTAATCCCGAAGTTTCTTAGAAAACAAGAAGAACAAGAAGATATTGCTGATTCCAGCCCTGAGCCAGCTTAGCAAAGTTATATCCCAACCCCTGCTAAACCATCTGTTCATCCTCACATAACCTCATCTTTTCCTTCTTCCTCATCCACCTCTCAAAACATATCCTTCACACCTCCATCTACTGCACAGACTGCCATTGTTGTCCCTGTTGTCCCAGCTGTTCCCCTCCTTCCTGTTGTTCCATTTGTTCCTGTTGTTCTAGTTATCTCAGCAAATATGGCTAACAGGTATGCCCCTTTATAGTTACCAGCAAATCTAGGGGCTATGCCTCAGGATTACCAGACCAAGATCTCATATTTTGATGGCGCTAGTTCCTATCCAGCACTGCAACATACCAAAAAGATGCAGGACTATTTTGAAAACTATGAGATAGATGATGATGGGGTTAGGATGAAGATTTTTGTTTAGAGTTTGACGGGAGATGTAAGGGCCTGGTTTAGATCTCTTCCTGCAAATTCTATTGCTAATTCAAAAGCCCTCTACCAGACTTTCCTAAACAGATGGGAAAAGAAGAAAGACCCCCTTCACATATTTTCTGAGTACAATTCTATCAAAAGAGGTCCTCAAGAAATTGTTCTGGACTATTGTACTAGATTCAATAATGTATACAACGCCATCCCCCAAAATCTGAGACCTCCACCTGATCTAGCCTTGTACACCTTTCCTGATGGGTTTGATTCAGACATGGCATACCAATTACGAGAAAGAGCCCCCAAAACTTTAGCTGAGATGCAAGATATAGTGGTCAGTGTGGAAGCCAACCTGATAGCCAAGAGAAATAGGGCAAGGACTGAGAGAAAGAATACCTTCAAAGAAGAGCCTTCAGGCTGGGATCAGAAACTAGATGCAATAATCACTGGCATGCATAGGCTTGGAGATAGAGTAGAATCAGTCGAAAGAAAGTCATCATGGGAGGGACCACAAAACAATGCTGTCAGAAATCCTGGGTTTAGAAGAAACCAAAACCCAAATGCTGGAAGAGCCAGCCCAGAACAAGACATAAGACCTCCTTTCCAAGATAACTATGCTGAAGTGTCCACCTCTAGTGATCAGATAGATGATACTCACATTAATCTGATGGGTCTAAATAATGGACATCAAGTTTTCCTAAGTCAAGAGGATCAGGAAGATGATGATTATGATCGGTTTCAAACCAAATCCGGTGAGACATTTGACTTCAAGCAGGGCTATGACGCTGCAGTTTTTGAAGTCCATAAACAATACAAGCTGAGAAGCAGAACTATAAACGTGACACAGCCTGAAAAAACAAACGATAACCAACAGCCCAAGATGTCAAAGGAAAAGGTCACTGTTACAGAACCAATTGACAAAACCATCTTTGTTACAAATGAAGTTACAGTAGAGGATGTAACTGAAATACACCCCCCAAGTCAAGAGCAACCGCTAACATCTCCTTCAGAGCACAATCAAAGCAATAGTCCTCAAAAGGTTAGCAAAAAAGATAAACCCCAAGATAAAACTCAAACCCAAGAGGGTGCCTCTGTAAAATCAACGGACAAAGAAACAGCGGCTAACCACAAGGCCAAGACTCAATCTGACAAACCTTTTGACCTAGAAGCTGAAATTGGTAAGTTGAAGATAGCCATCCCTCTTTCAGAGCTGGCTAAGCATGACATTTACAAGCTGCAAATCAAAAAATCCCTCCAATTAACTCAGAATAAAGATGATGTCAATGTGCTGGATGATACACCAGAGGTACTTTTTGGCCCAGAAGTTGATGGGAAAGCAACAAGCACAGGAGTTTTACCCTTTTACGTTAGCTTGCACATTCATGACAAGATATTGCACAATGCAATGTTTGACTCAGGCGCCTCACATAATCTTATGCCTAAATCTGTAATGGAGAGACTCAACCTAGACATCACAAGACCGTATAAGGACCTATTCTCATTCTATTCCAGCCAAGTCAAATGCCTGGGTCTGATTAAAGATTTGTGTGTTTCCCTTGTCCAGTATCCAAATAAGACTATTCTAATGGATGTGGTGGTAGCTGATATCCCACCTAAATATGGAATGTTGTTATCAAGACCATGGGGAGCCAAGCTCCAAGGGTCCCTACAATTAGACATGTCTTATGCAACTATCTCTGTCTTTGGGCAGCCAAAGAGGCTATACAGAGAGACACTCATGAAATATATGGTGAGCAGTGAAGAAAAACCTCAAAATTTTCCCATTTATGCAGTCCATTCTGATATGGATTCCTTCATTCTGTTAAATGATAACACAGGTCTCACAGCTGATAGCAAACTTTTCACTCTGGAACAAAACATGCATACAAATCAGCAATCAGTTACCCAAGGTCTTGAAATTGGGCAATCAATTGATTAGACTGTCCTAGAAAATAAATCAGATGAAAAACAAGACCTCCAGCTTTTAATCCCAAGTTATAGAGAGGCTGTTAAACCTCCCCTAAATCAAGAGATCCTTTGGTTTCTTGAGTTTGACGGATCAGTCAACAAATTAGGGGCAGGAGCAGGAGTATGGATTCATAACAAACAAAGCAATCATGCAGAAGGTCGAGCTTATAGGCTTAATTTCAGATGTACTAATAATGTGGCAGAGTATGAAGCTCTGTTGCCAGGCCTCAAATTGGTAAAATCCTTACAGGCCACAAAAGTTTCAATCGTGGGAGATTCAAACCTCATTATTCAACAAGTAAAAGGTAGTTTTGTCACCAATGACAAAAGACTAAGATCATACAGGTCCGCTGCTATTGAAATACTCAAGGCCTTCACTGAATTTCAAATGACCAAAATATCTAGAATCCACAACCTTCATGCACATAGTTTAGCTACATTTACCAGTACGTGCAAATTGCCTTTTGAACCCAACCATTGTTTTATAGCTGAGATAAAACACAGACCTTCTATCCCAAACAATGTCAAAGATTGGCAAGTATTTGAGGATGACACACAGATAAATAGTTTCTTGACCTTGCAGCATGAATTTTCAGGCTTAAACATTGATGTTGATTCTGTGAAAGACACACAACCACTAAGTGAACAAGACCAAACAACTATATCGCCCAAAACAGCAAATCATATACTTTCTCCAACAACCTTTGACAAGGAAAATATACAAGAACTCAAACAATTACATTTTGATGAAATAGCTGGTGCAGAGGCTGAAGTCATACAACTAAAAGACAATTTTTTACCAACAGGCCTGACTCCTTTGGAGGACATTTTTGACTCAAATGATGTTCCTAGGAAACCAAAAATGCAACCCCTTAATTCTGCCATTGAAGAATGCAACATTGGAACTACTGAAAAACCCAAGATAATAAAATTGTCTACATCTTTACCTCCCGATCAGAAGCCTAAGTACGTTGACCTCTTTAAAGAATTCCAAGATGTGTTCGCATGGAGTTATGAGGATTTGAAATCCTATGACACCTCTGTCATTCAACACACTATCCCTCTCAAACCGAAGCAAAATCCTTTTAAGCAGAAGCTAAGGAGAATCAACCCGGTTCTTCTCCCCTCAATCGAGAAAGAGGTAAAGAAAATGTTCGAGGCAGGTATCATAGCGCCCATTAGATTCTCAGAATGGGTCTCTAATCTTGTTCCTACAAGGAAGAAAACAGGGGAGATCAGGCTTTGTGTTGATTTAAGGAACTTGAATCAAGTTTCTCTTAAGGATAACTATCCCTTACCCAAAATGGATCACATTCTCCAAAGAGTGGTGGGGGCTTCAAGAATCTCATTACTTGATGGATTTTCAGGTTTTAATCAGATCCTAGTCCACCCTGATGATCAGGATAAAATAGCATTCACAACCCCATGGGGAACTTTCAAGTATGTCAAAATGCCTTTTGGGTTGAAAAATGCAGGAGCAACATTTCAGAGAGCAATGGATATTGCTTTTGCTAAAGATATTCGTGATTTCCTTGTTATTTACTTAGATGACCTCACACCTTTTTCAAAATCTGACCAAGAACATCTGAAACACTTGAGACAAATATTCATAACCTGTAGGAAATATGGAATTTCCTTAAATCCCAAGAAGTCTCTATTTGTCTTGGAAGAGGGTAAACTATTGGGTCATATCATTTCAAAGGATGGCATTAGAATTGATCCAGACAGAATACAGGCCATCTTGCAAATGCCCCATCCAAGAAATATTAAAGAATTACAAGCTTTCTCGGGAAAGATCAACTTTTTAAGGAGATTTATCCCAAACTTAGCAGAATTGATCAGATTGCTAAACAACATGCTAAAAAACGATTCTAAGGTGAAGTGGACAGTAGAAGCAAATCAAGCTTTTGAAGGCATTAAATTGGCCCTTACCCAAACCCCAGTTTTAACAAGTCCTAAATTTGACAGAGAATTTATCATTTTCTCTTTTGCTTCCCAGCATACCATTGTTGTTGTCTTACTGCAGAAGGACGATCAAGGAAATGAGAAGCCAATTGCCTTCTTTAGTAGAGCCCTTAGAGATGCACCATTGAAATATCAGATCATGGAAAAGCAAGCATATGCATTGGTAAAAGCCATCAAAGACTTCAGGGTTTACATTCTATACTCCCATGTGATTGCTTATGTGCCTAATGCCACTGTCAAAGACATATTGACCCAAGAAGGTATAGAAGGGAAAAGAGGAAAATGGATCGCTAGTATCTTGGAGTATGACATTGAAATAAAACCTACTAAGCTGATAAAGGGGTAGGGCTTAGCTAAAATTATGACTGAGACAAACTTTGAAGCCCTAGATATTAATGAACTGGACAGCAAATCGGAGCTGGCGAATCCACAGATCAATGTAGCCTTTGAACAATCCCTTTGGTATTCTGATATCTGTTATGTATTGCAAAACCTGTGTGCTCCCCCAGGATTGTCCAGAACCAAATCTAGATTTTTAAAAATGAAAGCTTCAAGATTTTGTGTTATAGATGGTAATTTACTATGGAAAAATCATGAAGGTATATTGCTGAATTGTTTGAACATGGATGAGACTAACAATGTAATAAAAGAATTTCATGCAGGTGATTGTGGTGGACATTTGTACTGGAAGTCCACTGTGGATAAGATATTAAGGGCAGGTTACTATTGGCCCACTCTGTTCTCTGATGTTAGAAATTTTACCACTTCATGTCACAAGTGTCAAATGTTTGAGGGAAAAAGAAAGTTACTACCACTTCCCTTAAAGCCTATTGCAACAGAAAGGCCCTTTCAGCAATGGGGCTTAGATTTCATTGGGGAGATTCATCCTTCATCTTCAGGCCAACATAAATGGATCCTAACAGCCACAGATTATTTTACTAAATGGATTGAGGCTGTTCCATGCAGACAAGCAAATGATTCTACTATCATTCTGTTCCTTGAGACTAATATTCTTTCCAGATTTGGTTGTCCTGACAAGATTATCACAGACAATGCTGCTGCTTTCAGATCCAAGAAGATGGTGAATTTCTGTCACAAATTCCATATTACTTTGGGCCATTCTACTACATACTACCCACAAGGCAATGGTTTAGCTGAATTGTCTAATAAGAGCCTTATTAACATCATCAAGAAGATATTGGAGGAAAACAAGAAAAATTGGCATAAAAAGCTTGTAAACGCCTTATGGGCAGACAGATTGACAACCAAGAGATCTATTGGGGTCAGCCCATATGAGTTGGTTTATGGAATGGAAGCTAAGTTCCCTTCATCATTAGGGGTTCCTGTCATGAAGCTGCTTCAAGAAAGTCAGGCTGAACCAAATGACATGCAAAGAAGGATCAATCAAACAATTTGTTTGCAGCAAACCAGAGACCAGGTATACAACAGAGTTCAAATTTTACAAGAGAAGCTAAAGAAAATTTTTGACAGAAGAACAAAAGCAGAAGAATTTTTTATTGGTGATAAAGTGCTTAAATGGGATTCAAGAAGAGAAGATAAGGGAAAGCATGGCAAATTTGACTCCCTTTGGATGGGACCTTTTGTAATTCAAGCAGTACAAGGAAATAACACTTATTTTTTGAAGAATTTGGATGACACTGAAGCTGAAGAGGGCCCTGTGAATGGTCGGATGTTAAAGCCTTATTTTGACTACTTTCCATGTATATAACATGGTTGTGCCCTGTACATTATCTGTTGTATATAGTATTTTCTTTTAGTGTATAGATAGTTCAGCTTCAGAAATTTTGCAAAGAAGCAGGAAAAGGCTTTTTACTTCAGAAGTTCCACAATGGTGGAAGATTCCAGTTTTGAAATTCAAGGAGAAAACCTTCAAGTTCGATGAGAGGTCAAGAGCCGAGGCATTCTGATCTGCTGTTCTTGGTCTTTCTAGTTGAAAAACCATCCCCAAGTGGATCCACTATTAGCTACCTATACCAATAGGTTTCATTTTTCATGATTGGTAGGGGAAGTTCCAAATATGCTCTACTTTGGTGATGCAAAGATCTCATATTTTTGTGGAAAACACCTATCTACAGTTGATTGATACTGTCCTACTTCTGAATGGGTGATCCAACAGTCTAAGCTGGGTCATGCCATGTTTCAATTTTTGTTGTAGACTAGAGAAAGAAATCTGTCCAAACTGTTTAATCTTGGCAGATCAGTAGTTAGGTAGAGAATGAAGGTTCCCAACTGCTTAAGTTGGGGCCTTGGAAGTAATAAGGGTAGCCTTAGATAGAGAATCAAAAGAAAATGCAAAAGAAAAGAAAAAGAGCAATTGAGGGTTTGCTAGTTCAAGTGCACCCTCCCTGAAGTAACAAAAAATGCTAGGCAATAGAATGGGTAGGTAGATGGGGTTGCAGAAGCATGATTTCTTTCATATCACTGGCCTAAGCAAAGGAAACACATGGTGGCCAGTGCAGATCTTCCTATTCAGCATTTTTGTGGCAACAAAGTGAAGCATGTCTAACTTCCCATTCACTCCCTGTCAGACTCCTTGCTAACATCCCACTGTCATCTTTGTTCATAAGAGAAGTCAAACTCTTTTGTTGATTCTTGTTACATAAAGAGCCACATTTCTTGTGTAAAAATCTTTTCATTTTGATCTACTCTCATAACTAAGTTTCTTCCCTAAAGAGCTTAGTGTTTGATCCCCCTCTTCTATATCTCCCATCCAATACTAACCACTAACTTCATTATTACTTAACTCCCTATGCTCCCCTTTTCCCTATCATCATAGCACTATTGTATATAAAAACCCCAAAAATTATGTATATACCCCTTCCCCTAGGCAATATAGCCTTATAATTCCAAAGGTTGGAGCGCTAAGAGATTTAAGCGCAATAGGCAAAATAACGCCAAAAACAAAGTTTCGGGATTAAACCAAGATCTGCTTGGTTTAACAACCCTAACCCCGCTTTGCGAACAAATGTTAATTAACCCATTTTGGATTATAAATCATCGCAAAACCCATTTTCTCTGCTTATCCAAAGTTTTGATTACAGCGCGCATTCCACAAAAAACAAAAGAAATATTATTTAAATGTGTCGGGTCCCGCCGTATCATGTTGGCAATTTGCCCGCCCGTCGTCCGTCGGATCTGGGCCCTCCCATCCGACGGCTCACAATGATTTCAGACCGCCTCCGATGTCCGGACAATAGCGCCCTAAATCTGTCAGACCATGACGTCAGGGCTCTGACACGTGTCGTTCCCAGGTCGTATCGGGAGGCCGCCTGCCAAAACCGCTCCCGTACTCTAAGCGGTCCGAAATTACCACTTACCTCCATTGTTTCTCTGCCATACGTCACCTCCATGTCACCCGTACGTCACTGCCACCTCAGCGTCGCATCATCGCCCCGTCCACTATCGCTCCGAGCTGTCTGCCATGTCACCTACCCACATGGAGCCACTCACTGGCCGCCACGTCATCACTCCGTACTGTCCCCACCCATGATGTCATCCGACAAAATCGCGCCAAAAGCCAAATTTTCACTATTTTTCCCAAAAAACCCATTTTTTCGCGTTATTTGCAATATTATGCACTGTGCTCCTGCATGAGCGATTACGTTGCTCGCTCACCAACTTTCAAGACTACTCCTTGCTGCTGGCATCGTGGATTCACCTGCATGTCAACGCCATTGTCATAGTAAACCCAGGTTTTTCCTCTTCCTCATACTCAAGTTGGAGCAGTTGCCTCATCCTCTACAGCCCCCCAGCAAGCAGCTCAAACCACTACTCAAGCAGCTAGCACAGATAAGGGCAAAGAAGTGGAGCAGGAGCAGACACTCCCAACAACAGACATGACTAAGGCAAAACAGTGCAGCAAGAAGAAACACCCCCAATTGTAGAGCAGTAGGCTGAGCAGCAGGAAATCAGAGCCAAACAACCTGCCCACACAGAACAGCAAACACATGGACAAATTCCTCCAAGGCAGGACGTAACAGTTGACTCCTCTGTATTACAAACACCTGCTAATGAGGAAAGAACAAGGAAAAGGGATAGGCGAGAGGACACTCCTCTCACTACCTCTATGGACCAGCAAGGAGAAAAGAGACAGAGGTTAAACCCTTTTTCAGAGGAGGAGTTTTTAGAGAGGCCAATTGACAATATGCCCCCTCCTAGTATGGAGACATCCACCAGTTCTTTACAGCAAGGACAGGACATTCCACATGGGACAGAGGTCAGCTCTTCTAGGCAGAAATCAAAGGCAGACTCCAGTATCAAGCAGCAATTCATTGACATAAAGAAAAGGAATGAGCCCCTCAAGCACCAAATCTACAACCATCTCCTGAAAATGGCGCCAACAAATCAGCAGAGATTAATGTCTGCCTATGACATTCAAGAACAAAAAATGACTCTTAGTCATTTCAAGCCCACCATGCAGCAACCTCAAACAGTTGTCGATTACATTAGAACTAATCTGGAAATTTTTGCCAGAGATATCCACCCCTTGGATCAAATTGAGTTACATAGACAAACAGGGGAAATGATATATTCTACATTGGCTGATAAGACCCTGTTGGCACAACAATTACAAAATTCTTTACATAACACTGCAGCTCAACTGGAATTGGAGAAAGCATCATCTCAGGCCAAGGACAACAGAATCAAGTCCTTGGAAGAGATTATCATAGAGTTGGGCCATGATCCAAGGAACCCTACGGGTGTGCAAGCATTGTTGAAGAAAAGAGATGAAGACTTAGCAGCTATGAGAAAGCTAATCAAGCTGCCAGCTGGCCTTCACCCTCAAACTGGAGAGGTGGCAGAGCAGAAAAAGGATCAGGATGTAGTTGCTTTACTCCTGAGTTTATACAAGAGGTTAATGGAAACAGAGAGTGCACTAGAGGTGGCACTGAAAACAAGACAAAGTGAGGCACCAATGCAGCCAGCGCAGACATCTACATCTATTGAAGGTGTGCCACTTTCTACTACTGCTACAGGTCCTCCTACAGGACAAACATCAGAGGCAGGCCCTTCAGGCCCGGCACCAGCTACAGAAGCAACAGCACCAGCAACAACATCAGAACAGGCACCCAGCCTTGATATGCAAAATATGATGAAAGAACTTCAAGCTCTGGAGGCCCAGATGGTAGAACTAAATGAGGCTAAGGAAAAATTGGCTACAGTTAATGAAAAATATGACAAATCAAAGCAGAGCGTGGCTGAGAAGACAAGAGAGGTAAGGGCTCTGGAGAAGCAAATAAAGGAATTAGAAAAAGAAAAAGCACTCTCTCTTGATAAGGCTGCAATTGAAATCAAGAAGATCCTGTGGGCCAATATTGGTCAATATATAACAGACCAATGGCAATACATAGAAACTATCCATGAGCATATGGATCTAATAGGCAGGGCCCAAAAAGAAAGTCAAAGAGCGAGAGCATCTCTAGGCAATATGCCTGAGATAGCCAATAGGATGATCAATGTCCTTAACAATCGCACAGGCCCCCAGCTGGCAGCATTGGGTATCTCTAACAGAACTGGTACCATTTTACTAGTAAAGAGGGTTCTCGCTTTGAGAAATCATGTGCAAACATTGGACAGAAGGTGCCACGAGATGCAGACAGAGGTGAACAAATTCATGGAGAAATTTACAGTATTGCATAACAGAGGCCTTCCCAGCTTAGTAACCAGTGTAGGAAGATTACTATCTCATGAAAACTATGCCAAGAGGGTAAATGCATATGCCACAAATCAGATCACTGCAGCATCAAGTATCCGAGAGGAAACAGGGCCTCCATCTGGGCAAACTCTCTATGATAAACTAGAGAATTTGTTTTTTATTATGAATGAGATTAGACATATTTTTGAAGTGCCTCCAAACTACTACAAATATACTGAGGCAGATGAGACTTTGGGCGCAATCTTAAGGCACCAGTTGCCTACTCAGGAATAGTGGACAGGCATGATACAAACACTGCTGTAGAAAACAGGTTGTTCACCATATTTTTGTATTCATCAGAAAGTCAGCAATTTCAGAAAGTTAATATATGTTTGCTATGACTGGGAAAGCAATTGAAAAGGACAACTCAGCAATCAAGCTTGACTACAAAAGCAGATGATTACAGATGCAGATGACGGGGCTGAGATAGCTGCACCTCGACAAAGCAGCAAAAGGCATATCACTCAGAATCAATACGAAGCACCCAACCGACGCAGTTTCCTCCAAAAGTCAAAAAGTTTCTGACAGAGCTGAAAAGGCATTCATTTTCCATTTAAGTAACAATAACTTTCGTATCTGCTATTTTTGAAAGTTGGTAAACGCAGTTATTGAGCAAATGACTCAGCGTTAAGATATTTTGTAAAAACGATTGTATATATATCCCCACGCATGAACTTGCTGGGGTTGTTGATTTTTCTTCTGGAGAAGCTATGCTGTAATTTCAGACATTTACTACAGGAAGTTATTGGAATTTCTAAAGTTCTGAGTCGTTTTGATGTGTTCTGGTGTGATTGCTTGCTGCTACAGGATTCCTACACTGTTTCATGTCACAATAAGTTTTCTGAACCATCTTTTTATGTATTTCGTTCTTTCATAATCCGCTCATGCTCCATATTTCACAGGTTTAATAGCACATAAAAAGAATAGTTCAGGATTTGTTCATTAAAGCACCCTGAACTCAATCTATGCTCTTATGAATGTTTTCTTCAGGCTCAGTTATGAATGTGTAATTCTTAGTTGCTCACCTTCATACTAAATCTTTCACAGTAAATACTGTTTAGGAATTCAAATCTGCTCCTGAGTAATATTTCCTTTCCCCACATCACCATCTTAGTGAAAGATTCTTAACTGCCTCTCACTGGCTGGACATATTCCGTACTCACAATTTGAAGTTTGTTTCATGATACATCTATATGGCCTTGTAGTTTCATCACTCTAACTCAACACCTGAAACAACCCTTAATCACAAACTCCATTGCCCAATGGATTGAACCCGCTGAAGATCTCATCTCAGCTGCTAGAAGACATCATTCAACCAAAACTATAAACAAACTTTAGTACATCATAACTAGCCTAAAACATTATCAAAACAAAGCTAAATCCTAAAGAGAGAGCCCTCTCTGATTGCAGGTAGGCTAGAACCTGTAATCCAAAGATTGGTTAGTGGTTACCTCGGCCGTATTCCCTTGGGAGTCAAAGGGAACAACTTGAGTGATAACAGCGCAGATCTATACCTTCCTTCTGTCCAAGTCTGCAACTCTATCTAATTTACCTTTACGTCTTCGTGAAGGTACATGATCATGCTTAGTAGACAAAAAATAGGTAGATATACTACTTTCTCTTAGTTACTAGCAACCCTAGATCTTCCTTCGCGCAGATCTATCCGTCTAAATAGTTATCACAACATATCTAGTTACTATCTTCGTGAAAACAATTCATTACTCACTTCATGCATAGATAGTAACTATTCAATAGATTCATGCAGATAATACACTTTATTTTATAGAAAACAAATCATTAAGTGACAATGCATAAACTTAAACAAAAATAAGAAGAAGGCACAAATGCAATAGATTTAGTCCAAACAGTATTTATTATATTCAACATCAATTTACAGGTCGTTCCACCATGCGCACCTAGCTGCAGGGGCTCGCGCACTCAGTTGGGACTTCCAAGGTCTCCGTGCACTCAACTGTAGGAGCCTTCCCCTTTCACCTAAGCACAGGAAAACAGAGCTTCCCTGCCTTAGCACTTTACCCTTACACTTGTTTTATTAACTTTTATGTCCTTAGATTCGCTATGACTGAACTATATATATAAATTTTTCATTACAATACCATGGCCCACGGCCCATGGGTGAGTCTCAAAACCAATATTTGACTCACCCATACAAGGGACTAAAGCCCCTTTGACTCTTTCTTAGCTATGTGCTCTGCTTCCTCATTTCATGGATACTTTACATTCTTTAAAAAAATTTAACCAAAAACTTATTAAACTGGCCAAAATTTACACTAGGGACCCTATCCCAACAACATTAAACAAAATTATGGTGAAAAATCGATACCCTCTCCCTCGCATTGATGAATTATTAGATCAGTTGAAAAATGTTGTCTATTTTACAAAACTGGATTTGCATAGTGGATATCAACAGGTTATAGTTTTAACAAGACATTTAAAAGACTACAATCAAAACCAAATAGGGGTTGTTCGAATGGATGGTGATGCCATTCAGACTGTGCAATGTTCTAGCCATGTTTATGAGGCTAATGAATGATCTGTTAAGGCCTTTTCTTGATAATTTTGTGCTTGTATATCTGGATGATATTCTTGTGTATAGTCGGAAATGGGATGAACATGCATGTCATGTGAAGAAAGTGCTTGATGTTCTTAAAAAAAAAAATTGTATGTAAAACTGTCAAAGTGTGAGTTTGGGAAGACCTCTTTGGTTTATTTAGGTTACATAGTTGGTAACGGTCAATTGAAAATATATCCCTCTAAAGTAGAAGTGATTATGAAGTGGCCTGAGCCCACAAATGTTACAGAGGTTTGAAGTTTTTTGGGTGGGGTACAGTATTGGAAAAGTTTCATTGTGAACTTCTCTGTTATCGCAGCTCTCTTACATGCATTGACCAGTGTGAAGTAGACCTTTCAGTGGGGAGTGGGGAGGAAAGCAACAAAAATCCTTCGACACACTAAAAGAGAAAATCATCACAACACCTATGTTAGCCTTCCCAGACCTTCAGTAGCCTTTCGAGATTGGAAAATGGATGCCGACGGATATGCCATGGTTGTTATATTGATGCAACAAAGAAATCCTATATGTTACCATTAAGAGAATTTCTCCTAGGTTGTTGTGAATTATCCCACATACGATAGGGTGTTGTACACCTTGGTTCAGAGTGTAAAGAAGTGGAAACACTATATGATCGGCAAGGAGACCATCATTCATACATATCATCAACCCTTGCAGTACCTTCCGTCATAGACCAAGCTTTAGCAAGCCCGTCATTTCAGATGGATGGGATTCTTCCAACAGTTTCATTTGGTAATAAAATACAAGAAGGGCACCAGCAACAAAGTAGGAAATATGATTTCTCGCCCTTCTATTTATGCATCTCTAGTTTTGCAAGATGATTCTTTATCGTTAGAAGGTTATGTTGAACAATATGCTAACAATAATGATTTTAAAGAAATCTATGCAAAATTGACCAGTGGATCGCAGGTGGATAGTTATCATTTGCAGGAAAAAATATTGTAACACCTTGGAAAACTATGCATACCCATTGATGCAGGGGTACATGTAATCCAAGAGGCTCATACCTCTCGTGTGTCTGGTCATTTTGGGGTTGAAAAAAACTTTTTCATTCATAGAGGTTTTGTTTTTGGCCTCATATGAAAAACATTGTGACTCGCTTTGTGTTGGGATTGGGTCCCCTGGGTTAGTTTGGGGTTAGTTAACCCAAATTTTGTATACAGTTTTGTAAAAGATGTAAAGTATCCACGATATATGGAAGTGAATAACGTAGATGAATAAGAGTCAAACAGGCTTAGCCCCTTGTTTTAGGTAAAGTTTTGAGTCATTTTTGAGGTTCACCCATGCTACGTGGACCATGGCATTGTATGGAAAAGTCTATAAATATTCGATTCTTAGTGAGTCTAAAGTTAAGTTTTGATAGAGAATTGGGGTTCATTGAAGAGTTTTGGGCAGGAGCTAAGGTAGGAAGGCTCTGCTTCTTGCACTTAGGTAGAGAAGGGAAGGTCCCATAGCTAAGTGCATGGAAGCCTAGGTAGAGTTCGTAGCTGAGTGCATCAACCCCCATAGTTGTGTGCATAGGGTAGTTTGAGTCTGTAATTAGTGAATTGAAGATCAATAAAGACATTTTTCCAAAGAATGACTGAGTATTTCCGTTTGTATCTGTTATGATATATGTTCCCAATGAATGAAATGTTTTATAAAATGATGATTGAATGCTACGCAAATTTATTGAATATGCCTTAATAATGTATGAAATGAATGCTTAGCTGCTTCTGTGAAGTTTCAGATCGTTTCTCTTATGTTTTCTGACGAATAAAGTAGATCTACGCAAAACCCAATCTAGGGTTACATTTTGATGCGTGTAAGTAGGTAAATCGACTGTTAAGAGTCTGCAAGGACTAATCATGGACCTTCGCGAAGGTCTGAAGGACGCTTTAACTGAGTTTTAGTGACATGCCCTAGAATTTATTGATCTACGCGGAGGCAGATCCAAGGTGTAGGAAGGCATCACACTAGTCTCTGGATGTAGAAACTTAGTTCTTACATCCCCGCATACTGCTTCAGGTAAGGCTGCAGCCTACGCTATGCTGGTTGTTTCCGATAGTGTAGGGTTTTGTTGGTTGAAATGACTAACTTTGAACCTAGGTTAGGACCCCCTAATATAGCAAATGGTTCCATTGCTAGGACCAGGATCTGCTTAAAAGAGGTGTGATGTCGCATCATTCGAACCCGACCAAAGAAGAAATTGAAAAGTGGGTGGATCGGAAGATTCACAAGTTTGAAATGCAAGAAAACAGGAATCCATGCCTGTCAAAGGAATATTGGCTGAATAGATATCTATGTACAGAGATACAAAGAATCTTCTTCTACACCTTCCCAATTGAACTGTACGAGTGGTTAGCTAAATTGACAGATAATCAAGGCAGGTAGAAGCTCGATAGTCCCATAGTGTGGACTCTAGAATTAGTGTGATGATTAGAAGTCTTTGAAAAATATCGCGTGGGTTGTCGATCATTTGCTCAATCGAATTGTCAGAGGATTTGCTATATAATTTGCAATTGATACCTCAGTCAGCTATAGTGAAGCAGAGCGAAGATTCTTCAAAGGACTACGAGGTAATTATTTAATATCATTGAATACTTGGATTAAAATGCTATTATGTGAAAAACGGGTAATGCCATTACCTTTATGTTTGGAGCTACGCGAAGTGGAAGATTATTTAGAAATCATGTAGGATCAAGACCAGAGTATAGCCCATTGGTTGGACCTCCCTCAAGCAATGACGAAGGGGCGGTGCAGACTATGCCATGAAGTGTTGTTCAGCTAATAACTTAGGGTATTCCTAGGACAAATCATCCATCCACTCCACCTCCACCTCCACCTCCACCACATACACCTTCACCCACACCTCCACCTCCATCACCACCATTTAACATGGCAAACACAATGAAGATGCCAATATTCAAGGGCATAGGAAGTGAAGATCCAGAGCAGTTCTGGTTTGTTGCAAATGTTGTATGGACAGTGCAGAAAATCACTGATGATAATATAAAGAAGGCTCAACTGGTTACCACCTTGCAGGATCGCGTGCTAACCTGGTACATTAAGTATTGTACTAACAATCCTCATGCATCGCTAGCAAAAACTCAGATGGCTTTGAACAAAGAGTTTAGTAAACCCAAATCTGACTCACAGTCAGTGATTGAATTTAAAGAGATCATGATGAAGGTTGAGGAGATGCCTTGGGACTTTGATTAGAGGTTGAAGTGCCAGATCAGATAGGCTAACATGCAGATCTCAGATAGCCAACATTGCGACTGGTTTATAGTGTCGCTTTTGCCCCATTTGAGAATTGCTCTGTCACAACAGAAGATAGATACATAGGCAGAAGCCTTGGAGATCGCGATGAGGCTGCACACATCACCTATTCAGGACATGAACCTAGGGGTGTAGCAGATCCACTCACAATTAGCAAGCCTACACCTAGAATTATAGAGTTTGAAGAAAGACAAGGAGACTAAGCCTGACATGCACGCAAAAGTTTGGTGTTTGAAGTGCAAGGACCATGGGCACGATAAGGATCATTATCCCATGTTCGCGAATTATATTGGGGGGGGGGGGGGAATTCCCCTGAATCCAGAAGCACCAATAGGGCCAAGCACGGGGGTTGTACTATGGTGTTCCATTTTTCAAGTTACTAGGCAACATGTGACGGATAATTTCCACTTGCTTTAGAAGTTTATTCAAAAAACTTTAGCAGCTGTTTTGTAATTTCTACAAATATCTAGGCCACAATGAGTGTCAATGTCGAAGCTATGAGATGATGATGGAAAGGACCCTTACTTACCGTATGCAAGCAGAGACTCAGCCTCCATATCAAGGTGTCAGAGGAGTGCGTGAAGATTTTCAGGGCCGAGGACAGGGCCGAGAAAGAGGACCTGGTAGAGGTCGTAGTCATATTATCTGCTACAACAGTGGACATCTGGGGCACTTTGTACAAGATTTCCAGAATCCTACACACTCGTCATGTCAATAATGCAGATAGTTCGACCATACCATAGAAGAATGTGTGGTGTTAATAGATAAGATGCAAGAGAAGAAAACACAGCCTCAACAGCCTTCATAGAATTTAAAAATGATGAGGGCTCAACCCTGCGAGGAAGATCAAAGCGTTAATATTATGCTGAGAATTGGAATGATGACTGGTGCTGATAAAGGTAAACATCCTGAAGAAGATGGATGGCTTTGTAAAGCTCCAGAGAAAGAAGCCGGCTTTGATATGAATCACGCTAAGGAAACATTTATGGAAGCCAAGAATATCTTCACCGAGGCCTCCACCTCAGGAAGCCAAGACAAGATGCAAGAAATCATTGCGCCATCAAAGGTTGATCCTTCTGTACTTAATACATTTTTTGAGACCTGTATGAGGTTGTTACGCGATAGCAAGGCTGTGGAAGGACTTCAAGAATTAATAAATAAATGCACCAGTAAAGAAAAAGCCCCTAATGAACATCACGTGGTCAGAAAGATTGGTAAGAATAAGGCATGAACAGGGCAATAGATGCGGCCAACAACACAGATAGGTGATTATGAAATGGACCAGGTCATCTCGGATCTGGGGTCTAATGCGAATGTTCTACTGAAACAGACATGGGAAAGGATGGGGAGACCTGTGCTATAGTGGTCTCTGTTTCAGCTCAAGATGGCGAATCAGCAGAAAACCATCCCCATGGGACGGTTATATGGAGTAACCATTGATATTGAAGGTGCGAGTGTAGTAGCAGACTTTGACGTTATAGAAATTGTCGATGGTAGTAATCCTTACCCTGCACTCCTGGGAATCGACTCGGATATTGACATGAATGGGGTCATTAATTTGAAGAAAAGGACAATGTTGTTTGAAAGAAAATCGCTTCGGGTTATAGTGTCGCTAGATCCTGTAGAAGAAGCACGCTATACAATTCGTGACTATGAAGAAAGTGACGATGAGCTAGATCAAATCTACAAGATAACAACGTGACATCAGGACTAGATCAATCCAACAACAGATGGAAGGATTGCATAGGACCAGGAGAGTTCGCACCTCTGATTTAGACGAGGAATTAGAGCATTGGCAGAATCACTTACATGAAGTTTCTACATTGTGATGCAATATGATGACAAATTTGTTGTGCTGTGTTTCATCGGAGGTAAGAAAGTTACCTTATTATGATGGTTTAATTGACGTAGACCTATTTTTAGATGACTTTGAGTGTGAATTACCTGAGGATCACTGCTTTCAAGCCTTGGAGTTGACATTGTGCGCTACGCCTGCACGATGGTGGGGTACACATAAGAACAATTTTGCTGGATGGCAAGATTACAGAAGAATGATGAATATATGGTTTGGGCGTGCTAATACTAGAATGACTAAGAAGTATAATGGAAAGGATGATTTGCACTATCGCTTGGAAAAATGGACTAAGGCATGGGGGACATAACCACATCTAGAATGGGTACACATATTTTTTCATATCTTGGATACAATCCCCATGAACTGGTGCCTTGAAACGAAGCTCTGCCATGGCACTGTGGAATGGGATGTATTGAAGGAAGGTTTCTTATTAACTTTCAGCTTTGAACATGGATTTGCAAGCATCAATGATGTGCTGCAAAATATTAAAGCAGTTATCTTTAAAACACTGAAGGAACCTATGGAATGGACCCACCCAGACTGGAGCACCCAGTTGCGCAACGCATTGGAATGCTATAATGTGACCACTAAAGAGGAGGAATACTGGAGGAATATCAATATTCCAAAGGCAAAAAGGCATCGTGAAGACGAAGGCCCATAAATAGAGAACTCAGACATCTCTGCACCTTTGAAAACGAAGCAAGTAAACATTGCCACTGAAGAAGAATCGAAGTTCACGAAAATTGGAGATTATTGGGACGACGCTACAGTAAATAAATTTGTTGAATTACTTTGCGAATACTAGGATCTCTTTCCCATTAATTTTTTAGATTTAAAGGGAATAATCGCCGATTTGGGTGTTATGAAGATCACACTGAAGCTGGACACGAAGCCTGTTAAACAGAAGCCTTATCGCTTTAACCCTAAGTATAAGGAAAATGTTCGCCAAGAGCTGGATAAAATGTTGGAGGCAGGCATCATAGAACTAGTTGAGGAATCTGATTGGGTGAGACCGATGGTGGTCCAAGAGAAGAAACAAAAGGGAAAAATAAGGCTTTGCGTAGATCTACGGAAGCTTAATGATGCATGTGTTCACGATCCATTTCCAATGCCATTTAAAGATGTAGTGTTAGACAATGTTGGTGGGTAGGAGGCCTATTCCTTTATTGACGGGTTTTTCGGGTATCATCAGATCAAGATTTCCCCAGAAGATAGAAGAAAGACCACCTTCGCAACAGAGTGGGGTTGCTTTCAGTACATTGTTATGCCATTTGGATTAAAGAACGCACTTGCAATATTTTCTTGCGTAGTCATAGTAGCATTCAAAGAATTCATTCATAAGTTCCTTGAAGTGTACTTTGATGAATAGACGATGTCTGGCTTGGTGAAGTGCCATGTAGCCAGTGTGTGCCTTATGTTGGATAAATGTCACAGATACCAGATAGCTCTGAATTTGAAAAATATTTTGTGTTCCTTTTGGGATCTTGCTGGGTCATGTTCTATGCAAGCAAGGATTGACAGTGGACCCTGCAAAGATTGCGGTAATTGTGAACTTGGAGGCCCCTAGGAATGTCAAGCAACTACATGCGATGTTGGGACATACGAGATACTATAGAAAATTTATCAAAGCTCTCAAATTACCACGCCCATGGAAAAGCTGCTAAATAAGGATGCGACATTCTATTGTGATGAAGAATGTCAGCACAGTTTGGATGTGTTAAAAGAAAAGATGGTAACTGTGCCAATCTGGGTATTTCTCAATTGGAGAAAGGAGTTTCATGTACATGTGGATGGTTCTTGCATTGCGCTGGGTGCAGTGCTAACACAGGCTGGTGAAGGAGAAATGGACCATCCTATAACCTTCACAAGTAGAAAGTTATCGGAGGCCAAGAAAAATTATTCAACGACTAAGTGAGAAGGGCTGACCATGGTCTACGCGCTACAAAAATTTAGGAATTATCTGTTAGGAGGGAATTTCAAGATGTATATAGATCATTCTGCCTTAAAATACTTGGTCAACAAGCCTGTGTTGGGGGAAAATTTTTGCAAATGGTTGTTATTATTTTAGGAGTATGAATTTGAAGTCATTGTGAAGCTGGGAAGGTTGAATGTTGGACCTGACCATCTGTCGCGAATTGAAATAGGCGAAGAACCCAGTAATTTGGAGGAAGGGTGTCTAGATGCATAGCTCTTTGTGGTGCACGTAATGGATGACCATTTTTTAGACATTATTTAGTTCTTAACTATAGGAATGGCACCGGAATGATATACAAGTTAGCAGAAGAAGGAATTAGTAGTGCGTGCAACCGACTTTTTAGTGATTGGGGGACATTTGTACAAAATGGGTGTAGATGAAATATTGCGGAGATATTTGCTAAACTTTGAGCATGATAGCATTCTTGCCAAAGCTCATGGGGGAGCTGCGGGAGGCCATTATGTAGGCAAAGAAACTGCGTAGAAGATTTTGCGCGCAGGTTTATGGTGGCAAACATTGCACAAGGATTCCAAGGCATACTGTAAGGTGTGCGATGCATGTCAAAGAACTTGTAAACCATCGCGAAGGGATGAGCTACCACTACATCCTCAGGTATCTTTGCAGGCATTTGAGAAGTGGGCAATTGATTTTATTGGGCCAATTCATCTCCCTGGAAAGAAAACTGGCACACGCTACATTATGACTATGACGGAATATCTATCCAGATGGGCAGAAGCACAGCCTGTAAAGGATTGTACAAGGGCTACAACAGCAAAATTCTTATTTGAATATGTCTTAACAAGGTTTGGATGCCCAAAATTGTTGATGAGTGACAGGGATACACACTTTCTGAATGAGACGATCAGCGTGTTGACTGATGAATATTAGGTCTACCATTAGAAGAGTATACCATATCACCCGCAGGAAAACGGAACTGTCAAAGCTTTTAACAAATATTTGGATAACGCGCTGACAAAGATTTGTAATGCATAACAGAATGATTGGGATGTACACATACCTGCAGTGCTATGGACTTATAGGACTACTTGTAAGAAGCTGACAGGACAAATGTCGTTTAGATTAGTATATGGGGTCGAAGCCATAATGCCAATGGAATACATTGTGCCTATTCTGCACATAGCAGCTTTAACGGATATGGCAGATCATGAGGCCCTGGAAGAACGGCTCATGCAGTTCATGGAGCTCAAAGAAGACAGATTTTTGATAGGATTCCATCAACAATTATAGAAGGAACGTGAAAAAGCATGGCATAATCACCATATCAAGCTTCGCACATTCAAGGTAAACGATCTTGTACTGTTATATGTTAGTAACTTCACTAAATTTCTGGGTAGATTCTAGATGCATTAATTAGGGCCATATATTGTTAAGGAAATTACAGATGGTGGCACAGTTCATCTCGTGAAGCTGAATGGGGAACCCTTCTTGGGAAAAGTGAATCGGAGTAGGTTGAAGCTGTATATGGGGGATATTGCACAATGACTATATGGTAGCAAGACAATCTTAGTGCTGCAAACAGTTGCAAGGGAATGGGGGACTATAAAACACACTGCCTGGTTTGGAGAACAAGGTAGCGACCTGACTACGTGAAGAGTGATACGGATGCAACAAATAAAGTTGTTCTCAGGAAGCTACACCAAGGGGGAAGGTACTACGCAACCCAGCAGGAAAATGACTGTTGGAGTTACTATTCATGATTTGACGGCCAGAAAGCGGTTAAGAGGAGCAGGGTGGTGGAAATTAAGGTGAAAATCTTTGAAGATCTGCCACCTAAACAACATTTATCATTCGAATGTGTGGGGAATGGTTGGATTTGAATTAAAATTCCCCTATAAATTACGTGTGTTGGTCCAGCAGATAACACTTTGCATTTTGAGTGCTCTAGGCTTTTGCTTTATGATGCATATAATCCGAGTGTTCTGGGAAGAATTCTTGTCGCTCATGAACTGTTCCTCAGCAACCCGAGAGTTATTTATGGAAAGAATGGCTGCCACTGACCCCGCCGAAGCCCTGAGTTCAGAAGTAGCTGTGTCCGATGCACCCGGACCGGAAGTGTCTAGTCTGGAGGCTATGCCTATTGTGCCCACGATGCTGAGGTTGTCTAGACCAAAACAAACTGTGGTTAAAGAAAAGAACCCTGCTATGAAAGAAAAGAAACCATTTGTGAAGGAAAAACCGAAGAAGTCGGTGTTGGTGTGCACGTCACTGAGGAAGCATACCGAGACACATGCAAAGAATAAAAAGGATAAGTTGCTAGAAAAAGTAGTGGACCTAGAAGAGGAAGAATTCCAAAGTATCGAGGATGTTGATGCCAAAGGGGTGGAGCATATGATGCGGCTACCTGATTATATCCCTCCATAGAAGGGAAAAACTAAAGTCATGAAGGATCCTGATACAGGGAAATTTTCAATTTCGACACCTTTGTTGCCTGAGCAGGTTGTGTTTGAGGGTCCTAGGCTGGCACACACTCCGTTGCTGAAAATGGAAGATTGGGACCTCGTGGACCATACAAAGTTTATGCACTTTGTGACTCACAAGTATATGTAGAAAATCTATGATGATGACACTAGGGTTACAATTTTGGAGCCTATGAACTGGGTTGATGATGTTGAGCAGTCAGGGTTGCTCAATCTATTGTTAGTGATGCATTATCATCGCTCCCCCATTAATACGATCCGTGTGTGCTTGATCCTCGCGCTGGTGCATGATGGGTGCATGTGCCTAAGAGACCCTATCCCTAACACTGACATGTTGATCCACAAGATCACTAATTTACCTTACAAAGGGGTCAACCCTGCCAAAGAGTTTGTAGGAAAAACCAGAGAGAAATAGTTGGCAGATAAGATGAAGAAGGAGTTTCGTTTGATAAAAAAGTTGCGAGGGTACTCTAATCACGTTCACATAAAAACTAATAGTATAGTTGGCTTCCTAGATTATAGCAGGCAAAGTAATGAGAAAATGTTGCGCGGATGAAGTTCTGATGCTGTTCATGTCGCTTGCATCTCAGTGCGTGAAGGGGGTTCAGTACAACTGGGCCAAGTATTTATGTAAGGAGTTCCTCGCAAACTGCCGAGAGGCCTAGGAGGAGAGAAGTCCATTTCATTATTCCTGGCTATTATTGTCCATTATTTTGGTTGCTTCAAGGTTACTGGAGTATAGCTAGTTTCCTCCGCACAAAGAAGAATTGCCCGAGGTAGCGCGGTTTTCCTCGTTATGGGCCTGAAAATATCCAAAGTGTGTTAAGGAGAAAAAGTTATTTTTGGTTTTGATGGATATGGACATGCACATGGTGGTTAACCAGCGGCCATTGTTGTCTCCCACCTTGTATGTGTAGCTATTGGCCTATGAAAAATTCAAAGTCGATTTTCATAGGGCCTCGATCAAAGCGTGTAAGTACTCTGAGTAGAAATGGCACCTGTTGCCTTATATGGTGATGGATATAGATATCCAGGAAGTTGTGGGGCTTTTGTCACAGGAATGGTGCATGCCTACGGAATTAGATGTAGGAACAAGCATAGGCGTAGAAAGCTCTACTACGCAAAAGCAGAAGGTCGCCGCTCAAAAAGCTACGCGCACATTGATAGAGCAAAAGAAGGAGGTTGCTATGGAAGTTGCAGAGAAGGCTTGTATGGAGGATGATCGCACTGCCAAAGCACAGGCAGAGCAAGAACAGAAGGATGCAGAGGAAAGTGAGAAGTCTGCTCCCCGCCATACTGATGAGCAAGAGCTGTCAGAGCAATGAGAAGGTGGTGTTGAGGAGCAAACCACTCCTTTGATCCTGAAGAAGCGTGCACAGGAGAAGAAATGTGGGCAGCAAAAGAAACAAAATTCAGATAAGCAGACACATGTTGATCCCATGGTGCTAGCAGAGGGAAATATCGATGAGATGAGACACTTGGGAGCATCTAGACGGATCTGCAACATCTGCATCCAGAAGGATCTACACAAGCTGCAGATCCATGTGAACACAATTCAGGTGGATGTCGGGAAGGAGAGTGATGTGCAAGCAATCCTAACACATGGAAGGAGTGAAATATCAAATATTGACTATCCTAAGGACCTCAGAGTCTTTCCCTTATCTGAAGGGTTGGTCCATGTGGAATCAGATGAGGATCACGTGGTGCTTCATGCAATAAAAGATATGGGGCTGAACCTTGTTGTGCTACCACTTGAGTTTCTTCATGCGCTACATCAGGGGGTCACTGATGAGCTAAATATCAGAGAATAATGCACACTCACTTCCGTCATTGAGTTCAAAGTCAACAACCAGCAACTTTTCGTAGGAAAGACTCAGGCCCTGAAGGAGTAGGAGGAGTTACGAACACAATGTTAGAACCTAGTCACAATGATTGAGCAGGCTTGCAAATCTGTACCTGAGTTGGGTATACCCAATGATACAGAGGCTTCAACAAAGGTAAGGAAATTAGCTGCTATTGTGTGCACTTCAAAGGAGAAGATCGACAAGGCGACTTTCGATGTACGGATGTAGATAGCTGAGCAGCAGTTGAAGTTGCAGCTGAACACACCGGTAGAGGTTCAGGAACAATGAGGTGTGATGATTAAAGCATCCATGGCTCAACTAGATTTCGTCATTCAAGGATGTGACAAGATTTTCACTGAGGCACTGGGCCTATGGGATACACTACAAGAGGATCCTACGGTACAATAGTTGAGCATAGAACTCAGTGAAGCGCATCAACAGTACGATGAGATCAGTACGACAGCACGGATGTTGGCACCAGTCCATCTTTTCACACTTACAGGAAGGAAAATCCAAATTGCTACAGATACAAGAATTGCAGAAGAAGAAGTCTATGCTCAGTGCATAACTTGAGCCTTGGACAAAGGAAGACAACCAGTTTTCACAAAACATTCTTGAGAAGCTGAAGGCAATGTAGCAGACACAGTGGACTATGCAACTCGCAGTAGAAGGTCCAACCACCGAGAAAGTAGTCTAGGAAGTACAGAAAGAAGCTGACAAGAGTACTGTGAAGCTTAAGGTGCTAACTAAGGCATTCAACGAACTCTGCCAGAAAGTGGAAGAACCAGCTGAGTGACTCGAGGGCGAGCCATGATCTTTATGTTGGGGGCCTATTGGGATGGGGTCCCCTTGGTTAGTTTGGGGTTATTTAACCCAAATTTTGTATACAATTTTGTAAAAGATGTAAATTCTCCACGATATATGTAAACAGAGCACGTAAATGAATAAGAGTCAAAGGGGATTAGCCCTTTATTTTAAGTAAAGTTTTGAGCCAGCTTTGTGTTGAAAATAGCAACAAGAAATGCTGAAAATAGCACTACTATAAATAGCATTTCGGGATAGATTCCAATTTTTGTTAGTCCCTAAACTAAAATTGAGAATTAAAATTCGAATTTGATCTTAGCAGCTATTTGTAAAATAATTAATTAATTCATCTTGAGTTAATTAGTTGTAGGAAATCAAACATGAATTCTATGTGAAGACATGCAACAGATTCTCCATTGATTGAGGAAGTTATCCCTTGATTAAGGAGACTAGGATGAGTTTTACTTTGAGTTGTAATTAGTTAGCTCAGTTATCTGAGTTAAGTCCAGTTACATTAGTTCTAATAGTTTGTGGAACTGATTGTGAGTTCAGTTAGTTAATGCATGCATGCATGTAACTGCTGCACTTTAGATAACTGAATATTATCTCATAAATAACTCATGCATGTCAATTCAGTCAGAGACCCAGTTGAGATCAGGTGATGGGACAATGTACTATCAGTTGTAGGAATATTCCATTGGGGATATCCCTTCATGCAGAAGGAATTCATTCCTTGGAGATTGCACAGTTACTTTTGAGTTTGAAGGTTGTGTGATGAGGCCAATACACACAGGTGGCAGCATTGGACCCCAAGAGAAACTGCGCAAGGAAATAGGAGGCTTGGAGGACTAGAGGAAGGCATATGTTGTGTCTATTCAGTCTGTGAGCTGCATCTGTTTGATTGTACTGAGAGCTGGATAGCTTGTGAGCTGAAGCTTTATGTAATCTAAACATATTTCCACTTGTATGATATTACAAAGATCGGGGTTTTTAGCTGAGGCTTTCCCCAGAGTATTCTTCTGTGTTCATGTGTGATTTATTTATCATTATTAGTTATATGTGTTCTATTTGATCTTGCTCATATTCGATTAAGCTTCTGCAAGTTTGTTGTAGAAGTAGATCTTATATTTTTCTTTAGTATATTGCATAATCTGTTGATCTATAGTGGGAAATTCTACATGGTATCGGAGCAAAGGTGATCAAAGGAGAGAACAATATACAAAGAAGGGATAAGTTCGAAGGTTGAAGTTCCTGAATATAGAAATCGTGTTCTTATCACATCTCAATTTCACCAATGGTGTTCAACGGTTTAAGACTCGAGTATGCCCTTGATGGCAGCTCGAATTATATAGCCTGGAAGGATCGCATGGAAGTAGTATTAGAGGATAACGGTCTAAAGGAATTCATTGATCAAGAAGTCCCCAAGACAGTAGTAGCTAATGCTACAGAATTGGCGGAATGGAAGAAATGTGTGGCTACAGCAAGGAGAATCCTTCTGGAGGGAGTTCGAGACCACATAGTCTCGAGTCTCCATGGGAAGAAGACACCATTTTCAATGTGGAAAACATTGAAAGATCTATATCTGAACAACAACGATTAGAGGAAGCTGGCACTGAAGGACAAGCTTTGGAAAATCAATTGTGAAAAGGGCGCCACGATCTCTACGTATCTAAATAAGCTCACCACCTATAGGGATGAGCTTAGAACTGTAGGGATCATGACAGCCGATGACGAAATGGTGAGTCTAGCTCTCCTCGGTCTTCCTAAGAGCTGGCATAGCTACAAAGACTCAGTATTGGAAGAGAGAAAATACCTGATTGGGAATGACTTTGGTCAAATCTGATGTAGGAGGAGATAAGAATAAGCACTAGAGATGGATCCTCATCAAGGCAAGATGATGAGGAAAATCTAGCCTTAGTGAGTAAGGCAAGGAAGGGGAAAGGGAAGGTGTCCCATTCCAAATCCAGTTATTCATATGGTGGGAGGAAGTTTGAAAAATCGAAAGTGCGATGATTTCATTGTCATGAGGTGGGCCATTATGCTACGAATTGTCCACAAAAGAAATCCAAGAAGGGATCCTCGAAGGGATCAGATGGTGAGGCACTGGCCTCACAATTTGAGTTGGATTTCTCTCTCATCACATGCATGGTTTCATCCATGGTGGGATGTGTTTGGTACCTGGACAGTGAAGCTTCATTCCACATATCCAGTGACAAGAATATTTTCAGTACCTTGGAGGAGAAGGATCTCTAGATGCGGATCGAGATGGGCGATGATGGAAAGTACCATGTTTCAGGTGAAGGTACGGTTGTGTTTTAGAGGGAGCATGGAGCTCCTCTCACCCTAACTGATGTAGATTATGTACCAAGTTTGAAGAAGAATCTTGTGTTTGTTGCTATGCTAGAAGATAAAGGCTATGATGTAGTCTTTAGTAAAGGAAAGGTATTCCTAAGGCATATTGGCACTAGACAGACCAAGAGGATTGGAATTCGAGTAAAGAATCTCTACAAGCTGGATGTAGATGAATGTGTTGCATTGAGTTCCAAAGATGAGTTGGTGTAGAGCCAAGATGTTGGCGAGCTATGGCATAGAATATTGGGCCACTTGCACCATGGAGTCCTGAAGATCATGCAACAGATTTCTACCGGACTTCCCAAGGGAAAACTAGAGCAGACGGATACATGCAAAGGTTGTACCTTAGGTAAGTATGTGAAATCTTGTTTTCAGGATTGAGACAGTAGAGCTGGAGCAATCCTAGAGCGATTTCACACAGATGTTTGTGGACCATTCTCTACAGCCTCCACTGCTAAATAAAGGTACTATGTTATTTTTATTGATGATTTTTCTGGTAGATGTTGGATCTACTTTATGAAAAATAAGGATTAGACCTTCTTGAGGTTTTGTGAGTTTAAAGCCTTGGTAGAGAAAGAATCTGGAAAGAAAATAAAGGCCTTGCATAGCGACAATGGTGGAGAGTATGTCTCCCAACAGTTTAAGGACTTCTGAGCTGCAGAAGGAATTAAACGAGAGATGACGGCACCCCATAACCCATAGTAGAATGGGGTGGCTGAAAGGAAGAACAAATCAATAGTGGGAGTAGCTCGAGCGATGTTGCATGACCAAAGCCTACCACTTCATTTGTGGGCTGAGGCATGCAATACAGTAGTATACTTGCAGAACTGGGAATGAAGACACCTATGGAGGCCTTTTCCGGGAAGCGACCAGATGTGAGTAACTTCCGGATCTTTGGATCATCGATTTATTTCCATGAGACCAAAGATGCCCATAAGAAGCTAGATCCAACAGCTGAGTTGGGGATACTTGTGGGGTACACTGATACACCCCACAACTATCAGGTGTTCCTGCTTACCAGTCAGAGGAAAGTGGTATGTATCTAAAGTTCGGCAAGCAGAAAGCCATGTGAGTATCACTTGAGAGGGAGCTCAAGTTGCATGCAGAGGAGGAACTTTCAGTTCCTAAGGAGGAGGAGCCTCAGATTGATGCGGAGCAGCCGCATGCAGAGGATCCGAGAGTGGAGACATCCACTCATGCTGAGTCTTCCAGATATGGGTGGAAATGCTCAAGGGAAGCTGATAGGTTGATGCTGGATGTGCGGGAGAATGTGGGACAGCCATCTTCTCAGTGCAGACAAAGGAGGTCACCCGAGTGGTACACTGGTTACATGACCCTGGTTCGGGAGTGTGTAGAGTCCAAGCCTTTTTAATTTGAGGATGCAGTGCAACAACCAATCTGGGTTGATGCAATGGTGGAGGAGTATGACTCCATCATTCAGAACTGTGTTTGGGATGTTGTCCCAAGACCTCAGGACAAGTTAGTGGTGAGTTCCAGATGTCTTTACAAGGTAAATCAGGTAGCTGATGGCAGTGTTGAGAAACATACGGTAAGGTTTGTTTCCCGTGGTTTCTCACAGGTCGAGGGGATCGACTATGATGAGACTTTTTCTCATGTAGCAAGGTACTCATCTATTAGATCGATGTTGGCACTATTAGCTCAGATGGGTTGGAAGATCCATTAGATGGACATGAAGACAACATTCCTCAGTGGGAAGATTGAGGAAGAGGTGTACATTGAGCAGCCAGAAGGTTTCAAAACCTTCGATCGTAAGTCGCATGTGTGCCGACTCAAGAGGGCTTTGTATGGGCTGAAGCAAGCACCCCATGCTTGGTACACCAGGATCGACAGCTATTTCACCAGGTTGGGCTTCACCAAGAGTGAAGCAGATGCGAACCTTTACCACATCATGGTAGAAGGTAAGCCATTGATCATTGTTCTTTATGTCGATGATCTGATTTTGATAGGTGATGATCAGCTGATCAAGTCTTGCAAGGAGGACCTTGCAAGAGAGTTCGAGATGAAAGACATGGGTCTTATGCACTACTTTCTAGGCATGGAAGTGTGGTAGAAGGATGGGGAAGTTTTTGTGTCTCAAGGAAAGTATGCCAATGAGATACTCAGGCGGTTCCACATGGAGAAGTGCAAGCCCATGCAGACTCCTCTAGCTGGTAACTAGAGGAAGAAGGATTCTACTTCAGGTGAGGTAGTGGCTGCTACTATTTATTGGTAGCTTGTGGGTTCACTAATGTATCTAGTGAACACATGACCAGACTTATGCTTTGCGGTGAACCAGCTGAGTCAAGCTATGGTTCAGCCTACTAAGCTATTTTGGAAGGCAGCGAAGCATGTGCTGAGATACCTCAGAGACACATCTCAGTATGGATTGTGGTACAGACAGACAGAGGGAGTGAAGCTTCAGGGCTTTACAGATGTGGATTGGGCAAGGAGTCCATTAGACCGGAAGAGCACTTCTGGAGGAATCTTCAACCTAGGTTCAGTTGTTGTTTCCTGGTACAACAGGAAACAAAGGTCAATTTCACTTAGCTCAGCAGAGGCTAAATACATGGCTTCCAATTAGGTAGCGTGTGAGGCCATTTGGATGCGGAAGATTCTAGTGGGATTGTTTAATCAAAGGATGGATCCAACTGTGATCTACTGCGATAATCAGAGTTGTATCAAACTCTCTGAGAATCCAGTTTTTCATGACAGGTCCAAGCACATTGATATCCGGTACCATAATCTTCGAGACTACGTGGTGAAGAGGATCATGTTATTGCTGTATATTTTGACCGAGGAACAGGATGCAGATATTTTGACTAAGGCATTGTCAAAATGCAAGTTCGAGTTCCACAGAGCCAGGATTAGGGTTACTGATAATCCCTTTCTTTTTGAGAGGGAGTGTTGAAAATAGCAACAAGAAATGCTAAAAATAGAAGTGCTAAAAATAGCACTGCTATAAATATCATTTCGGGATACATTCCAATTTTAGTTAGTCCCTAAACTAAAATTGAGAATTAAAATTAGAATTTGATCTTAGCAGCTGTTTGTAAAATAATTAATTAATTCATATTGAGATAATTAGTTGTAGGAAATCAAACATGAAGTCTATGTGAAGACATGCAACAGTTTCTCCATTGATTGAGGAAGCTATCCCTTGATTAAGGAGATCGGGATGAGTTGTACTTTGAGTTGTAATTAGTTAGCTTAGTTATCTGAGTTAAGTCTAGTTAGATTAGTTCCAACAGTTTGTGGAAATGATTGTGAGTTCAATTAGTTAATGCATGCATGCATGTAACTGTCGCACTTCAGATAATTGAATATTCTCTCATAAATAACTCATACATGTCAGTTCAGTCAGAGACCCAATTGAGATCAGGTGATGGGACAATGTACTATCAGTTGCAGGAATATTCCATTGAGGATATCCCTTGCGTGCAGAAGGAATTCATTTCTTGTAGATTTCACAGTTACTTTTGAGTTTGATGGTTGTGTGATGAGGCTAATACACAAGGTGGCAACATTGGACCCCAAGAGAAACTGCACAAGGAAATAGGAGGCTTGGAGGGCTGGAGGAAGGCATATGTCATGTCTATTCAGTCTGTGAGCTACATTTGTTCAATTGTACTAAGAGCTGGATAGCTTGTGAGCTGAAGATTTGTGTAATCTGAACATATTTCCACTTGTATGATATTACAGAGATCAAGGTTTTTAGCTGAGGCTTTCCCTAGAGTATTCTTCTGTATTCATGTGTGATTGCTTTCTCATTCTCAGTTATATGTGTTCTATTTGATCTTGATCATATTCGATTAAGCTTCCACAAGTTTGTTGTAGAAGTAGATATTATATTTTGCTTTAGTATATTGCATAATCTGTTGATCTAAAGTGGGAAATTCTATACTTTGAGATTCACCCATGGTCCGCGGACCATGTCATTGTACGGAAAAATCTATAAATAGTCGAGTCTTAGTGAGCCTAAAGTTAAGTTTTGATAGAGAATTGGGGTTCATTGAAGAGTTTAGGGTAGGAGCTAAGGCAGGAAGGCTTTGCTTCCTATGCTTAGGTAGAGAAGGGAGGTCCCACAGTTGAGTGCAAGGAGGCATGGGTAGAGTCCACAGCTGAGTGCGCGGACCCCTGAAGTTGTGTGCATAGGGTAGTTTGAGTCTATAATCAGTGAATTGAAGATCAATAAAGACAATTTTCCAAATAATTACTGAGTATTTCCATTTGTATCTATTATGTTATATGTTGTAATGAATGACATGTTTTATGAAATAATGATTCAATGCTACACGAATTTATTGAATCTATCTTAATAATGTATGAAATCAATTATTAGCCACTTCCACGAAGTGTTAGATCATTTCTCTTATGTTTTCGAACGAATAAAGTAGATCTACACTAACCCCAATCTAGGGTTACTTTTTGATGTGCGTAAGTAGGTAAATCGACTGTTAAGAGTCTGCAAGGACTGATTGTGGACCTTCACGAAGGTCTGAAGGACACTTTAACTAAGTTTTAGTGATGTTCCCTAGAAGTTATTGATTTGCACGGAGGCAGATTCAAGGCACTGGAAGACATCACACTAGTTTCTGGATGGAGAAACTTGGTTCTTGTATCCCCCCATACTGCTTCATGTGAGACTGCAGCCTACACTATGCGGGTTGTTGCCAAAAGGGCTAGTAGTGTAGGTTTTTTTGGTTGGGATGACTAACTCTGAACTTGGGTGAGGACCCCCTAAGCCAACACTTTGTAAAGGGTTGTGTGTTGTGTTCTCTTTCAAAGCCCTCTAATAGAAAAATTGGGCTCTACACACCACTCCCTATTCCGAGTCCACCATGGGAAAGTGTGTCCATGGATTTTGTAGGTGGTTTTCCTATGTATAGGAAAGGTCACGATTATTTTTAGGTCACCGTGGATCGTTTTAGTAAAATGTGTATTTTAATACCTTGTAAAAAGCAGGTCACTACTGAGCAAACTACTTATCTTTTATTTCAACATATTTGGGTCCATTTTGGGTTGCCCACATCTATTGTGTCAGATCGAGACCCTCCCTTTCTTGGATATTTTTGGAACATCTTGTGGAGAATGATGGATACTAAGCTGAAAATAAGTATGACATTTCATCCATAGACTGATGGGCAGACAGAGTTCGTTAACTACATCGTGGTACATTTGCTACGAGGCTATTGTGGAAAACATCCCAAGTTATGGGATGAACAACTTCCTTATGTGAAACATGCATACAATCGAGAAACAAATTCATACACACAGATCTCACCATTCTAGACATGTTTTGGTTACCTACCCAGGGATCTGTTGAGTCAAATTATAGACTTATAATTTGTCAACATAAATCATCAACCCAGGGTAGGTAAGCCTGTGAGATGTTGTGCAAAATATATGTAGGCTTAATACCTTGAGTGTTTACTAATCAAACCAGTCAATCATATATAAAACTAATGTCTCTTTTTTGCATCACCATTTGGTAGAAAAAGGCTATGGAGTGGATTCAAACATCCCTCTACAACTTTGACTATTGTTGATGTTGATTAGAAAAGGTAAGAAATCAAACTTACAACAATAAAGAAATCAATTTAACAATGTAAATAAAATCTTTGATTAAATGAAATCAACACATTAACATGGAAACTTAAACATTCAATCAATGGAAACTTGATGTTGAAATGTCAGAAAGAGTACATCAACTGTGTAAACAAATTATTACTACATAAAGGAATTAAAATGCACACACACTACAACTAAGGGGGTTGTGAGCAAAGGGGGCCCTCCCTCACTCACAACCCCTTCAAGAGTAAGAGGGATTGCTCGGTAGAATAGACAAAACATCAAGTATTATATTAATATGAATATATTACAGCCGAGTACAATCGGATATGTGCTATCAGCAAACTCAAGCCCTTACAATATGAAACATAATCGAATTTATACAAGTTCAAAAGCCCATATTTGGCTCGAATGAGGAAAAATACTAAACTAAGCTATTAGCTATCAATAATGATATAGATTATCAAAATTAGCTCTTACTAAGTCTAATCCATGACTGAAATCATGGATTAGACAAAATTCGTTACATAGCTGGAGTTTCTCCTCATGCAACCAATGAGAAGAGGTATGAAAATCTAGGTAGTTTCGATGGTGTATTTGAAATAGCCAATAGGACAGCATCCATGTATGACAAACTCCCCACAAAACCCATGTTCTCATTTGATTTGGAAGTAAGTGGAACATAACTAACAGTCGATTTTGTTGTAGGAAATCTCGGCGTTTGTAGGGAATTTGCATTTGCAGGAATTTCGCAGTGTCTGCAGGAAATGTGACCGCATGAGCCGTCTACAGGAAATTGCGGGACTGTTTCAAACCAAAGAAAATATGCATATTATTTCTAAATTAGTTGGCATGATAATTCAATAAGGAAACAAATAGATTAAGGAATACTTCAGATTAAGGTAAAATGACACTTTTTATGTTAATTTACATACCTCAAGCATATAGCACCCTTTTGGCCAAAACCTAGATGATATAACCGAAATAAGAAAAATTAGGGGTTAAGTGTAGGTTTTAACCCCGTATAGAAATTACCTACATACGAATTCTAAAACATAGAAATAAAAAATAGCGAGAGCATAACACATAAAACAAATATACACATAGATTTTCCCCTCGATCCCAAAACCGGGACTACCCGATTGATTTTTCATTGTGTTCCTTTCAATGTTACAATACATATATATACATGCTGAAGCATCCATAAACCCCAATCCGTTAACCGTGGATTGGAACATAATCGTAGTTCCCTTGATCGGATCTACAAAATATATGGACCGAAAACCATCGCACCCAAAACCATGTGCGAAAACGATGCACAAAACTATAGGTAGGTCCACCCACCTAATATAGGGTCCAAATTTGTTTTCCCTGGGGATCTAGTCATGTAAAGAATATAACACAACCCAACATCAAGGAGAGTTCAAAATGGGAGAGATAAAGTATAGGAAAGTTGTCAAAATTAGGCAAAACTGGGTCTCAACATCTCCCCCACACCTGGCTTCTTGCATGTCCGTTATGCAAGAAAAAATGTTTCACGCTCCAAAAAAAAAGGAAATCAGTCCTTGCCCTAGGCTGCAGCTACTGCAGCCAACTGATCCAATTGGTTCCCACTGGATTCTGCCTAAATCTGACCTATGTATAACTCATTTTTCTTCTTCAGATGATCAATCCAAGCCTACTCCTTCTTCATGATTCGGGTTGCCTTCTTATGGCATTCATCATGTTCTTTCTACATGCGTATGCTTTTTTCTTTCAGCGTCTCATTCTCCTTCCTCAAAGCCCATTCCAAAACAATGAGCTCAGTGATAATCTCCTCTAATTCTTGTAGAGACTGCCTTTTCTGGGGAGTTACTTCCCCTTCATGATGTCCTTGGAAATATTGGGGCATACTAAGGTCCTCCTCTCTTCGTTGTTCTTTTGCTATTTCATGTCCACTCTCATGCAATAGGGGATCTTGGAAGGAAATGAATTCAGTTGTCTCTACCTTCTCTTTTCCTTTAGGTGGGTCGTGAAGCTTTTCTTTATTTTTATCAGATTTCTCGGGCAGTACCTCCCCTTCTACAGTGTCTTTTATAGCCAGCTTGACAGCCTGGCTCCTTGTGAATGTCTTAGCGGGGGTGTAAGTTCCATTCAACTTAGGCATTTTACTTGCAGTCTCCACAGTCACCATAGTCACCACCACTTCTTCATCTTTTTCGTCCTCCTTTGTTTGTGACCCACAGGTCCATGGCATCTTCCTTGGTTTTTTCGCTGGTGTTTCCTCCATGGGCTTTGAAGGCTCAAAGTCTTCATCCTCCGTGAAATAATTCTTAGCCAGAAAATCCTCCCACGTCTTCTTCTTATCCTTTAGAACCTCCATTAGGATGATTTTTACCAACCCATGGTGATACAAGTTTTCCTCCAAATGGGTTGCCATTTCCTTAGCGACCGTAGACATTTTCATCAGGTACATCTTCAAATAATATGGAAAATTCAAAGGCTTATCTCTAAAATGTGCGAGAAGTTGAATGTGAAATAAAAACACGAGACCAAAGTGACCTTCACATGTTATATACTTCTGCCGAAAAAATAATAGGTGACGATACTCACTTCTTAGGAATCCTGCAGAATCCCTTTGCTCCAGTCAGGGTTTGAATGCTCCTTCTATAGAAAGGATGTGCACATTCCCTTATTGAAACATATATTCTTAAACCAACATTCCCCCTCCTATGTAATTCTGCATGCCCGAGCGACCAAATCCTTTGTTAATCTAAACTAGACATTCCCGACTTGTGCTTTGTTACCATTCAAATTCAAGGCGAAGGACTTTGTAACCTCTGAATTGTGGCCATTGAATTTTTGAAACAATGTTAACCATCCTGCTTTCTCTAGTCTCGCTTTACTGCGAGGGTCGGCTTCCAACAGTGCAGGTCGTTGCAGCTCGATTCAGACAGGGGCATGCAATTTTGAAATAATGAAGTACGGGAGAGACATGATGAATGCAACTCACATAAATGTTGGGCTAAGACTCACAATGGATCGCTCGACTAGGGAGGGTTAAATTGGAAATATCAGAGAGCATGGAGATTTCGAGAAATAGGTCGTGATCATGATTATCATCATGATCTGACTTGTGGAAGGATATCGAGAGTACAACCATCAGTCATGTCAGAGTCATGATAATCAGGCATGGAGCTTAATTTATGATGCAATGGTTTACGACCATGTTTTTCCGCAAGGGTTACCATAGCTTAAATCACACAAATTTTTAAAATTAAAGCATCAATTACCTCTTACCTTAAGTGTCTTGTCACTGGTTGTACCTTACCGAGCTTACCTTCCAATGGTCCAGTCCTTGGATGACATTTGCTTGATTTTTGAAATGATAACCCACTTAAAAATTACATCATATGTATAATCTCACAATTCATGACCTCGACCAATAATAAAACTGTCAGTACTTTATCAAATAATTTAAACTAATGTTCTGTCTATGACTTTTGTTCTTCAGGAAACCTAGGACATTGCTGCAGGAAATGGAACCATGACTACTGAACATTCTGCAGGAAATTCTTCTATAGGAAAAATCGTTTCTCCCCCATTTATGTACAGTTCATTGCACATGAGTGAATATGCTTTTTTCGAATGTGAAATGATCTCATTATATTACCAACCATTAAGTTCAATTGTTAACCAATGCAAGGCCCATCGCTATTAATGAGAGTGAGGACCAAGGTACGTTGATGCATCCTATCAGGTGTGAATTTATGAGCTGTTGTCAAACCTCATGTAGGATCCAACAGTCAAGGAGCCATAGTGATTCCCCATTGCTACTAGTGAGATAACCTGTCATAGGGCATACAAGCTTCAAGGCATCATAAGACTCTGATCTTACACCTAGATAATTTGCTGATGTCGATGGGCCAAGATTGTTGGAAGGATGTTCTTAAGAAATCCCACATCAGTCCAACACGAGAAATCCAAAAAGTAACTGATTTTTTTATTTTTTATTGAGAGGATCCCAGAGGATCTACTGACCTATAGTTTTAGTGAGCCCAGGGCAGTCCATGCTCACCAGATTTCAATTTTAGAGAGTTTGAAATACTTGGAAAAGAAGACTCCAAGGGGCTCCTTTTCCATAACTAGTCCATTGGGCCTAGAAAAAGGGATAAACTTGTACCCAATAGGCATTCCTCTCATGGTTTACTGAGCATGAGGAGGAAAAAAGTGAGCTAATTTTATCAGTAGGAAATTGATAAGAGATAGTGGAAGGAATGACTCCTTCTCCCACCATTTCCAACTCTTTTTTCTTCACAATTTCTTCCACAAATTCCTCCTTAGATTGGGGTTTTTTGATATAGCTTGATTTTGTGCCCATTCACCAAGAAGGTAACATTCCCATCATCAATGGTTTTAACCCAAACATATCCATTATAAAAAACTCTCTTAATTTCATAGGGGCCTAGCGAATGTGTCTTGAATTTCCCTTTAAAGTTCTTAAATTTTGAATCATACAATCAAGCCCAGTCTCCCTCTTTGAACTGCTTCTTGTTCATGTACTTGTCGTGCCATTTAGCCCGTTTTTTTTGGATCAAGTCATTATGCTGAAAATCATCCTACCTCATTTCATCCAACTCATTGAGTTGCAAGATTCTTTGATGTTGAGCTTCATCAAGGTCTATACCCAAATCTACTGCCATCTTGAAAGTTCCGATCTGAAATTCAATGGGAAATAAAACTTGCTTTCCATACACCAATTCATACAAAGAGAAGCTAGTGGTATTCCTCCATGTGATCCTGTAAGCCCACAATGATTCAGGAATTCAGTCAAACTAATCCTTCTTATGTAATTGCACTGTCTTCGTAAGGATTGTCTCCAACACCTTATTTGTTGATTCCACCTGCCCATTGGCCTGTGGATGGTAAGGGGTGGACTTCCGATGAGTAATCTGATATTTCTTCACAATTTCCTGCATAATATTTGACACAAAATGAGTACCTTTATTAGTAACTATCTCCCTAGTTACCCCAAATCTTACAAAAATATCTGAGAAAAGAAAATCTACCATTGCTTTCTCTGTTTCTCTAGGTAGTGCTCTTGCCTCCACCCACTTCATAACATAATCAGTAAAAACTAAAATATACTTCTTACCTTTGGACATAGGATTGATGGGACCTACAAAATCAAGAGCCCACCTCTCAAAAGGTTCTATGAGAACCTCTGGCTACAAAATCATCTCGTCTGATTGTACAGGCTGCCCCATTCTCTGGCATCTATCACACTTCTAGACATACTCTTTTTCATATTTAAAAAGACTTGGCCAATAGTAACCTGAGCGAAGGATCTTATAGGCTGTCCTCTTGTCTGCAAAGTGTCCTCCACAAGGTTCATCGTGACAGGCTCTCAAGATTTCATAGATCTCATCTTCCTTGACACACCTGCGAATAATCAAATCAAGTCCAGTGAAAACGAGATCTCCCCTAATCCAATAGTAATGAACACTTTTCCTAATAATTCTCTTTTTCTTATTAGATGAAATGTAATGTGGCAACTTTCCTGTAGCAAGGTAGTTGGCCATGTTTACAAACCAAGGTGTTTTGACGGAAATAGAAAATAATTTTTCATCAGGAAAGCTATCATTAACAAGAACGTCCTCACCTACAAGGTTGAGCCTAGATAAGAAATCAGCTACACGATTTTCTTTTCCTGGTTAGTCCAATACTATGATGTCAAATTCCTGTAGCAACAAAATCCACCTAGTAATCTTGCCATTAGTGACTTGTTTGTTCCTAAGATATCGAATGGCAGAATGATCTGTGTGTACAAAAACTTCATAGCTCGTGATGTAGTGTCTAAACTTATTAATACCATAAATTACAGCAAGGAATTAATGCCTCTAAGTAATTCAGTTCTGCATTAGTTAAATTTTTACTAACATAATAAATAGCATGGGTTACAGGATCCTCCTTTTGACCCAATATTGCTCCTATGGCTGAATCAGAGGCATCAGTGGAAATATGAAAGGGCAATTTCCAATATGGGCCTCTCAAGAGAGGTGCTAAAGAAATATTTTCCTTGAGTGTGTCAAATGCAGCTTGACACTCATCATTCCAATGAAATTCATATTCTTTAGTCAATAATTTGAACAATGGAGAGGCTAATTTTGTAAAATTTTCAACAAGCCTTATGTAGTAGCCTGCATGACCAAGGAAACTTCAAACTCCCTTTTTACTGTTTGGTGGGGACAACTTTACAATAAATTCAATCTTTGTTGGATCAACTTTAATTCCTGCAGCAGAAACCTGATGACCCAAAACAATACCTTCAGACATTATCATAAAACATTTTTCATTACTTAATGAAAGATTAGTTTCTCTACATCTCTGCAAAAATTTCTCTAGATTATATAAATCCTCTTCAAAAGTATCACCCATTACTGTAAAATCATCCATATAGACCTCTACGCAATCATGCAAAAGGTCAGAGAAAATACCAAGGACTACCCGTTGGAATGTGATTGGTGCATTGCATAGACCAAATGGTAATACCCTATATGCATAGGTACCCCAAGGACATGTGAATGTTGTCTTCTCCTGGTCTTCTGGAGCTATCCTAATATGATTGTATCCATTGAACCCTTATAGGAAGGAAAAATACTTTTTCCTTGCTAAAGTGTGAAGAACTTGATCTATAAAAGGCAAGGGAAAGTGATCTTTTATGGTAGCTTTATTCAGTTCCCTATAATCTACACACACTCACCATTTACCATTATTTTTGGGGACAATAACTAGTGGAGATACCCACTGGCTATCTGAGATAGGATAAATGAACCCCAGATTTAACAATTCTTGTAATTTGTGTTTCACAACTTTCCTTAAATCGGGGTTCATCCTCCTTTGTGGCTATCTCACAGGCCTAGAATTTTCTTCTATATAGATATGATGAATGCATGTGTTTGGGTGAATTCCTCTCATATCTGTATATTCCCAAGAAAATGTGTCTGAAATGTTTTTCAATGCTTGAATTAACTGTTTTTCTTGTTTAGGGGTTAACACAGAATTAATGTTTAAAGATTTTTCAAGAAAAATTTCAATTACCTTACTCCCCCATTTAGTCAAGGAATATGTAGTAAATGTAGATAAGAGGGTTGAATGTAGTTCAACTACTATACTATGTTCATGAAAATCCTACAGATCAGTAATGATATCCAAATTATGACTAGACTGCCCTTCTAATTGCTGCGAAAAATCAAGATTAAAAATACAACAATTTACCAAATTTTCTTCTAGATTTTCTTTAAGGCTCATGGATTGGGCTATTGTCAAAATTGTTCAGGTACATTCTGAATCATGCTCCTCTTCTTCAACCCAATGTTTATTTTCTGATCTCAAGATGGGTTGAACAGGGGGATACAAGTTAATGTGCTTTGTTTCAACTCCATGAGTGATGGTCCTGTTTCTAGAACTATACCCTATGTAGGCATCTTCTGTGGCTAACCACGACCTCCCCAATATTAAAAGGTTCCCTCCCAAGTTGGTTTTCAGTTGAAGAACATAAAATTCTGCAAGGTACTCCCAAGAATCTAATGAGATGACAATGTCTTCTAATACCATCTCTTGCTTTACCTTAGAACTGTCTGCTAGTTCTAACATGGTGGGAGTAGGTAATAAGTCAAAGGATCCTATATGAGATAAAGTCTCCATAGTCATCACATTCATGGATGCACCTGAATCAATTAAAGCATTCTTTATGGGATATCCATTGATAAAGGTGGTAACCACAGGGATTCTGGGGTCTGCATATTTTTTAGTAACAAATCTAGCGGACATTAAACTTGCAAGCTTTCCACTTACTTGAATTGTAGAGAGTTATCTCTTTTGTCTTCTTGTTTTCTTGTTACATAGCTCCCTCACTATTTTGGCATAAATTGGGATACCCTTAATTACTTGCAGTAATGGGATCTTAATGCACACATTTCTTAGTTCAGACACAAGATCAAACTTGGGCTGTTTTAACTTCATTTCCAACCTCTTTGATGTAGGTTTTAACCCTGTAGATAAATTACCTGCATAAAAATTCTAAAACATAGAAAATAAATAATGTGAGAGCATAACACATAAAACACATATACACAAAGATTTTCCCCTGGATCCCAAAACTCGGGCTACCAGATTGACTTTTCATTATGTTCCTTTCAATGTTACAATACATATATATACATGCCGAAGCATCCAATACCATGGACCGAAAACCATCACGACCAAAACCATGTGCGAAAACCATGCACAAAACCATAGGTAGGTTTTATGCACCTAATATAGGGTCCAAAAACATTTTCCCCGAGGCACTGCCCCAAACCCCATAGAGGGGGGCTACCCTCCCCCCTCAAACCCCCTGGATAGGGAGGGTTTCTGCCCCCCTATGACCCCAGCGCTGCGCAATTGGTGCAACGAAGGGGGGGCTTTGCCCCCCCTCTAACTCCCCAGTTAACTAGGGGGGCTAGTTGTGGAAAGACTATAACACAACCCAACATCCTCCCACTTGTTGTTTTCTTTCCACAGGGGGCCACAGGAGAGCTTATTCATTTATCTAGCCCTGTAACGCCCATTTTTTTCTACACCAATAGAACTTCTTAGAGCTCACGAATTTTGTCAATGCATCTGCAGTATTCTTAAAAGTGTCCACCTTTACCAACATCACCTTTTTTTCTTCTATCATGTCCCTCACAAAGTGATAATGAACATCAATGTGCTTTGTCTTTGAATGGTAAGCAGGGTTTTTTGCCAAGAAAATTGCACTTTGGCTATCACAGTCTATCCTTAGAGCTCCCTGTACTAACCCCATACTTGAACACAATCTCTGCAACCTAATTGCTTCCTTGCTTGCATGAGTGGCTGCCATGTATTCTGCCTTTGTAGTTGATAGTGCCACTGCAGATTGTTTCTTACTCATCCAACTGACTGCACCTCCAAATAGGTTAAACACATACCCACTTTTAGATCTTCTCTGATCTAGATCTTTAGCCCACTCTGCATCAACAAAGCCATGAATATCCAAAACTCTGTCCAATCTTGGTCATCCTTGGTAGCACAAACCATAATCATTAGTGCCACACAAATACCTGAAAACCTGCTTTATTGTTGTCCAATGCTCCTTCCCTGGTTTTAACATAAACGTTCTCAAGACTCCCACTGAATGTGTAATGTCTGGTCTAGTACAGACCATCGCATACATCAGGTTACCGACTGCACTTGCATATGGAACACAGGACATGTCTGCTTCCTCTTCTTGTGTATTGGGACACTGTTCAACAGAGAACTTTACACCTACAGGAATAGGAACCTTCATCGGATTACTATACTATAGAATAAACCTCTGCAATATTGTCTCGACATACTTCCTATGGTTTAACCAGAGCTTCCTCTTTGCTCAATCTCTTTTAATTTCCATGCCCAAAATATAGTTTGTAGCACCAAGATCCTCCATGTCGAATTTGGAGGAAAATTGGGTCTTCAAATCCTGGATAATTTCTTTGTCATTTCCAACCAGCAACATGTCATCCACATACAAGACCAAATAAATAACACGGTCACCAATTAATTTAAAATATACACAGTGATCTCCTTTGCTTCTGGTGAAGCCAAGTCCCCATATAAATGTATCAAATTTCTGATATTACATCCTTGGTGACTGTTTTAGCCCATACAGAGACTTCTTTAACTTGCATACCAGTTCTTTCTTACCCTTCACTGCAAAGCCTTCAGGTTGCTTCATGTAGATCTCCTCTTCCAGATCCCCATGGAGAAATGTTGTCTTCACATCCATCTATTCTACCTCAAAATCAAAAGTAGCAGCAACAGATAAAAGTAATCTAATAGAAGCTACCTTGGCAATAGGAGAAAAAATATCACCAAAATCAATTCCCAACACCTGGGAATAACCCTTTGCTACCAACCAAGCTTTGTATTTCTCCACCTTTCCTTCTGCATTTGTCTTCTTCTTGAACACCCATTTGTTGCCGATGGGTTTCCTTCCAGCCGGCAACTCCACCCGATCCCAAGCCTCATTTTTGTGCAAAGATTCCATTTCATCAACCATGGCCTCTTTCCAGAGTTTTCCATCCTCTGAATCTACAGCTTCCTTCACAGTTCTAGGATCATCATCAGTAATAGATAAAGAAAAATTTGAATAGAAAGTAGATGGACTATACCTTTATGGCTACCTTCTTTCTTGAACTGATCTTCTCACAACCGGAGTTTGTGGCTCTTCATCTTCTGATTCCTCTTCTGCTGTAGAGTCTGATTCTTCCTCCTTTAGCTCAAACTCTATCTTCTCAGGTTCCTTTGATGTGACTTCATGTTTAATAACATTTTTCACCTCTCTGAACACCACATCTTGGCTGTACACAACCTTCCTTGTTACTGGGTTCCAAAGCTTATAACCCTTTAAACCATCCTTATACCCAATAAAGATGCACTTTTAAAATTTACTATCCAACTTTGTTCTTTTCTCCTTTGGAACATGTACATATGCATCACATCCAAATACCCTCAGATGTGAAAGAGAGGGTTTCTTACCAGTCCATACCTCTTGTGGAGTGTTATCCTCCAACGCTGATGTAGGTGATCTGTTGACCAGGTAACATGTTGTCTCCACTGCCTCTGCCCAGAATTCCTGTCCTAACATACCACCACTAAGCATGCTTCTTGCTCTTTCCATCAATGTCTTATTCATTCTTTCTACAACTCCATTTTGCTCAGGTGTGTATGGAGTAGTATTCTATTGTGCTATACCACACTTCTTACAGAATTCTTCAAATTCCTTGCTGCAAAACTCTCCACCGTTATCTGTCCTTAACACCTTTATCTTCTTCTCTATCTTGTTTTCCACCAGAGCCTTAAATTCTTTAAACATGTCAAAGTGATCCGAATTGGATCCTAAAACACTCTCTAAGTTTTCATGAACTCTGTAAAATTCATGCCAAAGTTTCAAATTCTTATAAGGATCATGCTTATTAGAAATATCCTCAAAACAATTGTAATTTGTGAACAGCGCAGAGCAATGAGGATCCTCGGTCAAGCGCGCAGACCGTTGGCCCATGGTAACACATGCTGTCACGAATTGGCAAAACAGGAGGTCTTTTTGAGAAGCGAGGGTGGTTTCTGATATGCAATTAGTGACAAGTCGCTAATCACATATTGTCGGGCAAACCCTTCAAAGAAGGAAAGGCCCCGAATGACCCAGACCCGAAAAGTTATAAAATGTACAGATATTGTGCCAATTCCATCGGAGCAAGATTCCAAAAAACTAGCAGGATATCGGAAAGGCTTCGAGGCGGTAAGAGGTTTCAACCAAGTCCCGCCCGATGCCACACAACAAGTGCCACGCGTCTGGTGGGAGAGAGAGAAAACCGCTCACACCGGATCGGTAAATGTCGTGTTACTTACCCACCTGATATGAATGATGACTGTAGGATTTGAAGGCTCCAGATCGATGGTGGAGACGCAATCCGATGGATGACCAGATTCAACGTGTTAAACAGGCAGAGTTGTATAATATTTGAAGTCCGACGTGGACGATGTGTTGGCAGAGGATCATGTTCGCAGGCATTCTTGGAGTTAATGGTAAAAACGGTCGTTTCAAAGACGTCCAAGAGAACTGACACTCAGTTTGTTATGGAACAGGTAGCCACCTCCCTGTAAGGCGTTACATAGTGTTGATTACGTAGAACAGAGGGATTCAAATGGACAGAGGTAGGGGAACCGGAAATCCGGGAAGCAGAAATGAACAGTCGGAAAAGAATATTGGCTTTAAAGCCACGAACTGACAGAAACAGAGCAAGCAGAGAGAAAGGAGTGAGAAGAGTTAGTTAGATGCAAAAAGCTAAGAGTAGAAAGAAGGTGTTGAGCTGAACTGCAGAAGAAAAAGGAAACATCGAGCCAGCTAAAGCCAGAGAGAGTTAGAGAGAGTCTGTGTATGCCAGAGAAGGCTTGATAGGTTCAAGCAAACTCCTCTGTATATTCCTATCATGTATGAGTCTCAAATTGGGCTCATACTACTGTGACCAATAGAGGTCGAGTTTCAGTAAGGAGAGTCTGTGTACTCCAGAGACTTGGGGGATCCAAGTATAGTCTTACTGATTTATATCTGTTGGGTGAGACTCAAATTGAGCTCACCGTTGTAAAAAAAAATCTACTTTGAAAACATAATAGAGAGGCCACAATTGAAGGCTGGACCAGGAAATGTAGCCTAGGAGTGTTGGGTGAACTCCTTATTAAACTTGTTGTGTTTACATGTTTGTCTGTTATGTTTTTCTCTAACTGCTTTAGTGCCTATGTATTTCGCAATCTTATCGATCTATTGAATAAAATAGCATAGGCACATCCATGCACATGAGTCTGTAATACCTTAATTGTTTGTCTTGGATCAATTCCAGATCAAGTGGTATCATTGCTCTAGGTTACTAAGGTTAGACAAGCTTGTGCTGGATTTTGTTTTTGAATGCTAACTAGATCAAAGCTTAAATTACGAGAAGGAGAGTTGGTTGAATCTAACCCTGAAATTGGAAGAGTCTATCATAAGAAGAAAATGTTAGAAGAAAGTCCCTTGGAATCAGAGTCCCAGTTCATGGACAGTTTCTTGACCATGAAAGCCATGGTAGAAGAAATGTATAGAGAATTTAAGAAGGGTAGAGATGAAGATTCATCAAACTTCAAACAAGATAAATGAGAAAAATAATCTCTCCTCCATGACCACTCTAAGGCAAAGGGAAAGAAGAAAAGTTTCCCACACCTCCTAGTAGCCCTGAAAATAAAAGGAAAACATCTTTGATTAAATTAGATGTTAATTTTGATTTCTCGATATATGATGGAGAGTTGAATGCAGAGAAGCTGGATAATTGGATTAGATAGATTGATGTATATTGTAGGGTGCAGAGCATTGATTCATACAAGATTAAGATTCAGTTGGCTAGCCTACACCTTGGAGGCACTGCCTTGGTATGGTGGGAAGGCAGGACACAAGCTAACATGAAGAAGCATGGTAAAACTCTTTCTGTCTAGAGTGAATTTGTTTTGCGATTAAAAAGAAATTCTATCCACTAGCCTATATGCAGCAAGCCATGATGAGCTGGAAAACTCTTCACCAATTAAAAGGGCAAAGTGTACAAGGCTACACCCAAGAATTTAGGAAAAGAGATTTGATTCTAGGAATTTCTTTAGACTCACTTGAAACTTTGATGAAGTATATAGGTGGTCTACACAGCTATTTAAAGCACACCATTCTCATGTTTAATCCCACTAGCATAGATGAGGTACCTGTTCAGGCTACACATCTAGAGGCTAGAGGAAAGAATGTGAACCCAGAAGTTGGGGGATCATCAAAACCCACTGCAAGCAAGAATAAGGAAAAGAGTAAAAAGAAATGGAAAGAGAGGAAGACAAATGATGTACAAAATACCAAATATTCATGCACTCACTGTAAGAAGGATGGGCATGATGATGAACATTGTTGGATTCTACATCTAGAGCTGGGTCCCAAGAAGTTCAATGGAAAAAAGAAGAATATTGCTGCAACTATTTAGAAAGATTTGGGGTCAGACTCAGGGGATTAAACAATGATCCCAGCCACAGGTATAAAAGGTTGTCCGCTTTAGAGAATGCAGAAATCAAGAAGCAGGTACAGGAGCTACTTGAAAAAAGGTTCATAAGACCTAGCACATCGCCATGTGGGTCTCCAATTGTCTTGGTGAGAAAGAAAGATGGCTCATGGAGAATGTGCATTGATTATTGAGCACTGAATAAGATAATGATAAAAAATCGTTATCCCCTTCCTCGCATAGATGATCTATTAGATCAGTTGAAAGAAGCTGTTTATTTTTCCAAGTTGGACTTGCATAGTGGCTACCATCAGGTCAGAGTTGCAGAGCAAGATGCATGGAAGACTGCTTTCAAAACAAAGCAGGGATTGTATGAGTGGTTGGTTATGCCTTTTGGCTTAACTAATGCTCCTGCTACTTTCATGAGAGTAATGAATGATGTACTCAGACCTTTTATTGATGATTTTTTCATTGTATATTTAGATGACATTCTTATATTTAGTAAAACATGGGAAGAACATTTGAAGCATGTAAAGCAGACTCTAGATGTTTTGAAAAGAGAAAATATTTATGTTAAGCTCTCAAAATGTGAATTTGGCAAAACATCTTTGAATTATTTGGGTCATATTGTAGGGGGTGGTGAACTGAAGATAGATCCCTCTAAGGTTGCAGTCATTGTAAACTGACCTAAACCCAAATTTGCTACAAAAGTTAGAAGCTTCCTAGGAGCAACATAGTATTGGAGAAAGTTTATTTCTAACTTTTCCTTGATTGCAGCTCCCTTACATGCTTTAAAAAGATTGAACAAGGTGTTTCAGTGGTGAGGCAAACAGCGGAAAGCCTTCAACACCTTAAAAGAAAATATTAGTACAACACCAGTACTAGCACTGCCCAATCTTCAAGACCATTTGAGATTGAAACGGATGCCAGTGACTATGCCATGGGAGCAATGTTGATGCAGCACGGTAAACCCATATGTTATCATTCTGAGACATTTAATTCTACAGTAGTTAATTATCCCAAATATGATAAAGAATTGTATGCATTAGTACAGAGTGTGAAAAAATGGAAACATTATCTAATGGGCAAAGAGACAGTTATACATACTGATCATCAAACACTTTAATATTTACACTCGCAAACTAAGTTGCAAAAATCAAGACACTGTAGGTGGATGGGTTTTCTACAACAGTTTCATCTTGCTATCAGATATAAGAAGGGCACACACAATAAAGTTGTAGATAGGTTGTCCAGACCAATCATAAATGCATCTACTATACTTAAGCATAATTTAGTATTGCATGAAAGCTACATTGAATAGTATGATCAAGATATAGATTTTAAAGATGTATATGAAACTTTAAGTCATGGCAAACAAGTAGAAGCATTGGATTATCATGTTAAGGACCAACTCTTGTATCCTTTTGGAAAGTTATGCATTCCACAAACTGAAAGAGTAAAGATAATTCAAGAAGCACACACTTCTCTAATATCAGGTCACTTTGGTGTAAGTAAAACAGTTGCACAGCTGCAAAGAATTTGTTATTGGCCAAAAATGAATGAGACAGTTTCTAGATATGTAAGAGGGTGTACTATGTGTGCTAAAAGCAAGCCCAGCAATAGAAAACTAGGCTTGTACACTCCACTACTAGTTCCTTCTCATCCCTGGGAAAGTGTTACCATGGACTTTGTTGGGGGACTGCTAAATCTAGAAAAGGTCATGACTATTTATATGTTGTTGTGGATAGGTTCAACAAAATGTGTATTTTAATACCTTGTAATAAACAGATTACAGCTGAACAAATTGCAAAGTTGTTCTTTCAGCATGTATGAGTTCATTTTGGATTACCCACTTCCATTATATCTGATCGAGACTCCCGATTCATTGGGAAATTTTGGTCGAGTTTGTGGGAATTGATGGACACCAGATTGAAGAAGAGCACAGATTTTCATCCTCAAATAGATGGCCAAACAGAAGTGGTCAACAGGACAGTGATCTAGTTGCTCAGAGCCTATTGCAACAAGAATCCCAAGCTTTGGGATGAACATTGATGTTATGTGCAGAATGCTTACAACCGAGCTAAACATTCTTCTACACAAAGATCTCATTTTGATACTTGTTTTGGTTTCACCCCAAGGTCTCCCTTGGATTTTGTCTTTGGTAAAGCCATAGCAGCTAATGGACATAGTGATGTGGACAAGGCAACCAAGTTCATTGAACAAATCCAAGAGATTCACCAGGAACAACTAAAAAGAGCCAAGCCAAGTACAAGGCAAGGCATGATAAGCATCGGATTGAGCATAGTTTCCAAGTTGGTGATCAAGTCTGGCTGTATATTAGCAAAGACAGAATGCAAGGTGAAGGTAAGAAGCTGAAGCCAATAAGGTATGGACCTTTCAAGATACTTGAGAAAATTGGTGAGAATGCTTTTCGTCTTGATTTACCAGCTTACATGCACATCTACTCAGTTGTTAATGCAGATAGCTTGAGACTATTTGAACCTTCATTGATTGAAGATTCTGAAGAAAAAAGTCAATTACCTTCTATTGATGATCTGTTGCCTGAATATCTCGATGAGTTGCAGGAAGATACAATCCTAGAGAGGAAGGTGATAACTACGCACAGAGGGGATGTTGAGTGCCTTAGGATTGGGCTCAAAGGTTAAAAGTCAAGCAGTGCAAAATGGATAGAAATTGGGCAAGTGAGGAATCTATACCCTCACTTGATCAATTCTTAAAAACCAACTTTTGGTGGTCCAAAAGCTTTTTCAGTGGGAAGGCCGTGATCCGAATTGGATCCAGAAACACTCTCTAAGTTTTCATGAACTCTGTAAAATTCATGCCAAAGTTTCAAAGTCTTATAAGGATTGAGCTTATCAGAAATATCCTCGAAATAGTTGTAATTTGTGAACAACGCGGAGCAACGAGGGCCCTCGGTTAAGTGTGCAGACCGTTGGCCCATGGTAACGCGCGCTGTCACAAATTGGAAAAACGGGAGGTCTTTTTGAGAAATGGGGGTGGTTTCTGATATGCGATTAGCGACAAGTCGCTAATCACATATCGCCGAGCAAACCCCTTAAAGAAGGAAAAGCCCTGAGTGACTTGCACCCAAAGAGTTATAAAATGTAATGGATATCGCGCCGATTCCATCAGAGCGAGATTCCACAAAACTGACAGGATATCGAAAGGGCTTGGAGGCGGTAAGCAGTTTCAACCAAGTCCCGCCCGCTTCCACACAACGAGTGCCATGCGTCCGGCGGAAGAGAGAGAAAGCCACTCACATCGGACAGGTAAATGTCGTGTTACTTACCCGCCTGATATGAACGATGACCGTAGGATTTGAAGGCTCCAGATCGACGACAGAGACACAATCCAATGGATGACCAGATTCAACGGGGTAAACAGCCAGAGTTTTCTAAGATTTGAAGTCCGACATGGATGATGCATTGGCAGAGGATCATGTTCGTGGGCATTCTTGGAGTTAACAATAAAAATGGTCGTTTCAAAGACATCCAAGAGAACTGACACTCAGTTTGTTATGGAACAGGTGGCCACCTCCTCGTGAGGCGTTACACAATGTTGATTATGTAGAATAGAGGGATTCAAATGGACATAGGCAGGGGAACTGAAAAGCTAGGAAGAAGAAACAAATAGTTGGAAAAGCAGATTGGCTTTAAAGCCACGAACTGACAAAGATAGAGAAAGCAGAGAGAAAGTAGTGAGAAGAGTTATTTAGACGCAGAAAGCTAAGAATAGAAAGAAGGAGCTGATCTGATTTGCAGAAGCAAAAGGCAGCATTGAGCCAGATAGAGCCAGAGAGAGTCAGAGAGAGTCTGTGTACTCCAGAGAAGGCTTGAGAGGTTCAAGCAAACTCCTCTGTATATGCCTGTCATGTATGAGTCTCAGATTGGGCTCATACTACTATGACCAATAGAGGTTGAGTTTCAGTAAGGAGAGTCTGTGTACTCCAGAGACTTGGGGGATCCAAGTACAGTCTTACTGATTTATATCTGCTGGGTGAGACTCAAATTGAGCTCACTATTGTAAAAACTCTGCTTTGAAAACATAATAGAGAGGCCACCACTGAAGGCTGGACCAGGAGATGTAGCCCAGGAGTGTTGGGTGAACTCCTTATTAAACTTGTTGTGTTTACATGTTTGCCTGTTATGTTTTTCTCTAACTGCTTCAGTGCCTATGTATTTCACAATCTTATCGATCCATTGCATAAAATAGCATAGGCACATCCATGCACATGAGTCTGTAATACCTTAATTGTTTGTCTTGGATCAATTCTAGATCACAAAGACTTCATATTTCTTCTTGAGGAAATATATCCATGTATTCCTTGAGAAGTCATCTATAAATGATACATAGTACACAAACTTACCCAGTGATGGAACCTTCACAGGTCCAAACACATCACTGTGAACAAGAGCTAATATTAGTTTCACCCTCTTACCACCAAAAGGGAAACTCACCTGATTCTGCTTCCCATATACACAATTTTCACAGAAATCAAAATCTAGAGAGCTATTAGTCATAACTTATACCATCCCTTTACCATGAAGTATTTGAAGGCCCTTCTCTCCAATATGTCCAAGCCTTTGATGCCATAGCATGGTCTTTTCTCCAGAGACCGCTACATTTTCTGCTCCACTTTCAGGAACCATAGAATTGTTGCACCCATCAAAAACAATGCTACCTTGCAGCTTGTACAGAGTTCCAATCCAAACTCCTTGCATCAATACCAGTGCTCCCTGAACCATCTTGTAGGTATCTTTCTCGAACACTGTTTTTACACCTGCATCATCCAACTTGCTTACAAAAATCAGATTTCTGGACAATGTAGGAATATGTAGAAAACCCAGAAGTGTTCTAACCCTTCCACCTCGCAACTTCAACTTCACTTTTCCATGACCAACAATTCTAGCCTTCCTATCATCCCCTAAGAAGAGATCACCACCATCGTATTTCTAATACCCGCAGAACCACTCTCTATGGATAGTGAAGTGAAAGAATGCGACTGAGTCAATCAACCATGCCTCATGATGTACATGTGTACTTGAAGAAGCCAAGTACACATCCCCACCTTCATTTGAGGTGGTTTTTGCCTCTGCAGAAGGAGCATCTTCAAATCCCTTTCCTTTCTCAGGAGCTTTAGATTTACAGTCCCTTTTGTAGCACCCTTCCTTTCCACATTTCCAGCACACCCCTTTACAGGTTTTCCTGGAGATTTAGATCTCCCTCTAGATTTAGATCTCCCACTCGATGACTTATTTTTGTTTCTATTCTGGGACCGTCCTCATACAGACAAGGCATCACCATTCTGGTTCTCCATATTTTTCCATCTCATCTCCTCCGTCAGCAAGGATGAGACTATTTCATGAAACTGCAAGGTAGTTGCATTGCTACCTATTACAATAACCAAACTATCCCATGAATCTGGTAGAGAACACAACAAACTGATGCACTTATCTTCATCTGAAATTTTAATATCAACAGATAATAACTGACTTTGGATTTGAGAGATCTGTGGTTTTTATCTTTTGAATTGACCGGAGAATCCACAGTAGAATTATTTTCGTACCAACGTTTCAAATCCCAAGTGGGATCCATCATCAAAAAATAACTGACTTACCACAATATTAAATGCGTTCATATGCTCTGTCACCGAGTCTCCATCTTTCATCCTCAGGTTATACAACTTTTTCCGTAGGAACAATTTATTCACTAGAGACTTATATTGGAAAGAATATAACACAGCCCAACATTTGGAAAAGGAGGTTGGGCCGTATGGGATGAGAAAGGTTCTTGTGGCCTTGAAGTAGGTTGTTCTGTTGGTTCATGTGTGGTTTCAACTTTAGGAATTTCTAGAGTATCTTCCCCTATAATCTCTTCAATCCTTCTAGGCTGAGTCACCACTTTTCCCGATTTAAGTTTAATTTCCTGTAGCGACACAGGAAATTCCTGTAACACAGGAACAAAAATTTCTTGCACTGGTTGTGGTGTAATACAATAGGTACAAAAAGTGGGATAAGTGACCAATCCAATGTTGTGAGCAGATTGGATGATTTTATTGTTGGGGTTAGAAACTGGTTGAGCAGAAAGTTGTGTGGGACGAGGTTGATTTGGTGGGGCAGGCAACTGAAGTTGCTACTGTTGAGGTTGAATCATTTGCTACGGTGTGGGCTACGATGGATAAAATTTTTGAGAGGGAAAATTCTATGCAGTAGGATAAGAAAAGTTCCCCTGCCAAGGCTGTTGTGGAGGCAAAGGATGCAAAGGCATTGGAATGTTCCACATCTGATTCTGAGTATAAGGAACTTGAAAATGTGATTGAGACATACTTGTAGGACGCAGTTTCCATGGTCTTTGAGGTGCCATTGCATAAAGTGCATTGACAACTCCCTGATCTGCTAGATATGCTACTTTAATCTCAAGAATTGAAGGACATTGATGAATGGAATGCTCAGCTTCATAGATTCCGCATACCTCCATACTGCCTGTAGGACATTCCCTCAAGACATTCTTCTTCTTGCATTTCGAACAGAACAGGGCTAGGTATTTCTCCAGTTCCTCCTATTTCTCTTGCTTCTTCTTAGCCTGCAAAATATCTAATTGTGAAGATAAAGTGCTAAGAATATCACTCTTAAAATTTTCAAGTAGATTACCCATTTCAGCGTTGGTTACTCCAGCTCTAGCAACTGACTTGACAAGCCTGGAAGAAGTATCTCTTGTTCCTCCTCCCACTTTAGAATTTCCTCTTGAATATCGCCGACATAGATCACACACATCATCATAACTTAACTTTGATATGTCAGCTCCTCCCATTAAGTTTAAAATCTCCAGAGATTCTAGTATGATTTCCTTGAGAAAAATTGTTGTCTTGGTGTCCTTGCTTAGTTTATTCATCTTGGATCTCTGTAGATTGTACTGAAATATTTCCGCCAAATCCTCAAGACTCTCCGCTTCCTTCTGAGTCATGCAAAAGATTTCTTCCCTGAGGTCCCTAGTTTTGCAATAACATTGGTATTTCTTCAAGAATACCTTTTTCATGTTATATCAGGTTGTAATGGAGTTTGAAGCCAACCCCATAAACCACTTAAGAGCTGCATCCTTCAATGTTGCAGGAAACAACTTCAACTTCTGAGCATTGGAAGAATAGTCATAGCTCCTACATAATACGTCGAACTCAAACAAAAAGGCATTAGGATATTCACTAGAGACTCCATGAAAGTTAGGCAAGGCTGAGGGAGGAATATTCTTCATTTGAGTTGCTCCACTAGTCTCCCTGATAGGAAATTCAAATGTGACCAGTTCCTCTTCCTTCTTACCATAGCCTCCATCTGTATTACTAGTTCCTTCTTCATGAGCCTATTGGACCCGAAAGGAGTAGGACCTTTGTAAACTACAAATTCTTTGGAATCAATGGTTTGAAATTTTGGTTCTTAAATAGGAATATGCGCTGAGTTATTTTCAGGACCATAGACCTCCTGTTCAGACTCTTCTTCCCTTGTTGCCTTGTTTCTTGTAGACATCATTTTCCTTGCCAGTTTCTTAGTAAAGGAAGTGGTGCTCACACCACCACAAACGACATTTGTAAATATTGGATCCTATCATCTACTGCAAACAATTTCAAAGAAAAACTACTTACCAAGTAATTAGGACACGACTTTTGTGAACTTCTGACCTCTGCAGGTGTGTAGGCATTACCCTTCATCTTACCATTTCGACTCCCCTAGTCCTTAAAATTTCAAACAACACAAATAATACTAAAAGACTTTCGGTATTATCCCTTAGCACCTCCCCAGAAACGACACCAAAATGTTGAGTCAAATTATAGACTTATAATTTGTCAAAATAAATCATCAACCTAGGGTAGGTAAGCTTGTGAGATGTTGTGCTTACTAATCAAACCAGTCAATCATACACATAACTAATGTCTCTTTTCTGCATCACCATTTGGTAGCAAAAGGCTATGGAGTGGATTTAAACATCCCTCTACAACTCTGAGTATTAACAACATAAACTTTGAAACGGGAACTGATACTGTTACCCGTTTCGTAGAGATAGCAAAAAAGTGACCCGATTTTGAAAAGGGGCGATGCATAACACACATATTTTTTTTAGAACATAGTTTTTGACACTTTAAATAACCGATACGATTACCCGTTTGGTAGGGGTAGTAAAAACGTGACCCGATTTTGAAAAGTGGTGATGTAGGATACACTTCTTTTTCTTCGGAGCATATTTTTGACTTTAAATTTTCTTATGTATCAAATATAAATATTTGTTTTTAAATGTTAGTGATTTTCATGCTGATTTTGAAATGTGTTGATGCAACATACTTTGTTTTTAGAGGACTTATTTCACACTTTAAAATTTATTATGTCCAATTTTTTTTTGAAATTATGATTACTTAACGAATTTTCAAGTTGTTTTATTTTTCTTTTTTTAAATGTTAATTATTTAAAAAAACAAATATTAAAATATATATAAAAAAGACAAAAAAAAAGTTAAAAAAAAAATAAAAAATAAAAAATAAAATAGAATAAAATAAAATAAAAAATTAAAAATTAACAAAAAAAATAAAATTAAAAACTGGTAAAATTAATATTAAAAACATTTAAAAAAAAACAAGAATAAACTCAAATTATACCAAAAAAAAAAAAAAAACAAAAAAATATGAAAATTTTAAAAATATATATATCTTTTCAAATAAAAAAAAAAAAAAGAAAATAAAAAAACATTTAAAGTTTAAAAAAAAATATGTATTTTAGATTTAAAAAAAAAATAAAAAATTATTAAGCCCTAGTTCTTTTATTTAAAAACAAAAAAAATTTAAACTTTTTTTTAAACAATTTTGTTTATTTAAAAAAATAAAATTAACATTTTTCTTTATTTAAAAAAAAATTACCCTTTTTTTAAAACAATATATATATATATATATATAATAAATTTACCACTGCTGCCGCTTGGCCGCCCGTGGCCCCACTATGGGTAGCCGGGTGATGGAGAGGCGATTGGTCTGCATGCAGATCCCTCCGCTGAGGGCCGTGCGACCACGGGTAGCTGGTGCCAGCGGGCTAACTTTTTTTTTTTTTTTTTTTTCTAAATAAAAGAAAAATTGTTAAAATAAAAAAAATATTGTTTAAAAAAAAGTTTAAAATTTTTTAATTTTTTTTTTGTTTTTAAATAAAAAAACTAGAGCTTAATAAAAATTAATTAAAAAAAAGAAAGACATATTTATTTTTAAACTTTAAAATTTTTTTTATTTTTTTTTTATTTTTTTTTTGATATATATATATATATATATATATATATATATATATAAAATTTTCATATTTTTTTGTTTTTTGTTTTTTTTTTTATAATTTGAGTTTATTTTTGTTTTTTTAGTTTTTTTAAATGTTTTTAATATTAATTTTACTAGTTTTTTAATTTTTTTTTTTTTTTTTTATTTTATTTTTTTTTTAAATCCAGTTTGTTTTTAATTTTTTTTTCTAGTTTTTATTAATTTTTTTTAAATTTTTCTATTTTTACTTAATTTTATATATATATTTTTTTAATTTTGTTTTTGTTTTTCCAAATTCTTTTTTCCCGCAGAAAAAAGTCGTAATTTCCATTAAATTTGAAAATTACATTTTGTAGATGCCGAAGCATATGCATATGTGAGGCAATGTAGCCTGACAAAAAGTTGGTAGGCACAAACAACAAAAACAAAAAAATCAAGAAAATGTGTTCCACGCCAGGAGCACTGAGATGCCAATGGGGGGAATCATGTTTTCCTCCCCTTTTTCTTCTCTACCTTGCGCCACTCTCCTTGGGACGGTATCGTGGGAACAAGTTGAAGTGGATTTTCATCGCCGGGTTGGGGGTTTTCCTTGTTAGAGTCAGAGGTGTCTGATATATGTTGCCTTTTGGTTCCACTGATTTCCATTGTATCTGAAGTCTTTTCCGGTTGCGGTTCCATAGGCACGTGTGGAGATTGCTTCTGAGTTTCTGCTTGGCTGTTCTCATTTGGGATGGGCTCTTCCTCCTCATAATCTCCCTCCTCTTCAGGGTCTGGTGGGGGGAATTTCCAGCCCTTTTGTTGTTTACTGGATTTCTTCCTTCTTTGGCTGTCTTTTTTGTATTCTGGGCAGGCATTTTGAAGGTGTCCAGTTTGCCAACATATTCTACACCTGAATGTTGTATTTTCATAATCTATTGTCTGCATCTAGCTGCGATCTTTATGCTTCAGTTGTATGCAGTCCGGTAATCCTTTACTAAGGTCAACTTCCACACAGATGCGTGTGAAAGTAAAAATTCTTTCATCCACTCGTTGTGTATCCATTTTAATATATCTGCCAATGGTATTGCCTATGCATGCGAGAACCTTTTGGTCCCAGAAATGTATAGGGAGGTTATGTAGACACACCCATACTGGCATCCTGGAAACAATGAAGGAGTTGGCATCAAACTCCGGGAACCATGGAGTGATAAAGAGGCCTGAAGATCCCCAGAACCACGGTCCCTCCTGAATCACTAGATCTCTGACCTCTATTGATTGAAATTTGACTATAAAAAACCCCTTGGAGCAGAGAAAAATCTCACAATTTAGAGACCATTTTGTGAGTATCCAATGGAATAGGTCCATGGGTTTTGGCCAAAAACCGTTGAATCGACAAATGATGGCTTGCTTTTCATAGCTATTACATACCTCCTCTGTTTCTGATGTATCTATTGTTAGTTCAGGTGTATAGTGCAGTTGCTCCACTATGTATGGACTGGGTTCTGTTCCAGCCTGCTTTGGAGCTGCTGTAGAAGATTTTCCCCCTTGTAATATATGCTTGAAAGATATTCCTTCGCTTCTGTGCTGCTATTGTGAATCTGGATTGTGTTTTGTTTTGGATCCACTGCCTCCTTCTGTTTGTTTAGTTGGGATGCTGGTTGTTGCACCTCCTCGTAGCCTCATATTGAGTATTATAGTAGATCCTGGCTTGATGTTGTAATCCTTGATAGATCTGTGATCCTGTAGCGTTCTTCCCTCAGATAGCAGATGTTGTTGTCCATCCGGGTAGCTGATATGATTGGCAATGTTATTCTTCAGATTTGTCACACTGTCTGAAGCATGAACCCAGATCAGGGTTGTTTTCCCCGAGGGGGTTTTAATAAGGATTTGGAAGCGATTAGGTTTTATCCCATCGGAACCGGTACTAGCATTCAGGGGCCGGGAATCCGTCCGAGAGTCTTTCCCCACCACAAAAGTGTCTTCGACTGCATCTAGTTCAGTGGCCGCCGCGGAGGCAGTAGGAACTGTACTCTCCGGATTTGCATTCAGGTTGTCCTCGTGCCTTATGGCCCCCTCAGGGATCTGTGGATGTGGATCAGTATTGTAAGCCTGGGCATGCTTCTTTACGACTGTCGTCTGATGCTTGATAATGTATACGCGGTAGGCCAGGATGTTATGTCGGACAAACCCTAGCTCATCCCTGTTTCAACGGCATTTCTCAGTCCAAGGTTCCGGAGCTGTTGGATCTTGGTGCATCTGTCTATTGTGAGCCGGATCGGTTAGATCAAGGGCTGATCTGGGGTATTTGTGCCTTTCCGTAGTGGGAGAGAACAACCTGGCTCCATGCAGCAACCTTCCTTGGGCTACAGTAGCAGATCTGGTGAATAGACCTGCAGATCCAACACTGACAACACCGAAAACCCCATTCCTTTTCTCCCATCTGTTATTGCTCAGAGAAACTGACTTTTCTGCACGTTGCTGGAGGTGGCTTGCCTTGGCCCCTTTTGCAATGGGCATGGACGCTGCGTCATCTTTGATTATTCCACATTTCAAAACCTCCCGTCCTCCATAGCCGAGATACTTTGCAGATGTGGGCACGTGAGGGGTCATGGCGTAGACCTGAGCACCGTGCGTTGATTCCTCCCGGCTTGGGTTGCCTTTCCCGGCATCTTTTGAGTTGAAGCGTTGGGTTGCAGAGGCAGCCATGGGTGCAGCGTGTAGCAGTTCCGTCAGGGACCGTCCCTACAGAGATTTCATTTGTTTTTCCAAATTCTTTTATGGTTTATCAAATAATTTTTTTTTAACATTTTTTTTGTCTTTTTTATATATATTTTTATATTTGTTTTTTTAAGTAATCAACATTTTAAAAAAGAAAAATAAAACGAGAATTTTTTTTTTATGGTTTACAAGATTTTTTTTTTTCATTTTTTTCCATTTTTTTAAAAATATTTTTTTCTTACTACTTATTTGTTTATAATTTTTAAGTTTTTTTTTTTTAGTTTTTTAATTCTTATCTTTTATAGGTTAATTTATTTTTTTTTAACAATTTTTTTTTTGTTATGTTTGATTTTTTTTTTTTGTCTTTTTTGTATATATTTGATTTTTGTTTTTGTTTTGTTTCGTTTTGTTGTTTTTTTTTTTTTTTTTTGTATGTTTTTTTTTTAGTATATATTTTAATTTATGTTTTGTTATTTTTTTTTAACTTTTTTTTGTTTTGTGTTTTTTCATTGTTTTAATTTTTAATTTTATTTTATGTTTTCATTATTCTTTTGAAATTTTAATGTTTTTCGGGGTCATAATAAAAAATTTTACACCATTATTTCGAGATGTTGAAATTTTACCATTGAAAAAAAACTTGTTATCCCAGCGTCAACACTTTTCGTTTTGAGGGTTTTTTTGCACAAAATTTACCATTGAAAAAAAGAAGTGTTATTTGAACATCAACACTTTTCATTTTGAGGGTGTTTTTTGGATAATTTTTGCACAAAAAATTGGTTTTCACCGCCGCTTTTAAAACATGTTGAAAATTTATCCTAGAAAAAAAAGGTGTTATTCTAGCATCAACACTTTTCATTTTTAGCACTGTTTTTGATGTTTTTACGGGGTTTTTTGGCCAAAGTTCTCATTTTGAGTTTATAGTTCCCGTTTCAAAGTTTACATTGTTTATTGCTGATGTTGATTAGAAAAGATAAGAAATCAAACTTACAACAATAAAGAAATCAATTTAACAATGTAAATCAAATCTTTGATTAAATGAAATCATCACATTAACATGGAAACTTAATCATTCAATCAATTGAAAATTGTTGTTGAAATGTCAGAAAGAGTACATTAGTCGTGTAAACAAATGATTACTGCATAAAAGAATTAAAACGCACACACACTACAACTAAGGGAGTTGTGAGCAAAGGGGGCCCTCCCTCACTCACAACCCCTTCAAAATTAAAAGGGCTTGCTTAGTAGAATAGACAAGACATCAAGTATTATATTAATTTGAAATATTACAGTCGAGTACAATATGATATGTGCTATCAGGAAACCCAACCCCTTACAATATGAAACATAATCAAATTTATACAAGTTTGAAACCCCATATTTGGCTCGAATGAGGAAAACTATGAAATTGAGCTATTAGCTATCAATACCAATACAGACTGTCAAAATTAGCTCTTGCTGAGTCTAATCCATGACTAAAATCATGGATTAGACAAAATTCATTACATATCTGGAGTTTCTCCTCACGCTGCCAACGAGAAGAGGTATGCGAATCTGGATAGTTTCAATGGTGGATTTGAAACAACCAATAGGACAACTTCCATGTATGATGAATTCCCCACAAAACCCATGTTCTCATTTGATTTGGAAGTGAGTGGAACATAGCTAACCGCCAATTTTGTTGCAAGAACTCTAGGCAGTTGTAGGAAATATACATTTGCAAGAATTTCGGAGTGTCTGCAAGAAATGTGACCGCACGAGCTGTCTATAGGAAATTGTGGGCCTATTTCGAACTAAAGCAAATCTGCATAAGGTTTATAAATTAGTTGGCATGATAATTCAATAAGGAAACAACTAACTTAAGGAATACTTAAGATTAAGGTAAAATGACACTTTTTATGTTAATTTTCATACCTCAAGCATATAGCAACCTTTTTGCCCAAACTTAGATGATTTAACTGAAATAAGCACAATTAGGGGTCAAGGAGAGTTCAAAATGGGAGAGGTAAAGTCTAGGAAAGTTGTCAAAATTAGGAAAAACTGGGTCTCAACAGGATCCCTTAGGCATGGTCTTTGGGAAAGATGAGGATGGCAATGGACGAGATGATAGGGACAAAGCATGAAAGTTTATTCAACTGATAAAGGTGATTCGTCAGGCAGTATAGGAGCAGTTGGAGAAGAGTTAGGCTCAGTATAAAGATCGACATGATAAGCACCGAGTTGACCATCAGTTTCAAGTTGGGGACAAGGTATGGCTCCACATTAGCAACAATAGAATGAAGGGAGAAGGGAAGAAATTGAGACCCATTCGATATGGTCCCTTCACCATATTGGCGAAGACTGGAGACTATTGTCACTAACTGCATTATGAGTTTTCAGTTGATCAAAGTTGCTAAAGAGTAGTTACATTTGAAGCTGTATTCCAGTCCACAAAATCACTCAAAACCAAATCGAATCCTATCCATTGCATAGTGCTCGGGACGAGATTTCCAACGGTATATGGAAGTCTAAAAATGGACTTTTGGGTCAGAAGATATGGCTTGTTAAAGATCAGAGGTTCTGTTGCCTTTAAAGGGAAGGAGAAAAGCATATCGAAGGCCTGGGGACTTATTGCAATCGAAAATCCACATTTTTGTGAAGTGGCAATAGGGAAGAATAGTGAAATCTTCGATTGACCAATTGCCAATATCACAAATCGCAAATCGATAGGGCCTTGGGCACAATCCATTAGCTTATCGGCACATCTCATATCACATATCGCGGTAGATAGGTCCCGCATGCATATCATGGTAGGCAGGTCCTGCATCCCGCAGTCTCACGATCTTGCACATCAGAGCCCACAATACCAGAAAATTGGCGATCAGTGGGCCCTAAGGATGATTCTTAAGGAATTGTGGGGGGGGGGGGAGATACGCTGATAGTGCAAAATCACCGAAAATTGGGCTTTAGTGTTAAAGCGGTGGGTGGGGACGATTTAATTTTACAAAGGAAATTAGTTGGAACACCAGAGGTAGGCAGGCCTTTTCTCTCTCCTATAGGGGGCCATGTGGCAGAGCACCATTAATCTAGAGGAATCCACATGGTAGCTGACATCAGCATGACGTGGTAGTAGGGAGGACATGTGGCACACTGATTCAGCTTTTTTAGGGGTCCTATGAGGGAATTTCTAGGTGACACATGTCACCACTTAGGAGGCGCCACATGGCACTGATGACATCATCAATCCCACAATCGGAAGTCGCACAAAGAAAAGCCCCTCCTTTGTCAAAATCTCGTTCGACCTATGATTGCGAGATGAGATCTACCCTCCTAGATGCGATATTTTATGTGTCATACCCTATTAAGGTTCACGTGCGGACAATCGGCCAGCGCTATGAAAGGAGGTAAAGAGGTCCCTCCCTCATGTTGCGATTGCGATACCCCAGGTTGGCTCGATCCCACAGATTGACGATTGTAAGGTTTGAGAGGAGATATCAAAGACAAGCATCAGAAATCGTCAGGGTGCGGGATTTTATATAACAAAGGAAGAAGCCCCTGACAAGAAGTCCAATGACCCTAGCGCCCAAGCACTAAGCACCTAGTCATATCCCCTGGTCACACGAGGTAATAGGGGTTAAATCATAAGGGGACAAGGGGGGTTGGAACTCTCCTGTTTCGAAATGTTTTAGTGATAAGGGTTGGCACAAGAAAGTCCTCCATATTATGCCATAAGTGAATCACCAGACATATTAGGGTGCTGATAGTGTTTTTCAGAACTTTAAAGGCATGGTGGGTCGGCAACTGTACCATTTAATAAAGAAGAGGGTGCATTCAAACCCAACATGGGCTGATCCAGAAAGGCTCTCTGTGACACGGAATGAGGGTCGATTTTGACAAAAGGAAACAAGGACTTGGTAGCTTGGGAAGACTTGATGATCTAGCATGGTGTTCCCACACAAAAGAAAGGCGAAGTACCACCCAGGGATCCTCTGCTTCAGTATTGTAGGATGAAACTGATAGCGCCCATCCACAGCTTTAAAGGATGAATGGCTCAAGTATTGAAGGCAAAAGCAGCGGGAGTTGGTTGAGCAGCATAGGAGGCTGTACTGTGAACAAACTACAACCTGAAGCAGTAGCGATCATAGGGATGGGCATGAAGATATTTTTTTAACATTCTCATCTGATTGATTAACTTGCTTTGTATTCCTGTAATGTGTGGCTATTCAATGAGGCAATTAATGTTTTGAAATGTTTTTGGGTCATAGAGCCATCCTTGGCCAAGATAGCTAGTCGATTTGATAGCCGAGACTCGGAAAAAGATATTTTGTTGCAGTAAATGATCAAATGTTGCCTCTCTCTAGAAAAATAGGGGGAAAAACACTTCACAAAGTTTTAGAAATTCTAAAGAAAACACTATATGCTATTTTCAGACTATATGGCTTTATAATATAGATCTTTCAGAATATCAAGCAAATGGTGGTGATTTCCCCTTCAAGAATTACAATGTTTTATCCCTTTGCTAAAGCCCATTTATGTTCATGTTTCTTCTCTGAATTCATGCAATCGTAGCTACTAGAAATATTTCAAACTTCCTCATAGATTCATTTGTATCGATATGTTAATTCATGTTCCTGTAACTTCCTCACATATTCATTTGTATCGACATTGTTAATGCGTGTGCTTGTATGGATTATTGAAATTATATCTTTAAATTTGCACTAAATGAATCATAGCATGCAATCCCTCTTTTATCCATTATTTCTACCCGTAACTCAAATAAGTGTAGAAATCCATAATGCTTCAAGATCTGTGTTAAAGGTAGAATTCTTGATGCCTTAAGCTCTATGCAAAGAGTTTATCTTTCTTCTTATCCTCTCTCATTGCTCTATAAAAGATTAAACTGTAAGTCCTTGAACTACTCGTCCTCCACTATTTTATGCATATATTTTTTAGATTTGTACATGTGAAGAAGTACCAGAAATTCATGTCTTACTCCTTTAGATGAATGAACCAATCCATTCCATTTTATATATACATATAGAATATATGTGAGGTATCCATTTTACTTACAATCATTCAAGACACACAGAACCTATATGTGCCCAGGCACTGGTCTTGTAAGAAATCCGAGGCTGTCTTTGGGAGAGACAATAGAGACAATGCTTTTCGTCTTGACTTGTTTGCTTATTTGAAAATCTACTCAGTAGTAAGTGTTGAAAACCTGAAGCTTTATGAACCTCCATTGATCATGCATACCGAAGAGGTTGCACAGATTCCTACAGTGGATGATTTTACACCAGAGTATCTAGATAAGTTGCCTGAAGATATCATACTCAACCGGAAAACCAAAACTTCACAACGGGGAGATGTGAGTACATTTTTGTTGGCTTCAAAGGAATACATTCAAGTAAAGCTTGATGGATGGAGAAGGAAAAAGTGAGGGATTAATTTCCTCACTTGGCAATTGACTAAGAAGGCTTTTGGCGGTCCGAAAGCTCTTAGTGGGGAGGATTGACCCAGGAGGATCTTAGAAGATTGATCTAGGTGGATCTTCAAAAAGTACCGATGGCATGGTAATAGGCTCAAAATGTAAAGTGGAAAAATTTGGATAAACTTAGCATCGGATTGAAGTGTTTTTCATCTTGATTCCAATGGTGTGAACAAAACTCAAATATGAGTTCATGTGAAAAATTTAGAGCAAGTCAAAGTTTATGTGGTAGGAGGAGATGACATGGAAGACACTCTCAATGAATGGAGAAGTGATAAGTGGCAGGCGGCCACTTGGTCCTGCATATCGTAGATCGCAGAAGAAAGAGGTTGTGGCTTTAGGAAAATCTTCCATTGTTGCGATGCGATCAAATCACAATCGCATTTCGCAGGGGTTAAACAATCGGCCCCTGGAACCAGTCCTGGTTGCGGTGTGATATTTCCCAATCGCAGAATCATGTTGTGATTTGCGATATCACAATCAGATTTCGCAAGGGGAAGCAACTGTATGTTGAATCAAACTTGGGTTTCCGTTGATTACAATTTGTGATATGGGCTCCTAGATTCGACATATTGTATATTGTGGTTAATAGTTCGTCGAGTCCGTGGTTATCGCAGGGTGCTTGATGTATAAGCTTTAGGTTGTCTACCGATTGGAAACGCCGATGGAGAACTTCGAATAGTGAAAAGTTTTCGGTTTAAAAATGTGTGGTTAAGATTTCCTCCATGTTTATAAGGTCTGTTGATGCATATCATGTGGGACCCAAGATTCTCATCTTAAGAAACAAACCCACTTACTAAACTTGGTCTATTGTTTAGAACTACTTGGGAGTTGAGATTTTTACTGCCAGCATATATAAAGGAATATCTGTGTCAGAGAAAGGAAGAGAGGACTGGCCGAATAGTTCAGAGAAGTTGATTGCAGTAGACCCTCACCCTGACAGCAGGTCGGGACCTCACCTTGAGCAGCAGGAAGGTTCTGAGAAGTTGCAGAAGGCCCAATTATCCTAATTAGGTGATTGAATAGGCATTTTTGCATGATTTTTCGCCAGGAGTTTAGTGGTATTGTCTGTTTCTGAAGTTGGGCTCTCCATTTTTCGTCCATCTTCCAGCTTGGAGGTATAATGATTTCAAAGAATGTTGCTTGTACTTTTATCTCTTTTTATGCCACTTAATGAGTGAAGGCCTCCCTAATATTGAGCAGGGCCCAAAGACATAGTCCAAATTGGACAAACTTTGTAATCAAATCATTGTGCCATTGTTTCATGTTCTTCTGGTTATTTCCACATTTTTTATTTGCTTTTAAGTTCCATGGTTAATTAGCTTTGTTATATGTAATTCTGATGCATCTGTAAGTAAAAGATCTTGGATCACTATCACTTACAAGAATTTTTGGGTTTTCATGTATCTTTTTAATTGTTTCCATAAATGTAGTAGCAACTGTATTAGATTTCAAAGGATGAGATAGTTCACAAAAGTGTGCATACTTGGTAAGTATATCAACTACCACCATGATGATACTCTTTCCTTTGAACTTGGGTAAACCTGTGATAAAATCCATTAAGACCTCCTCCCAATATTGACTTGGAATGGATAAAGGTTGTAACAAACCTAGGGTCTTAATTTTCCCCACTTTATTTTGTTGTAAAACCAAACAAGCTTCCATAAACTTCTGAATATGAGATTTAAGGACATCCCAAAAAAATTCCTTCTTAATCCTATGGTAAGTTTTTAAAAATTGTGTGTGTCATCCTAAAGGATAGATGTGCAATTCCAAAAGAGTATTTTGTTTGAGCTTGGAGTTCTTAAGTAGATATAAGTGATCTTTATACCATAATGAATCTTTTTTCCACATAAATGTATCAGATGTACTAGGATCTTGCTACAACTTTTGAATGAATTTCCACACCTCTTTTTGATTCTTCCATTAATCTCTTGCTTCATTTATCCAATTAGTTTCAATAATAGAAACAACACATAGCAATGCTTCCACATCCTCACCCCTTCTTGAGAGTGCATCTGCAACAACATTTTGCTTCCCTTTTTTGTAGATGATTTCAAAGTCATACCCCAACATATTTGTGACCTATTTTTGTTTCTCTTTTGAAGATAATATTTGTTTCAAAAAGTATTTAAGACTATCATGATATGTTTTTACCTTGAAGTGTCGTCCCATTAGGCAAGGGCACCATTGCTTTAGGGCATGTAGTATTGCCAACATTTCCTTCTCAAAAATAAGTTTGTGCAAATACCTTTGTTGTAGTGTTTTCTTCTCAAAGATGTACGAAAAGAACCCACAAATTGTGGATGGAAAACAATCTCAACAATATAAATGGAAGCAACTGATAGAAACAAAACTTGTTAAAGTCTAGATCTATGCCACAATCATAGTTAATCAACAAAAAGAAAGAGTAATAACTCCAATCATCCAATGGAAACCAGATATACAAAGAATAGTTTTTATTATAACACATGTGAAGGGAACAAATAAAAGTTACTAGTCCCCCTCTATGGGATGGGTTCTTGGCTATCCTCAAACGTCTTCAGCTTGTGTAGAGTCTCTCTCCTCTATAATGTGTAAACCCAACGAAAATATGGTGTGCGACAATGAAAATAATCAGAGTTACAATAGTGAGTGCAACAATGAAAATAATCAAAAGTGAATAATGAATAGAAAACACTTCTATTTATAACAAAATATTGAGTTATCCTCGAATAATGAACAATAATAAAATATTATTGATCCCATCTTGGAATATTTTATTATATTTGTTTAGGAGGGAAAAAGTATTTAAACTTTTATTTAGAAATAATAAATAAATAAATGATTTATTTATCATCTCAAGGAATTAGCTAAGGAATAATAAATAAATAGGGATTTATTTAATTATTCCTAAGGGATTTACTCAAATTTGACAAAGAATAATAATTAATTAGTGATTAATTAATTATTCTCAGAGAAAAATAAGATAATTAAAGATTTATCTATTTATTTTTCATGATTGGGTCAAATATGACAAGGAATAATAATTTAACAATAGTTTAATTAATTATTCCTAGAAGAAAACCAAATAAATAATGATTTATTTAACTATTCTTCATGGGTTTAACTATAAATTACGTAACAAAGGTGGTTTATTAAGTAATTTCTCACAGTGAAAGCAATTTTACTATTGGTAAAATTGGCTTTACATGGTGTACTTCGATCCATCTAGTAAATTAGGCTAGATGAACATTTTTTTGGTGATAACAAGCTTCCCTTGATTGGACGACTTTTAAAAACAATGGGTCTTCCTTATTGCATTAAAATAACACCAATTCCATTTACTAAGGAATCATATTCCACAATAAAGAAAATTGTGAAGTCTTGTGTACCTAAGACCAAAGCTTGTTATATTGCATCTTTAGGATGTTTAAAGGTCTTAGTTACTTCTGGAGTCCAAAAAAATTCATCTTTCTTTAGTAATGTTGTTAGAGGTGCTACTATTTCCTCATAATTCTTAACAAACTTGCAATAATACCCTGTCAACCTGAGAAATCCTTGAAGATGCCATAGGGTTGTCAGTATTTTCCTTTCATTGATAACTTTAATTTTATTAGTGTCTACCTTAACACCCTCATGAGATACAATATGACCCAAATATTCTACCTCTTGTACCCCAAAGAAAGATTTTGAGGGTTTTGCATACAATTGTTTCTCCTCCAATAGTTTGAGTACCCTCTCAACACATTGAACATGATCTTTCCAAGAATTGTTGTAGATTATTATATCATCAAAAAATACTAACACAAGTTTTCTAAGAAGGGATTTAAAAGTAAAATTAATCAAACCTCGAAATGTGGAAGGTGCATTGGTAAAACCAAAAGGTATGACCAAAAATTCATAACGACCTTCGTGAGTTCTAAATGTTGTTTTTGGAATGTCTTCAGTCTTCATTCCAATTTGATGATATCCAAAATGAAGATCTAGCTTGGTGAAGCAAATTACTACATGAAATTCATCCAACAATTCATCAATGAAAAGAAAGGGAAATTTATCTTTAATAGTGAGATTATTGAGCTCTCTAGACACATATGCCATGATCCACCCTTCTTGTGCACCAATAATACTGGATAAGAGAAAAAAAATTGGCTAGGTTGAATTATACATGCCTCTAGCATTTCTGAAACCATACGTTCAATTTGACTCTTTTGGACATACAGATATCTGTAAGGCCTGATGTTTGGAGGAACACTTTTTGGAATCAAATGAATAGCATGATCGTGATCATGAATAGGTGGGATACCTTTTGGAGTCTCAAATACCTTGGAATGATTGTCAAGGACTTTTTGGAGATCTAGAGAATTGGATGGTTTTGATGTTTTTACATTAAACGAGCATAATTGTGCAATTACACCTCATTGTTCTTTCCTCAAAATATTTTTCATGCCATTAGAGCTGGTTATCTTCCCCTTTTCCCCTTCAATACCCCTTAATTCAGTTTCCTTTCCTTCCCAGAAAAATTTCAAGATAAGTTCTTGAAAATTAAAATCCATCCTCTCCAAATATTGTAATCATCGGGATCCTCATAGAACATGAGAAATTCCCATTGGAATGGAAAGAATTGAACTATTCAATACACATTTCCCCAGGGTTAGCTTGATATTATGGCACTTCCCTGAGAAAATTATAGTTTCTCCATTTGCAATCATAACTTGACACTCTGGTGCTGGATATAGAAAGAAATTCAATTCCTTGGATATCTTATAATGAATAAAATTATGGGTACTCCTCGAATCAATTAGCATTATTACATTTTTCTTCTTGATATATCCTTCTATCTTGAGAGTTTAAGGAGTGGTAATTCCCACCAATACATTAAAATATATGTTTTGATTCATTTATTCTTTCTCTGCAATTTCTTCATGGTGTATATACTCTTCTTTTGATGTTTCTTATTCATTTTCTTCCTCCTCTTCACAATCTATGTAAAATAATTTCTTCTCAACGCACTTATGCCCTATAGTGTATTTTCTATCAGAACTGTAACAAAGTCCTTTTTCTCTTTTTCCCTCTAGTTGTTGTGGTGTTAACCTTATAGGTTGTGGGAGGTTAGAAGCAAAAACACTTCCATATTTATAGTTGTGAGTGGTAGACCTCTTTGTTGCCATAATTTTGCTTTCAACGTTTCTTGCCACCTTGAATGCATTTTCTATTGAATTAGGTTCCCGAAGGTGAAACTCATGTTGGATGTTATCCTTTAAAGTATCCATGAATAAATCAATCATATGCTCCTCTGGAATATCAATTAGCTTGATATTCAATCTTTGGAAGTCCTCAATGTGCTCTGTCGTTGAACCCTTTTGTTTGTGATTTATCAATTGGCTAAAGAAGCTATTTCTCTTTGTATCCTTATAATGTGCTACAAATTATTCCCTAAAATTGTCTAAATGACAATTGATTTTTTACAACAAAGCCATCGATACCACAAAAAATGGTTGGGTTCTAAATATAAAGATGCAATTTACACCTTTTGTGTGTGTGGCACATCATGTAGATCAAATAATTTCTCCATTTGTAGTATCCATGTTACTAGATCCTTTCCATAAAACTTCCTCATATTGATCTTTGGAATGTGCCTAGTATTCAAACCACTATTGGAGACTCTAAAATCATCATTCATAATCCTTTTTTCCTCTTTACGATTTTCATGGAGTACCTTTTCACCACTAGGAAGCATTTCTTATAGAAACTTTGTTAAACCTTCCTTGAAAACTTCGAGGTCCCTTTTCATTTCTGTTTATAAACCATTTGTTGTTGCCTTTTATTGCTTATGTAGAGATGACTGAGAGATCAAATTCAAGATTCCTAGTTAAAAATCAACTAAATCAGCAATGTGGGGAAATTATCAGGCCCTAGCATCATCGCATAAGTTCTAAGGTTCAAACCCGTGCTCATGGAACCCCCACTAGGTGAGGGCAGCAGGATAAAGTGAAAAATTGGAGCACACACTCTCTTTTTGTTAAAATATGAGTAGTTTATGGGTGGATCACCGTCCATCTACACCCGACTAGCTCCCGACAACAATTCAGGGGGGTAACCTGCGTGAGTGATAGGTAGGCACTACCCCTCGGAGGTGAAAATTCAAGTTGGTAGGTCCACTGATCCAATGACTTAAATTAATTCTTAGGGGTAACCAATCGATTTGGCATCATACTCTCCTATTCGCGGGAGGGTTCTGAGGACCACCCGCCATGATGTTCAGTCCATTCGCGCCAATTCAAGTGAGTAGGGAGTTTAAATTAAAACAGTAACATCTCTACCCTCCTTGCGCTCTCGACCACCTGTCACCTGTCACAACCGAATCCCATTATTCCATGCGTCCACCCATGACGTCACCCCCATAACATCCGATTGTTGGCTCCTCTTTGCCTATAAAAACCCTTCCTACCTTGAATTTTTGAAAGTTTCGTATTGTTTCCTGGTGCAAACTCCTCCCTCCTTCCGTCTATTCTGCAAACATTGTCCAACCACTAGGCTGGTCCGAAACACCCCTCCAGTGTCATTTTCAACAATCTCCAGGGAAAGTAGGTAACCAATCAGTCTGTTTCACCTGCAGATCATTTGATTATTCATTGGAACATGAGAATATTGTCACCCTTAAAGGTAAAAAAGTGGATAACTACCTCAGAAAGGAAGTCTAGCTGTTAGGGTTGGTAAAGACCTTGTTCTACCCTAGGTTGGACTATACGGGGTTTGCGAATCTCAAGATCGCATATCAATGATTCTTTCATGATCCTATACCAACTCTAGCACTATGGAAAAGGTGTGAGAAGTTTGTCAATCCTCCCGTGCTTTAGATCATGAACCTAGCAACGCTGTCTCTAGAACTTGTTTATCATGAATAATGATGTTGTTGATTGTGACACTTTGATTTTTTGTTTTTGTAAATATTTTATTTCAGAAGAAACCATGTCAGCTAGTTAGAATTCAGTTAGTACGATTATGCCACTGAGCATGATGATTATTTGTTATAATGTTTTAGTGCCAAATCAAGAAAGAATATCTTGTAATGGGCTCTGCCTCTAAGGCCCTATAAAAAGAGTTTATGATACAAAACAAAGGGTTCATAATTTTGGTTTTCCAAGAGAGATTATTTTCAAGTGGTCAATGAAATGTATGCTTGGTGGAAGATTAATAAAAGTTTTTGTGCGGTTCTAGCTCATATAAATGTGCAGTATGTATTTCTTCTTGTGCTTGTTCCATATGTTTTCACTCTTATTCTTAGATTACATGTAATAGGAGCTGTTGTGTTGGGTCCCTATAATACTAGTGATTACCCCATTACTATTGTAGTTGTACCCCTTATTAATATTGTTGTGCCCCTATTGCCCCCATATTGTTATTACTGTGCCCCATAGAATCCCTCTATTGTTATTTTTGTGGCTTTATATTATTATTGTTAGGTCGGTTGGGTTATATTGTGACTCCTTAGACTCCTATATATAGAAAGGAGGTTTGAGGTTTTGTCATTTGAATCATCAAAGAATTGTTCATTTATGTAATGTAAAGGAGGTTTCCCCCTCGAAGAGGCTGAATTTTAAGGCGTTGATCTATCTTTTCTATCTTTTTCTTGAGCTGGTTTCATAACATTTGGTATCAGAGCTTTGGATTCTAGGGTTTCACTGCTCCAAACAGGTCATCGTGGAATTTTCGCTATAACTTTTTTTCTGCGTCATTTCAGAACCTAAAAAAAAACCCCATTTGAAAAGACATCGCGTTGAATCTCGAGTCCGAATTTCAGAGCTTTCTGCGCTATATTTGTGGAGATATGATCTGAGGAAGTTGGTCTTTTTGCAGACTCCTGAATTACATTCCAAACAGGTGACCTGGGGAAAATCATCATAACTTTTTCTCTGAGCATTGGATTGAAATTTCGTAAGAAGGTGCAAAAAGAGGACGGACTGTAGTTTCTTGTATATTTGTTTCAGAGCCAAAGGACGAAACAGTGACTCGTGGCACATCGTACAAGTTCGCTCTACTGAACTAGTCTATAATCAGGTCACTGTGGGAGATGTCGCATAACTCTTCCTTGGAGAATCCAATTTGGATCAGACTGGTGGCATTGGAAAGAGGACACAGAGGGCTACCACATATTGCAATCTCAGAACTGGATGATCTGAAAGTACAGAGATACATCAGAGGCAATATCAAGCTCCTACAAAGTGAAAAAAAGGTGTGTAGATTCTTTTAAATTTTTGCCTAAGATTGGGCTAGTAGAGCATTATTATCGGTAACTGATGCCCCGAGGACAGAAAATGCAAACACCTAGTAAGGAACCTGAAAGCTTTAGCATGACTCATGAAGAAGAAGAAGAAATGCTATATGATATATCAAAATTACAAGAACAAGTGCAACAAGTGTCACTTGCACAAAAAGCAACAGAATCTAAGATGGATGGTTTAAGGAAAGATGTAGAAGCTAAGATGGATGGTTTAAAGAAAGGTGTAGAAGCTAAGATGGATTGTTTAAAGAAAGGCGTAGAAGCTAAGATGGATGGCATGGAAGCTAAGGTGAATGGCATGGACGCTAAAATTGATGGCATGGATGATAAGATGGAAGAATTGAAGATAAATATGAATAAGTTGCTACAAGAAATGGTCACTAATGGTGAAAGGGTACTAAAGGAAACTCACGATGAGAACAAACGAAATGTTAATAATGATTCCATAGACTCTACTATTGGATCGAAGACCCACCATATTCCAAAAATCGATATGAGGAAGTTTGATGGCAAGGATCCCGCAACATGGATATTACAGATGGAGCAATTTTTCGATCTCAATAATGTGAAAAACACACAAAAGGTACGTATGGAAACTTTATATTTGGAACCAAATCAGTTTGTATGGTATCAATGGCTTTGGTCTCGTAAACAATTTATCACTTGGGAAATTTTTACGGAAGAAATGATAGCACATTATGAGGATACAAAAAGCAACACTTTTTTTAGCCAATTGATAAGTCTCAAACAAAAGGGTTCAATAATGGAGCACATTCAGGAGTTCCAAAAATTGAACATAAGGGTAAAAGATATTCCAGAGGAGCATAGGATTGATGTGTTCATAGGGTCTTTAAAGGATAATATCCAACATGATGTTCGCCTTTGGGAACCTGATTCATTAGAGAAGGCATTCAGGTTAGCAAGAAAAATGGAAAGAAAAATTATGGCAACCAGGAAGCATACCCCTCACAACTATAAATATGGAAGTGTTGTTGCCCCTAGTCTTCCACAACCTATAAGGTTGACACCACAACAATTGGAAGAAAAAAGAGCAAAAGGGCTTTGTTACAGTTGTGATAGCAAATACACTAAAGGTCATAAGTGTGCTGAGAAGAAATTATTCTACATAGATTGTGAAGAGGAAGAAGAAAAGGAGCAAGAAAGGTCAAAAGAAGAAGATATACTCCAGGAACAAAACCTATATGAAGAAAAAATGAATCCGACCATATCTTGTAATGCATTGGCGGGAATTACCACTCCTCAAACCATCAAGATAGAAGGACAAATCAAGAAGAAGAAGGTAATAGTGTTGATTGATTCAGGAAGCACCCACAATTTTATTCATTGTAAGGTAGCAAAAGAATTGAATTGCTTCCTATATCCAGCACCAGAGTGTCAAGTGATGATTGCAAATGGAGGAACAATAAATTGCTCTGGAAAGTGCCATAATATCAAGCTATCCATGGGAGAATATGTATTGACTAGCCCAATGCTTTCCATTCCAATGGGAGGTGCTGATGTTGTACTAGGAGTCCAATGGCTACAATCCTTGGGTACATAAGCTTTTAATTTTCAAGAACTTTTCATCAAATTTTCTACGAAAGGAAAGGAAGTTGAATTAAGGGGTATTGCAGGGAAACCAGGAAAGATAATCAGCTCTAATGGTATGACAAAGCTTCTAAAAAAGGAACAAAGAGGTGTAATTGCACAATTATGTTCGCTAGATGTTTCCACATCGGAATCATCTATTTCTCCAGATCTCCAAAAATTCCTGGACAATCATTCCAAGGTATTTGAGACTCCCAAAGGTCTCCCACCTATGCGTGATCATGATCATGCTATTCATCTGATTCCAGGAAGTGTTCCTCCAAACATCAGGCCGTACAGATATCCCTATGTCCAAAAGAGTGAAATTGAACGTATGGTTGCAGAAATGCTAGAGGCTGGTATAATTCAACCGAGTCAAAGTTCTTTCTCTGCTCCAGTAGTATTGGTGCACAAGAAGGATGGATCATGGCGCATGTGTCCGGATTATAGGGAGCTCAACAAGCTCACTATTAAAGATAAGTTTCCCATTCCTGTCATTGATGAATTACTGGATGAATTGCATGGATCAATTTACTTCACCAAGTTGGATCTTCGTTCAGGATATCATCAAATCAGAATGAAGACTGAAGACATTCCGAAAACAACATTTAGAACTCATGAGGGTCATTATGAATTTTTGGTCATGCCTTTTGGCCTTACCAATGCACCTTCAACATTTCAAGGTTTGATGAATTCAATTTTCAAACCATTCCTTAGAAAATTTGTGTTAGTATTTTTTGATGATATACTAATCTACAGCAAGTCTTGGAAGGATCATGTTGAACATGTTGACAGGGTGCTACAACTATTGGAGGAGAAACAATTATATGCAAAAAGATCCAAATGTTTCTTTGGAGTCCAGGAGGTGGAATATCTGGGTCATATTGTATCTCATGAAGGAGTTAAGGTAGACCCTAGAAAAATTAAAGCCATTAAGGAATGGAAAATCCCCACATCCATAAAGCATCTGCGAGGATTTCTCGGGTTGACAGGGTATTATCGCAAGTTTGTTAAGAATTATGGGAGAATAGCAGCACCTCTAACAACATTATTGAAGAAAGATGCATTTTCATGGACTCCGGAAGCAACAAAGGCCTTTGAACATCTTAAAAAGGCAATGTGCCAAGCACCGGTCTTAGCTACACCAGACTTCACAAAAACCTTTATTGTGGAATGTGATGCTTTAGGAAATGGAATTGGTGTTGTTCTAATGCAAGACCCATTGCTTTTGAAAGTCGTCCAATCAAGGGAAAGTTTTTACACAAAGCTATTTATGAGAAGGAAATGTTGGCAATACTCCATGCACTTAAGAAATGGCGACCCTACCTAATGGGAAGACACTTCAAGGTAAAAATGGATCATGATAGCCTTAAATACTTTTTAGAACAAAGATTATCCTCTAAAGAGCAACAAAAGTGGGTCACAAAGATGTTGGGTTATGACTTTGAAATCATCTACAAAAAAGGGAAGCAAAATGTGGTGGCAAATGCACTCTCAAGAAAGGATGAGGATGTGGAAGCATTGTTGTGCGCCATTTCTATTATCCAACCAGATTGGATAAACGAAGCAAGGGAGGAATGGAAGAATGACGAAGAAGTGTGGGCACTTATTCGAAAGTTACAACAAGATTCCAGTACGTCTGATACATTTAGCTGGAAAAATGATTCGTTATGGTACAAAGATCGCTTATACCTCTGTAAGAATTCCCAGCTAAAACAAAAGATTCTTATGGAATTGCACACTTCTCCCTTAGGAGGGCACTCAGGATTTTTAAAAACTTACCACAGGGTTAAGAAGGAATTTTTTTGGGATGGCCTTAAATCAGATATTCAAAAGTTTGTGGCAGAATGTTTGGTTTGCCAACAAAATAAAGTTGAAACAATTAAGACACCGGGTCTATTACAACCTTTATCCATTCCAAGCCAACGTTGGGAGGAGGTTTCAATGGATTTTATCACAGGTTTACCCAAGTCTGAGGGAAAGAGTGTCATCATGGTGGTAGTTGACAGACTTACCAAGTATGCACACTTTTGTGCATTATCACATCCATTTAAAGCCAGTACAGTTTCTACTACATTTATGGAAACAATTCAAAAGCTACATGGAAACCCAAAGATTATTGTAAGTGACAGAGATCCCATTTTCACTGGAAATTTTTGGACAGAATTATTTTCTTGTCTTGGTACTCAGTTAGCTCATAGCTCATCTTATCATCCTCAATCTGATGGGAAAACTGAGATAGTAAACAAATGTTTGGAAGGATATCTTTGTTGCTTTGTATCTGATAAACAGACACAATGGGTCAAATGGTTGCCTTTGGCTGAATGGTGGTATAACAATTCCTTCCATACAACAACAAAAATGACCCCATTTATGGCACTTTATGGGTATCAACCACCATCCATCACATCATATTTAAGAGAAAATTCTAAGGTTCAGGCAGTGGAACATCACATCGAACATCAACAACAAGTCCTCCAACTCTTAAAGGATAACCTCGTGTTGGCACAGAATAGAATGAAACAACAGGCAGATCAACATCGCAGCGAAAGAAGTTTTGATGTAGGTGATTGGGTATTCCTACGGCTACAACCATATAAGAAAATGTCCCTCAAGCAAGCTAAGAAGGATAATAAATTATCACCAAAGTATTATGGTCCGTACAAGGTGTTGCAAAAGATTGGTACTATGGCATACAAATTGGAGCTTCCTGCAGCTTCTCGATTGCACCCAGTTTTCCATGTTTCATGTTTAAAGAAGGTTATAGGCGACAAGCTCCCAGTTCAAACAATATTTCCAGAACTTGACGAGGAAGGGAAAATTATATTGGAACCGGAGGAAGTCACAAAAACAAGAACTCGACAGCTACAAAATCGATCAATTTCGGAGTATCTTATCAAGTGGAAGAACTTATCCGCTGAAGATTCCACATGGGAGGATGAGAATTTTATACAGAAGTATCCAGAACTACTCAAGCATTGAGGACAACACTTTTTTGAAGGAGAGGGGCATGTTGGGTCCCTATAATACTAGTGATTACCCCATTACTATTGTAGTTGTACCCCTTATTGATATTGTTGTGCCCCTATTTCCCCCATATTGTTATTACTGTGCCCCATAGAATCCCTCTATTGTTATTTGTGTGGCTTTATACTATTATTGTTAGGTCGGCTGGGTTATATTGTGACTCCTTAGACTCCTATATATAGAAAGGAGGTTTTGTCATTTGAATCATCAAAGAATTGTTCATTTATGTAATGTAAAGGAGGTTTCCCCCTCAAAGAGGTTGAATTTTAAGGCGTTGATCTATCTTTTCTATCTTTTTCTTGAGCTGGTTTCATAACATGTTGGATATGTTTCTCATGGAATTATGGATTCATCTAGGTCTAATGCTCATTAAATATTCCTATAACTGATATGAATTTTTATCCTTAAAATGTGCTCCATTTATCTTAGCACTTAATTTAAACCCCCTTCTCATACATTTCACGTTGAACCTCAATGAACATGATTCTTAAGTTTAAGCCATGTGGGTTTTCTCTCCTTTTTACTTCTTCCATCTGATATACTACAAATGATCTACAAAATTGCATGTGTGTATGATGTTGGACGCTAAAGCCATATATTAATGCTTTTGTGAGGTATATTTGGCATTTAATCTTGTATTTCTACTCTAAAGGAAGATTATGAATCAATTTCATCTCAAACATGGTAAATAATGAGTGTAATAGAAAATATCAACAGATCCTTGAAGCACTCATCAAGAAGTCCTATGCACTAGTCTCCTTTCAACCCAGAGGTTGCCTCTAGGATCTACAACATCTTCTAGCCCCATTGTCAGAGTTGAATCAAATTTTTTTCCGTAGGTATGACATTCATACACCCATTACTAAGGTGGGAAATAAGGGGTGTGGGTTGTAGATCTCTCACCTTGGTGACTCCACTATTTGATTTTTATTTTTGAGCATCTTGGCTTTCAAAATACCACACAGACACTCTGACAATTCACAACAAAGAACTCCTCCTATGTTTTACCCTAAAAATATAATATCTAGGAGAGTCTGGACAAAAATAACCCTTGTCACTCCAATTCTTGTGACCAATTTTCCATAAGTATCATCATCTAGCTCTCAAAAAGTTGTGATAAATTACCCTAAGTCTTCCTCCAAAGTCTTGGAATACCCTGAGGAACGTTGTCCACTTTTTGGCCCATTCTCTTTTAGAGTCAAAATCGAATAAGATTCTATCATCTCTCCTCATTTCACCTTTCATACCTTCCTAGAACCTGAGGACGTTAAAGACATTCTCATAAATAGTCCAACACAAAGTGTAAATAACCTTCCAACTCAACCCTAGTCAACTACAATTCAGACAAATCAGCAACAAAGGCCCTGTGATAAACCTCTTACCATCTCCTTTGCAAAACATGGTTGTCCCTGGTTTTCTCCTACATAAATATGCCACACTAGACTTGCCACAACCCCTAAATGGTATGCCATAGGACTATCTTAGACTCCTGCCAAGGTTCATTGGAGAAGATGATATCTCAGCATTGAGACATGTAGAAATCTTCTACGCATTTGTAGAAAATCTGAATGTAGAACACTTGGATGTGGTGCTGAGACCTTTTTTTTCAATATTTGGATGGGGGAGCAATGAAATGGTTTAAATCCCTCCCAAACTTCTCAATCACTACATGGGAGGAGATGGAGAATTCTTTTATGCATAAATGCGGAGAGAAAAGGGACCATGGGTACATCTTCACTCAGTTCAATGTAATGAAGAAGAAAACACAATCAATATGTTTCAGGACTCATAAAAAGGTTCAAAAAATTATACAACAATATTTGAGATGAAATCAAACCTCCATAGGCTGCTGCTAAAGTGGTGTTTTCTAGGGATTTCAAACCTAAATTTAGATTCACTCTTAGAGAAAGAAAGACCCATAAATTGGACCAAATTCAAATAGATCCTTTAGAGGTTGAAGAAAATTTCACTTCCACCAAGAAATAGATAGGGAAAACTGAGTATGATGACATGAGAAGAGGAAAGGAGGAAGCCATCTCTTCGATCCATGGGAAGTAAACCCAAGAACAAAGGCTTGAGGAGATGAATAAACTGATAAGAAAATGATCTAACAAGCTTGTAAAACTAGAATTAGAAAACAAAAGCCCTCCTCAACAAAGTCAACCAACTACTAATCAAAATTTTAATCCCAAATATAGATGACCAACATCACTGAAGGGACTCAAGCTCCTCATGGAGGTTTTCACTTGAGTCCTTATTTTTTCTCTTTTTTCTTCAGTGAGTGGGTGAAGTGGAAGCTAAGACATGCTCCACTACCATCACTGTTTTATTCAAATCTTCAATAAACTCTCGCTTGGAGAGGGGTTTCTTGTAGACTTTCAACCGATGTCCATTGACAAGCATGGGGATGGCTTCATCATTAATGGTTCTGATCAGAACTGAATCATTGTCATTGCATTTCTCAATAGTGTAGGGTCCCAACCATCTTGTCCTTAGCTTGCCTTTGAAATCCTTGTATCTTGAATCATAGAGTAGTGCCCAATCTCCCTCTTGGAATTTCTTCTCCCTGATATTTCTGTCATGCCATATCTTTCTCTAAAGCTAAACTACCTCTATATGGAGAAGGGCTTGCAATCTGTATTCATCCAATCCATTGAGCTGAAGTAATCTCTCCTTTTGTGCATGGCTGAGGTCTAGGTCCAACTGAGCTTCTATCCTTAGGGTATTGAATTCAAACTCTATTGAAAACAAAGCCTTCTTCCCATAGACCAGTTCATAGGGTGTGAACCCGGTGGTGGTCTTCCATGTTGTGCTGTAGGCCCAAGTGGCCTCAACTACTATGTCCACCCAGTCTTTTTTGCTGCTACTCACTACCTTGGTTAGGATCCCTTCCAATGCTCTGTTAGTGACCTCCACTTTCCTATTGGCTTGTGGATGGTAAGGGGTGGAAGTCCTCTGCTTGATCTTATGATGTGTGAGCAGGTCTTCAATCAGGTTGGAAGTGAACTAACTACCCTGGTCCGTGACCAACTCTCTCGAATACCCGAACTTGTAGAATATATTTTCCCTCAAAAAATCAGCTACCTTTTCCTTTGTCGCTGCTTTGATTGCTTTTGTCTCTACCTACTTTGTTAGGTAGTCAGTGCACATAATGATGTGCTTCTTCTACTTTGAAGGGGGGTTGATAGGCCCCACAAAGTCCATGCCCCACTTCACAAATGGCTCAAAGGTCACTTGAGGTTCTTCAAATATGTCTGGATGTTCATCTAAGGGTTCTTCTTGATTGCAGCCACTGAAGAAGAGAGAAGGTTGGTTGTGTGAAGCAATGGGGGTGTTGGGCAAAATTTTTCCTAAGTTATCTCTAATCCTACGAGGCATGAAAGGAAATATTTTTGGTTGGTTTTTTGTTTCTTTTTCCCCACACTGAACGTACCTGCAGAAACTGAAATTGTGATTGAACAAAACAAATTGCAACTAGCTGAGATGAACTTGCTGAATGGAAATTTTCATAATTGAAAAGGAAAGCAAGGAAATGTAGAACTAAAAGAAAAGAAATGACTAGTCCACTTTTGCCGAAATAAACTATTAGTAGAATGTTGCAATAGGAAATAGAAGAAAGCAGTGATCACAGAATACTCTGACACTTCCCCAACAACGACACCAAAAATTGGTGAGCATCAGTATTGCAGCAAGAATGCTGCAACTCCTGGGCTACCAACTTTACTTTTATCAACCCGGTAGTTTGTAACAAACTTGGAAGCATCGGTGCTATATGCACAAGTACTAGTTCTCACTGTGGGTTGTCACTTGGTCAGCCGGCGCGAGATCACTAGGAGCTCAAGCCAACTTCTATAGATTTCAGAAGGAGCTCTATGTGTGATGAAAGGAAATAAAGATTACTCTACAGATGCTATTCTAACTGCAAAAAGGAGAAACACTGGAATGTAAAGCAAAACCTAGTAAACCCTAATTAACAAGCTAATTCTACTTTTGCCAAAAACACTATGAAAACCATGAAAGAAATTCCATTACCTACTCAAGGAAGTAAACAACATCTAACCATGCTATTTCTAGAAGTAAATAAGCAAAAAACATATTTTTGGATTTTTATGTGTTCTTATGTGAATTTAACATGCATCTAATTTATTGTGTGTGAGTGGCAACGAACAGGTGGCGTTAGAGGGCGGTTTTGGAGATTGGGAGGATGTAGGATGGTGTGGATGGGTCCTAGGAGGTCTTAGGTGACCTTCTAGAGGCTTTTTCCACACTCGGCCTTCAAAATAAAGCCTACAAGAAAAACTACAAGAGGACACACGAAAACTGCAGGAGGAAAACACAGAAACTACAGGAGGCCTATAAGAGGAGGCCGAGAGCAATTTTCACTATTTTGAGGGTGTGAGAGTGGGTGGAAAAGGTGGATGAAGGTTGGAATGAGGTGTTAGGGTGCCTAAGGTCTACCATGAATCACCAGGAGAGAGAAGGATGATTGGGTTTGCTCAAGGAGAAAGGAAGAAGTTCTATGAAAAATGAAGGAAACTAAGGCAGAATTGAGGTGAGGTTTGGGAGACCTATAGGGAATGGATCAGATGGAGGGTGTGATTGCTGGTAAGCTGGCCTACTATTGGAAGACATCTGTTGCATAGAAACTGACAGTCAACCAAGAAAATCAAGCAACCAATGAAATGAGTGCATCCTAGGAAAAACAGAGTTTTTCATTAAAATGGCCTAAGCTATGATGTATAGAAGGAAATACTGGGAAATTCTGTAAGAAAGGAAAGCATGGAAAAGGAATATTGAAAATCAATAAGTGAACATGATAAAAAAGATCTAAAACAAAGCAAAACTAGAATATCAACCTACTAGAGAGCTGTAAACACTATAAGTCCTAGGAATGAGGAAAATCTGTGTTTTTGGGGCAACAAGAGAGTCTTTTCCTCAAATCATGGTCCTAGAGGGAGGAAGAGAGGCCAAGGCATTGTTTCTAGCCTTTTGAATCTTCTCTGATCACTGCTTAACTTGCTACAGAAAGCAAAAATGGAAGCAAGCTACTAAATCATCAAAAGCAACCTATTCTTAACCATAAGAGAAATACATCTAATAGCAAACTAATCTACAAACTGAAGTAAAGCATACAAATACAAGTAAAGAGAAGCTTGGCTACTTGGATTGGGCCCTAACCCAAGAGCTTCAGACCTCTAAGGTAACTTAGTGCTAGCTCAAGAAGGATTCCATCTTCATTATCAAAAAATAGAAAGATTACATAAAACTGTCATAAAATAGTAAGCTTGAAATTTGAGCAGAGTTTACATAGGAAAAAAAAGTCGACCCTAGTGAGGCCCTAGGTCTCACTACTTATACATCTGAAGCTACCAACAAATTCCTTAAAATCGGGGAGGCTTGGCTCCCAACACTCGAGATAACTATCAATCATCTTCTACTTGCTCGGCTACCTTCTAATGCATGATTCAACTGCTTGTACTCCGAGCTGAATGAAGGGGAATTCGAAGTGAGGAGCAATAAATGAGGGGGATTCCCTCCTATAAGTCCTCTCCTCTGTCTACATCAAGTTATTGCTACAGTTTGACCACTATATCCTTGAATTTGACCTCGAAATCCATCAATAATTTGCATTAAATACATGTTAGACCACATGGCATAATAACTAACTCAACTCACCCTATAAGCATAAATATAATCAGAAAATCATACAATAAGCTAAGAGAATGGTTGATTTGACTAGGTTAGGAGGTAAAATGAGCCCATATAATTACCCATTTATGAGGCTCATCATCACCCCCCTACTGAAGGTGTTGCTCATCCTCTGAGCAACCTAGTCAATCTCTTGGTCTTTCATGGCCCTGGTGGCCTCCCTAGCATTCCAAGCTTCTGATGTGGTCTGCTCATGTTCTCCATAAAATCCTGCCTTTCTGTCTATGTCCTTCCACTGCTCCTTCTCTTCTTCTTCTCTTCTGCCTTCCAGCATGCCTAATATGAGTGGAGGACTCAGTTTGAGGCCAATCCAGTTGACCTTCAGCCTTTGCATGGAGCGCTTGTACATTGGCACTCTTTTCAATGCCTCCTTTAGCCTCATGGGGGAATGGTATTCTCTGATCTGCAAGCTGTGAGGTAGGGTGTTCCATCTTCTCATGCATTCATGCACACAGTCATCCCCAAGTAGCCTGAGCATATCTTCAAATTGTGCAATGGCTTGTTCCTATTTGGATAGATATTTAGGGGCAATCTGAGGGTCATTGGCAAGTAGGTTGTGTGTGGTGATGAGTGCCATAGGATCTAATGGCTCAGCTCTTATCATCAATGGTTCATTCTGCTCTTTTATTAACAATCTTTTCATTTCTGCTTCTCTCAATTCTTCATGGTTCATCCATGACACCATGGCCATTAATTGCAAATCCCCTAGCTTGGCATTGGGGTCCCACACATTCAGGTCTGTGAGGGCCATGTTGTATAGATAGAACTCTGCCATCTTTGCTTTGTCCTTGGAGGTTCTTTGGTCACACAAATCCATGAACTACTTGTAGTCTTGGAAATGCATTATGCCTCTTTGTGCCAAAGTTTTGATTTGGAATTTCATCATCAAACCCTCTAAACTTCTTAAAGAAATTCATCCAGTTTTCCCTTGTAAATATTTCCACCACTTGAGGATGTGCATGGAGTCTAGTGGAGTTAGTGGGCTCTTTTCTCATAAACACCCCTGTCATACTGCCTGTACTTCTTTTGAAAAACCAGATATGGAGTTGGAGACAAAGAATTTTGAGTGAAATAGAAAAACAGAGGGGACTGTTTTTTTTTTTTAAACACAATTTTTTTTATGTATTTCTACCCTCTTAAAGACTCATTTTATCTTCAATTTGAGACCAACTCTTTCACATTTTGATATTCAACAAAGGGCGTTCATTAACCCTACCTCTTCAGACTGAAATTCGTGCCAAAATTCACGTTTCCTCCCTTCAAAATGACTCACTGCCCCTCCTGGAGAAGCCCACTGTCCCTCGTGTAGATTTCCTGTAGGTGCTCCTTTAGAAAACTTGTAGGGCTCCTATAGAAGATGTTGAGAGCAAAAATATGGAGGAAATCGATGAAGGATGGTGGATACAAGATCGTGGGGGCATGAGAAGAATACTGTGTGGCTGAGTTACGAGGAGAAACTGAAGAAAAGGTGGTGAGAATGCGCGGGGAGGAGTGCTCATTACCTTTTATGGCTGTTTTCGGTTATGAGTGCTGAGCTGGCAAGGTGTATGTTGCCCAGATTAGGACCGTTGGTCCCCACCTGCTTGGTCATCATGACCCCCCTCGTAATCATCCCCTCATTACTGCATCGGAGTTAACTCTTCCTCCCACTACCTGTCCTTCACATCTTTTGCTTGAGTTGACTGTGTGCACGTGTGGGTGATATCTCAGTTAAGTGGAGTCAACTAAATGAAGGTGGCCAAGTTAACTGGCCACCTTTCCCTCTTTCGATTTCAACCATCTCGTTGCCTTCGTATGATTCCTAATTACACAAATGCAGATAGAGGAGTGACTTAGCTACTTACCTGTAATCCAAGTGTATTTGTTACCATCGACTGTGAGGTGTTGTGGCTTTCTCTACTGCATGCCTTCATTTTCCCTCATGCATGTTGTCTTTGCTTGCTGATGTGTTGTTGTGTGTTTTTGGAGGTTCTTCTTTTGATGGAGCTGAGTTGCGTGTGCCTTTTCAAGCTTTAGATGCGTTGTCCCTTGCTGCTGGTGCTGGACTTCTATGGGATTAGCTGCTACAGGAATTCCCACAGGAGCTCCTGTAGCTACTTCTCCCCTTGAAACTTCAGCTATTTCCCTGTGCTTGGAGCTCAAGAATGATGCCAGAGGTGGAGATGAATGATGGATAGTAGGTAAGCTTCAGGTAAAGTTAATGGTGCCTTTTCCTCCTTTTATTTTTGTTTTTTCTTTCAAAATTGAAAAACTGTTTTTCAGTGTTTTTTCTTGGAAAGGAAAAAAATAAAATAATAATGATGCTTGGAGTGTGATGCAGGCTTGGAAATGATGGAAAGGAGGTTTGAAGATGGTAAGAGGGATTATAGGTTCCTCATGAAGCTTTTCTTGTCCCTCAAACTGCCTCCTGTAGACACTTTAGGATCTCTGTAATTTCTACAGGAGCCCCCTGTAGAAAAACAAAGCCTCCTGTAGAAAACGCAGTTTTGGAAGAAGAGGTACAATGGGGTGCAATAGATGCCAAAAATGATGGATGAAGGTGTGGAGAAGATGAGATGGATGCTGGTATGAATGTCAAGGTCCCCTCGACACCTTCTTCTGCTCCCTGTAGTCCTCCTGCAAACCAGCAATGCAATAAAAATTCATTTTTTCTTTCTCTCTCTCTCTCTCTCTCTTTTTTTAAACAATTAGGGCACCTCAGAGAGGTTTTCACCTTAATTGCCTGCCCTGGGTGCCTCCAAGGGAGGTTTTCACCCAGGGATCTTATTATTTTCCCTTTTTTTTGACATCACTGGGCCGCCTCAAAAGAGGTTTTCAACCCAATGATGGGACTCAAGTGCCTCATGGAGGTTTTCACTTGAGTCCTTATTTTTTCTCTTTTTTCTTTAGTGAGTGGGTGAAGTGGAAGCTAAGACATGCTCCACTACCATCACTGTTTTATTCGAATCTTCAATAAACTCTCACTTAGAGAGGGGTTTCTTGTAGACTTTCAACCGATGTCCATTGACAAGCATGGGGATGGATTCATCATCAATGGTTCTGATCAGAACTGAACCATTGTCATTACATTTCCCCATAGTGTAGGATCCCAACCATCTTGTCCTCATCTTTCCTTTGAAATCCTTTTGTCTTGAATCATAGAGTAGTGCCCAATCCCCCTCTTCGAATCGCTTCTCCCTGATATTTCTATCATGCCATTTCTTTCTCTGAAGCTGAACTACCTCTGTACTCATCCAATCCATTGAGATGAAGTAATCTCTCCGTCTGTGCATGGCTGAGGTCTAGGTCCAGTTGAGCTACCATCCTTAGGGTATTGAATTCAAACTATATTGACAGCAAAACCTTCTTCCCATAGAGTAGTTCATAGGGTGTGAACTTGGTGGTGGTCTTCCATGTTGTGTTGTAGGCCCAAGTGGCCTCAACTAATCTGTCTGCCCAGTATTTTCTACTGCTGCTCACTACCTTGGTTAGGATCCCTTACAATGCTTTATTAGTGACCTCCACTTGCCCATTGGCTTGTGGATGGTAAGGGGTGGAAGTCCTCTTCTTGATCTTATGATGTGTGAGAAGGTCTTCAATCAGGTTGGAAGTGAATTGACTGCCTTGGTCTGTGACCAACTCTCTCGGATACCCGAACTTGTAGAATATGTTTTCCCTCAAAAACTCAGCTACTTTTTCCTCTGTCGTTTCTTTGATTGCTTTTGTCTCTTCCCACTTTGTCAGGTAGTTGATGCACACAATGATGTACTTCTCCTTCTTTGAAGGGGGGTTGATAGGCCCCACAAAGTCCATGCCCCACTTCTCAAATGGCTCAAAGGTCACTTGAGGTTCTTCAAATATGTCTGGATGTTCACCTAAGGGTTCTTCTTGATTGCAGCCACCGAAGAAGAGAGAAGGTTGGCTGTGTGAAGCAGTGGGGGTGTTGAGCAAAAATTTTCCTAAGTTATCTCTACTCCTATGAGGCATGAAAGGAAATATTTTTGGTTGGTTTTTTGTTTATTTTTCCCCACACTCAAAGTACCGACAGAAACTGAAATTGTGATTGAACAAAACAAATTGCAACTAGTTTAAATGAACTTGCTGAATGGAAATTTGTAGAATTGAAAAGGAAAGCAAGGAAATGCAAAACTGAAAGAAAAGAAATGACTAGTCTACCTTTGCTGAAATAAACTATTAGCAAAATGTTGCAATAGGAAATAGAAGAAAGTAGTAATCATAGAATATTCTGATGCTTCCCTGGCAACGGTGCCAAAAAGTGGTGAGCGTCAGTATTGCAGCAAGAATGCTGCAACTCCTGGGCTACCAACTTTACTTTTATCAACCCAGTAGTTCGTAACAAACTTGGAAGCGTCGGTGCTATATGCACAAGTACTAGTTCTCACTACAGGTTGTCACTTTGTCAGCTAACGCAAGATCACTAGGAGCTCAAGCCAACTTCTATAGATTTCAGAAGGAGCTCTATGTGTGATGAAAGGAAAGAAAGATTATTCTATAGATGCTATTCTAACTGCAGAAAGGAGAAAGACTGGAATGTAAAGCAAAACCTAGTAAACCCTAATTAACAAGCTAATTCTACTTTTGCCAAAAACACAATGAAAACCATGAAATAAATGCCATTACCTACTCAAGGAAGTAAACAACAACTAACCATGCTGTTTCTAGAAGTAAATAAGAAAAAAACATATTTTTGGATTTTTATGTGTTCTTATGTGAATTTAACATGCATCTAATTTATTGTGTGTGAGTGTGGCAGCGAACAAGTGGCGTTAGAGGGCGGTTTTGGAGATTGGGAGGATGTAGGATGGTGTGGATGGGTCCTAGGATGTCTTAGGTGGCCTTCTGGAGGCTTTTCCCACACTCGGCCTTCAAAAGAAATCCTACAGGAAAAACTACAGGAGGAAAACAGGGAAACTACAGGAGGCCTACAGGAGGAGGCTGAGAGCAATTTTCGTTGTTTTGAGGGTGTGAGAGTGGGTGGAAAAGGTGGATGAAGGTTGGAATGAGGTGTTAGGGCACCTAAGGTCTACCATGAATCACCAAGAGAGAGAAAGATGATTGGGTTTGCTCAAGGAGAGAGGAAGAAGTTCTATGAAAAATGAAGGAAACTAGGGCAGAATTGAGGTGAGGTTTGGGAGACCTATAGGGCATGGATCAGATGGAGGGTGTGATTGTTGGTAAGCTGGCCTACTGCTGGAAGAGATCTATTGCACAGAAATTGACAGTCAACCAAGAAAATCAAGCAACTAATGAAATGAGTGCATCCTACGAAAAACAGAGTTTTTCATTAAAATGGCCTAGGCTATGATGTATAGAAGGAAATACTGGGAAATGTTGTAAGAAAGGAAAGCATGGAAAAGGAATATTTAAAATAAAAAAGTGAACATGATAAAGAAGATCTAAAACAAAGCAAAACTAGACTATCAACCTACTAGAGAGCTGCAAACACTATAAGTCCTAGGAATGAGGAAAATCTGTGTTTTTGGGGCAGCAAGAGACTCTTTGCCTCAAATCATGGTTCCAGAGGGAGGAATAGAGGCCAAGGCACTGTTTCTAGCCTTTTGAATCTTTTATTATCACTGCTTAACCTGCTACAGAAAACACAAATGGAAGCAAGCTACTAAATCATCAAAACCAAGCTATTCTTAACCATAAGAGAAATACATCTAACAACAAACTAATCTACAAACTAAAGTAAAGAATACAAATACAAGTAAAGAGAAGCTTGGTTGCTTGGATTGGGCCCTAACCTAAGAGCTTTAGCCCTCTGAGGTAACTCAGTGCTAGTTCAAAAAGAATTCCATCTTCATTATCAAAAAATAGCAAGATTACATAAAACTGTCATAAAATAGTAAGCTTGAAATTTAAGCAGAGTTTACACTGGCAAAAAAAAGTTGACCCTAGTGAGGCCCTAGGCCTCTCTACTTATACAACTTAAGCTACCAACAACTTCCTTAAAATCAGGGAGGCTTGGCTTCCAAAACTCGAGATAACTATCAATCATCTTCCACTTCTTCGGCTACCATCTAGTGCATGATTCGGCTGCTTGTACTCCGAGCTGAATGAAGGGGAATTCGAAGTGAGGAGCAATAAATGAGGGGGATTCCCTCCTATAAGTCCTCTCCTTTGTCTACTTCGAGTTATTGCTGCAGTTTGACCACTAGATCCTTGATTTTGACCTCGAAATCCATCAATAATTTGCATTAAATACATGTTAGACCACATGGCATAACAACTAACTCAACTCACCCTATAAGCATAAATATAATCAGAAAATCATACAATAAGCTAAGGGAATGGTTTATTTGACTAGGTTAGGAGGTAAAATGAGCCCATATAATTACCCATTTATGAGGCTCATCAATCACATACAACCTCCTTTATATTTGGAAGATGATCTAGAGGAACATGTTGAAGAAACCATGGAAGTTCAAGAAAACCAGTTCTCCTCTCTCTCTAAAGAGGAATATAAAATTGAAGCACATGAGGAAGAAGAGGATGAGTTGGATGCCCCATTGGATGATGGTGAGATCGAAAACAACTATTGTAGATAGTTTGCTTACCTCAAGCAGGCTCAGTTACACCGAATGTATGACCACAGATCCTCTAGGAAAAGGTAAAGAACGCAGGACCAAAATGATGAGCCCGCTCCCTCAAATTACCCCAAATCACTAGAGAAAGGAAAGAATCCTTTGGACCAAGTCTCAACAAAAAATAAAGTGTCCTCATATTCCATTCTTCAGAAGCCTATAGTTTCTAAAATAGTGCAGTCGCCCTTACCATCCAAACTCGTCTGTGAGAGGGAGAAATTTCCTACTGAGGTTTCCATAGTTGATAATATCCCCTTCACCTCTAATCTTCAAAACGAGTTGGAGAAGGTAAAAATATTTGTTCCATTAACTAAATTGTTGAAACAACCAAGTCACAAAGCTCAACTATCTCAGTTCATCTGTCCACCTACCACAACTCCTATGTAAGATAGCATGAACCTCCAAGAAGAAAGGTCGATGGTTGTATTTTGACCTCATGTTGAGGAGCATGACTCTTCCACTACCCCTTTATATGTTAGTTTGGTGATTCACGAACTTATTTTACATAAATGTATGCTAGACTCATGAGCTTCTCATAATCTGATGCCATTGTCTGTGATGGAGTAATTAGGACTGCAAATAACAAAACCATATAAGGATTTATACTCTTTTGATTCCAAGAGATTAAAATGTATTCGGATGATTAAAGATTTGGTGGTCAATTTGGCTCGGATTCCTGTAAAAAGTGTAGTAATAGAAATTTTGGTTGTTGATATCCCTGCAAGGTTTGGTATGTTCTTGTCTAGGTCATGGGGGTCCAAGATTGGAGGATCTCTCAAACTAGATTTAACATATTCTACCATCCCTATGTTTGGTGGAGAAGAAAGATGATTGTATAGAGAATCAAGGTTTGTAAAGATAGTTACAAGGGTTGATTGTTCAAATAATGCTCCTGTGTTTAGTAAAGAGAAAGATTTCTCCTATTTGTTGTTAGAGGAAAATGATCTAATCCTAGATGAAACACAAGTGGAGTGTTATGTCCAGCTAAACAAATAATTAATCGAATGTGAGAAAGTATGGAAGCTATCCTTGGATGGTGCTTATTCTAGGGAAGGAAATGGGGTAGTTGTGTTGTTGGTGTCTCCAGAAGGAAACCTGATTCGTCTTTCATTCAAGCTAGATTTTGAAGCCACTAATAATGTTGCTGAGTATGAAGCTTTGTTGTTAGGACTGCAAGCTATCAGGAATCTCAACATTGGGTGCTTGACAATGTTTGGAGACTCAGAGTTGGTGGTGAAGCAAATCAGAAATCAATGCCAAGCTAAACATCCAAGATTGAAGGCTTATCAAAATTAGGTATGGGACGTGATTGATAATTTCTTCTTAGCCTTCAATATTTAATTTCTACCTAGATATCGAAATTAGATGGTTGACTCCTTAGTCATAGCTGCTAGTAACTTGAAGCCTCCTCAAAACCCATTACTTAGATATGAAGTTGAATTCAAGTACATACCTTTAGTGCTATAAAATGTCAAGCATTGGAAGGTGTTTGAAGATCAAAAACAAATTAAACGCTTTAGGGAGGTTATTAGAGAGTTTCTGAACTCAGTGATTGACCAAGAGGATGTTGTTAAGTAACCAGATAAAAAAAGAGATAGATCAACGACTTCAAAATTAGCCTCTGCGAGGGGGAAACCTCCTTTACATCACATAAATGAATAATTATTGAATGATACAAATGAAAAGACATCCTTTCTATATATAGGAGTCTAAGGGGTCACAATATAATCAGAGCCTACATAACAATAATAATGTAAAGGCACAACAATAACAATAGTGGGCTTATATGGGGCGCAATAATAACAATATGGGGACTATATGGGCTCAACAATAACAATAAGGGGCCTACACTAACAATAAAAATAAGGGGATACACTAGTAGTATAGGGACCTAACATGCCCCTCTCTTTCAAAAGAGTGTTGTTCTCAATGCTTGAGTAGTTATGGGTGCTTCTGTATAAAATTATCATCCTCCCATGTGGAATCTTCAACAGGTAAGTTCTTCCACTTGATGAGATACTTTGAAATTGATTTATTTCATAACTATCAGGTTCTTGTTTCCATGACTCCTTCAGGTTCCAATATTATTTTTCCTTCCTTGTCAGTTCTAGCAATATTGTTTGAACTAGGAGCTTGTCACCTATAACCTTATTTAAGCATGAAACATGAAAAATTGGGTGCACTCAGGAAGATGCAGGAACCTCCAATTTGTATCCCTTAGTACCAATCTTTTGCAACACCTTGTAAGGACCATAGTACTTTGGTGATAATTGATTATCCTTCTTAGTTTGCTTGAGGGACATTTGTTTGTATGGTTATAGTCATAAAAATAGCTAGTCACCTACATCAAAACTTATTTTGCTGCGATGTTGATTTTCCTGTTGTTTCATTCGATTTTGTGCCAAAATGAGGTTATCCTTTAAGAGTTGGAGAACTTGTTGTTGATGCTTGATGTCATCTTCTAGTGCTTTAACCTTATAATTTTCTCTTAAAGATGATTTGATGGATGGTGAAGGATATCCATAAATTGCTATAAATGGGGTCGTTTTTGCTGTAGTATGCAAGGAAATGTTATACCACCATTGAGTCACAGGTAACCACTTGACCTGTTGTGTTTGTTTATTAGATACAAAACAACGAAGATATCCTTCCAAAAATTTGTTCATTGTCTCCATCTTCCCATCAGATTGAGGATGATAGGATGAGTTATGAGCTAATTGAGTACATAGAAAAGAAAATAATTCCATCCAAAAATTTCCAGTGAAAATGGGATCTCTTTCGCTTACAATAATATTTGGGTTTCCATGTAGCTTTTGAATTGTTTCCATAAATGCAGTGGAAACTCTACTAGCTTTAAATGGATGAGATAATGAAAAAAAATGTGCTTACTTGGTAAGTCTATCAACTACCACCATGGTGACACCATTTACTTCGGATTTGGGTAAACCTATGATAAAATCCATTGAAACCTCCCCCCAACGTTAACTTGTAATGGCTAAAGGTTGTAACAAACTCAGGGTCTTAATTGTCTTAAATTTATTTTGTTGGCAAACCAAACATTCCGCCACAAACTTTTAAACGTAATATTTAAGGCCCTCCCAAAAAAAGTCCTTCTTAACCCTGTGGTAAGGTTTTAAAAACACTGAATACCCTCCTAAGGGAGAGGTTTGCAATTCCAAAAGAATCTTTTGTTTGAGTTGGTAATTCTTACAAAGATATAAGTGATCTTTGTACCATAATGAATCAATTTTCCTACTAAATGTATTAGATATTCTGGGATCTTGCTACAACTTTTAAATGAGTGTCCACACTTCTTCAGAATTATTTCATTCATCCCTTTCTTCGATTATCCAATCTAGTTTGATAATAGAAATGGCACAAAACAATGCTTCCGCATCCTCATCCTTTCTTGAGAGTGCATCTACAACAACATCTTGAATTCATTTTTGTATATGATTTCAAAGTCATAACCCAACATCTTTGTGACCCATTTTTTCTACTATTCTGAAGATAATCTTTGTTCCAAAAAGTATTTAAGACTATCATGATATAGTTTTATCTTGAAGTGTCTTCCCATTAGTTATGGTCGCCATTGCTTTAGTGCATGTAGTATTGCTAACATTTCCTTCTCATAAATAGGTTTGTGTAAATACCTTCCTTTGATTGGATGAATTTCAAAAGAAATGGGTCTTCCTTCTTGTATTAAAATAACATCAATTCCATTTCTTGAGGCATCACATTCCACAATAAAGGTTTTTTTGAAATCGAGCATAGCTAAGACTAGTGCTTGGCACATTTCCTCTTTCAGATGTTCAAAGGTCTTAGTTGCTTCTAGATTCCAATAAAATGCATATTTCTTTAGTAATGTTGTTAGAGGTTCTGCTATTCTTCCATAATTCTTAACAAGCTTGTCATAATACCCTGTCAACCTAAGAAATCCTCAAAGATGCTTTATGGTTGTGGGGATTTTTCATTCCTTAATGGTTTTAATTTTTTTAGGGTCTATCTTAACACCTCATGAGATACAATACCACCTAGATATTCCACTTCTTGTACTACAAAGAAAAATTTGGAGGTTTTTCATATAATTGTTTCTCCTCCAATAGTTTGAGATCCCTGTCAACATGTTGAACATGATTCTTCAAGACTTGCTGCAGAGCAGTATATCATCAAAAAATAATAACACAAATTTTCTAAGGGTGGGTTTGAAATTGGAATTCATCAAACCTTGAAATGTAGAAGGTGCATTACTAAGTCCAAAAGGCATGACCAAAAATTCACAATGAACCTCATGAGTTCTAAATGTTGTTTTCATAATGTCTTTAGTATTCATTCTAATTTGATGATATCCACAAGCAAGATCCAACTTGGTGAAGTAAATTGCTCCATGTAATTCAACCAACAATTCATCAATGGAAGGAATGGGAAATTTGTCTTTGATAGTGAGCTTGTTGAGCTCCCTAGCTATAATCCAGACACATATGCCATGATCCATCCTTCTTATGCAATAAAACTACTGGAGGAGAAAAAGACCTTTGACTAGGTTGAATTACACCGACCTCTACCATTTTTGCAACCATATGTTCAATTTCACTCTTTTGGGCATAGGGATATCTGTAAGGCCTGATTTTTGGAAGAACACTTCTTGGAATTAAATGAATAGCATGATCATGGTCATGAATAGGTGGGAGGAATTTGGGAGTCTCAAATACCTTGGAATGATTGTCTAAGAATTTTGGGAGATCTTGAGAAATAAATGATTTCGATGTTTGAATTTCTTGTGAGCATAATTGTCCAATTACGCCTCGTTATTCTTTCTTTAGAAGCTTTGTTATGAAATTAGAGATGATTATCTTTCCCATTTTCCTTGCAATACCCCTTAATTCAACTTCGTTTCCTTCCAAAAAAGAATTCAAGAAAAGTTCTTTAAAATTAAAAGCTATCATACCCAAAGATTGTAACCATTAGACTCCTAGTACAATATCAACACCACCCATTGAAATGGAAAGCATTGGACTATTCAGTACATATTACCCCATGGTTAGTTTTATATTATGGCACTTTCTTGAGCAATTTATGATGAGCCTCAGTATTGCAACAAGAATGTTGCACTCCAAAGGCTACCGACTTTAATTATCAAGTTGGGGTTCGTACAAACTTAAGAGGTATCGAAACTATATGTGCAGCATACAATGTGTCCTTCCTTTGTTTTCATGAGAGAAAATAAATCCTTCCTATTTGCAGGAATGAAAGACAGAATTTAAAAATGCTTGTAAAGTAACATGAAATCCTCTATCTAACTATTAACACACTTTCCTTGCAAAAGAACCCTATTTTAACCCTATTTGTCACATGTGATGTTTTAAATAATATAAGCATGAAATATGATCTAGAGAGTACTAACTGATGTGTGCATGTGAAAATATAAAATAACTCAGTTTTTTAATCTTTTTGCTTTATAAATGCAATTGCTAATCTTTCCTTGATCTTTGATAGGGGAGACAAGTGTGGAGGAAGAGGGGTACAATGATTTTGATGGCTTAGAGGTCAAGTGGGGGCTTATTCCCAGCTTCAATGATGTTTTTTCTCAATTCAGGCTCAAAACAGGCCGCTACAGGATTTCCTACAAGATGTACTAGTTCTCCTACAGGATCCCCTAGTTCTCCTATAGGATCCCCTGATTTACTACACGATGTTACTGATTTACTATACGAAATTATAATTCATCGAATGGCGAAGAAAATAAAATCCAAATTATATGGGACACTTTTTTTATTGACTAGGATGTCTTAGGTCCCCATTCCATGTGGAAACACTTCAAAATACCTTTGTTAATCCATGCTAAAAATAGCAGAAAATTACTAGTCGAAAATCTAGAAATTCAAGAACTAGTGAGCTAGTAAATCTATAAAAAGCCTAACCTAATCAAGTGCAAATGTAATGGGGTAATTTTTGTTATGAACTATACTTTTTTTGTGATCTAATTCAAGTGTAACCAACTTGATTTAAGCTCGTTAGAATGGTTTAAAAAATAGCATAAATTTATTGTTCTTTGCCACAAAGGAGTTCCAGAAATCTAGATTTGGGAATAAGAAAGCTAATCCAAGTAGCTCAATGATTACTATGACCTTCCAAATATTTTCCAAGGATGAAATGATGCTTGTGATCCTCCAAAAGAAATTTCATTAACCATTTAACCCAATCCTACAGCAAGAAATCATTAATACTAAATGCAGAAATAGAAAGAAATAAAAACAAGAGATGCATGTGAATAAGAAGTGAAAAGAAGGAAAGAAAATGATACAAAAGGGCTCTAACACTCCTGGGATGGCCAAGCCCAAGGAAACTCAGAGACCTATGGAGGATACTAAGACTTAGAATCTGAACATGACACCAATCTTCATTATTTTGATCAATACAATTACATCCTTGCAAGAAAATACAATGAAGTTGCAAAATAAGAGTTCTCTCCACAAGAACACTAATAGAAATATTTTCCTAGAGGTAAATTCGACTTGTTACTTATACAAAATGATTAGGAATAATTCCCCATGAATGGAGGAAGCTTTCCCCACCCAAAATCCCTTGATTAGTGGACCTGGTTCCCAATACTGGGAATTTGCATTAAATGGTAGGGAACACATTCCTAGATTTTCTCAATCATTGGAGTTCCACAATCTGTGCCATAATTCCATAATATCTTGTTGATTTATTATTTAATAGTGAGCCTCCTGTAGTAGGGAGCAAGTCCCTAAATTATCTCCTCCTCCAAATCTTCATAATCTGCCCAATATTATCATAATATTCCACAAAAATAAATAATATTAGGCACAAATGTCAAATTATTCATAAACCTTCCTAATGAATATATTAAAGTTAAAAATACATTATCTAATGAAAAAAGAGAGGTTTAATGTGCTGAAGGATGATCATAGGCCTTCATTTATGTTTAATTTAGAGGTATGGGTCTTAATTGATGTCTAATTTAGAGGCCCATCATACCCCCTGCTGAAAGTTTTGCTCATCCTCTGAGCAACTTAGTGACTTCATTGTGCCTCATTCATGGACCTAGTCACCTCTCTCTTGTGCATTAAGAATCTTGGTTGTAAGTTCTGTAAGGACAAGCCCAAAAACATATTTGTGCAAAGAAAAATCATTGTCTCTTGAGACCATTAGCTTGCCTTCTTCCCCTTATTCAAGATGGGTTCTTGAATATTTTTTAGTTTAACAAGGTCTTCCACATCCTTATCAACCTTCTTCTACCTTGTTCCACCATTTGGACACCTATAAAACCTTCAGACTCCCTTTAGATGAGAACTAGGACATCATATAGTAATTCCTGTCAAAACTATAGGAAACTGTTGGCCGGATAAATCATTCTTGATCGATCTCCCTAGTATCAAATGATATCTAGCAACAAGCAGCACAAGCAAATCTACTTTTCTCTAAACATGTTTCAATTCATAAATGAAAACTAAGAGGTGTAATAGACCCTACCTCAGTCCAACGCTTGTTTGTAGCAGCTTTGTTCCAAGAGCTTCAAGCAATTCCCTTTCAATAATCTACATACACAAACAAACACATATCAAAGAACACCTGCATAGATAATATAATAAAACATGTTCATTATGAAGATCAAGGAGCTCATAAAATAAACCATTAGAGACAGTTCATTGAGAAAAATAAACTTGATTGTATTAACTTTATGAATAAAAGAACCTTACAACCTTTGCCTTGATGTTGCACAAGCTCTTTCCAAGGTCCAGCAAGAATCTCCTCTACTTTGACAAGCCTCACTCACTTCCCAAATGAAATGAAAGGTATGTGACCTCTCCTCTCACAAGCTCAAAAAGGAAGTCTATTTTCCAGTAGCATTTACCCTCAAGAATCTTCAGCTTTCAACCTCCCCTACAACCAGCCCAATGCCTTAATTTATAGTGCAAAGGAAGGCAGTTGCAGGTCCTCCATTGAAGGGATAAGTCCCTCCTTCAATGGGATAAGCACCTCATATCATGGAGTTAGCTCCCTTAGTTATGGAATGGATGAACCAAGGTGGAGCGGACTTGCCAGCGTAATATTCCTTCTAGAAGCATCCAGAAGTGACCCAAGGTGAGTTTTTAAGAGTGAACTCACGCCTTTTTAACTTTTACAGGGGTTCGCACCCATTGCTTAATAGACAGAGCGGTCAGGTTCGCAGGTCATGTGACCATTGGGTGCGGTACCGCAGGCAATGCTAGGAGACATTTGAGATATTTTTAAGGTCTTTCTCCCATTTTCAAGGCTTGACATGAAGAGCTGAGGCTTGAGACTTGCAAAGGAGGTATGTATGAGTAGTGATGGACTCACACAAACTGTAGAAAGTCATGGTGACAATTTTTTGTGTAACAGATTGCCCCCTAAAGTGTGAAGTCTGTAATAGATGAGGATAGTTTTTGATCATCTAAGAAGAGTGAAGGACTTTATCATTTCAAGGATCTTCCTGTGGATACCCCAGTCGGAACCTGTAAAAACATTCAACACAATATATATATATATATATATATATATATATATATATATATGTGAAAATATCATCGCTGAGGTGGCATTCCCATACTCACATCAAAACTGACTAAGAACTATCTAAAACTGTTCTGATACAGGAATGATTTTGTATTACATCACAAGTAGAGACATATGGACACAGTATGGACGCAGCCATCTATTTATGAATAGTGCACTATATAATGATAACAAAATTCCTCGCAGCCTGGATGGTGGAAACTAGATCCAGGGTCTTCATTTCTGCTTCCCGAACTAGTACGATTCTATCCATGTGAATGAATGTGTCGAAGTCAAACATGGTAGAAACCACTTGATTACTAGTCAATGATGTAAACTGTTAACAAGTGTGAGAGAAACCACCAATAATGTCAATGGCTCTCAAAGTACTCAGTACAATCCATGAAATGTGAATGAATGAGTCGATGTCGAACATGTCATGGAATCCTTTGATCGAAGGTCAAAGATGCAACCCGTCATCGAAGGCGAGAAACCTGCCATTGATGCATGCAGATTCCAAGGTACTGACGATTTCTAGATCATCTTTCTAGATAATGAGCTGAAGTCGACAGAAAGAGATCCGTCGTAGGCAAGCCCACAACACGAAATCATAGATCAAGTTTGAAGAAATATATTTAGCAAGGACTAACTCAGGGATGGTCGAAGATGGATGACAGATATTTTGTAGATGAATGGTTTATTTGCGCAGACCTCTTGAACACATAACGACACTGCAGATGGTTTGGTTACAATTGACCCAAAACTAATCCCCAGAAACTGGCTGAAGACTTTCAATGTGGCTTGATTAACTGTTAGGTAAAGGATTTCCCAACCCAGGTGAATAAAAGTGTCGTGTTCAAGAGTGATGGAAAGCTTTTTGAAACACAAAGTACAACAAACAGGTTCATTTTTCTCTCTTTTCCCCCACCATTTCTGGCAAGTACCTCTTTATTTTTGACAAGCTTGAGGAGGATAACATTTGCTTGGTTATAAGCTCATCCTTCAGATGAGTCCAACTTAGTTTAGATTCGAACCCTAAGAAGGAGTGGTCTGTTCCTATTTGAAATTGAACAGGTCCTTTACTGTGAAATTTTAACGAGTCCAGTATAGGAGAAACTCGGTGTTTTTCAATTTTAGGGAGTCAGAAGAAAAACTTAAGAAAACTCCATGGTTGTCCTTTTTCGTAAATTTGTGTCTCGCAAGCCCGAAAAAGTATAAAATAATACTTGAGAGAACTGCTTGACCATTACGATCAAGGAGTACTTTTCATAATTAGTGGTCCTGATCCGAAAAAGTAAAAAAGCAATCAAAGACACGTCGTTTTATTACCAATATCGAACTTGAAACGACAAAAGTCTGGCAATCTTTTCATGTTTATACGGTCGGAAAAGAGCTTTAAGTGGACCGTCTTTTTAATTTGTTTTAACGAGTTCAAAAAGAGAAAACTCGGCAATCTTTTCATATTTTATGAGTCAGAAAAGAGCGTAAAGAGGACTCAAAATGTTTTTTGTTGAAAATGACCAATTATCCCTAAACATCCTGTTTTCTGCACAAAAACTCAAATGATTACTCATATCTATTTAAAATAAGTGAAATGCATTGAAAAATTACCTTTTTAAAGTGGAAAATAAACAAATTGGAAATTTATTTATTCAAAAAACCTATAAAAGGGCTTTCGTAAATTCATTTTCACCGTTTGACTTCAGAGTGGTAAAAAAGAGCTTTTGGGTAAGAAACTTCCTGTGGATATTATGGAAAATCCGACCGTTGGAAACGAAAACCGCGAGCTCCACATAATCCACAACAACTTACTCTTGCATTTCATCCATTTGAAATTTTGTTTTAGGCTTTAGAATTTGATTTTTAGAAGGAAATTTGGGCAAAAAATCGCCCGTGGTGGTTATGCAGGTGCGCCATGTGGCCCCTGCGCACCCCGATTTTCCCATGCAAAGGGAAAATTCGGGGTGCCGCACCCATTCTTAAGGAGAAGTGTGCAACTACGCACTTTCTCTAAAAGGATGGGTGTGAACCCCACGGAATACGGATTTTAAACCCTAATTTCTTCATTTTTGCCCCACAAGCTTCAAAATGAAATGTTCTAAACCACTTATTTTGCAATGTAGGTACACAAGATGCTTGATTGGTGGGAAATAGAGCACGAGGGTGTGGACCAAGCCGCATTACTCCATCCGCCTTCATTACAGGCATTGAGAGCATGCAGACTCTTTAAATTCTGGGCCATACCTGGCATGAGGGCACAGGTAGACTTTCTGCAATGGCTGGTGAACAGGTGGAGCATTCAAGACCAGTGTTTCATTATTGGTGGCAACTGGCTCGAAATCGAGCTGGAAGACGTATACTTTTTGACTGGCTTGCCCAAGAGAGGCGAGATATTATCTCTGTTCGGATCTCGGCCAGGTGGCCAATCTGTCGCTAGTCTCCGACTAGAGTTTTGCAATGTCCAAACTGCGGACAAACGGATAGATGTTAAAACCATCTCCCATCCTAAACTGAAAGTGATTGCATTTACTGTCACCAGACTCTGTGGAAGTGCAACATTACATTTAGCTATCGGGTCCCAAATGCGCATGGTAGTAGACTGTTACCGAGGCACCATCTTCAACTGGTGCGAAGCTGTGTTGGCCAATGTGAAGGGCCAACTGACTAGAGCAAAGAATGGGAAACTAAAGAACTTTGGTTATGGTTTTTTAGTTGTGAGGTTTGGCCTATAGAGGGTTCCGATGCTAATCCCACAGCAGCTTACCGTTGAGGACGGACTTCCTCGTGAGCCTAGGATTATGCGTTGGGTTGCAGTGATGGCCCGGCATCCTGAGGAGGGTTCTGAGGTTGTTCGCTTTCTTCCGGAGTATTTTCGTTGGTTGGAGAACCAACTTTTCATGATTTAGGGTTTTCCATATGCTGGGATGGATTATCGTGGTGATCCCAACATGGCTCTTCCACCAGGAGAGCAATGGGATGATACAGGTAAAAATCATTTTCAACATTTTTGAGATTTTAATTAATTAATTTTTTTTTTTGTTTTTAAATCGTCCCAAAACTAATATTAAAAATTGTTTTAAAATGCAGATGTGGGTCCACGGCGACCAGCCGCTCTCCAGCCTTATGAGAGAAGACAACCAGCTGTCGCAGCACTGGCCCCACAGGACCAATCAGCAGAGACCTTGGCTGAATTGGAGAGTGATCTAGAGCGTTTGATAGCAGATATTCCAGAGACTGGCATAAATGACATTCCTCTTAGGCTACAACGCTATGTGATTGGGGTCCCAGGACCTTTTAGGAGGTTCCTTTGTAGGGTGGCCCGAGCAGTGGTGTCTTAACATGATCATCACCAGTGATAGGATGATCACTTTGTAGACTCATTTTTGTACTTTTTGGACTTTCAGTTTTACCAATCATAAGGTGTTTTCAACCTATGATCAAGGACAATGTATATTTGACACACTCCTATGTTATGCTATATCACTATTATTGGTTATCTTGCAAAACATGTTATGGAATGTTTTTAAATTTACTGTCTTGATTTAATGCAAATGTCTATTTAACATTCGAGAAGCAACTGCATCTGCTAATGTATTCAAATATCTTGGAATATGCTGATATTCAATGTAATCAAACTCACGTTCCAAGAGACGCACTCTCAAAAACAATCTTAATAACACTAGATTTCTAATGGCATAAACTCTATTAAGCTGTAATAAAACGAGTTCAGAATCTAACCTAACAATCAAACTCCAAATTCCAAATGAAATGGATTCAGATAATAACTCAATCACTGCATTGTATTCTGCAATGTTGTTTGTTGTTTGACCGAGGCTTACCCCATGCATAGATACTAACTCATCAGAGGGCGAATAGATAACCCAAGCTGCGGAAGAAATGTTCCGTGTACTACGGAAAGCGCCATCAGAAAAACCGATGTATGTTTGGAGAGGCATCGACATCTGCAATATCAAGAGTAAAATCAAGTTAAGCAGGAATAATGATGAAAACACTCTTTAAACTAAGCACGCATTCCTAGTCTAAAAACACATCAAACTAAAAGAAAAAACTACTCTAACAATCTCCACACTAATCTTTTAAGCATAATATCGCTTTAGATAAAGCCCATTCCTAGGTTTACCTAAAGAGACACCGTCAAAATCTTCTAATTCATAGGCCCCTTTTGCCAGCTTTCGCTTAACAATATACAGACCATGCCACATGGGTACAAATTTGCCAGCCCCTAGCTTATCGTTTGCTTGATCATAAAGTAAGACTAGGTCTCCTTCTGAAAAATTGCGGGGTGTAACATTCCGATCATACTGAGCTTTAATTCTTTTGGCATGAGTTTCGATAGCTAATGCAGCATCACGTCGATTCTCATCTAATTGAGCTAAGTACAATAAACGCTTTTCCTCTTCAGAAGTAGCTGGTAATAATTGTATGGCAATTTGTAATGATGGGATTTCGCATTCAATGGGTAGTACTGCCTCTAAACCGTAAACCAGTTGAAAGGGAGTAAAACTTGTTGATGTTTTGACTGAGGTTCGATACGCCCAAAGCGTTGAAAATAACATGTTATGCCAATTCGACCTGTGAATCCCAATGATTCGTCGGATCATGGTGACTAGAACTTTGTTGATTGCTTCAACCAGACCATTTGCCTGTGGGTAATATGGAGTGGAACTATCGTGACGCAGGCCAAGCTGATCTGTAAGTTCGGTCATCATGATGTTTCGAAAATGACGCCCATGATCAGTGATAATCGCTTGTGGAACACCGAATCTAGCTATTATATGATTGAAAATGAAAATCGTAGCAGTGTTGCCGTCTGCTGCAAATGTAGGCATCGCCTCGGCCCACTTGGTAAAATAATCTACCGCAAGGATGATGTACGCATGCCCCCCGGCCGAGTGAGGGTTACATGTAATAAAATCGATACCCCATTTTGCAAATGGACCAACGACAATGATAGGGTGGAGAGGAGCAGGTGGAGCGCGCATCTTACGATCAAAAATTTGGCAATTGTGGCATTTTCGGACCGCGTCTATACAATCTTTAAACAAAGACAGCCAGAAATAGCCAGCGCGCAATATCTTTTGGGTTGTGGCATACCCAGACATATGACTGCCACACGCTCCAGAGTGATAGTCATTAAGAACCTTTTCAGCTTCTTCATGAGTTAGACAACGGCGGAAAATAGAATCCGCCCCACGACGATAAAGAGTATCTCCAATAATAGTGTATGGTTGGGACTGGAAACGTATTTTCTGATGCTGAGATCATGAAATTTCAGGCCGAAAAGATTGGGTCTAGAGATAGACAATGATATCTCCATACCATGGATCAAGAGTGCTGATAAGAAACAAGGATTCGTCCGCAATGGGTTCTTCCGCCACAGTTTCCGTATCAGCACGCGGGAAGTCACACATAAGTTCCGCGAAAACCAAAGATTTCTTTGACTTGGCTTTTTCAAATTCCAAGTCAAATTCCTGCAGGATGAAAATCCATTTGGAATACTTGCCCCCTAGCAATTGTTTAGTCAAAATGTATTGCATAGGGTTACAGTCAGAAATGACCGTGGTTTTGCGTAACAAAATGTAATGACGAAATCGTTGAACAGCTTGAACTGCTGCCAAGGCCAGTTTCTCCACATGTGAATATTTTAACTCAGTTGGAGTAAGAGTGCGACTAAGATAATATATCACATGTTCACTCTCGATTTCATCCTCTTGGACTAAGACCATTCCGATGGTGGAATGAGCGGTGGCGAGGTACAATAAGTAATCCTGGTTGTAATTGGGAGGATGCAGTAACGGCGCATGGGTCAATGCGTGTTTGAGTGCATCAAAAGATTTCTCAGCTATCTCATCCCAAAAGAATGGAGTGTTCTGTTTCAACAACCTGGTAAAACCTTTTGTAACTTCGGCGTAGTTAGGAATGAAACGACGTAAAAAGTTTGCTTTCCATTGCAAACTATGGAGTAGGCGAAGAGTCGAAGGAGGTGGTAATTTAACGATGGCCTCGACCTTCGAGGGATCGACACGAATGCCGGCTTTTGATACAACAAACCCTAGTAATCGACCTGTTTCTATACAGAAAACACATTTGTGCGGATTAAGCCGAATTCGATAATGCCTACATCTCATGAAGATGGCTCGTAAATGAGTGAGATGGTCGGCTCTACGTAAAGAATGGGCAGGTAAATCATCAAGATAAGGCTGCACAATGTGCTTGATGTCATGAAACGCATAAGACATAGCTCTTTGAAAAGTTGCTCCGGCGTTCTTCAATCCAAAAGGTAATTTGCAATAAGCAAATGTCCCCCATGGACAGATGAAAGCCATTTTTGGTTGATCAGCAGGTAGAATGTTAATTTGATTGTAACCGAAAAAGCCATCCATAAAGGAGAAAATTTCACTGCCGGCACAATCATCGATAATTTGATCGATATAGGGCATTGGATAATTGTCCTTGGGACAAGCACGGTTAATATCCCTATAATTGATACATATTCTTATTATCCCTTGCTTTTTGGTCACAGGAACAATATTCAATACCCAATCCATTAAAGGAATTGGATAAATGAAACCTGCTTTAAGTAATTTCTCAACTTCTGCTTTGATGGCAGCAGCTTTTCGTGGGTGTATCTGATGCAAACATTGCTGGATGGGTTTAGCATCCGGGTAAGTTTTGATTTCATGAACAACAATTGACGGATCGATTCCTGACATTTCCTCATATGACCAGGCAAACACGTCGTGGAATTCTTGAAATAGGGCTTTATATGTTTGGAATTCATCGTCTGTACAAGAAGCACCTATATGAATGTTTTCAACAATTCCAGGTTTGACTGAAATGTCAATAAGAACCGTGTGAGAAATATTTGCTAAATTTTGCTCAGAATCAAGATGTTTCAATGGATTCTGCGGTTCTTTGACATGTTCAGCGGTAAAAATGGATGAAAAATCATTCTCAAAATGATCAATCTCAGGTAAAAACGAAGATCTATGATGAAGATCTTCCCATGGTAAATCATCAACAGACAAGAGTTCCCGAATCTGCTCATCAGTATAAACAGGATCGGAAAAAAATGTTGAATCTGAGGTTGATATTGAAAATGAGTCTCCATGGATCACATTCATTGGATCTAGATTGGTTGAACTAGCGTCGGAACAGGACTGTATGGCCTAATAAGCAACCTCAAAGGGACTCAAAGGCATGGCTTCACCAAAAGAGTCCACCTCGGAATCGGATGGAATGATCCAAGGATCGTCAAGAACAATGGATTCTGATGAAATCATATGAATAGTCGCGAAAGGAGATGGTACATTGGGAGGAGGAAAAGAAAAAGTTCCTAGTAAACCAGAATCTTTAACTAAACCTACCCCAACATCCTTATAAGGGATAGCTGTTTTACCAACATGTTGGATACTCTCAGAAGAGGATGGGTCGGATGAAAAGTAAGTTAACTGATCTATTGTAACGATCTTTCCATTATGTGGAAACTTAATAAGCCGAAAGACCGATGAAACAACAGCAGTCATTGCGTAAGACCAGCTACGACCCAAAAGAAGGTTGTAATCCAGAGGGGCATCAACCACCTCCACATCTAGATTAACAATTTTTCCTTCAACCCCTATAGGTAAGTCCTGCAAAATGGCATAAGGATGAAACCCTCGGCCATCAAAGGCTTTTAGAATCGTCAGGGATTGATTAATTGTAGGAGAACCAAGGGCTTTCCAGCACTGTATCGACATAATACATGTTGACACTCCCTCATCAATCACAGTCCTAAAGCAAGGTTTGTTTTTTACTAACACTGGAATCTGGAAAGCCATTTGATGAGGTAAATGAGGTGTACTATTTTCTAAATCAAAGATTATGAGATTTGAATCCTGAAGATCAACAACTCCTATAGCCAACAATAGCAATTTACGTTGTGCTGGACATGATTGTAGCACCTCCAAAGCCGTCATTGTTGAAGGTGAAACAGCTAAATCTTCAACAATGTTATAGTTCTGAGCAGCTCTCGCATGTGGATTGAAAGCTGACTTTCAAAGTATACCTTTTGCAGGCGATTTGATTACTAAGTCGGGATTAGGTTTCTCGATCTGTAGCGGATCAGAACCAGACAGAGCTAAGGTTGATGGGTTGGAATTGGAAGATTCCGCATCCTTCCCACCAATAGAACTCTTACTTCCATAATCTTGCGATCGCATCGCAATCCTAAGATGGGACATCATCATTATGGGCTCTTCCGAGGCATTTGAGGAAGAACCTATCATCTTACTGTCTTGACTAGGAAAAGGATCCTTCAAAATAGCAGGCGTTTGAGAACCTTTGACGATTTTCACAACCTCAGCACGATGTGGACAATCTCTTGTAAAATGCTCCTCATCGCAGATGAGACAAGGATACCGAGGTTTACGTTTCTTGTCAGTAGATTCAGGTTTATCTGATTTCTCTTTCGAGTTTTGCTTATTCTTCTTCTTGCCTTTCTTCTTACCACTAGATTTTGATTTGGCCGTAGATGATTCTACGACATGGACATCGGCAGGAATTTCAGCTGAAGACTCTCCCGTAGGGGAATCTGGTAAATTTATAATGGGAGAATAATTCTTGGAAGATTTCTTCTTACTTTTGGTGTTAACAGTACCAATCATACCATCAGTGGCATGAGACCCTGAGGGAGGTGCAGTTAATTGATTTTGTTTCGGGAGATCGGGGATTTTCTCATGTAAAGTACCTGACTGCGTATAAACTAGGTCAAGGTACTGAGCTTGAGAAATTACTTGCTCTTTAGTAACTACTCCTGCCTTAGCGACATCTTCAGTTATTTTGGGTAATAATGATTTTACAAACCATTCTGCCAAAATTTGGTCCGAGATAAAAAATTTCACTAAACGACGTCGACGTCGCCATTCATGAATATGGTCTGAAATATATGTGGATGTCGACTATTTTAATGAAGTTAATAATTCCGTTCCATTATCATATCGAACTGGCAGCTGAAAATGAGTAAGGAAGGAAGTGGCTAATTGACTAAAGTTGTAAAAAGAGCCTCGTGGCAACTCAATGTACCACTTGGCTGCAAGGCCAATCAAAGTGCGTTGAAAAAGACGAAGACGAATTGAATCATCTATAATGGAATTCGATGCACACCAGAGATGGTAAGTCATCACATGATTGGACAGATCTTCTCCTGACTTCCCCTCAAACTTTGGTATATCACTGGGCAACTTATTCGGCATTGGCGGCCAAAACGGAAGATAATTAATGGGATCATTCGTTAGGCGCAACAAGTTAGGTAAATCCAAAGTTGCTATAAACGGTAACTGACGGTTCGAATCCCGAAAACTTGGGGTCATAAGACCAGCCCCAGGAGGAGGATATCTGGGATAACTTGGAATTGGATTTGCATTTGGGATATTATATCCTCCTGGAAAACCAGGATTAACGGGACCATACTGGGGTTGTTGAGGTTGCTGATAAGTATACCTAGGGTACGGTTGATACTGATAAACTGGGGTTTGGACAGCAGGACCGTATTGGTACTGTCCTTGGTACGGTTGATAAGTAAATTGAGGTTGACTTGTGACAACCGTACTAGGCCCAGGTTTTCCTACAGGCATCTGAACCGAAGTCTGGATTGATGGTCCGGACTGAGGTAAAGAGGCTTGAGGAGTTGATACAGGAATAGTAGAACTTGGAGCTGCTGATACTCCAGAACTAGGTGGGGTGGATTGAACAGAGGCCGCAGTAGTTGCAGCAGACGTTTGAGGCGGAGTTCGAGGTGAACTAGGCCCAGGCTGATGAACTACCCCAGGTGTAGAAGTTTGAGTAGTAGGCTGGACAGGTTGCTGGGGTGAACCAAAAACCAAAGGTTGTCTAGATTGAGATGACAACTGCACACTGGGTTGTGAAGTCTGTTGATCCCACACCACATTCATTCCGGGGTATGGACCCATAACAGGTTGAGCATATTGAGGACCAAAACTAGGTTGAGTGTAGGGTTGATAATTATATGGTACATTTCCCGTTCCTTGAACAAATGATTGACCTGAAGGTGGTTGGAAACCTTGAGGTTGGTATTGACCTTGAGGTTGGTACTGACCTTGCAGTACATATTGAAACTGAGGTTGACTTTGAGGTACATATTGATACTGGGGTTGACCTTGAGGAATGTACTGCCCTGTGGGGATGTACTATCCTTGAGGTTGCCCCCCAAGCGGTAATGGACTGCCTTGAGGTTGCCCCCCAGGCGGTATTTGAGTACCTTGCGGCTGCCCCCTAGGCGGTAATGAACTACCTTGAGGTTGCGGGTTAGGAGTAGTACCAGACATCATAAGAATCTCTTCTACACTTAACGGTTTAGTTCCGCTATTACCAGGAGATACTACATATTCGATGGGTTGAGGAGATGCTCCTGAAAACGTACCAGATAAAGATTGATACCCAGAAGGAACAGAAGGACTGCCATGTAAAAATGTTTCTGGCGTCTGAGAAAACAAGGATGACTGTCTCGACATATTCACAGGAGGATAATAACCTCTAGGTGTTGGATGGAAAGAAAGCCGAGGTGGTGAAGAAGCAAGACCCGGATTTTCTAAAACGTTTGTCAACGAAATATACCAAGCATCACCTCTAATGGGACTGTAGAAAATAGATTCATGCTCCCTAAGTTCTATAGCTGGTTGATTTTCAAGGAGGATTATTTCTTCGTCCAGACTTACAAGTTCTTCGATTGAAATGATTCCAGAGGGAAGGTTTTGGGTAATGACACTTTCTACCCTGGGTGAACCAGGACCACTAGAAACTGGAGAAGCAAATCCTGAAGGTGGAGTAGTAGCAGGTTCAGTTTCAGGTTCAGAGATTTCAGGCTCTTCGGCTAATGAACTAGTAGGAGTAACACTACCAGTAAGTTCGGAAAATGAAATCTGTTCGGAAATATGTTCTGTTGCTTGAACTTGAAAATCAGGGTGTATAATCAAGGAAGACTCTCTGGCTTCCGGTGACCCAACTCTACTTTCACTAGGTGTGACAAGAGCACGTAGCCCTTCAAGCTGACTTGGTGTAAATTCGGGAGGCTGCCCCCGAAGTCTCCGGGATTGTCTCGGTAATTCAGCCACGATTAATTACTTAATTACTTCACACGAAAACAAAGAAAAATCTCAAGAAAACCACCTAAAGTCTCTAAAGAACCAAACAATTTGAAGCACACACCTAATAAATCTAGGAGATCAAACCACACACAAACAGTATCTTTCCGGATCGAAAACACTAGTTGGTGATGAAATCCAACATCGCAGAATTCAATATAGAAATGGCGGTTAGAACAGTTACCCCGACAACCTACTTAATGAAATAGACTGGCACAAGTTTCTCCACTATAACTGTCTCGAGTGAAGATACCCCCCCAGAGAGTCCAAGTGAGTCTAGTCGACGTCTGCTCCAGGTATAGTGGGATCTTCCCTCCACCGTCACCTAGGAAAGAATCCTATAGATTATGGCCACTAAGGTTACCAACGGAAACAAATATACCTGGGGGAACAGTCTACGATCCGATACGCACGCAAGGGCAGAGTAACAAGCTTAATCCCCTTGAAGGCTCCTTGACATAATCCAAGGTTTACCAACAAGTGACCCCAGGCTCCTCGAAAATGGTCAATCCGAGGTTTACCATTTTTAATATGTGAATATCTTCTATCGTTCCCAATGAGGAAGGATTGATTCCCACACTGGTTCAGATATGATCTCGTGCTTTTCCTTTAAGAGGAGCTTTCCCAGAGCATAGATGTAACAATTGGAATTTCTTCCTACCGCAAGATTGACTACTTGTTTGTTTAAACTATCTTGGAGAGTTAATTACTCCCTACTCCAAGATACTAGCCTAAGCTATGTTGGTGAAAAGAGCCCTAGAAAATAAAAAGATTGCTAGATGGATTTTAATTAAGCGTTAATTTTATTGGTTGTTTCTTAAGTCAATGGGTGCGGAGATGAAACTTTATGGTGTGAAGACTCGACTCCAAAACACTAAAAATGCACCTAAGATGATAAACAACTCCTTTTCTTTTCAATGAATTTCTAGCTAAGGAAGAGTTGAAAATGCAATGCGTTGAAAATCAAATCTTTCTCTTAACATACAACTGAAAAGAAAAACTTTTTGTCTTTTTCAAAGAACTTCAAAAATGAGACTACTTATCACGCTCACGGAAAATCCCTTTTCTTTTCAACAATCAAAAACTACAAAAACAAACAATTCTTTCAAGAGAGCTTTTAAGATTTCTAGAAAAACTCTAAAAACTATTGAAAACAAATTTTTCAACAAGCTTCTATAATTTCTATGAAATACTCAAAACTATAATCTAATCTTGAGATCTAAATAAAATGGATTGAAAAGAAACTTGAAATGTTTTTTGAGGATGCTTGACTTAGTTTTTCAGCTAACTAAGGATCAATTTGTTCAGATCAACAAACTAATCAAAAACACCCAATTATGTTTTAATAAAAAATGAAATTCGAAACTTTCAATCAAGTTTAATCAAAGTTTTGCAAAAGAGAAAAATGGGATCTAGCTCTCTTCAAGGATAGATTTTATAAATCAGTCAGACTCAGCAAGAAAACCAGAGATACCAGGGTGATCTAAGGCTCTAAGGCTTCAAATCTCTGAGCCACTACAAAGACCAAGCAAAAAATCGATCCAAACAAGCAAAACTCTTCAAAAATCACTAAAAACAACAATGCCAATGGAAGCTAACTCACAAGGACCTTTTCACAAGACAGGTGCAGATCTGGGCATAAAACTAACAACTATGAACAAGAACAAACCTAACTGGGCGGAAGGATCTTAGGTTTTACAAATTTTTAACAGGGTCCGCAGGCTCCCCGTAGAAACAGGTGTGGTACCGCTCTGTGTTTAACTGTAACAGTGCGGACAGGTCCGCACTGTACTAAACGCAGAATGTGCGGTCCTCAACCAAAAATTCGAAAAAAGAAAAAAATCAAACAAGGATCTAACAAGTACCCAATCCCACACACATCAAGCAAAAATCAGAAACCAAAACTCAAGTTTCTCAAGTCAAAAACAAAGGCAAATTAAAACAAAACTAGTCCCCAGTGGAGTCGCCAATTTGTTGGCCGGATAAATCGTTCTTGCAGACAAGATCGATCTCCCTAGTATCAAATGATATCTAGCAACAAGCAGCACAAGCAAATCTACTTTTCTCTAAACATGTTTCAATTCATAAATGAAAACTAAGAGGTGTAATAGACCCTACCTCGGTCCAACGCTTGTTTGTGGCAGCTTTGTTCCAAGAGCTTCAAGCAATTCCCTTTCAATAACCTGCATACACAAACAAACACATATCAAAGAACACCTGCATAGATAATATAATAAAACATGTTCATTATGAAGATCAAGGAGCTCATAAAATAAACCATTAGAGACAGTTCATTGAGAAAAATAAACTTGATTGTATTAACTTTATGAATAAAAGAACCTTACAACCTTTGCCTTGATGTTGCACAAGCTCTTTCCAGGGTCCAGCAAGAATCTCCTCTACTTTGACAAGCCTCACTCACTTCCCAAATGAAATGAAAGGTATGTGATCTCTCCTCTCACAAGCTCAAAAAGGAAGTCTATTTTCCAGCAGCATTTACCCTCAAGAATCTTCAGCTTTCAACCTCCCCTACAACCAGCCCAATGCCTTAATTTATAGTGCAAAGGAAGGCAGTTGCAGGTCCTCCATTGAAGGGATAAGTCCCTCCTTCAATGGGATAAGCACCTCATATCATGGAGTTAGCTCCCTTAGTTATGGAATGGATGAACCAAGGTGGAGCGGACTTGCCAGCATAATATTCCTTCTAGAAGCATCCAAAAGTGACCCAAGGTGAGTTTTTAAGAGTGAACTCACGCCTTTTTAACTTTTATAGGGGTTCGCACCCATTGCTTAATAGACAGAGCGGTCAGGTTCGCAGGTCATGTGACCATTGGGTGCGGTACCGCAGGCAATGCTAGGAGAAAGTGCGAAACCAGGATTTGAGATATTTTTAAGGTCTTTCTCCCATTTTCAAGGCTTGACATGAAGAGCTGAGGCTTGAGACTTGCAAAGGAGGTATGTATGAGTAGTGATGGACTCACACAAACTGCAGAAAGTCATGGTGACAATTTTTTATGTAACAGAAACCTACAACAAACCCTATTAAAACTACAAGAAACCTACAGGAAACCTTGTTAAACTACACGTTATCGGGAAAACTAGTGTCCATTCAGAGCTGTTAGTCCCACTAAGACAGGTAGCTATCTTAGAAACAAACAAACTAAAGTTACATTTGTTTTCCTTTATGAGAGATAGATGAGAGAGAAGCAGAGAGTACCAACCTCAGTCTTTCGCTTGGCTCCTTGTTTGTTTCCTCTCCCCTTTGATAGATCTTTGCCACTCTTTCCTCACTTGTCCTGCTTCAAAGAACACCTATAGAGTCAAAGCAGCATAATACCATCAAAGCATAGAGATTTATAACCATAAACAATATAGGATCAGATGTATATTAACCATACAAATGCATATATCAATACAAGATTTAGAGATATACAAGAATATGGAGGAAAACTCAAATAGCTTTGTTGATAGAAGTAGTAGAAGAGAGGATTACAAATTATTGGTCTGACCTAGCGCCATACTCCCAGCATGAAATCCCTCTTCACATCATGAAAAGCTTAGATCACCCAACAATACAATGTTGCACAAAGAAACCAACAGCACTTCTTTACAAAATACAAAATTCCAGCCTTTGGATCTCTAGGATGAGGGATCCATATATAGATGTTTGCAGGTGGGTGAGTCAGCTTCTGGGATTTTGATTAGTGTCATATCTTTGATAGTTCTTGGTTCCACTTGGAGATTTCATGATCTCTTACTCATCCCTGGTCGAATTTAGAGAGGCAAGTGTCAAATGAGCAACTTCTAGAAGATTCTCTGAGTTTCTAGCTAGCCAACTGCCTCTGCCATTTGTCTGCTCTCACTCATCACACCCCACAGAAGGGATTTCCAATATGCATCACACTTTTTGCATGTGGCAAGTGAGATGCGTCACACCCTTAGCACTCAGAAGTCTGTATGGTCCTGTTTTGACCAGTTCTGAGTAGTTTTTCAGGGAGAACTTCTGGGAGATGATGTAATCAGCTGACCTTGCTCCTCTAGGGTATAAAACATCACTTTTTGGGACTTAGAAGCCCTTGACTTATGGACATATGTGATTGGGGTTGCAGTGCCCAAATATGTCTATAACAGTTGCCCCCTAAAGCATGAGGTCGTAAATCTTTAGATGTCGGGTGAAATGCTTTATCATGAGGATCCGAGGTTTTTCAAACTGGAAGGTGACCTGTAATAAGATACAATACAATACATTATCTTCATAATATTTTCATGATCTGGCTGAGGCATACATTCCCATGCTCAACTTTATAAATTCATTTTCATGTACATAGGATAGAAAACTGTCTATATGGCAGACTGATGATTCTGGTAGAGCCATCATCCCTTAGCTTGGATGATTATCTGTGCAGCAATGATGTACATTTGATGTCTTTATTTTCCTAAATATATCACAGCCCGGATGGATGAAACTAGATCCGGGGTCTTCAAAACTCGTTCAATCTTCGCCCGAAGTACAAGTCGATCCATGTGAAAAGATGTTCTGAAGTCGAACATGGAAAGACATCGCCTGATTACCAGCCAATGATGTAAGCTGTTAACAGGCATGAGAGGAATCACCGATAATGATAATGACCCTCAAGGTACTGCAGTACAATTCACATGGTGTGAAAATGGGACTTGACGTCGAACACCACACAAAATCTTTCGGTCGAAGGCCATTGATGTAAACCTATTGCTGGAAGTGAGAAACTTGCCATTGAGGCATGCAAGCTTCAAAGAACTGAAAGGGTTGTTCCTAAGTCAACTTCTTGGATAATGAGCTGATGTTGACAAGAAGTGACCCATCGTAGGAGGGCCTTAATGAATCCCACATCTACGACACGAAACAGAGAAAATTATTTTGTGGAGGTGAAAACGATCTGATGATACAAGGTTCAGGGTGGTGGTCATGAAAGAATGAAGGGTGAAGGTATTGCAGCGGATGAGACACAAGCTGGGTTGGTGAATTCTCTGAGTGACTTCTCTTGAACATATCGGTGACACTAAAATAGATTGGTAGCGTTAACCCCAAAAATGGATGGTACGGTGGACCAATGGTGATATGACCGGTGAATGGAATAACCCAACCTGACTCAATCATGGTGATAGAGTGAAAGTGTCATGTTCAAGAGCGACCTGCTACCAATAAAGTTTCTTCAAGTTTTCTTCCCAATTTTTCCCCAGTCGTTTCTGACCAGTACCTCTTTATTTTTGTCAAGCTTGAGGAGGATAACATATGCTTGTTCTATAATTTGCCCTTCGGGCAAACCCGTCGCTATGTTTTAACGGGCCTAGGGACAGTGAAACTCGTTCTTGTCTACATGGACAAGTTTGTCGCTATTGTTTTAATGAGTTTAAGGACAAAGATAACTTGGTTCTTTTCAATTTTAGAGAGTCTGAAAAGAGAGGGAAAGGAAACTCCACTATTCCTTTTTCGTAATATAATCCCTTAAGTCTGAAAAATTGTAAAATAATACAAAAGGGATGAATTTTCGATAGTTTTAACGAGCCGAACAAGACAAGCGCTCGATATTTTTGTGTAATGATCCCTCAGGTCCAAAAAGATTAAAATCTAGAGGAGGGATAGCACTTCCAGTTGATTTAACGAGCTGGAGAGGCCAATTGCTCGGCAACCTTTTCATATTTTTACGAGTCAGATGAAAAGAGCTTAAAGGAGACTCGTCTTTGAGGAACGAGTGACATTGTCGGGTAGCAGCTAGTTCTAGGTGAGGCTTGGAACTTTTCAATCACGGCAGTGTAAAGAAGGTGGCTAACGTAATCACTTGTCGCAGTTGTTCCTCAAAAGGGGTAAACAATCAAATGGAGGCGTATGATCGGCTAAAAAAAGTGGAGGTGATGGTAAGAACATGACCAAGATTCAAAAGCTGATAATTATGCGATCGAAATGGTTATTTACCGGAGGTGGGTTCATTTTTTAATGAGCTTAAACTCTGGTGGAACATATGCTCATTGCTAGGTTTATTTTTTAACGAGCTTGAACTTCGCGTAAAACTGCTCATGATAATTGTCAGAGATGTTCGATCCACCATTAACACTATGTTCTTTTGACAGTCGTACTACCTGTTCAATTGCTCCATCAAACTAATTAGAAATGAGAATACATGCTTGAAAAATGAGTTAAAAAAACTAATACTTTACTTGAATTACGTGAAAAGTAACTTAAAAGTAGTTTTTACCCCTCATTTTACCATTTCATTTGAATTTTGGATTGTTGGAGCTCTGGAGGTGTTTTCCCCCTTGATTTTCATCAGCTGATTCCAGGAGATTCTGTGGACGATTTTCGGTGCCGCCTGGACTATGTAGGAGCTAAACTTGAGCTCTTCAATTGAATTCTTTCCTTTCTGAATTCTGAGCATGTTTTCCTGCTTTTCTGAGCCTCTGGGGTTTGAACAATTCATTCTATCTCCATCGCACCTAGTATACATTGAAAGGTGCGATGCATACTAAGTTGGGCATTGGCCAGTCAGTATGCATCCCACACAGTACACAGCTAGGGTGCGATGGGCGCAAGGAGGAAAACTTTTGCACTGATTTTTCATGGAAATTTTGCCTGTTTTTTGCCAAATCAGGATCCTAATTCTTCTCTTGTTTGTTTTTTAGAGATTCATCGGAGCAAAATGGTTGTTACATGGCGTGAACGCGAGCATGAAGAAGAGGACATGGTTGCCTTACATGATCCGGGTACGGTAACTGCATTGCGGAACTATGGCTTGCTCAAGTTCTTCCGCATATCTAGCATGAGGCAACAAATCAACTTGTTGCAATATTTCCTCGATGCATGGGATCCTACCAACCAAGTGTTCCAGATTAGAGGAAAATCCATCCCTTTGATTGTTAAGGACATCTACTTTTTGACCAGTTTATCGAGGCATGGTGCCCCTCTCTCACTATCAAATTCCGCTTGTGGGGGCGAATCCGTGAGGGATTATATTCACCGATACTGTTGAGATGGATCTCAGCCGAGCAAGAATGGCAAGATCAGTATTAGAGATGTCACTGACCTATCCTTGAGGACTATCTTATTTACCTTTGCTAGATTGGCTGGTAGCGCGGCCCTTCACTTGGCCAACAGGTCCTATATGCAGTACGCTCTGGAATGCCTTGAACCAAAGGTATTCAACTGGTGTGATGTAGTACTCTCGGTGATAAAAGAACAGCTTACCAAGGTGAAAAATGATAGATCCAAGAACTTTGGTTATGGTTCTATTCTGACCGCTTTCGCCTTGGAGAAGATCCCACTGATGTAGCCACAGTACATTTCACTCGGCCTGCCACCACCGACTAAGCCACGGATGCAGAGATGGGTTTACCTTATGGCCAGACATGGTGGTCAATCGCAGGTTTCATTCTCTGATGCCTTCTTCGAGTGGTTCAACTGTCAGCAGATGGTTTATGCCGAGTATCCATATGCTGGGATGGATTTCCGGGGTGACCCAGATTTGGTGCTGCCGGCTAGCAAGCAATGGGGTGTCATAGGTAAAAATCTCTGAACATATCTCTATTTATTTCTTTTATAATGTTCTTTTCTTTTTAAATGTTTATCAAGACTAATCAAAACTCATGTGTTTGTGCAGATATTGGACCAGTGCGACTAGCAGTGCGCCCGAGAGTAGCGGTTGTCGTTCCAGCAGGAGAGGCTATAAGGAGGACTGTCCTTCACAATCTAGATGTAGCCGAGACCCTTGCAGTATTGCAGGATCAGATCGAGGGTCTCACCCTTGGTATTCAGGATGTGAGGACCGACGAGTTACCTTTGAGATTACAGTGCCATACTACTTGCGTGCCGAGCTGATGGACTAGGCTCTTACACATGATTGCACAAGCAGTGACTTGTTATCACTGGCACCATTAGTCTAGGGTGCCCCTTGCATTTTGATTTTTTTGGTCGTATGACCGATTTTGTCCTAGACACAAAACACTATGTACAAACTATAAATATTTATATATATCTTTGATTTTCGGAGTTTTATTTTGGTTAAGTTATATGATCCTGATGCAAATATTGATGAAATGCTTTTCTTTTATAAATGTTGCAAATGCCTATCTAACACATAATTTGGTAATGAATCAGTTAATGTGTTTAAGTTTCTAGAAATGTGTTGATATTGAATAGAATCGAACTGCCTTTCCAAAATCTTGACCCTTAGGAACATACGATAGATTGCTGGATTCCGAACGGAATAGATGCTGGTAAGCTGTAGAATGATGAGTTACGAGTCTAGCTTTACGACAAGTCGGCGTATGCCATGCGTGATGGCATCAGAGAGGAGTTCTATCAACGTGTTGTATTCAGCGATGTTGTTCGTCGACCGACCAATACATACCTCTCTGAAACTTACTAACTCGCCGCTTGGATCAAAGATGTCCTAGGCCGCAAAAGATAGGTTCTGCGTACTACGACTCGCTTTGTCGGTGTATCCAACAAATGATTCCAATAGGTTCGACATCTGCAAAAAATGTAAAAGTGGATTACCTAACCAAAATGATCACTCTTGACGAAAACAAAAATGTAACAAAAGCATATGAAGAGATTACCATGCTTAGTCAAGCATAGTAACGCTTAAGGTACAACCCGTTTCGGGGTTGCAACAGTGGAATTCCATCGTAATCTACTAGCTCGTAGGCTCCTTTTGCTAATACATGCTTAACAATATAGGGACCCATCCACAAAGACTAGAACTTGCCTGCTCCCAATTTATCAGATTCCTGATCATAAAGTAAGACCAGGTCACCTTCTGAGAAGACACGGGGTTTGACATTCTTGTCAAACTGCATCTTGACTCATTTCTTATTCGCTTCATTAGCCAAGGCGGTGTCACGACGAGTTTCATCCAGTTGGATTAATTCCAAGAAACGAGCCTACTCCTCTAAAGTTTCGGGGAGAAGGTCGACTGCGAGCTTGAGGGACGAAATTTCACACTGAACTGGTAAGATCACTTCTAGGCCATACACCAGCTGAAAGGGTGTAAACCCGGTCGCATTTCTCACCGATGTTCGGTATGCCCACAAGGCTGAGTACAGGATTAGGTGCCAACTCCGTTTATGGACTCCAATCATCCTTTGCAGCATGCGCTTCAGGACTTTGTTGATCACCTCAACTTGCCCGTTAGCTTGCGGATAATACGGAGTAGAGCTATCGTGGGACAGTCCTAATTTGGCAGCCAATTCAACCATCATGTGATTGTGGAAATGCGATCCATGATCTGTGACTATAGCTTGTGGAACACCAAATCTGGAGACTACATGATTGAAAAAGAAAAGAGCAGCCGTTTCACTGCTGTTGTTTAATGTAGGCATCGCATCGACCCATTTCGTAAAATAGTCAACTGTGACTATGATATACCCATGCCCCCCAGCCGAGGTGGGGTTACATGTCATGAAATCTATGCCCCATTTGGCGAATAGCCCAATAGCAACTACTAGATGCAGAGGTACGAGTGGTATTCTGGTTTTGTGATCGAAGATCTGACAAGCATGGCAACTTCTGACTGCGGTTATGCAATCTTTGAACATTGTTGGCCAGAAATAACCTGCTCGTAAAATCTTTTGTGCCGTAGCATAACTAGATTGATGCCCCCCACACGCGCTTGAATGACAATCATTCAAGACTTTTTCGGCCTCCTCATGAGTGAGGCACCTTCGTAGAACTGTATCGATACCACGACGGTAAAGTGTATCACCGACAATCATGTAGTCTTTTGCTTGGTATCAAGTACGTCATTGTTCTGAACGAGAGGTATTAGGCCTATATGTTTGGGTTTGGAGATAGACGATTATATCTCCATACCACGGATCGCTTGACGATATTAGAAACAAAAATTCATCCACAATTGTTGCTTTGGATGTTGAATCGTTGGACGATGATGGGAAGTCGCATAGTAACTCCGCGAAAACTAGAGATTTCTTTGATTTGGATTTTATGAATTCTAGATCAAACTCTTGTAAAACAGCTATCCATTTCGAATATTTTCCCCCAAGAAATTGTCGCGACAAGATGTAAGTCATAGGGTTGCAATCTGACAAAATGGTAGTTTTAAGAAAGAGGATATAGTGTCGAAATCTCTGTACTGCTTGAATCGCTGCGAGATCCAGCTTTTCAACATAGGAGTACTTGCTTTCTGTATTATTTAAGTTTCGACTTAAATAATAAACAGGATGTTCGATTCCATTGTCTTCTTGAACTAAAACCATTGCAATGGTCGTATCTGCTACAGCAAGATACATGTTAAAGTCTTTTTGATAGTCAAGAGCATACATCAATGATGCTTTTATTAGGGATTCCTTTAGAGCATCAAAGGAAGCTTACGCAACCTAATCCCAGTTGAAGGGCACTTCTTTTTTCAACAGACGCGTATAACCTTTAGCAAGTTCGGCGTAATTTGGAATGAACCTCCTCAGAAAGTTTTCTTTCCCTTGGAGTTTCTGAATCTGAAGCAAATTTGAAGGTGGAGGCATATCGATGATTGCCTGAACCTTACATGGGTCGAGACGAATCCTGTCCTTTGAAACCACAAAGCCAAATGACCAGAACTGACACAAAACACACATTTGTGAAGATTGAGTCGTATCTTGTAGTGTCGGCATCGTAGGAATATAGCTCTCAAGTGCCGCGGATGATCAGTCTACTTTCGCAAATGAGCTGGAAGATCATCGAGATATGGTTGAACGATGTTCTTGATGTCATGGAAGGCGTAATTCATAGCCCTCTGAAAAGTTGCCCCTGCGTTCTTTAAACCAAATGGTAGCTTGCGGTACGCGAATGTGCCCCACGGACAAATAAATGTAGTCTTTGACTGGTCCTGTGGGCAGATATTTATTTGATTATACCCGGAAAATCCATCCATAAATGAAAAGATTTTGCATCCGGTGCATTCATCAATTATCTGGTCGATGAAGGGTGTAGGGTAGTTGTCCTTTGGACAAGCTTGATTTACATCCCTGTAATCGACGCACACTCTAATCATTCCTTGTTTTTTCATCACAAGAACAATGTTCGATACCCAATCAGTTAGAGGAACCGGGTAAATGAAACCAGCATGTAGAAGTTTTTCAACTTCTGCCTTGATGGCAGCGGCTTTCTTCGGGTGCACCTGCCGAAGCCGTTGTCGTACCGGTTTGACATCTGGATACATCTTAATTTCGTGTTCAACTATGCTCGAGTCAATGCCTGGCATTTCTTCATATGACCATGCAAAGACATCTCTGAACTCGTGAAAGAGAGCGTAATATACTTCCAGTTCTGAAGAAGAACAAGATTTGCCGACATGAATATTCTCTACAACATCTGGTTTGGTCAAGATATTTATGGCGATAGTTTCTTCAATATTGGACAGATTTCGCTCGAAATCCACCGTATTTACAGTATTTGATAGAAAATAAAAAAATTGAAGGATGATTAAGGTCACTGGAAGAATCTTCGTTGTAATCCAGAAGATGCGAACAATGGTGGTAATCTTCCCATGGTGCCTCTCCTATCATCATTGACTGAATAATTCCTTCGTCTGTAGAATGTACATGCGACCAAGGATCTGAAGAGGTACCATATTCCTTAGACCTATCTACCCAAACACTCGATGAGCGTTGATTTGGGTTTGCCGCCCATGCCGAGAACATTGATTGCTACAATATTTCTATTGGGCTTGGAGGCAATACCTGGCAATGATCCATGCTAACATCATGTTTGGAAATCCTCTGAATAGAAGATACCATATTGCAGGTTCCTACCGTGGCCACTTCCGCCAGATTGTTTGGAGGCGGTAGGGCAAAAGTACCCATCAATGTAGGGTCTTTTAGCAGGCCTACTCTGATATTTTGAAGCGACTGAGAGCTTCCATGGATCATCGAGATGCTTCCCGTAACTTGTGAACTGTTGGGGAGGAAGGTTTGTTGGTCAACGATTGTGATTCCTCCTTGAAAAGGAAATGCAATCTTTCTGAAGTATGTTGACACAACAGTAGCCATAGCATAAATCCATGGCCTTCCCAGTAGGATGTTGTAATCGAGGTTTCCATCGATAACTTCAACATCAATTTCTACTGTTTTTCCCCCCAGTTCAACTTGCAAGTTACTTAAAATCCCATACGGGGTGTATGTTCATCCATCGAATGCTTTTAATGTCATTGATGATCTTGACAAGGGTGGTGATCCTAAATTTTTCCAGAAACTCATTGACATAATGCAGGTAGATGCCCCCTCATCAATAATTGTTCGATGAACAGTTTTGCTGAGGGCTTTCACTTGAATGAGGAAAGCGAGTTGAGCTGGTAACTAAGGTTCATATCCTTTATGATTAAAGGCAATGAGATTGGAATCCACTAGGTCAATCCCAGCTATTGTTGATAATAGAGCCTGCTTTTTGGAGGGGCAATTTTGCAGTACTTCAAGTGTCGACATAGCGGACAACGATTGGGCTAGGTCCTCTACTATATTATAATTCTATGCTGCTCTGGCACGAGGATTAAATGTCAATTTGTGTACTACTCCCTTTGGCAGCTTTATCGTCAGCTCAGGAAGGATGGGTGGCACAACTTCAGTTGAAGTTGTTGTCGAACTACTAGGTTGATCAGTAGCCTTCTTGTTCGACAGCTGTGGATTCCTATAATATTTATTCCTTGTTGATATCAAAGCATCATTTTGCTATTTCAAAATGGACAACATAAGCACTTGGGATGGGGAAGCATTGTCGCTAGCAACCAGTTTGGTTCCTGGGTTTGGAAACGGATTAGTCAATACCACTGAGGTTTTTGAGTTCTCAAAGGATTTCTTAATCTCAACTTTATGTGGACAGTCTTTCGTCCAATGATCCTCATCGCATATAAAGCATGGATGACCTGGTTTCTTTTGCCCATAGGGGTTTTCAGAAGATTTTTCAGGAGACGAATCACCCTGCTTCTTCTTTTTCCCTTTCGTTTTCTTCTTGCCCCCTGATTGCTTCGGTTCTTTTCCTTTATCGATCGACACAGCATTAACCTCCGAGGAAAGAAGTTCTTCATTTGCATTTTTACCAGAAACCGTACGGGCTTTCTTCGAAGTAGCCTTTGTGGTTTTCATGCTAGTCGCACCTATCACGCCATCGTTGGCATGAGAGCGTTTGCTTGATTTAGGAGGAGGAGGAACGGAAAACTCTGGTCTAGGAGCATCAGGGATTTTGTCATAGAGTGTGCTAGATTGAGTGTAGATCAACTCTAGATATTGCGCACGAGCAATGACTTGCTCTTCAGTGACAACCCCTCCCTTAGCCACATCTTCTGTAATAGAAGGTAACAATGACTTAATAAACCATTCAGCTAGTAGCTGATCAGGGACATATGTTTTTACCATTCTACGACGACGTTGCCACTCATGAATATGATCAGATATGTGAGTGGCTGTCGTCTGCTTGAAATTAGTAAGAAGCTCCATTCTTGTTTCATACTTATTAGTAATTGAAAATGGGTTAAAAAGGTGGTGGCAAGGGCGCTGAAGTTATCGAACGAAGCTCTAGGAAATTCAATGTACCATTTTGCTGCCGGACCAGTTAACGTTCGCTGAAAAAGGTGAAGCCTAATCGAATCATCATTGAGAGTGTTTGACGAACACCATAGATGAAAGGTCATTACATGATTCGACCGATATTCACCCGGATTTCCATTGAATTTAGGAATATCTGACGGAAGTTTATGAGGAATCGCCAGCCACCAAGGGGCGTAAGCAATTGGATCATTTGTTAGCCGATTTAGATCTAGTAATTCTAAAGTTGCCACGAAAGGCAACTGTTGATTCAGGTTTGGCGAAGCATACCCAGGATAAGATGGGATCGCCTGAGCAGTGGATCTTTGCATACCAGCATAATGTATTTGATGTTGATAACTTTGATAAGGTTGATGGGCATAACCATTATGATATGATTGATGGTGACCGTTTTGAATATACGGCTGCCCATTACCCACAAAGCTTTGTTGCTTAGGTCCTCGGTAAGCTTGTTGGAATTGTGGTTGTTGATATTGCACCAACCATGGTTGTGAAGCCATTTGTTGTTGTCCAATACTGGATGTTTGACCAAGATGAGGGGTAATAGTACCCATTTGAGCCTGAGTCGCTCCAGTTAAGGAGCCACTAATCGGTGATTGTGGTTGTGTCGTGGAAACAAGAGGTTGTTGTATTACGACCTGAGAAACTTGAGGTTGACATACAACAGGAAACGCTTGTACTTGCGACACCGTCACAATAGCCGGTGTAGTGGGGATATTCGACACAGGTAAACTTGGTTGCATTGAATATACAACTCTTGGCTGTTGAGGTAGTATTGGCACCCAACCACTGGATGTGATTCCAGCTTGACCCGAATTTTGTTGTGAACTCTCATATGGTTGTTCTCCCAAAGGGAACAATGAAAGGGCATATTGCCCCCCATATGGCAGAAATCCAGTGTTCAAAGGAAAGATTGGCCTCTGGAGACTGGACTGCCCAAATTGATACTGTTGCGAAGGATCAATTTGCTGAGACTCAACATAAGAAATTCCAGATACTATTCCGGATGAACAAACGAGAACAAACCATACTGTCGAAACAGTCCCTGGGTGGACTTCATCTACCAGTTGAGAGCTAGTTGGGACAGATGGTATACTAGTGAACATTGTCGGAGTGGTGGCAGGAGGTTCCACTATTGCTGTGTCAGATGGCACAGTCCTAGATGTCAATGGTTGTTCAGACATATCAAGTCTATCTAAAAGATTTCCTAGCGAATCTACAGGAACTTGCGATGAAGGATAACTAACTTCTGTCGTAGAAGGATATAGGTGGATTCCAGTTCCAAAATGCAATGGGGTATTGGATGGAAGGTCCTTCGTAATCTCTTCTATAGCAATCAATCCAGGTGGAAGAGGTAGACCGTCAAGTCTGTAAAATATTTCTGGTGCCGAAGAAGGTGTAGACTCTGCAGTGACAGATGTTGGAGGGGTGACACCTTCCGAATCAACTCTAGACAAAGCCGGTTCAGGAATAGAAGTGTTTACCATTACACTAGGATCAATTCTAATGTCCTCTTGTAACTACGGAACTTCTTCTGTAGAGGCAGGGATACCAGAAATAGTTGGAGTAACTGGAGTCTCTGAGGATGTTGAAACACAAGATTCAAACAAACCAGGAGATTTTGACCTAGTTAAACGAGTTCACTTGGCCCGGAACGATTTCATTTCCAGAGTCAAAGACGGTTGACTCGTTAGTCTCCGCGAACGATGGGGTTTTGATTGAATTTCTTCCACGATTGAGGATTACTTGATCAACTCAAAATAAAAGGGGAAAAGTTATTCCAAATTAAATGAATTTATGATGCTTTGACACAACTTTCTTTTTCAATTTTTAAGAGTCGAGAAAAAGCTAAAGATGACTCTAGTCGGCTTCGATTTTTAATGAGCCTGAAGTGACAAGTGCTCAAATGGACCTTTTCTTTTAAGGAGTCTGAAAAGGAACGAAAGTGACTACTCTGGAAATCTAGATAGAGGGATTACCAAACCAATCGCAAAAGTGGAGAATACCTTTTATGGTACAGCAGTCAATCTTCTCGAATGCTGTGTTCAGTGCATTGCGATCGATAGGGCAGCAGACACGGATTCCTAAGGATAAAGGATATAGCCTATTGTGGTCTCCCAATATATACTTGATGGTACATGGGAGCACAAGTCCGTACTGGCACTTGTCGTCTCAAAGAGGAGGAATCACCCAACCTATGATGAAAGCAATAGTCACCAGGCTTTACGACCCCGGAATACGTCTCTAGCCTAGACTTCTAAATGTTGTGCATTAGGTTCCAAATCGTTTTTATGTTCATTGAGATTTATTTTACAGTTTATCTTTCTTAAGAAATTTTCCTTTAAGGTTCACCGTGTGATGTAGATATGCAATTCCTAAAAATGCAATCTAAGATGATAAACAGTCATTTATTTTCTTTTTGCAATGAAAATCCTAGCTACTAAAGAAAGAAAAGTAAAATCCTTTCAACATAGAGCAGAGAGCACACACTAAGATGCACTGTCCTAAATCAATCTCCAAAGTAGTCTAAATGCAAATGCACATGCATGTATTTGTTTTCCGTTTTCTTAATGTGTGAATGATAAAAAGAATGCTAAGTACAGATCTGAACTATTTTCCTTTCAAAGTGACAGTACTAACAATTTTCTTTTCAAAAGCGAAAGGAAGACGAAGACGACACTTTGCGATTTTAAATTCAAAAAATGAGAGGAAGACTAAGACGACACTTTGCGATTTTGAATTCAAAAAATGAAAGGAAGACCACTTTGCGATTTCGAATTCAAAAAACGAAAGGAAGGCTAAGATGACACTTTGCGATTTCGAATTTGAAAAACGAAAGGAAGGCTAAGAGTGACACTTTCAACTTTAATTTGAAAACTGCTTTCGACACTTGGAATACTATTAATTCAAATCAAATACAATGGCAAAAGTGTAATCGACTATCAACAAGAAGAAGACTCTTTTCTTTGACTGAAAACGACACTTTGGACACTTTCAAATCAAAAGACGACAGTTCAATTAAGCTAATGTTTGCCGAGGAGAACTGTAAATGACGAAAAATACATAAAAACATTCACAATTATTTATACAATGGAGGCTAAATAATGCAAAGGAAGGGAGTTTCAACAGTGGTATACTAATCACAGACAACAAAACTCCTGAATAAAGCTGAAGAGGATGAAGAAAAACCAAAATCTGGAGGCAGAAACAGTCTTATCTGATCATCGCACCTGTAACACAAGGAAACAGGGATGCATCTCACCTACAGTACACGAGAGGTGTGATGCATCCAGTCTGCTAATGAGAGACAGTGTGATGGTCCAGGGATGAGACTGGGCTTGGTTTTTTCTCACAGTTTGCAGCTTAGTTCAGGGATTTAAGCTGAGCTAATGATAGTCAATAAATAAAAAGTACAAGGGCTGATCTAATGAGGTTACTTGAGCTACCACCAGGGCACTTAGGATGTTTGCAAGCCAGTTGTTCAATTTATAAACAAAACCCGGAGATGGACTGAAGCAACATTGATCTACTTTGCACTTGCATATAAAATGCAATTCGAAGGCTAGCTGGCTTGACTTCAGGCTCCGTCTGTAGTTTATAAAGCAAACAAATATAAACAAGCAAACAAGCTATTTACTCCCCAGCGGAGTCGCCATTTTGTTATCGAGAAAACTAGTGCCCATTCAAAGCTGCTAGTCCCACTAAGATGGGTAGCTATCTTAGAAACAAACAAACTAAAGTTACTTTTGTTTTCCTTTATGAGAGATAGATGAGAGAGAAGCAGAGAGTACCAACCTCATTCTTTCACTTGGCTCCTTGCTTGTTTCCTCTCCCCTTTGACAGATCTTTTCCACTCTTTCCTCGCTTGTCCCGCTTCAAAGAACACTTGTAGAGTCAAAGCAGCATAATACCATCAAAGCATAGAGATATATAACCATAAACAATATAGGATTAGATGTATATTAACCATACAAATGCATATATCAATACAAGATTCAGAGATATACAAGAATATGGAGGAAAACTCAAATAACTTTATTGATAGAAGTAGTAGAAGAGAGAATTACAACCCGTTGGTCTGACCCAGCACCATCCTCTCAGCATGAAAGCCCTCTTCACCTCATGAAAAGCTTAGATCACCCAAAAATACAATGTTGCACAGAGAAACCAATAGCACTTCTTTACAAAATACAAAATTCCAGCCTTTGGATCTCTAAGATGAGGGATCCATATATAGATGTTTGCAGGTGGGTGAGTCAGCTTCTGGGATTTTGATTAGTGTCATCTCTCTGATAGTTCTTGGTTCCACTTGGAGATTTCATGATCTCTTACTCATCCCTGGTCGAATTCAGAGAGGCAAGTGTCAAATGAGCAGCTTCTATAAGATTCTCTGGGTTTCCACCTAGCCAACTGCCTCTGCCATTTGTCTGCTCTCGTTCATTGCACCCTACAGAATGGCTTTCCAGTATGCATCGCACTTTTTGCATGTGGCAGGTGAGATGCATCGCACCCTTAGCACTGAGCAGTCTGTATGGTCTTGTTTTAACCAGTTCTGAGTAGTTTTTCAGGGAGAACTTCTGGGAGATGATGTAATTAGTTGACCTTGCTCCTTTAGGGTATAAAACAACACTTTTATGGACTTAGAAGCCCTTGGCTTATGGACATACGTGATTGGGGTTACAATGCCCAAATATGTCTATAACACTACAGGAAACCGGTTTTGAGGATAAATGATATTATGAGCCTAGAGCAGGCCCTGAACTTGACTCCCATGCCTTTATCTCATTGCTATAATATCTTTTAGGCCTTGGACAAAAGTTAGAAAGAGATTAGATACCTCTTGGAAAACCTCTTTTCATCACTGCAGTTTGAGTTCTGTTTTGATGGTGAATGCTTCATTTCCTTTTGTTGCCTTATTCTTCTCTCTTGTGGCCTAGATGATTTCCTAATGGCCTTGGAGTTCTCTGTTTTGATTAGGTCTCTCTTAGGCACTGGCATTTTGGATTTTAGCCCAATTTTTCCTTTCTTCCTTCAGAGTCTTCTAACTGTATGGGGGTGATGAGAAATGAAGCAGGTTTGTGAAAATGGAGAGGATGCTCTGTTTGTTTTTCAGGAAATTTTTTAAGGTGAGACAGAGTGCAGTGTTTGTTTTTGAAATTATGAAATGGGATGGATGAATGATGGATAGATAGTGAATATGAAGTAGATGGAGGGCTTAGAGAGCTGTGGTGACTTGGAGTTTGTAAATATTTCTTCTTTTAACTGTTGTTCTCATTCCTTGAAATCATCACCCTTTATAATTTGACTTTTCAACATTGCATGAGTGAAGGAGTGAGGTGCAATTAACTAGTTGAAGGCGGCTGAGACTGTTGACCCATACTCAGCTTATAAAACCTCATCTCTCAGGCATTGACAACAAATTTCTAGCTATAATATGCTGAATAGAAGAGGTCAAGAATATTGCATAGATGTACCTACCTGATGGTTGTTGGAGAGACATGCATGCTGCTACTGAGTTGATGTTGTTGTGCTTCTCATGACTCAAGTACATCTTCTTGACTGCCTTTTTCTTTTTTGTTGATCTTATTTTGTTGATGGGTTGTCTTCTTGTTGATGTGTAGGTGATAGCTTCCTTTGTTGCTGCTGAGCTGTGCAGGAGTTTCATTGTGTCTGTAGTTATGCTTCTCCTCTTTCAATCATGGTGCTGAAGCTTAGGCTTGTAGCCTATTGTTACTTCCAAATGGACTGCTATAGCTACCCTTTTTTTTTGAATGTTTGTATCTTTTCTCTGTTGGAGGGTAAATAGGTATTGGAATGAGTGGAAGGTGTGGAAATAGAGTGACATGGTTATGATGGGTGTTGGTTGAGATGTGGTGAAATCAATGTCCTTTTTTCCTATCCCAAAACAGGCCTGCATCATAATTTTTCCATCAGACTTCCTATCCTGTATATTTTTAGAACTTCCTGTAGTACTACAGGAAACTCTTGTAGTAATTCAGGACATCCTCTTATAGGCGACTTGTTTTGTCCATATCTCCCAAACGGTAGAATGGATTGACCTTTAACTTTCTGAGCTTGTTGCCATCATCATTATGCACCTCCCCATAAAAACAATTTGGTCAATCGGTGCACGCATCTCGAGTAAAAATAAAAATGGCTGAAGGTGATGTGGAGGCCGATTTCTTGGAAACTGTGCACTAGAATTTTCTAAAATTGATCAGGCATGTTACCATCATCCATATGCATCTCCTTAGGAAACAACTTTTTAAATGGATGCACAATATTGAGGAAATACAAAAATCATTGTAGGTGATGGAGGCTAATTTCTCAAAAATGGTGCACTAGAATTTGCTGAAATTTCTTGAGCATGTTACCATCATCCATATGCATCTCTCCCTGAAACAACTTGGAAAATGGATGCATGTCTTGCAAGTTATGGAAAAAACAAATTTCTGCTCTATGTATTTTTGTTTCCTGTAGTAAAACAGAGCCTTCCTGTAGTATTTTGGGACAACAAGGAAAATGAGTTGTAGAAGCTTGGGAATGATGAGTGGAGGGTGGAAATAAATGAGGGTTATGGTTTGGCATGGCCTTGGTCCTATTGGAGCATTTGAATAAAGGAGGAGGAAGTCACAATTTGACTTTTTTTACTAGGTTTGACCTACTTTTTCTTTTCTTTGGTAGCAACTTGTTTTTGTTCCTTGTAGATGTTGGATAGCACCTACATTCATAAAAGAGATACATGGAGCAAGGATTTTTCTATTTTATCCTTTTTCTTTTTCTTCTAGGCCTACTAGCCACCTCAAGGAGGTTTTCAACTAGTAGGTCTGCCTAAGCGCCTCAAAGGAGGTTTTCACCTAGGATCTTTTCTTTTTTCTATTTTTTTCTTTTTTCCAACCCATTGACCACCTCATGGAGGTTTTCAATCAATGAGCCAATATCAGGCACCTCAAAGGAGGTTTTTACCTGAGATTTTTATTTTTTTTCTTTTATTTTTCATTTTTTTTCTACCCTGCCCTACTTGAAAAACAAAATCATTTTCAAGTATATGAATACTACCAATGGAGCCATGTGCACATCAAGATGACAAAAAAATGGCTTGTAGGCTTGAATTGTGTGCTTTGACATGTACCTAGATTTCAGAGACCAAATGATTTGACTTTGAAAGGATTAAGCATAGTTGAAGAAGAGAGTGATGCTCCCTCTTGTTGATTTTCTAGAACCAAACCTCAATATAGCTATGATGTCCTTGGTTTTCTTGCTTATTTGGATCATTATTCATGTCTTCTTCTACCACGAACTTCAAATATTACTCTCTTTGTAGATTTTTCTCTTGAATACATGGAGGATTTGATGGTAACCATGAGGGAGCTTTCTCAATCTCTAATTTTGATGTCTGCTCTTCATCAAGTGCAACCCATGATTCTGTGGTCTTCTCATTTGAATCTCCTTCTTCTGGATGTTGTCCTTCAATGGCATCAAGATAATCATTTTTTTGTAATGTTCTTCCTGAGCTGAGATGAATACCATTGAGATCGAGAGGAGATATTTGGGAGTGTTGTACCTTAGTATTGTAAGTGGGATTAGCTACTTCAATGTGTGGGTTTGGAAATGGTGCTACAAGTAGTTGAGTGGGAGTGTATATTTGAGATGGATGTGGTTGGGGTTGTGGTTGTGGTGGAGGTGAATGGTAGGGATAACATGGAGTTGGGTATGGAGGATACTGAGGAAAATATTGAGGATATTGTGGATGGCTCCCATAAGTTCCTTGCCAACCTTGTTGCCAAAATTGGTTTTGGGGTTGAGATGACCAATGTTGCCAAGGAAAGGTTGTGTTCCAATTACTTTGAGGTGGATATACGTAACCTTGAAATTGTGAATTAGGCTCTTGCGGCATACTAGGTTGACTAGGCTGGCATGGTCCTCTGGGAGCTACATAACATAGTTTCATTAGCAATTGACTTGCTCCATTGTCCTCTTGGTAAAATTACTTCAACCTTGGTAATGATGGACATTGTTTAACATCATGTGATTCTTCATGGACAACACAAATATCAACATCTTATTTTTCTTCATCTTTCATTCTTAACATTTCTACTTGTTTGATTAGATTGCTAAGAATTTCTGTTTTAAAATCATCAAACAAATTTCCATGTTTAGCTTGAATTACCAATCTTGATGTTGATTTACCTACTCTTGCCCTTCCTCTTGACATGTGTTTGCATGTTTCACAAATTTCTTCAAATGATAATTGGTATATGTTAGTTCCAGTCTTTGCAACCTGTTACCAGGGATGAAAATGAGCTCTTACTATGTTTGGTTTTCAGATATGTTTTGCACATGAGTTTCATTAGAAATCATATCCTAAGTATATCCATCAAAAGTAGCTCAGAAAAATCTTTCCAACGGTATATCACACTCCCATAACCGGTTTCTGGATCAGAAGATATGATCGAAATGAATGATTGATTCTTGATTATGCATGTTTTGAGGTCAGTTGCTGCACATAGGGACAAGTTTACAACAAAATCAGTTTGGATGGGAATTTTACAAAAGTGAAAGAGGTTTTTGTCCATAACATACCATATAACAAAAAATCCCTTCAGTTTATGCACAGGTGCTACTATGTGGGAGAGATACAGTGATATTTGAAGCCTACATTAAAATAAAACAAATTTTGCATTTATTTTACTGTTTTAGTCATTTTAGTGCAGTGCCCTTTTACAACAGATGGAAAGTAATTTTAAAAAACCCAAGGTGGTTTTTTTTAACCACAAGACATAAAACAAAAACCCCTTTCAGTTTATTCATAGGTGTTGTGAATTGGAATATTGGACTAGATCTTTACAGCTTATTTTTACAAATTTAAATTTTTAATGATTTTCTGTTTTAGAGATGATTTTGTGGCACAGATTCCGAGCAACTGGAAATGAATTTCAAAAATTTGAGAGAGGTTTTCCTCAATAATGACCTTATCTAGACAAAAATCTTTCATTTTTGTAACAAGTGCTATGGTTCAGGAGATACGAGTTCATCTTTGACATCTAATTTCAGAAATTTGGTCCAAATTTAATATAACTGATTCTATTTTGAAGAAGATGGTTGAGCTCAATTCCCTTAGTACATGGATGCGAAAATTGTATATATTTGATGAATTTCAGAGTGTATGGGTTGGATTTTTTCAGCAGAGTGAGGCTTCCATTGGACCGTGTAAATTTTTCCTTGAATATTATTTTAATGAAGTTTTTTCTGCTCTTTAAATTTAGGATTCATCACGGTGTTTAATGTGCAACATGTTTTTCTTGTAAATTCATTTCTGTGCTTTGTTTTTTCTGCTAATTTGGTTACAACATTCTCTAAGGGAACTATTAGGAATCCATCCATGCATGATGCTCCTTTCACAATGATTATGTTGTTTGATGTAGTGGTTATCTTTTCAGAATCCATCCTCTGTTAGATGCTCTGTTGAGTAACCCTATGCTTCTCTTTCTTCTAAAGTTACCACTATAGATCCATCACCTAATTGATGCCTGCAGGGCAGTGGTGTTTTCCCTCTTTTCTTCTCTCATTCTATCTTTAATCTGGATGTACATTGCGCTTACTTTGCCCCAAGTTTGCCGGCAAAAACTAGCCCCAAATCCATAGCCCGATAGTCCCTTCTCCTGTTATCTTCAACCCACAATTTTCAACCAAATCCTTATTCTTCATAGCTAGCCTAAGATTCAATTATCGCAGCCACGTTTTGTTCACAAAGAGAGAGCCCTCTCTGGTCTGGCAGGGCTAGATGCCAGATCAAAAGCTTGGTCTGTGGTTACCTCGAAATTGCCTCTTCTCAGCCTTGAGGTTCATTCTGAGTGCTAACATATTGGCGTCGTTACCGTGGACGAGGTGACAGATCTTCTCCGGGAAAGATTGTTCAAGTTGCAAATCTGATTGCTGATGGTGGACAGCAGTCAGACACATATGAAGGCTGAAACATCCGCCTGATGACTCCACTGTTCGAAATCCTGAGTTTCAAAGTATTGATGGTGGCTCCACTGGCTAAATGAAGGACTCAAATGTTTCTTCTATTTGTTCAAGGTATTCATGTATAGATTTTTCTAATCTTCCTGGTTTTCCTAATCAATTACCAAAGGATGCATATATTTTGAGTAATGCCCCTAATTTCAATGGGGAAGATTTGACTTTGACTCTTGAACATGTAGCAAATTTCAAAACATTTATAGAATCTCTTAGAGTCAAAAAAGAGGATGTGTTTATCAGATTTTTCTATGATTCGTTTCAAGGCAAATGTAGGAGATGGATTAAAAATTTTCCTATCAGATCTATTAAGTCATTTGCAGATTTTTGGCATATCTTTCTAGAAACATGGATGGAGAAAGAGGAAGAATTCAAAATATAGGTGCCCTCTATTCAAGGCTTTAGAGAATGGGAAGATATGTGCATGGATGATGAGGTAGATGAGAAATTTGCTTCATCTCTTTCTTCTTATTTGAAGTCCTGTCAATGTAGCCATGAAGTTAAGGTCAATTTTTTGCAACATTTTTCCATCAAAATTGAAGGAGATCTAACTGAATTGGAGACCCAAATATAGTCCCAGGATTTGGACTGTCAAGTCCCATTCTTTGGGGACCTTTTCCAGCAAAAGGAAGGAAAGGTAAGGCTGCCCATGGATGTTTGCATTGACATTTTGCAGCTGGAAGCATATGTTGAGGAATTAGGGCAGCAAACATGGCCTAGTTTCTATGATCCTGTTGTTGCATATATGGAGTATTTTTTCAGTTTGAATTACAAGCCAGATTTCCTTTTACACAACCACACTCATTTTGTGCATGTATGGTTGTCAGCATTTACATTTATGTCCTGGTTCGAGCACTTCCAAACAACATCCTTGTCACAGTTACTTGATTGGTTGGTCTGACATTACAGCATTAGTTGATCTATCAATTTTGCATCATAGTAGGGTATATTTGTAAATAAATAAGCTGCCCAATGCAACATTTCAGTTTCCGGTATTTGTTTATGTACATATTGTAGTATGTATATGTTTTTGGATTGGTATGAGTTTTTTGGGTTTACAGATGTTTGTGACTGTATTGACCAATGGATGAGGCACTTTTTCTACAGTGTTCTTGACACCTCCAAGGAGTTGCCATCCCCAATAAGGCCAATGTTAGTTCCAGTTTTCGCAGCCTATTACCAGGGATGAAAATGATCTCTTACTATGTTTGGTTTTCAGATATGTTTTGCACATGAGTTTCAATACAAATCATATCCTAAGTATATCCATCAAAAGTTTCTTGGAAAAATATTTCCAACGGTATATCATACTCCCGTAACCGGTTTCTAGACTAGAAGATATGATCGAAATGAATGATTGATTCTTGATTATGCATGTTTTGAGGTCAGTTGCTGCACATAGGGACAAGTTTACAACAAAATCAGTTTGGATAGGAATTTTACAAAAGTGAAAGAGGTTTTTGTCCATAACATACCAGATAACAAAAACCTACTTCATTTTATACACAGGTGCTACTATGTGGGAGATATACAGTGATATTTGAAGCCTACATTAAAATAAAACAAATTTTGCATTTATTTTATTGTTTTAGTCAGTTTAGTGCGGTGCCCTTTTACAACAGATGGAAAGTAATTTTAAACAACCAAAGGAGGTTTTTGTTAAACATGAGCCATATAAAAAAAACCTCTTTCATTTTATTCAAAGGTGTTATGAATTGGAATATTGGACTAGCTCATTACAACTTATTTTTACAGATTTAAATTTTTAATGATTTTTTGTTTTAGAGATGATTTTGTGGCAGATATTCCGAGCAACTGGAAACTAATTTCCAAACTTTGAGAGAGGTTTTCCTCAAAAATAACCTTATCTACAAAAATATCTTTCCGTTTTGTAACAGGTGCTATGGTTCAGGAGATACGAGTTCATATTTGACATATAATTTCAGAAATTCGGTCCAAATTTAATGTAACTGATTCTATTTTGAAGAAGATGGTTGAGCTCAATTCCCTTAGTACATGGATGAGAAAATTGCATATATTTGATAAATTTCAGAGTGTAAGGGTTGGATTTTTGCAGCAGAGTGAGGCTGACATTGGACTGTGTAAAGTTTTCCTTGAATATTATTTTAATGAAGCCTTTTTTGCTCTTGAAATTTGGGATTCATCACAGTGTTTAATGTGCAACATGTTTTTCTTGTAAATTCATTTCCATGCTTTGTTTTTTCTGCTAATTTGGTTACAACATTCTCTAAGGGAAGTGTTAGGAATCCTTCCATGCATGATGCTCCTTTCACAATGATTATGTTGTTTGATGTAGTGGTTATCTTTTTAAAATCCATCCTCTATTAGATGCTCTGTTGAGTAACCTTGTGCTTCTCTTTCTTCTAAAGTTGCCACTTTATATCCATCCCTGATTGATGCCTGTAGGGAAGTGGTCTTTTCCCTCTTTTCTTCTCTCATTATATCTTTAATCTGGTTGTACATTGTGCTTACTTTGCCCCATGTTTGCCGGCAAAACTAGCCCCAAATCCATAGCCCAATAGTCCCTTCTCTTGCTGTTTTCAACCCACAATTTTCAACCAAATCCTTATTCTTCATAGCTAGCCTAAGATTCAGTTATTGCAGCCATGTTTTGTTCACAAAGAGAGAGTCGTCTCTGGTCTGGAAGGGCTAGATGCTAGCTCAAAAGCTTGGTCTGTGGTTACCTCGAAATTGCCTCTTCTCAGCCTTGAGGTTAATCTGTCTCCTGCATTTGCCTTGAAACGAATCATAGAACAATCTGATAAACACATCCTATTTTTTGACTCTAAGAGATTCTATAAATGTTTTGAAATTTGCTACATGTTCAAGAGTCAAAGTCAGATCTTCCACATTGAATTTAGGGCCATTACTCAAAATATATGCATCCTTTGGTAATTGATTAGGAAAACTAGGAAGATTAGAAAAATTGATACATGAATACCTTGAACAAATAGAAGCAACATCTGAGTCCTTCATTTAGCCAGTGGAGCCACCATCAATACTTTGAAACTCGGGATTTCAAACAATGGAGTCGCCAGGCGAATGTTTCAGCCTTCATATGTGTCTGACTGTTGTCCACCATCAGCAATCAGATCTACAACTTGAATGATCTTTCCTGGAGAAGATCTGTCACCTCGTCCCCGGCAACGACGCCAATATGTTAGCACTCAGAATTAACCTCAAGCCTGAGAAAGGCAATTCCGAGGTAGCCACAGACCAAGCTTTCGATCTAGCATCTAGCCCTACCAGACCAGAGAGGGCTCTCTCTTTGCCAAAAATATGTGGCTGCAATAAATAAAATCTTAGGCTAGCTATGGAGTGCGGAAATTTGTTTGAAAAGTTTTGGGTCGAAACAACAAGAGAAAGGATGATTTGGACTATGGATTCGATGCCAGTTTCTGCTGGCAAACTTGGACCAAATTAAGTGCCATGTTCAGCCAGATAAAGATGTATATGAGATAAGGAAAGAGGAGAAAAATCTCGCTGCCCTGCAGGCATCAAAAAAGGGATGGATCTACTGTAGCAGCTTTAGACGAAAGAGAAACACGAGGTTGCTCAATAAAGCATCTTGCAAAGGATGAATTCCGCAAAGACAACCATTACAACTAACAGTAAAATCATCATGAAAGGAGCATCATTATAGATGAATTCCTAACATATCTCCTAGATAATGCTGAAACAAAGCAGAAAAACAAAGTATGTAAGTGAATTATAGGAAAAATAGTATACATCACCTATACTCATGAGATCAAGGAGATCAATCCACTCATCACTAATTGTTCTAAGTAAGGTGGTTTTTAGTGTGTCAAATCCTAAATGATGTAGTTTTTTCCTCTTAACATTATACGTGAACCTCTCTATTAGATCCTCAAGGCTCTCATCTTCTCTTTGATTCATTCTAAATATTTCTTCCTTAAGATCATGATCTTTATATTTTTCTTGAAATATATTTTGTATATCATTCCACGATCTTATTGAATTAGTCCCTAAACTCATGAACCATTTAAGAGCTCTATCCTTCAATGTTGCTGGAAACAATCTCAGTTTTTGAGTTTTTAATAAGTAACCATTCGATCTACAAACAATTTCAAATTGAAAGAGAAAGGTTTCCAGATCCTTTGACCTTAGACCATGAAATTTGGGAAGAAAAGATGGAGGGATGTTCTTCATGTGCACACTACCATTAGTATCCTGAATGTGAAATCAGAGAGGATCTTCCTCATTTTCATCATCTCCATACATTTCTTCTACATTCTTTTCCATCTTCTTCTTCTACCTACAAAAGTGAATGGTGATGTGGCTCTTATTGTACCACGTGATCAAATGGGGGGGTGGGTTGGTGTTGGAGATTTTTTTTTGTTTTTATGATTGAATGAAAACACTAATGCAATGCAATTTTCTACTTTTGAAATGAAATATTCCTAATGCAATTATTTTTTTATTTTTACAAAAAGTAAAAAGAAATGAATTGGCTAGGGAAGAAAACAATGCATACTTTGACACCTCCCCAGAAACGACACCAAAAAGTGATCAGCCTTGGTATTGCAATGAGAATGCTGCACTCCCAAGGTTACCAACTTTAATTATCAACCTGGGGTTCGTACAAACTTAAGAGGTATTGGCACTATATGTGCAGTATACAATGTGTCCTTCCTTTGTTGTCATGAGAGAAAAGAAATGTTGCTTATTTGTAGGAATGAAAGGCTTAATTTAAAAATGCTTGTAAAGTAACATGAAATCCTCTATCTACTTGTTAACACACTTTCCTTGCAAAAGAACCCTATTTTAACCCTATTTGTCACATGTGATGTTTTAACTAATCTAAGAATGAAATCTGATCTAGAGAGTGCTAACTGATGTGTGCATGTGCAAATATAAAATAACTCATTTTTTAAATCTTTTTGCTTTATAAATGCAAATGCTAATCTTTCCTTGATCTTTGGCAGGGGAGGTAGGTATGGAGGAAGAGGGTTACAATGATTTTGATGGCTTGGAAGTCAAGTAGAGGCCTAATCCCAGCTTCAATGATGATTTTTCTCATTTTGGGCTCAAAAAATGCTGCTGCAGGATTTCCTACATGATGTACTAGTTCTCCTACATGATCCCCTAGTTCTCCTACAGGATCCCCTTATCTACTACAGGATGTTACAAATTTACTATACGAAATTATAATTCATCGAATGACCAAGAAAATAAAATCCAAATTAGATGGGACAAACTTTTTTATTTACTAGGATGTCTTAGGTCCCCATTCCATGTAGTATCACTCAAAATGGCCTCTGTTAACCCATGCTAAAATATAACAGAAAATTACTAGTCGAAAATGTAGAAATTCGAGAACTAGTGAGATAGTAACTCTATAAAATTCCTAACTTAATCAAGTGAAAATGAAATGGGGTGATTTGTTTTATGAACTGGAATGTTTTTTTGATCTAATGCAAGTGGGACCAACTCAATTGAAGCTCATTAGCATGGTCTAAAAAATAGCAGAAATTTATTATTCTTTGCCACAAAGGAGTTCCAGAAATCTAGATTTGGGAATAAGAAAGTTAATCCAAGTAGCTCAATGATTAATATGACCTTCCAAAGATTTTCCAAGGATGAAATTATGCTTGTGATCCTATAAAAGAACTTACATTAACCATTTAACCCAATCCTACAACAAGAAATCATTAATACTAAATGCAGAAATTGAAAGAAATAAAAACAAGAGATGCATGTGAATACGAAGTAAAAAGAAGGAAAGAAAATGGTACAAAAGGGCTCTGACACTCCTGGGATGGCCAAGACCAAGGAAAATAAGATAACTATGGAGGAGAACAAGATTTATAAGTTGAAAATATCACCAATCTTCATTATTTTGATCAATACAATTACATCCCTACAAGAAAATACAATGGAGCTGCAAAAATATGACTTCTCTCCACAAGAACACTAATAGAAATATCTCCCTAGAGGAAAATTCGACATGGTACTTATACAAAATGATTAGGAACCATTTCCCATTAATGGAGGAAGCTTTCCCCACCCAAAATCCCTTTATTAGTGGATCTGATTGCTAATACTAGGACTCTAATTTAAATGGCAGGGAACACATTCCTAGATTTTCTCAATCATTGGAGTTCCACAATCTGTGCATAATTCCATAATATCTTTTTGATTCATTATTTAATAGTGATCCTCCTATAGTAGGGATCAATTCCCTAAATTATCTCCTGCTCCAAATCTTCATAATCTGCCCAATATGCTCATAATATTCTACAAAAATAAATAATATTAGGCACAAATATCCAATTATTCATAAACCTTCCTAATGAATATGTTAAAGTTAAAAATACATTATCTAATGCAAAAATAGAGGTTTAATGTGCTGAAGGATGGTCATAGGCCTTAATTTATGTTTAGTTTAGAGGCACGGGCCTTAATTTATATCTAATTTAGAGGCCCATCAATTTATAGTTCCTCCATTTGGAACCATCACTTGACATTCTGGTGGAGGATATATGAATCAATCCAATTCCTTTGCTATCTTACAATGAATAAAATTATGGGTACTACCCGAATCAATAAACACTATTACATTTTTCTTCTTGATATGTCCTTCTATCTTAAGAGTTTGAGGAGTGGTAATTCCTTACCAATGCATTACAATATATGGTCATACTCATTTATTCTTTCTCTAGTTTTTGTTCTTGGTGTATATCCCCTTCTTTTGATGTTTCCTGTTCCTTTTCTTCCTCCTCTTCACAGTCTATGTAAAATAATTTGTTCTTGGCACACTTATGAAATTTAGTGTATTTAATATCTCAACTATAACAAATCCCTTTTCATCTTTTTTCTTCCAATTTTTGTGGTGTCAACGTTGTAGGTTCTGGAATCTAGGAGCAACAACACTTCCAACTTTGTAGTTGTGAGTGGTAGACTTCCTTGTTGCCATAATTTTGCTTTCAACTTTTCTTGTCACCCTAAATTACTTCTCCAATGAATCAAGTTCCCAAGGGTGAGCCTCATGTTGGATGTTATCCTTTAAAGTCACTATGAAGAAATCAATCGTATGTTCCTTTGAAATATCATTTACACTTGTATTAAATTTTTGGAAGCCCTCAATGTGCTCCACCATTGATCAATTTTGTTTGAGATTTATCAATTGGCTAAAGAATGTGTTGCTCTTTGTATCCTCATAATATGCCATAATTTCCTCTGTAAAAATTGACCAAGTGACAAGTGGTTTATGAGAGTAAAGGCATCGATACCATACAAACTGATTGGGCTCTAAATATAAAGTTGCAATGCATACCTTTTGTGTGTGTTGCACGTTATGAAGATCAAAATATTGCTCCATCTGTAGTATCCATGTTACCGAATGCTTGCCATCAAACTTCCTCATATCAATCTTTGGAATATGATGGGTCTTCAATCCAACGTTAGCGTCTATGAAATCATGATTAACATTTATTTTGTTCTCATCATGAGTTTCATCTAATATCTTTTGGCCATTAGGAAGCATTTCTTGTAGCAACTTTGTCAAACCTTCTTTCAAAACTTCCATGTCTACTTTTAAACCATCCTTCAAACCTTCCATGTCTACTTTTAATCCATCCTTAAAAACTTCCATGTATAATTTTAAACCATTCCTCAAACCATCCATGTTAGCTTCCATTTCATTTTTGGTTACTCTTTGCGAGAGTGAAATGTCTTGAACTTGGTCTCATAATTTTGATATATCATGTTGCATTTCTTCCTCTTCTTTGTGTGTCATAGAATAGATTTATGGTTTCTTACTAGATGTGTCCATTTTTTTGTTTCAAGAAATTTTGAAATCAAACAATGATATCTATGCTTCACTATGCCCTTTGAATCACTTCAAACTTATTTTTCAAACAAGAATTAAGCACAATTTAAAAAATACACACCTTTTTCTTGCTTTTTAGGAGCTAGATATTATAATTCTTGTATCTATGTAATTGTGAATCTTGAAGATATGAAATTTCGTTTTATATTAGCCCTATAAGTCTTATTTCCAACCCAACAAGTCAGACCAAGATTGGATTCTTCGAGAAAGAGTTATGTCTAATATCCCACGATGTCCTAATTATAGACAGGTTCAATAGAGCTAACTTGTACAGAGTGCCACGTGTCACTATTTCGACCTTTGCCCTGAAAATGATACCCAAAACACTACATTCCATCTTGGTTCCATCAATTTTTATGAAATTCAAATCCAACACTCAGAGAGAATGTTACGATGATTTTCCTTAGGTCACATGTTTGAGATGAAATTTTGGAGCCTGCCAAAACCCTAACTTCCTCGAATCATATCTCCGAAAATATAGTGAGAAAAGATCTGAAATTCCTACACAAAGTTCACCAATATTTTCACTCTACATGGTTCCAATTTTAGCTTCTGAAGCTTTGTAAAAAATCTTTTATAGCAAATATTCCACGATGACCTATTTGAATGAGCCAAACCCTAGAATCCAAAGCTCTCATACCAAATGTTAAGTAACCAGATAAAAAAAGAGATAGATCAATGACTTTAAAATTACCCTCTTCAAGTGGGAAACCTCCTTTACATCACATAAATGACCAATTCTTGAATGGTAGAAATGACAAGATCTCCTTTCTATATATAGGAGTCTAAGGGGTCACAATATAATTAAAGCCTACATAACAATACTAATGTAAGGGCACAACAATAACAATAGTGGGCTTCTATGGGGCACAATAATAACAATATGGGGAATACATGGGCACAATATTAATAATAAGGGGGCTACACTAACAATAACAATAAGAGGATACACTAGTAGTATAGGGACCTAACATATGAGGAAGTAATAGATGAACAACTAGTCATTTGGGGAGAAATTATTGTTGGACAAAAGATTTTACAATTAAAGGGTAACACCATCCCCAAGGGATTGGTCCCATTAGAAATCATGTTTAAACCAAATGATGTGGTTTCCAAACCTATTGAGCAAGAGCTACAATAACATGTGGAAGATTGCAACATTAGTATAGACCAAGATCCCCGTAGTCATAAAATTGCTAAAAGGATGTCTTGATGAATACAAGAGGAAGTATTTCAACCTTTTTAAACATCATATGGATGTGTTTTCTTGGTCTTATGATGACCTAAAAACATTTTATACTACTATCATTCAATATAATATACCAATAAAGGGCGGGGTGAAATCGTATAAACAAAAGCTTAGGCAAATTAATCATTTGTTACTGCCATCAATTGAAAAAGAGGGAAAGAAGTTGTTCCAGGCCAAAATCATTGTACCTTTCTGATATTCAGACTGGGTGGCGAACCTAGTCCTTATCATAAAGAATAATGGGGAAATAAGTTTATGTGTTGACTTCAGAAATCTAAACAAGGCTTCATTAAAAGATAATTACTCGCTACCTAAAATGGACTACATTTTGCAGAAGGTGGTAGGTTCAACACAAATGTCTATGATGGATGTTTTCTTCTGATACAATCAAGTGGTCCCTGAAGATCAAAAGAAAAATTCTTTCACCACACCCTGGGAACATTTATGTATGCCAAAATGCCCTTTAGCCTTATTAATGTAAGAGCCACTTTTCAGAGAACCATGGTTATAACATTTGTGGGAGAACCAGATAAATTTGTGGTCTTTACCTGGATGACATCACTATTTTTTCAAAAACATATGAAGAGCACATTGAAAATATAAGACTCGCTTTTGAGAAATGTAGAAAGTATGGGTTGTCTTTAAATCACATGAAATCTCAGTTCACTCTAAATTAGGGAAAACTACTAGGGCACATTGTGGAAAAGGAGAGGATGGAGATTGATCTCTAAAGGGTGGAATCCATAAAAAACATCCTATTACAAAGAAATAAGAAATAAATACAGGTTTTCTTTGGCAGAATCAACTTTTTTAAGGAGGTTCATACTAAATTATGTTGAGATAGTCAAATAAATCACAGAGATGTTGAAGAAGGATAAGGAAGTGAAGTGGAATTTAGAATCTCAAGAATAATTTTCCAAAATAAAAAGGCTTTCATGGAAGCTCTTGTATTAGTCAGCCCGGATTACTTAAAACCATTTTTCATTTTTTATTTTCATTCCCCTCACACAATGGTTGTTGTCTTACTTTAGAAGAATGATGAAGGGCACGAGCAACCAATTGCATTTTTTAGTCAGGTGCTAGGAGACGAGGAGCTAAAATATAATATTTTGGAGAAAAAGGTCGATGCCTTGGTCAGTGCATTGAAGGCTTTCACAATCTATGTCCTTCATGTAGAAATTTCACCTGTAGATCAACTGATATATGCAATGTACTAAAGCATAATACTAGATCTATTTCTACTATAAACTTTGTGGAAGCTTAATCAAATATGAGTAGTATCAACCAAGAACACATATAACTGAGAATGAGAAGCAATCACACATAACACAGAAATATAATTCGGGAAAGCCTCAGCCTAAAACCCCAATCTCTGTATTATCATACAAGTGGAAATATGTTCAGATTACAAAAAGAATCAGCTCACAACCTATCCTGCTCTCTCTACAATCCAAATTCTACTCATAGACAGTCAAAGGCTTCTCACAAACCTTCTCCTCTACCCTCCAAGCCTCCTATTTCCTTGTGCAGTTTTCCTTGGGGTCCAGTGTTGCCACCTATGTGAATTGGCCTCTTCACACACTCACTAACCTCTGATCTAATTGTGCAATCCTGAAGGAGATAATTCCTTCTCCATGGATGAGTTTCCTATATAGGAAAAATCCTCCAACTGATAGTACATTGTCCCTTCCTTCAATCTCAACTGGGTATTTCTCTGAAATGACATGCATGAGTTATTTATGAGAGAATATTCAGTTATCCAGAGAACACTAGTTCCATGCATGCATGCATTAACTGACTGAACTCACAGTTAGTTCCTCAAACTGTTTGGAACTAATTTAACTGGACTTAACTAAGTTAACTGATCTAAATAATTACAACTCAAATACAACTCATCCTTATCTCCTTAATTAAGGGATAACTTCCTCAATTAAAAGGATAATTGTTGCATGTCTTCACAAAGACTTCATGTTTGATTTTCTCCAACTAATTAACTCATGGAGAATTAATTAATTAATTTACAAACAACTGCTAGGATCAAATTCGAATTTTACTTCTCGATTTTAGTTCAAGGACTAACTAAAATTGGAATCTATCCCAAAATAGTATTTATAGTAATTCTATTTTTAGAATTTCTATTTTATCATTCCTTGTTGCTATATCCAACACAGGTACCTGAGATGCTATTTATAACATTTCTATTTTTAGCATTTCTTGTTACCATTTTCAACATTGCAATCAAATATAACTTCCTACGTTCCTACATTCGTTGTGAAAAATATCTCGGTGCAAGGTGATAGTGAGGGAAAAAGAGGCAAATGGATTGCTAAAATACAGGAGTATGACATGGATATCAAACCTACCAAGCTATCCAAGGGGAAGAGGCTAGCTAAAATTCTATCTAAATCAAATTGCCAAGCATTGGGCATAAACTTATTGGCTGGAAAAGATGGAGAAAATGAAAAACTAGAGAAACAACAAGGGATTGAAACCTCGACCCAAAAACTCCAGATGAAATACACTATGTCCCATTGGTATAGACATATTGTCTATTATCTACTTTTTCTAAGGTGTCCAATAAATTTTGATAAAGTTAAGTATAGGTCTCTAAGGCTACAAGCTGAGAATTTTTTTATCTTAAATGGCCAATTGTATTGGAAGGACCCAGTAGGGATTTTACTCCTATGTTTGGTTGAAGAAGAAATCCATAAGGTAATTGATGATTTCCATAATTGTGTCTGTGGAGGACACTTTAGCTGGAGAGAGACAACCCACAAAATATTCAAGGCGAGATTTTTTTGGCCTAATTTGTTCAACAAGGTGCATACCTATGTTCGGACCTATGAGAAGTGCCAAAGGTTTGAAGAAAAGAAGAAGTTAAAACCTTTTCCTTTAATCCATGTTTTTGTTGAAGATACTTTTAGGAAGTGGGGGTTGGACATCATTAGGGAAATACACCCACCTTCCAGCGGTCAAAAAAAGTGGATACTCATAGCTATTGATTACTTTATTATGGGTAGAAGTGGCCCCAGCCAGAAATGCAACAGATGAAGAATATTGTCACTGACAATGCTTAGGTCTTCAAGTCAGCCAAGTTTATTGATTTTTTTCAAAAATATAACATTATAGTAGGCCATTCTATCACCTATTATCCATAAGGAAATGGATTGGTTAAATATTGAAATAAAAGACTGGCAAGGATTCTGAAGAAAACAATATCAAAAAATCAGAAGAACTAGGATTCATAGCTGAAATTTTCCTTATGGGCCAACAGGGTTACCACCAAGAGGTCCACTGGTAAGTCCCCTTTTGGGTTTCTTTATGGGAAGACTGCAATATTCCCCATGCAGTTAACTATGTCGGTAGCTAAAATCTTACAAAATGTTAAGGATTCAAATGCTCTAACAAGAAGGATAAATTAGTTGGTAGAACTTCAAGAGAGTAGAGAACATGTGAATCAGAGTTTGATCATTTACTAGGAAACAAAGAAGTCCCTCTTTAACAGAGGGGCAAAAGATATGTATCTGCAACCATAATATTTAGTGCTTGGATGGGATGTCAGAAGGGAAGACAAAGGAAAACATGGCAAGTTTTACCCTCTGTGGTTTGGACCTTTCAAGATTACTGAAGAAAAAGAGAATAATACCTTCTCCCTAGAAAATTTAGATGGCGAAGTGCTTGAGATGCCAGTGAATGGGAATTTTCTCAAGCCTTACTTCCAAAAAGGAAGAAGTCCACTCTCATCCACTGTAAATACCAGTGAGCCATTATAAATACCAACATTGTTTTGTGGTTTTCATTACTGCTTTTTGTTTATAGAGGTTTAAATAAAATGACTCCATACCTACGAAGTAAGGCACTAATCTACAGATTCTCAATGCATTGTATACAATACATTGTCCCTAGTTGGATCCATTGTTGTTGCCCTTTATTGCTTATGTAGAGATGAATGAGAGATCAAATTAAATATTCCTAGCCAAAAAGTCAACTAAATCAGTAATGGCGGGCAATTATGAGGCCCTAGCACCATAACATAAGTTCTAGGGTTCAAACCCGTGCTCATGGACCCACCACCAAGTAATTGTAGCAGGGTAAAGTGAAAAATTGGAGCATATGACCCTTTTCATTAAAATATGAATAGGTTATAGGTGGATCACTGTCCATCTATGCCCGACTAGGCCCAGACAACATTTTAGGGGGGTAACATGTGCGGGTGATAGGCAGGTGCTACCCCCTAGAGTTAACAAGTCAACATGGTAGGCTCGTCGATCCAACAACCTAGATTAATTCTAAGGTATAACCGTTGGATCTAGCGTCCCACTCTCCTACCCATCGAAGGATGGTTGAGACCACCCAATGTGGTGGTCAGTCAACTGGCGCCAATTCAAGAGAGCGGGGAATTAAAATTAAAATGATAACATATCCACCTTTCTCCTACTCTCATTCACTTGTCACTATTCATCACCCAATCCCCTTTTTCCACACATCCTCCCATGATGTCACCCCCTGTCAACCAACCATTTGCCCCTCTCCGCCTATAAAAACCCTTCCCACATTGAATTTTTGAAAGTTGCATATTTCTTCCTAGTGCAAATGCCTCTTACCTTCCTTATATTATTGAAATGTCATCCAACCACTACGCCAGTCTGGAAAACCCCTCCAACATCATTTTCAGCTCTCTCCAGGGAAGCTAGGTAACCAATTAGTCCCTTTCACCTGAAATTCATTTGATTATTCGTTGGAACATGAGAAGATTGCCACCCTTGAAGGTAAAACATTGGTTAACTATCTTAGAAAGGAATTTCAGTTGTTAGGGTTGGTAAATACCTTGTTTCGACCTAGGTTGGACTATACAGGGGTCACGAATATCAAGATCACATATCAACGATTATTTCATGATCCTCTACTAGATCCATTACTATGGAAAAGGTGCGAGAATTTTGTCAATCCTCATGTGCTTCAAATCATCAACCCAACGATGTTGCCTCCATAACTTGTTTATCATAACTAAGGATTACGTTAATCATGTCAATCATGACACTTTGATTTTCTATTTTATGTAAATATTTTATTTCAGAAGAAACTATGTTAGTTAGTTAGAATTTGGTTAGTATAGTTGTTCCACTGAGCACGCTGGTATTTTTTTATAATGATTCATTGCCAAATCAAGAAAGAATATTTTGTAATGTGCTCTCCCTCTAAGGCCCTATCAAAAGAGTTTATGATACAAAACCAAGGGTTCGAAATTTTGGTTTTCCAAGACAGAAGCTTTGCAAGTGGTCAATGAAATGTATGCTCTGTGGAAGATTAATAATGTTTTTTGGCAATTATAGCTCATATAAATTAGTAGCATGTGTTTCTTGTTGTGTTTGTTCCATATGTTTTTACTCTTCTCAAATTACATGAAATAGTAGGTGCTAGATATGTTTTTCATGGAATTATGGATTCATATAGGTCTAATGTTGATTAAATATCCCTATAACTAATATGGATTTCTATCCTTAAAATGTGATCCATGTATCTTAGCACTTCATTTAAACCTTCTTCTCATACGTTTCACGTTGAACTTAGATGAACATGATTCTTAAGATTAAACCATGTGCATTGGTTTTCTCTCCTCTTTATTTCTTCCATCTGATATATTACAAATGACCTATAAAATTGCTTGAGTATATGATGTTGGCCTTTAGAGCTAGATATTAATGGTTTAATGAGTTATATTTGAAATTCAATCTTATATTTCTCCTCTCAAGGAAGGTTTTGAATCAATTTAGTCTCAAATATGATAAATAGTGAGTGTAATAGAAAATATAAGCAGAGCTTTGAAGCACTCATCAAGATGTCCTAGGAATTGATCTCCTTTAAACCTAGCGGTTGTCTCTAGGAGCTACAATACAATCCTTTAAACCTTCCATCTTGACCTTCATCATTGCTTCCATGTCTCATTCTAAACCATTATTCAAATCATACATATTAGCTTCTAGTTAATTTTTGGCTACTCTTTGCGAGAGTGAAATTTGTTGGACTTGGTCTCTTAATTTTGATATATCATGTTGTTTTTCTTCCTCTTCTTCATGCTTCATACTAGATATTTCTATTGTCTTAATGTGTGTATTCATTATTTTGTTTTTAGGAATTTTAGAAAAAAAAATGATATCTATGCTTCAATATTTGCTTCGAATCACCTCAATTTTTCTTTTCAAACAAAAGTTATGCAAATTTAAAAACAAATACACACTTTTTTCTTTCTTTTAGGAGCTCGATCTTGAAACTATTGTATCTTTGTAATTTCATGCTCCCAAGGTCTGAAATTTTTTCCTATGGTAGCCATCCATGTCCTCTTTCAAACACAACCAAATAGACCAAGACATGATTTATCAAGGTAAAGTTAGGCCAAATCTCCCAAGATGACTTGCTTGTGGACTTGTTTAGTAGAGAAAACTTGTATAGAATTCAACATGTCATTGTTTCATCCTTCAGCCCTTGAAATGGTACCCAAGAAACTAAAGTATGTTTGATTTCAACCACATTTTATGAAATTCAATTTTGATGCCCGAAACGAAAGTTATGTTGATTTTCCCTAAGACACTTGTTTGTGCCAAAATTATTGAGCATACAAAAATGTTACATTCCTTGATTCATATCTCTGAGAATACAGTGAACCAAGCTCTGAAATTTTTAGACAATGTTCACCAAGATTTATTCTCCATGTGGTCGAAATTTCAACCTCTTAAGCCTGATATAAAATTGTTATAGCAAAAATACCAACATGACCTATTTGAAGCAATGAAACCATTAGGGGAGTTTTTGAGGTCTAAAATGGGCCTCCTAAGGAAATTATAAAATAATAGTGGAAATAATAAAATAAGATTAGATTACATCATCAAATTTTAGAGGGAAAAAGAAAAAAATAAATTTTCAACTTATCTCCCTATGGGTTTACTAAAATTTTGAGCAAAAACACTCATAGGATGCATAATGTGATTCCTCATCCAAGGAGTACCCATGTTGCATACTTTCTATGGACCTTGCTACACAAAAAATGAGAACTACATGAAAAATGTAATTGCAATCACATTCACGTATTTCTCATTTTTCGTGTACCAGGGTTCATCAAAAGTATGCAACATGGTACTCCTTCGATGAGCAAGTAAATTTTGTATCTAATGAGTACCCTTGCTCGAAATTTGAGTAAAACCTTAGGGAGATAGGCTAAAAACAAGAATTGAAAAAGTAGTTTTATTACTTTATTATTTTTTAATCTTTTTACCCTTTTACTCCAAAAATGGTTAATCATCCCCCATGGTTGAAATCATCATATTAAATCCTATTGCTTCTTATAAAGTTTATTTTGGTTGTACATTTTTCTTAGGAGGCCATTTTAGACCTCAAAATTCTCCTAATGCCTGGGATCAAAAGCTCTGATACCATATGTTATGTAACCAGATCACCAAAAGAAGAAAATATAGATAAATGAATTAAAAATAAGCATCTTCGAGGGGGGAAACTCCTTTTATATCACAAAAAATGAGAAATTATTAGATGATTCAAATCACAAGACCTCCTTGGTATATATAAGAGCCTAAAGGGTCATAATATAATCAGGGCCTACATATCAATAATAATGTAAGTGAACAACAATAACAATGGTGGGCATCTATGGGGCACAACAATAACATTATTGGGGACACATGAGGAACATCAATAAAAATATGGGGCTAGACTAGTATTATAGGGACTTAGCATTATCTCTCTCCACAACATCCCAAGCTACTCTATTTCATGATATTTCTTTTTCTTAAAAGCTTTAGCCCCTCGGCTGACATGAACTACCATGACAACCTAGCTCACACTTCTATCCAATCAAGCTATGCTTCACCATAACTTCTTATACGTTTGTCTTGTATGCTCAAATAAATTTTGGTACTTACCATATTTAGTGTAAATATCTCGCATGCATTAAGCCTAAAGTTTACCATTTCAAGTAGTATTTTCCACTTTTTTGCTTGGATTGTAGTTATGTAGTTGATTTTTGTGTTGACCTCTATGTTGGAAACAATGTCAATTATGGAGAGGAGGGGTGAATCAATATTTATGCTAATCTATACTTTTATAGAAATTTATAATTTTCATGTTTAAAATTGGCAACCATCATGTGTGCATCAACAACATATCATTTTCAATAGTATGAATAAACTCATACACATAAACAACAAGAGAAGAAAACACATAGGACATCGAGGTTCTGTTGGCTACCTATACCAATAGGTTTCATATTTCATGATTGACAAGGGAAAGTCCAAATATGCTCTGCTTTGACCAGACAAAGATCCCATATTTCCTAGAAGAAACAAGGTTTGTGAAGAGCTTATCCTTGTTCTAATTTTGATTACCTGGGTTCATATTTTGATGGATGATCCAATAGTCTAATCTGGGTCATGCCATGCTTTCAATTTTTCAGTTGTAGAATAGAGAAAGAAGTCTGTCCAAACTGTTTAATCTTGGCAGACAACTAGCTCAGGTAGAGAAGCTAAGGTTCCCAACTGCTTAATCTGGGATCTTGGAAGCTATAAGGGTAGAAGTAGATAGGACAACAAAAGAAAAAAGCCAAAGAAAAGAAAAGGCAAATAAGGGTTTGCAAGCTTAAATGCACCCTCCAAGAAGAAACAAAAAATGCTAGGCTAAGTAGCTGGGTAGGTAGAAGCAGTGGCAGAAATGGCCTTCAATTCAAATTCCAATCATGATAATCCAAAAAAGAAAGGAAAGCTATGGAGCATGTCTAATTTCCCTTTTATCCCTCTTCCATGTCATTTACTAATATCCCCTTTGAGTGGGCATTCCAAGGAACTATTTGTGGTTTTATGATTGAAATCAAATCTTTTGGAAGCCACATTTCTTGTCTAAAATTCTTTTCATTTTGATCTACTCTTAAAACCAAGTTTGTTTTAAATGAACTTAATGGTTTCCCCTTCATTCACTTCCATTATCCATGCTAACACTAACCCTATTATATAAATCCCTTATATCACCTTTTTCCCTAATATTACTAACACCATGGTGTATAAACCCCAACTCTTATATAAATACCCTCCACTTGGTATTATAGCCAATAAGTTACATGTCAGGGATCAGATGACACCTGGTCATCTTGATAAACCTAAGCTAAATCTCCCTTCTCCTTTGCAAATTCATTTCCTCACTTTTTGACCCCCATTTGCACATGAAAACCCCTAAGAGCCTAGTTTCTACCCTCACCCGCTTCAAAATGGCTAAAAAACATCAAAAAACCAACATTTTTCTCTTATCCTAAGTCTAAAGGGCGGGTCTATTTTCAAAAAAAATAGTGAAAACCCACTGTACCAAAGCTTCCGCTAGTACACAGATCCAGGACAATATTAAAATAAGCCTCCGCCCTTCCCCATACTTGGTTATCGCTTCACCTTCCCGATGACCGTCCGATCGAGCAACTCCAGATCCGACGGCCCTGATCACATCGGACCCCTTCCGACGCCCGATCGTTAATTGTACTATCCCCCTGTCACATCAAGCTCTCGACAACCGTTAGATCTTGCTCCTCCAGATCCGACGGCCACTACAGCATCGGAGCCGATCCGCTGTCCGGACGATATCTCCCGATGGCCGTATTGTTGGCTACGTCATGCGGCAGCCACGCGTCCACTCCACAGCCCATCGGAGGTACCACTGACGCATACCGCCATCGTACCGTAGGCGGTGCGATATGAAACCACCTCGGTTTCCGGTTTTATCATTCCCGCTTGTATTACCTCACCGCCACGTCACCCCCAGGTACGCCGTCGCATCATTTCTCCGCTCAACCACTGGTCCACCTGTCCTGCTATCTCACTGTCCCCGTGGACCAACCAGAGGCCGCCACCTGGCCGGATGACGTCCTGCTGACGTCATCCGACCCTGACCCCACCTGTGACGTCATGCTGACGTCAGCACGAAAACGCGCCAAAATCACCAAAAAGTATATTTATGCCAAAAATCATGTTTTTTGCTATTTTTGGGCGCAAGCTTTGTTGATTGTTCTGCATGTAAATTCACGTCCAAACCTGCACCAGCCGTGGAAAAGACTTCCGGACCGCTAGAACGTCCATCCCTCAAAGTGCTAGCAAGTTCTAACCGACCAGATTCTACAGGTACCTCTCATTTTCACTCTAAAGCTCCATTTTCGCTGAATTTCGGGTATAACTAGTAACAGACCTCCAAACTCGAAAAATTCACCATTAAAAGACCACTGAACTAACATTCAGACCAAACGAGAGCTGTCACTACACGTTTATAGGGCCACTTTGGGCAAGTTGAATGTAAACTTATCACTGGTTCGCGCAATCGTGAACCAGTCACCTGCAGGAAGCTAATTTGCCTTAAAAACATACTTTGTTCGATTCTGCTACTCATCTATTGGTTCAAAAAACAGTATTTCAATTGCTGCAACCTTTCCCATTCGCTCTTTCTCCTCGGAGGTTCCCATTTTCTTCAGAAAAAATCTCCTTTTGTGTTGCTCTGCATAGTAACACCAGCCCCCAAAGAACAGAATCCTAAAAAGACCATGGATCCCCCTATGGCTCCCATAGTGCTAAATGTCCAACCTCTAAATTCCCCTCAAAAGAATTTGAAGTGGCAAGCCTTAGCAGATATGGATTACCAAATTGAAGAAGAGAAGCTTATGAGCAGCAAATTCCACCTTCATCTGCTAAATGAATTAAAAGCCAAGCATGAAAATGGGACAGATATACTGGGCTTATGGGACTCTTTTCTCCCTATCTTTAAGCTCCCTCAGGTCAACCAGTTCCCTGAACTAATCCACCTCTGTGCTGAACAATATGATGTTTCTCAGCGAGCTGTTCTTGACCCATCTGGTGCAGTACTTTTCTATGTTACCCCTCAGGCTATCAGAGACATGCTCTGCTTCAACCCTCAGAAGAAGTTGGCTCCTTTATCACTGATAAATCTGATAAAACAAGGGGATAAACTCACAGATGCTCAAATTGTTAAATTCAATCAACTATACATCAAAACCAATATTGTAATGGGCCCTCCAATTCTTCATGTATACCTCAATGAGCTGGGCAGAGACCTTGCAGATATGATTTCTCCCATCTTGGGATATAGTTCAGTCGAGCATATTGATACAACTGTGCTGGTATTGATGCTTATGTTTGCTCCTGGCAAGTCACCAATCTGCTATGACTATGCCACCTACATATCAGACAAGATTCATGAGCAATTGTTGAATTTAAGGAGAGATAGGGTGTTCAGATACACCTCCTACATTTACCATTTGATCTTGTATCATCAACATCAGAAATTTCACTTTTCAATCAAAAGAATGGATGCCCAAGGCAATCCCAGATCAGTAGTCTACTGGTCATCTGTCTTCCACATTAGACCTGAGTCTCCATACACTTACTGTGAATTCATGGATCTGTTTATCCATCCAACTATGGCAATGCTGATGAGCTCACCTCCTCCGAGACTCACTGATGACATGCAGAGAATTCTTCAGCTGTCCAAATCTTATAGCATTGGGGATTGGTACTTCTACCAAAACCACACTGTCATCAGAATATATGGGTGTGATCTACCTCCTTTCAAATTACCCAAGTATGTGCCTATGAGGCTATTTGCCCTAGAGTACTTTAGGCAATTTGGCAGAGTTGATGTGCTTCATTTTTCAGGAAAGGGCAAAAAGGCACAATTGAAGGTCAAAAGCCAACTTGGCCATTTTATTTATAATGAGAGAGAACAAGGATGGAGGGAAGCAGAGCGAATGCTTGAGGCCCTTGGCCTGCAAACCAGTTTCATATGGGTACCCTATGACCCTAATCAGTTCATATCCATAAGGAGGCTCAAATACAAGTTATCTGCCTACGATCACCATAGCATCCCCCACATTGAGAAATATGCAAACCAAGACAAATGGAGGAGAGGGACCTTAGAAGAACCCTTGTCACAAGAAGAGCTGAACAAAAGGGCACTAAGGAATCAGAAGAAGTTGGCTGACCTTGAGCTTTGTCCACAGGTATTCACACTTCCAAGTACACAAACGGGAGCAGCTGAATCCTCCTCAACTGCCAAGCAGCAAAATACCAAGGTAACTGAGAATATATCCAGCAGTGGCAAAGAGAAGGAAATGGAGACAGAGCAGACACATCAAGAAATGGAGACAGAGCCAATAAATAAACAAGAGCAGCAGCAGGCAGAGTTACAGCAGCAAGCAGAAGGGCTGCAGCAAGGGCAGCAAGAAGAGTCAGAACAGCAAGAGCAACAACATCAAGAAGAACAAAGGCAGGAGCAGTCTGCCCAGCAAAAAGAAACAGTGGAAACTCCTCAGACCACTGAAAGAACGGTGCCTACAAGGCAAGACACTACCTTTGATGCCTCGGTCCTCCAAACCCCTCAAAAGGAGGATACATTTGTCTTTAGAAAAAGGGACAGAGAAACTCCCCTGACATCTTCTATAAACCAGGGAGAGAAAAGGCAGAGACTAAATGATTTTCCAGAGGAGGACATAGCAATAAGACAGGCATTGGGCATGGGCCCACCCAGCAGAGAAGCTTCAGCAAGTTCCTTCCAGCAGGAACAGGACAGGACCATGGGAGGGGAGGTCAGCTCCTCCAGCCAACAAAAAGAGGGAAGCATCAAACAGCAATTTATAGACATTAAAAGGAGGAATGACCCTATTAAGATACAGCTGTACAATCACCTACTAAACATGGCTCCTACCAATCAACAAAGACTTATGTCTGCCTTTGATGTAGGTGAAGGCAAAATGATCATGAGTCATTTTATGCCCACAGCTCTGCATCCCCAATCTGCCTCAGATTACCTCAGGACCAACCTGGAGGTCATGGCCAAAGACATACACCCAATGGACAAAATTGAACTACATAAACAAACTGGTGAGATGGTGTATGCCTCTTTAGCAGATGAAACATTGGAGAATTATAAGCTAAAGAGCAGCCTCAATGCCACAGCTTCTCAACTGGAATTGGAGAAGGCATCATCCCAGGCAAAGGACAACAGAATAAAGTCCCTAGAAGACATAATCATTGAAATTGGGCATGATCCCAAAGATATTTCAGGGATACAGGAAATTTTGAAGTTGAGGGATGCTGACATGGCTGCCATGAGGAAGAAGATCAAACTCCCTGCCACCATGCACCCTCAAACAGACGAGGTAGCCCAACAAAGGCAGGAGAAGGACACCACAGATTTGTTGATCTCCATTTATAAACAGCTTATTCAAGCACAAGACAAGCTAGGAGAAACAGAGGCTGCAAAAGCAGCATTGCAAGCAGCATTAAAACAAAGAGAAGAGGGTCAGACCTCTCAACCTCCTCCTCAGGTCATCAATCTTGAGGAAACTGCTCCTATCACTGCCCCTCCTCCTCAGCAAACCGAACAAACAGCAACATCTACTTCAGCAGCGCCAACAACTACAGAGCAGGTCCAAAGCCTAGATATGCAAAAGCTGAAGAACGAAATCCAAGTCCTGGAAGCTCAAATGTTGGAGCTCAACTCAGCCAAAGAATCTTTGGCTAAAATCAATGATAGGTATGATAAGTCCAAGCAAACTGTGGCAGAGAAGGAAAGGGAGGTGAAAGCCCTAAAAAACAAAATAAAAGAGCTAGAGAATGAGCTCAAGTTAGACAAAGTAGTGGCAGAACTGAAAATAGTACTATGGGCTAACATTGGTCGATCTATCAATGAGCAGTGGCCATATATTGAGACAATCCATGAGCAGCTGGAGCTCATCCCTAAGGCACAGAGAGAGATTCACAGAGCAAGAACTCAATTGGGCAATATGCCTGAAGTAGCCACTAGAATGATCAATGTACTCAATCACAAAACAAGTTCTCAGTTAGCCATCATGGGAATTACAAACCGGACTGATTCTGTCCAACTGGTCAAGAGGGTTCTTACTCTTAGAAATCTGGTACAGACATTGGAAAGAAGAACCCAAGACATGCAGACTGAGGTGAACAGATTTTTAGAAAAATTCCAAGTATTAGAAAGAAGAGGACTCCCTGGCTTACTGAACAGCGCAGGGAGATTGTTCACACATGATCAATATGCTAAGAGGGTCAATACATTTGCCACTAACCAGATCAGTGAAAGGCCCAACACCTCAGAAGAAACAGGGCCAGCCACAGGACAGTCTCTTTACAACAGAGTCGAGAATCTGTTTTTTATAATGAATGAGATTAATCACTTGTTTGAGGTGGCTCCCAATTTCTTTAAGTACACAGAGGCAGAGGAAACAATGGATGCTATTCTCAGGCATCAGCTCCCTACGCAAGAATGGTGGACAAGCGCAATACAGAAGATTTTGTAAACAGGGAGTCACTTAATAAATTTTGTTTCTTAAAAATATCAGTTATCATGCAAAGCAAAGTTTAACAAAATCAGCATGCACAGCGGATCAAAGCTGAGCCAACTCAGCAGAGGGATCAGCCAACAAAGCAGAAATAGAAGACTACAGGTGGCAGGGCCGAGAAAATACAGCGCAGCAGGAAATAAAGGCGCAGTTATCAGCATTAAAGATAAGCATTGCAACCGACTCAATGATCTCCAAAGGTCAAAATTACCCTCTGACAGACACAAAGAGCATTCATGCTGCATTTAAAGCTACAATAACTTCTTCTCTACTTTCTGAATAAATTTATGAAGATATTTTCTCTCTCAGATGACTCAATGCCTGAGATATTTTGTATACGCATTCCTATAAAGTCCCCTTCGCATAAGATTGCAAGGGTTGTTGTTGATTTCTCCTAAAGAAATTCTTATGCTGTAATCCTTTCAGAAGTGCAATAAAGAAAGTGATGGAATTTCTCGGATTTCTGAGGTGTTGAATGCGTTCTGATCTCTGTTAATGACTGCTGGATTCCTGTGTATTTCACCATACAATAAGTCTCTGTAACTTCTCTCTGTCAATTAGTTGTTTTGTTAAAATTCATATATGTTATCTGATTTTCTATACTAAGCAACAAGGAAAAAGAATAACTTTCAGGATTTATTCTCTGAATACCCTAAGTTCAATCTGTGTTGTTTATGAATGTTTTCTTCAGCTGTAGTCTAGATAAGTGTAATTCTTGAATTTTGCACTTTCAGAATACACCTTTCACCATGGCCTTTGTTACAGGAATTCAAGTTTTGCTCCTGTGCAGTGTCCTCATTTTCCCCTCACCAACTTGACAGAAAATTCTTAATTGCTTTCTGTTGGTTGATATACATCACCATTTAAGCTAATTTTGTTTGTCTAGAGTACACAATAGGCCCTGCAGTTTGAACAACACCAGTCCAGCATATTAGAACATCTCTCAAATCCAGACTCCATTGCCCAATGGTATTTCACTATCTAAACACTATATCATAAGATTTGAAAGAAATCCTTCAACCAAAAACATAAAACAAAACTTGAGCATAATAGCTAGCCTAAAAACACCATCATAACAAAGACAAATCATTAAAGAGAGAGCCCTCTCTGATCACAGTTTGGCTAGAAACAGTGATCCAAAGATTGGTTAGTGGTTACCCCGGCCGTATTCCCTTGGGAGTCATAGGGAACAACCTGGGTGTTAACATAATTGGCGACTCCACTGGGGACTGCTTAAGATTTTTAATTACTGTATATCTTCCATGAGCTACTATCAAGCCTGAAATAAGTCAAGAGGCCTTAAATCTGTTTCTGTATAACATTGACAGTTTTAGGGAAGAGCTGTTTTGGGAATCTTCATCTTAGCCCTGAGAATATATAGCCATTTCAAAGTCTTCATCCAGTCCTTTCAGATATAAAGAAAGAAAATCTCTTACAAAATCCTAAAAAACAGTTGGAAGCTGGCTCCTAAGAAAAATCCACGGCACACTAGGGCGAATCCTGACCCTAATCCACCTATCATTGTTGATAATCCAAATACCATCCCAAGAAACATTAGGAGGCAGCAAAGGCAGGAACAGTCTGCTGATTTGAGTCCTGAGACAGCTCATCCAAACCCTGTTCCTACTCCAATCAAGGTTTTATTTCGATCTACCCTTAATTCTCCTAGCTCCCCCTCTACATCTCAAAGCCCTCCTTTCACACCTTTATCCACTGCACATACCCCTTTAACCAACATCCTAGTTTTTACCCCTCCCATTAACCCTGTTATACCTGTCAATCCCCTACACCTTGTGAATATGGCTAACAGATATGCACCCTTGCAGATACCGGCTAATGCTGCAGCTTTACCCCAAGACTACCAAACCAAAATCTCATATTTTGACTCCAATGGCCCCCTGACAGCTGTTCAACATGCTAAGAAAATGCAAGACCACTTTGAAACTTATGAAATAGATGATGACAGTGTCAGAATGAGGATGTTTGTTCAAAGCCTAACTGGGGATGTTAGGACCTGGTTTAGATCCTTGAATGCAAATTCTATTGCAACCCCTGATGAGCTTTATCAAACCTTTACTACCAGATGGGAGAAGAAGAAAGATCCCCTACACATACTTGCTGAATATGAAACAATTAAGAGAGGTCCTCAAGAGACCGTTCTGGAGTATTGTGCTAGATTCAACAATGTGTACAAGGCGATACCACAAAATCTAAGACCTCCTCCTGATTTGGCCTTGTACAAATTCCCTGATGGATTTGATCCTAACATGGCATATCAGCTGAAGGAAAGAGAACCTGAAACCCTTGAATACGCTCAAAAGGCTGCTGTCACAGTGGAAGCAAATCTGATTGCCAAAAGAAACAGGGCAACGTTAGAAAAGAGAAGCATATATAAAGAAGAACCATCGGGCTTTGATCAAAAGTTGGATGCAATACTAAATAGCATGAAGAGATTAGGGGAAAGAGTGGAATCGGTTGAAAGAAAATCATCATGGGAACCACCTCAAAACAACCCTCCTAGGAATCCAAATTTTAGGAAAACTCAAAACCCAGGCATGGGTAGAACCGGTGCTGAGCAGGACATAAGACCTCCTTTCCAAGAAAATTATGCAGAAACTTCTACATCAGCAGAACCCAATGAGGACCCTGAGATTAACTTGATGGGTCTAGATGGTGAGAGTCAAGTGTTCTTAACACAAGAGGATCATGAGGATGATGAAATCAAACTATTCCAAACTAAATCAGGTGAATCCTTTGACTTTAAGCAAGGCTATGATACTGCTGTTTATGAAGTCCACAAACAATACAAGCTAAGGAGCAGAACTGTGAATGTTAACCAGCCTGAGAAGAAAAAGGATGATCAGCAGCCTGAAAAAGTTAAAGGCACACAACCTAGTAACAAACTGAATTCACCTACGGAAGAAGTGATTGTTGAAGAAATCACAGAGCCACTGTCTTTAAGACAACAGTCTTTAGACACTTTACCTTCTCATCCCAATCTTACCCCTCAAGAAATGAATAAAAAGGATAAATCTCAAAGTCAAAACAAAAATCAAGAAGATGTAATGAGCAAGGAAAGAACTGTCACCTATAACTCCAAGGCCCAATCTGAAAAATCTTTTGATCTTGAAACAGAAATTGGCAAAATAAAAATAGCTATTCCTCTTTTGGAATTAGCCAAGCATGACAGCTACAAATTGCAAATCAAAAGGTCTCTTCAACTCACCAGCAACAAAGATGATGTCAATGTGCTGGATGACACCCCAGAACTCCTGTTCGGTCCAGAAGTGGATGGAAAAACAGTAGTCGTAGGGGTGTTGCCTTTTTATGTCAGTTTACATATTCATGACAAAATACTACATAATGCAATGTTTGATTCAGGTGCCTCTCACAATCTTATGCCAAAAGCAGTCATGGAGAGATTAAATTTAGACATAACAAGACCATACAAAGATCTCTTTTCCTTTGACTCTAGTCAAGTCAAGTGCCTAGGTCTCATAAAAGACTTATGTGTGTCTCTAGTTCAATTTCCAAACAAGACAATCCTAATGGATGTGGTAGTTGCTGATATCCCACCTAAGTATGGAATGTTGTTGTCAAGATCATGGGGCGCCAAACTCCAAGGTTCCCTACAATTAGACATGTCATATGCCACCATCTCTGTGTTTGGGCAACCAAAAAGACTATACAGAGAAACACTCATGAAATACATGGTCAGCAGTGAAGAAAAACCTCAAAATTTTCCTATATATGCTGTCCATTCAGACATAGACTCATACATTCTCTTCAATGATACAACCACTCCCTCAAAAGGTGCAGTTGAAACCAAGATATTCATACAGAAGGAAGATGTAAGTGAGAGTAGTATCACTCATGAAACAACAGTCAATCAAACATTTGACAGTGCTGCTGCCTTAATTGTCAACAACACCCAACTAAATGATGAAATTGTCCTAGTAAACAAGCCAGAGAAGAAACCACAACTTCTGCTTACATTGCCATCCCATGAAAAGGTCACCAAATCTCCTTCCCAACAAAACATTCTATGGTTCCTTGAGTTTGATGGCTCAGTCAACAAGTTAGGGGCAGGAGCTGGAATCTGGATACACAATGAAGAAAATGGTCATGCAGAGGGCAGAGCTTATAGATTGAATTTCAGATGTACTAACAACATGGCAGAATATGAAGCTCTTTTACTAGGCCTCAAGTTAGTGAAGTTATTACAAGCTGCCAGGGTTTCAATCATGGGTGATTCAGATCTAGTTATCCAACAAGTGAAAGGAAACTTTGTCACTAATGACAAAAGACTAAGGACTTATAGAGCTGTTGTTGCTGAGGTACTAAACTTTTTCTCTGAATTCCAAATTACTAAAATTCCCAGAACCCAAAATCTACATGCTCATAGTCTAGCCACCTTTGCGAGTACCTGCAAGATGCCCTTTGAGCCCCACAATTGTTTCACAGCTGAAGTAAAACACAGACCCTCCATACCAAACAACATCAATGATTGGCAAGTATTTGAGAATGACAAGCAAATAAACCGATTTTTAACTCTACAGCAAGAATTTGCAGGATTAAATATTGACATTGAGACAGCAAGTCAATCACAAATACTTAATGAGACAGCAAGTCAATCACAAATACTTAATGAGACAGCAAGTCAATCACAAATACTTAATGGAGCAAGTCCATCACAAATACAGTTTCAACAGACTGCTCAGCCAATATCACCTAGGACTGCAAAGCAAATGATGAATCCAACTATTTTCAATATAGAAAACATCCAGCAAATTCAACGAGTTGACTGGGAAGAGGGAGTATCCAATGCTGAAACTGAAATCATTGAGCTGAAAGACAACTTTCTACCAACAGGCCTAACCCCACTAGAAGATATTTTTGATTCAAATGATATTCCCAGAAAACCAAAAATGCAGCCCCTAGATGCAGCCATTGAAGAATGTAACATAGGTACAATTCACAAACCCAAAATAATCAAATTGTCTGCCTCTTTGCCTCCTGATCAAAAGCCTAAATACATTGATCTTTTTAAAGAGTTCCAGGATGTCTTTGCATGGAGTTATGAGGACCTAAAGTCCTATGACACCTCTGTTATCCAGCATACTATCCCTCTTAAGCCTGATCAAAAACCCTTTAAACAAAAACTGAGGAGAATCAATCCTATGCTTCTCCCAGCAATGGAACAAGAGGTACAAAAGATGTTTAAGGCAGGCATCATAGCACCAATCCGATTCTCTGAATGGATCTCCAATTTAGTCCCTACAAGAAAGAAGACTGGAGAAATTAGGCTGTGTGTGGACTTAAGGAATCTGAACCAAGTATCTCTCAAAGACAACTACCCCTTACCCAAGATGGATCACATTCTTCAAAGAGTGGTAGGAGCCTCAAGGATCTCATTACTGGATGGGTTCTCAGGCTTCAACCAGATCTTAGTACACCCTGATGATCAAGATAAAACTGCATTTACCACCCCATGGGGAACCTTCAAATATGTAAAAATGCCTTTTGGATTGAAAAATGCAGGGGCAACTTTTCAGAGAGCAATGGATATTGCTTTTGCCAAAGAGATTCATGACTTTTTGGTCATTTACCTAGATGACCTCACACCTTTTTCAAAATCTGACCAAGAACATCTCAAACATTTAAGACAGATCTTCCTAAAATGCAGAAAATATGGAATCTCCTTGAACCCGAAGAAGTCCCTCTTTGGTTTAGAAGAAGGCAAGCTCTTAGGACACATCATCTCAAAGGATGGCATAAGAATTGACCCAGATAGAATCCAAGCCATCTTACAAATGCCTCACCCAAGAAATGTCAAAGAATTACAAGGATTCTTGGGAAAAATCAACTTCTTGAGAAGGTTTATCCCAAACTTAGCAGAACTAAGCAGATTATTAAACAACATGTTAAAAAAAGATTCAAAGGTGAAGTGGACTGTTGAAGCCAATCAAGCATTTGAAGGTATAAAATTGGCCCTTACCCAGACCCCAGTCTTGACCAATCCTCAGTTTGACAGAGAATTTATCATTTTCTCTTTTGCTTCCCAACATACTATTGTTGCGGTTTTGTTACAAAAGGATAACCAAGGAAATGAGAAGCCAATTGCTTTCTTTAGCAAAGCCCTCAGAGATGCACCTTTGAAGTATCAAATTATGGAAAAACAAGCTTATGCTTTAGTCAAAGCAATTAAAGACTTCAGGATTTATATCCTTTATTCCCATGTTATAGCATATGTGCCAAGTCCTATTGTCAAAGACATTCTCACTCAAGAAAATTTAGAAGGTAGGAGAGGAAAATGGATTGCCAGCATACTAGAATTCGACATTGAAATAAAACCTACAAAGCTAATAAAAGGGCAAGGCTTGGCCAAATTAATGACAGAAACAAATTTCCAAGTCCTAGACATCAATCAGCTGGACAGTGAAACAGAGCTGGCGACTCCAAAGATCAACGAAGCCTTTGAACAATCCCCCTGGTATTCTGATATCTGTTATGTGTTACAAAACCTGTGTGCTCCCCCAGGACTGTCCAAAACTAAGTGTAGGTTCTTAAAAATGAAAACATCAAGATTTTGTGTCATGGATGGTAATTTGCTTTGGAAAAACCATGAAGGGATATTGCTGCACTGCTTAATTGAAAATGAAACTAACAATATCATGCAAGACTTTCATGCAGGTGACTGTGGTGGACACTTATACTGGAAGTCCACCGTGGACAAAATACTGAGGGCTGGTTATTACTGGCCCACCATGTTCTCTGATGTCAAGAAATTCACAACATCATGTCATAAATGCCAAGTGTTTGAGGGAAAGAGACAACTGCTGCCACTTCCTTTAAGGCCTATTGCAACAGAAAGACCTTTTCAACAATGGGGCTTGGACTTCATTGGGGAAATTCATCCCTCATCTTCAGGCCAACATAGATGGATCTTAACAGCCACAGACTACTTCACTAAGTGGATTGAAGCTGCCCCATGTAGACAAGCAAATGATTCCATAATCATTCAGTTCTTGGAGAACAACATACTGGCCAGATTTGGCTGTCCTGATAAGATAATAACAGACAATGCTGCTGCTTTCAGATCCAAGAAAATGGTGAATTTCTGCCACAAATTTCACATCACTTTGGGCCATTCCACTGCATACTATCCCCAAGGAAATGGCCTAGCTGAATCATCAAATAAGAGCCTAGTAAACATCATTAAAAAGGTGTTGGAAGAAAATAAGAAGAATTGGCATAAGAAACTAGTCAATGCCTTATGGGCAGATAGACTAACAACCAAAAGATCAATTGGGACCAGCCCATATGAGTTGGTTTATGGACTAGAGGCCAAATTTCCTTCATCAATAGGAGTGCCTGTTATGAAGCTTCTTCAAGAAAACCAAGCTGAACCAAATGACATGCAAAGAAGGATCAATCAGATAATTTGTTTGCAGCAAACCAGAGACCAAGTTTTCAGCAGAGTTCAAGTTCTACAAGAGAAATTAAAGAAGGCCTTTGATAAAAGAACTAAGGCAGAAGATTTCAGTGTGGTTGACAAAGTCCTCAAGTGGGATGCAAGAAGAGAGGAGAAGGGAAAACATGGAAAATTTGATTCCCTCTGGAGAGGACCATTTGTTGTCCAAGCAGTACAAGGAAACAACACTTACTTCCTTAAAAGTCTAAATGAAACTGATTTGGATGAAGGTCCTGTGAATGGCAGGATGCTGAAGCACTATTTTGAATATCACCCATAAGTGCAGCCTGAGGTTCCTTTGTATATATTCAGATGTAAATATTGCTTTCTGTTTAGATTGTAAAAATGCAGTTCTTCGAAGATTGTTGACTACTAGCAGTAGACACATAGAATCTGAGGTCCACCAAGAAGATAAGCACACATTTTTGGCATTTCAAAGCAGCACACTTCAAGTATGGGATAAAACATGTCAAGGGCCAAGGCAATCTGACCTGCTGTTCTTGGTCTTTCAAGTGAAAAACCATCCCCATGTGGAGCCACTGTTGGCTACCTATACCAATAGGTTTCATATTTCATGATTGACAAGGGAAAGTCCAAATATGCTCTTCTTTGACCAGACAAAGATCCCATATTTCCTAGAAGAAACAAGGTTTGTGAAGAGCTTATCCTTGTTCTAATTTTGATTACCTGGGTTCATATTTTGATGGATGATCCAACAGTCTAATCTGGGTCATGCCATGCTTTCAATTTTTCAGTTGTAGAATAGAGAAAGAAGTCTGTCCAAACTGTTTAATCTTGGCAGACAACTAGCTCAGGTAGAGGAGCTAAGGTTCCCAACTGCTTAATCTGGGATCTTGGAAGCTATAAGGGTAGAAGTAGATAGGACAACAAAAGAAAAAAGCCAAAGAAAATAAAAGGCAAATAAGGGTTTGCAAGCTTAAATGCACCCTCCAAGAAGAAACAAAAAATGCTAGGCTAAGTAGCTGGGTAGGTAGAAGCAGTGGCAGAAATGGCCTTCAATTCAAATTCCAATCATGATAATCCAAAAAAGAAAGGAAAGCTATGGAGCATGTCTAATTTCCCTTTTATCCCTCTTCCATGTCATTTACTAATATCCCCTTTGAGTGGGCATTCCAAGGAACTATTTGTGGTTTTATGATTGAAATCAAATCTTTTGGAAGCCACATTTCTTGTCTAAAATTCTTTTCATTTTGATCTACTCTTAAAACCAAGTTTGTTTTAAATGAACTTAATGGTTTCCCCTTCATTCACTTCCATTATCCATGCTAACACTAACCCTATTATATAAATCCCTTATATCACCTTTTTCCCTAATATTACTAACACCATGGTGTATAAACCCCAACTCTTATATAAATACCCTCCACTTGGTATTATAGCCAATAAGTTACATGTCAGGGATCAGATGACACCTGGTCATCTTGATAAACCTAAGCTAAATCTCCCTTCTCCTTTGCAAATTCATTTCCTCACTTTTTGACCCCCATTTGCACATGAAACCCCCTAAGAGCCTAGTTTCTACCCTCACCTGCTTCAAAATGGCTAAAAACATCAAAAAACCAACATTTTTCTCTTATCCTAAGTCTAAAGGGCGGGTCTATTTTCAACAAAAATCGTGAAAACCCACTGTTCCAAAGCTTCCGCTAGTACACAGATCCCCAGGACAATATTAAAATAAGCCTCCGCCCTTCCCCGTACTTGGTTATCGCTTCACCTTCCCGATGACCGTCCGATCGAGCAACTCCAGATCCGACGGCCCTGATCACATCAGACCCCTTCCGACGCCCGATCGTTAATTGTACTATCCCCCTGTCACGTCAAGCTCCCGACAACCGTTAGATCTTTCTCCTCCAGATCCGACGGCCACTACAGCATCGGAGCCGATCCGCTGTCCGGACGATATCTCCCGATGGCCGTATTGTTGGCTACGTCATGCGGCAGCCACGCGTCCACTCCACAGCCCATCGGAGGTACCACTGACGCATACCGCCACCGTACCGTAGGCAGTGCGATATGAAACCACCTCGGTTTCCAGTTTTATCATTCCCGCTTGTATTACCTCACCGCCACGTCACTGCTCCGTCACCCCACGTCACCCCCAGGTACGCCGTCGCATCATTTCTCCGCTCAACCACTGGTCCACCTGTCCTGCCATCTCACTCTCCCCGTGGACCAACCAGAGGCCGCCACCTGGCCGGATGACGTCCTGCTGACGTCATCCGACCCTGACCCCACCTGTGACGTCATGCTGACGTCAGCACGAAAACGCGCCAAAATCACCAAAAAGTATATTTATGCCAAAAATCATGTTTTTTGCTATTTTTGGGCGCAAGCTTTGTTGATTGTTCTGCATGTAAATTCACGTCCAAACCTGCACCAGCCGTGGAAAAGACTTCCGGACCGCTAGAACGTCCATCCCTCAAAGTGCTAGCAAGTTCTAACCGACCAGATTCTACAGGTACCTCTCATTTGCACTCTAAAGCTCCATTTTCGCTGAATTTCGGGTATAACTAGTAACAGACCTCCAAACTCGAAAAATTCACCATTAAAAGACCACTGAACTAACATTCAGACCAAACCAGAGCTGTCACTACACGTTTATAGGGCCACATTGGGCAAGTTGAACGTAAACTTATCACTGGTTCGCGCAATCGTGAACCAGTCACCTGCAAGAAGCTAATTTGCCTTAAAAACATACTTTGTTCGATTCTGCTACTCATCTATTGGTTCAAAAAACAGTATTTCAATTGCTGCAACCTTTCCCATTCACTCTTTCTCCTCGGAGGTTCCCATTTTCTTCAGAAAAATCTCCTTTTGTGTTGCTCTGCATAGTAACACCAGCCCCCAAAGAACAGAATCCTAAAAAGACCATGGATCCCCCTATGGCTCCCATAGTGCTAAATGTCCAACCTCTGAATGCCCCTCAAAAGAATTTGAAGTGGCAAGCCTTAGCAGATATGGATTACCAAATTGAAGAAGAGAAGCTTATGAGCAGCAAATTCCACCTTCATCTGCTAAATGAATTAAAAGCCAAGCATGAAAATGGGACAGATATACTGGGCTTATGGGACTCTTTTCTCCCTATCTTTAAGCTCCCTCAGGTCAACCAGTTCCCTGAACTAATCCACCTCTGTGCTGAACAATATGATGTTTCTCAGCGAGCTGTTCTTGACCCATCTGGTGCAGTACTTTTCTATGTTACCCCTCAGTCTATCAGAGACATGCTCTGCTTCAACCCTCAGAAGAAGTTGGCTCCTTTATCACTGATAAATCTGATAAAACAAGGGGATAAACTCACAGATGCTCAAATTGTTAAATTCAATCAACTATACATCAAAACCAATATTGTAATGGGCCCTCCAATTCTTCATGTATACCTCAATGAGCTGGGCAGAGACCTTGCAGATATGATTTCTGCCATCTTGGGATATAGTTCAGTCGAGCATATTGATACAACTGTGCTGGTATTGATGCTTATGTTTGCTCCTGGCAAGTCACCAATCTGCTATGACTATGCCACCTACATATCAGACAAGATTCATGAGCAATTGATGAATTTAAGGAGAGATAGGGTGTTCAGATACACCTCCTACATTTACCATTTGATCTTGTATCATCAACATCAGAAATTTCACTTTTCAATCAAAAGAATGGATGCCCAAGGCAATCCCAGATCAGTAGTCTACTGGTCATCTGTCTTCCACATTAGACCTGAGTCTCCATACACTTACTGTGAATTCATGGATCTGTTTATCCATCCAACTATGGCAATGCTGATGAGCTCACCTCCTCCGAGACTCACTAATGACATGCAGAGAATTCTTCAGCTGTCCAAATCTTATAGCATTGGGGATTGGTACTTCTACCAAAACCACATTGTCATCAGAATATATGGGTGTGATCTACCTCCTTTCAAATTACCCAAGTATGTGCCTATGAGGCTATTTGCCCTAGAGTACTTTAGGCAATTTGGCAGAGTTGATGTGCTTCATTTTTCAGGAAAGGGCAAAAAGGCACAATTGAAGGTCAAAAGCCAACTTGGCCATTTTATTTATAATGAGAGAGAAAAAGGATGGAGGGAAGCAGAGCGAATGCTTGAGGCCCTTGGCCTGCAAACCAGTTTCATATGGGTACCCTATGACCCTAATCAGTTCATATCCATAAGGAGGCTCAAATACAAGTTATCTGCCTACGATCACCATAGCATCCCCCACATTGAGAAATATGCAAACCAAGACAAATGGAGGAGAGGGACCTTAGAAGAACGCTTGTCACAAGAAGAGCTGAAAAAAAGGGCACTAAGGAATCAGAAGAAGTTGGCTGACCTTGAGCTTTGTCCACAGGTATTCACACTTCCAAGTACACAAACGGGAGCAGTTGAATCCTCCTCAACTGCAAAGCAGCAAAATACCAAGGTAACTGAGAATATATCCAGCAGTGGCAAAGAGAAGGAAATGGAGACAGAGTAGACACATCAAGAAATGGAGACAGAGCCAATAAATAAACAAGAACAGCAGCAGGCAGAGTTACAGCAGCAAGCAGAAGGGCTGCAGCAAGGGCAGCAAGAAGAGTCAGAACAGCAAGAGCAACAACATCAAGAAGAACAAAGGCAGGAGCAGTCTGCCCAGCAAAAAGAAACAGTGGAAACTCCTCAGACCACTGAAAGAACGGTGCCCACAAGGAAAGACACTACCTTTGATGCCTCGGTCCTCCAAACCCCTCAAAAGGAGGATACATTTGTCTTTAGAAAAAGGGACAGAGAAACTCCCCTGACATCTTCTATAAACCAGGGAGAGAAAAGGCAGAGACTAAATGATTTTCCAGAGGAGGACATAGCAATAAGACAGGCATTGGGCATGGGCCCACCCAGCAGAGAAGCTTCAGCAAGTTCCTTCCGGCAGGAACAGGACAGGACCATGGGAGGGGAGGTCAGCTCCTCCAGCCAACGAAAAGAGGGAAGCATCAAACAGCAATTTATAGACATTAAAAGGAGGAATGACCCTATTAAGATACAGCTGTACAATCACCTACTAAACATGGCTCCTACCAATCAGCAAAGACTTATGTCTGCCTTTGATGTAGGTGAAGGCAAAATGATCATGAGTCATTTTATGCCCACAGCTCTGCATCCCCAATCTGCCTCAGATTACCTCAGGACCAACCTGGAGGTCATGGCCAAAGACATACACCCAATGGACAAAATTGAACTACATAAACAAACTGGTGAGATGGTGTATGCCTCTTTAGCAGATGAAACATTGGAGAATTATAAGCTAAAGAGCAGCCTCAATGCCACAGCTTCTCAACTGGAATTGGAGAAGGCATCATCCCAGGCAAAGGACAACAGAATAAAGTCACTAGAAGACATAATCATTGAAATTGGGCATGATCCCAAAGATATTTCAGGGATACAAGAAATTTTAAAGTTGAGGGATGCTGACATGGCTGCCATGAGGAAAAAGATCAAACTCCCTGCCACCATGCACCCTCAAACAGACGAGGTAGCCCAACAAAGGCAGGAGAAGGACACCACAGATTTGTTGATCTCCATTTATAAACAGCTTATTCAAGCACAAGACAAGCTAGGAGAAACAGAGGCTGCAAAAGCAGCATTGCAAGCAGCATTAAAACAAAGAGAAGAGGGTCAGACCTCTCAACCTCCTCCTCAGGTCATCAATCTTAAGGAAACTGCTCCTATCACTGCCCCTCCTCCTCAGCAAACCGAACAAACAACAACATCTACTTCAGCAGTGCCAACAACTACAGAGTAGGTCCAAAGCCTAGATATGCAAAAGCTGAAGAACGAAATCCAAGTCCTGGAAGCTCAAATGTTGGAGCTCAACTCAGCCAAAGAATCTTTGGCTAAAATCAATGATAGGTATGATAAGTCCAAGCAAACTATGGCAGAGAAGGAAAGGGAGGTGAAAGCCCTAAAAAACAAAATAAAAGAGCTAGAGAATGAGCTCAAGTTAGACAAAGTAGTGGCAGAACTGAAAATAGTACTATGGGCTAACATTGGTCGATCTATCAATGAGCAGTGGCCATATATTGAGACAATCCATGAGCAGCTGGAGCTCATCCCTAAGGCACAGAGAGAGATTCACAGAGCAAGAACTCAATTGGGCAATATGCCTGAAGTAGCCACTAGAATGATCAATGTACTCAATCACAAAACAAGTTCTCAGTTAGCCATCATGGGAATTACAAACTGGACTGATTCTGTCCAACTGGTCAAGAGGGTTCTTACTCTTAGAAATCTGGTACAGACATTGGAAAGAAGAACCCAAGACATGCAGACTGAGGTGAAAAGATTTTTAGAAAAATTCCAAGTATTAGAAAGCAGAGGACTCCCTGGCTTACTGAACAGCGCAGGGAGATTGTTCACACATGATCAATATGCTAAGAGGGTCAATACATTTGCCACTAACCAGATCAGTGAAAAGCCCAGCACCTCAGAAGAAACAGGGCCAGCCACAGGACAGTCTCTTTACAACAGAGTCGAGAATCTGTTTTTTATAATGAATGAGATTAATCACTTGTTTGAGGTGGCTCCCAATTTCTTTAAGTACACAGAGGCAGAGGAAACAATGGATGTTATTCTCAAGCATCAGCTCCCTACGCAAGAATGGTGGACCAGCACAATACAGAAGATTTTGTAAACAGGGAGTCACTTAATAAATTTTGTTTCTTAAAAATATCAGTTATCATGCAAAGCAAAGTTTAACAAAATCAGCATGCACAGCGGATCAAAGCTGAGCCAACTCAGCAGAGTGATCAGCCAACAAAGCAGAAATAGAAGACTACAGGTGGCAGGGCCGAGAAAATACAGCGCAGCAGGAAATAAAGGCGCAGTTATCAGCATTAAAGATAAGCATTGCAACCGACTCAATGATCTCCAAAGGTCAAAATTACCCTCTGACAGACACAAAGAGCATTCATGCTGCATTTAAAGCTACAATAACTTCTTCTCTACTTTCTGAATAAATTTATGAAGATATTTTCTCTCTCAGATGACTCAATGCCTGAGATATTTTGTATACGCATTCCTATAAAGTCCCCTTCGCATAAGATTGCAAGGGTTGTTGTTGATTTCTCCTAAAGAAACTCTTATGCTGTAATCCTTTCAGAAGTGCAATAAAGAAAGTGATGGGATTTCTCGGATTTCTGAGGTGTTGAATGCATTCTAATCTCTGTTAATGACTGCTGGATTCCTGTGTATTTCACCACACAATAAGTCTCTGTAACTTCTCTCTGTCAATTAGTTGTTTTGTTAAAATTCATATATGTTATCTGATTTTCTATACTAAGCAACAAGGAAAAAGAATAACTTAGGGATTTATTCTCTGAATACCCTAAGTTCAATCTGTGTTGTTTATGAATGTTTTTTTTCAGCTGTAGTCTAGATAAGTGTAATTCTTGAATGCTGCACTTTCAGAATACACCTTTCACCATGGCCTTTGTTACAGGAATTCAAGTTTTGCTCCTGTGCAGTGTCCTCATTTTCCCCTCACCAACTTGACAGAAAATTCTTAATTGCTTTCTGTTGGTTGATATACATCACCATTTAAGCTAATTTTGTTTGTCTAGAGTACACAATAGGCCCTGTAGTTTGAACAACACCAGTCCAGCATATTAGAACATCTCTCAAATCCAGACTCCATTGCCCAATGGTATTTCACTATCTAAACACTATATCATAAGATTTGAAAGAAATCCTTCAACCAAAAACATAAAACAAAACCTGAGCATAATAGCTAGCCTAAAAACACCATCATAACAGAGACAAATCATTAAAGAGAGAGCCCTCTCTGATCACAGTTTGGCTAGAAACAGTGATCCAAAGATTGGTTAGTGGTTACCCCGGCCGTATTCCCTTGGGAGTCATAGGGAACAACCTGGGTGTTAACAGGTTTAACATAGAAACCCTTATGGGAGAAAAACAATGAAATCTTATTTTTATTATCATGTAAAATATGAGCACCTACACTATTTACATCAATTTTTGTGAGCCACCACTCATAGGAAGCACCAACTCCCTTCGATTGTTTGCCATCACCCACTAGCAACAAGCACCAACTCCCTTCTTCTATAGACACCTAATCAACTTACCATGAAGTTGGTATTCAAGAAACCACTTGCAAGAGGCATCAACCCCCAAGCTGTCCTCATAGCCCCACTAGATGGAAGCACCAAACTTCTTGTATTGCAAGCTCCAACCCACACTCAATAAGGAAATATAGATGGTATCCACTCTCCTTGTTCTTAGCTGTCCTTTCATCCACATATCGCTTTTTTCTGCTCAGCCTCTTTCATTCATACTCATCCCTTACCACACTCCTTCTTTTGTTGTCTCTACATACCCTGCAACACACATTCAACTCTCAATCTTCTTCATTTTAGTAGCATACAGAATCATCTTTGCACTCATTGTCCATTCTGTAGTAGCTCTATGTTATATTCTCTCAGCCCTCATACAACCAACATTCTTCTCTCAACCTTCTCTTCTATAGATACGCACTCTCGGCCTCTCTCTACAACTAACTCATGCTAACAAAGATCTCTCTACAATACACTATCAACAATGTCACATACCCCCAATTACACAATTTCCATCCTTGGTTTTGTTCCTCTACTACACAGGGAACAAAGTTGTCTTCGCTGCCATTCTCACTCTTCCCGAGAGCATAATCAATGCATGAATCTCCATCTTTATGTTTCATCAGATTACATGGAAACTACAACCACATTGACTCTAAGAATGGGAACCTCAGTGTTTTACCATACTAAGAATTAATTCTCAGTCAAGATGTGCATTCTAGTAAGGCATACCATACTTATTAACTTCTAACCATGCTCAGATTGTACTTCATACATAGCTTCTATTATCTATGGCCAAATATTCAACACCAAACCATCTTCTCAACTAAATTCTCTGTGGCTTTCAAGTAAGCTCAGTCATAGCTTCATTTGCATAAACCAGGCCCATAAATTCATCTGTAATTGTGGTCCTTGATCCAATAATATTTGTAGTCACCCTTGACACCAAATTGCAAATCTAACTGCCAACATGTTCAATGCCTTTATAACATATGCCCATAGGTGAAAATTATATAGCCTAAAGGACCTTTAAATACTTTCCTACAGTGCCTTTTTCTTTTTTATTAGCTCATAGTCCCATGGTCACCAAAACACACGAAACCATTGCAAAAACGAGACATGGCTGCACCTTCCATCATTTGACGGGACTGTCAACTGTCAGCAAATAATCTATCTCACGTCTCTCAGATTCGTTGTCTCAGATAAAACTCCCAGTGCACTTACCTTAATTTCTCCGACAAATCATTTGCTTTGCCTCTGGGGTGAACCTTCCAAGATCAAGTCTCTGTCTCCTACACACATTATCCCGTCTAAAACTACCAGTGTGCTTACCTTGTTTCATCCGGGAAAGCCTTTATTTTTCCTCCGAGGTGAACCTTCTAGATCAAGTCTTCATCTCTCGGGCCCATTATCCTGTCAAAAATTCCCAACGTGCCTTTTTCTCTGGGGTGAAAAATTTGGGATAACATCATTCTTGCATCATTAACACCACATGGTGCCTCCTAAGTTGTGAGGTGTGTCACTTGGATTTGGCCCTCTAGGCCACCAAAAACCACTGAATCTTCTCGCCACGTGTTCTTAGTTCCGTATGTACCAAGTCATGTTGGCTTCATTAAGGCCACATGTCATCCAGGAAAGGGAGAGAAGAGGTTCTCGAGCCTTATGTTTTTTAGCAAATTCATTTGTTAAAATTTCAAAGGAAAAAGCATCAGATTCAAGATTTTACACTATATTGTTCTCCATTTTTGTGTTGTTGCCACATTACCCGACCATTTAATATCCCAATCCTTCACCTTCTATGTTACCTATGTTTCTTCCAAGGTATCCATCTCAGGTTGTTTTCATCCTATATTTTCATCATCTTAAGAACTCCTTTATGCTCTTAGCCTTGAACCTTCTAGGGAAGACCCCATCAGGATGATGTGTTCTGTGGGGACCTCTCACATTGAGCCTTAGCCAATAAAATACCTTCTTCTACTACTAACTTTTCCCAAAGTTATGTCATTTTTGGCGTACCCTTTATGTTCCCTTTTGATTTTATCCAGGGAAGCTCCGTCGAGATAAGTTGTGCAAGCCCTATAATTCCCAACCACAATATTACAATAGTGTCGTAGAGATTTAACTCATATAGATTTAATTTTGTCACAAATTTCAATAGATATTTTCCATAAGTTGAATAAAAGTGTCATCATGGAGTTGCATTCACATGCCATCAATAAAATATTGGAACTAGTACAATAAAATATAGCATAGGAAGTATTACAACACAAAAATATGCAGTTGGAAGAAGAAAAACAACATGCCTTAAATAGAAAATGAAATTGTGGGCAACAATTGAATGAGTGTATAGTCAAATAGTTGAGGAGCGTATGGAGGTGGATACCCTAGTAGAAGGTTAGGTCATTAAGATCAGATAGGTTGTTTATGGGATGAAAGAAAAGGTAGAGGAGCTAAAAGCACAACAAAAGGCATCCACCCCACCTGAAGAGAAGCAACACTAAGAAGAAGAGGAAAGGTCTATTTCCCATTTTACGCAGGTGAATATTTTGAAGGATCAATTTTAGACTACATATGAGTAAGGGTTGAACTTATGGACTAAAATATTACAAAACCAGGAGTTGCAAGATATTGCTCAGAAAAATTATATTATTGAGGAGAAGGTGAAAAACATCATTGCTAGTTTGAGTGGCATGCTAATTGCCCAAAAGAAAACTACCATAGAGGAGAAGATGCAATTGGACATGAAATCAAACAAATGGGATTAAAATGACAGGAATTGGTGCATAAAGTGGAAGTTTTGCAAGATGAAGTGATGTATATTACCAAAGAGGTTAGGGAAGTACAATAGGCAGTCAAGACCATAGTGGAAGAAGGGGGGTAGTGTATTTCCACTGTAATGACAATTGACATATCCGTAGGATTGATTTCAATTGCTACTAAAATGCATGCTAATGTTGGCACAATGCATGATTACATTAAATCATTGGAGACAGTTAAGGATAAAATCCTCTTGTTAAAGGTTAATTGAGTGTCTCAAGATAAGCTATAGGTGAGTTTTAGAGTCTTGTTGGGGCTAGTTGTTGGTAAAAGTACTTGGATAAATTTTGATGGAATTTCAAAAGTTTTGGTGAGGTTGCGCACATAAGTGAAGAGTAGGAAATAGTGCAAAGTACCAATGTGTAGAATCGTTTTACAAGGATCAACACAAAGAATTGTCACAAAAGGAGAGAGAATTTAGAAAAGATAAGAAAGCAAGGCAATCGAGTTAAAAGTCGTTGTGGTTCTTACAATGAAGACACATATGATAACCCGAGTGGACAATGAATTCCAACTTCTTGATTGAGAAATTCCCTATTTGGACCTTGGATGAATCCCTGTAAATGAAATTAGAAAAATGAGTGAGTCACTATGTTTCTTACTTCTCGAGGGAAGTCAATACACCACTTAGATAGTGGACTTCACCTTCTGAGTGTTTAACAAAGCCTTTGGTTTGATTTCCTTGAGCAAGTGTTGACTCATATTTTTTATCCAACTTGAGGGTGTTAGCTGCAATAAAGTAGTTGTGTATATGGCCTATGGTTAGGCAGAGAATGGAAGTCCCCCCTTCAGTTCCCAACCATCTTAAAACAAATATATATGTATAACTCAATATGCATATTTGAATTATGGATTATCCTATTCCTTGTTATGTTTGTGACTGGTGTAATATCATCTGTGTTTATGAATGTAGATGAACTCCTGAACTATAAAGTTCATTGTTATGCTCATGATTGGTAAGATATATCATATGTCTATGAATTAAATAAATGTTTGGACTATGATTCCAATATTGTGTTCATGGTTGATGTGATAATGTTATCAGGAAATCTAGTGTCCACTCGGAGCTGCTAGTCCCACTAAGACTGGTAGCTATCTTAGAAACAAACACACAAACTATTTTCGTTTTCCTTTATGAGAAGTAGATAAGAGGGGAACAAAGGTACCAACCTCAGTCTTGTGCTTGGTTCCTTGTTTGGTTCCTCTCCCTTCTGACAGATCTTTGCCACTTGCTTCCTTGCTTCAGAGAGCACCTGTAGAGTCAAAGCAGCATAACACTATCGAAGAACAGAGATCTACAATCATAAACAATATAGGACCAGATATATATTGACCACACAAATGCATATATCATCAAACATACAAGAATGTGGAGGAAAACTTGAATAGCTTCATTAATAGAAAGAATAGCAAAGAGGATTACAACCAATTGTTCTGACCCAGCGTCATCCTCCCAGCATGAAAGCCCTTCTTCACCTCATGAAAAGCTTAGATCACCCAACACTATGATGTTTCACCAAGAAACCAATAGCACTTCCTTACAAAATACAAGATTCCAACCTCTTGGATCTCTATGATGAGGGATCCATATATAGATGTTTGCAAGGGGGTGAGTCAGCTGCTGGGTTTTTGATTAGTGTCCTCTCTCTGATAGTTCTTGGTTCCACTTGGAGATTCATGATCTCTTACTCATCCCTGGGCGAATTCAGAGAGGCAAGTGTCATAGGAGAAGTTTCTGGAAGATTCCATGATCATCCACCTTGCGAACTATCTCTGCCATTTGTCTACTCTCGCTCATCGCACCCTACAGAAGGGCTATCTAGTATGGATCACACCCTTTACACTAAGCAGGTGAGATGCATCACACCCTCTACACTGGGCAGTCTGTATGGTCCAATTTTGACCAGTTCTGAGCAGTTTTCTGTGGAGAACTTCTGGGAGATGATGTAATCAACTGACCTTGTTCCTTTAGGGTGTGAAGCAACACTTTTAGGGACTTAGGAGCCCTTGGTTTATGGACATGTATGATTGGGGTTGCAGTGCCCAAAAATGTCTATAACAGTTTCCCCCTAAAGCATGAGGTCGTTAATCTTTTGATGGCAGGTGAAATGCTTTATCATGAGGATCCAAAGTTTTTTCGAGCTGGAAGGCGCCCTGTAATAAGATACAATACAATACATTATCTTCATAATATTTTTCATGATCTAAATGAGGTAGGCATTCCCATGCTCAGCTTTATAAATTCATTTTCATGTACATAGGACAGACAACCGTCTATGTGCAGACTGATGATTCTGGTAGAGCCATCATCCCTTAGTTTGGATGATTATCTGTGCAATAATGATGTACATTTGATGTCTTTATTTTCCTGAATATATCACAGCCCGGATGGATGAAACAAGATCCGAGGTCTTCAAACTCATCCAATCTTCGCTCGAAGTACAAGTCGATCCATGTGAAAATGTTCTGGAGTCGAACATGGAAGGACATCGCCTGATTACCAGCCAATGATGTAAGTTGTTAACAGGTGCGAGAGGAATCACCGATAATGATGATGAGCCTCAAGGTACGATAGTACAATTCACGTGGTGTGAAAAAGGGACTTGGCGTTGAACACCACGTAAAATCTTTCGGTCGAAGGCCATTAATGTAAACCTGTCACCGGAAGTGAGAAACTTGCCATTGAGGTATGCAAGCTTCAAAGTACTGGAAGGGTTGTTACTAGGTTGACTTCTTGGATAATGAGCTGATGTCGACAAGAAGTGACCCGTCGTAGGAGGGCCTTAATGGATCCCACATCTATGACACGGAACAGAGCAAATGATTTTTATGGAGGTGAAAACGATCTGACGACACAAGGTTCAAGGTGGCGGTCATGAAAGAATGGAGTGTGAATGTATTGCAGCAGATGAGACACAAGTGAATTCTTTGAGCGACTTCTCTTGAACATATCGGCGACACTGAAATGGATTGGTAGCGTTAACCCCAAAAGTGGGTGGCATGATGGACCGATGGTAATGTGACCGGTGAACGGAATAACCCAACCCGACTCTGTCATGGAGTGAAAGTGTCAAGTTCAAGAACGACTTGCTACCAATAAAGTTTCTTCAAGTTTTCTTCCCAATTTTCCCCAGTCATTGCTGACCAGTACCTCTTTATTTTTATCAAGCTTGAGGAGGATAACATATGCTTGTTCTATAATTCGCCCTTCGGGCGAACCCATCGCTATGTTTTAACGAGCCTAGCGATAGTGAAACTCGTTCTTGTCTATATGACAAGTTTGTCGCTATTGGGTTTAACGAGTTTAACGAAAATGATAACTCGGTCCTTTTTCAATTTTAGAGAGTCTGAAAAAGGGATGGAAAGGAAACTCCAATAATCTTTTTTCTTCATATAATCCCTTTAGTCCAAAAAAGTATAAAATAATATGAAAGGGATGAATTTTCGATAGTTTTAACGAGCCGAGCAAGACAAGCACTCGATCTTTTTGTGCAATAATCCCTCAGGTCCAAAAAGATTAAAATCTAGAGGAGGGATAGAACTTCCAGTAACTTTAACGAGCTGGAGAGGCCAATCGCTTGGCAATCTTTTCATATTTTCTGAGTCAGGTGAAAAGAGCTTAAAGGAGACTCGTTTTTTGAGGAACGAGTGATAATTTCGGGTAGCAGCTGATTCCAGGTAAGGTTTGGAATTTTCCAATCACGGCAGTGTCACAAGGATGGCTAACAAGATCACTCATCGCAGATGTTCCTCAAAAGGGTAAACAATCAAATGGAGGTGTATGATCAGCTAAAGCAGAGTGGAGGTGATGATGAGAACACGACCAAGGTTCAAAAGCTGATGATAATGCATTCACAATGGTTATTTACCGGGAATTGGTTCATTTTTTAATGAGCTTAAACTCTAGGGGAAACATTTGCTCATTGCTTAGGTTTAATTTTTAACGAGCTTGAACTTCACAAAAAACTGCTCGTGCCAGTCGTATAATAAGTATGTCTCATCGATAGGTTCATTTTTTAGGGAGCTTGCACCATTCGAAATTATGCTCCACATCCTTTCTTTATGTAAGCTAGGAACAGCCAATCCTACGAGTTTAAAGGGTTTGAGAATATACAAACTAAGAAAATAAATGGTCGCTCTTCGCTTGCATGCAAAAAGATTTGCATGCCCCCGAGTATAGTGAAAAATTTCCAGGTTACCATTTAGAAGTTCTCGCATTTGCAAGACAGTTTCCATCCACATAGCAAATAGAAACACTTCCTGGCTTAGTCCATTTGGACAAAGGTGATTTTATCTCCAACCACCTAACCTTGACAAGGGAATCTTATTCCGGTCTAATCCCATTTTCCTATACGGACGGGTGTCGGACCAGTCATTTTCCTTCGCGGAAACCTACTCTATAGCTAGAGTTTCCCTGCCGGAGCAGGCTAGGGTGCATGCCCCCTTGGTTTCAGTCATGTCCTCCCGAATTACTCGCGTTCTTCAGGTGGACAGACTGGAGATTGATGAGACATTCCTTGTGTGAAAAGACCATTTAGGGATGGCATTTGACTATTAGCTATGTGTGAGCTGGGGAATGAAAGCTGGTCTACAAGCTGGACCACTCGGCCTTCATGCGGAAAACACATTACTCTAAAGAGTGAGGAGACAATGTCTCCCATGCTATAAATATAGTCACGTCCAAGGAGAAGATTATAATCTAGAGGTCCTCGGACTACCATTACGTTCATATAAACGATTTTCCTTCTCAATGTTATGGGCACATTGGGAAGGATCCCTAACATTCAACTGGTTCCTTTGTCGAAGCCTGTTAGATTTCTCATTTCAGGCAGAAGCGATGGCAAACCAAGCGCTTTCCAAGCAGTCAAGGAAAGGATACTCACAAAAGCCCCTTCATCTATGATAGTGTCGGCCATGACCATCCTGTATGCTTGTACAATGATTCGAAATGGTACACTAGCCGGTAAATGGGGTCTGCCTAGTAGATTCCAATCGAAGGAAACAACTAGGTTGCTTGGAGGTGGGACCGAATAGACGACCGGATATGACTCTGACAAACTTCCTTCATGTAGTAAAGGAACGGGTAGATTTCCCCCATGTTCATCGGAGTCTGTTTTTACGAAAAGAATTTGAACGGTGTCATTCTTATTCTCTTCAGTGACTGTATCATCTGAATATGGACCTTCTGAAGGCAAGACCGGGTCAACTACTGCCTCGACCTTTTGACTTTTGTCTGGTATGGATTTAGAGGGTTTATCTTCAATGATAGACACTTCGATCGACCACCATGGTGTGTCAGTCGGATTTTCAACCACTGATGGGCTCGGCAAGAGTTTCTTATATCCAGGAGGAAGCCATAGCGGTGAAGCCAGACGGTTATCCAAAACTCTTTTAACTTCGTCTAGGAAGGGACAACGGTGGACGACATGATCACCTTCACACAGTTTACAAGGAAATTTACATTTCCTTTTCTGTCCAGATACTTCACTTTCACTAGTTGACGGTGTACTTTCAACACGATCAGAGGTTGATGACACTGGATTGTGCAAACGAGGAGACCAGTCCCTTAAGATCCGGGGGATGCAAGGACAATCTCGATGATAGTGGTCTCCTTTGCAAATGACACATGGTGATTTAGGCTTGGACGATGCAATGCGCGGATTTTCTCGCTAGACGATGCACGGTTGCCCCTTTTTGCCTTTAGCTCCTTCTTCTTCTTTTCCTTCTTCTCCTTCCCCTTCTTCTCCTTCTTAATTACTAGATTTTCAGCTTTACCAGCTTCATCAAGCGAAGAGGAAGGAGGAGAGGGAGAAACGGACGAAGTAGAAGGTTTGGGGGTAACTCTAGTACCATCTAGTTGCTGACTTGATTGTTTAGGAATCACAGTATTCTGAACGACGGAGGTCGAGAAGAGCCATATGGGCAAACCAATCGTCAATCCTGGAAGTGACAATGTGGCCATATGGGGTGCGCCAACATCTCCCCAAGAGGAGAAAGGACTAGGATTTCCTCCAAGGGGAAATCCTTGGTTGGTGGACTCCATTTTTCTCAACCTAAGACCAACGAGGGAACAGTGACGTTATTCCGATTAAAATAAATTTTAGACGCTTTGACACAACTTGTTTTTTCAATTTTTAAGAGTCGAGAAAAAACAAAAGATGACTCTAGTCACCTTCGATTTTTAATGAGCTTGAAGTGACAAGTGCTCAGATGGACCTTTTCCTTTAAGGAGTATGAAAAGAAACGAAAGAGGCTACTATGGAAATCTAGACAGAGGGATTACCAAACCAATCGAAAAACTGCAGAATACTTTTTACGGTATGGCAGTCAATCTTCCTGAATGTTGTGTTCAGTGCATTGCGATCGATAGGGCGGTAGACACGGCTTCCTAAGGATAAAGGATATAGCCTATTGTGGTCTCCCAATATATACTCGACGGTACGTGGGAGCACAAGTTCGTACTGGAACTTGTCGTCTCAAAGTGGAGGAATCACCCAACCAGCAATGAAAGCAACAGTTACCAAGCTTTACGACGCCGAAATACATCTCTAGCCTAGACTTCTAAATGTTGTGCATTAGGTTCCAAAGTGTTTTTAGGTTCATTAAATTTATTTTACAGTTGATCTTGCTTAAGAAATTTTCCTTTCAGGTTCACCGCGAGATGTAGATACACAATTCCTAAAATGCAATCTAAGATGATAAACAATCGTTTAATCTTCTTTTTGCAATGAAAATCCTAGCCACTAGGGAAAGAGAAATGAGATTCTTTCAACATAGAGCAAAGAGCACACACTATATGCACTGTCCTAAATCAAACCAACAAGCAGTCTAAATACAAATGCACATGCACGTATTTTTTTTTCACTTTCTTAATGTGTGAATGACAAGAAGAATGCTAAGTACAAATTTGAATTATCTTTTCAAAGCGACAGTACTAACAAATTTCTCTTCAAAACGAAAGGAAGATAATGATGACACTTTGCGATTTTGAATTGAAAATTGCTTTTGACCCTTGAAAAACTACTAATCCAAATCAAATACAAGAGTAACAATATAATCAACTATCAAGAACAATAGGATTCTCTTCTATGACTGAAAATGACACTTGCGACACTTCCAAATCAAGAAACGACAGTTCGATTACACTACTTCTTTGTAAAAGAGAACTGAAAATGGCGCACAATACATAAAAACATTCACAGTTCTTTGCACAATGGAGGTGGAATGATGGAAAGGAAGGGGTTTTCCGCAGAGGTATACTGATTACAGACAGCAAAACTCCTTAATAGAGCTTAAGAGAGTGAAGAAAAACCAAAGTCTGAAGGCAAAATTAGCCTTTTCTGATCATCGCACCTGTTACAAAGGGAATCCAGTATGCATCCCACCTACTGCACATGGGAAGTGCGATGCATACTGATTTCCTTGAAGAGACAGTGCGATGGTACCAGGATGAGACTTCACTTGACTTTTGATCACAGTTTGCAGCTCAGTTCAGGGATTTAGGCCGAGCAAGTGATAATCAGTAAATACAAATCACAGGGGCTGATCTAATGAGGTTACTAGAGCCACCACTAGGGCAATTAGGATGTTTGCAAATCGATTGTTCAGTTACCCGGAGATAGACTGAAGCAGCATTGATCTACTTTGCACTTGCATAGCAAATGCAGTTCGAAGGCTAGCTGGCTTGACTTCAAGCTCCGTCTGTAAGTTTATAAAACAAACAAATATAGACAAGCAAACAATCTATTCGCTCCCCAGCGGAGTCGCCATTTTGTTATCAGGAAATCTAGTGTCCACTCGGAGCTGCTAGTCCCACTAAGACTAGTAGCTATCTTAGAACAAACACACTAAAACTATTTTCGTTTTCCTTTATGAGAAGTAGATAAGAGGGGAACAAAGGTACCAACCTCAGTCTTGCACTTGGTTCCTTGTTTAGTTCCTCTCCCTTCTGACAGATCTTTGCCGCTTTCTTCCTTGCTTCAGAGAGCACCTGTAGAGTCAAAGCAGCATAACACTATCGAAGAATAGAGATCTACAATCATGAACAATATAGGACCAGATATATATTGACCACACAAATGCATATATCATCAAACATACAAGAATGTGAAGGAAAACCTGAATAGCTTCATTAATAGAAAGAATAGCAAAGAGGATTACAACCAATTGTTCTGACCCAGCGTCATCCTCCCAGCATGAAAACCCTTCTTCACCTCATGAAAAGCTTAGATCACCCAACACTATGATGTTTCACCAAGAAACCAACATCACTTCCTTACAAAATACAAGATTCCAAACTCTTGGATCTCTATGATGAGGGATCCATATATAGATGTTTGTAGGGGGGTGAGTCAGCTACTGGGTTTTTGATTAGTGTCCTCTCTCTGATAGTTCTTGGTTCCACTTGGAGATTCATGATCTCTTACTCATCCCTGGGCGAATTCAGAGAGGCAAGTGTCATAGGAGAAGTTTCTGGAAGATTCCATGATCATCCACCTTGCGAACTGTCTCTGCCATTTGTCTACTCTCGCTCATCGCACCCTACAGAAGGGCTTTCCAGTATGCATCACACCCTTTACACCGAGCAGGTGAGATGCATCGTACCCTCTACACTGGGCAGTCTGTATGGTCCAGTTTTGACCAGTTCTGAGCAGTTTTTTGTGGAGAAATTCTGGGAGATGATGTAATCAACTGACCTTGTTCCTTTAGGGCATGAAGCAACACTTTTAGGGACTTAGGAGCCCTTAGTTTATGGACATGTATGATTGGGGTTGCAGTGCCCAAAAATGTCTATAACGGATAAACTATGTGTTTATGCTCACTTATTTATTTGCTATGATTTAGGAACGTGATAGTTCACTCATAATATTTGTGATGCAAGATAGACGGACTATAATTTTGCTTATGCATTTATGCAAATCAATGCATTCCATGTTGAGTTAATTGATAAATCACATGATTCTGAATATGTTTAACCAACCTATAATAGGTTAGAAAATTTGGAGTGTTTGGTATATTTCTCCTTATGCAACATTGCAACCTATGTGAGATAGGCATTTGGGCCACTCCCCTTTCCTATTTATGGAACTAGTGTAGTTTGGTCTCCCTTCCCTTGTTACCAGTCATTGCACAAATTTTTGAGGTTCAAGGATTCAATGCCTCATTCCCTTGTGCCATGAACATACAGATAAATGGAATTTTTGGTAGTCACCCCTTGGCTTTGTAGAACCCAAAAGACTTGGCTTTGAGGGCATTCGCCCCCTGCTTTGTAGAGGCTTGAAATTTGGCATCCAAGACAATCACTATTTTGTTGTGTGAAAACCCAAAAAATTGTGTCTATATGGCTCTTTTTCCTTGGTAGAGCATAAGGGATCAACACACATGTGCATGGGAAATATTGACACCAAGGGATTGATGGTCAAATCTAGGTTAGTGGAACCATGCCATGTGGTCCCCACACTAGACATCAACCATTGGATTGTCAACCCCAAGATATATCTTAATAGATTTGAATGGGGAGGAACATTTTCTTTTCTCATGGTGAAACTTCGTCCAACAAAACCTTGCCACTAGACCATTGGACCAACTTGAAAAGATTAATCAAGTAAGTTATGTGAAGAGGATGATATCGATGATCAAATAAGTAAATGTTTGAAAGAAAGTGGTGGGTTTAGGGTAGATTCCCATTTACCAGAACCCTATGACTAGCACATTGGGCCATCAAATTAGTGGGAAGCTTAATGTTAGGTCCTTATACTACTATTGAAACCCCTTGTTGTTATTAGTGAAACCCCCTTGTTGTATTAATGTGCCCATATAGTCCCCATGTTGTTATTATTATGCCCCATAGAAGCCCACTATTGTCATTGTTATGCCCCTACAATATTACGTTATGTAGGCTCTTATTGTATTGGGACCCCTTAGACTCCTATATATAGAAAGGAGGTCTTGTCATTTTTATCATCGAAGAATTATTAAATTGTGTAATGTAAAGGAGGCTTCCCCCTCAAAGAGGCTATTTTTGAAGTCATTTATCTATCTTTTCTATCTTTTTGTGAGTTGGTTTCATAACATTTGGTATCAGAGCCTTTGGATTATAGGGTTTCACTGCTCCAAACAGGTCATTGTGGCATTTGCACTATAACTTTTTTCGACTACATTTCGGAAGTTGAAATTAAAACCCATTTGAGCCAAAATCTAGATGAATCTCAGGTCCAAATTTTGAAACTTTTCTCTCTATATTTGCGGAGATAGGATGCAAGGAAGTTAGGGATTTGGCAAGCTCCCGAATTATATCTCAAACAGGTGTCCTGGGGAAAATCATCATAACTTTCTCTCTGAGCATCAAATTGAAATTTCATAAAACTTTACAGAAAGAGGATGACCTTTAGTTTTCTGTGTATTAGTTTCAGGTCCTAAGGTCAAAACAATGACACGTGGCACTTCATACAATTTCACTCTATTGAAGCAGTCTATAATCAGGTCATCATGAGAGATTTGGCATAACTTTTCCTTGGAGAATGAAATCTTGATCAGACTTGTGGGGTTGGAAAGAGGACTCAGAGATCCATCACACAGCACAATTTCAGACATTGGAGATCCGAAATTACGGAGATATAGATTCAATATCAAGCTCCTACAAAATGAGAAAAGGCGTGTAGTTTTTTTAAAATTTTGCATAAGTTTGGTTGAAAAATTAGTTTGAAGGAATTCAAAGGCCATAGTGAATCATTATTATCATTAATTGATGCCACAAAGAAATAAAATGAAAACATCTAGTAAGCAACCTGAAAGCTATAGCATGACTCATGAAGAAGAGGAAGAAATGCAACATGATATATCAAAATTACGAGACCAAGTGAAACAAAATTCACTCTCACAAAATGTAATAGAAGCTAAGATGGATGGTTTAAACAAATGCTTTGAAGCTAAGATGAATGACGTGGAAGCTAAGATGGATGGTATAGAAGAAAACCTTAAAGGCAACATGGAAGATTTGAAGACAGATTTGACAAAGTTGCTACAAGAAATGCTTACTAATGGTGAAAGTCACAATGAGAACAAAAGAAATGTTAATCATGATTTCATAGACTAACATTGGATTGAAGACCCACCACGTTCCAAAGATCGATATGAGGAATTTTGATGGCAAGGATCTCATAACATGGATACTACAGATGGAGCAATATTTCGATCTTCATAATGTGCAAAACACACAAAAGGTACGCATTGCAGATTTATATTTGGAACCAAATCAATTTTTATGGTATTGATGGCTTTTCTATCGTAAACAAATTGTCACTTGGGAAATTTTTACGAAATAAATGATAGCACATTATGAGGATACAAAAAACAACACCTTTTTTAGCCAATTGATAAATCTCAAACAAAAGGGTTCAATGATGGAGCACATTGAGGACTTCCAAAAATTGAATATAAGGGTAAAAGATATTCCAGAGGAGCATAGGATTGATGTGTTCATAGGGACTTTAAAGGATAACATACAACATAAGGTTTTCCTTTGGGAACCTGATTCATTGGAGAAGGCATTCAAGCTGGCAAGAAAAATGGAAATAAAAATTATGGCAACAAGGAATCCTACCACTCACAACTATAAAGATGGAAGTGTTGTTGCCCCTAGACTTCCACAACCTAAAAAGTTGACACCACAATTGGAAGAAAAAATATAAAAAGGGCTTTCTTATAGTTGTGATATAAAGCACAATAATGGTCATAAGTGTGCCGAGAAGAAATTGTTTTACATAGATTGTGAAGAGGAGGAAGAAAATGAACAAGAAACGTTAAAAGGAGGGGATGTAGACTAGGAAAAAACCCTAGAGAAAGAAGAAATGAATCTGACCATATCTTGTAATGCATTGGTTGGAATTAACACTCCTCAAACTGTCAAGATAGAAGGACATATGAAGAAGAAAAAGGTAATAGTGTTGATTGATTCGAGCAGTACCCATAATTTTATTCATTGTAAGATAGCCAAGGAATTCAATTGCTTCCTATATCTAGCACCAGAGTGTCAAGTGATGGTTGCAAGTGGAGGAACCAGTTCCATAATATCAAGCTATCCATGGGAGAATATGTATTGAATATCCCAATTCTTTCCATTCCAATGGATGGTGTTGATGTTGTACTAGGAGTCCAATGGATACAATCCTTGGGTACAATAGTTTTTAATTTTTAAGAACATTTCATGAATTTTTTTCAGAAGGAAAGGAAGTTGAATTAAGGGGTATCACAAGGAAACCAGGAAATATAATCATCTCTAATGGAATGACAAAGCTTCTAAAGAAATAACAACGAGGCGTAATTGCACAATTATGTTCGCTAGAGGTTCCCACATCGAAATCATCTATTTCTCCAGATCTCCAAAATGTCTTGGATAATCATTCCAAGGTATTTGAGACTCCCAAAGGTCTCCCACCTATTCATGATCACGATTGTGCTATTCATTTGATTCCAGGAAGTGTTCCTCCAAACATCAAGCCTTATAGATATCCCTATGCCCAAAAGAATGAAATTGAATGTAAGGTTGTAGAAATTCTAAAGGCTGGTATAATTCAACCTAGTCAAATTTATTCCTCTGCTCCAGTAGTATAGGTGCACAAGAAGGATGGATCATGGCACATGTGTCCAGATTAGAGGGAGCTCAACAAGCTCGCTATTAAAGATAAATTTCCCATTCTCATCATTGATGAATTATTGGATGAATTACATGGAGAAATTTACTTCACCAAGTTGGATCTTCATTCAGGATATCATCAAATCAGAATGAAGACTGAAGACATTCCAAAAACAACATTTAGAACTCATGAGGGTCATTATGAACTTTTGGTCATGACTTTTGGCCTTACCATTGCACCTTCTACATTTCAAGGTTTGATGAATTTCATTTTCAAACCCTTCCTTAGAAAATTTGTGTTAGTATTTTTTGATGATATACTAATCTACATCAAGTCTTGGAAGGATCATGTTCAACATGTTGACATGGTGCTCAAACTATTGGAGGAGAAACAATGATATGAAAAAGGATCCAAATATTTCTTTGGAGTACAAGAGGTGGAATATTTGCGTACTCAGTTAGCTCATAGCTCATCTTATCATCCTCAATATGATGGGCAAACTGAGATAGTGAACAAATTTTTGGAAGGATATCTTCATTGCTTTGTATCTGATAAACAAACATAATGGGTTGAGTGGTTTCCTCTGGGTGAATGGTGGTATAACACTTCGTTCCATGCTGCAGCAAAAATGACCCCATTTATGGCACTTTATGGATGTCATCCACCATCCATCACATAATATTTAAAATAAAATGCCAAGGTTCAAGTAGTGGAATATCACATCGAGCATCAACAACAAGTTCTCAAACTCTTAAAGGATAACCTCACTTTGGTGCAAAATAGAATGAAACAACAGACATATCAACATCGCAGGAAAAGAAGTTTTGATGTAGGTGAATGGGTATTTCTACGACTACAACCATACAAACAAATGTCCCTTAAGAAAGCTAATAAGGATAGTAAATTATCACCAAAGTATTATAGTCCATACAAGGTTTTACAAAAGATTGGTACTATGGCATACAAATTGGAGCTTCCTGCATGTTCCCAAGTGCACCCAATTTTCCTTGTTTCATGCTTAAAGAAGGTTATAGGTGTGAAGATCCCAGTTCAAACAATATTGCTAGAACTTGACACGGAAGGAAAAATCATATGGGAACCTAAAGCATTCACAAAAACAAGAAATCTACAGCTATGGAATCGATCAATTTCAGAGTATCTCATCAAGTGGAAGAACTTACTCGTTGATTTTTCCACATGGGAGGATGAGAATTTTATATAGAAGCATCTAGAACTACTCAAGCGTTGAGGACAACACTTTTTGAAGGAGAGTGACATGTTAGGTCCCTATACCACTAGTGAAACCCCTTATTCTTATTAGTGCAACCCCCTTGTTGTATTATTGTGCCCATATAGTCCCCATGTTGTAATTATTATGCTCCATAGAAGCCCACTATTGTAATTATTTTTCCCCTACAATATTATTGTTATGTAGGCTCTAATTTTATTGACACCCCTTAGACTCCTATATATAGGAAGGAGGTATTGTCATTTATATCATCGAATAATTGTTCATTTATGTAATGTAAAGGAGATTTCCCCCTCGAAGAGGCTAATTTTGAAGTCATTGATCTATCTTTTCTATCTTTTGTGAGTTGGTTTCTTAACACTTAAGAGGATGGTTGAGTGGTGAGCTGACCCAATGCGACGTTGCTCCGGGGTGGACCCACCATGTTATCGAGTATTTGGCTAAATTATTTTAAAGAGGAGTTGTGTGGAGGAGCCGTAAGATGGGAAACCAACCTGATATGACATAAATGAGCAGGCCCATTGGCCTCTCAAGCCTTTAGACCATTGGGTTCTCAAAATAATTAGGTTGAGAGTGTGACAAACTCGGGCCAATATGATGTGTAACAGGTTGACCACAAGGTGGGGTTTTCAGGTTGTTGATAAGTTAGTGTATGAAGTTATTTAGGTAGGTGACCTTGCAACTGATAAGCTTGATGTCAGAGATCCAATATCAACCTTCGACCATCGATCATCGACAAATTACCTCAAAAATTCTAACACACCAGGTAACCCAAAATGAAATTACAAGGCCGCCCTGTGGACTCCACTAAGTGGTTTCATAGCACTACATGGCCTAGGTTAGCTATATGGGTGCCACGAACCTTATTGATGACATAATGCCTTTTAATGGGCCAAACTTCTAATAGGAATAATATCTGGGATTTAGGCTGAGATAAAATTTATATCACAAGAAAGATCTTGATAAGTTGAATGTAATGGTGCCATTAATTTTAATATTCGGATACTTTGAGAGAATAGGTTGTTGTAATCCCATCTTCATAAAAAACCTTAGATATTTTGTCAAACAATTATAATCCCCACAACCTAAGATGGGAGAAGTGGGTAGTGTTTGGGTGTGGAGCCTGATTATCTTCTCTATTTAGAGGTATAGCCGCATTGGAACCCATTTTGTAATGTGGAGGCAACGCTGCCCATTTATGTGCACCACCAGGGGGGATACACGGGGGGGTGACGATGATCTTTAGAGCCCCCCCCCGGCAGGGGATCAGGGGTAGCGCCCCCGAAGCTAAAAATAGATGTAAAATTGCCTTGTAAAATGTTTTACTTTCGTAGTCAATCTGGGTCATTCATTATGAGGAAATTTGACGGTAGAAGTTATGTTTAATTTAGGGGTTTTTTCCTTAGAAAGCAACCCCTCGCTATATATGAGGGAATTGTATTGCAGCTATGTAGATCTGTATTCTGAGCAAGAAAGATAGAGGATATTCTGTGAGAGAGAAGAGGTAATTACATTGGATCTGCTGTAGGTTGTATCTCTTCATTTTGTTGGATAATATAAAAGGAAGGGTTGGATGTTTCTCCGTGGACGTAGCCCAAATTGGGTGAATCACGTATATCTATGTCTCTCTTGTTCTATGTGTTTTCTATGTTTATATTTCTGCAATATTTTATGTGTTCCATTGCTTTGTAATATAAAATTTTCTAACAGGTAGGTGGGAGGTGGTGACAGTCACATAGAGGAGAATTTCTAGAAATTACATTTATAGCTCAACCTGAAGAACCTTAAGGAGGATACAAAGAATAAAAATATATATCTGTAGATTTGAGCAATCAAGTGGAAAGAATATTTATCATGGATGAGAATTTTCTACATAAAAAATCACAAGAGTTTGAATCTTAATAGTAGTCACTAACCATAAGTCAAGGAGATGACCAAAATCTTGCAGATAAATATATAGGTTAAGAAGAAAAATATTGATTCTATGTTTGACTCAAGTTCACAAAAAAATTATCGTAGTAGTAGATCTAGTAAAAAATATTGAACTGAAGCTTCATGACCATCCTGGCCCATATCCATTAGGATGGGTCAATAAGGAGGTAGACATAAGGCTAACCAAATAGTGTAGAATTGACTTTCCTATTAGTGTTTACTTTATTGATAAAGTATAATTGGATACAGTTCCACTTGATGTATGTAGACTTGTAACTGGGAGTCCCTATATGTAAATACGTGATGAAATCTTCATGTAGAAAGCCAACCAGTATTGCCTCATAAAGAGCCAAAAATCCTTCATCATCAACATGCAGAAGAGAAAGCCAAATATTTCACTCGTATGTTCCAATCAAGCCAAGAAATTTATCAATTCTAGTAAAAATATTTTTTTATTATTCTTAAGAGAAAATTAGTCTATAAAAAGTCAATGAGAGTAAGGGAATCCTTAGATGCGTGCACTATGAGACATATAGCAACGAGAATAGTTGTTATAAGAATACAAGGGAGTGTTATAGGACCCTAAAGGGATACCATCAAAGAGGGAGGTCGTGGAGCACATGATCCAATCATTTCCATATTACCCATTTCCAAACATTGGGCTATATAAATAGTCCATCATGGAAACAAGTGAAGTGAAGAAGCAGTTTTAGCAGTCGTGGGAGTAGGGTGTGATTTGACCAAGTACCTCACCTTGTGTGTCACTCATCATAATTATGCCAAATAAGGATGGGACTTGGTGAATGTGCATAGATTATAGAGCATTGAACAATATTATGTTCAAGAATAAGAACTCTCTACCTAACATGGATGATCTATTGGACCATTTTTAGAAAGAAAAACACTTCAGCAAGTTCGATTTAAAATTATGGTATCACAATGATCGAATCAGAGAATAAGATGCCTAGAACATTGTCTTAAAATCTAGATAATGTTTGTATGAATGGTTGGTCATTCCATTTGGTCTATGTCATACACTAATTATGGTCATGATATTAATGGATGAAATAATACACCGTTATCTAGAATCATTTGTTATTGTTTATTTGGATGATATATTAGTGATTTCATAACATATATAGTGCTATATGGGAGGAGTACATATCAATACACTTGGTGTAAGTGCTAGAGACATTGAAGAAGCACCAACTCTTATAAAATTTCAAGAAATGTGAGTTTACACAGTATTCTTTGGTGTGTTTAGAATATGTGATTGGAGGAGGGGATCTCAAGATAGATACTTCGAAGATGGAGGCCATCATGAAGTGGTCGATTCTTATAAATGTTTATAAGATTAGGAGTTTCATTGGTGCAACATAGTACCTACGGAAATGCATAGCCTCATTTTAAGCAGCAACTGCACTACTCCATGCCATAACAAAGAGTGGAAATATTTTCTAGCGGGGATGAATTAGAGAAAGGCCTTTAAAGAGTTGAGTGAGAAAAATCATCAAGCACTAGTTCTTATATTACCAAAATTGCGACATCCCTTTCAAGTGGATATGGATATGATAGGATATGATATGGGAGTGGTATTGATGTAGGGAGGAAGGCCTATATGTTACCATTCTGAAGCATTTCATGGGGTAGTTCTCAAATAACCTACCTACAACAAAGACCTCTATGCCTTAGTACAAGAAAAAAAATGTGGAAACATTGAATGATGTGAAAGTATACAGTCATCCACACAAATCACTAGTTGCAATAGTACCTACAATCCCATAGTAAGTTACAACAAATTATACACTATAGGTGGGTGGGATTATTATAATAGTTTTATTTAGTGACAAAGTATAAGAAGGGTAGTATAAAAAAGTTGGCCAACATGCTGTCAAGGCCACCCATATCAAAAATATTAGTTTCCCATCATGCACCTAGATCCTTTCACCCATGATGCATACAGAGAGGCATACAATATGATGGAAAAGAGGAGGTGTTTTAAGAATTGAAGAGCTAAAATCGCATAGAAAATGGAGATACCATAGTTGACTATCATCTCTAGAATGAGTCACCTTGTAGGCTACACAAGCTATGTGTTCCTAAAGGTGAAAAAATACAACTAAATAAAGAAGCTCACACCTCCAAGGTTACACGGAATTTTTAGTGTGTGGAAGACAATGGCCAACATATAGTAGTATGTGTACTAGCTCGTGATGCAAGAATATGTAGATAGGTTTATAAGAGGATTTATGCTTTGTTTTACTAGCAAGGCTAGTAATAGGAAACATGGTCTATTCCATCCCTTACTTATACCCACTCATAATTGGGAAATCATTTCCATGGAATTTGTGGGAGGTTTTCCAGAAACCAGGAAATGACTTGACTACCTATTCATGGTAGTTGATAGGTTCAACAAGATGTATGTTCTCATCCCTTATAAAAAGAGCATCAGAGGGAAATAAGTAGTAAAATTATTCTTTAAGCATGTGTGCGTGCTTTTTGGGATACCAAGGATCATTATTTTAGATAGGGACACTAGATTTCTCAGTGCATTTTGGAATAAGTTGTTGGAGAAAATGGACACAAATTTGAAGAGATCTGTAGCATTCCATCCACAGAAATATGAGAAAATACAAGCAGTATGTAACAACCCGGGTTAAAATTCCATGTAAAAATATATAATAACCACAGTTGGTGGGACACTTATTCCAAGCTGAATGTTGGGCAGGACATCCTAGGGGGTATTAGGTTGTTTATGGCTAAGGAAATTGGAAAAGGTAAAATAAGGATTTCGAAATGCGAGATGGAATTTTTGGCACAATTATTTATGAAAATAATGGAAATTAGGAGAAAAAGGAGGTGAAAGGTCACAGGTTGCATGTGAGGAGGAAAATGAAGGAAAATAATGGAAAATGATGAAAATAGAGGCCTCATCCATAAAAAGGCTTTTGAGGATCAGTTGGTAACCTTTTGTCAAATTAGCTTTGGAGCTCTCTCATTATTATATACATATCTCTCTCTCTTTTGGACACTTAGAGTTTTCTTAGAGCACTTTGGCATTGGAGAAAGAAAGGAAAAGAAGGCAAGACGAAGCATAGATCAAGCAGGGAAAGGTAATATCACATAGCTATAGCAGACTTCATTGCAGGTATCAACTTGAATGTGTATTTTTCTTGCTTTATTTTGCATGCATGGGATTTCATGTGGTTCTCTTCTATCATGGCATGGGTTTTTCCAGGTGTGACAGTATTTTCAACTTATCCTTTCTATTTCTTGATAGCTTTGATGATATGGGTTCTCCCATTCAGTTTATGTGGGATGGACGGAAGGGATTCAAAATTTAGTGTGGTGGATCTCTGAATTGACAAACACATGGTTTAGTGGTCCTTGAACTGGACTATGGATCATGAAGCCACTAGCCTAGTGACCCCTGAACCAGACTGTGGGTTGCAGTAAAGCTAGATTGTGTGCCTCGATGGGCCTATGAATCCTTGTCAGTGAATGGTGGGATATACGGTAAAGTAAAGAGGTGGATTTTCTCACCGTTGGGCCTAGTGTTCCTGGGATGGGATGCATGATAAAGAATGGATAGTATGTCTCGGTGTAGAGTCTAGTGATCCCCGGATCAGACTGTGGATTGTGGTAAAGCTTGAGAGACTAGGAGGCAGTCAAATTCCTCATAGTTTAGGCGAATAACTCCAATGGCATCCATGCTTGTTGGTGTTGTTGGTCTATTCTATGAGTCCCACATTCATGCTTGGAATGTGGAACATGGGTGATTGGCTAACGAGAGACTTGGCTCAACCAATCTATGGTCAGGTGGAACGTGGTAGTCCCATCTTCAGTTGGTTCAATGCATCCATTAATGAGAAATTCATTCCCTTGATTTTTATGTGTAAATGGACTAATGTATATGTGGATTTTGATGGTTGATATGTGTTGGAAATAATACTGAGAGGGGGGGTTGAATCAGTATTATCAAATCAATAAAACTTTTTCATTTCCATACTTAGATACATATACGCTACTTCAGTTAATGGAACCCGCGTGTATACGCAACTGTGTCTAATGCAACTAGCGTATATCCAGAATACTTATGATTCAGTTAATCCATTAAATGTTGATCTTTAGTTAGTGCATCAGAACTTCATTAACCATATGAACAGTAAGCAGGTGCAGTAAAATAGAACAGATCATCATACACAAGAAGCACACATGAACACCATCATATAAGGTGGAAACCCAATGTGGGTAAAAACCACCTGCTGCAAGTCGTCTCTATCTTCCTCTAATAAGATACTTCATTTTACAATATTTTGTACTGGTGCAGTCCTTTACCAGTACGCAGGCTTCTACCTGCAGAGGGCTACAACCCTCTCTCATTTTCCAGACTCTCCTGGATGGGAGCTACAACCCCCTTAGCTCTTGTACTAGCTGATTCATTTACTAGTATGTAGGTGCCTGCCTACTGAATGCTCCAATCTTCACTCGTTCTCCAGCTGCTACCGGAAGGGAGCTACTACCCCCTTTGCTCTTGTACTAGCTGATGTACTAGAATGTAGGCGCCGGCCTACAATCTCCTTTCACCCTCCAGGGTCCACATTTCATACATTTTCAGACTGGATACTCCTGAAGCACAACACTATAATCTGAAGGCCACATTTCATCCAATTTTCATACTGGACCCATCCATATCATTGAAGCACAAAACAATCAATACTAGCATCATCAATTTCTGAATCACTGAAACACTGAAACCCTGTCAACAACACAGTCACCAAAACATAGAGAGTAGAACACTGAACTCTGTAACCATATTCAGAACCAACTATATCATCAAAATCATGCATCAGAGTGCATACGCTACTTGGAAGTGTTGAACCAGCGTGTATACGCAACTTCACCAAGGTGAACCAATGTATATGTCATCAATTACTTACTTATAACTTGATGCACTTCCTCACTTCAGACATATCCAGATTATTGCATATACAAGGATAATATGTGTGTTAGCACCCAGATCTAGTCCATCAGATCACATAAATATGAGTCATTATGATCCTAATCCAATATTAGTTCTCATCCTTCAATACTGAAGCTAAACACAATCAACCAATCTGAATATGCAGAATACTGACACCATTAAACTGTCATCAGAACTCATCAACAATCAGAACCACCTGTAACTTCAGACACCATAGCTCAAATGGTATACGCTACTTCAATGAACCAAACCCGTGTACATACGCGCTTACACCAAAGCCAACCCGCGTACAGATCTATAAATATTCAATCATGACTTGCAGTGAAGTTAAACCCAGTTCAGATCATTACATGCGTCAGTATACAGATCTAGAATAAACATAATCAATCATATAGAGATAGTACATTTCAAACCATTTGATCTCGATCTATCCTCAGATCTTGTTCTCCATCAACCGGTGAGAGCCCTACTTAGCTCAGATCAAGCAATGCATCATCAACCCATAACCTGCATACTGGATCTCATCCTTCATCAGATATTCAAGACCTTTTCAATCCCCTTGCCTAATGATCTTCTTCTCCTTTTATAGTCTTAGGCCTTGCTCAATACCATGGTCCAAAACCATAACAAACCAATACCATTGACCCAATACTTGGGGTCAACACATCTGACGAGATACTATGGTCCAAAACCATAGATTCAAATACCAAGGACTAACTACCACGGACCAAAAGTAAGTTCTCCAACATATACGCGCTTTTCCTTGCATGAAAGTGCGTGTATACGCATACGCACCTTTGTAACATCTAACCCGTGTGTATACGTGGTTTGGTCACGATGAACCTGCGTATATATATTTTCTCTTCATTCCTGTAGTCTGATCATCAAATCCTTGTTGCTAACCTGCTGCACTATTATCTGTCATCTGTGTGATTTTCCATCAAGGACAACACTTGTCTCATAATGCCAATAATCTCCCCCTTTGGACTTGATGGCAAAGCTAACTTGTCACACTTAGAACTATCATCTGATTCCTTTGAGCTTGTCCTGCATCTCATGCATTCAATCACATCTGATATCTCTTCTGAAGATTCATCTAGTTATAACTAAGTGAGATGTTCTTCTATGAGTGGGTTGCCATCAAGTACAAAACATGCATCATAATGCCAACAAGCTCCCCCTTTGGACTTGATGGCAACAACACCAAATCACTCTCCCCCTTTGACATCAAGGGCAAAGGGCGGACCAAGATATTCACTTTCTTTGATAAACATTCCGCTGACAATACTCCCCCTGAGTACCTGCTGAAATTTATGAATGAGCTCCCCCTTTGTATATGCCAAGGTGTACTAATCTGTCCATGCTCCCTTTGAGTACATGCTGAAGTCTCTACTCTGCTGTGCTCACCATGCTCCCCCTGACTGTAGGCAAGATCTACAAAAAGATGTTCTTCAAGAAGAACCATGACTTATACATTATAAAAGACCTTCCTATCACCAAAAGACTCATTACATACATCCATCACCCAACCAAGTGGGGATACATCAGAAATTTACATATGAAAACCAAGTTCATTACATGTTCATCCCAGGCATAGTGGGGAAACCAAAATAGGCCATTACATGACCTTGATACATGACTGAGATACATGACATAGAGACGAAATATCTAGAGCAAGACTTATGAAAATCACCAATAACTAATATCATCAGCATCTATCAATCACTATTCAGATCAGCAACCATGATCTCCTTCTGTTCTCCTTCTGTACCTGATCTACATGAAACCAAAAACAACTTGTGTACACGAACCAAGAGCTTCTAAGGTAATGCCAACAATTCATTATTAGAAGTTTATCTACTCCCCTTGAAGCTGTGCCAGATGGTCTCTATCAGACCCATATCAGACTCTTCTCACCCTGAGTCTAGCCCATTGATTTCATTCAAACCAACATATACGCGATTGTATCCAGAGAAACAAGCGTATATACGTGGATACTCCCTATGAAACTCGCGTACAACCATTTCCAGATCAGTAACCTGTAAATGTCCTATGACAACGTATGTCTGCATAGAGATATCAACTCATCATCATAAAATCATTCACATTATATCACGTGTGTAAAACACCATAGCCAAACAATATCATCATGTCTCCAACAATGCAACTTTGAGTAATCATTCATGTATCCAGCACTATGTATCTTGAGCTCAAGATCTTTTGTCAAGGCTTCTTTATATCATCAACTTTAACAATCCTCATTCACATGAGCACCAAGAACTATAGAAATCCTGCATCATAATTGTATTTTATGCATAAGACGACAGCAGCATATGAGTGACTCATCATCAAGTAATGAAGATGTGTATTCAAGCTTTGTACTTCTCCTTATCCTTCTGAAGATCACCATGTAAGCATCATATATGCACCAGCTATCAATCCACAATTATGATCTGAACATCAACTATGTAACCCCAAGAATCATATGAGATTTTATCATGGACAACTCATAACCACATCATAGCAAGATATATCATTTAGCCATATAAGCATCATCACCAAGGACTATTAACCATAATGCCAACAATGCATTATTAAAGGCATATGCTCCCCCTCACCTGTGCCATCTGTTTACTGTTAGATCTGATCATGCATATATCAGTAATAAGCATCAAGACATCATCATCATCAAGTTAGGATCAAAACACTTCTAAACATCTTACAAGTATATTTCCACACATCCTTAGCAGACTGTAACTACTAATCAATAGAGTAAATAATGGACTGAATCATATCAGATCCTTTTTCTGAGCCTGTCCCCACTGCTTTTCCTCAGACTGACATATACGCGACTTTGCAGTGTCTAACTCGCATATATATGCGACTTCCCTTTATGAAACTTGCGTATGAGATTCAGGACACTGAAGTTTTATACTTTTAGCTCCTTCTAAGTCTGTTATGTCTGTGTTGTGCTGTGTCTGAGTACATTGTACTGTGCCACATCTTTCTGACTGTACTTCCTTCTTCTTCCATATCTTCAAGTGTGATGATGTTTTCTCCTTTTGGTGTGATGTCCGTACTTTGTTCCTGCATTCCTTTGCTATATGTCCAAGCTTGTTACATGCATAACATCTTACATGTTTCATATTCCTCCTATAGCAATTAGCAGCTTTGTGACCAAACATATTGCAAGAAAAACAATATCCATTAAAGTACCTGGAATGTGATGATCTTTCTGTGTGACGATCTTGAACCATTCTTCTTCTGCATCTAGCTGCAACATGTCCAAGATTGTGACATTCATAACATTCAATATTATTCATCTGAGTAAATGGACGACTATTACTACCATAATTAGGAGTAAAATATTTTCTTTGAAGAATCTCTTTCCTTGATTGTTGATGGGGTTGACCTCTCATCTCCTTGTTGATCATTTTAGATTTCTCTTTAGAGTTCCTTGCCTCACCTTGTGAACTAGATTCACCTTCAACAGACTCATGGAAACCAAGACCAGTCTTGATAGTAGGAGACCTTTGACTACTAATAATATCATCCAAGGCTTTAGTACTATCTTGAAATCGTAACAGTTTATCCTTTTCTTCTAATTTTCCTTTTAAGATATTTACCTCAATCTGAAGTTGTTCTTCCTTTTCCAGACATTGCTTCTTCAAAATTTCTTCAGACTTTCTTCCTTCTTCCATTTGTTGCCTTAGTTTGAGAATCTCCTTTTCTTGTTCTTCATTCAGATCCTGCTGCATTTGACGAATTCTGGAGGCACATTCCAGCTGAGATTTTAAGCTAATAACTTCGTTTTCCTGTTTTTCAATAGCTTGGAGTAGATATTCATTCTGCTTCTTTGATTCTTCAAGATCTTCTTTTAGTGAGAGGATCGCAGCTTCAAGCCTTTCATAATAACTGGATCTATCTCTGAGTTTTTTGATTGTTGTGCTCTTTTCATTGACTTCATTTCTTAGTAATGTTACTTCATCCTGCAACTTTTGATATTTGTCTTTGAATAACTTCCTTACCTTGCTTCCTTCCTCTTGTTGAGCCTTTAGTCTGGTAGCTACTTCTTTGAAGGCACCATCCTTTATGTTCAATAGATCTTCTTGATCTCTAATTTTGTCCATCAGCCTTTTAAATTCTACCTCTATTTGATATCCTTCTTGCTCACCCATGAGAGCACATTCAGTTGTTTCGTTATCACTTATATCACCTTCAAATGGATAGATAGCTGGAACATCAGAGGATAACAAATTCATACCTGATAGTTCATCTTCATTCTGAAATGATTCTAAATCTGATTCTGAATCTGAAGTTCTTCTTCCACATAATCCCCAATCGATTCTCCCACTGTCATAGTTCTTCTGAGATGTCTTCTTCTGCTTAGGTGATTTCTTCTTAAGCTTCTTTCCCATTGTTCCATGGATCTCCTTCAAGCGATCAAGCTTCTACCAAAGGACCTGCTCTGATTCCAATTGTTGGAAATAATACTGAGAGGGGGGGGGGGTGAATCAATATTATCAAATCAATAAAACTTTTTCATTTCCATACTTAGATACATATACGCTACTTCAGTTAATGGAACCCGTGTGTATACGCAATTGTGTCTAATGCAACTAGCGTATATCCAGAATACTTATGATTCAGTTAATCCATTAAATGTTGATCTTTAGTTAGTGCATCGGAACTTCATTAACCATATGAACAGTAAGAAAGTGCAGTAAAACAGAACAGATCATCATACACAAGAAGCACACATGAACACCATGATATAAGGTGGAAACCCAATGTGGGTGAAAACCACCTGCTGCAAGTCGTCTTTATCTTCCTTTAATAAGATACTTCATTTTACAATATTTTGTACTGGTGCAGTCCTTTACCAGTATGCAGGCTTCTACCTGCAGAGGGCTACAACCCTCTCTCGTTTTCCAAACTCTCCTGGATGGGAGCTACAACCCCCTTAGCTCTTGTACTAGCTGATTCATTTACTAGTACGTAGGTGCCTGCCTACTGAATGCTCCAATCTTCACTCGTTCTCCAGCTGCTACCGGAAGGGAGCTACTACCCCATTTGCTCTTGTACTAGCTGATGTACTAGAATGTAGGCGCCGGCCTACAATCTCCTTTCACCCTCCAGGGACCACATTTCATACATTTTCAGACTGGATACTCCTGAAGCACAACACTATAATCTGAAGGCCACGTTTCATCCAATTTTCATACTGGACCCATCCATATCATTGAAGCACAAAACAATCAATACTAGCATCATCAATTTCTGAATCACTGAAACCCTGTCAACAACATAGTCACCAGAACACAGAGAGTAGAACACTGAACTCTGCAACCACATTTATAACCAACTATATCATCAAAATCATGCATCAGAGTGCATACGCTACTTGGAAGTGCTGAACCAGCGTGTATACACAACTTCACCAAGGTGAACCAGCGTATATGTCATCAATTACTTACTTATAACTTGATGCACTTCCTGACTTCAGACATATCTAGATTATTGCATATACAAGGATAATATGTGTGTTAGCACCCAAATCTAGTCCATCAGATCACATAAATATGAGTCATTATGATCCTGATCCAATATTAGTTCTCATCCTTCAATACTGAAGCTAAACACAATCAACCAATCTGAATATGCAGAATACTGACACCATTAAATTGTCATCAGAACTCATCAACAATCAGAACCACTTGTAACTTCAGACACCATAGCTCAAATGGTATACACTACTTCAATGAACCAAACCCGTGTACATACACGCTTACACCAAAGCCAACCCGCGTACAGATCTATAAATATTCAATCATGACTTGCAGTGAAGTTAAACCCAGTTCAGATCATTACATGCATCAGTATATAGATCTAGAATAAACATAATCAATCATATAGAGATAGTACATTTCAAACCATTTGATCTCGATCTATCCTCAGATCTTGTTCTCCATCAACCGGTGAGAGCCCTCCTTAGCTCAGATCAAGCAATGCATCATCAACCCATAACCTGCATACTGGATCTCATCCTTCATCAGATATTCAAGACCTTTTCGATCCCCTTGCCTAATGATCTTCTTCTCCTTTTATAGTCTTAGGCCTTGCTCAATACCATGGTCCAAAACCATAACAAACCAATACCATGGACCCAATACTTGGGGTCAACACATCTGACGAGATACTATGGTCCAAAACCATAGGTTCAAATACCAAGGACTAACTACCACGGACCAAAAGTAAGTTCTCCAACATATATGCGCTTTTCCTTGCATGAAAGTGCGTGTATACGCATACGCATCTTTGTAATGTCTAACCCGCATGTATACGCAGCTTGGTCATGATGAACCTGCATATATATATTTTCTCTTCATTCCTGTAGTCTGATCATCAAATCCTTGCTGCTAACCTGCTGCACTATGATCTATCATCTGTGTGATTTGCCATCAAGGACAACACTTGTCTCATAATGCCAACAATATGTTTATGGTATTTATGTTCCTAGTATGCTAGTTATATGTATGTTTTGTGACAACTATGTATGGATCTCAGCATTTTTTACTTCTACATGAATGGATAATGTGTCTATGAACTAATAGATGATAATGCATCAAATGACATGAGGGAACAAAGGTTCATAGAAATTCTCAGATAAGTATGAGATCCCTACAATTAATTCTATTGTTTACACTCGTAGGTTACATGTGGACGATATGTTTGACGAAATGCATGTCATGGCTAGTAGGGGTCTGGTTATGGTCTTGTTCAAATTATTTCATTTCCATCTTTGTTTCCCAGTACTTTTATTGATTCTAAGCTATCACTCCTTTCTGGGTAGTGACTTGGGCTCTGGGCCCCCCAAAAGTGGCTTAAATCCCAGGGTTGCTGGCACAGAAATGGAAATTTTGGTCTCTGGTCACTGGCAAGCAAGCCTGTGAGAGCAAATTTGGGTTTCTGTTCACTCCCTTACCCATAGAATGAGTGCGATTGTGGCCTAAGATATCCAAAACAATGGGACCTAGAGATAGATTGTCTGAGTGGCTAACATGTCTCCTAAGGATTCTGAAGTTGATGTTGGATGAATGTGTGTGATGTTTCCATCGGTTCCACTTCCTTAAGGTCACATAGGAGGTTGAGTATAATAATAGTAGCCTCTCATCTCATGTTTACCCCGATTGGCATGGTTACTTGGGTAGATGTCAGAGGAGGGTGTTACATAGTCAATATAAAATTGGTGCAAGTTTTGAAGGGTTACAATTAAAAGAATTTGAAGACCTAGGATGAAATTTTGGTATATATACAACATTGTTGTAATAGAGAAGTACATGTTTCTACTAGTAAGTGCTCATTTTAAACTTGCTTTGGATGTTTTCCACCTTCATATTTCGATATTACATATGGAAAATAAGGAGGAGTGAGGGAGGATCTCATAGGGGATGCTTTAAGGGAATTTTTTTTTTTTTATTGCAAGCTCAAGAAAATTCATTTTCAAGTATAGGAGATGCTAAATAAGTCACATGAAAAATACAAGGCTATACATGATCAACACTAGAATAGAGGAGTTATTCAAAATGGGAGATAGAGTATGGTTATTGTTAACAAGGTGAGGTCATAGGGTATTGGTAAGAAAATCAATGCTTTGCAATATGACTCTTTTAGGATACCAAAAAATGGAGTAGATAATTCCTCTAAATTAAATCTACCCGCATACATGCACATTTACTTAGTGGTGAATGTCGAAAATCTCATACTTTATGAGCCTTGAATGTTGGATTAGGAAGAGGAGAAAGTCCTACCTTCCATAGAGGATTTAATGATAGATGCTCATACATAGTTAAATGAGGATACAATTTTTTAGAAAAGGTCAAAAACTAGAATATGGGGGAAACATAACCTTTTGTAGCTTGGGTTGAAAGGTAAGCTTCCAAGCAAAGAAAAATTATACTTTAAGGAGAAGGTAGAGGAAAAATCCTCCAAAAATGGGGAGATATGATTGAGATTAGATCATTGTATTATTTTTGATGCATCTCAATGCTTTCAGAGTGGAAACATTGGAGGAATTGGCTTACAAGGTCATTTTTACTAGAGATACTAGTTTGGAAATTTTAGGGTGAAAATTTTCAAGAGCCATTTTGAGGCCTCAAATTACCACTTTTTGTTGTCCCAAACTTATTATGGACCTAGATTCCCTAATGTACAAACGGGCACCTTTCCAACATGGCCATAATCACCCTAATTGAAACTGAAAGAAAAGACTCTTTGAAGAAGAAGAATTTAAGGGTTAGAGTCAAACTTGACCCCCAGTTGGATATCGGGTTGTGTTATAATCGACCCACTAGGAGGAAAAGGGGTTCCATTCATTTCGATTGTTTACTATTCCACAATAGAGAAAAAAATCTGGCAACTGGGGGTGAGAGAGCATAATAGAGGGGACTTCATGTCTATAGCATCTTATCAGACCATAGGTCTTAGGTGACTCCACACAGAGTGCCTTCTCCTTTGAACATGGATTAGTTTCATTCCAAAGAAAGAGAGATCATATTGTTACACAACATTTTGTCACTATCCCTATACTCCTCGTTCCTTTATCCTAGAGGAACTCTACAGTGAACCCTACATGCTTTCCCTTCATGAAGAAACTCCCATTGTGTCCCTCTTCATCCGCAGATCAATTCCTTTTTGCACCATTTCCCCTGAAACTTTTGTTTTCCCAGTTTACAAGTCTAGCGCTAATGGCCCTTGTCTTCCTCATGCCAATATACAAGGATTAGCACTATCCCTAGCACCGACCGGAGCGACTGAACTTTGTTCCAGGTGCGTCGGTCCCCTTATGGAAATTTTTTTAAATAAAGAGCCGAAGCTTCCAGCTCTAGAAGCTTCGTAACGAAAGTCTGGTAAATGGTTTGGCCGGATGGGGTCGAGGATGTTAGTTTGCGCCCCTTTCCCCTATAATGATGGAACTACCTCAAGGGATAAGACCTTCTCCCATGAAAAGAGGATCCATCTCCCATCTATTCATCCTATATAAACCTCCCTTTTTCCCAAGCACAAGCTAGTGTTAATGTTGGTGTGCTAGTGCTAATTAAGTTTGGAGTAAAACAACAAGCTATTCATAGTTGTAGCTCTCTAGTTGCGTGAGGGAGAAGTGTGAATTTGGTTTAGTGTGAAGGCTAAAGGGGAAAGCCTTAAAACTATTATTGTTGAGGCCATCATGGAATGCTAGCAGAGGTGTTTGGGAACCTGGTTTTGTCGGAGGAGAACGACAATGTCAATACAATGGTTGTAATCTCTTCTTAATTCAATATATATGCAACTATTGATTGATTTTCTACGTGATTTTTCATCTTACATGTTCATGGCTTAATGTTTCTTTACTTGTTAAGTAGGTTGAATTACAATTTGTCTATTATCATGGTTGTTGTTTGTTGTTGTTTACTTGTTTCAGGTGTTTGAAGAAGGAAGTGAAAGATAGCTGGAGCGAGCAAGCAAGGACATCATCAAACAGGATAAGTGTACTAAGAGGTATGCCCTCTTAATTGGTTCTAACCTAAGGAAATCTTCCATAGAATGTATCAGTTGTGTCTAGACCCATTATCGGGCTAGAGGAATTTGTTTGTGTCTGCACTTATAATTTTACTTCACCACAAATTGGCGACTCGGCTAAGGAACCAATCTTTTTGTTTGTATTAGATTTCATGATTTCGTGTGAACTTTTCTAGCTCCACTTTTTTCCTTTGGTTTTGCTTCTTTTCTCCTGCTTATTGGCCTGAGTTTGAAATTCATGGTAGCAGATCTGGTTCCTATTTCAATTTTTTTTTTTTTTTTTTTCTTGCCTCCCTCAATAAACATGCTTAATTCACTGACAGTCGTGCCGATCAGTGTGATATGCTAAGAAATAGTCGTACCAACCAACCTCTGGTGCTTGTTGTCAGTTAGGCAGTGGCACCGATGCCTATAAGTGAAGATTAGGGTTTGTCCCCAATCTTGGCGAGTGTGTTTTCCTCTCTTGATTTTGACCCCGTAAGCCTTTTAGACCATTTTCTCCCTGACTAGAAAGCTGCTTTTCATTTGGCTTGGTTTGCTTGTTGGCTTATCATCTTTCTGCTTGATTTCTTGAGTCATTGGGTGGTTTTTGAACTCAGTGAGTTGAGTTGTAGGTGTACTTACTCCTTGCATTTAGTTTGCAGTCCTTTCACGACTTTGACCTCCATTACACAAGTTTGAAAAGTTTTTGTTTGCTTGTCTAAAAGTTTCTTTTACAACATAGATTACATTGCTTATCTTGTTATTGGTAAAGTCAGTACTTCATTAGTCTGAATGAGTCTCTCTTTTCATGTTTTCGTTTGCTTGTAATTGTCTCAAAATGTTTTCATTGAAGTGTCGTATGCAAAAAGTTTGTTTCATTGTTTCATGAAAAGTATGAAATTCTAGTTTGTTGCATCATTGTACTATGATAGCTTGCATCATTAGAGACTAGGATTGCGTTGGCATTTGAAAAAGGGAAAATAACTCTTTTTTCTTTTGAAAGGACTATTAGAAATGTGCTTATCAAGAAATTAGGAATTGGAATGCATTTTTCATTAGTTTATTTTCTTGAAAAGTGAAGTAGTGAAAGATAATTTTGCTTTCAGTTGCTTGGTTGTTTGCATTTGATTGTGTAGTTTCTAACCTCTCCAGTGTAGGCAATTCATCGAATTGAAAGGGTCTTGTCTCATTTAGTTTCATTTAAGGTTTTTCGAGTCACATCGCTAAGACCTGAAAACTGAAACATAACTCAAGATAAACTTTAGAATAAATTCAATTAACCTAAGGCGCATTTGACTTTTAATGATCATATCTAGAAGGTCTAGGCTAGAGACATGTTCTGACGTCTTTAAACCTAGTAGCTGTCATTAGCTTCAGCATTAGACAGCACTAGTATAGATTTGTGCTCCTCGTACCGTCGAGTATATAATGGGATACCCCTCTACGATGCAATCCTTTATCCTTAGGAAGCCGAGTCGGCCACCTTGCAAACATGATACATCGAACATAGCATTCGGGGAGATTTCCTACTCACACTTCTCGGTTTGCCGAGAGGTATTCTATAGTTCACAGTTGCCTGATAATCATGTTTACCTAGATCATCCAGAGCAGTCGTTTGATATTTTTGACTCATTAAACTTAAAAGATCATTCGAGAACTTGTCCTTTCGAGCTCCTTTCCAATCGAAAGCAATAGAGTCATCTTTGTTTCTTTCTCGACTCTTAAAAAATGAAAGAGCACCAGTCTTTTTATGTGTCTTAATAATTGATTGCCCATGATCTAATAACACCCCATTAGTCTTTTCTGAGACCAAATCATGAGTTTCCCTTAAAAGAACATTTTAAAGCCTTGAAGTTTATTTTTTTGTCGACTAAGACAAGGTCATCATGGTTGAACCTTCTAGTTCACTCAGTTACTCTTCCTCTCCTCCGTCTGAAAGATTGTCTGAGGAGTCATTTCCTAAGTTACCAGAGTACTTGAGGACCAAGGTGTTGAACTCAGAATTGTTCTGAGCATTCAACCTTTGTCATCTCATCCTCTGCCGACTTTCGATACTGGGTCATGTGTTGATCTTGGCCTGGAATCTCTGGACAATCCTATTCAAACTCCTAAGAACTCACCGACCACTAGCGGTCAACTTGGAATGGTTATCTATCCTCTGAATCCTCTATTTGACCCTATTGTGATATCACTGCAGCATCCTTACAATCCTTACGACCAGCCAGGTGTTCCTTTGGAACTATCCCCTTGTACTTCTTCGGCCATTCGTCGTCGTTTGTTCACAGATATGGAACCTGAAAACGATGCTCCAGTCACCTCTCCAGAGGAGTAAGAAGTTTCTACTCCACACACTATCGAGGAGGAAGAACATCCTTTTCCTCCTAAAGCTTTCCCCTATACAAAGGGTATTCCCACCAGTTTGGCACCTAACTATGTGTCTTTCGCATAGCTAGTTTCGAGTACACCTAGTGCCTCATCACTTTACCATAACCCTGTTTGGGCGTCAGGCACCATGCCTACTTCAGGCCCGTTCATTGCAAACACGACTTCCCAACAGGCTGTTACCTCAGTCCTGATGTAATCCACCATTCCAAACCCCCTTGTATCGTCAGTCCCAGTCACCCGTCCAGTTCAGCCGGCGGTTTCGAGGAATGTCTCCATCAGTTCCTCCATCCCTCTAGTCAATGGCTAGGTTGTACCACCACCTAGGGGGGAAAGCTAAATGTTTCTATGGTGTCATGTTCCACCAATGTGAGTGGCTCACAAGCTCACATGCTTGGTATGAACCAACCTTCTTCTGGTGTTATTCATAACCTTGCTGATCCTGCTGGATCAAGCAATGTCCAGTACCAACAGTTTTGGAATCTCGTTGGTCCATCTGGATCGAGCAACGTCTAATATCTGTAGCCCTATGAGGCTTAGGTCCAATACGAAACTCCTTACATTCCATATGGTTCTCAAGGAATGGTTAATCAACCTTACACCCTTCAGTCTAGGCAGTACATTCAGCCTAGATCATCCACCTTCCAAGGTGGCTACAGTGAGATTCAGTTCGGAAATTTTCTTGGCACTATTCAAGTACCCTTGCAACAAAAAGGACAACCTCTACAAAAATAAGGGCAACCTTTGTTACCGCAAGGGAAACCTTTGTTACCGCAAGGGCAACCTTTGTTGCAGCAAGGGTTATCCGTGCAACAACAAGGGAAAATGATCCCGCAGCAAGGTCAGCTGCAACAACCACAAGGTCAACTCTTGCAACAGTTGCAGCAAACCATGCAAGATCAGATGCAATATGCTCCAAACACCTCCCAACCCATGTCCTTGCAGTGCCAACCTTTGCAGCCCCAGGGACAAATTTTGCAGCCACAAGGTCAACCCTTGCAACAGCAAAACCAACCCGGGCAGCAACAACCCTTGTATACATATCAGCAGGATCAACCCTTGCAAGGCTAAGGCTAGGGTCAAGTCTTACAATAGCAGGCCCAAAATCCTAATGTCCTAGGTCAACAGGTCCAAAATTGTTTTGGTCAAGGGCAGTGGGTATAGAATCCCTATGTCCAAGGGAAACAAGCATATCAACCTTATGCCCATGGACATCAGGTCCAAAATCCTCTTGTTCAGGGACAACAGGTCCATCACCCGTATGTTCAAGGACAATAGGTCCAATATCCATATGTTCAAGGTGAACAGGCTCAACAACCTTTTAACCCATACGTTGCTTATCAGCAACCTATGGCCATGTTGACACCTAATCATCAGGATTGGGTGAATATAATGTAAATAAATAAATATGTAATATGAACAGTCATCGGGAGATGAAGTGAACAGTCTCCCTCATGTATATAATAAACACCAACCTAAAGGAATAACATGAATTGAATTTTGTGGAGTTACTACTTGGCCTGACATGGTATCAAAGCCAGTCCTAATTTTAGTACTCCTGCCCTTGTAACTCCCTATTCTGCCTATGTTCTACCTTGCATACAAAACTCTGCTCCTCTGCTCTCCATTCAAAAGCGCTGCCCATATAAACGTTGTGGTGTCAGTGCTTGACATTTTCTCTCAAGCCTACCTGTATGCTTTTCTGCTACGTTGCTCGATACTTGCCTTCAACCATTGACTACGCCCTCTGGCTCCCTAGACTGTTCATAATTGTCCTCCCTGCGCTCATTGTTGGCACATTTTTTTCTTGGGTGTAACGTCTCTCTGTTTTATAGAAGAAGAGCGTTGAATCTCTATGATGAATGCCCAGCTCCCACAGAGAAACGCCCTGCTCCACGAATTCGCTCATTTCATACAATCAGCATAAGGTTTTCTACTCACAAACAGGGAGTGAAACAAAAGAAGTTCGGCAAACATTGGTATCTATGGTATGAGCGTTGATTTTCATTTTTAAATCCATGCCGGCATATGCGTTGAGGCCTGAAGTTTGAATGTTGCGTGTAATATGATTGATGCTACCTGTTATAAATCAATTTATAAGTTAATACATAGTCCTTGTATTACATTGAATGCTGGTGGTCTAGTTTCTTGAATGTGCTGTACAATTTTTTGAATGCTACATGTAATATGAAGTTGCTCCTGTTTTGAAGAACGCTGGTGGTCTAGTTTCTTGAGTGCGTTGTACAGTTTTTTGAATCCTGCATGCTTGATAGCTGCCCACCTGCGTGCGAGAATCAAAGCACACATGCGTGCTTCATAGCTTGATAGCTGCCCACCTGCGTGCGGTATCAAAGCACACCTGCGTGTGAGAATCAAAGCTTCTGAAGATCGATCTGCACGTGAAAGGATTGATGCAGAAGTTTCTGGTATATACGTTGAAGTTTTGGCATACACGTTGAAGTTTTTGACATGGTATGTGATGCTTTTCCATATATGTGATGCTTTTCCATATACCATAAAGGCACATGAATTCATTGAGCTCTTAATGGACATATATTACATTATATAAAATTACCATTGGGGTATATGGAAGGTATATGTTGGAGCCTTTCATTTAGTTCTCGCATAAACAATGAGGTGAGGGAAATATGTTGCATAAAGGTGTAGCGTGTTACCTGCTGTCCAAGAATACTGCTGTCCAAGAACACTGCTGTTCTGGTGCATTAACTCGATGACCGTGCTTGGTATATGAATATTGTGGAATATGTTATAAGGAATACAATATATATTGCATGATATATGAATATTGAGAGCTTGCAGTTGATTCCATTTTGTAAAGACATAGAAAATTACTATTAGTGTTTTGCTATGAATATTGTAATTATTTTTGGGCTCAGTTCAAATTTTATGATGGAGAAGTTTGTTGAAAAAGAGAAGGGTTTTCTGTCTTCCGAAAAATTTGTGTGTCCTACACATAGAGAGAATAATCTTGCTCAAGATTCTTCCAGAGGAAGAGGTGGTCGAAAAGGAAGAGGAAGAAATTTCAGAGGCAAGGGGGGCAGCCACTCTCAAGGAGAAAAGACAGATCTGCACTGCATACGCTGCAAAAGAAATGGATCACATGATGCCTCTACATGCAAGCTACCATGGGACAAAATTGAGCAGCAAAGAAACCAACAGAAAGGTAAAACTGATGATACAGACAAAGGTAAAGCACCTGAATCCGCTCACTATGTTATGGCACAATGTAATATTGGAGTAAATGAAGATTTATTTAATGCTTCACTTGCTTCTTGGAAAAATAATTGGTTGCTTGATTCAAGAGCAACCTACCACATGAATTATAGAAAAGATTTTTTTGAATAATTTACTGACAATGTTGATGGAGCAGTATACTTTGTAGACCAATCAAATATCAAGCCATCAAGGCTTGGCACAATCAGGCTTAAACTGCCTGGTCTTCCATACTTCCTTCTGTATCATGTTCTATATCTCCCATAGCTCAAGAGAAACTTGTTGTCCTTGGTTCACATCCGCCAGCAAGGTCACTCCATTCATATGTTTGATGGCAAGCTTGAGGTAAGAAAAGCATCTAACCACTCACTTGTCATGAGGGGAATAGAAGAAGAAAGGCTTATCAAGCTTCAAGGTACCTCTGCTCGTGCACAACATTTCTCATACAATTCTCATCATGAAGAAGGTACACTTCCATCAAGTTTATTATGGCATGCTAGATTTGGACATTTGAATTATGACAACTTCCGCTTGTTGAAGAAAAATGGTGTTGTTGGTTTGACTACAATTCCTAGGAAACTTAAGCAATGTGATGCTTGCATTCTAGGAAAGCATAGCAAACAGTGTTTTCATGATTCACATTCAAGAGCACATAGAAAACTTGAACTCTTTCATTCAGATTTATGTGGTCCAATGCCTGTTCCTTCTGAAAATGGAAATAAATATATGATGACATTTATTGATGGCTACACCAGAATGTGTTGGGTTTATTTATTGAAGAACAAATCTGATTCTTTTCAAACATTCAAGAACTTTCATAAATGGATTAAAAATGATGCACAATCTCATATTGGGTCTATTCGCACTGATAATGGAAAAGAGTACACATCAAATGAATTTGAAAACTATCTTCGCCAACATGGGATCAAACATCAGACAACTGTGCCTTATAATCTCCAACAGAGTGGTGTAGCTAAAAGAATGAATAGGACAATCTTAAATATGGTACGATCCATGCTCTTCTTCAAAAATGTAAAGATAATGTTTTGGGCTGATGTTGTTCTATGTGCTGCATATATAAAGAATAGATGTCCATCTAATGCTATTAGAAACAAGACTCCATATGAAATGTGGTATGGACATGTTCCTTCGATAAAGCATCTTAGGGCCTTTGGTTCCACCTGTTATGCCTTGATACCAAAGGTACATAGAAACAAACTCGGTGCTAGAAGTCGTAAATGTATCTTCCTGGGGTATTCAAACACCTCCAAAGCATACCATCTCTATGATAAAGTAAATAAAAAGTTTGTTGTATCTAGAGATGTATTTTTTCTTGAATCATCCAAAATTGACACTATTGTTGAGCGGCAACTTGATCGCTTGGATAGATTCGAAAAAGCAAAATCATTTCAAGAATTTGATAATCAGATTCCACATCTTGAAGGGGGGATTCCTATACTAGATCAACATGTGGAATCTTCTTTTGAAGAACACTCTCCCCCGCATGAAACTCCAACAACAGATGATGCTTTAAGTGATGTGATTGATAGAATTGGGAGACTCAATCTTGATTCAGTCACAACTCAATCAACGGAGCAGCCTGGACCATCTGAGAAAAGTCCCCCAAAGTGGCTGACAAAGACACTTGAAAGTGTTCATCTTGATGAGGTTGGAAAGACAGGAATTAGAAATTCAAACCAGCAAAATGGAGGTGATGTAGATGACTCTAATTCACCTGTTGATATGGATGTTTCTTATGATTGTGAATTGAAATTGTCTACAGATTTTGAACCAACTTCCTTCAATGAAGCTGCTTCTCATGATGAATGGAAAGAAGCAATGCAAAAGGAGTATGATGCCCTCATAAAGAATGCAACTTGGAAGCTGGTTGATCCTCCATTAGGAACCAAACCAATTGGCTACAAGTGGGTCTACAAGAACAAGTATAAAGCTGATGGCTCACTTGACAAGCACAAAGCTAGGCTTGTAGCAAAAGGTTTTGCACAGAAGGAAGGGGTCGATTATGAAGATACTTTTTCCCCCACAGCAAAATGGGCTACCATCCAGACACTCTTTGCCCTAGCAGCTCAGAACGGTTGGAAAGTCCATCAAATGGATGTAAAAACTACTTTCTTAAATGGAGATCTAAAAGAGAATTTTTTTATGTCCCGGCCTGAAGGATTTGCTATGAAAGGACATGAACATAAAGTATGCAAACTGGTGAAGTCCTTGTATGGCCTCAAACAAGCACCGCGAGCCTGGTATGAAAAACTAACTGAGCATCTTCTGAAACTCAATTTCAAACATTATGATCTTGATGATGCAACTTTATTTGTCAAGAAAGTTGGCAAAACAGTTGTATATCTTGTGGTATATGTAGATGATCTTTTAATGACAGGGAACAATGAAAGCTACATTTCATCCATAAAGAAGGAATTGGGAAAAAGCTTTGAAATGACTGATTTGGGCTATGTTCATTACTATCTTGGTATTGAAGTAACCCAACATCCGAAGTCCATATTTCTTTCTCAAAAGAAATACATTGGAGATCTGTTGAACAGGTTTGGCATGACAGAATGCAATCCTCTTACCACTCCAATGGAACAAAACTTAAAGCTCACATCTATTGAAGGAAAAGAATTTGAGGACACAACAAAGTATAGACAACTTGTAGGAAGTCTCAACTACCTAACTACTACCAGACCAGACATTTCGTTTGCTGTTGGAATCCTCTCCAGGTTTATGCAAAAGCCTTGTGAGGGACATTTGTCTATTGCAAAAAGAGTTCTAAGGTACTTGAAGGGAACTCAAGACTTTGGAATCAAGTATACACAGGTGGACGACTTCAGCTTGATTGGATACTCTGATTCAGACTTCGATGGAGACAAAGAAACTGGGTTATCTACTTTAGGATATGCTATGAGTCTTGGATCAGGAGCTGTCTCCTAGAGATCATGCAAACAATTAGTTCCAGCAGATTCCACAACAGAAGCAGAATACGTGGCAGTAGCTGAAGCAACAAAAGAAATTGTGTGGCTCAGGAAAATTCTTGAAGATTTGCAGGTAAAACAAGTACAATCAACTCCACTCATGATTGACAATACCTCTGCAATAAAGTTGGCCAAGAACCCAAAGTTCCATGATCGAATGAAGCACATCAATACAAAATATCATTTGATTCGACATCATGTTGAGGCCAAAACAATCCATCTCCATCATCGTTCCACTAATGAGCAAATTGTCGACATCTTCACCAAAGCGCTTGGAAGAGAAAATCTTGAACGATTCAAAATGATGCTAGGACTCACCAACATCCCTTCAGATCAAGGGGGGGAATGTTGACACCTAATCATCAGGATTGGGTGAATATAATGTAAATAAATAAACAAGTAATATGAACAGTCATTGGGAGATGAAGTGAACAGTCCCCCTCATGTATATAATAAACACCAACCTAAAGGATTAACATGAATTGAATTTTGTGGAGTTACTACCTGGCCTGACAGGCTAGACAGTTCCAAGGTATTCAAGGTCAAAATCCTCCCTATGGTCAAGGTAACCTGCAATGGGGGCAACATCAGATGCCATATGGCCAAAATACCCCACTATGGGGCCAAAGTCCATACCAGCAGGGATGGGCTCCTCTGTTTGAACCCGCATACCGACCTCCTATGCCTTTTAACACCCAATTTCCATTCTTGGCCACATTCTGGTTGCCAGATGTATCTCACCTTATGAATGAACCCATCCTTCATTCACCATACTGGCCTTCGGTGCCATCCAAGATACCAAGTGATTATCGAAAGTTTGATGGGAAAGAAAAAGAAGATCCTCAGGCCCATGTGATGACATATCACCTCTAGTGCTTTTCGAACTCTTACGTGGATGATTCCTTTCATCTTCGTCTTTTCCAACAAAACCTCACAGGTGTTGCAGCAAAGTGGTACATCGAGCTTCCTCGAAGTACTTACCATGACTTTAACTCTTTAGCCATGGCTTTCCTCATGCATTTTCAGCTGTCATTTCATTATGAAACTGGCACCTATTTTCTCACATCGCTTAATCAAGATACTGTGACACACATCTCCGATCACATCCATGAATGGAGACCTAGACGTCGCCTGATCAAATTCAAGATTGTTAATCAGTTTCTTACTGAATGGTCCACTAAATCATTCGTGGCCCCAATTACTCATGATATAGCTATGGGTGGATGCGTTACTCAAGAGCAAGCCATTGCTTGTGCCCAGTATTTGGATCTAGTTTACTCTGAGTCTAGCATTTTGTATGAGTTATTACCCAATTCTCCGCGGCCATCATCTGATCCCACGGTATCAAAGTCACAAGTTGTACCTCCTATAGATGGAGTTATTAGTTCAGTATCCTAGACCCCTGCTAAATCTTCTTCCAAACAGAATTAGGTCTCGAATACTTTTCCTAGTGGTTCTTTCCAGAATCCACCTAGCCCTGGTAAAACCTTAGAGATCCATGCTATCTAGTCTACCACAGTGGACAAATCCTCGAAAGGTAAGAAGAAAGGCAAAGGCAATGGAAAAGTCGATGCCCCAAAACAGGGTCCTCTGAAATCATCTGCTGGTGAATCTTCACAATGGAAACCTAAGTATCCCTGCCTCATTTGCGAGGAAGGTCACTACACTAAGGATTGTCCTCGACGATCTGAAGTTATTCATTTTCTCAAAGGGACCCTCGCTGTCCTCAAAGAGCCATTTCCGTCTCAACAGACCTAAATGGTAGACCAACCCCAATCATCTTCTTCCTTAGGATCTCAAGTGTTCATGATGAGTACGCCCATTAACGTGGCTACTAGATCGAAAGATTACCAAACTCCTACTCTGACAGCTAGGAAAGAGAAAGAAGCCACCCCTTCTTCTTCTGCCCCGAGTTCTGACCCTCTTCATATCAAGTGCCCTAACCCTAATTCCACTATACATGCACCCTCTCGAGGTGTGTTGTGGAAATCCTCATACAATCCTAATGCCCATGCCACTTAGCACTATAATATTGTTGAGGATTTGGCTCAGGCACCGTTAGCTATGTCAGCTCTTGAGGTGCTCTAAAGCTTCCCATCGCAGTGGAAATATTTGCTGTCAACTATCGAGGGTATCGATCCCACTGATTCCAATTCGATATGTTTCAATCTAGAGAACCATGTTCCATGTCTGCCTCATCAAATTTCCTTTCTCATTCAGGTAATCATCAATGAGAAGACCATCCACAAGACTTTCATCAATGAAGGTGCTTCCACCTGCATCATGTCAACCACATGTTGGAAGGCTATTGGTTCTCCTGCTTTGAACCAATCTCCGAACATTTTGGAAGCATTCGATGGGCGTGATTCGCGACCTTTCATTGTCTTACCTAACCTTTCCATTACTCTGGAAGGCAAGACAGTGCAAGTAGAGGTAGAGATTGTTGACGCCAATCTCAATTACAATCTTCTACTTCGCCAGAGCTGGACCCATGCTATGCATGCTATAACCTCCTCCCTATTTCATGTGATTCATTTTCCCCATCAAGGGAGTATTGTCACTATCGACTAGTTGTCTTTATTTGCCTCTTCCTCCTTACATGGCAATGTTCCGTACGTCAAGCACACTGGTGCTCCCTATGAGAGTGTGGGGGTGGGTCTTTTTAAAGATTCTACCTTAATGGGAATTTTTCTGCTCCCACCTCCTCATGTTTCCTCTGTCAACATGGTCTCAATTAAATATAATCCTTGGGTCATACCTTCATCAGATCTTGTTGATGCCTAGGGTGAGGTTATGCACTTAGTCTCGCTGAAATCAATTACATGGAAATTGTTTCGGCTTCGAGTTCTGCATCCTCTGATTCTTTTGTTTCGAAGAACTCTCTCAATACGTATTCTCAATCCCCATGGCTTGGCGCTTTGGAATCGCTCGATCCCTTAGCTGAGACCTTCCTTGTTGATGAAGGTATCATGGAAGTAATGTCTCTTGAGGAACCACCTTGGACTGATACTCATCCTCGTTCCTCGTTGCTACCTAGCCCGGTGGCCAAGTCTATGTGTATTGAGCAATTTTCTTCTCAGTCTCCTATTCATGTGTCAGTTTATCCTGACATAATCAAGATCTTTCGACTGAGGGCACCTTTATCTCATCATGGATTCAAGATTTTTCTCCCTCCTCAAGTTTGTATTGCTTGCCCATTATTGTAATGGGGTTGTCATATGACTCGTAACCCTCCCTCGCCCAGGGGGCATGGGGGCAAAGCCTTATATGAGTTCTACTCTCTTATTTGGCTGAGTCAATTCTTACTCGTCATGACAATTCTAAAACTCCATTTTTCATCTGTGTTGATTGATTACCCAATTCCCAGCATGGGCTCTGTCAAGAAGTACTATGCTTAGGTTATCTTGCATGGTTGCATATGTACATTAGTGTGTCATTCATTTTTTTTGCAGTGTGGTTTAGTGTGGTAGTTTTCAAACAGCTTTCCTGTTTACTATTCTTTTCTTTCTTTGCAGATGTCTGCGACTCCTCACATCGGTTTTGCTGATGGTGCTTACCGTAGTACCCAGAACCTATCATCTACGGTATGGGCTATTTATGACCCTAACGATGAGTTGATTGACCTTCAAGGTATCTTTTTAGGTCGTACAACTAACAACATTGCTGAATACAGTGCGGTCATCGAACCGTTGTTAGAAGCCATGACTCTTGACATTAGGGAGTTGGTTGTCAATCTGGATCCACATCTTGTCGTCCTTCAACTCAACGGGCAATATTCCATCAAAAACCCTCAAATATTGAGAATGTATCTTCGTATTCATCTACTGGAAAGACATTTTGATTACATTACATATCATCATATTCCTAGGCACATGAATACATTGACAGATGCATTAGAAAATTATGTGTTGGATAGACATTTACGAAACACGTGAAAAGATAAAACAAACCACTTGTACCATAGTAAGCAAGAAAATACAGCATGTATATATGGCGATAGTGTTTGATACATCAGAACCCAAAATAATATGTGTGTCCAAAATAACATTGGTGGCTCGCAGGCCTCATATATCCGTGGCACACAGGCCTCAAAAAATGTAAGTGTTGGACCTAGGAACTAATCAGCATGGTGATCATGGTAACATGATATAGCTCCTGCAACACGAGTCAGCAATCGACGGATCCGATCTGAGATTCCCACCGTGTGTCTCTGGTACTGGTGAGGAATGTCTCCTACCCGATCATACTCCGGGATACCATGAGTCAACCCCTCAAGGTTCCTCGTGATATCCTCCTCGTTGTCACTCCCCTCCTCATAAGGAGCAACAACATTAATCGGGCGGGCGACACGCCTGGCTATTGGGGAAATCCCAGCTCATCGCTCTGGTCCAACATCTACATTAACAAGAGAAGTTTTATAAGAACATATATACCACAAAAAATTAAAAAATCTCAAAATCTCAAAATTGATTTTTTACCCTCATCGTCAAAATCCTCTCCATTTGGTAATGGCATGTCCGAATCTCCACAGAAGTCAGTGCCACTGTATGGCCAGTCCTCCATGATGATCTTCTGTCATTGTAGCCATGAAAATAATGCAGGTTTGTACAACATGTGCTGACCCCGAGTGATCCTGGGCATCAAACGAATCTAGCGAGCCATCCACGGATCGCGTGGCATGGGAGAATCTACCTCAGTCAGCTGGTACTGGAACAGTGGCACCCATTCCAAGAAAAATGTCACGAGCACAGATCTGAAGCAAAATTGCTTCAAATTCCGCTCCTTAGCTTTGGTCAGCTGGTGCTTTATGTTGATATTCATGGCGTCTGCCCTGCTGAAGATCGTAGGTGTTGTACAGTCGAAAGCATACATGAACTTCGAATTGTTGGTCTCTGTACTACTTGGGACCCGGCCACTTTGTTTATGGTCAACAAAAGCACTCTCAGTGTCAGATCCCGAACAGTATAAATCTCAATATTCCCACTCTTGGATTTCAGGGCCTTAGGGCAATGTTCAGAAAGCAATGAGGATATGCTCACCCCAATCGATCGTGACCCATACAAATTGAGTGGTTCCCCACTTCGGGACAATCCAGTGATGAAATATATATCTGAAGTTTCCAACTCCAGCTCCTGGTCACTGATGACAAATATTTTTTGATTTATGTCCCAAAGACTAATTAGGTACCGAAGCAACCCAGGTTGGGCCCGCATCCCTAGCATGTGAAAGAATTTGAGGATCCCACAAGCCCTCAAATCTTCCAGGCAATTTGGATCATTCAATGCCTAGGTGTCCACATCCTCATGTTCTCGTTCTTTCCATTCCACCATTTTCAATGATTCTTTCCTGAAAAAGCCATTAATTTGAGTCAACAATCACGCTTGGCCCATAAAATTCAAGTTTTAACAGTGGTTTTGTGAGGAAACAGGGTTTTTTCCCTATTCATTGTGTTGTCACACCTGTTTTAAAAACAATTGCGCCGATGGTGTGACAGACCTTGTTAATCACCCTCAGTCAGCACAATTTTGTGCCTGAAAGTCGTGCTGACCGAGGGCGAAAAACGATTTACAAAACCTCCCTCAAAAAACCTAAAAATGGTTAAAAACATGAATAAAAGGAATAAAAATGGAGCTCATGGGTTTGGTTCTTACCTGTAACTAGCGGCACAGCAAATGACCTCCCGGATCTCCCGCAATCTGATCTGGAACAATTAGGGCAAAAGTGAGTAAAAATTCTTCACAACAACGTAAAATTGTAAATGGTAAAAATATATTTACTTTTCTCCTTTTTATTCAATTTTTCATGAAAATATTAGGTTTTTGTAAATATTTTAACCTATTTTTCCTCAAGAACTGGATAATACACTTTACCTTTTTTGTGCAACGACAGGTGATGGATGTTCAACGATGATGACGAGTCACGTTTTAGCTCTTTTCTTGACTCGTTAAGCTCATATGAAAATATTGCTAAGTATTTTTCCCTTTTGACTCGTAAAAGAGAATAAAATGGGGGGTCTGCTTTCAATCTCTTTTCCAACCCTTTAAAAGCGAAAAGATGGTCGAGCCCTTGTCGTTTTGAACTCATTAATGGATGTGAAACATCATGCGTCGAGTATAAGTTTACCCCGTTTTCAGGCTAGGAGGTACTATTTACAAAAAAGGTACTCCTTGACTGAAATGGTTCTAGCGGTTCTCTCAAGTATCATTTTCTACCTTTTCGGGATCAAGAGACACAAATGTACGAAAAGGGACCATGTGGAGTTTTCTTTTACGTGTCTTTTTCAAACTCTTTAAACATGAAAAAGATATCGAGTTACACCTTTGTCGGAATCGTTAAAATATTAAACGACATCGGATTCTTCACCATGATGAACATGAGCTTCTCCTTCCTAGAGCTCGTTAAACTTACTAGGTCGGATTCATCCAAAGGATGAACTTACAGTGCAAGCATATGCTATCCTCTTCAAGCTTGCGATTAAAAAATAATTGGGGTACCTGCCAGAAATGGTGGGGGAAAATTTGGAAATCTAATCAGTTGTGTCGGCAGCTTACTCTTGAACATGACGCTTTTTGCTTCATGTCGGGTTGGGATATCCTCCTTTGTATCGTTGACTTTCCTGGGTTGGGCTATTCTTTTTTGCCTTCCATTTGATCTCTGCCACATCATCATGACCATTGATCCTATGGATCCAAAAGCTACCAAACTTCTAGTTGTGTCACCGATATGTTCAAGAGTTGTCCTTCTGTAGTTACATTTACCTTTGATTCTCTATGTCATCCGAAATCATTTTGCGTCCCTTTGTCTCATGTCGATGATGTGGGATACATTATGGCCCTCCTTCGACATAGTCGCTTACCATCGACTTCAGCTCATTATCTAGGAAGTTGACCGAGAGACTCCCTTCCAATACCTTAGAGCTTGCATGCCCTAATGGAATGTTCTTCACACTCGTTGACAAGTTCACATCATTAGCTTTCGGTCGAGTGATTTCATAGGTTTATCGACTTCAATTCCTCTATTCACATTCCGTGGGTTGTGCTCATAGTACCTTGAGGACCATTGTCATTATTGGTGGTTTCTCTCGTGCTTGTTAACAGTTTACATCATTGAATGGTAATAAAGCGACTTTCTAACATGTTTGACGTCAACACATCTATTCACATGTTAGAATTTGTACTTTGATCGGGTCATTTTGGAGCACAAGACCCTGGACTTAGATCACAAAAGTCCAGGTTGCAAAGTGGTGTGACATGGTTATGTTGTTATACATGTCTCTTTCATATGGATGGCTGCGACCATACCATGAGTTATCATATGTGATCCTTCTCATTATTGGATGGCTGCGACCATACCTTGGCTTCATTATGATCCTCTTTAACGGATGGTTGTGCCCATAACTGGATCCATTTACATGATCATCCTCTGGATGGTTGCGTACATGCCATGATTCATGTATCATTTGACAAAGTTCTTAGTTATGTATATGTATTTGTACTTTCTTACAGGTTTTCCAACAGCAGACTACGGTACCTCGCACTGATTCATAACGCGTTTCATCCCTCACTCTAGTTCAACCTTCACGCTTTAGGGGGCATTTGTTACACATCATTTTGTCATTGTCCTTGTACTCCCCGTTCCTTGATCCTTGAGGGCCTCTATAGTGAACCCTACATGCTTTCCCTTCATGAAGAAGCTCCCATTGTGTCCCTCTTCATGAGCAGATCAATTCCCTTTTGTACCATTTCCCCTGAAACTTCTGTTTTGCCCAGTTTACAAGACCGACGCTAATGGACCTTGTCTTCCTCATGCTGATATGTAGGGATTAGCACTGTCCCTAGCACCGATCGGAGCGACTAAGCTTTGTTCCGGTCACGCCGGTCCTCTTATGGAAAGTTTTTTAAATAAAGAGCCAAAGCTTCCAGCTCTAGAAGCTTTGTAACAGAAGACTGGTAAATGGTTATGCTGGATGGGGTCGAGGATGTTAGTTTGGGCTCCTTTCATGGAATGCTAGCAGAGGTGTTTGGGAACTTGGTTTTGTCAAAGGAGAATGGAAACATCAAGAAACTGGTTGTAATCTCTTCTTGATTCAATACATATGCAACTATCAATTGATTTCCTACGTGATTTGTCATCTTACATGTTTATGGATTAATGTTTCTTGACTTGTTAAGTAGGTTGAATTACAATTTGTCTATTATCACGGTTGTTGTTTGTTGTTGTTTACTTGTTCTAGGTGTTTGAAGAAGGAAGCGAAAGATAGCTAGAGTGAGCAAGCAAGGACATCATCAAACATGATAAGCGTACTAAGAGGTAGGCCCTCTTAATTGGTTCTAACCTAAGGAAATCTTCCATAGAATGTATCAGTTGTGGCTAGACCCATTATCAGGCTAGAGGAATTTGTTTGTGTCCGCACTTATAATTTTACTTCACCACACATACCATTCTGACCTTCCCACTAATTTTTCTCCCATAATATTTTCCCATATCATATCTTGATGTTCATTTTGATTGATGTGTGTTTTCATTTCATTGTTCACTATAGTTCTACATTATATCCATTGTATGCATAAGAAAAAAACATTAATTAATAAATATGGAATCTAAGGAAATTAACTCTAGTGGTATTTTAGGCCATTTTTATGAAATATGTTGTGATGAACTATCTAGTGGAATATCCATGGAAGTTTACAAATTAGTAGAGGACCCTACTAAGGTCATCACATTGATCAAAGACTATATTACCTAAGCTTGAAAAATATGAAAAATGGACAAGGTAAAGAATTTTCTCTTAAAGAGAACCTTTTAAACAACATCACATTCATGCACTTGATTAAACTTTTGAGTCTTAGAGAATATGTTGAAAATCATATAAAAGAAAAAAAAATGAAGTTCCCTCTAATCAAGTTGAGGATATTAATAGTTAGGGGAATTCATGTGTTTTTCCTTCCTTTTTCTTTTTTATAAATAAGATATATACTATATAGAAATGCATTCTTCCTTGATATTATAAATTAATTTCAAAATTAACTAAGAAGCCAAGGTGACCACTTTTGGAGACTTATAATGGAATATCCTCTTCTCTAGGATTATTCCTTTACCCACTTATGCTAGAATGAATGTAATAATGTTTTATTTTTCGACATTTATCATGTAATTGTAATTAATTCTTTCTATTGTTTTTCAATTATTTGTTAACTCATGAGTGTGAAATTGTACCTAGTTATTTCAATTCAATCTGAAATGGTTTTTATGGTTGTTTATTTCAAATATTTTTCTCGTTAATATTCAATAAATTACTTTCTATTTTAATGAATAAAATAATTGTTAATTTAATATTCATTATTTGTTCTTAAATTCTAGCTAGGTGTTCAATTTTAGATTTAAAATTTGTTTTTATAATTAGTATTATATTTATCATTTATATTTGTATTAACTTGATGCTAAATCCATATATTGGTAGTCAATCCTACATATTGAGGGAGCTTGATACCCCAAACAAAGAGAAAGCTAATTGGGTATTATATTTGGGAAATCTCCCTTATTTTGACAATGTACATTTCTCCATGTTGACATGCTATAATGTGGAATTGCAGAACATATATACCTAAGGAATGTAAGTGCGATAAGGAATGTAAGTGCGATCACAAAAGAATATAAGAAACAAATGCATTTGTTGGTAAACGTTTCAAGAGGACCCCTAGTCAAAGAGAGATAATGAACCCCTATAATTTTATTTAATTCAAATTTGAAATAGTGATTTTTTTTTTAATATAGTAAATTTTTTTAATATAAGTAATATGAATATTTACAACACTACTCTTCAATGCACAATTCTTGACATAAATCAAGAGAATATAACCAAAATTGAGATTCATATACATACATATATAATAGAGATTTCTTAGATCCGTCAAGATAATTATAAGGAACCCTAAGTCTCCTTCCAATTATTTGCCACAACCACTCCCTCTCCCCTCACCAACCAAGCATTGTTAGTTTCCTCATGGTGGTTGATTATCATGCTAGTAGGTTGTTGAAGAAAAGATTTCTTGGGAAAATCATTCTTCTTGGTTCTTATAAATAGTGTCTAATTAGAGCAATGAAATCTCAAGCTCAATTTCATTTTGGTTGATTTAGTTGTTAATGGGTTAGGTGAGATTTATTACCTACTACATAGCCAACACCTCACTTATGAAATTTAATAGATTTCATGATCATATAACAATCATGGATTCCAAAAGATTCCATGACCTATTTGTTTATTAAATTTGAAATCTTAATAATGTTCATGTGTATTATTTCTTTGTTCATTGATGAAATAAATGAATAACTATTTTGAAATAATGTTCATGTGTATTATTTCTTTGTTCATTGATGAAATAAATGAATAACTATTTTGAAATAGATAAAAACTTAATTACAGGAAAAATGCAACTTTTGTGGCACATCATAAATCATACTACTAACACATGCTCATCAAACATACATGAAAATCCAACAACTCATTACAAAATCTCATAAAACAATGACAAATCAATAAATTACAAGTAATTTATAAATAAATTGTAATGGTTATAAAATTTGTTAGTCTAGGAGATGCATTGGATCAAGGGTGTGTTATAGTTTCTACAACACCCTCCAAAATTTTTGCTTACACTCAATTTCAGAGTCTTCCTTGGTCTTGCACATTGTTGTTGCAAACATCAAAACTCATTTGATGTACTTTCTTGAAGTATTTTTCTCCCCTCTGTAAGTTGGGTAAACTGTTATCTTTTCGCATGATTGGTTGTCACACATTGTGTAGACGTTTGTTCTGATGGTTTCAAGTGTCTATCTTTGTGTATATAATTTTTTCTAACTATGTAAACATTTGTCGCACTCATTCACAAATTTTTAAGCATTGTCGCACAAGTGTCGACATGGCCGTCCTAAAGTCTATATTAAGTGTTTCACTTGTTGTAACTAGTCATAAAGTTGTCACACAGAGGGAAATGCATTATTTATGGGTCATGGGTGATCTATGTTGTTGTATCGTCAAGTACTCTAAGTGTGAGATCAAAATCAAAGTCTTATTACTATTTACATCAGTCTCGCCGGTCTTACACTTTGTCATTTCTGAGAAGGCTTCTCGACTGAGCAACTTGGCTTCACTCGACTCCCCTTAAATGTACACTACACAATTTCAGTTCTCTAGATGTGACTTTACCCCTTGACACTAAACAATGCATAGTTCCTACCTCCCAGGACTGTTACACTGCATTGTTTATGTGCTCAAGCTCTAGCCTTGGCCTCTAGAATTGTGAAATCCTTTCTCTCATCCTAGCTCTAACTACACACTACACAATCACAACCCTCAATCTCATTCCATGAGCCTATGAATTGCACAGTTGTGAAATTTCCTAGCCTCCCTTATCCCCCAGTACTGTGCAGTGTGTCCTGTTAGTGTCCACCCCCTTAGTTTGTCTCATTGGCTCCTAGAAATACACCATTTTCTCCCTTATTCTAGCCTAAACTGTGCAATACGTAGTCTCAGGGCTCAAGCCTAACCCCTAGCTACTTGAAATGCAGAACTGCTTAGTAACTAAGCCCTCTCTCTCAACCTATCACCACGTTTCGGTGCAATCAATGGATCAAAAGGTACGATCTTAGACTAGGGGTTTTCAGACTGATGTTGTCTCGTCATGAGTGAATTGAAGATGGAGGTACTCTATCATACCATGGCAAGATGATGAAGAAGGAGATGAAGGAGATAAGCATGATAAAATATACACTTGTAGTTGAACACATAAGCCGATAAATCAAGAAAAGTGAAGGGACACTAGTTTGCAACAACCATTCAAGACTTGAGATCATTGAAGATTCCTTATCACCAAGCCATTTGGAGGTGAAAAGAAAAGAATTCTCAAGAAAACATTCAACACTCGATAATAATAGTGTCTTGACATTTCCACGTCGTCAAGAAATCCATGTTAGTAGTGTCATGTCATGTCATGTCATGTCATTAGTGGTCACATGCCACACCTTGTGGCCAATGATGTAACGTATGTTTCAAAAATGTATTGTAAAGTGAAATTCCAAAGGACATGTGTGGAATATGAAGAGTCATGTAAAGTTGAAAATTCATAGGAAGTCAAACAATCATGAGGGCAGATGAAGAGTCACAAGGAAGGTGAAGCATCACCTCCTCATTGTTATATATAATCCCTCATTGTAAGAGAAAGGGAGTTTTTCACCTCGGCTCCTCCCGTAACGCATCAAAGAGATAAGCTAGTTATTTTCAGGAGCAAGGAGTGGCTCCAACACTCTATTATTGGAGCTTGTGGTGTTCATTGTATACTTGTGTCTTGGAACTTTTACTTAATATGAGAAGCCCTATGGGCCAACACATTCTTCATGCATAGATTATCGATATTTGTAAGACTATTCTGTGAATGTTTGTAATTCATGTTTTCTTTCATTTGTGCTAAAGTAGTTGAACTATTTAGGTTATTTTGTTACTTATCATATTGCGATTGTGATACAATTTATATTATCATTTTCACATCATCGTGGATTATTCTGTTGGATATTAGACAAATCTTCCTCATTATATTGGTTTCAATGACTGTCACATCTCTGTGGAATATTCTGCTTGATGTTGTATAGACCTTTCTTGTTCATGTGTATCTCTACTAGGGTGGTACTATTACCTCTCTATTAGAGGCCGACTTTTCCTCCCCTCTTCAATGAAATAAATTTGATACACATACGATCGAACAATCACCAGGCACACCCCCTTTCTTTTTGAAGGCACCACACGTCCCACTCTCTTGCTGACAGTTAGAGCCGAGGAAAATCTATAAAAATACATGGAAACCAGGAAAATATTCCGGATGGGGCTCCTACTCCAAATGATGTGAGGTGGAATTGGGACTTCACATCCGAGAGACCCCTTGGTTGACGGATTTCTAGCACCATCAAAAATTATGGTGCTAGAAGGAGGGAAACAAGAATTTTATGGTTGTTAACCCCATCAACCCCAATCCTACTTCCTATGGTCAAGACAGTAACATTCTCAGCAACTCCTCTTCACACATTCTTGAATTTGGTAATTCTTCTTAGCCTAGAACTTCACAACCTTACGAAGTCTCTTACGATCTGAAATTTTGCGAGAGCTATTGGCTTGATACTCATAATAGAAACTCTTCCATATTTTACAAAGAAGAACTAAACCACACCCACTAGGATAGTGGTTTGAATAGTTAACGAGTTGGTTCTCTCCACCCTTGAAGAGTTAGCAGACTATGAAGAAAAAGTAGAAAAAACAGAACAACATCCAACCTTCAACAATGGTCACAATGATAACTTAGTGCTATTGGATGATACTTTCCTCGGGTTGGGCGGAGAAGAATAAAAAGAAGAAGACCAATATGATTTTGAAGAATAAGGGGAATACAACGAGGAAGACATGGTGGACCAAGATCTGGATTGGACATATTAGGGTCCACTTGCACAACTGGGTGTGTTACACAAGATGCCAAGTCGTACGAAAAATATCCTAACAAAGTACGACCCTGGAAAAATAGTAAAGACGGAAGATCATTTAGACAACTTCTACCTACATCTGCAAACACTCTAGGTGCGCTATGATGATGTTTCATGTAGAATATTTCCATGTACCTTATATGGTAGAGCAGTTGTATGGTATCATATTCTTCCTCTAAATTCCATCTAGAATAGGAGGGGGTTTAGGAAAAGTTTCCTTGAGTAATTTGTTGATGACAAGACCCTTGCCATGTTGTTGAAAGAGTTGGGAAATCTCAAGATGGGGAACAAGGAAAAAGTGAAATATTTCAATCATAGGTTTAACCATATTATGAATAAGTTCCCAAAAAACACTAAACCTCATGACTCCATCACCATCTATTATTACACTTCTACCTTTCCAGCCAGCATTGCACAGTTTGTAAAGAGAAATGTGAAACATACTTTAACCGAAAATTATGAATAGGCAATCAAAATTGAAAATGAATTTTGTGCAATTGGATTCATTGTAGATGATGAACCAATGAAAGACTCCAAAGACATAGGTAAAAGGTCTCAGGCCTCCATAAGCAAGGCCAAAGAGAAAGAAACTTTTGATCTTGAGAGCATAAAGGTCAAGTGAGACCATAGTGAGCAACAAGTATCCCAAGTTCATCCTATTCAATAGGACTGGAAATTCCGGTAGTAGTAGTAACCAACTGGTCACGTTTGTGAAAAGCTTGAACGTTGTACTAAACATTGAAAGCATTGGCATGGACCAATATTTTTTGTATCATAAAGAATATCATTCTAACAAAATATTCCCACAATGGAATCATACCATGAATGTTCTTTCTACGCATCTTGTTGATGTGGTACTTGGTGATGAGAAGACTGAGTCTGCATAAGGAAAGCAAGAAACAGCTACAACCGAAGAGACTCCAAGTATCGAGCACACAGTAAAAATGATTAATTGCATACAGCCAAAAAGAGCATGGCCAAGAAAAATACCCCAAGTAATGTTCCACCCCAAAAGCAGACAAACCGATACAATTTGAGAAGCTAAGGGCTAACCACTAGAGTTGAGAAGGCAGAAACTCAAAGAATTTTTTTTAAGAAAGATAAGTCCACCTGTCAGCTCAACACATAACACTCAAATCAAGTATGGGAGTGAAACTACAACAAAAAGTGTTTCCTTAAGCAGTAATAGTAAGACCACCAATTTGAAACTCACAAAACAAGTCACATCCCCAAACACTTCGACAATTTATCACACTTTGGATTACAATTTAATTGAAGACATGAAGAAGGCTCACGCGAATATCTCAATGTTCAAACTAAAAAATATCATGAGCTAGCGGGACATCCTCTTACGCGCACTTAGACAGTCCACTGTAGCTAATGATACTTCTTCAGACAATGGATCTGGTACTTCCTTTGGTTCCCTCGAATCCGTACTTAATGGTTTGACAATGGATGAAAATACACTCTTCCCCCAATTTCTGTTAACTTTTGAAATCTTCAATTTCAATGTACACAATTTCTTGGTTGATTTTGGTGCATCAGTAAATGTAATTCCATTATCTGTCGCCAAGAAAATCAATTCAAAATGGGACAAAACAAATGCACAAATCATTCAACTAGACATGACTCTTTTCCATGTAGTTAGTGAACTCAAAGATTTGCTTATTTGTTTATCATCCAATGAGTGAGTCACCAATGTATCAACATAGTGATTGTGGACATTTCGGAAGCATATGGAGGATTGTTGAGAAAAGATTGGTCCAACAAGCTACTAGGGTAGTTTGATACAGACCGATCACATTTATGGCTTTCGCACAAAGGTGGAAATAATAAGGTCGGAATGACCTCAAAGAGATACATGACGCATATTGTTACTCCCTTGAATGGACATAATGAACTAGTCAATTTTGCGTAACTTATCTTTTTCAATTGCTTCCTAAGAACTCAACTGGGGTGTTATCTTGCACAACCATCCCTAGTCCCACCAGTTACATAGTTGGAGCTCCTTCCCAGTCCAACTAGTGAAACTGATATTTGTACAATTAGTAATAATAGTAGTAGTGTATTTCATAGTCCTTGTACATATGATATGTGGACTTTGTATTTTGATGGTTCCAAAATGTAGGAAGGCTTTGGAGCTGGTTTCATTTTAATAGACCCGCTATAGAGAAAACATTTGATCTCTAGCCACTTGGAATTTGAGTGCACGAACAACACTACCAAATATGAGGCACTCATCTTGGGCTTGCAAAAAGACATTAACCTCAACATTACAATCCTAAGAGAAGCAGGTGACACATAAATTGTTGTGCGGCAGGTACTTGGTACCATACACTATGTGTCACCTCATCTTAAAATCTATCAACAAGAGGTATGGCATTTAATTTCACATTTCCAAGATTTTAATATTTTTTTTATTCCTATAATGTGTAATGCAGTTGCGAATGCATTGACAAATGCTTCTGCTAGGTTGTCATTGTTAAGGTACAACTTTTCTGTAGAAATTTTTTATAAACCATCTGTCCGTGATAATATACTAATTTACGCCTTTTCAATGATGACCAGCAGATACTGCACTTCATGGCGAATGCTGATGTTTTCAAAGATGTAGTGATTGATGAAGACGAGCACGTAAGGGTGTTGCAGGATGCATCTAGCTTAACCAAAGGCAACCTCATGCCAAAAGGCATGGTGTCATTGGAAACTTTTTATGACTTGCAAAACCACTTCCGAGGACCTATTAATGCTAAAACTCATAGTTCCACGATGTCGCATGAACATATCAATTTGGGAATGGAAAAGGATCTAAAGTTTTTCAATCTTGGTACTTTTTCACACCACAAGAGTGACAAGCCTTTATCCACTTGTTCAAGTAGTACCAATATGTATTTGTGTGGATGTATGATGAACTTAAAACTTATGACACATGCATTATCCAGCATGTGATTCCGATAAAAGAAGGGGTCAAGCAATTTCAAAAAAAAGCTACGAAAGGTACATTTGACACTTCAACCTCTCATTCGAAAGGAGTTAAGGAAGTTGCTCAGATCATATTCAAAATGAAACACTTGACTTGGGTATCAAACTTGGTCCCGGTAAGAAATAAGTCCGGGGAAATCCACTTATGTGTTGATTTCCAAAATCTAAACCATGCCTCAGACAAATATAACTACTTTGTTCTGTCTATGGAATAGATATTGCAAATATTATCAAGGTCATAATTTTTTTCCCTATTGGATGGATATTTAGGATACAACTTGATTCTAGTACAAAATGTATAGTGTTGAGTGAGTTCCCCCCACTATTTTCATGAAGTATTGGTACACATATGTGCACCAATACCTTGAGCATGGAATCGTGCCCCCTATTAGTGTCGAAATTTGCATACTTCCATCAGTGATAAAAAAATCCTCTTTTCATATCATATTAGGGTCCCATTCTGAAATTTTTGTCATTCCACTAGGTCATCATGCAAAAATTTGGTCACTGAAGGTTGAATTAGGGTTTCCTTTACTCCTTTTAGAAATTTACCCATTGCTGGCTCATTTCAACCTTGATGAGTATCCATTGTTCATAAAGTTAATGACATCATGCCATCACATCAGTCATGTCATCTTGAAATTCAGTCCTTCAAGGTCTCATTAGGTCTTTTAGGGTTTCCAAGGTTCCATTAGGTCATTATAGTTTCCAAGGTTCCAATAAAACTCCATTCCATTGCATAAGATTAGCAAGTAAAGGGTGATCAAATAACATCTGTTCACCATGTGAAGATGATTTGTAAAGAAAAATGCTTATTTCATCATGTAATTTTATGTTCACTATATGTAATAATATTGTTCCTAAGCTGCCAACTCAATCTCTATATGCCAACTTCATTAAAATAAAGTCAAATTTAAAGAGTTCTCAAAGACCATAGAAAGATCAAATTTTCAAAGGAAATAGTCAAGTGAAAGGGTAATGTTTCAAAAAGTTAAGTGAATGCCAAAGGCAGTTGTCTTTTCCCAAAGGTGTCCAAATTATCATTTTCCACAAGCACTAAACCCTAATTTCCTCTCCCACTAAGCTAGGGTTGTCTATGGAATCAGAGACATATGAGCAGAGGAGGCATAAGGGAGGTAATTTCAGCAAGTATGAGGCCATTCCAACTCATAAACATCATGTCTCCTTAATTTTTCAATAAGTCATTCCAAGGGACAAATCATTTGCCATACATAGGGCCAATTTTTCTTCAAACTATGTTTCTAACAAAACAGAGATACAATTGACAAAAGTGAGAGAGGTTTTTTCCCATAATAGTCCAAGGATGAAAAAAATCCTTCAATTTTTACACAAGTGTTATGGGTTTTGAGAAATTTCAAAACTACAGTTGCTACAAGAGAGTTGTTGCACTTCTGGAGTGACCTTGGGAAAATCAATGTTTCTTATAGTTGGATTTTCCAACTGACTTTCTTGATGTGTCAAATGATACCTAGATAGAAATATCTTTCCAATGTGCTATCATGCACTCAATTTTGAGTTGAGGAAGACCTCCAAAAGTTTCCTGCAAGATCATACTTTATTTTTGCACCCTCATTCTGCACTTTTTGACAAGTCTTGGGTGAATTGGGTTTTGAAGGGCTATACTTGATCATTTTCAGTGATTTATAGGTCCATTGTGTAGCCAAGAGATATATCTTTCCAACAAGTGATCCTGGGCTCAATTTGGACACCGTGAAGGTAGGAAAAAGTGGGTTTGAAGATGGAGTTGCGCGTTTGACACTGGTGTTGCGTGTTTGACATTGATGCTATGCATTTGACCAGTCTTGGAAGAATCCATTTTTGGAGGGTCAAATCAAGTCCATTTTTCAAATTAAAGGTATATTTGGAAATTAGGCAGGATACAATTTCCAACGCGCTATCCTGGGCTCAATTTGGACACCGAGAAGGCAGGAAAAAGTGGGTCTGAAGATGGTGCTATGTGTTTGACACTAGTGCTACGCGTTTGACACTGACGTTGCGCGTTTGACCAGTTTCATAATTTTTCACTGTTATTCTCCATATTTGATTTTCCTCTTGGGAAATCAACGTTTTACTGATGTAATTGATCATGTAAATGTAATTATAATCTTTTGACTATTACCTAGGGTAAATACATTAGGCAAATAGACTCTATGAGGTGTAATGAATCAGTTCATTGTAATTAGGGATGAGTCACTTTGACCACCCACCACTCTAGCTATCAGTTCAGATTGTGGTGGAACTGCTCCTCCTCTCATGGATTTGACCCCTAAGGTTGGGAGGAGTTTTTTTGAGGCCTATATCATGTACTTTTTCATTCATTCTACAAGTTGGACTCCATTGGATGTGTACTAGTGTTTTAGACTTTGGCATGGAATATAATAGATGAGTTGCAGCTATTTTGGTGGGATTCCTATGGCATGGTATTTTGATATTGTTTATTCTTCAGTTACATGTGTGTGAATGTTTTGTATTTTCCATTATCCATTTCACTTCTAAATATGTTTGATTTTCAAGCATGATAATAAAAATTCATCTTCTATGCTTTGTTTTGGGAAATTCATCATAATTTGTTTCATTTCTTTAGTTTAAAAATAATTCATGATTTCCATGCTCTTTCTAGCACCTCATTAGTCTAAACCATTCCATAAATATACTATAAAGTGTTAAAATACTTGCCTACCTTGCCCCATCAGATGTCTGCAATTCTAACTTTATTTTTCCCTGACCTAGTTCACTCTCTAACCTAATTCACTCATCCAGTGACTAACCCAATCAAATCAAATCAAAACCCTGAGCTACTATAGCTACCTAAAACCCTAATCTATCCAGCCCTCTTGGTTGTGATCCTTTGGAGAGATCCCTATCCGGCTTGGTAGGGCTAGCTACCAAGTCAAAAGGTTGGTATGTGGTTACCTTAGCTGGACTTTTCCTCAACCTTAGAGATCCGAAGGAGTGATAACACCCCCTCATTGATATACACGATAAAAGAGGGAAATTAGGGTCCAAGAATTATCTTACCAGTTGGTGCATGGGGTTCCTTTAAGAAAGCACCATAATGGAGTACTTCTTAGGTGTTTGGAAACACATGATTCAAAGAAAGTATTGCATGATCTCCATGAAAGAATAGCTAGGGGACATTTCATGTGTAAAACAAAAACAGATAAAGTCATACGATCTGACTTTTACTAGCATACATTATTCAAGGATGTTCATGCTTATGCCCATATATGTCTAGTCTGTCAGAGGTGTGCCAATAGAAACAAGAAGTAAACTACCCCATTGCAGCCTATTGGAGTGGAAGAACCATTTCAACAATGGGGCTTGGATGTTATTGGAGAACTTTAATCGCATTCATCAAATAAGAACCGCTATATTCTGATTACCACGTACTACTTTACGTGATGGATAGAAGTAGTTTTTCTCAAACAGTTGAATGATCAGGAAGTCATAAATTTCCTTCAACAGAACATCATTTCCAGGTTCAAAATTCCTACTTCTCTTGTTTTCTATAATGAAACATACTTTTCATTGCTAAGAATTTATGATTTTTCATTGGAAAATGGTATTCTATTGAAACATTCAACTAATTATTATCTGGAGGGGAAGGTCTTGCTAAATCCAAAAATAAGAACCTAATTTGTATCATCAAAAAGACCATATTCTCTGAGAAGCAAAACTGACACTTTTCTTTGGTAAATTCTTTATGGGTTGACCAAGTCATGCCAAATCGCTCTCTGAACACCTCCCCTTACTTCCTGGTATACGAAAAAGAATCCATCCTCTCACCCAAGATCTACTTTCCTGCTCTCCAACTTTCACATGAATCCCAAGGCAAGCCATGTTTATTAATGTAGCATAGGATGGAAACCCTTCACAAATCACAGGAAGAAAGGTTGAAAGCAAAAGAAAGATTTTCACTTTATCAGAACCATATCAAGAGGTGGTTTGACAAGAAGCCTACATGGAAGAAGAAATTCGGTGTGTGTGACTTAGTCATGAAGTGGGATAAAGTCCACGAGGAAAAAGGAAAACATACTAAGTTTTAATCCCTATGGATTGGACCATTCACAACCCATGAAAAGATTGGCTAACACACTTATCATCTTCAATCACTTGAAGGGAAGATTTAATCTCTCCCTGTTAAAGGAAAATACTTAAAACATTAATTTCAATGATGATCTAAGGTTATGCCCTACATTGTGTAAATAGTCTTTTCTTCCTTATTTATTTGAATGTTTCTTTGTTTTCGTCATGTGAATAAGTGTTGTGCATGAACATGTTCTGGCTTTTTAGTATGTGTGTGGCCACATAAAGAGTCTTGTGACACTTCAATATTTGGCTAACCTCCTGTCCATCTTCCTTGTGTTGGTTATATCTTTTGGTCGATGAATTTCCAACGAAAAATACAATCCATCCGTAAGGAGATTTTTGGTCCAACCATGAACCTATGTCTATTCATAAAACCTTATGCCTATAATCATTTTTTGTGTTTCGTTTTTTTCATACTTATTCAATTAGTAGAAGAGAATAAGGGGAAAAATCTAAACGATAAAACCTAAATCAAAGGTTTCTATATGCTTCTCTAAAGGAACAACCTCTTCTTCTCTCAATAAGTCGAGATCCCTCTTCCACCCAAAAATGAATAAGTGTCGATGCATAGTCCTCTTTAAAATAAATAAATAAAGACAAAAGAAGAGAAAGGCTTCCTGCGCAGGGAGGTGAAGCAATCAACTTCACTGAGGTATGTCCAGAATTGCTGGTAGTAGGGAAATGTATGTATTCTTTCGTGACTCCGTTGGGGTACTGTCTAGGCTTATTAGCAACGAAGCAACACCAAAGATGAAAAAATATACTCTAAAAATCTTAAGCAGCGTGAGCTACACTACCCTTCCCAAATCAAAACATTGTGATATCATTGAATCTTATGTTATGTTCAACCGAGAAGGAATAAATGGGACCATGTCTATTCATAGGGTCAGTGGGGAGACCAAAGTAATCTGCACGCTGAATCAATACTCCCTGAAGAACCAAGGCCCTGCACAGAAGAATTTAACTGAGGCAGAGAAGCTATAATTCTACCAGTGTGTCACTAAGTGTTGTAGCTACTACAACACCCTCCAAAATTTTGGCTTACACTCAATTTCAAAGCCTTCGTTGGTCTTGCACATTGTTGTCGCAAACACCGAATCTCATTTCATGTACTTTCTTGAAGTATTTTTCTCCCCTTTGCAAGCTTGGTAAACTTTCATCTTTTTGCATGATTAGTTGTTGTGAAATGTGTAGAAGCCTATTCTAATGGTTTCAAGGGTCTATCTTTGTGTATATGATTTGTTCTAACTATGTAAACATTTTTTTCACACTCACAAATTTTTAAGCATTGTCGCAAAAGTGTCGTCATGGTCGTCCCAAAGTTTATCTTAAGTGTTGCACTTGTCATAATTGTCATAAAGTTGTCACACAGAGGGAAATGAAATGTTCATGGTCATGGGTGATCTATGTTGTTGTATCATTAAGTATTCTAAGTGTGAGATCACAGTTGAAGTCTTATCACTGTTTACATTAGTCTCATAGGTCTCACACTTATTAATTTTTGAGAAGGCTTCCCGACGGGCGTCACCTGACCTCCCTAAACTGCGCACTACACAATTTCAATCCTCTAGATGTGACCTTGCCCCTTGGCACTGCACAATGCGCAAATCCTGCCTCCTGGGACTGCTGCATTGTGCTATTTTTGTGCTCAAGCTCTGGCCTTGGCCTCTAGAATTTCTCAATCCTTTCTCTCAGCATGGCCCTAACTATTCACTACACAATCACAAGCCTCAAGCTCATTCCCTGAGCCTCTGAACTACATAGTTGTGCAATTTTCCAGCCTCCCTTGTTTCCTAAAACTACGTAGTATGTCCTCTTAGTGTTCACCCCCTCAACCTATCTCACTGGATCCCAGAACTGCGTAATTTTCTCCCTCAGTCCAGCCTGACCTGTGCATTGTGCAGTCTTAGGGATCAAGCCTCACCCTTGGCTGCTTGAACTGCACAATTGTGTAGTCACTGAGCCCTCTCTCCCAACCTATCACCTAGTTCTGTCTAAGTCAATGGATTTTCTCATCATGAGGGAATTGTAGATGTAGTTACTCTATCATACCATGACAAGATGATGAAGAAGGAGATGGATGGAAGAATGTTGAAAGACACACTTGTAGTTGAACACACAAGCCAATCAACCAATGAAAGCAAAGGGACACTAGTTTGTGACCACCATTCAAGATTTGAAATCATTGAAGATCCCTTATCACGAAGCCATGTGGAGGTGAAAAGAAAAGCATTCTCAAGAACACATTCAACACTCAGTAGTAGCAGTGGCTTGACATTGTCACATCATCAAGAAGTCCATGTCAATAGTGTCATGTCATGTAATGTCATGAGTGGTCACATGCCACACCTTGTGGCCAATGATGTAACATATGTTTCAGAAATGTATTGTAAATTGAAAGTCCAAAGGACATGTGTGGGATATGAAGAGTCATATAAAGGTGAAAAGTGATAGGAAGTCAAACAACTATGAGGATATATGAAGAGTCACAAGGAAGGTGAAGCATCACCTCCTCATTGTTATATATACTCCCTCATTGAAAGAGAAAGGGACTTTTTCACCTTGGCTCCTCCCGTAAGGAATCAGAGAGATAAGCTAGTTCTTTTGAGGAGAAAGGAGTGGCTCCAATGCTCTAGTATTGGAGCTAGTGGTGTTCATTGTATACATTTGTCTTGGAAATTTTACTTAATATGAGAATCCCTATGGGCCGACACGTTATTCATGCATGGATTATGGATATTTGTAAGACTATCATGTGAATGTTTGTAATTCATGTTTTATTTCATTTATGCTAAAGTAGTTGAACTATTTCATTTATTTTGGTACTTATCATATTCAGAAAGTGTTGTAATTTATATTATCATTGTCGCATCCTTATGGACTACTCTGTTGGATATTAGAAAAATCTTCTTCATTGTATTGGTTTCAATGACTGTCGCATCTATGTGGACTATTCCTGTTGATTTTGTATGGACCCTTCCTGTTTATGTGCGTCTCTAATAGGGTGGTATTACTACCTCTCTCTTAGAGGCTCATTTTTCCTCCTCTCCGCAATGAAATAACTTTGACACACATAGGATCAAACACTCACCATGCACACCCCCTTGCTTCTCGAAGGCACCATGCATCTCGCTCTCTTGTTGATAGTTAGAGCCAAGTTAAATCTATAAGAATACATGGAAATTGCGCCGATATTTTGGATGGGGCTACTACTCCAAATAGTTTGAGGTCTAATTGGGACTTCAAATTAGGGAGACCCCTTGGTTGACGGATTTCCAGCACCGTCAACAGAGTGTAAGGTTTTCATCGGATAAATGGACATTGAAATATTATCTAAATAGATCAATTCCATGGTTCACTACCTTATATTCATAGCCCGAGGCCCAAATAAGGAAAAAAATACCTTAGAAGGTGCTATTATGGAAATTTAATTACTTGGAAGTGATGAGTAACTAGTTGAAGTTGTAGTTACAAACAATGACTTATGGATATAAAAAATATGACTTATACACATGGATTTATATTAGATGCACTGGATAATAGTGTACTCCAACTATAACAACACACCACATAGGAAAGGTCAAACTATGATGCAAAGGAATTGCATTTTTCATAACTATATGTACTAGAACATGAAAGAAATTGAAATGGACCAAGAAAAATATTTCAACACAATATAATTTGTTGCACAAATTATTTCACTAGATGACGTCTAGGACCACATTGACTATTTGTATCAAAATCAAATTTTATGAGGCTGATAATTTAAGCATGGTTCATTCACTATGCTTGTCGTATTGTCTCTTGGCACATTGAATATTTTAATTCAAGGACATCCAAAAGGTATCTAAACACCTAACCATATGGAACCACAAGGGTTACTCCTTGAGAATTTCTAGGAAGGATTCATTTAGGAAATGTCCACTAAACGACTTCTTGGACATTGGTTTTGAGAGATGAATCCTATGAAGTAGATCATGTTTTCATTTTAGAGAAAATAAGATAACAAAGTCCCTCTACAACCAAAACATATAGGTATGACACCAAAGGGAATACTTGTTTAATTTTTTGATATAGGCCCATTTTTTCTTATTTTCTTTGGTTAATGAAGAAACAAACCAATGAAATGGTAAACAAGTTTTCCATGTTAATTATGAATTCAAGACAAGTCCTACGACTTTGAGCATGACTAGAATGAAGAGCCATTCCACTTAATCATGGGATTTTTTTTAATCTATATTTTGATGAGCAAAGTTTCCAGACTAAATGACTAACCCCATTCATTTCCTTCCCATGTAACAATGACATTCCCAATGATATTGTTATGAAACCAGCTCAAGAAAAGATAGAAAAGATAGATCCATGCCTTAGAATTCAGCCTCTTCGAGGGGGCAACCTCCTTTACATTACATAAATGAACAATTCTTCGATGATACAAATGACAAAACCTCCTTTCTATATATAGGAGTCTAAGGAGTCACAATATAATCCAGCCGACCTAACAATAATAATATAAAGCCACAAAAATAACAATAGAGGGATTCTATGGGGCACAGAAAGAACAATAAGGGGGTAATAGGGGCACAACAATATAAATAAGGGGTATAACTATAATAGTAATGGGGTAATCACTAGTATTATAGGGACCCAACATGCCCCTCTCCTTCAAAGAAGTGTTGTCCTCAACGCTTGAGTAATTCTGGATACTTCTGCATAAAATTCTCATCCTCCCATGTGGAATCTTCAGCGGATAAGTTCTTCCACTTGATAAGATACTCTGAAATTGATCGATTTCGTAGCTGTCGAGTTCTTGTTTCTGTGACTGCTTCCGGTTCCAATATAATTTTTCCTTCCTCGTCAAGTTCTGGAAATATTGTTTGAATTGGGAGCTTGTCGCCTATAACATTCTTTAAACATGAAACATGGAAAACTGGGTGCAATCGAGAAGCTGCAGGAAGCTCCAATTTGTATTCCATAGTACCAATCTTTTGCAATACCTTGTACGGACCATAATACTTTGGTGATAGTTTATTATCCTTCTTAGCTTGCTCTAGGGACATTTGCTTAAATGGTTGTAGCCGTGGGAATACCCAATCACCTACATCAAAACTTCTTTCACTGCGATGTTGATCTGCCTGTTGTTTCATTCTATTTTGTGCCAACACGAGGTTATCCTTTAAGAGTTGGAGGACTTGTTGTTGATGTTCGATGTGATGTTCCACTGCCTGAACCTTAGAATTTTCTCTTAAATATGATGTGATGGATGGTGGTTGATACCCATAAAGTGCCATAAATGGGGTCATTTTTGTTGCTGTATGGAAGGAAGTGTTATACCACCATTCAGCTAGAGGCAACCATTTGACCCATTGTGTCTGTTTATCAGATACAAAGCAACGAAGATATCCTTCCAAACATTTGTTTACTATCTCAGTTTGCCCATCAGATTGAGGATGATAAGATGAGCTATGAGCTAACTGAGTACCAAGACAAGAAAATAATTCTGTCCAAAAATTTCCAGTGAAAATGGGATCTCTGTCACTTACAATAATCTTTGGGTTTCCATGTAGCTTTTGAATTGTTTCCATAAATGCAGTAGAAACTGTACTGGCTTTAAATGGGTGTGATAATGCACAAAAGTGTGCATACTTGGTAAGTCTGTCAACTACCACCATGATGACACTCTTTCCCTCAGACTTGGGTAAACCTGTGATAAAATCCATTGAAACCTCCTCCCAACGTTGGCTTGGAATGGATAAAGGTTGTAATAGACCCGGTGTCTTAATTGTTTCAACTTTATTTTGTTGGCAAACCAAACATTCCGCCACAAACTTTTGAATATCTGATTTAAGGCCATCCCAAAAAAATTCCTTCTTAACCCTATGGTAAGTTTTTAAAAATCCTGAGTGCCCTCCTAAGGGAGAAGTGTGCAATTCCATAAGAATCTTTTGTTTTAGCTGGGAATTCTTATAGAGGTATAAGCGATCTTTGTACCATAACGAATCATTCTTCCAGCTAAATGTATTAGAAGTACTGGAATCTTGTTGTAGCTTTCGAATAAGTGTCCACACTTCTTCATCATTCTTCCATTCCTCCCTTGCTTCGTTTATCCAATCTGGTTGGATAATAGAAATGGCACACAACAATGCTTCCACATCCTCATCCTTTCTTGAGAGTGCATCTGCCACCACATTTTGCTTCCCTTTTTTGTAGATGATTTCAAAGTCATAACCCAACATCTTTGTGACCCACTTTTGTTGCTCTTCAGAGGATAATCTTTGTTCTAAAAAGTATTTAAGGCTATCATGATCTGTTTTTACCTTGAAGTGTCTTCCCATTAGGTAGGGTCGCCATTTCTTAAGTGCATGGAGTATTACCAACATTTCCTTCTCATAAATAGCTTTGCTTAAAAACTTTCCCTTGATTGGCCGACTTTCAAAAGCAATGGGTCTTTCATCTTGCATTAGAACAGCACCAATTCCATTTCTTGAAGCATCACATTCCACAATAAAGGTTTTTGTGAAGTCCAGTGTAGCTAAGACCGGTGCTTGGCACATTGCCTCTTTAAGATGTTCAAAGGCCTTTGTTGCTTCCGGAGTCCATGAAAATGAATCTTTCTTCAATAATGTTGTTAGAGGTGCTGCTATTCTCCCATAATTCTTAACAAACTTGCGATAATACCCTGTCAACCCAAGAAATCCTCGTAGATGCTTTATGGATGTGGGGATTTTCCATTCCTTAATGGCTTTAATTTTGCTAGGGTCTACCTTAACTCCTTCATGAGATACAATATGACCCAAATATTCCACCTCCTGGACTCCAAAGAAACATTTGGATCTTTTTGCATATAATTGTTTCTCCTCCAATAGTTGTAGCACCCTGTCAACATGTTCAACATGATCCTTCCAAGACTTGTTGTAGATTAGTATATCATCAAAAAATACTAACACAAATTTTCTAAGGAATGGTTTGAAAATTGAATTCATCAAACTTTGAAATGTTGAAGGTGCATTGGTAAGGCCAAAAGGCATGACCAAAAATTCATAATGACCCTCATGAGTTCTAAATGCCGTTTTCGGAATGTCTTCAATCTTCATTCTGATTTGATGATATCCCGAACGAAGATCCAACTTGGTGAAGTAAATTGATCCATGCAATTCATCCAGTAATTCATCAATGACAGGAATGAGGAACTTATCTTTAATAGTGAGCTTGTTGAGCTCCCTATAATCCGGACACATGCGCCATGATCCATCCTTCTTGTGCACCAATACTACTGGAGCTGAAAAAGAACTTTGACTCGGTTGAATTATACCAGCCTCTAGCATTTCTGCAACCATACGTTCAATTTCACTTTTTTGGACATAGGGATATCTGTACGGCCTGATGTTTGGAGGAACACTTCCTAGAATCAGATGAATAGCATGATCATGATCACGCATAGGTGGGAGACCTTTGGGAGTCTCAAATACCTTGGAATGATTGTCCAGGACTTTTTGGAGATCTGGAGCAATAGATGATTCCAATGTGGAAACATCTAGCGAACATAATTGTGCAATTACACCTCTTTGCTCCTTTTTTAGAAGCTTAGTCATGCCATTAGAGCTTATTATCTTTCCTGGTTTCCCTGCAATACCCCTTAATTCAACTTCCTTTCCTTCCACAGAAAATTTCATGAAAAGTTCTTGAAAATTAAAAGTTATTGTACCCAAGGATTGTAGCCATTGGACTCCTAGTACAACATCGGCACCTCCCATTGGAATGGAAAGCATTGGGCTAGTCAATACATATTCTCCCATGGATAGCTTGATATTATGGCACTTTCCAGAGCAATTTAATGTTCCTCCATTTGCAATCATCACTTGACACTCTGGTGCTGGATATAGGAAGCAATTCAATTCTTTTGCTACCCTACAATGAATAAAATTGTGGGTGCTTCCTGAATCAATCAACACTATTACCTTTTTCTTCTTGATTTGTCCTTCTATCTTGATGGTTTGAGGAGTGGTAATTCCCGCTAACGCATTACAAGATATGGTCGGATTTATTTGTTCTTCATCTAGGATTTGTTCCTGGAATATATCCTCTTCTTTTGACCTTTCTTGCTCCTTTTCTTCTTCCTCTTCACAATCTATGTAGAATAATTTCTTCTCAGCACACTTATGACCTTTTGTGTATTTGCTATCACAATTGTAACAAAGCCCTTTTGCTCTTTTTTCTTCCAATTGTTGTGGTGTCAACCTTGTAGGTTGTGGAAGACTAGGGGCAACAACACTTCCGTCTTTATAGTTGTGAGTGGTATGCTTCCTAGTTGCCATAATTTTGCTTTCCATTTTTCTTGCTAACCTGAATGCCTTCTCTAATGAATCAGGTTCCCAAAGGCGAACATCATGTTGGATATTATCCTTTAAAGACCCTATGAACACATCAATCCTATGCTCCTCTGGAATATCTTTTACCCTTATGTTCAATTTTTGGAACTCCTCAATGTGCTCCATTACTGAACCCTTTTGTTTGAGACTTATCAATTGGCTAAAAAAAGTATTGCTTTTTGTGTTCTCATAATGTGCTATCAATTCTTCCATAAAAATTGCCCAAGTGATAAATTTTTTACGAGAACAAAGCCATTGATACCATACAAACTGATTTGGTTCCAAATATACAGTTGCCATACGTACCTTTTGTGCATTTTGCACATTATTGAGATCGAAGAATTGCTCCATCTGTAATATCCATGTGGCGGGATCCTTGCCATCAAACTTCCTCATATCGATTTTTGGAATATGGTGATTCTTCGATCCAACATTAGCATCTATGGAATCATGATTGACATTTCTTTTGTTCTCATCATGAGTTTCCTTTACTACCTTTTCACCATTAGTAAGTATTTCTTGTAGAAAATTTGTCAAATCTGTCTTCAAATCTGCCATGCCTGTCTTCAAATTTGTGTTCAAATCTATCTTCAAATTTTCCATCTTAGCTTCCACGCCATTTATCTTAGCTTCCACGCCATTTATCTTAGCATCTGTTAGCTTTTGTGAGCGTGACATTTGTTGCACTTGTTCTTGTAATTTTGATATATCATGTAGCATTTCTTCCTCTTCTTCATGAGTCATGCTAGAGCTTTCAGGTTCCTTACTAGGTGTTTGCATTTTCTTTCCTCGGGGCATCAGTTACCGATAATAATGCTCTACTATGCCCTTTGAATTCCTTCAAAATAAATTTTCAAACCAAGCTTAAGCAAAAATTTAAAAAAATCTACACACCTTTTTTCACTTTAAAGAAGCCTAATATTAAATCTGATGTATCTTTGTAATTTCGGATCATCCAGTTCTGAAATTTCTATCTGTAGTAGCCTTTTGTGTCCTCTTTCCAATTCCACAAGTCTGAGCCAAATTGGATTCTCCAAGGAAGAGTTATGTGAAATCTCCCATAGTGACTTTCTTTTAGACTGGTTCAGTAGAGCCAACTTGTACGACGTGCCACGAGTCACTGTTTCAACCTTTGAATCTAAAACACACACACAAGAAACTACAGTCTGTACTGTTTCTGTACCTTTTTACGAAATTTCAATCCGATCCTCAGAGAGAGAGTTATGACGATTTTCCCCATGTCACCTGTTTTGAATGTAATTCAGGAGTCTGCAAAAAGGCCAACTTCCTCAGATCGTATCTCCAAAAATATCGCGCGAAAAGCTCTGAAATTCAGACCCAAGGTTCAGCGCCAATTCTTCTCAAATGGGTTTATTTTTGCGACTTCTGAAACATCACAGAAAAAACGTTATAGCGAAAATGCCACGATGACCTGTTTGGAGCAGCGAAACCGTAGAATCCAAAGCTCTGATACCAAATGTCATGAAACCAGCTCAAGAAAAGATAGAAAAGATAGATCCACGCCTTAGAATTCAGCCTCTTCGAGGGGGCAACCTCCTTTACATTACATAAATGAACAATTCTTCGATGATACAAATGACAAAACCTCCTTTCTATATATAGGAGTCTAAGGAGTCACAATATAATCCAGCCGACCTAACAATAATAATATAAAGCCACAAATATAACAATAGAGGGATTCTATGGGGCACAGAAAGAACAATAAGGGGGTAATAGGGGCACAACAATATAAATAAGGGGTATAACTATAATAGTAATGGGGTAATCACTAGTATTATAGGGACCCAACAGATATACCATTATTGAAATAAATAGTGCTCATTCTAGAAAAGTTATTTTGCAAAGAATATGTGTGATGTGTAAATCTAAAGCTTTGGATATGTTTTTATAGGATGTGTTGAGTGGGTTGATGGTTGGAAAAAAAATTAAAGTCCACAACCATGAGAATGAACTTGATCAACCCAAAGTAGTTAGTCTCTAATCCTAATGAACTTGTCCTAAAGCTTTATGATAAACATGGAATAGGTATGGTTTGATAAAATCCCATGCATCCCCAGAAAATGAGTAGGGGAATTCATCAACAAATGTGTTGGAATGGGGTTCAAACCCAAGGTTTTAACTCCTTGGCCAACAAATACCCTATAAGCATCAAGATTTTCATACTATAATGGTTGGAGAAGGTCCCACCCAAGTTGATTATAAGAATTATAGAACCTTTAGCTAGAGATCCAATTTAGGGATGAGTCATTTCACCATAACAATAAGATATCACATCTAAAACATTCACATAAAGTATCCTTATAGATCCAACAAATATTATACTAAATACTTAAGGAACACATTCATTATAATGGAGAATAATTGTAGAAACCAAATTTAAATGAATATTTCATTCATCCATCATAGAAACCATATCGTTACATGGAAAATAATCATGTACATTCTTCATTATTAAATTGTAGAGCTTTGCAAGAACACCTCAAAGACTCGAGACTTTTCTTTCTTCTTTCTAACCTCTCTTCAATCTCTCTCTATTTACATCCTTTTATAGGGTTCTCCTTGTGGTGGCCACACTAACTTGACCATAGGTCGTGTTATCACTTAAGAAGAATTTCAAAATTCTGAGCATCAGTTTTTTTCAAAAGATTGGTGTCAGTCTTGGTCTGGTTTTTCCATGGTGTTTTAGAGTCTAAGATTTAGAATAGAGTCTTGTTGGTATGGTCAAATAGGGTCAATAATCTGTTCTTGCTTATCATTGGTCCCACATCACACATAAATTCCATATTTCAAGCTTGTTTCAAGGTTCTTATGTGCTACGAAATTGTCTAGGAGTTTTCGTAGCGCAAAACTCAGTCTAGGTGTTTTCGTAGCGCAAAATCCAGAATTTGCACTGGCTGCGCTATGAAGTTGGGGATTCGTGCAGATCCATGGCAAATCTTGTCTAGCTGTCAAATTTATCAGGATCAGATAATCTTACATCATCAGTTTTTAGCCCATACACATTGCCTATCACATTCAACCGCTTATTCTCATCATTAGGTTCGTTAGGTGTCTTGGTACGCTCAAGCTACAAGTTTCAAAAAGAAGCCAAGTATTTACAACTATAATTAGGTTTGGGTTCATGCATGAGAAGTAAATTGACAGGCGTTCAATTAGAATTCCTTGAAGATCAAGTGAGGCAGTGATCGAGATTGAGATAGTGCGAGTTTTTTCAAATTTTCACTTTGCTGGAATTTCATGGAGGGGTCTACAGAAAGAAGAGATCATAGGTCAGGCAGGTGTCTGAGGAATGAACCTGAAGGTTTATATATTATCCTAAAGAACAATGAATTTGAACAAGCCTTCAAATAGGTTGGCTGTTGGAGATTTTGTGAAAAACTTCAAGGAGGGCATAAGCAAGTCACCAAGGAATTTGCTTTAAATTTCACAGGATTGAATTTGAAAGTTGGGGTGCTTGAATTGCCAATCTCTCTAGAGGTTATATCTACAGTCACTGAAATTCCAAGGGGACATGAGAGATGGTTTAAAAATTTCAAGTTTGATATGACTCCCTGCAAGGAATTTCTGAAGCCGGAGTTCATTGATTCAGACTTAAACAAGTCAGTGCCCAGGAGTTTTGTCAAAGATTCATATGCTAATTTACTTACCTGCATACAAAGATACTTCACCTGCGAGGGGAGGTATCATAAGGTGTATTCTTATCACTTCAAGCTTCTGCTTCATTTCACTGGAAAGATATCTCTTGATTTGCCTTTCTATTTGTTTCGTAGCCTAGGAAAAATGTGTGACAAGGTTCAGTTGAAGAAGGAAGCCTGTGAGACCTCGTTGTTTCATCACGGCTTAGTCAAATTGATCGTTTTGCATGAGCTCCAGAAAATAGATAGGGAGTGGTCCATGTTCGTGTTTATGTCTGGCTTCAAGGATGAAACTAGCCTCAGCCCTCAGGCTACGAAGATTTCTCCACCATCAGTTAGTCATCGTACAGAAACGAGATCAAGGAGATTCGTGAAATTGAAAGCTAGGAAATAGGTAAAGGAGCCCACAAGACCACTAGTAATCCAAGACACACCCCAACAGTCACAGAAAGAGAAAGCTCAGATCAAAGAGGGTGTACAAGAGCAATCTACAGGTGAAACAGTCCAAAGAAGAGTAACCAGGAGCCAGTTAGCTAAAGAAAAAGGCAAGACAGTGGTTACTGAGGGAAGCCCGGTTTCAAAAGGAAGTCTGAATGATTTGCTTCAAGCTATTGATATTGAAGAATCTCCTCTAGTTTGAGCAGACTTGATAGAAATAGGTAAAGACAAAACCAAAAAGGCCAAAGCCTCTAAAAAGCTCAAATTTGATGATCAGGTTTCTAAATTTGTTTTTAAGCCAAGAAGACCTGTGACAAGGCATTCAAAAGAGGTACAAGAGGCGCTGCCAGAAGCAAGTGAAATAGGGGAGGTAGCAAAATCTCATGAAGGACCTATGACTTCATCAGAAACATCATCACAACTGCATAAAAATGATAGAGGTAAGGCAGTTATCTCTCAAAAGGAATATAGTTTTGGAGAGTTGAAGAAAGAAATTGAAGTTAGCAAATCTTGAAATTGCTAAACTAAGAAAAACCTTACGGAAACATGCAATCAAGGAAGCTTATTTTAATAAAATGGAGGCTCTGTGGGAAGACAAACGATTTCAATACCCGAAGTGGTCAACTGTCATGCTCAATACTACACTTGGTCAGTCCCTGCAATAAAGGAAGCAAGATACATCAGGAAAGTCAATACAAAACTGAGAGTTGGAATCAAAATTATGAAGAGGCAAATCGAAGATCTAAAGATACAACTAAGCCAGCGTGAAGGACATCCTTAGCTAAAGGAAATCCCATAGCAAGTAAGGCTAAGTCCTAAATTTTGATAGATTACCTTTTGAAGTTTACCTTGAAGAATGGTGCCTATCTATTCAGTTTTGAACAGCTTCATGACAGATGGAAAAGTCATTTCAAGAAAAAGAAAGCTCAAGAAAGTCAAATTTTGGCCTTAAACTGTGTTTTTGAAATTACACAGCAGTTTCGTAGTGCGCTACGAAACTGCTGTAGATGATGCCTAATGCACAGCAGTTTCGTAGCGCACTACGAAACTGTTGTAGCTGCATATTATGATTTGGTTGACCAATTTTGAGAGACAAAGGGGAAATCTTTTTGAAAAGGAGTTTCTGAAAAGGATCATTTACAAAGTGTAAGCATCCAGCAAGGGCAAAACAAGCAGAGGAAAGACATATATGAACTCTAAGCTATATGTTATAAAAGTGATCATTATTTCATAGCTAGTATTGTTCATGATGCTTCAGGCAACATTAAAGAGGTTTTGTCTTCACACGTGTATATGGGCAAGGTCTACAGTGCATGGAAAACAAGATAGTCCAATACATTTTTGTGTAATTAAGAAGAACAACAGGGATAATTGATTTCGAAGATCCTTGTGGAGACCAAAAGCAGAAAAACAGGAGCAGCTTCCTAATTTCCAGGAGCAGTAAAGGGATGAGGCATCAAGGGCCAGCAAGGAGTTTCAAACCTCCACCAAAGCTAAACTGAAGAAGGCCATTTGTCAAAGAACAAGTTTGGATTGTAATAAATGCTACTACCAACATGATGAGGAGTTATACTCCTAATTGTTTTAGGTCTCTAGAACTGCTAGTTAGCAGTCAGTTACATTTAATAGTTAGTTTTAAGTGTCAATAGGTGTCATAGTAGGAAGAATTCGAGTTCCCCTCATGCTGGAGGAGGAATCTCAGTTATGTAAGGAGCTCTATATATAGGAGAAAATCTAATGTACAAAGGGTTGGAAGATTTCAGAGAAACTTGGATATTGTGCTTTGTGTAAGACTCTGTTTTTAGTAATACAGTATTTGGCTTTGCTTCTCAGGAATCAGAAGGAATTCAATGTTCAGAATGTCTTGTATTGTCCTCTTCTCAGTATTTGCAGTGGTATGAATGTGTGATTACTTAGAAATCACTGATTGTGCTCTAACTTCCTTCATACATTTATAAACTGTATTGTCCTATATGTTTCTGATGTGTTCTCAATATGTTGAATTCTAGATGCCCTGACTTCCATGTAAGGCTAACAATATTGTCATACTGAAACAATTTTGACTCCATAAGCCCAATGAATATTTTCTAATTGTATTTCAACCATTTACACTTTTTCATTTGTTTCATAGAGTTAGCCATCTTATTCATTATCAAAATCTTTAATCCTGTGAGAGAGCCCTCTCAGGTTGAGGAGGCTAAGCCTTAGCCAAAAGTAGGTTTGAAATAGTTACTCAAGGTCTACCTGATCAGCAGCCTTTCAGGGGTTGATTTTGAGATAACAGGTCGATGACAAGATTATACACCCAACGTTTATTTGCAAATTCTCAGGTCTCTGCATAATGTGCTTGGTTTTGTCACATAATCTCCTTTGCACAATGTCTTTGTTAAACATTTTATTATTTGTCATAGTTTCCTTGCTCAACGTTTCAATTTCCAGTATAGTTTCCTTTGGAATAGTTCTTCGAAACTTGGCCTCCCCTTAGCATTAACAACATGGTACCTTATCATTGTTTATTTCATGTATTGTTTCCACATGAAATATGCGTTTTATAAAAATTTAATGAAAAAAAGTTATGGAAATGAAATAGGGAAATTCCATGGCATTATAAGGAGGATTGAATGATGAGTCCATTGATATCAAGTCCTCCACCCAATATGGAAGATTTGAAAGGTTTTGACCTTTTGGAGGTTTTATCTATCTAAAAAATGTGCAAAGAGCATCTACTTATAAATCCTCACTTGAGCTTAAACTCTCAACTAAGGGTTTACAAATGTTTGATCAAATGTTTATAAATCCTCAATTGAAATTAAAAGAAAAAAACTTCAATCATTTCTTGCTTTTATTTTTGCTAAGTTGAAAACCCTTATTACAGGGTTTATTAAAACCTTGATTAAGTGATGCATTTAAAAAACACCTGATATAGGGTCCACTTTATCCTCAATCAAGGGCTTGTGTAAATTGTGTAAATCAATCTCCTGACCAAATGTGTGACTTTTCTTTATATCTTGACACCAAAATTTGACCAAAAACCCCCTTTATGGTATTAAAAATGAAAGTGTGATTACTTTGAAATGTTAAAAGTTTGTTGAAAGCTACATATCTAAAAAAGTGAATGATGAATATTGCATATCTGAAGTTGAAAGTAGAAAGCTATAGAGATGGAGAATGACTATTTGAAAAATGTAAATTTCAAGAAGGAAGTTGTAGACTTGAAGTAAAATGATGAGTAGACTACCAATGAAGCACTTAGGATTTTGAAGAATATTCTCTAGCTCTAATATCATTAAATAAATTAAACAATATGTGCCAATATTGTATTAAAAAAACCAATTATAAAGGGCCAAAAGCCAGAACAAAGATGACACCAGGCTTTATGGTGGTAAAACCTTTATGATATGTAAATGAAATACCTGCTTTGAAAATATATGTCAATCAGCTCACGATAATATATGACTTATTCTTCTCATAATATAAGGAGATTACTACACCAATTTATATAATACAAAATGTAGGTTATAGATTTTGAAGAAAGTTCCACAAAATAATAATAAGATATTCATTAAATGTAACCCTTTAATTATTTTAATCTTTGCATTCCTTAAGTTGATTTATTTCCCCTTTGAATGTTGCAAACACTTGTATTATCACATTTTGATAATTTTCTAACACAACCAAATAGTGCATAATTTTTCATAAAAAAAAATTAAAAATAGAACATGAAAACTTAGAAGATATTTTTTCTTTATTTAAATCGAAATGAATTGTATAAATCAAAGTAGAAATCATTTAGAAGACCAAATATAAATATGGAAGTGCATATACCATGAATAGTATGCATGTGTTTTAGGTGATATTGAGAATGAAAATAATGTGAAGTTTAATTCACTTATACTGTGTAAGAATGGCTATACAAATTAGAAACTTTAGGTAGTCCTCTAAACAACCTGATTTATTTAAAAATGTTTTTAAAAGTTTTGAATAATAATTAGATAATCTTGAATATAATCTAAAACTTTAACTTTCAAAAAAATCTTAAAATAACTTTAAAAAAATTGCATTCAAATAATAAAAATGTTTAAGTGAAATATATGAAAATTTCTTTCCCTCTTAAAAATATCTTTTTGACCTATAAAAATTTAGATAATTCCTTATTCTAATAAAGCAACTCATAAATAAAAAAATATTTTTGTAAACAATTAATTTAATAATAAAAATGAAATAATATCTTCCAACCCAATTAAATATAATTTATAAAATTAATTTTTTATAATAATTAAATATAATTTATAAAATTAATTTTTTATAATACATATTTAACATTTTACACAATGCACAATTATAATAGCAAATAATACAAAATACAAATAATGGTAAACACAAAAAAAATTGAGAAATAAAAGTCTAATTTTTTTTTTTTTACCTTATATCTATAAATGTGAAATTTAGTATATACATTGTTTTATTATTTCCGTATAATAATGATTAATTTTTTTAAATAATAAAATTATTTCAAAAATAAAAATGACATAATTTAAAAATATATTTCATGTGACCATCTTCCCAAATTATTCGATGCATGGTTCACAAAATCTTCCATGAAATAGAAAGGCTTCAACGAAAAAGAGTTACATGAAAATCATGAATCTTTCTTAAGTCAATAAACCTGTAAGAGTAGAATACATTGCCCGAGACTTTAATTCAATGAAAAACTTTTCCATCGATAAATGCTTGTTTTACGGGGACACATGCATAATAATGATTAAAAAAATTATATTATAAAAACGATGGTAAAATGATCAACAAAATTTAAATAATAAAAATTACACTTTCCATTCTTTATATAATCTTTGAAGACGTATCTTCATAACATCATCTTCCCAAATTATTTGATTCCATTGGTCTTTGAAGGCCAATATTTTACTCAATTTGGGTAACTTGTCCATCCCCACGGGAAGTCTCTTCAACTCCCGACATTGACGGATAGCCAATGTACGCAGTCTGGGCAGTGTACTTTCATTCCACACACCATTATTTAATGCTCCCCCAATGCTTTCTAAATTATCTAAGCGCGAGAGAACCATTCTCTCTAAGATAGAAATTCCGCGAGAATTCCCTATTCCCAACTCTTTCAAACCACGGCAGTTAACCAACAATAAAGCCATCAGGTTTGGCACCCGTTCCAATGGAGAGAGCTCCCTTAGCTGGTGACACGACACCAAGTCTATCTCTTCAAGATGTTGGAACTTGCAAATGTAATCCGGCAGACTTGACACGCGGTAGCCCTTCATGTAAAAGAGCTGAAGCTTACTCATCTTCTTCATGTCGTGAGGAAGATGGACCATTACATCAGAATCAAAGTCCAACACTAAGTGCCTCATGTTCAACCATGTTCCCATTATGCCCTCCTCTATTCCTGATGATGATGTTGTTCCCTTTACACTTATTCTCAGCTTCGTCAGATTTCTCAAACCCTTCAATCTCCAAATGCTTTTGCTTTCTGATTCTGCTGCCACACTTAATGCAACTCCCAATGCGTGCAGTGTGGTTAATGAAGTAAGGTGGTACATTTCATGTGGAATCACCTTTAACTGATTGCATTTGTTTAAATTAAGATGCTTGAGATTTTTAAGGTTACCGATCTTAGACGGCAATGATTGTAGTCTTCCACATTTTTGAAGATCCAGAAATTGAAGGGAAGACAGATGGCATATCTCTTCCGGCAAATCCTGGATACTCTGCAGTCCTCGTAAGCTGAGAAACTCAAGCTGTTTCAGTTGCCCCACTGACGATGGGATTGAATTTATTCTGCTGTTTTGCAGATGGAGAACCTTGAGAGACGTGAGAGTGACTAGAAAACCTGGTGGAACCTTTTCAATTGAATCATCAACAGATAAGATAAGACTCACCAGTTTTGGACATGGGAACTCGGTGGGGAGATTCTTAATATCATTTTTGAGAAGGGATATCCTTTTGCAATCCTCATTGTGAATCGCGGGAAAATTTTGCAGCCCCTGATCTGCCTTGAATAGACAATTCTCCTCCTTCTCGCCAATATGTATTGCCATCTCACGAATAACATCGTGAACTCTTATACATGCATACTGTTGAAGCCCCCACGGCCTGTCCTCGTCATCTGTAGGATGATGGAAGAAGCGACGATTCACAAGAAGGTCCACGTAGCTGAGCCCAATGTCCATATCCACTAAATGGTTCTTCTGTTGGCTTCTCACGAGACCCTCGGCAATCCACATTTCCACTAATTCCCGCACAAGAATGATTTCATGTTTGGGGTACATGGCACAATAGAGGAAGCAGTTCTTGATGTGTGAGTTGGGCAATGCATTATAGCTCCATCTAAAATATCGTTGATAGAGTTCTGCATCAATGCGAGGAGGCAGAGTATCTGGAGAAGCAGGATCTGGATTTTTGATGGAAGATAAAGAAGTCTCCCATTCATCTGCTCTACTTTTTCCCCTCATTGCTGAGGCGACTAAGATTATGGCCAAACGAAAGGATTTACATTCATCCGCAATATTCTTAGCACACTCCTCTATATCCACAGGAATAGGGTTGTCGTTGCAGAAAGCTAATCCTCTGAACATCTCCCACGCTTCATCTTTAGAGAGCGGTTGTAGTAACTCTTCTTCTGTCATAGCACTAATAATGGGATCTGTCTTGAGAAGCTGGTCAGCACTAAGAAACATTGAAAAGTCTTTTTGAAGGCCTCGAAAGAGGTGATCAAAAATTACTTTCCATTCGTTCACTTGTTTGGAGCGTCTCCCTGCGTCTGGATCGTGGCAATGGAGTATGCTATTGGCCTCTGTAAGGGAATTTTGCAGCAGTTGTAACCAAATCTTGAGGGCTTCTGGGGCCGCTTTGTGTTGATTTTGGAAGACGGAGCTTATATCCAGCAGAAGGTCGTCCAGAGGCTTCAATTCTGTCAGCAGAATGTGACGCTTCTCCTCCTCCTCGATAACATCCTTCATTAGTGGGATGATTGGAGTGATTACTGGAGCGATGACAGCTTCGCGACCTCTAACAATTACTGAAATGTCACTTTCAAGAGCATGAAAGATGTGATCAAAAAGTAGCCCCCATTCTTTGATTTCTTTGAAGAGTCTGCCCGGCTTGCACAGGACACAGTCGAGACACCGTTGTCGGTGTCTCTGTGATGGACCGTAGCGATGGAGTATACTCTTCGCCTTTGTAAGGCAATTATGCACAAGTTGCAACCAAATCTTGAAGGCCTCTTTCCCTTCAATTTGGAAGACGGGAATAATATCGAGCAGAAGATCCTCCGCAAGCGTCAAATTAGGCTGCAAAATTTCAGAGTTTTCGTCATCAAGAACAACCTTCTTAAGTTGCTTCACTTGGAGGACTAGAGTGAAGATATCCATGGTTCTGTCAACAGCAGAGCAGAACAGAGCAGAAAAAGCAGCGTTGATTGAAAGGAAGGGAGGTGGATTGGGTGTATGAAAAGTGATGAGCAATCACTGGAAGAACATTAAGCACTTATATAGCAGCGCAGCAGGGGCATTCGCTGTGAAAGTTTATGCGAATTATTGGCGTGCAGGAGGGGGCATCCGGCATTGTTCACACGGTTAAAGTTTATGCGAATATTAATTTTAAAGGGAAGCAGATGCTTTTTCTTTTGTACAAAAAGAGAAAGGCCAGGCTTGTGTGAATTTTGAAGAAAAGAATACACCAAGGAGAATAAGAAGTGGTTAATGGTCCTAATAAAGCGAAAGTGCAGGATTGGGTTGTGTGAATTTCGAAGAAAAATACGAAGAGTAATGGACCCAATAAAGCAAAAGTGTATGCCTTCGTCAAAGAGCAACGAATAACAAATTAGGTTTTAATGATCATTACTGCAAGTATGCATCATACTTTTACAAGATCCATTTGACGAAATTGAAACTAAGCATAGAATATGGTTCAGTGAAATGCATAATCATTACCGATGCATCCTCTCGGAGTGAAGACATCATCTTTCCCATCATAATCATTCCCGAGGCTAGGTTAAAGGGAAATAGTGGAGAAAACTTATGCCTTCCTTAGAAAGCAATGAATAACAACTTATGTCTTTATGACAAAGACTCTAAGTATCTTTAGGATTTTACAAGATTAATTCAATGAAAGCCATGAATAACAATTTAGGTCTTTATGACCAAGACTCTCAGGTATCTTTAGTATTTTATAAAATTAATTGAGTGAGACTGAAATTAAGCATATTATGTGGTTATTAATAAGATTGAAATTAAGCATATTATATGGTTATGGAGGAATTGTGTGGATTTGAAATCTATGTTGTTTTTGTTTATCTTAACTATTTTCAAATGAAGTTAGGGAAATGCTAAAGAAAAAGGAGGAGAGTGGTTAAATATATTAGGAAAAACTTATTGAGAGAGATGTTAAGAAAAGTTTACTCATTTTTCTCTAATATTTCTCCCATGGATTTTCCGAACATCTATTCCACTCCATCCCTTTATAACATCTATTCCACTTCACCCCTTTATACTAACAAACTAACTCTAAAAATCAAGTTTTCCATTTTCAAAGACAAATCCATTAGTGCATAATGATGAATAAACAATTTGTGCTAATAAGCCAACTGGGGACACCACCAATAATAATTATGCAGGGTTTAATAGATTTTTTAGTATTAGTTCTAAAATACTTGCTATAAACATGCTTTGGCATTTCACATTTAGGAAAATTTCACAAAGTAATTCTTCCCTACATTGAATATTTAGTATAAGCAATTAGGATTGCAATATTGATATTTGAAAAAAAAAAAATATTATATACCAAATGCATGTTTGTGTTAACCATGTAGCCAAATAAAAACTAAGTTCTTAGTAGAGGTTTTCAATTAGAAAAAAAAAAGACATCACATATGGAGATTTCATTAAAATAATAATAAGATTAAACGAAAGTTTATGTGATTTTTTTTTTTTTCAAGAAAATTATTTTGTGAATTCACGTTTGTGAAATGCAATAAAAGAAAACACTACCAATAAAAGAAAACACTAGTGGTAGTGGTGTTGTGGAATTTCCGTTTCTATGAAAGTAAGAAAATAAAGTAGTGTTTGTGTTGTTATTTGTGTGGGATTTAAAATTCGAAAACTTTCATTAACCTGTTTTAAATTTAATTCTATATTTAATTCTATATTTGCAAGGTATTTAAAGTTATTATTAATAACATTAGTTTCATTTTTATTGTATTTAAAGTTGCTTAAACAAAATTATGATATTTAAGAAGAAATGAAAATGAAAAGGTATTTATATGAATAATGTCCACCTCATATAGGTTGAACAAAATTAAATTGCCACTAATCATATATTAAATATATGTTTGCAATAATTATGTTCTTAAATACACATGAGTTTTTACTAATCATATATTTAATGTATGTTTGTAATAATTGTGTTTCCAAAGCACATGGGTTTATGGCAAAGTTCTTCGGTTCACTAAGTAGTATGATCAATAAGGAACTTATTAAAATAGAAAAAAATATCAAAATAATCAAATTATATGGGAGTGTCTTGTGTTTTTTTATTTAATATAAATTATTAATTTAAAGTAAAATCACTTTACTTTAGTTTAGTTTTTTTAAAGAAGTAGCTATGTGATTATAAAAGTAGTTCTAAATAATATTTTAATTTAAGATAACAACACCATTAATTTGAAAATAAATAAAGATATCTTATACAAGAGAATTATTATTAATGTAAAATTTTATATATATATATATATATATATATAACCATTAGCTCACATAAACTAGTAAAGTTTGCTACACTACACACCTACCGAATAACTAATTAAGGGTGGATTAAAATAAATTTAATTCACATGGTGATTTTGAGACTAACCTCATACATATTATCAACATTGACAACTAGAAAAATGTGAAGAACATATTTTAATCCTATTCTATGCTACCCATCTATATACATGGGTAACCTTAGAATAATTTTATTTTCTCTAATGATGCAAATTCTTAGCCACCCAATAGAGATCCTCCTTCAATGATCCACATTTCCAAAGATGATGAACAACACCCTCCACACATAATAGCATCACGTATGCCTCTTATTGTCTCACATGCTTAATTCATCCACTTGATCAACATACCCAACCATAGATTGAAGTTCAAAACAAATAAGGCATGTTAGTCAATGTTACATATGGAGTTTTTACATTTAATATATTAGGAATTTAAGTAATAATTATGAGTTGAAATCACATAATGAATCATGATTCTTGGAAGTTATACTTGTTGCCTCATTTCACCTTGGTGCTTATCTTCTCCTTCTATTCAAGTTTGACCACCTTAAGCTTTACCCCCCTCATGTGGTCATCATGTTAGTCCCATGAACGTCATGATTTATCAAAATAAAAGAGACTTAAAACATATCCCAATCCTTATGACCAATGAAATAGCCATACTAAATAGAAGTTTTAAATGAGTTTGATGAAGCTTATCAAACAAGATAATTAAAGAAAAGAAAGAAGCTAAGGGTGGAAAAGTTAGTGTCAAGGGAAGGGAAACTCAAGTAATGTAAGAAATCCCTCCACAAAGGGGTTAATAAATGATGGTGTTGCATAACCCATGTATAAGGCTATGATGCCACTTATTAACTCCACCCTTGACCATATTGCTTATCACACTCACCTGTTAATTGAAGGGCACATACTTTTGAAGAACATAATAAGGTTAGTTGATAACCCTCACATGGATAAATATGAAAAATTGTATATAATCATAATCTAGTGAAAAGTTTGAACAAGATACCTATTTGATTTACCTATGTGGCATACACATTAAATATTTTTCACTTTTTATGTTTCATTAATTCATATGCATGACTAAATAGTCTCACTTGATTTCTTGAGTTGCACATGATGACATTCATACATTGGTTTTCTACTATTGGAGTTTCAATCTCCGCTCATCATATTTAAAAGAAACCAGGAACATCACTGATGGAATCAAACCAATGTATCCCACAGAATAAGTGATTGTTATCAACCACAAAACTTGTATTAGTTTTTATTATTCACAAGAGTTCATTGTCACACTTTGGAGCCCACGTGTATGTGTATATATACATAGTCGTGTGGTCCTGTGGATTATTAGTGCCAACTTGGGGACATTGATCATGCCATCAAATCTAGATCTTTAATCCATATGATCAAAACCATGTGACCCTATCGATACTAGCACTCAATGCTTTTTCACAATATGACTATGTCATGTGATATGGTCCTTAAGGGTCTATCATCATTGAAATATTGATGTCAACGTGAAATCATCATGCCATGTGGTATCCTATGAGGGGTGCTATGTATCACCCATTTTTAGCCTTTTCACTAATCAGAATGTGTGAATTGTGCATGTCACATGGTGGTCTCTAAAGGCGTCATGTCACCTTGCTGATGTGTCAAGCCACATCATCACCTTATGTTGGGATGGGGTCCTGAGGGGTAGAATTGAATTAATTTAGTCATTTTTTGTAAAGAATGTAAAGTCTCTGCAAACTATGGATGCAGAGCACGTAGCTAGTCAAGAGTCACAAGGGCCTTAACCCCTTGTTTGGGTAAAGTGATAGGTAGTTATGAAGACTCACCCATGAGCTGGGGGCCATGGTCTTGTATTAGAAAGACTATAAATAAATCAGTCTTAGCGAATGATAATGATAATGAGATAAGTAAGAATGAATGATTTTGTAAGGGTTTGATAGACATGAAGGTTTGTTCCTATCAATAAGTGAAGGAAAGGCTCCAAAAATGAGTGCATAAAGGCCTGAAAGAGTCTGCAACTGAGTGTGTGGACCCCTGCAGTTGAGTGTGCAGGCTAGTTGAAGTCTATATTGGAAAGATTCTCATTAATAAAGACTGGTTTTGGGTTGGAAATACTTTCATCTATTTGTTTAATTGTTATGTCACTTTCACTGATGTTTTTATAATTCAATGTGTTTTCTCTATGCGAATTGGGTTAATTGAACATGTTTATGCCTGACAAGATAATTGAATGATATTTGCGAAGATATAAATCTATTTTGGGTTAGTTTTGGATAAGGAAGATAGGTTTACGCAACGATAGATCTAGATCTCAGAAGCCCTAGAAGACCTATTTAGTTGCGCGAAAGTAGCAGACATATCCTGTTAGGGCTTGATTAACACAATTGGTTGGTCCCACAAAGAATTGAAGGTATCTAGGGCCGAATTAGGAGTTTTAACTCTATCGGAAGGTTAGATCTACGCGGAAGCAGATCTAAGGCACTTAAAGACATCACACTAGTCTCTAGATGTAGAAAATTGGTTCTTGCATCCCCCAATACTGCTTCAGGTGAGACTGCGGCTTGCGCTATGCAGGTTGCTACCGAAAGGGCCAACAATGTAGGGTTTTGTTGGTTGGCGCAACTAACTTCAAACCTGGGTTAGGACCCCTTAATCCAACAAATGGTTCTTTTGCTGGGACTGGGATCTGCTTAAGAGACATGTGATGTCGCATCGTTGGAATCCGACTAAGAAAGAGATTGAAAAGTGGTTAGATCGGAAGATTCATGAATTTGCAACTCAAGAAAACAGGAATCCACACTTGTCAAAGGTAGATTGGTTGAATAGATATCTGTATACAAAGGTACACGAGATTTTATTTTGCACTTTTCCATGAAAACTATATGAGTGGTTAGCTAAATTGGCAGACTATTAAGGGAGGTGGAAGCTTGATAGTCCTGTAGTGTGGAATCCAGAATTGGTACGACGACTAGAGGTATTTGAAAACAAGATCAAACGAGTTATCGATCATTGGCTTGATCGAATTCTGAGAGGATTTGTTACTAAATTTGTAGTTGACACATCAATTAGCTATAGAGAAGATTCTTCAAAGGACTACGAGGTAAGCACTTAAGGTCATTGAATACTTGGATTAAAATGTTATTATGTGAAAAGTGGGTAATTCCATTACCTTAATGTTCAGAGCTACGCGAAGTGGAAGATTCTTTAGAATAAGTGACAGATTAGGTCCAAAGTATAGTCCATTGATTGAACCTCCTTCAAGTGATGACGAAAGGGCGGTGTTGAGTACACCACGAAGCGATGTTCAGTTAATAACTCAGCGTATTCTAAGGATATCTCATCCACCAACTCCACCACTACCTTCACCTCCACCTCATACACCTATGCCTTCAACTCCTCCACCTCCACTTCCACCATTCAACATGGAAAACACAATGAAGATGTCGTCCTTTAAAGGAAAGGGCGATGAAGATCCAGAACAATTTTGGTTTATTGCCGGAGCTATGTGGACATCGCAACATGTTACTAATGACAATATTAAGAAAGCACTGTTGGTTACAGCCTTACAGGACTAGCATTAACTTGGTATATAAAGTATTGGACTGATAACCCCAACGTGTCACTAGAAGATACACAACTAGCTTTAAACAAGGAGTTCAATAGGACTAAGTCAGAGGCACAGTTATTAATTGAATTTAAGGAGATCCGAATGAGATTTGATGAGACATCATGGGACTTTGATCAGAGGTTAAAGTGACAGATTAGGCAGGCTAATATGAAAATCTCAAATACCCAGCATCGTGACTGGTTTATAGCATCGCTTTTGTTGCAATTAAGAATACCTTTGTCACAACAGAAGATAGTAACGCAAGCATAAGCCTTGGAGATCTCGATGAGGCTGTATGCATCACCTATTCCATATACGAACCTTAGGTTACAACAGATTCATTCGTAGTTGGAGAGCCTGCATTTGGAGTTGTAGAGCCTGAAGAAAGGATGGGAAGCTCAGCCAGAGGTCTATGCTGAGATCTAGTGTCTAAAATGTAAAATCCATGGACATGATAAGGATCATTGCCCAATCTCTAAGAATTATATTATAGGGGGAGGACCTGTACCCCTGAATCCAGAGACTAATATTGGGACGAGCGCGGGAGATGTGTTGTGATTCGCTCTTTGTCAAGTCACAAGACAACATGCTACATATAACTACCACCTACTACAGAAGTTTGTACAGACCTGTCAGTAGTTATTTTACAATTTCTGTAAATCTGTGGGCCATGATGAGTGCCATTATCGAAGTTATGAGCTAATGATGGAAATAACCCCTACCTACTGTCTTTAAGATCTCCAGATCAAGGCGCAAGAGGAGTTCGTGGGGGTTTTTAAGGTTGAGGACGAGGACGAGGATGAGGAGGAGTACCTGGTAAAGGTTGTGGTCAGGTTATCTGCTACAACTGCGGAGAGATGGGGCACTTCATGCAAGATTTCCTGAATCCTACACACCCTTCATGTCAATACTATAGACAATTCAACCATGCCATAGAAGATTGTTTGGTGCTAATAGATAAAATGCAAGAGAAGAAAATGCAACCTCAACAACCTGCATAGAATTTACAAATGATGAGGGTTGAGCCCTGCGAGGAAGATCAGAGCATTAATATTGTACTAAGAAGTGGTATGACAACCAATGTAGATAGAGGTAAGAAGCCCAAGGAAGACGAATGAGTCCACAAAGCTCCTGAGAAAGAAGTTTCCTTTGACCTTAATCGCGCTATGGAAATATTCATGGAAGCAAAGAAGAGCTTCGTTGAGGCCTGCACCTCAGGAAGCCAGGAAAAGACACCAAATACTAGTGCAACACAAGAGGTTGATCCTTTCGTACTCACTACTTTTTTGAAGACTTACATGAAGTTACTACATGACAGAAAGGTTGTGGAAGGACTGCAAGAATTAATAAATAAATGTGCCAATAAAGAAAATATCCCTAATGAACAACATGTGGTAAGAAATATTGGTAAGCATAAGGCACAAATAGGACATGAGATGTGGCTAATAGCGCAGATAGGCGATTATGAAATGGACCAGGTAATTTTGGATTTGGGGTCCAATGCGAATGTTCTGCCGAAATAGACATGGGAAAGGATGGGGAGACCTGTGCTACAGTGGTCTCCAATTCAGCTTCGAATGGAGAATCAACATAAAATCATCCCCATGGGACAATTGTATGGAGTGACGGTTGATATTGAAGGTGTGAGTGCATTAGCGGACTTCAAAGTTATAGAAATTGTTGATGACAGTAATCCCTACCCCGCACTCTTGGGAATCGACTGGGCTATTGATATGAATGGGGTCATTAATTTGAAGAAGAGGAAAATTACCTTTGAAAAGAAGTCGCTTAGGGTCGTAGTGCCACTGGATCCTGTGGAAGGAGCGCGCTATACTGAACCTATCCACGATTATGTAGAAAGTGACGACGAGATGGATCAAATATACAAGATAATAGTGCGAGATCAGGATTGGATCAATCCAGCAACGGATGGACAGATCACATGGGATCGGGAGAGTTCATGCACTTCTAAATCAGATGAGGAATTAGAGCATTGACAAAACCGCTTGCATGAAGTATCTACATTGCACTGCAATATGATGACAAAGTCATCGCGCTGTGTTTCGTCGAAGGTAAGAAAGCTACCTTATTATGATGGTCTAACTGACGTATATATGTTTTTAGATGAATTTGAGAATGAAGTCCCTGAAGACCACCATTTTCAAGCATTGGAGTTGGCGCTGTGCGCTACACCTATACAATGGTGGGGTACACATAAGGAAAGTTTTGTTGGATCAAGGGGTTACAAGCAAATGATGAAGTTAGGATTTGGGCCTGCAAATACAATAATTACTGAGAAGTATAGTGGGAAGGATGATCCGCGTGATCACCTGGAAAAGTAGACTAAGGCGCGGGGGATGGAACCACAACCATAATGGGTACATATATTTTGTCATATCTTGGATACAATCCCCATGAACTGGTATCTTGAAATAGAGCTCTGTCATGGCACTGCAGAATGGGATGTATTGAGAAAAACCTTCTTATTGACTTTTAGCTTCAAGGACGGGTTTGAAAGCATCGATTAAAGTAGTTATCTTCAAGACACTGAAGGAACCTATGACATGGACCCAACCTGATTGGAGCACCTAGTTGTGCCACACATTGGAATGCTATAATGTGATCGCTGAAGAGGAGCAAGAAGACTCGAAGAATATCAATATTCCATAAACCTAAGGCCATCGCATAATAGAAGGACCACAAGTAGAGAACCTAGACATATTCATACCTTTAAAAATAAGACAGGTAAAAATTAGCACTGAGGAAGAATTGAAGTTCACGAAGATTGGAGATTTTTGGGACGAGGCTATAGTAGACAAAGTTTTTGAATTACTCCGTGAGTACTAGGATCTCTTCCCCACTAAGTTTTCATATTTAAAGGGCATACTTGGTGATTTGGGTGTTATGTGGATCACATTGAAGCTGGATGTGAAGCTTGTCAAATAGAGGCCTTATCGCCTTAATCCTAAGTATAAGGAGAAGGTTCGCCAAGAGCTGGATAAAATGTTGGATGCTGGCATTATAGAACCTATTGAAGAGTCCAATTGGGTGAGCCTGATGGTAGTCCAAGAGAAGAAACAAAAGGGAAAAATAAGGATCTGCGTAGATCTACAGAAGCTAAATGATGCATGTGTCCATGATCCATTTCCAATGTCATTTACAGATGAAGTGTTAGAAAATGTTGGAGGGTAGGAGGCCTATTCCTTTACTGATGGGTTTTCCAGTTATCATCAAATTAAGATTGCAACGGAGGATCGAAGCAAAACTACCTTCATGACAGATTGGGGTTGCTTTTAGTACACTGCTATGCCTTTTGGATTAAAGAACACGCCTAAAATATTTTTCTGCGTAGTCATAGCAGCGTTCAAAGAATTCATTCATAAGTTTCTAGAAGTATACTTCGATGACTGGACCATGTTTGGATTGGTAAAACACCATGTAGCAAGTCTGCACCTTATGTTGGATACATGTCGAAGATACCAGATTGCGCTGAATTTGAAAAAATGTATATTCTGTGTTTCTTTTGGGATCTTGCTGGGTCATGTTGTGTGTAAGCAAGGATGATCGTGGACCCTACAAATATCGCTATAATTGTGAACTTGAAGGCCCCTAGGAATGTCAAGCAACTATGGGCGACGCTGGGAAACGCTGGATACTATAAAAAGTTCATCAAAGCCTATGCTCAAATTACTGTGCCCATGGAAAAATTACTGAATAAGGATGTGGCATTCTGTTGGGATGAGGAATGTTAGCACAACTTAGACGTGTTCAAAGAAAAAATGGTGACTGCACCAATCCTGGTATTTCTTGATTGGAAGGAGTTTCATATACATGTGGATGCTTCTTGCATTGCATTGGGTGCAGTACTAACATAGGCAAGTGAAGGTGAACTGGACAATCCTATAGCCTTCGCAAGTAGGAAGTTATCAAGGGCTGAAAAAAATGATTCAATGAGAGAGCGCGAGGGGTTGGCCATGGTCTACTTGGTATAGAAATTTAGGCATTATCTGTTAGGGGTACATTTCAAGATGTATACAAATCATTCTGCCTTAAAGTACTTGGTCAACAAGCCTGTGTTGGGTGGAAAGATTTGCAGGTGGTTGTTATTATTTTAGGGATATGATTTTGAAGTTATTATGAAGCCCGGTTGGTTGGACACCGGTCCATACCATCTGTCAAGGATTGAAACGGGCGAAGAACCTAGTAATTTGGAGGAAGGGTTGCTAGACGTGCAACAATTTATGGTACATGTAGCAAATGACCATTTTGTTGACATAATTCAATTCTTAACTACAGGGATGGCGCCTGAAGAATATAAAACTTAGTAGAAGAAAGAACTAGTCGTTTGCGCAGCAGATGTTTTGGTCATTGCAGGACATTTGTACAAAATGGGGGTAGACGATATATTGCAGAGATATGTGCTGAATTTGAGCATAGTAGTATTCTTGCTTGAACTCGTGGGGGAGTTGCGAGAGGCCATTATTCATGGAAAGCAACTGCGAAGAATATTTTGTGCGTAGGATTATGGTGGCCAACATTGCACAAGGATTCCAAACCATACTGTAAGGCGTGCAATGCATATGAAAGGACTGGAAGATCGTCGTGGAGGGACGAACTACCACTACAACCTCAGGTATCCTTGCAGGAATTTGAGAAGTGGGCGATCAATTTTATTGGGTGAAATCAGCCACATGGAAAGAAAATGGGTGCGCACTACATTATCACTGCCATGTAATATTTAACCCGATGGGTGGAAGCACAACTAGTGAAGTATTGTACAACGACTACTGCAACAAAGTTCTTATTTGAATATGTCTTAACATGGATTAGATGCCCAAAAGTATTAATGAGTGATAGTGGAATGCATTTTTTGAATGAAACGATTAGCATGATGATAGATGAATTTCAGGTCTACCATCAGAAGAGCACACCATATCATCTGCAGGAAAATGGGACAGTCGAATCTTTTAAAAAAAAATTGGAGAACGCTTTAACAAAGGTATGTAATGCGCAGCAGAATGACTAGGATGTGTGTATGCCTACAGTACTATGGGCCTATAGTACGACCTGTAAGAAGATGACAGGAAAAACACCATTCAGATTGGTCTATGGGGTAGAAACGGTGATTCCTATGGAGTACATTGTACCTAGTGTGCACATAGCAGCTTTGACAAACATGGAAGATCGAGAGGCCTTGGAGGAATGGATCGCACAACTAATGGAGATAGAGGAGGACTAATTTCTGGTGGGATTCCACCAACAAGTACAGAAGGAACGTGAAAAATCATGGCATGATCACCATATCAAGCTTCACACTTTCAAGATAAATGATATTGTGTTGTTATACGATAGCAAGTTCACCAAATTTCTAGGTAAACTCCAGATGCATTGGTTAGGACCATATATTTTTACAGAAATTACATAGGGTGGTGTAGTTCAGCTCGCGAAGCTAAATGGTGAACCTTTTCCAAGAAAAGTGAATGGGAGTCGGCTGAAGTTGTATACGGGGGATCCTGCCCTTGCGCAGTGACTATATGAATGCAGGATAGTCTTAGTGCTCCATGCAGTTGCAAGGGAGCGTGGGACTATAAACTAAATTGCGCGACTGGGGGGACAAGGCAGTAAACAGGCTACGCAGAGATTGGCAAGGGTGCAATAGATGAAGCTGCACTCCGGACGCTCAACCATGGAAGAAGGTACCATGCAACCCAGCCCAAAAATAACCATTGGAGTCACTGTAGTTGAATGGAATGAGAAAATCCCATTAGGAGGAGCAGGTAGGTGGAAATTAAGGCAAAAATATTTGAAAATTTAACACCAAAGGTGCATTTCTAACAAATTTATGGAGGGAACAGCCGGATTTGAATACAAAAATCACTATACGTACGTCCTGTTGGTGTGCAAAGAAACACTTTGTTGTCTAATAATTTATTGCATGCATAGAGAATATTGGGAGGTTTTTTTCAAGCACCTAGGGCTAGCTTGTTATTTTGATACATTTCATTAAGTTTTTTCGAAGAGGATATTTGAGTCTATGAGTTATGAGGCCACGGTGTCTGTTGCCCCAACTCCGAAAGCTGCGGGCATAGACGCTACACTAGTAGTGCCTACGCCACCAAGGTCGCTTAGGCCAAAGTATTTTGCTTCCAAGCCAAAGCAAAAGAATCCAGTCATAGAACCAGTGCGCCAATCACCCAGAAAAAATCTACAGGAGGTGCGACAAAAGGGAAAAATTGACAAGCAAAAGAAATTTTGTTCCCCTAGATCTAGAAGAAGAGGAACTCCGCCAGGGGATTGAGGAGTTGGATGCTGAGGACGATGAACCAATCACTATGCTTCCTGCATATGTTCCTCAGTGAAGAGGATAGAAGAAGGTGACCAAAGTCCCTGATTCCAACAAATTTACAATTTATACGCCACTACTTCTAGCTGACATTGCATTTGAGGGTGCACTCTTAGCGTGCATACAAGCGTTAAATATGGAAGACTGGGACCTCACCGACGAGAAGAAATTCCTACATTTAGCAAAAAATCAGTATATGTCCTACATATATTATCAACATAGGAGTCACGAAGTTGGAACCAATGAAATGGGTTATAGGAGTTCAGTTGGTGAGACTATTGCACATGTTATTCGTACCCCATTTTCACTGCTCCAACATCAATATGGTGTGTGCGCACTAGTTTCTGGCATTAGTGCATGATGGGTGTGTATGGCTAGGTGAGCCTATCCCCATCACAAATATATTAATACATTGGATTACTAAGCTACCATATAAAGGAGCGGACCTAGAAAAGAAGTTTGTGGGCAAAACCAAGGAAAAAAAACTCGTAGACGACATGAAGAGTGACTTTGGGTTTGTAAAGAAATCACGCGAATATTCTATCCACTCCATAAAAGACCAAGCGGTACAGTTTGCAACATAGATCCTAGTAGGAAAGATAATGCAAAAGTTTCATGCAAATGAAGTGCCCGCACCAGTCATTTCATTAGTAGCATAGTGTACGAATGGGGTCCAGTGTAACTGGGCCCAGTATCTCTGTAGAGAATGTTTGGCAAACTATTGCAAGGCGCAAGAGGAGAGAAAGTCATTCCACTATGCTTGCCTCTTATTGCTTGTGGAGGATAGTCAATTCCCTCCGTAGAATGAGACCCTCCCAGAGGCAGCAAAGTTTGCTTCATTGTGGAAAAAAAAGGACATGGACCGGATTATAGAATCCAAAGGTTATCTCCCACCTTGTTCGAGTAGCTGAGGGCCTTCACAGAATTTAAGGCCGACTTTCATAATGTTTGAATCTGCATGAGGAGAGACCGGCAAAAGGTATGGCACAAGCTGCCTTACTTAGTGGCCATAAGATATGTACAGGAGGTTGTGGGTGGATGGCTAATAGAGTGGCGTGAGCCTACCCAGTTGGATGTTGGGACAAGAAAAGTAGGAGAAAGCTCCTCCACGATGACCTCTGCTACATAGAAGAGTAAAGAAAGAGAGAAAGCAGTCGCGCGGGAGAAGGTTTCCCAACAAAAGAAAGAAGTTGCTGAAAAGGCTGTTGTGGAGACAACGTGCACTAAAAAGGAGCATGCAGACAAGGCACATATACAAGAGGCACAAGCCACAATGGAAGTTGAGGCATCAGCTTCCTCGCATACCATAGAGCAGGATCTATCTGCATAGCGTGATGATGGGGGTGAGGAGGCGTCCACCCTCTTTAAATTCCATAAGTGCACCAAAAAGAAACAGAAAGAAGCAGCAATCAGATAAAAATTCGTCGGTGGGCCCTCTTGTACTAACAAAGGGCGATTTAGATGAGAGCAACAACAAGGTTAGAGATACCACATCAGAGCTATGTTCACACTTTGAGCAACAATATATGCAGACACTAGGGAGTGTCTAGAAGGATTTGAGTGAGCTGCAAATCTAGGCTGGTATGATCCAGGCAAGCGTTGGGAAAGCAAGAGCAGTGTTGGTAGGCTAAATTGCTTCATTTTTAACCCCTTTCCTACTTCAGATTCATACCCTTAGACCTTTGTTTTAACCTCACAACCTTCCTATTCATGCACTATTCCAAGAATCATTCCTTTTCCTACACTAGCTTTATATTTCATATTTAAGGGTTACAAATGTGTTTAATTAATTATTTTTATAGATTTTATACCTTTAATATTCTTTGCAACTAATATATTATTTCCTAAAGTATTTGGTAAGCAACGTATTAATCATTTATTTAGCATGGTAGAGTAAAGGTAGGATTCCTACACTGCTGGCAAATCCTAAACTTCCATGACAACTCACTACATAATGCCGACATCTCGTTCAGAATCGGTCATCTCTAGTTGGGCTTGGAGCGGATGTAAGTCAGGGATATGATAAATATTAGGTCTCTGACCGAATGCTTAAGTTTAGTGTTTTGTTACAGCTGAAAGGATTAGCATGTAATATTGTTGTTATTTCATTATAGCCGAAAGGCATAGATCGTAATGCTATATGTAATTTTGTTATGGCTGCATGCCTAAAGGGATGTATATAATGTAGGATTCAGATAGAAAATGGTAGCGAGCAGAGCGATAGCTATGCTACTATAACTGTGGTATTCTGTAATCTTGGTGGTATCGCCCTCGTTTTGGAGTAGATTCGATTTTATCATGTACATTTGGTGATTCTGAAATTTAGTATAAAGGGACTGTGCCATGTTATTTCAATCTTGTGTTTTAATTCTATGTTGATGCATTGTTGAGAGCTAAGTTTCCAAGTTTCCTAAACAAGGAAATGAGTTGGTTGGCTAGGGCCCAACCAACCCAGCTCGTTCTCCCTCACATTCTTCTTTCTCGTTAAAGGTGTGTTGATTTTGTTTTAATGCAAGGCGTGAATTAAATAGATGCTTTCATTCTTTCACAAAGTTCAGGTTCGATTTCATTTATAGCCATTGTGTGATGGATTCGTGGTGTGCATGCTTAACTAAGTTTGATCTTACCCTTTTGTAATTTTTCTCTTCAAAGCTTAGTATTATTTTTGCCTGGATCGTGCAAGCACATTATTCCTATACTAATGCATTTACAATTCTGCAATTTGATTTCTTTGGTTCATTACAACAAAGTTTTTCGTTCTTTTCTATCACAAGGATCTTGATGCATTTCCGCAAGTGAGTTTTCATATTTTAGAAGTGTTCTTGATATTCTGGGTCGAACGTGCTTTTGTAATTAATGAATGAATGCTAGTATAACACATTAATCTGTACCCGCACTTTACACTTTTAAGGAAAGGATCGAATTTCATATTTAGCTATTTCAAAGTGAACCTTTCTGAATTAAGAAGATTAAAAAGGTAGTTCAGACATGTGTGAATAACTATAACAGGAATAAAGCCTGCTATCATAATTAGATGATTTTTTTAGTTGCATGAAAGAGTTTCTTGATTGAAGAAAAGTGTGCTTTGACTTTCAAAGTTAATTCTTATTTTGAAGTTAAGTTAGTTTGAAGCATATTTCTGTTTGTGAAATATATTTCAAAGTTTTGTTCACCTTTGCAAATTATTTTCTTAAGTTAACACACTCTTTATTCTTTTATGAAAGAACTTGGAAAACTTGGTGCAAGAATCTTTGTTCCGATACAGGAATCAATATCCTGATAAAAGAATAGAGTGCTCTAGTCTTGAGACTTACAGCCCCTGCATGGGGACATAAATATTCATTACAAGTATAGAATATACTTCGAGAATATAAACTTTGTTATGGGTACTGTTGCAAGATATTATAGGAGTACAAGATTAACAGCTCAGTGCAGGGAGAAAGATCTATAAAGAAGTCAGATATATCCAAGGGTCCAATCATCAATTTGACATACAACTATACTGAAGATAGAAAGGTTTTCATTTCAATTAATGAGGATTTCTTACAAGAGTTTGAAAGTTCCTTTCATTTATTTCTTTGCAAAAGTACTTTCTTTCATATTCCAGCACTAGAATTTATTTGGTGTAAATTACCGGGTGATCTTTTCTTTCTGATTCTATAAGATTGCAATTAAGGAAGTAGAAATAGAGTTAGGAAAAGTTCATATCATTTCTCGCATTTCTTGTGCTTCACCAATAAATTTACAAAACCCTTGGGTTGATAATTAAGTGTTGAAGGAGTATGCTTAACTGCAATTCCTGCACCCAACATTTTAGTGTCGTTGTCAAGGAAGCGATTTGAAATTGGCAAGAAATTTTTGTTTTCTGCATAAGGGTAAGTCTGCTATTATTTTTTCTGTAGTATGATTCTATTGTTTTAAGGATTTTATGAGTGCTGATTTTTTACTGTTTGCAGCAATTGACATATTCTTTTCTTTACAACATTTGAATTTTGTTTTTTGGGTTTTATTTTATAAATGAATGCCTAAGAAAGGTGGGGGTCTGAAGCCCAATAAGGGCTGATGAAACACTGAAAAATCTTCTCATATTGGACCTTCTTTTGTAGGTAGAAAGTCCAAGTAGACCTAGACTCATCACGCCGGAATGGTCCACTTGGATTCTGGAAACAGTGATTCAGGTGTAGCACAACCTAAGAAGGGGAAGAAGGAGGCTGTTGTAGCAGCTACAACCACCCTCCAAAATTTTGGCCTGCACCAATTTCGAAACCTCCCTTGGAGAGTTTCACTTGATGAATGCACACATTCGGGTTCACTCTGTGAGCTTGTGTGATTCTTTACACTCACCTTGCTTGTTTATTGCACTCAAGTCTCTACATGTTGATGTCTAAGTCATGCTTGCGACTATTTTCTAGTTATGCTCAAAGTCTTTGCTTCGTATGTGTTTGTTGTGTTCACCATGAAAGCATCTATCGCAGTCACACATGGAGTCACATTCACTGTCGCACAAGCATTGTCTTGATCACGAACGATCAATCACGAGTGTCATGATTTTCACTTGCACCATCGATCAGTCATGTTAAACATGTGTGTCTAGATGGTTCAGTCGTTTCATCGTCAAGTCATGCGAGTGTGGGTTCGTGTGATCACCTATGCATCTTTCTACTATTCACACACTTAGTCATTTTTCTAAAGTTATGACAACCAGACTCCTTAATGACAACCAAACCATCACCCTTCTTTCAACTTGATAGACTATCAACCAGAATAGTGCAGAAGCACCAAGCTAGTTTTTTCAAGTTGCACTGCCTCCAAGAAACTCAAACAACACTCATGCTGGCCACCCAGACAGTTGACTGACTGTTCATCTTAGAAATTGTGCAGTGTCCATGAGCAGGCCTCCCACTGCCAATTAGCCAGCTCAGCTCAGAAATTACGCATAGATGATCAGCAGGCTGGCCTCTCAGCCTTAATGCAATTTTCCCAACCAACAGCTCCCAGCAGCAGACTGCATGTTCCCTCTAGGAATTGCACAGTTTCTACTGCTAGTGACTGAGCAGCCAACTGGCAGTTCCCTCTTAGAATTGCACAAATCTGGCTTCTAGTGACCCTAGCAGCCAACTGGAAGTTCCCTCTAGGAATTGTGCAAGTCTGGCTACTAGTGACCCCAACAGCCAACTGGCAGTCCCCTCTGTGAATTGCGCGAGTCTGGTTACCAGTGACCCCAACAGCCAACTGGTAGTTCCCTATGGGGATTTCGCAAGTCTGGCTGCTAGTGACCCTAGCATCCAACTGGAAGTTCCCTATGGGAACTGTGCAAGTCTAGTTACCAGTGAACCCAGCAGCCAACTGGAAGTTCCCTCTGGGAATTGCGCAAGTCTAGCTGCCAGTCTCCCGGGCAATTCCCCAACAAAACTACACAATCTGTGCCTGTTGATCCTTCATGTAGCCTGAACCATTCCTCTGGAAAATTGTGCAAATTTGGCTGCCCAGCCCTTGCTAACTGTTCATCCCAGAAAATGTGTAGAGCATGCCTGCCTTGCCCTTCTGCAACTCGAACTGTCCCTCGCAAAATTTGCACAATTTTGCCTCCTAATCGAGCGAGAACTTGCAGGAAGTCACTGTCAACTCAAATTGTCTGTCCCCATCCCTTAGTGACTCTTGCACAATTGCCTGGAGCCAACATCCCACATCAAAACCATGCTTCCTCTCCTGTTCACTCGCATCCAAATGATCATATGTCATGGTAGAGTAGGAGGTTTTGGATTTGATGTTGTCTCGTCATGAGTGACTACAGATATAGGTACACCAACAAAAATGTCAAGACCACAAACAAGATGAATGATGGGAGCACATGCAGATGGACAGGTTCACTACCAGATGAATGAATGAAGCATGCGAAGAAGACGAACATGACGAATGTGCACCTTCGCGAAAAAGTGAGTCTGTCAAGCCTTCCAACATGAAAGCAAGGGACAACATGCTAGAGTGTCATCAAGCGAACCAAGGACCATCAAAGACTCTACACACTTTGCCATGTAGAGGTGATGCTATGATACACCATGGAGACATCCATCACTCAGTAGCACTATAGCTCGACATGCACTCCAGAAATACAATGAATGTACCAGCATTGTCATGTCAAGTCATGAGTCATGTTGCCCACATCTCTACTATGGGCTTGTTGTCAATCAATGTGATGTAATGTGGAAGTTCAAAAGACCCACTTGTTGAACATAGAGTCATGTAAGTCGGAAAGTCATGGAAGTCAAATGGTCATGAGGGTAGTTGAACAGCCATAAGGGTCAGTTTCACCCTTGGCTATAAATAACCCCCCCCCCCTCATTTGTATATGAAAGGACTTTTCACCTCAGCTCCTCCTATGTATCCAAGAGAGTTTGTATTATTTTCTTTGAGGAGTAAGTAGTGGCTCCAATGCCTCGCTCATGTGGTTAGTGATGTATGGTTTAACATTGTGTCTTGGAACTTTCGCTTAGTTTAGAAGCTTGTCAACATGCCAGCACGTTTTCACACATGTATTGTATTTGTTGTAAGGATGATATTTAATACTTGTAATGCATGTTTCTTTAACTGTGTTCTACATCTGAATTGATTCATTTTTTGTAATGCATAATCTATTAATGGAAATGTGTTGTATGTGCTGTTAATTTTGTCCTGTCTGTGTCGACTGCTATGCTAAACATCAGATAGATCTTTCACATAAACCTTTCTGTAACAACTATTGCACTCATCTCGGACTGATCCGTGAGTGTTGTATGTGTTATCTTACCTTGTATGTTGTGACTATCACATCTGAGTGGACTGCTCCGCTAGAAGTTGTGTATGTCCTTCGTGTTGTGTGTTCCTAGCCGACTTGGGATTGATCCCTTTCAACTTGGAACTCACCTTCACATTTTTCATCTCACAATGAAAGAACCATTGACACAAGTACACTTACACTCACCAGGCACGTGAACCTCACTTCTCGAAGACAAAGCGAACCACTCTCTTGTGCTAACAAGCAAGAGTTGAGGAAAATCCTTAAGACAATGGTTGAGGAAAATCCTTAAGACAATGGCAACCGGGCCATCATATGGGATGGGCCTCCCATTCCAAATTGTGTGAGGTCTAGTTGGGACTTCATACTAGGGTGATCCCCTGAATGTGGGCAGGTCCATCACCGTCAACAGAGGCTAACAGTGATCAAAAAGTCCAATTCAATAATAGTCAACCTTCATCTTCTGGAAGTGGTCCGATCGAAGGCACAATAATGGCTGATCATGAAGACCATGCAAAGGGGACTGACGAGAATCAGGTAAATGAAGAGTAGTCCATGTTTGGATTTCCAATAGTGAATTTTGAAGCGAATGTGAAAATGAAAAATATTTCACCTTCATCTCTTCCACATTTTCATGGCAAGGTGCACGAAGACCTAGATTCATTCCATTTTGAGTTTGATATACTATGTAAGAATTATGATTATTCTTCAGATTCCTAGAAATTAAAATTTTTTTCTGCAACTCTCAAGGATTCAGCCTTGCGCTAGTTCATGGGACTAGGAGGAAACACTGTAAGTTCTTGGGAACAAATGAAGAGAGTGTTTTTGACTAAATATCATGAATATTGTAAAACTAGAGAAATGCAGAATGTGATCTTCACCATTGTACAAGGTGATGTTGAGGCTTTGGAGGACTACTTAGAGAGTTTTTTGTATATACTTCAAAGGTCCATTTTTTTATTTATTTAAGTACCATTCGAACCTTTTTACTATGAGGGCTTACTGAGGATTCTAGATATAATGTGAATTTTTTAGGACAAGGAGATATTGCTTAGAAAAATTTTGAACAAATTTGTGAGTTGTATAGGAAGTTCTCACTAAATCAATCTAGATCCACTAGAGGTTGAAGAAGAACTAACAAACTGAGATCTACAGATGCTATGATTATTGGCTTGGAGAATAAAATGGACAATATGAAAATTGAAATAATGAATACTGTTAGCAAACAAATAGACTCGTTGAAATTTCAGCAAAAACTAGAAAAAGAACAAGAGTCATTGTCTATGTTTTGTTCAAAATGTAGGAAAAAACATCCTTTAAGAGAGTGTCCTGTTGATAAAAAAAGTGCTAATAAATGTGTGATCTTTGTAGAGAACCATGCCACCAAGTAATTCCCCTCCATACCTGGATTATAACTTGTATTTGAAGGAGAGCATTCTGAACCTGAGCCAGTACATGCCATGGGAGCATGAAGGAACTGGCCACAGGTAAGTGCAGGTATGGTTCCTGAACCACATTTTTATCGTTATAATGCACCTCCATATTCCTTTCATAATAATAATAATCACTCTCAACATTGGCAGCACAGAAACCATTTTCACTATGGACAATCCTCTCAACCTTGGAAACAAGGATGGAGAGAGCCAAACCATTTATATCATTCCTATCCTACTCAGATCCTATCATATCCTCCTTCATATGCATCAAACCATATGTCACAACCATATTTTCCCTCTCTGCCTCAGCAGAGTCAACCAATGCCACCATTGCCTTTTCCACCACCATTTAGACTACCTCAACTACCTTCTCAACTGGTACACATACTAATAATAAAGCAGTACAACTCATTCATTTGATTGGACCATCCCATTCTTCTACCTATCTAAACTTTCCAGTTTGGATAAATGAGCTTCACTTGAGATCAGGGAGAGTAGTTAAACTAGAAACAAAAAGAAAATCCACAACGATCATTGAGGAGAAAAATGAGGAGTCAACTCTTGATCATTCAAAAAACAATGTCACCGTTCAGCCCATTCCCATACCTTTAGATTCACCATCTTCTTCAAACTAGGCTCCCTATCCAGAGAGGTTGGCTATGGAGAAGAGTGACCCCGAGTCCACTCTGGCTTTAGAGTTAAGGAATCTTTGCATAAAGGTTCCTTTACTTCAGGCTATTATAGAAATCCCCATCTGCACAAATATCATTAGGAAGCTATGTCTTAAAAATCCATGGGGGAAGAGAGTAGAACCTCATACAATTCAATTTGTTGATAGAGCAGCTGAGTTGATGACAGGATGCATATCAATGGAGAAATATACATATCCTGGAAACCCAGTTATTTAGGTCTAGATAGGTGACATCCTTGTCTCTAATGTATTAAAATACCTAGGGGAAAACATCAATGTTATGACCAGGAAAACCATGGAAGAACTTGGGTTGGGCCATATTCGTCCTACACCCACCATGCTTGAACTTGCAGACAAATCTAAATCAAGCTCGATGGAGTATTGGAAGATGTGTTTGTCTCTATATATTCATGGGAATACCCCACAGATTTCATTGTGCTTCAGCGAAAGAATCCTGTGGGAGGACATCCTTTGATTGCGGGATGACCGTGGCTTGCCACGGCCAATGCTTATATTGTATGTCACTCCGGTGATATGTACATTTCACATGGAGACTCTAGGAAAAAGGTCACCTTATATCCGCCGGCTAGATCTATTCAAGAACTCAAGGACACTTTATGGTTAGAATATGAAAGCAGTGATGAGGAGACCCGATCTATTTCTTTGATTCATCATCATACCAAGTCTACACAAGATGATGAATTATGAGATTCCTTGAAGAATTTAGACACTCTGCCTAACTTTGAGACACTTCATCAGATCTTTAGTCTATATTTTCAAGAAAATTCTGATTCCTAGCCTTTCTCATCCCATACTGTAGCATCATCTTCCTATACTCTTGAGCCAGAGACCACTCTTGTTGAAATTAGTCCAGCCAAATATTTACAAATTAGCTTAGACCTGGATTCATCTCAACAAGAGTAGCTTGTTACCTTGTTGTGAGATCACTTGATGCATTCGCTTGGAGTTACGAAGACATGAAAGGAATTCCTCCTGAGACTTGTACTTATCATATCTATATTCAGGAGGGAGTCCGACCTGTCCAACAACAAGATGAATGAATCCCACACTAAGAGATAATGTTAAAGAGGAATTCAAAAAATCTTAGATGCTAATTTCATCTATCCCGTTTCTAGTAGTCAGTGGGTCTCTCTGTTAGTGATAGTCCCTAAGAAAGATGGGATATGGCATATTTGCATTGATTACCGAGAATTAAATAAATCCACTCTCAAGGATTACTTTCCCCTTCCTTTCATTGATCAGGTGCTAGATACCCTTGCCGGTAAAAAGTACTTTTCATTTTAGATGGCTTTAGTGGGTACAACCAAATCTAGATCGCACCCTTAGATCAAGACAAAACTACCTTTACATGCCCTTGGGGTACATTTTCTTATCGAGTGCTTCCTTTCGAGTTGTGTAATGCACCTTCCATCTTTCAAAGGGCTATGCTGGCTATTTTTGCTGATCTTGAATGTGTTGAGATTTATATGGATGATTTTCTATGTTTGGTAACTCATTTTATGAAGCTCTTAAAAATCTAGAAAAGGTGCTTTTACATTGCTAAGAGGCTCATCTTGCTTTGAGTGATAAAAAATGTAGATTAGTGTGCAAAGCAGGAGTGTTTCTTGGTCATTTGGTTTCGGACAAAGGTATCTAGGTAGACCCCACTAAATTTGAAGTGATTATTTGTCTTCCTACACCCAAAACACAAAGGGAAGTGAGAGGCTTCCTGGGACATTCTGGTTATCATCAGAGATTCATTGAGAATTTTTCCAATATTGCTACCTCCCTTTTTCAATTATTAGCTAAGGATAGTGAATTCTCTTGGTCCACAGCTTGCCAACAGTCATTTGGGACATTGAAGGAAAAATTAGTACAGACACCAGTTTTGAGAGGACGAAACTGGTCCCTGAGATTTCACATTTCCTCCGATGCCTTAGACACTACCATTGGCGCATCTTTAGGACAAGAGGATAATAAACAATCCTATGCTATTTATTACATTAGTAAAAATTTGTCACCTGCTGAATTTAACTATACAGTGACTAAGAAAGAATTTTTAGCTGTTATTTTTGCTATTAATAAATTCAATCATTACATTACAGGATATGAAGTTTATGTTGATACTGATCATTTTGGTATAAAATATTTAATGAATAAAGCTCTAACTAGTGGTAGAGTGACTAGGTGGTTTATTTTATTACAGGAATTCAATGTTACAATTATTGATAGACCAGAAAAGTCTAATGTTGTATCTGATTATATTTCTAGATTAAATAATCCTGGTGAAGTAATTCATGTTGATGATGATTTCCCTAACGAACATATTTTTGCTATGTCATCAAAATCCCTATGGTTTGCTGACATAGCTATCTATTTACTCACTGGAAAAACACCACCTCACTTATCTGCTTGTGAAAAGTGGAATATCATTAAGAAAAGTGCTTTGTATTCTTGGATACAAGGAGACCTCTTTTACACTGGACCATATTTTGTTATTCGTAGATGTGTGAGATAGGAAGAAATGCTTGGTATCTTAAAATCTTCACATGATGAAGATTGCGGTGGCCACTTCCCTGATAAACGAACTACATATAAACTTTTACGCACTGGCTATTTTTGGCCTTCTTTGTTTAAGGATGCCAAGCAACATGTTAGGTGTTATGATAGTTATCAATAGATGGGTCAACCTATTCAAGCCAATGAAATGCCTTTATGTCCTCAAGTTATGATTGAGCCCTTTGAAAAATGGGCTATTGATTTCATAGGACCCATAAACTCCACATATTTAAATAAAAATCATATCTTGGTTTGTACTGATTTTGTTAATAAACGGGTAGAGGATAAAGCTATTTCTTTTGCCACTGAGAAAGTTGTTGTTGATTTTCTATTTAATGAAATTTTTACTAGATTCAATGTTCCTAGAGAAATTGTTTATGACAATGGACCACAGTTTTCTTCTAACTTGGTACAATATGTCATGAATCAATATAAGATTCACCACAGGAAATATACACCATACCACCCACAAGAAAATGGCCAAGTGGAATCTACAAAAAAGGTGATCAAATCCATCCTCACCAAAACAATAAACATGCACAAGAAGGATTGGGCCAGTCGATTTCCTGAAGCGTTATGTGCTTATAGAACCACTTGGAGGAATAGCATGGGGCATACACCATATGAGCTGGTGTACGGAAAACAATTCCTTTTTCTGATTGAATTTCAGATAAAGACTTTCTGAACTGCAATACAATTGGGTCTAGATCTCTCGGAAGCACAACAATAGCGTCTATTGCAGTTAAACAAGTTGGATGAATTTTATAGGGATGTTTTTCAACAAAATATTTTGGTGCAATAACAATGCAACAAGTGGCATGAAAAGTTTATCAAGAAGAAGCAATTCCAACCAGGTGATTGGGCACTTCTCTATGACTCTAGATTTAAACATTTTAAAGGGAAGTTCCATATTTGTTGGATGGGACTGTATGAGGTAATTCAAGGTTTCAACAATGGCGTTGTAGAAGTCAAAACTATTGATGGGTAAAATTCAGTTTTCCTTGTGAATGGGCATAGGCTTAAAGCATACTTTTAGCCCATCACAAAGGAAGATTTCATGCAACAAGTGCAGCAACAGTCTGAACTTCAGTTGGTAGGTGGCTATGCTAGCATATTGTGATCTAATTTCTTCTCTATTGAAATGAAGTTTAAAGAAAATACAAAAAAGAAGGTAAAGAAAAAAAAAATTCCTATGATTGTGAAAATCCATTTTACTGACATGATTGCAGAAGGATCAACTTGAAAACCTACTTGCTTGCAGGAAGATCAAATTCTAATAAAAGGGGAATGTTTCTTGACTTTTAGATGTGTTGACTGTCTCCAAGAAGAAGCAGGTTCAAGTGCAGGAACCGATCTCTTATCCAAGTTTGGGATATCTAGCATGGAAATTTTTATCCAAGAAACACTCAATTCCCGCTGAAATTAATTTTCAGATCAGCACTATGTGAAAATTTTCCCTTCTTCTATTCCCATTTTCATAAAAAATAAATCCCCTTTATTTTCTTCTTTTTATCCCATGAAGTTTACCATCCCTCTCTTCAAAAAACTTTCCTTGTCTGATTTCGTATTTCCCTCTTTTTCCCTTGAAATTTTTTCCCCAAAATCCCTTTTTGATTTGTCCCTCTTGGTGGTCTCGCCCTTGAATTCCCTGTCGTAATTTAATTCCCATTCTAAAATATACCTTTTTTCGCACTTCCTTTTTTCCCTTATAGATTGATTGCAGGATCTGATGTGAACTCACAAATCGGATCTGAAGGCATATATCAACACCAAAGAATGGTGAATAAAACTTCCCTTGTATATCTAGAAAATTTTCAAATCCAACTTATGAATTATATCTTATCATAATTTTTTGGTTCCCTTTCCCTTTCCAGATATGCTACAAATATCCCTGCTGCAGGAATGTGTGTTCAAGTGCAAGCATGTTCAGTGAAGGCATGTTCAAGTGAATGCATGTTTAGTGAAGGCATGTTTAAGTGAAGGCATGTACAGTGCAAGCATGTTCAGTGTAGGCATGTTCAATACAGGAATCTCAACCATTGCGCACACCCAATTATGAAAACACATGTTCTGGTGCAGGAACACCTGGTGCAAAAATGTGTATTGAAGAACTTATCTTTGTTTCGTAAATTTTTGTACAGGCAGAATGACTACACCACTTGTAGATCATGTCATTCAATAATTTGTATTATAGTTAACACTTTGTTTTATCTTTTACTAAATTCGGAAGACATCGTTTAAGTACAAAGATATTTTAGGTTATTAAATCTCATATTTTTAATGAGTACTGAGTACACATTATGTGATATCATGAAGTGAATGTGGGATGGTATGATTCTCCCAAAATCCAATACTTACCTCTTCTTGAAAGACTCATCACCTGTCAATGATGGCCTTACCTCATATCCCACATCGCATGACCATTACATTGAATCATTATCTAAACCGTCGCCTTTCCCAATCATCCATTCTAGGAGTGTAATCTTAATGATGGAGCATGAACATTTGGGAAGTAGCCAATATAGTGGCGGATGTATAGCTCGATCATCATAAATCCCTCAAAAAATCTTTGAGTTCTTCATTTGTAATACTCTTCCAAAGTTTTAGACAAAGATTGGGTGAATTCAAATAGAGAAATGGAACTTGTACAGATTGAACCATGGCCCATGAGGGAGATGGAGCAAATGGCCGAGTATAGAAACAATCTTGTAATATTGTAGGAATCCAGGTTCCTTCCGTTTCTACAAAAATTTGATCGATTCTGTTAGCTTTGCTACATGCGTGGACATTTCAAGAGTCAGATGCAGGCCTAGCCGTGTTACTATTGTAAGAAGAAAATCCATATCGGCCATCCTCCTCGTTCCTCTCACTCCGCTCACACTCTCATAGCCCCCACCATCTCTGATTCTCCTCCAAAACTCGGCATACGCCTCTATTTCCTCAAGCCCCGAAACGCTAAGTCGAAAGTCACATGGCACCACCACCTAACCGCGCGCCTACTCCAACTGTTCCTCACCATATAACCCACACCGTTCCATCTATTCCTTCAACGATCTAACAGTCTCCACCATTTTCCCCACTGGTTAACCCCCATTTATTTCCTCCACCGTGCGATTGCATATGCCGCAATCCAACGACAGTCGCTCCTCTTGATCCCGTGAACCGGTCGTGTGTTAACTCGCGAGGAAAGCAGTTTTCCGTCGGTCCCATCCGTCATGTGTCTTCTCTTGAGTGGAATTGCTACCCCATGTACGATTACCACTTGCCTCCCATCAGCGGTGTGATCAATATTGCCTGCCGCTCAAAACCACTATTCCCACTCGTTAAAACCCCATGCATCTTGTCCGCCCGATAGCTGTTGGATCTGCCCACTTGAGATCCAACGACTCATGATTGTCCGTTCATGTTTTCTCACGATATCTTCTGTAAACCGATCTCCGCCATCCATCTGCCAGATCTGACGGCTCACAATCATTTTTCCTCCATTTCCGCTCGATAATCTCCGTGCAGCTTCTGCCCCTAATCACCGTTGGATCTGACCATATGCGATCCAACGGCCCTCGTCCATCCTGATCTCATGTCTCTCGATAGCTTCTACGAACCAATCTCCGTCGTTCAATTACGCAATCTGACGGCCAGCCTCGTTCCTCCATTTAGTTTGTCTACCCGCCATGCAGTCCTCACCCCTGGTCATGCCGTGCACCCGAAGGACAGAAGCGACCATCTAGTAGTGTCTGGTGCATTACTACTTCAACTACTGCATTTAACGCATTGTGTACCCAAGAGGGAGAAGGAAGAGCATAACCAGTTCCCGGTACCATCTATGGCAGAACCTCAACCACTGCATTCAAGAGTAGTATGGCTGAAGGACAAGAAGGACATGCCTCAAGCAGATTATGGCATTTATCAGTTATGGGACTCCTTCAATATAACATTCCACCTGCTCGAGAAGTACAGCAGAGTATCATAAAAGATCGATTTTGTTCACTGAAGCAGCAGACTGCACCCAGAGATTCCATTAGTCAATTAAAGCAGTTGGTGGTCCATTATGACCCCTTCACGCATAGAATAGCAGAGCATTTTTGTAATCAAACTCTATATACACCCAGAACATAGATGTAATTTGGGATGATGGTTGATGGTTCTGGTTTTGATGTAAGGTTCAACTTCTGGAGACTGTAACTACTTTGATACTTGCAGCGTTTGGTTTTCATTTTCAGCTAATACAAGTTTCTTTTGTTGTTAATTGCTCACTTTCCACTTCTTCTTTTTTCTAGATTGTGCATGTTTTACATTTGTTCATGTGCTCTTGATATTTAGCATTAGAGGGGCTGTCATCCCACCTCTATGTTGAAGTCTAGTATGTATCATTGAATATGTTATGCCGGGTTCTATTTTCCTAGTGGTAGAGAGCTGTCATCCTGTCTGTGCATTAGGAAACAGATTTGTAGACCTCTTTACTGGTTGCAACTGGCCATCACAAGGTCCTGTGCATCTACTAGTGTGGTTAGTATTCTCCATGTTCACTAATTCCTTAAACTGTGAGTAATTGGTGGTCTAAAGCCTTGTAGTCTGGGGGTGTTCACCCATGTCTGGAGTTAAGCATAGTAGAAGTGGTTATCTGGCTTGGACAAGCATCGTTCCTTCCATTCATCCATTTCCAACATTTTGTTGAGTTTGTAATGTTCTCGAGTATCTACGAGATACAACCTAGGAGAGTTTCTTGGGGTGATAACAGATTCAACACAACTGTGGTGCTAGCATTCACCCGAAATTTTGATGGAAGCCGAGCCAAGGTGGGTTTGCTGGAATTTGTGGTCACAGAGGAGTCCATATCTCAGTCTACAGGTTTAGTAGTAGTGGGAGAACAATAGTTTAAGACGGAGAAGATTGAGAAGAAGTTGTGGCACTGATTCATAGTCAACTCGAAGTAAAAGGTGGGCTGGAAGAACGAACACTGGCGTAATCCTATCATTGGAAAATGGAAGGACCTCCTTTACGTATTACAAAATTTTCTTACCTGTGAAGGTCGTTATTCACTGACATTCTTGTATCACATTCAATTGCTCCTACATTTTGAGTCTGGTAAGCTCATTAATTTTCCTTATTATTTGCTTAGGGGCTTAGAGAAAATTTCGAAAGGTGTTTAGAGAGGGAAGTCAAGTTGGGTTACATATAAGTTATACCACCATGGGCTGATCACAATTTTAATCAAGAAGGAAATGGAGGTTAAAAATGTGACATGGGAAGAATTTTTGAAGGAGTTTCAAGGACGAGGTGCAGGGAAGTTGACTAAGAAGAAAAGTGCTAACAAGGAAGGAAAATCAGAAACCCTGACCCCACGCCCTACTGAGACTAGGAGATCGGCCAGGAGAAGGATTGCCTCTTCAAGGGCAGGTCATGTTCAGACGACCTCCCCGATACTATTGGACGACTCACCACCTGCTTCACCAGGTAACAATAATCTCTAGGTCCTCGCTGAGGTGGTAGCCCATTCAAGATTTGACGAAGACTATGTGGAGAAGGAAGACAACACACACTTGTCAGTCCTCTTTGGTAAGATGAAGAAGTGAAAAACAATGCCGAGTGTAAGAAAAGACCTGATAGACGGTTAGATGGATGATGGGGCATAGGACACTGAAGCACTTGAAAATTTTGAAGGTTAGGGTACTGAAATCCCTGGTAAGGTGAATGTGCAGGGTACTGAGACTCTTAGTGACATTGAAATTCCGAGTGTTGAAACCCTTGACAATGTTGAAATGCAGGAGCTGGGTAGCCAGGATAACCTTGACCCTGATGATGTCGGCACATGTTTGGAATCGACTACTGAGAAGTCTACATCACCAAGTAACAATAACCTCTAGGTCCTCATTGAGGTGGCGGCCCATACAATATTTGGCGAAGACTATGTGGAGAAGGAAGACGACACACCCTTGTCAGTCCTCTTTGGTAATTTGAAGAAGTGAAAAATGATGTCGAGTGTAAGAAAAGACTCGACAGAGGGTCAGATCGATGATGCGGCACAAGACATTGAAGCACTTGATAATTTTGAAGTTTCGAGTACTGAAACCCTTGGTAAGGTGAATGTGTAGGGTACTGAGACCCTTAGTGACATTGAAATTCTGTGTGTTGAAACCCTTGACGATGTTGAAATGCAGGAACTGGGTAGCTAGGATAACCTTGACCCTGATGATGTCAGCACATGTTTGGAATCGACTACTAAGAAGTCTACACCAAAGGAATTGGGAGTAGAAAACTCCACCCTCTATCTGAACAGTCAGATAGAAGAGGTCAAGCAACATGTTTACGACTTGGAGATATTACACCAAGCCATGAAAGAGTGGAATGCAGTGGAGAAGTGGATAAATGTAGAGTTAGCAAGAGAAGTGAAAGAGCAGAAAAGACAAGTCAAGATATGGAAATTCCGGGCCTTAAAGTGTTATAAACGTCTTAAAAAGGTGACCAAGAAACTCAAGAAAGCTCAAGGCAGGAATGCAAAGAAAGTAAAAACAAGGATCAACATACAAGTTCAGGATTGAAGGGAGGCTCCTTTGTTTTGGTTTTTTTTGCAGCAGGTAAAGGTTGTGTGAGGACCCACAACAACACAGGGATAGGAGGATGTTGGTAGGATAAATTGCTTCATTTTTAACCCCTTTCCTACTTCAAATTCATACCCTTAGACCTATGTTTTAACCTCGTAACCTCCCTATTCCTGCAATATTCCAAGAATTGTGCCTTTTCCTACACTAGCTTTATATTTCATATTTAAGGGTTACAAATGTGGTTAATTAAATATTCTCTATAGATTTTATACCTTTAATATTCTTTGCAACTAATATCTTCATTCCTAAAGTATTTGTTAAGCAACATATTAATCATTTCTTTAACATGGTCGAGTGTAGGTAGGATTCCTGCACCACTAGCGAATCCTAAACTTTTGTGACAACTTAAGTTTAGTGTTTTGTTATAGCCAAAAGGCTCAGCATGTAGTATTTTTTTTATTTCGTTACATCTGAAAGGCTTAGATGTAACGCTAAATGTAATTTTGTTATGGCTGCAGGCCTAAAGGGATGTATATAATGTAGGATTCAGATAGAAAATGTTAGTGAGCAAAGTGATAGCTATGCTACTGTAACTATGGTCTTTTGTAATCTTGATGGTATCGCCCTCGTTCTGGGATGGATTCAATTTCATCACGTACATTTTCTGATTTTGAAATTTAATATAAAGGGACGGAGCCATGTTATTTCAATTATGTGTTTTAATTTAATGCTGATGCATTGCTGAGAGCTCAGTTTCCAAGTTTCCTAAATAGGGAAACGAGCTGGTTGGCTAGGGTCCGACCAACCTAGCTCGTTCTCCCTCGCATTCTTATTTCTTGTTAAAGGTGTTATGATTTTTCTTTAATGCAAGGCATGAATTAAATAGATGATTTCATTCTTTCACAAAGTTCAGGTTCGATTTCATTTATAGCCATTGTATGACGGATCCATGGTGTACACGCTTAACTAAGTTTTATATTACCCTTCGAAAATTTTTTCTCTTCAAAGCTTAGTATTATTTATGCCTGGATCATGCGAGCATGTTATTCTTAAAGTAATGCATTTACAGTTCTGGAACTTGATTTCTTTGGTTCATTACAGTGATGTTTTTTGTTCTTTTCTGTCATAAGGATCTTGATGCATTTCTGCAAGTGAGTGTTCATATTTTAGAAGTATTCTGGATTGAATGTGCTTTGGTAATTAAGGAATGAACACTATTATAACACATTAATCTATACCTTCACTTTACACTTTTAAGGAAAGGATCGAACTTCATATTTAGCTATTTCAAAGTGAACCTTTCTGAATTAAGAAGATTAAAAAGGCATACTAGACTTGTGTGAATAACTATAACAGGAATAAAGCCTACTGTCTCAATTAGATGATTTCTTTAGTTACATGAAAGAGTTCCTTGATTGAAGAAAAGTGTGCTTATGTTCACCTTTGCAAATTATTTTCTTAAGTTAACGCAGTCTTTCTTATTTTATGAAAGAAATTGGAAAATTTGATGTAGGAATCTGTGTTCCATTACAGGAATCAATATCCTGATACAGGAATATAGTGCTCTAGTTCTAAGACTTAGAGCCCTTGCATGGGGACAAAAATCTTCAGTACAAGTGTAGAATATACTTCCATCATATAAACTTTGTTCTGGTACTGGTGTAAGAATATTGCAGGAGTATAGGAATAATAGCTAAGTGCAGGGAGAAAGATCTATAAAGAAGTCAGATATCTTCAAGGGTCCAATCATCAATCTAACATACGACTATACTGAAGATAGAAATATATTTTCATTTCAATTAATCAGGGTTGCTTACAAGAGTTTGAAAGTTCCTTTCATTTATTTCTTCACAAAAGTACTTTCTTTCATAGTCCAGCGCCAGAATTTCTTTGGTGTAAATTGTCAGGTGATCTTTTCTTCTCGATTTTGCAAGATTGTAATTAAGGAAGTAGGAATAGAGTTAGGAAAAGTTCATATCATTTCTGGCATTTCCTGTTCTTCGCCTTTAATTTTACAGAACACTCGGGTTGACAATTAAGTGTTGAAGGAATCTGCATAACCACAATTCCTGCATCCAACACACGGTGCAAGCAAGCATGAGTGTCCCAAAAGTGGAACGTAAAATGGACCTAAGGATAATTCCTTTACCATAAGGATCCTTGTGAGCAAATAAGCAGAAAGATTGTAGAACGAAAGAAAATATCATGGATATTGGAATCAATGTGGTCGTGTTGCTGCTCCAAGCCCTGCATGCATTGCATCAGGGGGTCTCAGATGAGTTGCAGATCAGGGTGCAACATCCCCTTGCGGTCGTAAGTGAATTTAAATTCAACAATGAATAGATGTTAGAGGAGAAGACATAGGTGCTAAAGGAGAAAGAGGAAATTCAATTGTGAAGAAAAAATATAGAGTTAGCAATGGAACAAGCCTGCAAAACAGTTCCAGAATTGCATATCCTAGATGATGCACAGGCCGAGATGAAAGTCAGAAAATTAGCTGCAGTGGTGCATGATGCCAAAGATGAGGTTGGGTGAGTCACTTTTGAGTTCCAGATGAAGATATCCAAACTCCAGCTCAAGCTTCAACCAACCACACCGCCAGAAGTTCAGGAACAAAGAGGTGCAGCTATAAAAGAATCAATGGGTCAACTAGATGTCATAGTTCACGGTTTTGACCAGCTATTGAATACGGAAATGGGCTTATGGGATACATTGCAAGAGTACCCTAAGCTGCAACAGTTGAGCATCGAGATTAGGCAAGCACAACAAAAATATGATGAAATTAGTACGACTGAATGGACGTTGGTGCCAGTCCAGTGCTTCACGCGCTTGTAGGAAGGCAAGGTGATTTAGATGCAAATTTAGGAGTTACAGAAAAAGCAGTCCCTGCTAGGAGATCAGCTTCAGCCTTGGACAGAGGAAGTCCACCAACTTTCACAGAATATTCATGAGAAGCTGAAGGCCATGCAGCGAAACCAACAAACTACACAACTTGTAGTGGAGGGGCCAATCACAGAGAAATTGGTCCAACAGGTACAAAAAGTAGCAAAATAGAGTACCATGGAGCTTCAAGCATTGACCAAGGCAGTGAGCGAACTCTGCCAGAAAGTGGAACAACCAGCTGAGTGACTCGAGGGCGAGTCATGATCTTTGTGTTGGGGAACTGTTGGGATGGGGTCCCTAGGGATAGAATTTAATTAATTTAGTCATTTTTTGTAAAGAGTTTTGTAAAGAATGAAAATTCTCTGCAAAATATGGATGTGGAGCGTGTAGCTAGTCAAGAGTCACATGGGCCTTAGCCCCTTGTTTGGGTAAGTGATAGGTGGTTTTGAAGACTCACCCATGAGCCGGGGGCCATGGCATTGTATTAGAAAGACTATAAATAAATAAGTCTTAGTGAATGATAATGATAATGAGATAAGTAGGAATGAATGATGTTGTAAGGGTTTGATAGATAGGAAGGTTTGTTCCTATTAGTAAGTGAAGGAAAGGCTCCGTAGCTGAGTGCGTGCAGGCCTAGAAGAGTCCAAAGTTGAGTGTGTGGACCCTTGCAACTGAGTGCATAGGGTAGTTGAAGTCTGTACTGGAAATATTTTGATTAATAAAGATTGATTTTGGGTTGGAAATACTTACATCTATATGTTTAATTGTTATGTCACTTTCACTACTGTTTCTGTAATTCAATGTGTTTTCTTCGCGTGAATCGGGTTAATTGAACATGTTTATGCTTAACAAGATGATTGAATGATATTCACGAAGATCTAAATCTATTTTTGGTTAGTTTTAGATAAGGAAGATAGGTTTGCGCGATAGCAGATCTAGATCTCAGAAGCCCTAGAAGACCTATTCAGTTGCGCGAAAGTAGTAGACATATCCTGTTAGGGCTTGATTAACACAATTGGTTGGTCCCATGAAGAATTGAAGGTATCTAGGGTTGAATTAGGAGTTTTAACTCTATTGGAAGGTTAGATCTGCGCAGAATCATATCTAAGGCACTGAAAGACATCACACTAGTCTCTGGATGTAGAAACTTGGTTCTTGCATCCCCTAATACTGCTTCGGGTGACACTGTGGCCTACGCTACGCAGGTTACTGCCGAAAGGACCAGCAATGTAGGGTTTTTTTGGTTAGCGTAACTAACTTCAAACTTGGGTCAGGACCCCTTAAGCCAACACATTGCTTCAATGTCATCTCTTCTCAGCATGTAACCAACTACCATGTGTCATTGTAGGGATAGTCAACATGGAGGGAAGACCCTACTTAAACCTCAAACAAGTTGATGTGACATATGTCGTTCAACTCCTCATCCAATTATTGATCCATCTAGTTTGGGAAAACATGCTTGAACTTTAACCATGTTAAAGTTTGTGCAAGTTTGGCTACTATTCATCATATATTTGATCATGAAACTAGGGATCCACCCAAAAGATGTTGTTTTTTTAATAAATTTGGTGTTTGTGGGTTTTTCCCCATAGTTTAGATCCTTTACTAATGTTAATATTCAAATGGGAATAAATTCTCAACCGGGGGTATCTTTTCAGAGTGTAACATATCTTGGAAAGGTCTAAGAGAGTATTATCTAACCATACCATTAATAGACTCATTTGGACACCATAACTTTGACAAAATTTCAAGAAAAATAAAACCCCTTTGAATTATCTTGATGAGGGCATGTAAGAGATTAGTCTATCATACTACTTCCTTTGATTCATGAATGACGATACTACTTCCTTAGGCATCCCTTTTGACATCAATGGCACTTGTTATCAACAATTACAACACTATCATTGATGGAAACACCACTAGACATTCATGGTAATTGATGGAAATTAACTGAACTCCCCCTGACATATTGTTGGGGACTCCCCTTAGCTACTGTGAAGATTCTTCCTACTTGATCTTGTGATTTGTCTTTTTTTTCCCTACTTCAATGCCTATGTTTCTCCTCCAATGTCTTTCCTTGTCAATATATATCAATGTATGCATTCTGCCCCCCTTTGACATCAATGACAAAGGGGTATGGTTGTCTATCAATCCTTAATGATTTTTCCCAAGTCTTCCTACAGAGTTGACATTGTTATAAATGAAAGATCCCCCTGATACCATATTTCCATTGTGAAAATACTTTTTATTTATAGGTTCATACGAATGATATAAACTAATTTTCAACCTTTGATGGGCCTCTATATATATATATATATATATATATATATATATATATATATATATATATATATATATATATATATATATATATATATATATATATATATATATATATATATATATATATATATATATATATATATATATATATTGAGGTCCATTTGATCATTACTAGACACTAAAAATATCTGTTTAACCCCTTTACTTTCACATTATAGAGTTAATTCATAGTCTTAATGGGTCCTTAGAAATTTTATTTCCTATTGCTTATTATGTGCCTAATATTATTTATTTTGTAAAATATTTAGAGAATATTGAATAGATTTTGGATCTCCACTAATTAAGAAAATCTAGGGATGTGTACCCTACTATACGAGAAGCCATAAGTTAGTATTTAATGAAAAATTACTAATGTTGGGGACTAGATCCACTTTTTGAGGGATTTTGGAGGGAAAAGCTTCCTCCTTTCAAGGAGGATGCTTCCACATCAATTTTTATAAGTACCAATTTGAATTAGCCTCTAGGGGCATGGATTTTTTTGGTTTTCTTGTGAAGAAAACTTGTTGTTTAACAGTTCTAGTTTCATTTCCGGTAGGGATGTACTTAACTTGATTCCAGTAATGAAGTTTGGTTTCATCTTCAATTTCTAAGGCATGATTTCCTTCATAGGAATTTGAGAGTCCTTTGGCTTGACCACCCTAGGAGCCTGAGAGCCCTCTTGTACAATTTCTTTATCTTATTTTCATTTCTTATTCACCTGCATCTCTTATTCTTACATTTCATATTTCTACACTTAGTATTCATGCTTCATTTGTTGTAGGTTAGATTGATTAAATTATTGAAGTAATTTGTTTTTAAGGTCATTTATATAGTTACATGTATGATGCATCCTTAGAACAACTCTGCAAAGTGATATTGTAATATCCTTGCTCAAAATTCCATGTAATAAAGTTAATAAAGGAAAAATAATAACCAAGGTCGTGGGGCACATATTCCAAGTTGAGTTTTGGGAAAAACATCCTAGTGTGGGTACTCATTTGGTTTATTATGGCTAAGGAAATTAGAAAAGGATTTGGAAAGGAAACTGGCATTAATTGGCATTTTATTTATGAAAATAATGGAAATTAGGAGAAAAGGAAGGTGAAAGGTCACAAATTTCATGTGAGGAGGAAAGTGAAGGAAAATAATGGAAAATTGAAGAAAATGAAGGCCTCATTAATAAAAAGGCTTATAAGGATTAGTTGGTACATTTTGCGAGTTCAGTTTTTGGAGCTCTCTCTATTCACTCTCTCTCTCACTCTTGAACACTTAGAGTTTTCTTGGATCACTCTAGCATTGGATTGAGGAAAGCAAAGGAAGTAGCAAGAAGGCAAAGTAAAGCAATCATCAAGCAGCGACAATGGGATTATTTGCAGGTATTGATTTGCATGTGTGATTTCCTTGCTAGATCTATCATGCATGGTATTTGCATGTGTGTATTTGGTTCTCTTGCTGTCATTGGCATGGGTTTTTCTAGTTTTGACAGTATTATTCCACCTTTCCTTGCCTTTCCATTTACGAATAGCCATGGTGTGGTGGGTTCTCTTCTATTTGGTTGAGCTAGATTGATGGATGTTTTTGAAACATAGTGAGGTGGTCTCTGAAAGAAATAACACGTGGCTTAGGAATCCTTGGACTAGAGAAGGTTGGATTGCATTAGATCCATATTTTGTGTGCCTCAGTGGGCCTAGGAATCCTCGACCGGTGAATGGAGGGATATATGGTAAATATTAGATATGTGTGCCCTTGATCAGGCCTAGGAATCCTTGATCAATGAATAGTGGGATACACGGTAAGCCTAGAGGGTGGAGTCTTGATTAGGCCTAGGAATCCTTGACTGTTGTATGGTGGGATATATGGTAAATCCTAGAGACTATGAGATGGGAAAATTTCCTCACCATGTAGGTGGAGAAATCCAATGGCATCCATGCTTGTTTAGGGCCTAGTGATTAGGTGGGTATTGCGGTAAAGCCTGAGGAAACCTAGTTTGGTTTAGTTTTCAGTCCCACATTCATGCTTTGAATATGGCACATGGGTGATTGGTTAAAATAAATATTTGGTTCAGTCACTCTATGGTTAGGTGGTTTGTGGAAGTCCCAAACCTGGTTGGCTTTTCCATTCATTAATAAGAGCTCCCTCTCGTTGGTATTTCATGTGTAAATGTACTGGCCTATACGTAATTCTTATGGTTGTTATATCCTTGTTATTTTTGTTGCTTATATGATGGTTATGAGTATCTTTTATGACAAAATTGATGTATGGATCTCATCATGTCTTGATTTGCAAATGAATGTACAATGAATATATGACCTAATAGATGAAAATTCAGCTATTGTGATATGAAAACAATGCTTCTTTATGAATCTCAAATAAGTATGACCTCTATGCTTAGATTATATTGTTATGACATGTAGATTTCCTATTTGTGACATGTTTGATGAAATGCCTGTCATGGCTAGTAGGAGTCCAATTAAGTCATTGATCAAGTGTTTGCATTAGTAGCTTTGTTCCAATGCCATTTATCAATTTTGGAAGTTCATGAAGTTATGGACAGTGGCCTAAGTTTTGGCCTTGAAAAAGTGGCATAGAATTCAAGATCACTAGCTTAGAATTGGTCGAAAAGGTCCACAATCACTGGCATGACCTTGTTGTGGGAGTGACTGAAAGGCCTTAGTCACAAGAATGTATTTTCATGGGAGTAGTTGGGGGTTTGGATAAATGAAATGTTAATTTGCTTCAGGGGTTAGTCACCCGGAATGGTTGATTGGCTCCTGAAGGTTCTGTGGCATGTGGGGAAGATCAGATTGGTTTGGTTTTGTCAGTTCCACTTCCTTAACTATAAATGGGAAGTTGACTCACATCGTAGTAGCCTATCATCATATGTTTACCCTTGCAGACTGATTACCTTGGGTAAATGTGGGAGGAGGGTGTTGTAGAGTGGTTTCAGAGCTTAGGATCAACCATGGGTAGGAGGAAAAAACTAATGGGGCATATGGAAGTAGATCTCATGGTGGGCATAGGTCAGATAGGGATGATGCGATCAGAGATAGTAGGCTCTTGGATACTCTAGATATGAGAGTTCATGGACATAAGTTGTATTCTAGTTTTGGTTCTGATAGGAATTATGATCACCCTCATTATCATCCTTACAAGAGGAGTGATAGGGGATATTTTCCATATTAGTTCAAGAAAGTGAAGCCACTTACCTTTGATGGAGACTTGAAGAAACTGGAGGATGTTGAAGCATGAATATTTGGGATGAATAAATTCTTTAAGCTGCATGGTTACACAGAGAATATGAAGGATGGAATAGCTATCTTCAACCTCAAAGGGAAAGAAGACGTTTGGTGGGAAGATGTTAAATAGGTCAGAGACATTAGAAAAAAATAGTTGAGTTAGTAGGCATTCAAGAGACTTTTAAGGAAGAAGTACATGTTAGAGAGGTACTACGACAATAAAGCCAAGGAATTCTATGAGCTCAATATGGGATTGATGACAAATGAGGAGTAACCAAGTTTCTGGAGTTATTGAGGCGTGTACCATATCTTAAGGATGAGAAGGCCAAATTTAAGAGATTTTTCCATGGATTTCCATTAGCATTTATAGACCGGATTGAGTATGATGAGCCTCGGTCGCTTGAGGAAGTTACTGGGAAATTGAATAATTGTTATGAGAATTCAAAGAGAAAGACAAAATATCAGCAAGGTTGGAAAGGGAAAGACAAGGATAAAATTAAATGGCATCCGAAAAGAACAAGGCCTTAGGATGCAGGTGAGAAGGAAAATATTGCATCTTACAAGAAGTTTAATGGGTCACAACATGGAGGGAAGCAGAATAAAGGTGATGGTAGAAGACGATTGCAATGTTAGACATGAGGTAAGGAGAATATTAAGAAGGATTGTTAGTAGAATCAAGGAAACATGCCTTAGATTTACAATGCACATGAAATGTTGACAGTTGGGGATGTTGGGCAGAGCATTCCATGGATTTATGCAACACTGGATAAAAAGCAGGAAGATCACCAACCAACTATTATCGAGATGGATGGAAATATTTGTGATCAAGTTGTTTCCATTTTGATTGACTGTGGATCTAATTATAGCTATGCTAGTCCTTACCTGGTTGTTGAAAATAACAACAAGAAATGTTAAAAATAGAATCCAGAAATTCCAATTTAACTTTTCCTTGAATTAAGTTGTGAATTAAAATTGAATTCTATTCTCATAACAATGTGTAAATAGTTAATTAAGTTTATTTAACTTAATTTTCTTAGGAATTTAGATTTAGAATTATTTTTGTAGTCATGTATATGGTCTCCCTAAATATTAGGGGTCCAGTATGAGTTTAAATTGAGTTGTAATTAGATAACTCAATTAACTGAGTTATAGCCAATTAAATTAGTTCTTGCAGTTTGTGGAATTAATAGAGAACTAACAGTCAGTTGGTGAACTAGTGCATCCATAATTGTTACTCCAGTTAAGAGAAGACTCCCTCATGAGAAACTCGTGCATGTTAGTTCAGATAAAGACCCAGTTGAGACTAGAGTGTGAAAATTTACTATCAGTTGTATGATTTACTGAGTTGTAAATATCATGCATGTAATCAGAGAAGAACCTATGTTTGGATTGCACAATTCCTAGGTAGAGAGTTGATCATACTTGTGAGGAATTTTTCTTGTGAGAAAAAGCTTTGTATCTTCACTCATGTTTATGATATAATGCAATAAAAATAGGCAGGTTTTTGAGCTGTGTCTTTCCCCAGGAAAACTTATTGTGTTATGTGTCATTGATTTTTGTTCTTTTGGTTCAAATTGTTTTCATCGATCTATCGGCTTCTGTTGGTTGAAAGTAGAAGTAGATTCTTATCCCTTGCTTTAGTAAATTGCATGAGCTTGTGAATATACAGGAAATTCTACATGGTATTGGAGCTGAAGACAAAATATAAGAGAATAATTTGAATTTTTCCTTACATATTGATGGAGCTCTAGTTCAGGGTAGATCCAGAAGACCGTATTTGCAAACTTGTTATTGGAGGTAGGAGGCTGTTAGTGGGTATATTGAGGAGCAAGATTTTTTTTTCTCTGCGAGTTTGTAGAGCATATATGAATTTTTTTGTTGGAAATTTAAAAAAATAGCAGACCTGGATTCCTTGTAGAAAAATACGCAAATTAAAAAAAAAAATCGTTTGAATCGAAGTTTGGATGAGGGCGATCTCGCCGATTTAAAATCAACTCCTTTTTCAGAAAATTTTGTGACAGTGGGACATATGAAAGAGATTGGTGTGCGGGTCAAAACCTGCATGCTCTTGAGGTACAAGATGCATGCAAATCCTTGAGGAGAAAGGAAAAGGTTAGAGACTTGGTGGTTGAGAGGCAGAGCAAATTACCTCTCAACATGCAGCCCTAGAAGAAGCCTTAGAAGAAGCTTCAAGAAATTGTGGAGTAGCCACAGTTGGAGAAGCAGAGAGGAGACCGAGTGGAGGAATACACTCAAGAAGAGACCTCCAGTAGGCGAAAATTTCAAGCCAAGTGAGAAGGGGGTGCCATGCAACCATACCTTCAGGTGTGAGGTGGGGAGATGTGAAGTGATAGTCCCAAGAGGTCTGGAATTGGGCACGGTCCATTGAGAGGTTTTATCTCTTGGACCATAACTTGCTACGGGAGACCAAAATACATAGTAGTAGGATGGATCAATTGCATTTGATGCAGTTAGAAATTAGAGTGACAAAGTCTAGAGAAGTCAGATACTAGAGTGTGCAAAGCTGATTTGACAATAGTGTAGAAAGGTAGAGTCAACAGAAGCACAAAGTTTTCATTTGAAAGAGGAAAAGCTAGTAGCGGTCAGAGACTTTGATGATAGATGCATCATATTGATTTAGGTTGGATGCTTTTTCAATTTCAGGAGTTGTTGTAGCAACAACATTAGAGAGAAGTGTTGCATACAGAACATTCCAAAGATTCAGGATCAGGATAGAGTTGAATTCCTTTCTTGTTGAGAGGGAGTGTTAAAAATAGCAATAAGAAATGTTAAAAATAGAATCCAGAAATTCCAATTTAATTTGTGCTTGAATTAAATTGTGAATTAAAATAGAATTCTATTCTCATAGCAACTTGTAAATAATTAATTAAGATTAATTAACTTAATTAGCTTAGGAATTTTGAGTTGGAAGTCTTTCTGTAGTCATGTATATATTCTCCCTAAATTTTAGGGGTCCAGTATGATTTTAAATTGAGTTGTAATTAGATAACTCAATTTACTAAGTTATAGTAGGTTAAATTAGTTCTAACTATTTATTGAACTAATAGAGGACTAATAGTCAGTTGGTGCACTAGTGCATCCACAAGTGTTACTCCAATTAACTAAAGATTCCCTCATGAGAAACTCATGCATGTCAGTTCAGAGAAAGACCCAGTTGAGACTAGAGTGCAGGGAAAATGTATCATCAGTTGTATGATTTACTGAGTTGTAAATATCATGCATGGAATCAAAGAAGGACCTATGTTTGGATTACACAGTTTTGGAAGCATGAATTCCCTTTAAATACGTGTTATTCATCCTAGGAATTGTATCTTCATAGGACCAAAGTGGGTTGTTATGAAAAGTCCATTGAGTGTTTGGATGACAATGGAGAACATAAAATCTTGAAGGGTAAGAAGAAGGAAACATCAGTTAGAATGGTGAGAACTATGTAGGAAACACACAGTCATAGAAATGGTGTGTGTTATTTGCAGTGCATATCTCCAGTGATAAAGGTAAGGATTTTGAGGATGCAGAGGTACTAAGTAGGTACCCAATCTTGCAAAAGTTTCAGTATATGTTTCTAGCATATATTTCAAAGTTTCCACCTCAGAAGGAAGTGGAATTCTCCATTGAGTTGGTACTAGGGGAAACACCAACATTGAAGGCACCATACAGGATGAGCACACCAGAGTTACTAGAGATGAAGCTGTAGTTGAAGGAAATGCTTGACAAGGGAGACATTAGGCCAAGTGTATCACTATGGGGTGGACCAATTTTGTTTGTGAAGAAGAAGGATGGTACTCTTATACTATGCATTGATTACAATCAGTTGAACAAGGTGACCATCAAGAACAAGTATTTGTTTTTGAGGATTGATGACTTATTTGATCATTTGAAGGGAGAAATAACGTTCTTGAAGATTGATCTGAGATCAGGATACCATCAGGTACACATCAAGGAAGAGGACATATACAAGACTACTTTTAGGACTAGGTATGGCAATTATGATTTTTTTTGTAGTTCCATTTGGTTTGAATAATGCTCCAACTACTTTTATGTGCTTAATGAATAGTGTATTACACCCTTATATGGACAAGTTTATTATCGTGTTCATTGATGACATATTGATATATTCTAAAAATGAGGAAGAGCATGCCGAGAACTAAGCAGCAATGTTGAGATTACTGAGAGAGAATCAATTGTATGTCAATCTCAGCAAATTCAGTTTATTTCATAGAGAGGTACTTTAATTGGGACATGTTGTTTCCAGGGAAGGAATAATAGTGGATCTAGAGAAGATAAGGGTTGTCATGGAGTGGGAATCTCTTATAAATGTGGATGAGGTAAGGTTATCAATGGGGTTAGCAAGTTATTATGGGAGGTTCATCAAGAACTTCTCTCACATTGCATATCTGATTATGTCACTGTAGAGGCAAGGAAATAATTTTGAAAGGACAGAGGAATGTGCAACAAGTTTTGAACAATTGAAGAAGTTATTGACAAATGTTCTAGTGTTAAAGATTGTAGATCCAGAAAAAGAGTTTGCGGTGTGTATAGATGCTTGCAAGAAAGGAATTAGCAAGGTCCTTATGAAGGAAGGAAAAGTAGTATGCTACGAGTCATAGAAAATGAATGAGGATGCGTAGAATTATCCGAAACATGATCTCGATTTGGCAGTGATCATCCATGCTTTGAAGATGTGGAGACACTAACTTCTTGGTTAGTGGTTCATCTTGATGAGTGATCACAATGGATTGAGGTATCTATTTGACCAACCAAATCTAAATGTCAGACAAGCTAGATGGTTTGCCACAATAGTTGAGTTTGAATTTAAGATCCGGCACATCAAGTGTAAGGAGAGAAGGGTTGCATATGCTCTTAGAAGGAAAGTACAAGTGAGTCATATAACAACTATGATTTCTTATGGGAGAGACTCACATGATCAAATCTTACATGCAGGACAACAGTATGACATGTACATGGAGCTTAGGCATAGGTTACAATAGTGTAATATGTTTAGGACGTGGACTATCATTTCACCATAGATGGTTTGGTCAGATTTAGGGATAGGCTATATGTGTCGAATGACAATGATCTCAATAAGACTATCTTGTGATAGTTTCATGCAAAACCATATTTAGGTCAGCTAGGATACTAGAAGACATTGATGACGGCGAAGAAGATTTATCATTAGCTAAATCTGAAGAAGGACATGGCAGATTTTGTGGCTAGATGCTTGGATTTTCAACAGGTAAAATCCATGGACTTCTAGAGTGGAAATGGGAGGTCATTTCCATGGACTTCGTTACAAGTTTTTCGAGGACGTCTAGATTTTTTTTTTTCTATCATGGTTGTAGTTGAAAGGTTGACTAAGGAAACACACTTCATTCCAGTGAAGTCTACATATTCAACTAATGATGTAACACAGGTATTCATCATAGATGTAGTGAGGTGGCATGGTTTACCAAAGAAGATCGTATCAAAGAGGGATGCCAAGTGCACTTCTATATTCTGGAAAGAGTTATTTGCAACTTTGCGTACAAAGTTGGAATTTAGTACAAATTATCATTCACATATAGATGGACAGATAGAGAGGGTTAACAGGATATTGGAGGACATGTTGAGGATGTATGTGATGCACTGACATAGGAGATGGGAGGGGTACCATCTATTGGTTGAGTTTTATTATAATAATGGTTATCAGGAGTCATTGAGGATGAGTCTGTTTGAGGCACTCTATGGATAGAGTTGTAATACTCCCATTATTTGGAGTGATCCAGTGAAAAAGGGTGTTGATTGAATGAGATATGTTAGCAAAGATAGAACAAGAAATGCAGGTAATAAAAAAGAATATAAAGGAAACATAGGATAGGAAGAAAATTTATGCAGATTGGAACAGGATTTTTAAGAAGTTTCAGGTTGGGGAACAAGTGTATTTGTGCATCAAGATGATGAAGAGCTCCTTGAGGATTGGATCATGTGCCAAGTTGGCACCTCGATTTTGTGTACCTTTCAATATTCTTGAAAGGATTGGACCAATAGCCTATTGACTTGCATTACCTTCAATAGTGAAAGTCCATGATATTTTCCATGTGTCATTGCTTAAAAAGTATGTTAAATATGTTGTTCACGTGAATAACTTGTCTTCATTGTAGGTGGAGCAAGATGGAGAATTATCGCTGGAACCTCAATCTACATTGACGATAATTTTCTCATGCTTTGGAATCAAGCAATCAAGTATCTTAAAGTGCAGTGTAAGCACTTTGGGCGTGATGATGCTATGTGGGAGATGGCGGATCATATGCGGGCTATGTAACCTTCTCTATTTGTTGGTTGAGTGAATGTTTTTGGTATATGTTTTGGTGTGATGTTTTTGGTATATGTACATATGTGTATGGATGTAAAACCACCATGAGCTATGTTATAAAGATCCAATAAGTGGTATGGGTGTCATGTTGTTATGGTTGTAATGTGTCATGTTGGTTTTCTTCTCAAAATTTCGATCCTTGTAAATACTACATCGCACTAAGTTATAAAGATCCATGGGTAGTATAGTTTGCTTTCAATAGTCTTGTTGGTTATAGGTTTCATTGAACACCGATGTAACACCATCCTCCCTATTTCTGGGAAAACTAGTGTCTTTTCGATCGACTAGCCCTCTAGGTTTGGTAGCTACCCTAAAAACAACAGCTCAAAGTAATTCAACGATTTCATATATGCACAATAGATAAGCGAAAGATGAGAGGACCAACCTAGAACTTCCACTTAATCCTTTGCTCGATCTTTCTACCCCTTGACAGAGGTTGCAACTCCTCTCCGTACTTATCCCGCTTGAAGAGTACCTGTAGAAACACAGTAGCAAAGAACCATCAAAGCATCTTGATCTATTGTAACATAAACACTACAGAATCAGATGTATAATGAACATACAATGGCATTCACAAATAATAACATTCAAAAATGCAAAATTATATGGAAGAAAACTTGAAGAACTTTATTAAATAGAAGGGAGAGTTACAACCCAGTTGTTTGATCCAGCATCATCATCCCAACATTAATCCCTCTTCACCTCAAGAAATAGCAAGATCACACCAACAATACAATGCTCTTATCTGAAACACAAACTATCAGCACTTCCTTGCAATTCATAATATTCCCAGCCCCAAGATCTCTTAGATGAGGGATCCATTTATAGATGTGTAGAAGGGTGTAAGTCATCTTTGGGGTTTTGATTAATATCATTCCACTTGTTTCATTTGGTTCCACATGGATATTTCTTGGATCTCTTACTCATCCCTGGGTGAATTCAGAGAGGCAAGTGTCATATGATAAGTTTCTAGAAGATTCCATGAGCATCCACTTAGAAAACTATCTCGGACATTTGTCCATCCTCACCCATCGCACCTTATAAAATGCCTAATCAGTATGCATTGCACCTGGCTAGTGTAGAAGTCAGTATGCATCACACCCTGATAGTGGAGCAGCCAGTATGGTCCAGTTTAGGCCAATTCTGGATGGTTTCTTAGGTGGAGCTTTTGGGGAATGATGTAATCAGATGACCATGTTCTTTTAGGGTATGAAGCAACTCTTTTTAGGGGTTGAAGAGCCCTAGTTTATTGACATATAAGATTGGGGTTGAAGTGCCCAAATATGTCTATAATAGTTGCCCCCTAAAGCATGAAGTCATAAATCTTGATGTCGGGTGAAATGCTTTATCATGAGAATCCGAGGTTTCGAACTCGAAGGTGACCTGTATAAGATACAATACAATATATCATCATAATATAATTTTCATGATCTAGCTTGTAGAAATTTTGAATAATATGACACTTATTCACATAGATTATCCCAATTATACACTATTGTATAATACATGCATAATACATAACCTCCTCTACGTTGATCATCAATTTTGCGGAATTAAAAACAATGAAACATCAATCGCATGCGCACATTAACACAGTATGTAACCCGGGGAAAACATACAGCTGAAAACCCCACACTATTTGTATATTATAATGATTGAGAACATGTAACAATACATAGTACAATACTCCTCACAAGTACTCAGTACTATCTTCACCTGTTACACACAAAACTAGCTCAGATCTGAATCAATCATAGGTTCAAATCTCCTCCACTGTCTGCCTGCCTCAACTGCGCAATCCTGCATGAGAATAATGATGAATGGCTGATCCAAACTCATATTTCCTTGGCTGAACCACACAATCCTCATTGGTAATACTCAATCCATTGATTTTGCAAAATCTCATGCACAACTATAGTCATAACTGATAGCAATCTCAACCTCTAACACCTGTCTCCACTGAACTGTCCATGCACTGAGTTAACTGATGTATTCTTTAGTTGCTTTATGAGTTAATAATTAGTGAATTAATTAACAACTAATTCACATCACTCATCAATAGTGTATTTGCAGTTAAACTAAATACAATTAGTTCAACCAAGTCAAACTGAACACAACTCCATCAACTCCTCAATCAACTCCACCAAACTCAACCACATGAGTTCTAACTGAAGTCCTGCATGCAATAGCTCAACTGACCCACAAGAAAAGCGTATTTCCTTCTGACAGCTGCATGTGCCACATCTGTAGCTCAAACTGAAGTGCTCCAAGAGGATAAGATAATGATTATAGTCCAAATATTATTATGAGCTAATAATATTCGACTGCTCTATTTTTAGCCTGACAGTCTAAAAATAGAAACCGCCCATATGTCTAAAAATAGAAGTCCATCTATTTTTACCAACATGACCAATCATCCACAAATAGCATCCTGCAACTCATAGACCATGATCCATATGTCTAAAAATAGACATAGTCTAAAAATAGACTTTGTGCCAAAAATAACCTACGGGCCCACTTAGTGAAGGCAACTTCTTTCCACTAAGCTCCATCATCTTGTTGCATTCTCAACACTCCCTCTCAACAATATATGGATTATCAGCAACCCCTATCCTGCCTCGGTGGTATTCGCTGGTGAGCGCCTTCGTCAAGATATCAACATCTTGATCCTCTGTTGGAATGTATGAAAGTAACATGATTCTCTGCTGCACACAATCTTTGATATGATGGTACCTAATGTCAATGTGCTTGGATCTATCATGAAATACTGGATTAGCCCAGAGTTTAATGCAACTCTGGTTATCAAAATAAATCACAGTAGGCTCCAAGTATGAACCGAACAACCCGACCAGGATCTTCCTCATCCATATAGCCTCGCATGCAGCCAAACTTGCTGCCATATACTCAGACTCTGCTGCACTGAGTGCCACGGATCTCTGCTTCCTGCTGTACCAAGAAACTGCTGTTGACCCGATACTGAAGACCCCTCCAGATGTGCTCTTTCTGTCCATTGGACTCCCTACCCAATCTGCATCTGTGAAGCCACATAGCTTCACCTCATCCTCCTGTCTGTACCACAAACCATATCCCGATGTGCCTCTAAGATAACACAATACATGCTTGCCTGCCTTCCAAAAGAGCTTGGATGGCTTAACCATAGCTTGTGAAAGCTGGTTAACAGCATAGCATATATCGGGTCGTGTATTGACTAGATACATAAGCGACCCCACCAACTGTCGATAAACAATGGCATCTACTACTTCCAGTGAAGTAGCATCCTCCTTCCTCCAACCTCCAGGAAGGGGAGTATCAACAGGCTTGCAACCATGCATGCTGAACTTCTCTAGTATCTCCCGAGCATACTTACCCTGAGAAACAAATAGTCCATCATTGCGCTACCAAATTTCCAATCCCAGGAAATAATGAAGGAGGCCCAAGTCCTTCATCTCAAACTCCTTAGCAAGATCATCCTTGCATGAAAGTATCAACAACTCATCACTTGTTAGAATCAAATCATCTACATAAAGTACAATGATAAGCAACTTACCCTCCACCACAATCTGGTATAGGTTAGGATCCACCACACTCTTGGAGAATCCAAGTCCTGTGAAATAACTGTCTATCCGTGTGTACCAAGCACATGGTGCTTGTTTCAACCCATACAACGCTCTCTTGAGCCTGCACACATGCAACTCGCTGCTGAAGATCTCGAAACCTTCAGGCTGCTCTATGTACACCTCCTCCTCAATGACTCCATTGACGAACACAGTCTTCACATCCATCTGATGAATGTGCCACCCCATCTGCGCTGAGAGAGCAAGAATCATCTGTATGGAAGAATACCTTGCGACAGTGTTGTTGGGAAAAGTATCCAATACGGAATGACCCTATCCCACTCTAAGGGTGATAGATCCTTAGCAACAATCAAAGCAAAGCTATCTAAGATTACTTCTTTATGAGATGCAAAAGAGGAAAGAAAGAGATCCACTCACTGATGTCTTTCGCGAATGGCCGATCCAATCTTCTCTCCTTGCTGCTTGCTCCCAGCTCCTTGTCTTCTCACGGGCCCAGCTACACAAGATCCTGCAAACAAGACAAGAAAAGGAATCTACACGAAGCATGCATTCATAATTGATTCAAGGATTAGAATAAATCAAATACGCAAGTAAAACAATACATCACTGAAACACATGCGAATAGAAGAACCTCAAATGCTTTATTAATGGAAGAAAGTAAGGTTCAGGTGGTGATACAACCATAAGAGGCCCAATCCAGCATCACCTTCCCGACAGAAAGAAATCTACTCTTCACCTCCTTCAAGCAATCACCCAATAGTCCCAACTGTAAACCAACAACAATTCTTTGCACAAAATTCCAGCCTCCAGATCCCATGGGATGAGATCCTTATATAGAGTTTTGGAGAGAAGATGAGTCAGCTTGATGTGTGACCAGTGTCCTCTTCAACTCCAGTTGTTCTTTAGTTCTTGAGTCCACTTGGAGATCCTACCTTCCACTTGGAGTTTTAGAACCTCTTACTCATCACTAGGCGAATCCTTTGATCCAAGTGTCATTTTGGAAGCTTCCTGGGCACTGACACATTGAGGAAAGATTCCTCCACATGTCCAAACTCGCTCAGCGCAGGTAGCCTTTGTTGAAGTTGACATTCAGCGCAGGTAGACCATGGAGCAGTTGACATTTAGCGCAGATGCTCAGTGGAGCAGTTGACATGATCCAGAATTGACCTGTTTTTGAGTGTTTTTCAGTGGAGATCTGATTTGAAGTGCTGTGGTTTGCTGACCTTGTTCCTCTAGGGGTAGGAACAACATGTTTAGGGACTTTGGATCCCTTAGATTATTGACATTTCATGCTTCATGCTGTAAGGCACAAAAATGTCTATAACAGTTGCCCCCTAAAGTATGAGGTCGTTTATCGGGTGAAATGCTTTATCAGGAGGATCCGAAGTTCATTCAATCGCCGGGAGGTGACCTGTAATAAGATACAATACAATACATTATTTTTCATACTGCTTTCATGATCTAGCTGAGGCGGGCATTTCCCATGCTCAGCTTTATAAATACATTTTCTGTACATAGAACAGACGATCGTCTGATGGTAGACTAATAATTCTCTGCTGAAATTATCATCCTTTGAGTAGGATGATCATCTGCTGCACATGTCAATGTCTTTATTTCCTGAATATATATCGCAGCCCGGATGGATGAAACTAGATCCGGGGTCTTCAAACTCGTCCGATCTTCACTCTAAGTACAAGTCAATCCATGTGAGAATTTCTTGGAGTCGAACATGGAAAGACATCGCTTGATTACCAGTCAATAATGTAAATTGTTAACAAGCGCGAGAGGAATCACCGATAATGATGATGACCCTCAAGGTACTGCAGTACAATTCACATGGCGTGAATATAGGACTTGGCATCGAACACCACGCAAAATCTCCCGGTCGAAGGTCATTGATGTATACCTGTCGCTGGAAGTGAGAAACTTGCCATTGAGGCATGCAAGCTTCAAAGTACTAGGGGGGGTGTTCCTAGATCAACTTCTTGGATAATGAGTTGATGTCGACAAGAAGCGATCCGTCAAAGGAGGGCCTTAATGAATCCCACATCAGTGACACGGAACGGAGCTAATGATTGTGATGAAGGTGAAAACGATCTGTGAAATATGATTCAGGGTGGCGGTCATGAAAGGATGAAAGATGATGTATGGCAGTGGATGGGACACGGTTGACTTTTCCTGAACGACATCTCTTGAACATGTAACGACACTCATGTGATGGATCGGTAGCATTACCCCAGATGTGGATGGTATGGCGAGACCATGGTGATGAGACCGGTGAATGAAACAACCCAACCCGATGTGGTACGGAGGCAAAAGTGTCATGTTCAAGAGCGACTTGCTACCATTAAGCTTTGAGATTCTCCCAATTTTTCCCCAGTCATTTCTGACCAGTACCTCTTTATTTTTGTCAAGCTTGAGGAGGATGACATATGCTTGTTCTATAACCCGCCCTTTGGGCAAGCCCATCGCTATGTTTTAACGAGCTTAGCGATAGGGAAACTCGTTCTCATCTAAAGACAAGTTTGTCGCTATTTAATGCATTTAACGAGTCTAGCGACAAAGACAACTCGGTCCTTTTCATTTTTAGAGAGTCTAAAAAGGTACGTAAAGTCAACTCCAAGGGTCCTTTTTCGTCATCTAATCCCTTAAGTCCGAAAAAGTATAAAACAATACAGAAGGGATGAATGTTCGATAGTTTTATCGAGCCGAACTAGACAAGCGCTCGATCTTTTTGTGCAATAATCCCTCAGGTCCAAAAAGATTAAAATCTAGAGGAGGGATAGCTCTTCCGGTCCTTTTAACGAGTTGGAAGGCCAAAACTCGGCAAACTTTTCATATTTTACGAGTCAGTGAAAAGAGCTCAAAGAAGACTTGTATTTTGAGGAACGAGTGATAAACAGGGATAGCAGCAGATTCCAGGTACAGGTTGGAATTTTCCAATCACGGCAATGTCACAAGGATGGCTAGGTGAAATCACTCTTCGCAGTTGTTCCTCAAAATAGGTAAACAATCAAGTGGATGGGAATGATCGGCCAAATGGAAAGTGGAGGTGACGGTGCAAACACGACCAAGGCTTTTATGGCTGATGAATTTACGGTCTCAAATGGTTATTTACCGGTTCATTTTTTCTGGATGAGCTTGAACTCTGGGGGAAGCTTGCTCACAGGTGCATTTATTTTTTAACGAGCATGAACTCTTGCTAAAACTGCTCGGTTTTGCGTTTATTTTTTAACGAGCATGAACTTTGCCAAAACTGCTCGTTTTTACCAGTCATAAGATAAGAACTGTCTCCTAGAGCTCACTATTTTTTAAGGAGCTTCATCTCACTACGCTTTGCTCCATATCCTTTCTTTATGCAAGTTTGGGTTAGGAATAATCCAAAAAGCAGATAAATAATCGCTCCTTGCTTGCACTCCAAAAGGTTTGCATGCCCCCGGGTATAAAGTACAATTTCAAGGCTGCCCCTCCTCTCTCCCACCTCTTCTTTTCTTTGGGTGTTTATAGCTACTTGTCGTCTTGCTATTCTAATGTTAACGATACTTGTCTTCTCGTTATTTTTTAACGGGTCTATACGATACTTGTCTTCTCGTTAGCCCAACTTTCAACCAGCTATTTGCGACAAGAGAAGAACACTTCTCAAAGACAAAACATTTGTGGGGTTGAGGGAGGCTTACCTCTTTCTGATTACCCGAAGATTGTTCCATTAGCATTTAAACAGAACATTCCTCGGCGGTGTCTACCGAAGTAGACAAAGGTGAGTGGCGCTGCCTTAAACACGTAACTTTGACAAAAGAATCTTTTTCCAGAACAACCCCACTTCCAGCTACACCTTCTTCTTCACGGAGCCTTGGCTCTTTGCCGGCTCTTCCTTTCGAAGAAGAAGGAGGGGACGGGGTACGGACTAGTCATATTCTCTCGCGGAAATTCTACCTTATACCCAGGGTCTTTTCTGCCCAAAGCAGACCAGGATGCATGCCCCCTGGGTTCCAATCCTCTCTTCCGAATCACTCGCACTCATCGGGAAGAAGAACTGGGGGTGGAGACCTTTCTTGATTGAATAGACCATTCAGGGTTGGTGTGTGACTATTTGCGATGCATGATCCCGGAAATGAAAGTTGGTCTACGAGCTTGACCATTCTTCCTTCGTGTGGAAAACACATTACTCTAAAGAGTGAGGAGACTACTGCTCCCATGCAATATATATAGTCTCGTCCAAGGAGTAGGTTATAATCCAAGGGTCCTTGGACGACCATCACGTTCATTTGAACGACCTTCCCTTTCAATGTAATGGGCACATTGGGGAGGATCCCTAATGGTCGACTGGTTCCTTTATCAAAACCCGAGAGATTTCTTATCTCAGGTAAAAGCGTCGGGGAACCTAGTGCTTTCCAAGCAATAGAGGAAAGGATACTCACAGATGCCCCTTCATCAATGATAGTTCCAGCCATTACCATTCTGTATATTTGGACTATAATTCTGAATGGTATGCTGGCTGGTAACCGGGGTCTGCCTAGCTGGTTCCAATCAAAGGACACAACCAGGTTGCTTGGTGGTGGGACCGAATATACGGCCGGATATGATCCTGACGATGCTCCTTCCTGCGATAAAGGAGTGGGCGCATTGCCCTGATGCTCATCAGAATCGGTGTTGATGAAAAGAATCTGGATGGTGTCATCCTTATTCTCTTCAGTGAGGGTTTCAGCTGAAGATGAATCTTCAGTGACGGTGACATTTGAAGATGAAACTTCTGAAGGGAGAACCGGGTCAACTGCCGTTTCGACCTTTGGACTTTCGTCCGGTCTGGATTCAGTAGGTTCATTTTCAGTGACTGACACTTCAGCTGACCACTTGAGCGGGACAGCTGTATTTTCAACCAACGAAGGACTTGGCGTGAGTTTTTTGTATCCAGGAGGAAGTCGTAACGGTGAAACCGGACGATCTTCCAAAACTCTCTTTGCTTCGTCTAAGAAGGGACAACGGTGGATGGCGTGATTGCCTTCACACAGTCTGCAGGGGGATCTTGCTCCCTCTATTTGTCTAGAACCTTCACTTTCGCTGGTTGACGGTAAGCATTCAACATGGCTATCAGAGGTTGATGCTTCCGAACTGTGCAAACGAGGGGACCAGTCCCTTAGTATCCGGGGAATACAGGGACAATCTCGGTGGAAGTGGTCTCCTCTACATATGACACATGGCGATTTAGGCTCGGTCCGTGCTGTGTGTGGATTTTTGTCAGATGTCTTTTTCTTGCCCCCAGTCGCCTTAGGTTCCTTCTTCTTCTTCTCCTTCTTCTCTAGGGGAGCTTGGCTTTTGCCGGCTCTATCTTTCGAAGAGGAAGGATTGGAGGAAGATTTATAAGAAGTGGAAGGCTGGAGGGCAGCTCTAGACTGATCTAACTGTTGACTCGACTGTTCAGGAACCGTGGTGTTCTGAACTACATTGGTTGAGAATAGCCAAACTGGCAGGCCAATTGTCAGCCCTGGAAGCGACAATGTGGCCATGTGGGGCGCACCAAATTCTCCCCAAGAGGAGAAAGGGCTAGGATTTCCATCATGGGGAATCCCTTGGTTGGTGTGTTCCATGTTCCCAACCTAAAGATCAACGCAGGAATAAGAGGTGATTATGTTCCGTTTAAAATGAATTTTATACAATGACGCTTTAGACACAACTTGCTTTTTCACTTTTTAAGAGTCGAGAAAAAGCTAAAGATGACTCTAGTCTCCTTCGATGTTTTAACGAGCCCGAAGTGACAAATGCTCGGATGGACTTTTTCAGTTATAGAGTTTGAAAAAGGCCAAAAGAAACTACTCTGGAGTTCTAGGCAGAGGGTGTGCCAAACCTTTCACAAAACCACAGAATACGATTTACGGTACGAGTGGTCGATCTTCGTGAATGCTGTGTTCACTGCATTGCGATCAGTAGGGCGGCTGACATGGCTTCCTATGGATAAAGGCTTTATTCCTATAGGGGTCTCCCAATATATACGCAATGGTACGTGGGAGCACAAGTCCGTATTGATACTTATCGCTTCACCGTGGAGGAATCACCCAACCACTCGACGCTAAGATATCACGTTTAACGACGCCGGAACACGTCTCTAGCTTAGACCTCTATGTGTTTCGTTATGTTTCAAAGCGTTGTTATGTAAATTCAATTCATTTTAGGTTGATCTTGCTTAGCAGTTTTCCTTTATGGATCACCACGTGATGTATGATACAACTCCTAAATGCAGTCTAAGAATGATAAGCAAGCTTTTTCAATTCTTTCAACTTATGAAAATCTTAACTACTGAGCGAAAAGAAAGACATCAACTTTTCACACAGATCATAGAGCACACACTGATGCACTTTTCCTAAATCGAAATGCAAGCTGTCAAAATGCACATGCACAATGCAGGTATTTCTTTTCTTCTTTCTTAATGTTGATGTATTACAAAAAGAAAGCTGTTGTATAATTTCGAATTCAATTTCAAGTGAAAGCAAACAAGCTTTTGTCCAAAATCAAAAGAACACCTTAAGATTCACTCGTTTCAACACTAGAAATATTTAAATTCGAACCATACGACGAAAGCAAATGCTCAATCAGCTATGAACAGCAAATAAACTAACTCTTAGGATCAAAACGACACTTTATCACAGGTCTAGATCTAAGAGGTCACAACAAGACTAGTTCACTTTCGTTATGGGAAACTGTAAATGAAGTAAGAAATACAAAAAGAAAAATCACAGTTTCTTCATACAACCGAGGCGGAATAATGGCAAAGAAAGGTAGTTTCAGATGGGTACACAGGTTGATAGCAGGCTGCAAAAACAATACTAAAAACTGGGCAACAGAAGGCAGGGAACCCCAGCTGCACAATGCAAAACTGGTTCAGCGCAGGCTCTGCACTGTCAGTTTGACATTCAACGCAGGTAGTACCTTCGGGACCTGTGTTGAAACACAGAGAGCCTTCACTGCAGTGGCGCTGAAGAGAAAACTCTCGTTTCTCTCAGATTCCGGGTCACAGATTGCTCAAAAATCAACTGTTTTAGGCCAAATCAGAGGCTATCAATCAAGTACACACTAGAGGATGATTAAAGGAAGATGAAGACTACCACAAAGAGCTATTTAGAGTCCCTATGGATCAGCTCTTCAAATCATAAACATGCCCAGAACTGAGCTAGAGTAGCTGCCCTCTACTTTTCATTCGAAGGACTCAAATGCAGTTCGATTCGGTACTCCCTTTGTTTAGGAAATGAATAGCAAGAAACACAAGCTACCAACAAGACATGTTCCCCAGCGGAGTCGCCAGTTTGTTGTTGGGAAAAGTATCCAATACGGAATGACCCTATCCCACTCTAAGGGTGATAGATCCTTAGCAACAATCAAAGCAAAGCTATCTAAGATTACTTCTTTATGAGATGCAAAAGAGGAAAGAAAGAGATCCACTCACTGATGTCTTTCGCGAATGGCCGATCCAATCTTCTCTCCTTGCTGCTTGCTCCCAGCTCCTTGTCTTCTCACGGGCCCAGCTACACAAGATCCTGCAAACAAGACAAGAAAAGGAATCTACAAGAAGCATGCATTCATAATTGATTCAAGGATTAGAATAAATCAAATACGCAAGTAAAACAATACATCACTGAAACACATGCAAATAGAAGAACCTCAAATGCTTTATTAATGGAAGAAAGTAAGGTTCAGGTGGTGATACAACCATAAGAGGCCCAATCCAGCATCACCTTCCCGACGGAAAGAAATCTCCTCTTCACCTCCTTCAAGCAATCACCCAATAGTCCCAACTGTAAACCAACAGCAATTCTTTGCACAAAATTCCGGCCTCCAGATCCCATGGGATGAGATCCTTATATAGAGTTTTGGAGAGAAGATGAGTCAGCTTGATGTGTGACTAGTGTCCTCTTCAACTCCAGTTGTTCTTTAGTTCTTGAGTCCACTTGGAGATCCTACCTTCCACTTGGAGTTTTAGAACCTCTTACTCATCACTAGGCGAATCCTTTGATCCAAGTGTCATTTTGGAAGCTTCCTGGGCACTGACACATTGAGGAAAGATTCCTCCACATGTCCAAACTCGCTCAGCGCAGGTAGCCTTTGTTGAAGTTGACATTCAGCGCAGGTAGACCATGGAGCAGTTGACATTCAGCGCAGATGCTCAGTGGAGCAGTTGACATGATCCAGAATTGACCTGTTTTTGAGTGTTTTTCAGTGGAGAACTGATTTGAAGTGCTGTGGTTCGCTGACCTTGTTCCTCTGGGGGTAGGAACAACATGTTTAGGGACTTTGGATCCCTTAGATTATTGACATTTCATGCTTCATGCTGTAAGGCACAAAAATGTCTATAACAGACAGGTGCAAAGGTCTCCTCATAATCGATCCCCTCTATCTATGAAAAGCCTCGGGCAACAAATCTTTCCTTGTACTTCTCCACACTCCCGTCAGCTGCCTGCTTCACTTTGTAGATCCATCTTAAACCCACCACTGATTTCGCTTCCAGTCTTGGGACAATCTCCAATGCAATGTTTCTGACAATCGAATCATACTCTTCCACCATGGCATCTACCCATGTGGGATCCTCCACAGCTTCCTCAAAAGAGGATGGCTCAGTCACAACACATTTTCTCACAAGAGCCATGTATCCAGTGTACCGATCAGGTGACTGTCTCTATCTGCGTTTAGCTGTAGGTGGTCCTACAACCTTCTCTGCATCTTGAGCCAGTCACTCAACTTCTGTCAGGCGCTTTCGCACTATGATGGTTGGCACTGCATGAGTGGTCTCTTCCACTCCATGAACTTCCTCCTGTGGCTGATCCACATCCTGAAGCTCATCCTTAGGAACTAATAGATCCTCATCTGCATGCAAGTGTGGCTCCCTCTCAAGTGAACACTTCATGGTTTTCTCCTCCTGAAATTTGATATCTCATCGCACAACAGTCTTGCGACTGTCTATCAAATACACACGATAGTTGTGGGGCATATCAGTGTACCCCACAAATATCCCAACCTCTGCGGTCAGCTCCAGCTTCTTCCTGGCATCCTTTGTCACATGCATGTAAACGTCAGAACCAAAAATCCTCAAATGAGAAATATCAGGCCTCTTACCAGAATAAGCCTCCTCAGGTGTACTCATGCCAAGTATCTTGTGAGGACAATGGTTCTTCACATATACTGTAGTATTGCATGCTTCTCCCCACAAGTGAAGGGGTAGGCCCTGATCATGCAACATCGCCCGTGCAATACCCACGATCGTTCTGTTCTTCTGCTCAGTAACCCCGTTCTGTTGTGGGTTATGGGGAGCTATGAGCTCTCTTCGAATCCCTTCTGTGCTGCAGAAGTCCTTGAACTCGCCAGAGATGTATTCACCACCATTGTCGCTCCTAAGAGCCTTCACCTTCTTCCCCAATTCCTTCTCGACTAGTGCTTTGAACTCACAGAACTTTGAGTATGTCTCGCTCTTCTTCTGCATGAAGAAGATCCAGTGCTTCCGAGAGAAATCATCAACAAAGATCACATAGTACTTGTGCTTTGCTGTCGAAGCTACTGAGAAAGGTCCACACATGTCTGTGTGAATTCTCACAAGGATCGTCGTGGCGTGACTATCATTCTCGTGAAAGGTGGCTTTCAAAAATTTTCCCAAAGTACACCCCTTTCACTGATCTGACTGCGCAAGAGTGCCTTTAGGAAGCCCTGTAGTAATCTGTTGCAGTATCTTCAATGCTCCATGGTGAAGGTGGCCCAATCTCCTGTGCCACAGCTCGCCATCATCCTAGTTCACCAATCCTTCTGTCTTGCATGCCATTGCTGTGCAACCATCGACATGCAACTGATAAAGGTTCCTGACTCGAACCCCTATCTTCCGGGTTTCTCCAGTTGTATTACTGTGCAGGAAAGCCTTTCCCTCCCTGAAAAAAACATCATATCCCTTGTCTTCTAACATCGCCACAGAGATAAGATTCTTCTTCAATCCTGGAACATGCATCACTTCCTTCAATATGAAGGGTTTACCAAACTCCATCTCAAAGGAAATGGTACTGATACCGGTCGCACTGTATCTACCATCATCGCCCATCTCGATGTGCACTCCAAGATCTTTCTCCTCCAGATCAGAAAACAAATCTCGATCTCCTGTCATGTGAAAAGACGCACCACTGTCCAAGAACCATACCAATCCCATCACACTTGATACCAAGCATGCGATCAATGAAAAATCAAGCTCAAACTGCGAGGCTAAGGCCTCTCCTGCTGCAGATCCAGCAGCTTGCTTATTTTTCTTCTTCTGCGGACAATTTGTGGCATAGTGTCCGTGTTGGTGACAGTGAAAGCACTTCACCTTGGACATGTCCTGCTTCTTGCCTTTCGCACCAGAATGAGAAGCTTTCTTGTTCTTCCCCTTCTTTGCTTTGGCAGCCAAAGCGCAATTTTCTTCATCAGGTGCCTTTGATGAAGATCCGTCCTTGGTATTCCGCCTGATCTCGTCCTGCACAAGATCTGACAAAAGTCTCTCCCATCCTGGCAATTTCTCCCGACCATTGACAGAGTCCTGATAGGAATACCAAGGAGAGCCAAGCTCACCAAGTCCTCATAATCGACAGTCATCCCCACACTTCCTAGCTCATCCCTGCATTGAGTGAACTTCGTGAGATACTTGGGCATACTGTCTCCTTTCTCACTTCTGAGTTTATCCTTGAGTGCCAACTTCCTCTAGTCGCTCTTGCTTTGGAATAGATCTGTCAATGCTTTCCACATCAAGTATGGAGAAGCCTTTCCATGCAGGCTAGACACAATGTGATCCTTCACACCCTCCAACATAATCCTTCGACACTTTGTTGTCTTCTTTTGCCAAGCATCAACTTGAGCAGTATCAGTAGGCTTTGGGACCTCAGCCTCTATGAACTCCTTCAGCCCATTATCATCTAACACCGCCTCCATCCTTTCCTTCCATGCAATATAATTCAAGCTACCCTCAATAGCATACTCCAATCGCAATCCGTTGAAAGACATTTCAACTTTAACACCAAGAAAACACTGCTGCAAATTCGAATTCCACCACCTCAAAACTCAACCGCTTCTGATCTAAAATTCGTGAGAACAAAGTATTTCTCTTACAGAGATTGACTGTATGGGCTTTTACCGGATATCTCACCTTCCAAAGGAAGGATGAATCTAGAGGCTACCTGGCCCGATTACAGACTCTACCTGAAGAAATAAAATGTAAACACTTTCTGAATAATAGATCTGATGATCAACAGCTCTGATACCATGTATAAATTTTGAATAATATGACACTTATTCATAGAGATTATCCCGATTATACACTATTGCGGAATACATGCATAATACATAACCTCCTCTACGTTGATCATCAATTTTGCGGAATTAAAAACAATGAAACATCAATTGCATGCGCACATTAACACAGTATGTAACCTGGGGAAGGCATACAGCTGAAAACCCCACACTATCTATATATTATAATGATTGAGAACATGTAACAATACATAGTAAAATACTCCTCACAAGTACTCAGTACTATCTCCACCTGTTACACACAAAACTAGCTCAGATCTGAATCAATTACAGGTTCAAATCTCCTCCACTGTCTGCCTGCCTCCACTGCGCAATCCTGCATGAGAATAATGATGAATGACTGATCCAAACTTGTATTTCCTTGGCTGAACCACGCAATCCTCATTGGCAATACTCAATCCATTGATTGTGCAAAATCTCATGCACAACTATAGTCACAACTGATAGCAATCTCAACCTCTAACATCTGTCTCCACTGAACTGTCCATGCACTGAGTTAACTGATGTATTCTTTAGTTGCTTTATGAGTTAATAATTAGTGAATTAATTAACAATTAATTCACATCACTCATCACTAGTGTATTTGCAGTTAAACCAAATACAACTAGTTCAACCAAGTCAAACTGAACACAACTCCATCAACTCCTCAATCAACTCCACCAAACTCAACCACATGAGTTCTAACTGAAGTCCTGCATGCAATAGCTCAACTGACCCACAAGAAAAGCGTATTTCCTTCTGAGCATGTGCCACATCTGTAGCTCAAACTGAAGTGCTCCAAGAGGATAAGATAATGTTTATAATCGAAATATTATTATGAGCTAATAATATTCGACTATTCTATTTTTAGCCTGGCAATCTAAAAATAGAAACCGCCCATATATCTAAAAATAGAAGTCCATCTATTTTTACCAACATGACCAATCATCCACAAATAACATCCTACAACTCATAGACCATGATCCATATGTCTAAAAATAGACATAGTCTAAAAATAGACTTTGCGCCAAAAATAGCCTCCGGGCCCACTTAGTGAAGGCGACTTCTTTCCACTAAGCTCCATCATCTTGTTGCATTCTCATCATAGCTGAGGCGGGCATTCCCATGCTCAGCTTTATAAATTCATTTCATGTACATAGATCAGATAGTCGTCTGCAGTCACAGACTGGTGATTCTTCGGATGTAGAGTCGTCATCCTTGGCTTGGATGACCATCTATGCAGCTTCTTGTGTACATTTGATGTCTTTATATCCCTGAATATATTGCAACCCAGATGGATGAAACTAGATCCGGGGTCTTCAAACTCGTTCAATCTTCAATTGATGTACAAGTCAATCCATGTGAAGAGATGTTTCGAAGTTGAACATGGAAAGACATTGCCTGATTACCAGCCAATAATGTGAGTTGTTAACAAGCGCGAGAGGAATCACCGATAATGATAATGATCCTCAAGGTGCTACAGTCCAATTCACGTGGTGTGAATTTATTATCCGATGTCAAACACCACGCAAATCTTTTGGTCGAAGGCCATTGATGTCAACCTGTCGCCGGAAGTGAGAAACTTGCCATTGAGGCATGCAAGTTTCAAAGGACTGAAAGGGGTGTTTCTAAGTCAACTTCTTGGATAAAGAGATGATGTCGACAAGAAACGACTCGTCGTAGGATGGCCTTGATGTATCCCACATCTATGACATGAAATGAAGCAAATGATTTCTGGAGGTGGAAACGATTTGATGACACAAGGTTCAGGAATGGCAGTCATGAAAAGATGAAGGTTGGAGGTATTGCAGTGGATGAGGCATTAAATGGATTGTGGTTTCTCAACTGAATGACTTCTCTTGAACATGTTGGCGACATTGAGATGGATTGGTAGCATTAACCACAACAGATGGATGGTGGGGAAGACCAATGGTGAGATGACCGGTGAACGGAATAATCCAACCCGACTCAATCATGGTGATGGAGTGAAAGTGTCTTGTTCAAGAGCGACCTGCTACCATAAATTTCTTCAAGTTTCTTCCCTTTTTTCCCCATTCATCGCTGACAAGTACCTCTTTATTTTTTTCAAGCTTGAGGAGGATAACATATGCTTGTTCTATAATTTTCCCTTCGAGCAGACCTTTCGCTATGTTTTAACGAGTCTAGCGATAGTGAAACTCGTTCTTGTCTAGAATGGACAAGTTTGTCACTATTGTTTTAACAAGTTTAACGACAAGGATAACTTGGTCTTTTTCATGTTTAGAGAGTTTGAAAAAGGATGAAAAGGAAACTCTGTCTCATCTAGAATGGATGAGTTTGTTGCTATTGTTTTAACGAGTTTAATGATAAGGATAACTTCGTCCTTTTCATGTATAGAGAGTTTGAAAAGGGACAAAAAGGAAACTCCAGCAGTTCTTTTTCGTAGCATAATCCTTTAAGTCCGAAAAATGATAAAATAATACAAAAGGGATGACGTTTCTGATCACTTTAATGAGCCGAAAAAGACAAGCGCTCGAACTTTTTCGTGAGATAATCCCTCAGGTTTGAAAAAGATTAAAATGTACAGGAGGGATGTCACTTCCAATCACTTTAACGAGCGGGAAAGGTCAATTGCTCGACAATCTTTTCATATTTAATGAGTCTAAAAAGGGTTTAAAGGAGACTCATTTTTTAGGAACGAGTGGTGTTTAGGATAGTAATTGGTTTCGGGTAAGCTTGGAACTTTTCAAAACATGGTCGTTTCTGGGAAGAGGTTGGCTAATAAGACCACTCATCGTAGATGTTCCTCAAAAAAGGGTAAACAACCAAGTGGAAGCGTATGATTGGCCAAAAGAATGGAGGTGATGGGAGGTACACAACCAAGGCTCAAAAGGTTGATAGCATGGCAATCACAAAGGTTAATTACCCAAGGTGGGTTCATTTTTTAACGAGCTTGAACCATGGGGGAACTATGCTCGGTGGTGGGTTTATTTTTTAACGAGCTTAAACCATGGGGGAACTATGCTCGATGTCAATTTCATTTTTACACAAGCTTGAAATGACAAAATTATGCTTGAATTGGTGGTCAAAGATGTTCAATTCACTATTTAGCACATCAGATTCTTTTGTCGGTCGTTCAACTTGCTCAATCACTCCATCAAATTGATTAGAAATACATATATATGTACGAAAAATGAACTAAAACTAACATTTTACTTGAAGTACATGAATAGTAAACATAAAAAGTAGTTTTACCTTTCACTTTCATCATTTCATTTCAAATTTGTGATTTTGGAGCTCTAGAGTGGTTTTCCCCCTCAAATTTCACCAAACGATTTCGGGAGATCCGGTGGACTATTCTCTGCACCGTTAGGACCAGGTAGGAGCTAACCCTGAGCTCTTCATTTTCATTCCATCTTTCCTTGATTCTGAGCAAGTTTTTTCACATTTCTGGGCCCTTGGGGTTTGAAGATCTCGTTCCCCAATCATCGCACCTAGCCAGTATCGAAAGGTGTGATTCATACTAAGCTGCCAACTAGCTAGTCAATATGCATCCCACCTTGCTCAAAGGCAGGGTGCGATGGGCACAGAAGGGCATCTTTACATAGTGATTTTTCATCAAATTTTTGCCTGTTTTTGCTCAAATTTGGATCCTAACTCATCTTTTGTTTACATTTCAGATTTTTGTTGGATCAAGATGGTTGTCACATGGCATGAACGTGAACATGAAGAAGAAGACATGATTGCTTCACATGACCAGGGCACAGTTATTGCATTAAGAAACTATGGTTTGCTAAAGTTATCCTGCATATCTAGCATGAGGCAATAGATCAGTTTGTTGCAGTATTTTCTCGATGCTTGGGATCCAATTGACCAGGTATTCCAGATCAGAGGTAAATTTATTCCATTGATAGTCGAGGACATCTACTTTCTGACGGGGTTGTCGAGGCGTGGTGCCCCTCTTTCACTTTCAAGATTCGCTCGTGGGTGTGAATCCGTGAAAGATTACATTCATCAGTTCTACAGGGATGGATCTCAGCCTAGTAGATATGGCAAGATCAATATCCGGGATGTCATTGATCAGCCCTTGAGGACCATTTTATTTACCTTTGCTAGATTGGCTGGCAGCATGGCCCTTCATTTGGCGAACAGATCTTACATGCAGTATTCCCTGGAATGCCTGGAACCAAAGGTGTTCAACTAGTGTGAGGCAATACTTCCCATCATAAAATAACAACTCTCCAAAGTAAAGAATGGAAGGACCAAGAATTTTGGCTACGAATCCATATTGACTGCTTTTGCTTTGGAGAGGATTCCACTGATGCAACCTCAAAACCTTTCATTGGGATTGCCAGCACCGAGGGAACCACGATGCAGAGGTGGGTTGATCTTATGGCCAGACATGCCGGTTAGTCACAAATTTGTTTCTCTGATGCCTTTTTTGAGTGGTTCCACCATCAGGAGATGGTATTTGCGGAGTATCCATACATCAGTATGGACTTCCGAGGCGACCTAGATTTGGCATTACCAGCTGGCGAGTAGTGGAGTGCCATAGGTAAAATGATTTGACCACCTCTCTGTTTTATAATGTTTTGTGTTTTTTGATGTTGCCAAGGAAAATAAAACTTATATGTGTGTGCAAATATTGGACCAGTGCGACCAGTGGCACGCCCACGGGTGACAGATGATGCTCCAGCAGGAGAGGCTATAGGGAGGGCCGTCCTTTGGGATCTGGACATATCGGAGACCCTGGCAGTGCTGCAGGATTAGATCGAGGGCCTCACTCTCGGTATTTAGGATGTCAGGACCGATGAGTTACCTTTGAGGTTACAGTGCCATACTACTGGCGTGCCAAGTCTATGGACTAGGCTCCTACGCATGATCGCACAGGCGGTGACATGCTATCACCAGCATCATTAGTCTAGGATGCTTTTCTGCATTCATTTTGAGTTTCTTGGTCAGATGACCGATTTTGTCTTGGACACAAAACATTTTGTAAAAACTATAAACAACTATATATTTTTTATTTTCAGAGTTTTATTTTGGTTAAGTTATGCAATCTTGATGCAAATGTTGATGTAATATGCTTTCTTTACAAATGCTGCAAATTCCTATCTAACACATAGTTTGCTAATGAATCAGTCAATGTGTTTAAGTTTCTGGAAATGTGTTGATATTGAATGGAATCAAAATGTCTTTCCAAAATCCTGAATCTTAGGAACATGCAATAAATAGCTGGGTTCTGAACGGAATAAACACCAGTAAGCTGTAAAATGACGAGTTGTGAATCTAGCCTAACAACAAATCGGTGTATGCCATGTGAAATGGCATCAGAGAGAAGTTAAATCAATGCACTATACTCAGCGATGTTGTTCGTAGATCGACCAATAAATATCCCCCTGAAACTCACTAACTCGTCGCTTGGAGCGAAAATGGCCTAGGTTGCAGAAGATAGGTTCTGGGTACTACAGCTAGCTCCATCGGCATACCCAACAAATGTGAAGTGGATTACCTAACCAAAATGACAACTCTAGAAGAAAAATAAAAATGCAATAAAAGCATATATACAAAGCTTACTATACTTAATCAAGCATAATAATGTTTAAGATACAACCCGTTTCGGGGTTGCAACAGTGGAATCCCATCATAATCGACTAGCTCATAGGCTCCTTTTGTCAATACTCATTTAACAATGTAGGGGCCCATCCATAATGGTTCGAATTTACCTGCTCCTAATTTGTTCGAGTCTTGATCATAAAGCAAGACCAGGTCACCTTCTGAGAAGACACGAGGCTTGACATTTTTGTCATATTGCGCCTTGACACATTTCTTATGTGCTTCATTAGCCAGGGCAGTGTCACGACGGGTTTCATCCAAGTGAATTAGTTCCAAGAAATGAGCCTCTTCTTCCAAAGTTTTGGGAATCAGATCAATTGCAAGCTTGAGGGACAAGATTTCGCATTGAATCCACTGTATTTACAATATTTAATAAAAGATCAAAAACTGAAGGATGATTAAGGTCGCTTGAATAATCTTCATTATTATCTTGAAGGTGGGAACGATGGTGGTAATATTCCCACGACGTCTCTCCTATCATCATTGACTGGATGATTCCTTCGTTTGTAGAATGTATACGAGACCAAGGATCAGAAGAGGTATCATACTCTAGAGACCTATCTATCCAAACACTCATTGAGTGTTCATTTGGGTTTGTTGCCCAGGCCTAGAAAATTGATTGCTACAAAGATTCTATGGGGCTTGGGGGAAACATCTTGTGGTGATCCACACTATCAAAATGGTCAGATTTCTTCTTAATCTTAGATGATGTAGAAGATATCATATGACAGGTTTCCACTGTGGCTAGCTCCGCAAGTCTAGTTGGAAGTGGGAGGGCAAAGGTACCCATTAAGGAAGGGTATTTTAGGAGACCTACTCTAACATTTTGAAGCGATTGAGAACTTCCATGGGTCAATGGAATGCTTCTAGTAGCTTGTGAACTATTGGGAAAAAAGGTTAGTTGGTCAACGATTGTGATTCCACCTTGGAAGGGAAATGCAATCTTTCTAAAATATGTTGACACAACGGTAGCGATAGCATAGATCCAGGGCCTTCCCAGTAAGGTATTGTAATCAAGGTTTCCATCAATAACCTTGACTTCAATTTCTACCATCTTTCCCCCCAGTTCAACTTGAAAGTTACTTAAAATCCCATACGGAGTGTATGTTCTTCCATCGAATGATTTTAATGTTGTTGATGATCGCGACAAGGGTGGTGAACCAAGAGTTTTCCAACAACTCATTGACATAATACAGGTAGATGCTCCCTCATCAATGATTTTTCGATGAACGGTTTTATTAAGGGATTTTACCTATATAAGGAAAGCGAGTTGGGCCGGTAACTAAGGTGTATACCCTTTAGGATTAAAGGCCACAAGATTTGAATCTGTTAGATCAATCCCACCTATTGCTAATAACAAAGCCTGCTTTTGGGAGGGGAAATTCTGCAGTACCTCAAGTGTCGACATAGTGGATGGCGATTGAGCCAGATCCTCCACTATATTATAATTCTGTGCAGCTCGAGCACGAGGATTAAATGTCGATTTATGTACAACTCCCTTTGGCGGCTTTATAGTTAATTTAGGAATAATGGGTGGAACAAATTCTGGCGAAGTCGTTGTCGAACTACTAGGTTGATCTGTAGCCTGGCTATTTGACGATGATGGATTCCCATAATCTTTATTCCTTATCGATATCCGTTGGAAATAATACTAAGAGGGGGGGTGAATCAGTATTATCAAGTTCTTTTAATAAATCTTCCTTATTTATACTTTGAATTATTTTTGTATGTCAGTACCATAAAATAATGAGCATGAACAAGAAAAACAGATAGTGACACCAAAGAACACCAGATATAAGGTGGAAACCCAATGTGGGTGAAAACCACCTGCTGCAATATGTCTCTATCTTCTTTTAGATTAGAAACTCCTTTTACAATGATTTTGTACTAGTGCAGTCCTTTACCAGTACGCAGGCTGCAACCTGTAGAGAGCTACAACTCTCTCTCATTTTCCAGTCTCTCCTGGAAGGGAGCTACAACCCCCTACTTCTTTTCTTTCAAGGATCACTTTCATAAATTTTCAAACTGGATCCATGAACATCAAATGATCATCAAGTACAAGTAAATCACCCAGTCAACTGCAGTAACCAGATCAATAGTAACAGTAAACTAAACCCAGAACACCTTATCAACAGAGAAAAGTCAGTCAAATAAATGCCTTAATACAGATCCACAGTTTTTCTTTATCTGGCATTCATTGCTACGCATTTCACCTTCTGCACCTCTGCGTATCCCCGTAGAGACCTTTGAACTGCAGTTCGTATCCACGCACTGTGCCTTTAAATGCACCGCGCACCTATACTGTGACCCCGCACCCACTACTTCTTTCGCGCCGCGTACTTTCACTGTGCCTCCGCAGTTACTGCTTCTATTGTGCTGCGTACTTTCACTGTGCCTCCGCAGTTACTGCTTCTATTGCACCGCGTACTTTCACTGTGTCTCCGCACCTGCGGCTTCTGTCGCACAGCATACCTCCGCGCTTCTCCTTTCTCTTCGCTGCGAACCACCGCACCTAGACTTTTGTCGCGCTGCGTACCCACGCAATGCTCCTTCTTCTGGGATGCATACCCTCGCACTTGCACTGTTAATCACCTACGAACCTCTGATTAGGGCCAAATTGGCAGTCCACCAGTGTGCCACAGACAGTCAGATGCCCAGATCTGATCATGCGCCCGAGAGATCACACTCCATAGATTCACTTTCAACTTCACTTTTATATAGATCAAGCTTTTAAACCGATAACCCAATATTTCAGATCTTAAGATATTCAATTTGCAAGATACATTGGCCAAGTGATATCCTTCCCTATTTATAGTCAAGCTCTCATTCACACCATGGGACAAAACCATCAAATAACCAAAACAAGGGATCCAAACCAGGGCTAAATTAGATCCTATACCACGGGCCAAAACCATAGGATCATGAACGACGGGCTAAATACCACGGGCCATACATAAGAAACCCCATATGAGCGCGCTTCTCTGCCTTGAAGGGAGTGAACTGGGGGACCACACCTTCTGAATGGGTAACCTGCGGGTATGATCGCATTTCCTGCATGGCGTACCTATGGGTATGCATGCTTTTCACTGAGCACATGCGGACCTATTAATTTTTATCATTTTGAGAGCCTGATTAGAGTTTTGCCACCTGTATGAGTTGCCATCAAGGACAACACATGAACCATAGAGCCAAACCAGAAATCATAATGCCAACAATCTCCCCCTTTGGACTTGATGGCAACCTCAAGATTCTCCACGTCATTCTCCCCCTTTGACATCAAGGGCAAAGGGTTATATTCCCCCTGAGAACATGCTCCCCCTGATTATAGACCAGATCTGCAAAAGAATGATCACCAAACACCATAAATGAACATGAAAGAGATAGAGACATATTGGAGCGATATTTGGATCAACATCCATGATCTCCTTTTGTACTTCTACCATAATGCCAACAATGAATTATATGCTCCCCCTGAACCTGTGCCATCAAATGTATACCCCATATGATCTTCACATACAACAACAGATGAGATTCAACAACAAGATGATGCATCAACAACCCCCAGCTTTTGCCTGAGGTATTCAAAGGCCTCCCTGGGCAATGGTTTGGTGAGTATATCAGCAACCTGTTCCTTAGAAGGAACATACTCCAACTTGACCTTTTGTTCAAGCACTTGTTCCTAGAGAAAGTGATACTTGATTGGTATGTGCTTGGTCTTTGAATGCATGACTGGGTTCTTTGAAATGATGATTGCACTTGTATTATCACATAAGATGGAGATAGGTGGTGTACAAGTGATTTGAAAATCCTGCAAGGTCTACATCATCCAAAGGAGTTGAGTGCAGCAAGATGCAGCAGCAACATATTCCGCTTCAACTGTAGACAAGGCAATCAAACTCTGTTTCTTGCTGAACCAAGATACTAATCTGGAACCCATAAAGAATGCACCACCACTTGTGCTCTTCCTATCATCCACGCTTCCGGCCCACTCTGCATCTGTATAAGCATGAAGTGTGAGATCTGTATCTCTAGGATACCATAAGCCATAGTTTTGAGTTCCTTGAAGATATTTGAAGATTATCTTCATTGCCTGAAGATGAGTTTCCTTTGGATTTGCCTGAAATCTTCCAACTATTCCTACTGCATGCATGATTTCTGGTCGGGTACCTGTCAAATAAAGTAGACTTCCAATCATAGATCTGTAGGTTGGTTGATACACTGCTGTTGATTCATCATTTGCACTAAGGCTACATCCTGTGACCATGGGTGTACATATTGGTTTTGCATCTTCCATGCCATATTTCTTCAAAATCTGCTTGAGATACTTGGTTTGAGACAAAAAGATCCCTCCTTTTTTTTGGATTTGCAAACCAAGAAAATATGCCAGTTCTCCCAGCAAGGATATTTTGAATTCTTTCTGCATCACCAAGGCAAAGCTTTGACTCATAGCTTCTTCATTGCTGCCAAAGATAATGTCATCTACATACACAACAAGTATTAGCAATTTTTCATTTTCAACTTTTATATAAAGATTGCTATCTGATGATCCTTTTGAAAAGCCTTGTTGATGAAGATATTTGTCCAAACGATAGTACCAAGCCCTTGGAGCTTGTTTGAGACCATAGAGAGCCTTTTTCAATCTGCATACAAGATTTGGATCATTTCCAAGAATGAAACCATCTGGCTGCTCAATGTATACTTCTTCTTCTAAGTCTCCATTCAGAAAGGCTGATTTCACGTCCATTTGAAATACTTTGAAGTTTTGAAAGCTTGAGAGAGCAAGGAACATTCAGATGGCCTCAAGTCTTGCAACAGGAGCAAAAGTTTCTTCAAAATCTATTCCTTCTTGCTGCGCACACCCTTTACAAACAAGTCTGGCCTTGTTTCTAATTACTTCTCCATTTTCATTCAACTTATTTTTGAAGACCCATTTTGTCCCTATAACATTCTTATCCTTTGGTCTAGGAACCAACTCCCAAGTGTTGTTCTTTTCGATATGCTCAAGTTCTTCATCCATTGCTTTGACCCAACATTCATCTTTGCATGCCTCTTTCACATTTTGTGGTTCAGTGGAAGAGAGTAATGCCAGATAGCTTGAAGCTTCTGCAATTGTTCTTCTTGTTTGTACACCTGCTTCTTTCTGCCCCAAAATCTGAGATTCTGGATGATTCTTCTGAACATACCTGGATGGAGTCTTCTCTTCTATCCTTATCTGCTCCTCTGGTTCTTCTTGAGGTTCTTCTTCTTCATCATTCTGTCTTTGAGGGTAGTCTTCATCGTCTTCGATATTTTCATGATTTACTTGCCTAGGAATGTATCCCTTCTCATCAATCACTACATCAATGCTGTCAACAATTCTTCCAAGTCTTTTATTGTAGCACTTATATGCTTTGCTGTGTGGAGAATAACCAAGAAGAATGCATTCATTTGCTCTAGGTTCAAGTTTGCCAAGTTGCTCATCAGTATTCTTAATATAGCATTTGCTCCCAAAGATTTTGAAGTGCTTTACCGAATGAGTCTCACCATACCAGAGCTCATGAGGGGTTTGAGTGTTGTTCACTCGGACATTTGTTTTGTTGAGAATAACAACCGTAGCATATGCAGCTTCACCCCAGAAAATTGCGGGAGTTCTAGACTCATCAAGCATAGCACGAGCCATTTGTTGGACTGTTCTGTTCATTCTTTCCACCACTCCATTTTGCTGAGGAGTTCTAGCTGTAGAGAATTCTCTTCTTATCCCATGTTCTTCATAAAAATCGAAAAATTCATTTGAGGTAAACTCCACACCTCTGTCGGACCTGAGGCACTTAATTTTGTATCCTGATTCATTTTCAACCAAGGCTTTAAAGGATTTGAATTTTTCGAATGCTTCATCTTTGTGCTTCATAAGTCCTAACCAGACAAACCTGGAGAAATCGTCAATGAATAATATCAAGTATTCTTCTCCTCGAGGTGTCCTTTTCCTGAATGGACCACATACATCTGTATGTACTAGCTCAAGAGGCATGCTAGCTGATCCTTCCTTCTCCGGAAAGTTAGTTCTGGTTTTCTTTCCAAACTGACATGATTTGCATATGGTGTTGTCTGGAATTTTGATATCTGGAAGACCACGAACTGCCTGATATTTGCATGCTTTCCTTATTTGTGAAAAGCTTAGATGCCCCAACCTCCAGTGCCATAACCAGTGTTCATCATCCTTGCTCAAATAGCATTGTTGTTGTCCTTCTTCAAATGTGTATAGATTATTTGGAGTTCTTTTACCTTTGATCACTGTTTCACCTGTATCAAGATCACGAACAAGACATCCATTTGATCTAAATATCACCTCGGTTCCTTGATCACACATCTGGCTGACACTCAGAAGATTATGCTTCAATCCATCAACATACAAAACATTTCTAGCTTTGACCTTTTCTTTTAACTGAGCAGTGCCTTTTCCTTTTATAGCTGCAGGAGTATCATTTCCAAAAGAAACTTTCTTTCCCTTTTCTAAAGCAAAATATGATCCAAGTTTTTATTTATCACCTATCATATGCTTCGAACATCCACTGTCAATGTACCATAGATTTTCCTGCCCCTCTGCATAAAATTCTATCCCACATCTTTCTGTTTGTGGTTCCTTTATTCTCCATGTTTTGGTGCTTGAGGCTTGTTCCTTTGTCTGCTGAAACCTGCTCCTGCATTCAGAATCTTCATGACCAAAGTTATTGCAAATAGAACATTCAACTTCATTTTCAAGAGCCGAAAAGTTGTTATAGGTCCTTTTTGTAATCCCGGTCATACTTCTTTGTTTTTGAGCTTCTCTAGTCATGATTGTTTTATATGCAACACATTGAGCTTCTTTGTGACCAAAGTTATGGCAAGAGAAGCATTGTCCATTGAAGAAACTTCTACGGTTATCAAATCTTCCGGCCAAATGATTGTAATTTATATTGTCATCCATTCTTGAAGCAAATTGAGAGGATTTTACCTGTGGCTGGTTGTAGCTTTTGTTCATCCTTAAGACGGATTGCCCCTGGTTTACCTGATAGTATTTGTTTGTTCTTGATGTAATTCGTCCCTGTTTTACCTGGTGATCTCCATTGTGCTTTTGCTCATTCCTTCTTGCTGCATCAAGATAACTCTTTGAGGTGGATGGTTGAGAAGTTTATCCATTATACCCCAGGCCTGTCTTGTTTAGTGGAGAACGTTGTACATTGATGATCTCATCCAGAGTTTCAGATCCTTTGACAAAATTAAGATTAATAGCCTTTGTTTTCTCAATCTCTTTTCTAAGACCAACAATTTCACCTTCTAACTTTTCAAGATATTTTTCTTTTTCATCAATTTGAAATTGTAGAGTATCAATGATCATATTCTTTTCTTCTATACATGTCTTGAGTCTAGAAATTTCTTCATAAAAGCTATCCACATCTATAGCATCCATGTAATCATCATCTTCAAATGCCATTAAAATTTTATAGTCATTACCTCGTTTATCTTCATCACTATTTGATAGACCATCACTATCTTCATGAGTATAGTAGCTTTTCTTATTTGCATTCTGTTTCTTGTTCCATCTAGCAGGTTCCTTTCCTTTGTCAATCTTATCCTTATGAGGACATTTCGCAGCATAATGACCTACTCTTCCACAAGCAAAACATTTAAAAGGTAACTTACCTCTGAACCTTCCAGTACCCCGTTGAAGATTTCTGACAAAATTTGATTCTTCTTCTTCTTCTGGCACGTGACTTGCTTCATAGTAGTCTCCTTTGCCTGAAACCTTGAAAGCAGCTTCTCTCCTGTCTGATGGACCTCCCTTTCTCATTTCATAAGCAGTTAGAATTCCGTGTAGCTAAGACATAGTAAGAGTTCGTAGATTTTCCTTTTCTTCTATTGCAGACACTTTAGATTCAAACTTGGGGGACAATGATCTTAGAACTTTTTCAACCACAATAGCCTCTTTTATTTCTTCACCCAAGTTTTTCATGCAATTAACAATCTCGTCTACCCGAAGGAAATAGTTAGCCACACTTTCATCATTATACATTCTGAGATTCTCATACTGAATCCTGAGGGTTTGAAGTTTAGCACGCTTTAACTATTCATCTCCTTCGTAGCTCAAGAAAAATCTTGTCCCATATTTCTTTTGCGGATTTATATTGCATAACCTTCACGAATTCTGTTTGAGATAAGCATCCCAACAGAGTATTGACTGCTTTAGCATTTGTTTCATATTTCTTCTTTTCGGCTGGATCTGTAGGAGTAGCTGAAGGAAAAGTGTAGCCTGTATCTATGATATCCCAAACTTCTGTACCAAGAGATTGAAGATAGGCAGTAACTCTTACCTTCCAATAATTGAAGTTTGTCCCATCAAAAATTGGTGGCCTGATTGATGCTTCCCTCTCTTAGTTGCTCATGATGAATGATCTTCCTTCAAGCGATCAAGCTTCTCTGAAAGACCTGCTCTGATACCAATTGTTGGAAATAATACTGAGAGGGGGGGTGAATCAGTATTATCAAGTTCTTTTAATAAATCTTCCTTATTTATACTTTGAATTATTTTTGTATGTCAGTACCATAAAATAATGAGCATGAACAATAAAAACAGATAGTCACACCAAAGAACACCAGATATAAGGTGGAAACCCAATGTGGGTGAAAACCACCTGCTGCAATATGTCTCTATCTTCTTTCAGATTAGAAACTCCTTTTACAATGATTTTGTACTAGTGCAGTCCTTTACCAGTACGCAGGCTGCAACCTGCAGAGAGCTACAACTCTCTCTCGTTTTCCAGTCTCTCCTGGAAGGGAGCTACAACCCCCTACTTCTTTTCTTTCAAGGATCACTTTTCATAAATTTTCAAACTGGATGCATGAACATCAAATGATCATCAAGTACAAGTAAATCACCCAATCAACTGTAGTAACCAGATCAATAGTAACAGTAAACTAAACCTAGAACACCTTATCAACAGAGAAAAGTCAGTCAAATAAATGCCTTAATACAGATCCGCAGTTTTTCTTTATCTGGCATGCGTTGCTACGCACTTCACCTTCTGCACCTCTGCGTATCCCCGCAGAGACCCTTGAACTGCACTGCGTATCCACGCACCGTGCCTTTAAATGCGTCATGCACCTATACTGTGACCCCGCACCCATTGCTTCTTTCGCGCTGCGTACTTTCAATGTGCCTCCGCAGTTACTGCTTCTATTGCACCGCGTACTTTCACTGTGCCTCCACAGTTACTGCTTCTATTGCGCCGCGTACTTTAACTGTGTCTCCGCACCTGCGGCTTCTCTCGCACAACGTACCTCCGCGCTCCTCCTTTCTCTTCGTTGCAAACCACCGCACCTGGACTTTTGTCGCGCTGCGTACCCACGCAATGCTCCTTCTTCTGGGATGCGTACCCCAGCACTTGCACCATTAATCGCCTGCGAACCTCTGATTAGGGCCAAATTGGCAGTCCACCAGTGTGCCACAGACAGTCAGATGCCCAGATCTGATCATGCGCCCGAGAGATCACACTTCATAGATTCACTTTCAACTTCACTTTTATATAGATCAAGCTTTTAAACCGATAACCCAATATTTCAGATCTTAAGATATTCAATTTGCAAGATACATTGGCCAAGTGATCTCCTTCCCTATTTATAGTCAAGCTCTCATTCACACCATGGGACAAAACCATCAAATAACCAAAACAAGGGATCCAAACTGGGGCTAAATTAGATCCTATACCACGGGCCAAAACCATAGGATCATGAATGACGGGCTAAATACCACGAGCCATACATAAGAAACCCCATATGAGCACGCTTCTCTGCCTTGAAGGGAGTGAACTGGGGGACCGCACCTTCTGAACGGGTAACCTGCGGGTATGACCGCATTTCCTGCACAGCGTACTTGCGGGTACGCACGCTTTTCACTGAGCACATGCAGAACTCTTAATTTTTATCATTTTGAGAGCCTGATCAGAGTTTTGCCACCTGTATGAGTTGCCATCAAGGACAACACATGAACCATAGAGCCAAACCAGAAGTCATAATGCCAACAATATCAAAGCATCATTTTGCTATTTTGAGATGGATAGCATAAGAACTTGGATGTGGAAGCATGATCGATAGCAACTAGATTAGTTTCTGGGTTCATAAAAGGATTAGTCAAAACCATTGAGGTACTTGAAGCCTTCAAAAATTTCTTAACCTCAGCTCGATGTGGACAATCCTTCATATAATGCTCCTCGTTACATATGTAACATGGAAAACAAGGAGGTTTCTTTGGCCCAGTAGGGTTCTCAGAAGATTTTTTAGGAGTCGAATTCTCCTGTTTCTTCTAACTTTTCCCTTTCTTCTTTCCCCCTGGTTGCTTTGGATTCTTGTCCTTGTCAGATGACATGGCATTAATCTCCGAGACAAGAGGTTTTTCATTTGCATTTTGACTAGAAACAACAAGAGCTTTACCAGACGGAGCCCTTGCGGTTTTCGTTCTTGAGGCACCGATCACGCTGTTGCCGGCATGAGAGTCTTTATTTGATTTCGGAGGGGGTGGAATGGAAAATTCTGGTCTAGGAGCGTCAGGAATTTTGTCGTAGAGTGTGCCATACTGAGTATAGATCAAGTCTAAATATTGGGCATGAGAAATGTCTGTTAGATAAACTTGACCCTATGGTGGAGTTGAGGTTATGTCAACAGTTGTGGTTTTGGGCACCTAGTATTGGTGAATCATGGTATTGAGCCCATGTTATTACAAGTAGTTGAAGTCCTTAAAAGGCTTGTGTATTCTCCATTGTAGGTAGCCATGGTTGAGCGGTGAAAGCTCAGGTTATTGGCCAGCTTGGCTGTGTTTTAGCCAAGGACAATAATATATCTATTGTTGGTTTTTCCCCCAATTAGGGTTTTCTAGATAATCATGGTGTACATGGTTTGAATGTGTATTTCTTGATTGTTATATTTATTTCTCTTGAACCCTAACAAGTGGTATCAGAGCTCTGGTTGGCAAGGGCCTTGGATAGTTGTTCGAAATGTTCCCATCCACGAAGTGGTGGCACTGGTTGAAGCAATAGATCGTTGCACAAACCAGCGATGTCCATTGAGTGATGGTTTAATGAGGAGCAAGAAAAAAATGAAGTCTGAAGGCTTTGCGAAGGCCTCGTTTGATGAGGAGCAAGAAGAAAATGCAAGCCCTAGGAATATTTTTTGGAAATTTAAAAAATCAAGAAAGTCAGGTAATTCTTTTTTTTTTAGAGAAATTTGTTGAAGGGATTTTATGGTTAAAGAAAAATTTCTATTCTAAAATAGTAATAGAAATTTTAAATAAAAAAGAGAAGGGTTAAATAGTGGGATAGGAGTCTTGCAGGGTGAAATGCATGGTTAAACTTGCAGCAATTCAAGTTGTGTGTCGGTCAAGATAGCAAAAAAATAAAAATAAAATGGAAATTTTCATGTAAATGGGTATATGACTGTAAGACCTGGTAAGGCATGCGTAACCTAGTAAATCACTGGTAAAGTCTGAATGTCCGCTTGGGTGATATGGGGATGCATGTGGTGGTATGATGAAGCATGCTGAACTAGGACAACTTGTGAGATTATCAAATACCCTAACATTGACTGGGTAGGGCCTGGAGGTGAGTGGTGGCTAGCTCACTTGGCAGATTTGGCTAGATTTGGTGAAGGAAAACCCAAAGTCAAGTTTAAAGGGGGGATTGTTAGATAAACTTGACCCTATGGTGGAGTTGAGGTTATGTCAACAGTTATGGTTAACATTTGTGGTTTTGGGCACCTAGTATTGGTGACTCATGGTATTGAGCCCATGGTATTACATGTAGTTGAAGCCCTTAAAAGGCTTGTGTATTCTCCATTGTAGGTAGCCATGGTTGAGCAGTGAAATCTCAGGTTGTTGGCCAGCTTGGATGTGTTTTAGCCAAGGACAATAATAGATCTATTGTTAGTTGGTTTTTCCCCCAATTGGGGTTTTCTAGATAATCAAGGTGTACATGGTTTGAATGTGTATTTCTTGATTGTTATATTTATTTCTCTTGAACCCTAACAATGACTTGCTCTTCAGTGACAACTCCTTTCGCCACGTCCTCAATGATAGACGACAATAAGGACTTAATAAACCACTCAGCTAAAAGCTGATCGGGAACATATGACTTTACCATTCGATGACGACATTGCCACTCATGAATATGATCATATATGTGAGTGGCCATGGTCTATTTAAAATTGGTAAGGAGATCTGTTCCCATTTCATACCTAATGGGTAACTGAAAGTGGGTTAGAAAAGTAGTGGCAAGGGTGCTAAAATTGTCAAATGAAGCTCTAGGCAATTCAATATACCATTTCATTGCCAGACCAGTTAGCGTTCTTTGAAAAAGGCAAAGCCTAATCGAATCATCATTCAGGGTGTTAGATGAGCACCACAAATGAAAATTCATTACGTGATTCGATGGATCTTCTCCTGGATTTCCATTGAATTTAGGAATATCGGATGGAAGTTTATGAGGAATTTATGGCCACCAAGGTGCGTATGCAATTGGTTCATTCGTCAGCTGGTTCAAATCTAGTAATTCTAGACTTGCTAAAAAAGGCAACTATTGATTCAGGTTAGGTGAAGCATACCTAGGATAAGATGGAATCACCTGAGCAGTAGGTCTTTGCATACCAACATAATGTATCTGATGCTGGTAACTTTGATAAGGTTGTTGGACATAACCAGTGTAGTGTGGTTGTTGATAAACGTTTTGAAAATGCTGTTGTCCATTACTTACAAAGTCTTGTTGCTCAGGTCCTCAGTAGGTTTGATATTGACCAAGCCCAAACTGAGGTTGGGTTTGCTAGAATTGCGGTTGTTGGTATTGTACCAACCATGGTTGTTGGACCATTTGCTATTGCCCAATACTAGAAGATTGACCAAGATGCGGAGTGATAATACCCGTTTGAGCCTAAGTCGTTCCAAGTAAGGAAGCACTAACCTGAGGTTGTGATTGAGCCGTAGAGACAAGAGGCTATTGTATTGCAACCTGAGAGACTTGAGGTTGAGACACAACAGGCATTGCTTGTACTTGCGACACAGTCACAATAGCAGGTGTAGTGGGAATATTCGACACAGGTTGGATCGGTTGCATTGAATATACAACCCTTGGTTGTTGTGGCAGTATTGGTACCCAACCACTGGATGTAATTCCAGTTTGACCTGAATTTTGTTGTAAACTCTCATATGGTTGTTCCCTAGGAGGGAATAATGAAAAAGCATACTACCCTCCATATGGTGGCAGTCCAGTGTTCAAAGGGTATATCGGTCTTTGAAGACTGGTCTGCCCAAATTGATACTGGCATGCAGGATCAATTCTTTGAGTTTCAACATAAGAAATACCATATGTGACTCCGGATGAATAAATAGGAGCAGACCATGTTGTTGAAGCAGCCTCTAAGTGGACTCCCACTAGTGTTTGATAACTAGCTGGAACAGATGGTATACCAGCAAACATTGTAGGAATGGCAGTAGGAAGTTCTGCCGTAGCTGTATCAGATGACACATTCCTAGATGTTGATGGTTTCTCAGACATGTTTAGTCTATCCAAAATATTTCCTAGCAATTCGACAGGAACTTGTGATGAAGGACGATTAAAAGAACCAAACTCAAGAGCAGAAGGATACAAATGAATCCTAGTTCCCAAATGTAACGGGGTACTGGATGGAGGATCCTCTACTATCTCCTCTATAGCAATCAGACTAGGTGGAAGAGGTAGACCTTCAGGTCCGTGAAACATTTCTGGAGCTGAAGAAGGTATAGCTTCTACAGTGACAGATAGTGGAGGGGTGACACCTTCTGAATTCTAAAACTCAACTTCCAGCTGTTTAGGTAAGTGAAATTCAGTCTCTGGATCAACTCTAGATGGATTTGTTTCAGGTATAGAAGTGTCTACCATTACACTAGGATAAGTTCTAATGCCCTCTTGCAACTGCAGAACTTCTTCTCCAAAGGTAGATGTACCAGAAATGATCGGAGTAACTATAGTCTCTGACGATGTTGAAACAAAAGTTTCAAATAAACCAGATGAATTGGACTTAGTTAAACGAGACCGTTTTGCTTGGAATGGCTTCATTTATGGAGTCAAAGATGGTTGACTCGCTAGTCTCCACGAACGACAGGGTTTTGATTGACTTTCTTCCACAATTGCAGATTACTTGATCAACTCAAAATAAAGGGGAAAAAATGATGTTATTCCGAATTCAATTAATTTTAAAGACTCTTTGACACAACTTTGCTTTTTCAGTTTTTAAGAGTCGATAAAAAGCTAAAGATGACTCTAGTCCCCTTCGATTTTTAATGAGCCTAAAGTGACAAGTGCTCAAATGGACCTTTTCTTTTAAAGATCGAAAAGGAACGAAAGTGACTACTCTGGAAAAACTAGACAGAGGGATTACCAAACCAATCGCAAAATTGCAATATACACCTTGGTGATAAATTAAAGAGAAATTACCAAGGACTTATGTATGGCAGTCAATCTTCTCGAATGTTGTGTTCAATGCATTGCAATCGATAGGGCGACAGACACGGCTTCCTATGGATAAAGGATATAAGCCTATTGTGGTCTCCCAATATATATGCAACGGTACGGGGAGCACAAGTCCATGCTAGCACTTTTCATATCAAGGAGGAGGAATCACCCAACCTTTGATGAAAATGATAGTTACTAGTTTTTTACGATGTCAGAACATATCTCTAGCCTAGACCTCTAGATGTGTTGCGTTAAGTTCCAAAGTGTTGTTAGGTTCATTGAGATTTATTTTAGAGTTGATCTTGCTTAAAGTTTTCCTTTTAATTGTTTACCGCGTGATGTTGATTTAAAATTCCTAAAATGCAATCTACAATGATAAACAATCGTTGTTTATTTTGAGTAATGAAAATCCTAGCTACTAAGGAAAGAAGATTGCAATTCTTTCAAGAAAAGAGCAAAGAGCACACACTAATGCACTTTCCTAAATCATTTTTCACACACAAACTAAATGCAAATGCAAATGCATGTATTTGTTTTTCATTCCCCTTAATGTGAGAAATTCCAAAAAAGGAAAAACAAATGTAGCAAACATCTGAAATATTTCTTTCAAAATGACATTTCAACAATTTCTTTTTCAAAATAGAAAGGAAGACTAAACGACACTTTTCAATTTTTAATTAAAAAAAAATGCTTTCAACACTTCGAATAAAAACAAATCAAACCAAATACATGACAAAAAGTTCAATTGATTATCTAGGGAAGGAAGAATCCACGAAACTTCTGTTTTTGACACAAAACGACAGTTATGACACTTTTCGTACCAAAGTGACAGTTTGATTTAAGCAAATTTTTGACAAAGGATTGTAAATGATGCACAAATACATAAAATTTTTTACTAATCCTAATCAATGGAGGCTAATCTATGTTATGCAAGCAAGCTTCAGTAATGAGGTACTATTCATAAGCAGCAAAAAACAACTAAACAAAACTGAAAACAAGGACAAAAACCCCAAATTTCTAGAATGGAAATAGGTTCAGTCAGTCATCGCACCTGGGCTTCACAAAAACAGGGATGCATCACACTTTACAGACTCGGGAGGTGCAATGCATACTGGTTGACAGTGACAGACAGTAAGATGGGCCATGGAGCGCAATTGAAAAGGGTTTTGGCTCAAATTTGTAGTTTTTTTCAGTGAGTTAAGCTGAGCTATGATGGACAGTAAAGAGAAAAGTACAGAGGAATGACTTGAGAGGTTACTGGGCTACCAAAAGGGCATCTAGAATGCTTGTAAGCCAAATATTTAATTCATAAACTAAACCAGAGATTGACTGAAGCAATGTTCATCTACTATGCAATTGCAGAGCAAGATCAGTTCCATGGCTACCTGGCTAACTTTAGGCTCTGTCTATAGTTTATAAAATAAACAACAACAACAAAAAAACATCTATTCGATCCCCAATGGAGTCGCCATTTTGTTTCTGGGAAAACTAGTGTATTTTTTATCGACTAGCCCTCTAGGTTTGGTAGCTACCCTAGAAACAACAGTTCAAAGTAATTCAATGATTTATTCTATGCATAATAGATAAGAGAAAGATGAGAGGACCAACCTGGAACTTCTGCTTAATCCTTTGCTCAATCTTTCTCCCCCTTGACAGAGCTTGCAACTCCTCTCTGTACTTATCCCACTTGAAGAGTACCTGTAGAAACACAGTAGCAAAGAACCATCAAAGCATCTTGATCTATTGTAACATAAACATTACAGAATCAGATGTATAATGAACATACAATGGCATTCACAAATAATAACATTCACAAGTGCACAATTATATGGAAGAAAACTTGAAGAACTTTATTAAATAGAAGGGAGAATTACAACCCAGTTGTCTGATCCAACATCATCCTCCCAGCATTAATCCCTCTTCACCTCATGAAATAGCAATATCACACCAACAATACAATGCTCTTATCTCAAACACAGACTATCAACACTTCCTTACAATTCATAATATTCCCAACCCCCGGATCTCTTAGATGAGGGATCCATTTATAGATGTGTGCAAGGGTGTGAGTCATCTCTGGGGTTTTGATTAGTGTCATTCCACTTGTTGCATTTGGTTCCACTTGGAGATTTATTGGATCTCTTACTCATCCTCGGGTGACTTCAGAGAGGCAAGTGTCATAAAAGAAGTTTCTAGAAGATTCCATGAGCATCCACTTAGCAAACTATCTCGGACATTTGTCCTTCCTTGCCCATCGCACCCTATAGAAGGCCTAATCAGTATGCATTGCACCTGGCTAGTGTAGAAGTCAGTATGCATCGCACCCTGATAGTGGAGCAGTCAGTATGGTCCAGTTTAGGCCAATTCTGGATGGTTTCTCAGGTGGAGCTTTTGGGGAATGATGTAATCAGATGACCATGTTCTTTTAGGGTATGAAGCAACTCTTTTAGGGGTTGAAGAGCCCTAGTTTATTGACATATAATATTGGGGTTGAAGTGCCCAAATATGTCTATAACACTCCCACATCTCCCCAAGTAACGGGTCAACTGTGGTAAACATGTGACGATAATTTACAATGATATGATTTGAATCCCTATGTGTTAGTTAAGGAAGTGGAATCAATGGAAACACAACACACAAACCTTCCACATCACCAACAAAACTCCTAGGAGCCATCCCAGCCACTTAGGTAACTGGCCCCTGAGACCAATTGAATTTGTAGTGCATCAAACCCCTAGATTCTCCCTTGATATGGACAAGGGTGTGTATGGGAGGCTCTAGAAGCTCCCAAAGCAAGGTCAAGGGACCTTCTGGGGAATGTTTCCCCCAATTTTGTGCTTGCAACACTGGGATTTGTGCCATTTTTTCAGGTGCAGAGCCTAGGTTACTTCCCAGAAGTCAATGACACCTTCAGAAATTAAATTTTACAGCAAAACAAAGATAAATTTTCAAAAACATCAACAAGGACTAGACTAGACCTTTATTAGCCATGATGGGCATTTCGCCAAACACGTCACAAACATGAAAGTTATAGGTCTTAATAGCATAACTGAGCATAGGGGTCTCATAATTATCCAAGAATCACTAAGAAGCATTGATGCATCAACACATTAGATCTGATTTTATCGATTAGGCCATAGATACATTATTCATTCATTTACAAGTAAAAGCATGATATGAGCCAAATATCATGACAGTTATAAAACTTATTCATAACCAAAATATGTTTATCATAGATGCTAAGAATAGAATAAGGATATAAGCCACATAACAATAAGAATAATTACACATCAATATGAAAGAGAAAGAGATATCTTATTGATGATTTCATAGTACGACCATGTATGGACATCAACTAACCACCCAACTATAGACTAGGCTGAACCAAATATTTCTTTTAGCTAGTCACCCCCATGTGATATTCCAAGCATGAATGTGAGATATCATGAAACAAATCCATCAAAATCGAACTAGGGCTTTCATAGGCCAAACTACCTCAACCCATCAAACAGTGATTCCACCTCACGGTTGCACTTCACAAACCATCACTAGATTTGTCTCTACCAAGGCCTTCTAGATCTCTAGAGAATTTATTCCAACCAAGGCTTCCAGAACTAGTAACTCAACCCACAACTTTCGTCGGGCTTCAAAAGTGTTTTCCCAACCAAGGCTTCCAGAACTAGTAACTAAACCCACAGCTGCCACCGGGCTTCTAGAGAGTTTTTCCAACCAAGGCTTTGAGGACTAGTAACTCAACCCACCAAGGGATTCCAGAGTGTTTGTCTAACCAAGGCTTCCAGGACTCATAACTAAACCTAAGCTCTTACAGGGCTTCTAGAGCGTTTTTCCAACCAAGGCTTCTATGACTAGTAACTCAACCTAAGATGTTATAAGGCTTCCAAAGAATTTTTCAAACCAAGCCTTCGAGGAACTAATAACTCAACCCAAGATAAAGGAAACATGAGAACCAACCAGAAAAACAAACAAATGAACCCACAACACCATGGCTATCCTAGAAATAGCAAGGCTAGGAAAATTGACTATCAATCGAGGAAATCCTCCATGCCAATGACAAATCATGACCAATAAACCACATGCACATGCCATGAATGCTAAAACTAGTGAGGAAAACATACATGCAACTCAGTACCTGCAAGTAAAACTTGTTGTAGCTGTTGATCCCGATGTTCTCTTGCACTTTCTTGCTCTTCCTTTTCCTTCTTTCTCTTAGCATCCAAGTATGCCATACTCTCCAAGAGTTCTCTAAGAAAAATATGAGTGTCCAAGAGTATGAGAGAGAGAATCAAAAGAGAGCTTCAAACTGAACTGATAAAAGGTTACATTGAACAAGTCTGCCCATTGGTCCTCAGAAGCCTTTTTATCAATTAGGCCTCTATTTTCTTCATTTTCCATTATTTTCCTTCATTTTACTCCTCACATGCAACTTGTGACCTTTCACCTTCTGTTTCTCCTAATTTCCTTTATTTTCACAAATAAATGTCAAATAATGCCTTTTTCTTTACAAAGTCTTTGTCATTTCCTCTTCCAAATTCCTTTAGCAATAATAATCGAAATGAATACCCACTAGGATTTTTTTCCCACCATTCGTATTGGAATAAATGTCCCATGACCTTGGTCTTATATATTTATTACATGGATTTTTCACTAGGTTTGTTACATAATCCTCCCCCTTGGGGGAACACTGTCCTCATTGTTCAATGACACCTATAACCAAAAAGGCTATTGTAAGAAAAACATATTGCCCATGTAACCTTATAACATAGCTCATTGCAATATTCACAATGACCAGCTCCTAGAACATGACAATCATATCATTTACTGGAGCTTTATAACACAACTCATTATGGTATTTACAATAACAACCAGATATACTAAAGTAAATTGTCTTCAACCAACAAATAACCATACTGTCTATAGAGCTTTATAAATCCAGCATGATACAATATTTACAATGATAAATAGATATACACATATGCCCATTTCTGTAACCAACAAATAAAAGGATACGATACCCATATCAATCAAAAAGGGAATATAGAGGCTCACACCTCCACCCTCAAAAGTAGTACTAGGATTCACTGCCTTCCCAGGAAGTCCAAAATCCACTGTCAAAGTCAAAGTTGCATCCAATTTACAATGCTACAATCTTGTGCCACTTGTCCTCTCAGTGAACAATTAGCCGCTCATTGTTCTAGACACACTCCCAATGTTCATCTGAATCCATCAAGAAATGCTAATGACCAAACCAAATCCATCCCTCGACCTTCCCTTCTCTGCTACACAGTCCCTTGGGCAATCCGGTTAGCCCCTTCCCTGTAGTCACGCACCGTCCAAGTTTTGCAGGATCCCCATCCCAGACAATCCATCCCCCAATAAGGTTTCCTCACATCGGAATTTCTAGAAACGAAAGCATATCCTGGCCTCAAACCATCATACCGGTCATATCATGCTCATGGAAATTAATGGTAACTATTGGATACCAGTGTCCCATAATGGCCTTGCTCATGAATACTTTACCCGCAGACTATTGCCTATTCAAGTTCCTTTTGGTTTTGTTGCTATTCTTTCCATCAATTTTTACCACCCAACTGGGCATTTCATGCTTTCCTGTACTAAGAATATAATTTCCATTAGATTCAAAATAAATTGAATAACTTCAAATCATACCTCATTGGTGGTTCATCAATAAGGTACACTTCAATTTTGTTTGCTTCCTATCACAACAAGTCAAACTAGCATCTTTGACTAAATCATCATGTATAAACATATCACATCAGGTTAGATCAAAACACAACCACCATAGATCAAAATCATAAATCACATGTAACCGTCATAAACTAGAACCATAGATCACATGTAATCACCATAGACCATAATCATAAATCACATGCATAATAAAACTGAAATAAAATATTCATACTTATCCTTTAGTCAATCCTTAGCTTCTACCTTTGTTCTTATTCTGTATGCTCTTCGGATCCGTTGCCACACCCGAAAAGTCACAGTGCCTTTTCCTCAACCATGTGCACATACACATAGTGTGCACCACACACATACAACCACACACAACATACAACACCATGCAATACATGCACCTACACCTAACATACAACAAATACACCTACACCTAGTATACAACACAACACAATACATACACCTACATCCAGTGGACACCACCACACAATACATGCACCTACACCCGATGTAAAACACAATACATATACGTACACAAAGTACAACATAACGAATACACATGTCATGATACCACGACTACACAATTCACATACATAGTACCACATGCCAACAAAATAGCATGTATGACATGCACACAATACCATATGTACACTCATAGCATATGTACAACATGTACAAAATACCACCTATACACAACACCACTTGGACAACATGTGCACAACATCACATGTACATGACACCACCTGCACAACATGTACACAACACCATGTGTACACCACACCACCTGTACAATGTGTACACAATACCACATGTACACAACACCACATGCACAACATGTACAAGACACAACTTGTACATAATGTCACATGCACAACATGCATAGAACACCACCTGCACCCAACACCACATGTACAACATGTACACAACACCATGTGCATGCAACACCACATGTTTAGTCATGCACACAATACCATATGTACATAGTACTATATGTACAACATGCACACAACACCATATGTACATAACATTGCATATACAACATGTACATAGCATCATATGTACATAAAACTGCATATCCAACATGCACACAACACTATATGCACACAACATTGTATATCCAACATGTGCACAGTACGATATGTACAAAACACTACATATCCAACATTTACATAACACCATCTATACCCAGCATTGCATATGTAATATACACACAACACCATATATACAACAAGCATGCAACATCCTATGTACGCAATACTACATATACAACATTACACATCACCATAGGTACAATCATTGAATATACAACATGCACAATATATACACAACAATAACACTAACATCAAAAACCATATTGCCTCTACCAAGCAACCTTACTTCTAGTGTCTCTCCACCATCCATGCTTATCCTAACATGCCACAAAGCACATTGTTTTCATTCTGCTGATGTATCCTTCGGCATTACCTGTCATAACATAAACATGGGCATAATACAAGCATACAATATCAACTCATATCCACATGGTACTGACCTCATATATTTCTCATGACCACTCTTCCCTCTTGATTCCTCCTAAACCAGGAACCTCTTCATGTCATTCACCTGCGTAAGTAATCATTCCTCCACAAGAATGATTCCTAACGACCCTGTCAGACATCAATATACATACATACATACATACATACATACATACATACATACATACATACATACATACATACATACATACATATATATATATATATATATATATATATATACATATAATTATTAGCATTAAACAATCATGATCTTTTCATGTAACAATGTACATACATACATATATGCATATAACCATTAGCATAAAGCAATCATGATCACAACATAATTACTATATCTCAAGTTCAAGGTTAAGAGAACTTCATTTATTCATGCATAACATGCACAACATTGAGAACAACAATTCCCAAGATAGCCAAGGCATCTGTTACCTTAATCCCATTTACTTTACCTTTCTTGTTACCTTTCTCATGATTGTCCTACCACCATCCATTATCCCAATGGACCAAACCAATCCAACTGGTTGTCATATTCTTTCCTTCAATTACCCTTTACTCATGCACTGAGCTTCATTTGAGTCTCATATTACCTAATGGGTTTCATTCAACTTCTCCTCAGCTCCATTAACTTTACTCTTTCCCAACTAATTCCCAAGACTCAAAAATTAAAAGGCAAGCACAAGAAACAAACAAGAATAAAACCATCAAAACCAATAACAAAATGACACCACAATAAAGTGGCAAGGTCTTGCACCAGACATAAAAAAAAATTCGCAAATAAGCTCAACAACTCACAAAAGACCAAAAGGAGAAGATTAGCAATAGAATCCATGATTCCATCCTTGTGGTTCCTAGTGCCTCCAAGTGAAATCTCAATCTGAGCCTTCTTTAAGATTTCACTGCAGTCTCTTTTTCCATGCAATTCCTTGCATCATACTACCATAAACACATAACTATTAGTGCATAAGTGAACATAACAACATACGATTTACCTTACCTTGTCATACTAATTCCAAGCATGTTACCCAGAAACTTCTCACACATGTCAACCAGATGTTCCAAATATCAAGACAATCCTATCTATCAATTTGAAATCAACCTTTACCAAGACTAACAATCATGTCATAATCCATAGTCGACTCATAGTCATTAAACATAATTCTACAACTGTCACCTATTACACTCAAGTAAAGTTGTCTCAACAAATATGTGTTAGTACAACCATCTTAAAACAAGATCATTTATTCACGCAATATTACATACACATAGTCATATCATGTAGTTAATCAAACATTCAAATAAAATATGAACGCACCATTTTCGATAAATCAACTAGACAAAATAATAGACACCAAATGCTTAACCACCAAATATAATACATAATCAAGAAATCAAACACCAAATATACAACATAAGCAAATTCATACCTTAATGTATCTCGGGGTAGGATATCTTGTCTACACAATCAAGCTAGATTAACATGATATAACTTCACAAAATATCAACTCAACTGTGAATAAGGTCATGATATCCATGACAGTAACTAGCTAACATGTTGACAATCTAAACTCATAAATAATTATCATTCATGCATAACAATCACATATGCAAAACTAGTATATATTAGTACAACATAATATCACAAATATGTCGATGCATAGTTGAATGTCATAACCCTAGCCATCTTCATAGGCCAATCCAATTTAACATGATACATATAACATCAAGATTTTAATGTAATAACCCTAATAATAAAGTTAATAACATATAACTATAAAAAGTTATATATCATGCTCATCAACAACATATAACAATACCATCAAGTTATCTAACATAAAACAAAAATAGAAATGCATACAACCAAAGGTTACTATCATTCATGACTATCCGACACATGTGCATATGACTACACTAACAAACTATCATCTATCATGTATGTAACCATAACATTAATATAATGAAAGACATACGCATAACCATAATGCATATAACAACCCTTAACATACATACTTGCATTCCCAACATATAAACTTGTATGACGATATGCTCTTGCCTTGAGGTCCAATGTTCCAACTTCACTTGATGGTCTGCATCTCCTGTTCTATCTTAGTCAACATATTAGAATCATAACATGACAACTACATCCTAATGACATAACTACATACAATGACCTCACAATGCATATCTAACCTATTATGCATGCATAACCATAACCATAACAATGTATGCACAAAAATCTATAGACACTGTCATGCATAGAAAATGCATATACAACTTATATGCATTCATGAAAAACGCATCCCAATAACAACATCATCAACTCCTACCTAGAAACAAAACTGTAACAATGACCACTACCATGCATGCATAACAAGCACATGGAATACAAGCATAAGGAACACATATGCAACCAACATGAATGCATGACCATCACGGTGCCCATCAAGTCCGAGGGGTGAACCATGCTCTGATACCACTCTATGGTATTAGATATCACCCAAAAAGAACATAAACAAGAAACCACCCAAAGAGAATGAAACCCCCTCTGATACCACTTTGGGGTATCAGATATCACACAAGGAGAACAGAAATGAGAAAGAACCCAAAGAGAATAGAACACACTCTAGTACCACTCTATAACACCCTCCTCCGACATCTACCCAAGTAACCGATCAACTGGGGTAAACATGTGATTAGAATTTACTAGGATATGATTTGATTCCCTATGTGTTAGTTAAGGAAGTGGAGTTGATGTAACCACAAAAAACAGGCCTTCCACATCATCAATAGAACTCCCAAGAGCCATCCCAACCACTCAGGTAACCAGCCCTTCAGACGAACTAAAGTTTTAATGCATCAAACCCCTGGATGCTCCCTTGATATGGACAGGGGTGCGTCTCAAATACTCCATAAGATCCCATAGTAAGGGCAAGGGAGCTTCCAAGGAATTGTTTCCCCAATGCTATGTCTGCGACTTCGAGATTTGTGACACTTTTCTAGGCCCAGAGCCTAGGTCACTACATAGAACTCAATGACACCTTCAAAAAGGAAATTTCATAGTGGACAAAGATACATTTGCAAAAACATCAACAAGGACTAGACTGGCCCCTTACAAAACATGACAATAATTTTGTCAAACATGTCACAAACATGAAAACTATAGGTCTTAAGAATAGAACTAAGCATATGGATCTCATAATTATCTAATAATCACTAAGAAGCATTGATGCCTCAACACATTAGCTGAAATTTCATCTATTAGGCCATAGATACATTGTTCATTCATTTACAAGTAAAAGCATGATATGAGCCAAAAAACATGACAGTCATAAAACTCATTCATAACCAACATATAAACATCAGATATGGTAAGTATGGAATAGCCATATAAGCCACATAACAATAAAAAACATATTTCATTAAAATTGGAAAAATTGTATTTGAAGGACATCACTAGAATTGAGTTTTTTGGTTATTTTTAAATTCTAGATCCAATATTCAATTCCAAATTTAATGAAATACATGTTATAATCATATTTACCCATCAATACCAAGGATAAAGAGAGCTCTTATTGATGATTTCATAGGCCAACCATGTATGGGACTTCTATGAACCACCCAGCCATAGACTAGGCTGAGATAAATATTTCTTTTAGCTAGTCACCCTCATGCCATATTCCAAGCATGAATGTGGGATATCATGAAACAAATCCATCAAAACCAAACCAGGGCTTCCAGAGGCCAAACCACCTCAACCCATCAAACAGTGATTCCACATCACGGTCGGACATCACAAACCGTCACCAGATTGGTCTCTACCCAAGCCTTCTAGGGCTCCAAAGCATTTGCTCCAACCAAGGCTTACCGGATTAGTAACTCAACCCATAACTACCGCTGGGCTTCTAGAGTGTTTGTCAAACCAAGGCTTTTAGGACTAGTAACTCAAACCACATTTGGTGGCCTTCCAGAGTGTTTGTCGAACCAAGGCTTCTAAGACTATTAAGTCAAACCAACAAGATCCTCAAGAGCGTTTTTCCAACCAAGGCTTCCCAAAATAGTAAATCAACCCAAGCTATTATAGGGCTTCCAGATCATTTTATCAAACAAGGCTTCTAAGACTAGTAACTCAACCCAAGTTGTTACAGGGCTTCCAGAGTGTTTGTCCAACTAAGGCTTCAAAGAACTAATACCTCAACGCAAGATAAAGGAAACATGAGAAGCAACTAGGAAAACAAAGAAATGAAAGCACAACACCATGGATATCAGAGAAATGGAAAGGCTAGTGTTGAGCCTCCATTTTTTCCATATTTTCATCATTTTACTGAATAATGTTATGCCTTTACTAAGTGTTTATAATCATTATTATTTTTTTATGCACATTTAAGTTATTATTTAGAGCCATTTAGAGCTGACAATTATTGATCTATGAAATCTTCTTGTTTTGTTAATTTGAAGAGTATTTAATGTGAAAATGTCATTAATGTAATAGACTCTCTTTGTGGCAGGTGCACAGTTCCTATACCAGCAGTTCCTGCACCAATGGTTCCTGTACCAATAGTTCTTGCACCAATAGTTCAGAGATACTAATGATGCTAGCTTTGATAGCTTGGCATGGACCTTGACATTCCCCGGGAGAAGTCATTCTTACCATTTACTTGCTCATAGATGTAACAAGGAATTGCCACATCCATTGTCGTACGAGATTCTTCTCAAACTATTGTTTAAAACTGAGTTGATCATGTTTTTATGCATATGCCAACAAACCTTGGTCCTGAATTCACCGTCATGTATCATACAATGTTCTTGTACCACACACTGAATTCCTGTACCAATTCAGATTTTACAACATTCTTGCACCAATTCAGATTTTATAGCATTCTTGCACCAATTCGGGGCTTTCATACATTGACACATTTCTGGGAAAATATGAAAGAGGTTTTTGTTCAAAATGTTGTATGAACACTTCCACATGAGTCAAGATACAACCAGGTCGTACGGACTTATATTTAGGGAATAATTAATGCTTCAACCCCGAATTCGCAATAGTTTCCAGATTTCCAACTTCCTCCTCGATTTCCATGCAGGTGAAGGCGAATAGAGAAATTATGGAACATGGGTTTTGCTCCTAGTATAGCAAACCATCTAAGCCTCAAACATATTTCCAAAATTGGGAAAGGTTAAGGAGATACAAAGAGTTCTTTGGATGAAATATGTTAAAAATACTAATTTTTTCTAAAATTCTAGAAAACACCCAGATTCGAAAATTCATATCAAATCTTCATCGTTTCAATAGGGAAATAGTTGTACTGATATTCTATTTGATGGGAATTGGTTGGGATTCAATCCCCATGTTGTTTGATAAGGAATAAAGCCAAAATTATCACATAAAAATATTATAAAGGAAAGGAATTATCCAGGTGTGAGGGATGGGAGATTGTATTTTGTAAATTCCATTTCATTGCAAAAGATGGATCGATTCTAATTATGTAGGGAAGGAGGAGCCTGCATGACCAGTGGGATGATCCTTGGAGGGGACCATTGGAGCCTAGCACTGCATTGTCCAACAATTATGTAACATGACTTAGAGATTAATATACTATAACATTCTATTTTACATTCATGTTTCTTCTGAATCTTCTGGCACCGTGAGTTAGCTGCTGCAAGTGAGATGAGCTAGGTGGTTGGGCCCACCACCCAGTCCACTACCCCAAAATTCTTAGGATTTCCTTTGTTTCATTTTATTTCGCATGGTGTGACTGTCATTAAATATATTTTTGCAATTTCATTACAAATTTCTTGTTCCTGCTTTGGTCATTCGATTTCTAATTTCTTTGCATAATTTTTTTTCCATCATTCTAGTCATTTGAGTCTAATGATGTATCTGTTCTTTTGGAATGTATTTCTAAGAAGGCTAAGATGAGGTAGACAGAGGATAGATAGTGAATGCTTTACTACATCTCTTAGTTTCATTATAAATTAAGTGTGATGCTTACCCTGGTTTCGTTTGTTGCATACAAGGATCTAATGGCTTATTAAGAATTCTCATTTAGCACATACCATTTGAGCATTCATGAATGCCATAAAACTACTATTTTAAATCTGAAACTGATTCCTGCACTTTGAAGAACAACATTCATTCTTAAGATTTTAATAATTAAATTCCAGGATCATCATAAAGAAATATTATTATATTGTTTTATTTGGCAAGTCAATTTCTCACAAGAATTCTTGGAATGTTTTAAGGTTAAATTGTTATATCCATTCATCATAATTGACTGCTACTTCAGGCCGATATACTCATTGCAGGAACAAAACATACTTCTGGTGTAGGAACATCATTTTAGTACAAGAACATTGTTCCAGTGCTAGAACGTTGTTGCGGTGCAGGAATGATGATTTAGGCCAGGAATGAAAACTTGCAACAAAGACAAATGCACACTTTCCTTAAATTTAATATTGAATCACTTCTAGAGAAGCAATATAATTTAGATCTCTTTTAAAATATTTCAATGGTTTCATTAGATTAATTGGAAAGAAATTGCCTTATGTTTTATTTCATGCTTTTCATCTTTGCAACATAGCAATAATCTTCTAAGAGGCTTTTGCATTCTTTATTTCTTGAATCACTTTCTTTTAAATGGGGCCTACATTCCCTTGTCCCTTGGATAACTGATGAAGAATTACTGCAGGTGTCAACTCAACCCAGAAGAGGAGCCATAAGTAGATTCCTGGAGAGTGTTTCTTTACTTTCGAAAAGTCTTGTTCCTTTTTCCTGAATGATGCTTCTTTTGAATCTCTTGCAAAAGCTTGGTTTTTATTTGATAGATCCCTGAGGTCATTTTCTGGCATATATTGTGCTACGCCTCTAAGTTTACTTACCTGGATTGACAAAATTAAATGTTGGTGTAAATATTGTATCTATACCGCCCGACATTTTGGCGTCATTGCCGGGGAGGCGTTTTAGGATAAGGCCTCAACAATTTGTCATGCTTTTCCCTTTCCCTCGCAATTGCATTTCTAGATTAACGAGATTCACCTTGCTTGCTGAAGCATACTGGAAGACATTCCCAGAGAGCTCACAAGCCAGGTTTTCCTTTATGCAAATAAGTGATTTCCTTTACTACAAAGTGTGATGCCTGATTAGTTTCTTTTATTGTAGTTTAGTTTTTATGAGTAATTTTTCTTTCGGCAAAGTGTGATGCTTGAATTACTACAATTGAGTTTTTTATGCGTAATTTCTTTTACTTCAAAGTGTGTTACTTTTTTTTTCTACATTAGAGGTTATTTAATTTTTGCAAGTGTGATTTTCTTAGTTTACAATCTTGGTTAGTTATTTTTACTGCAATTGATATTTTGAGCTTTTCAGGTGCTGAAAGAACCCCCGTTCTCAATCCAAGTGCTGACAATACTTTCCAGCTAGCAGGAAAATGTTAGTAAGTGTGATTTTATTCAAATAACTATCTCAAATTCTAGCAAAAGCTGGTGTCTCTGCTTCACAGAAAGAACACATCTTGGCATCAATTATAAATCGGTCTACTCCTCTAGAAGAAGAGAATCATGAAGAACTAGAAGATCTTCCTAGGGAGATCGAGAAGTTATCGATCATGCTTGATGTGTAGAAGCCATCATAAGTAGAGATCAAAGAACACCAACCTGATCCAACCAGCACTTTAGAGGATGAACAAATAAAATTGGAGGATTTGAATGATGCACCAGATGTTTCCCATGAATCAAATAACCAAGAGTATATGGATCCCATAAAATCTTGGTTTCAAATGGCTGTCAGTGTCCACTCCTCCTTTATCATTCAGAAATTTGTAGCATCACATGAGTTAATGTAGCTGGTACCTCATGTTCTGGTATTTTCTCGCATATACTTTCTAAATTTGAACATGAATATGATTATTCTCTTGTTGTGCACTTGGTTGCACTGGAAGTCCTCCTATACTTAAAAGGGAGTTTTCCACTTCTTAGGGTAGATAAGGGTAGAAGAATAAAGAAATGCCATGAATAAATTTGTTACAACAATGAAATTGGGGTTTTAAATTTCAAAGCATAGCCACTGAAATTGCTTTTGATCTACATCGGTTGTTAACACACACATCTGTGACAAATCTTGTTGAATATGATTCACTCTAATACCTCATGATTTTGCAAAAGTAACCATGATTAACCACTCTAATGAAGTTGTCATATGAGATATATATTTTTAGTTTTCCTTAGAAGGTAATATTGGAGAGCCCCCTATGGTGGACCATTCTTGTAAAGATCATAATAGGCTATTCATGAGAATACTAGCATTATTAACTTAAAGAATCTTTCAGTCATTATCTGGGATATTTTTAATAAGTCTTTAGGGTAGAGGAACTAGCCATTAATGATTAGTAATTAAAAACCTTCCTATACTCTTAAGGAATAGATCTGCCTCCCCAATTCTAAGTAACATTTGAAGTTAATTACAATCCGATTTTACAAAAAGATTTCGGGGAGGATAGGAAATCTTGTGACAAGCCGAGCTACCACGATCATGAGACCTAACATGCATGACATTACTATTGTTGGTCACCAAGCCAGAGTAATGGCTTTCAGCTAAAAAGTTGGAAGACAGGAGGTCCCATCATGAGCCGACCTGTTCATCCATGTTACTTCTTGTGAGTGGAACTGCCATCAATGGGTTACCAAGCTAGGATAGTGGCCTTCATATAATTTTTAAAAATAAATAAGATAATTCTAAATCTATATCTAGTAAGTGGGACAAAGGAATTTCATTGGCTTAAAAGGCATCCCTACCGAGACTATAGATGTCTGCGAGCAACAAGGCCATGGATGTTGTATTAACGTTAATTGCATACTATGACTTACTCGGTTATTTTTCTTTTTCCCTAAAACTCATCATTTTATTTCTTAGACAATGGTTTTAAGATGGTTCGAGCATGATGCTTTGAGTTCTATCTTTCAAAAATTAGGAATCTTTAATGATGTGGTACCCTTAGTGGAGGTAATTCTTTGTACTGGATTTAGAAGAAATTCAGTTTTGCATCTAGATGACAACAAAATTTAGAGTGTTCAATGAAGTGGTTGCTAATTGGTCCAAGAAGGTGCCATCTTGCTCTATTTTTATTTCCCTATTCTGGTATCACAACTCAGTTTAATTCTTTATAGTATTTAGATTGATGAATTTATTTGCAAGGATTACTCACCAGGTGTTGATAGACAAAAATGTGTGTTTATTGTGGTTGCCTCTAAATAAGCACTACATGACCTAGGTACAGGATTGTTATAGTAGGGGAAGTAATCTTGTGGTAGTCTTCTTGAAATTGTACCTTTTCAGCAAACATTTGTTTTTTTCATGAATGTTATGACAAGTAAGGAGTTCCTTTGAAACTGGACAACAAGTATGTGATGTCTATCATAAGGCGTAGTACTCTTTTTCCATAATGTATGGTACAAAGCATTTCTTTCCCATACCTGATCTTGTTAAATTTCAATTTTATCGTTCATGCACTTGATACCTTCATTAGGGTTGTAACCTGGTTTTAGTTGGAACTGTAATAGTGATTTTGCAGACTTGATGAATTCTTTAAAAATGATGACATACCATGATATCTTAATGTTTCCTTGCTAATATTTTTGTTGACACTTTCGTTGGGGAGCATAGTTTGATCTTTGAATGTTCCCCCTGGATTCTTCCATGATTTTATAATTCGGTTTGCATGAGGACATACAAGAAGGTCAGTGTGGGGGAGTGTTGAGCCTCCGTTTTGTCTAGATTTTCATGATTTTACAAAATAATTTTATGCCTGTACTAAGTGTCTATAATCATTATTATTCTTTTTATGCATTATTAAGTTATCATTTAGAGTTGACAGTTGTTGATCTATGAACTCTTCTTGCTTTGTTAATTTGAAGAGTATTTCATGTGAAAATTTCATTAATGCAATCAGATCTCTTTGTGGCAGGTGAGCAGTTCCGGTACCAGCAGTTCCTACACTAGTAGTTCTTGTACCAACAGTTCCTGCACCAGCAGTTCCTACACCAACATTTCCTGCACCAGCAGTTCCTACACCAACAGTTCATGCACCAACAGTTCAGATATACTAATGCTACTAGTTTTGATAGCTTGGCATGGACCTTGAAATTCCCCAGGAGAAGTCATGCTTACCATTTACTTTCTTGTAGATGTAACAAGAAATTGCCACATCCATTGCAGTACACGATTCTTCTCAAACTATTGTTTAAAAGTGAGTTGAGCATGTTTTTATGCATATGCAAACAAGCCTTGGTACTGCATTCTCCTTCATGTATCATATAATGTTCTTTCACCATGCATCGAATTCCTCCACCAATTCAGATTTTACAACATTCCTACACCAATTTAGTTCTACAACAACATTCTTGCACCAATTTTGGGCTTTCATACATTGACACATTTTTGGGAAAATATGAAAGAGGTTTTTGTTCAAAATGTTGTCTGGAAACTTTCACATGAGTCAACATACACCCAGGTCATATGGACTTATATTTAGGGAATAATTTATGCTTCAGCCCCAAATTCGCAACAGTTTCCAAACTGTCAACTTCCTCCTTGATTTACGTGCAGGTGAAGGAGAATAGAGAAATTCTGGAACATGGGTTTTGGTACCAGTATAGAAATTTGACTAAGCCTCAAATATATTTCCAAAATTCGTAATGGTTAAGGAGATATGAAGAGTTCTTTGGAGGTAGTTTGTTAAAAATACTAATTTTTTCAAGAATTCTGGAAAACGCTGAGATTGGAAAATTCGTATCAAATCTTCATTCTTTCAATAGGAAAATAGTTGTACTAATATTCTATTTGATGATAATTATTTGGGATTCAATCCCCATGTTGTTTTCTCAGGAATAAAGCCAAAATTATCACGTAAAAATATTATAAAGGAAAGGAGTTACACAAGTGTGAGAGATGGGAGATTGTATTTTGTAAATCGCATTTCATTGGAGAAGAGGGATCAATTTTGATTATGCAGGGAAGGAGGAGCCTGTGTGCCCAGTGGGATGATCCCTGGAGGGGACTGTTGGAGCCCAACATTGCATTGTCCAAAAATTATGTAACATGACCTAGAGATCAATATACTCTGGCATTCTATTTTACATTCATGTTTCTTCTTAATCTTCTGGCACTGTGAGTTAGCCACTGCAAGGGCAACGAGATGGGTGGTTGGGCCCGCTAGCGAGTCCATTTCCCCAAACTTCTTAGGATTTCCTTTGTTTCTTGTTATTTCGCATGGTGTGAGTGTGATTAAATATATTTCTACAATTTCATTTCACATTTCTTCTTCCTACGTTGGTCATTCGATTTTCGATTTCATTCCATAATTTATTTTCCATCATTCTGGTCATTTGAGTTTAATGATGTAGCTGTTCTTTTGGAATGTATTTCTATGAAGGCTGAGCTGAGGTAGATGGAGGATACATAGTGAATGCTTTACTGCATCTCTTACTTTCATTATAAATTAAGTGTGATGATTACCCTGGCTTCATTTGTTGCATACAAGGATCTAATGGCTTATTAAGAATTCTAATTTAGGGCATACCATTTGAGCATTCATGACTTCTTTAAAAATATTATTTTAAATGTGAAACTGATTCCTGCACTTTGAAGAAAAACATTCATTCTTGAAATTTTAATAATTAAATTCTAGGATCAGCATATGGAAAAATTATTATATTGTTTTATTTGGTAAGTGAGTTTCTCACAAGAAATCTTGGAATGTTTTAAGGTTAATAAGTTATATCCCTTCATCATAATTGACTACTGCTTCAGGCCGATATACTCATTGCATGAACAAAACATACTTCTGGTGCAGGAACATCATTTTAGTAGAAGAGCATCATTCCAGTGTAGGAACGTTGTTGCGGTGCAAGAACGATGATTCTGGCCAGCAAGGAAAAATTGCAACAAAGACAAATGCACACTTTCCTTAAACTTGAATATTGAATCATTTCGAGAGAAGCAATATAATGTAGATCTATTTTAAAAGCTTTCAATGGTTTCATTAGATTAATTGGAAAGAATTTTCCTTATGTTTTATTTCTTGTTTTCCATCTTTGCAACATAGAAGTAATCTTCTAAGAGGTTTTTGCATTCTTTATTTCTTGAATCTCTTTCTTTTGAATGGGGCCTACATTCCCTTGTCTACTGGAAAACTAAGGAAGACTTACTGTACAAGTCAACTCAACCCCGAAGAGGATCCAGAAGTAGATTCCCGAAGTGTGTTTACTTTACTTTCAAAAAGTCTTGTTCCTTTTTCCTGAATGATGCTTCTTTTGAATCTCTTGCAAAAGATTGGTTTTTATTTGACAGATCCCTGAGGTCGTATTCTAGCATATATTGTTCTACGCCTCTAAGTTTACTTACTCGAATTGAAAAATTAAATGTTCATGTAAATTTTGCATTTATACCGCCCGACAGCTAGGCAAATCCACTATTAATCTAGGAAATCTTCCATGCCAATGACATGTCATGTCCAATAAACCACATGCATATTCCATGCATGCAAAAAATAATGAGGAAAACATACATGCAACTTGGTACCTGCAAGAAAAACTTGTTGTAGTTGTTGATCTCGATGTCCTCTTCTAATTCCCTGCTCTTACTTTGTCTTACTTATCCTAGCATCCAAGTAGGCCACACTCTCTAAGAGTGCTCCAAGAAAACTCTAAGTGTCCAAGAGTATGTGAGAGAGAGAATCAAATGAGAGCTCCAAACTGAATTGACAAAAAGTTACACTGAACATGCCAGCCCATTGACCCTTAGAAGCCTTTTTATCAATGAAGCCTCTATTTTCTTCATTTTCCTCCTCACATAAAACCTATGACCTTTCACCTTCATTTTCTCCTAATTTCCTTTATTTTCATAAATAAATGTCGAATAATAACTTTTTACTTTCCAAAGCCTTTTCCATTGCATTTTCCAAATTCCTTTAGCCATAATAACTGAAATGAACACTTACTAGGATGTTTTTCCAACCATTAAGCTTGGAATACATGTCCCATAACCTTGTTCTTATATATTTTTTACGTGGATTTTTAACAAGGGTCATTACAACCAAGGATAGTGTTGTGCCAAGGGGGAGGGTTCTGTAATAGCCTGTTGTAGTAGCTGCAACACCCTCCAAAATTTTGGCTTGTACTCAAATTTCAAAGCCTACTCTAGATCTTGTGATCGATCATTCCTTAGTCACTAATTAGTAAGTTGATGATCTCAAGCTCCCCTCTTCGATCATAAGAGTCGTTCACACTTTATCTTATACAGTATGTGCCATATTTGGGCATGGGAGTTACCGTTGTCATGAAAAGGGAATTTTGTTTTTCTTCAAGGGGAAAGCTTTGTGAGAATGAGTTGTCCTCACCACATAGACATGTTTCACACTCATTTCACACACTCTTGTCACAAAGGTTGTTGAATTAAGAGAAGTATGTTTTCATATGTTTGGGATAGTCTATGTTGTGTCAATAAGTGTTCAAGTGTGTGATCGTAATCAAGTTCTACCACTGATCACATAAGTTCCACTAATCCCACACATGGCCAAATTTTGGAGTTTCCCTATAAACCTAGCCTCATCTAGCTTTCCTGAATTGTGCACTTCACATATGCAACCCTCAAGTGTTTTGAATTTCCTACTAGAACTGTGAAATGTGCAAAGAGACTAGCCTCCCTTGGCACAAAAAACTGTGTAGTGGTTCCCTTTAGTGTCTTCCCTAAGCCAGAACCCACTGTCTCCAGAAACTGCGTACTGTTGTCCCTCAACTGCCCAGTCTGCCTTGTATCCTGAATCTGTGTAGATGTGTCCTCCTGGGACCTCATCCCGCCATAGCATCTTGCATGCTAAAACTACATAGTGTTGTCCCTTAGCTGTGAAGTCTTCGTTTCATTCTGAAACTATGCAAATGTGTCCTCCTAGGGCCTCATCCCAGCAGCAGTTACTTCCCACTAAAATTGCATAAATGTATCTCTCAGTGACCATAAAGAAGGATGACATGATAAATTACTATCAAGGAGCTCAGGAAAAAGATAAACAGACCAATGAACCCAAGGTATGATATAATATCAGGACCACATGAAGACTTCATCTGATGCACAACCCTTTGGAGGGCAGGTATGGAAAACGAAGCACATATTTTGAAATACTCCTCTTAGTATAGCTTGAAGGACTACTTATCATTGTCATATCATTCTGTCTTCAATGACATGCATGGTTGCAAACATTGAAATTCATTCCATGTGTTTCCTCTATGTGTCTTTCCCCCTTTAGCCTGTTGGATCAATTGTCCTCTTTTGACATGTTTGGTTGTTATGTCATGTTTGCGAACTATTCTGGTGACCATGAAGGTTGGTGTTTGTGTATACAAGTGTCTTAACCATGTGAACACCTATCAAAATCATACACAAATTTGTAAGAATTGTCGCGTAAGTGTCATCACAGACGTCCAAAGGTCTATCCCAATTGTCGTACTTGTCACTTTCAAAACTAGACAATATCACATAGGGTCATGCTTTGCTTTGTCATCCCAATGATCAGTGTTGTCATGTTTTCGAAGTATGCTAAGTGTGTGATTAGAATGTCGAAGTTCTCACAGGTTTACTTTCCTCTCACACTTAGCCATTTTTCTGCAAATCTCTCCAACTGAACAACCCCACTTCACCAAATCTCGCCTGAGAGGAACTGCACAGTCTCAAACCTCAGTGGTGCTACTCTGCTGCATGGAACTATGTAGTGATTAAGGTTGTCCTCTGAGTCAGTTGCACTATTCAATCCTAGAAGTGAGAAGCCTGTCTTCCTTCCCAGAACTGCACAAAAACTACCTCAAGGTCTGACCTAGACTGCGCAATTCACAAGATCAATCATCAAGCCTCCATCCCTCTTGCTGGAACCCCAAATTACATAGAGACCTGAGCCTGTACTGCTCCCAAAAATTGTGTAGAGGTGTCCTCCCAGGGACCTCCCTCAGTCAGGACAGACTGCTCTCAAAAACTGTGTAGAAATTCCCTCTAGTCCCTCTATTGTCCTGCCTTGTATTCCCTCTAGAAACTATACAAAGGTGTCCCTCAGGGCCCCACCTTGGAGTTGCCACTGGTGTCCTCAACTATGAAATCCTGCCTCTGAGTGGTCTCTGCGTAGCGTTCTCCGCTTGTGAATATTGTGCCCCAAAATTGTTCAGCCAAGCCTGAGTTGTGCTCTATGTTGTCTCAGTGACCATTCCACCTCCTTGTCATCTAGAACTATGCATTGCATAGTTTTTGGGCCCTCTTCATAGCCTGTAATTTGTCCTAGGCCCGGAACACAGAACATAATGCATGCATCTTAGACTATGAGGTTTTGGATTTTATTTCGCCCCGTCATGAGTGAATTGCAGGAATAAGTATATTGATGGATCATGGCGAGATGACGAACGAGATGAAGAAGGAGTGCACATGCTAGAAGACTTACGTGTAGCAAGATGGACGAAAGAAGCTCGCCCAAGAGAAGGCGAAAGAAACAAATGCATAAAACCATCTTGCAAGACCAAGACCATTGAATACCTTGCAACATCAAGCCATGTAAAGGAGAAGAAAAAGCACATGCATGAAAGTACATCCATCACTTAGCAGCGTAGCAGCTTGACATGGACACCACAACTAGCCAGTACATGTTAGTAGTGTCATGTCAAGTTGTGTCATGATTTTTCAAGGCCACATCACTAATATGGGCCATATCTATTGTAACCGAATGTAATGTAAAGTAGATGTCCAATGGACACACACATGAATATGAAGAGTCATGTTAGTTGAAAATTCATGAGGGTAGTCCATGAGTCACAAGGGTCAAGCATCACCCTTGGCTATATATACCCCTCCCATTGTATGAGCAAGGACTTTTCACCTTGGCTCCTCCCACATAGTCCTGAGAGTAGACAATTAGTTCTTTGAGGAGAAAGGAGTGGCTCCAATGTCCCACTACTGGGACTAATGATGTATGGTGTACAAATGTGTGTTGGGACTTTTCTTAATTCAGAAGCTGATTAAGGTCAACATGTTTTCATGCATGTTTTGTATATGTTTGTAAGACTATTCTTTTGTCATTTGTAATGCATGTTTGTTTCACCTGTACTAAGATAGTTGAACTACTTCAGTTGTTTTAGTACCTACATTGTTGGAAATGTGTTGTATTGGTTATCACCACTGTCTCATCCCTGTGGACTACCCCACGCGATACTAGACAAACCACCTCTGTGTATTGGTTATCATCGTTGTCACATCCTTGTGGACTACTCTACATGATACTCTTCAAACCATATTTGTTTTCTGGTTATAGCGATCATCACATCCATGTGGACTACTCCATTGGGTGGTGTACGTGTTGTCCCCTTCACTTCAGTTTTAACGACTGCCACATCTATGTGGACTAATTCGCTAGGTGGTCTATGTGTTTCCCCTTGTATTTCAGTTATAATGACTACCGCATCCATGTGGACTATTCCTATGGATATTGGATAGACCTTTCTGGTTCACGTGTGTCTCTTCCCGGGTGGTACTATTACCTCTCACTTAGAGACTCACTTTAATCTCCCCCTTTGTAGTAAGAGAACTAAGACACAAGTTACATTACGCACTCACTAGGCACACTTACCTTAGTATTTGAAGATACCATCGCAACACTCTCATGTGCTGATAGCGAGCCAAGGTATATCTCTAAGTATATGGCAACCAAACCTTTATACCAAATGAGACTCCTACACCAAATGGTTTTAGTTCTAGTTGGGACTTCATACTAGGGAGATCCACTGAATGGTTCTGGGTCCAACACGTCAACACAACCCTGGTCAAAATTCCATGTAATAAAGTTAACAAAGGCAAAATAATAATCAAGGCCATGGAACATGTATTCCAAGTTGAGTGTTGGGAAAAACATCCTAGTGTGGGTGTTCATTTGGTTTATTATGGCTAAGGAAATCGAAAAATGCAATGCAAAATGATTTCAAATGGAAAGTGGCATTAATTTTCATTTTATTTATGAAAATAATAGAAATTAGGTGATCCGAAAATGGATATTAAATCAAGAAGAAAAGGTATTACAGACTCATGTGTAGGAATGCCTATATTATTTGGTGGAATGGATCGAAAATATTGCAAATAATATAAACAATGAATAGTTATAAAACATAATAACACACATCAACACAGTCAAAATAATAAAGGAGTTCACCAGACCCCCTGGCTACATCTCCCGGTTTGAGTTTTCAGTGTTGACCTCTATATTATGTCTTTAAGAGAAGAATATTACAAGTGTGAGATCAAACAGAGTCTCAACACAACAGTGACAAAAACCACAGGGATTTATTCGAAATCCCCAAGTCTACAAGAGTACACAACCGCTTCCTCTTGCTCTCTATCTTCTAATTTCTCTTGCTCTCTCTCTCTCTGTCTTACCCTTTGTTCTACCATTGGATGGCTTTTAAGCCTATCGGCCATGTCTGTTCGCCTCCCTTATCAAGCTCCCGACCCGTATCCGTTCATCTCCCTTTTGAGCGTTAAACACTCATTGTAATAAACGCTTAAGGCACCAGACAATTGTTTACAAACGGAAGGATCTTTGGGCACGGGTGAAAATCCCCAAAAATATACTTCTCATTCAAAAATGGAAATAAACTAAAAAAAAAGGAAAATCTGACCAACAGGGCAAAGACGAAACTCAAAAGATATTGAATCCGACCTATAATCCTCTCGGGTCCATGTTATATCGTTGTCGCAAGTCACAGTGGCCATATGCCATGGTCTCCTTTGTATTTCGGTTTTATAATGGAAATACACCAAAACACAAAAAACCCGACAAAACACCACATATCAGATTTCAAATTTTATAGTGCCACATCTATAACCCTGTCGGGTCCGTAATATAGCTCGTTCATCGTCCACCTTCCAATCAGTGATCAATAATCCATGGCTGACGAGCATTTTGGGCGGCCCACTTGCATGGATATTACCAGCCCGAAAAAATAATTTTCTCTCTCCTGTGGTGTGCTATGCGTTGGCCAGTGTATGGAATCGGACGGAGCCTCTCCAATACCACTTATTGCCTGAAGCCCGCCCGAAATATCGTTTACCACGGAACTCAAGTCTTTTTCTGTTTAATTCATAACTCCTTCGAGTGCGCCTGTGTTAAGTCCTCCCTTTGGAAATCAGCGATCCGAACGTGTAATCTCTGTCGTTGATCTCTTTTGCTCATCTAACGGCTACGATGGAAGCGCTCGTCGTGAGTCTTTAAGTTATGGGTCCCGATTCTTCTCCCTTGGTTCCTTGCGATGCGATAAAGTATCCATCGCATATCACTTAAGCCTACCATCATGTGTTAAGTCCTCCCTTTAGTTCCATGCGATCAGATATTGGTAGTTGATCGGACCATTGATCTACGTGCTCGCCAATGGTTCATGTTGTCTCGCTTGTATTGCTATCAGATTTTTCTTAAGGCTAAGGCCCACTAATACTACTTGGATTTCTCCAATGAGATATCAATTCTTTATTGCTGTGATTTAACCCCGATGATGTTTTATGTGATTTTAACATATTTGAAGACTTTTAAAAGGGTTGTTTAAGATCCATTTTGGATCATGCCTTCCCACTAAAAAGCTTTTGGACCACCAAAAGTTGGTTTTAGGCATTGATCAAGTGAGGATATAGTTCCCTCACTTGTCCAATTTCTATCCATCATGCCTTGCTTGGATTTGAACCTTTGATTCCCACTCTCAAGTACTCAACATCCCCTTGATGTGTAGTTCTTACCTTCTTGTCCAGAATTGTGTCCTCCTATAACTCATTGAGATATTCAGGAAACAAATCCTCAATAGAAGGCAACTGAATTTTCTTTTTAGGATCCTCAATCAATGAAGGTTAATACAATCTCAAGTTTTCTGCATTAAGAACTGAATAGATCTGCATATAAGCTGGAAAATCAAGGCGAAAATAATTTTCACCAATTTTATCAAGTATCTTGAAACGTCCATACCTTATTGGTTTTAGCTTCTTACCTTCACCTTGCATTCTATCTTTGCTGATGTATAGCCAGACTTGATCACCAACTTGAAAACTATGCTCAACTCAATGCTTGTCATGTCTTGCCTTATACTTGGCATGACTTCTTTCCAGCAGTTCCTATACTGTCTAGTGAATTTCTTGGATTTGTTTAATGAACTTGGTTGCTTTGTCCACATCACTGTGTCCATCAACTGCTATGTATTTACCAAAGACAAAATCCAAGGGAGACTTTGGTATAAAACCAAAACAAGTCTCAAAAAGAGATCTCTCAGTAGAAGAGTGCTTGGCACGGTTGTAAGCATGTTGCACATGACACAAATGCTCATCCCATAGCTTGAGATGCTTGATGCAATAGCCTCTGAGCAACTAGATCACTGTCTTGTTGACCACTTCTATCTGACCATCTGTTTGTGGATGAAATGTTGTGCACTTCTTCAACCTGGTGTCCATCAACTTCCATAGATTTGACCAAAACTTCCCAACAAATCAAGAATCTCAATCAGATACAATAGAAGTGGGTAACCCAAAATGAACCCATACATTCTGAAAGAACAACTTTGTTGTTTGTTCAGTTGTAACCTGCTTGTTACATGGTATCAAAATACACATTTTATTGAACCTATCCACAACAACATACAAATATTCATGGCCTTTCCTAGATTTTGGCAATCCCCCAACAAAATCCACGGAAACACTTTCCCAAGGACGAGAAGGAATTGGAAGTGGAGTATACAAGCCTAATTTCCTATTATTGGGCTTGCTTGTAGCACACATAGTACACCCTTTGATATATCTAGAAATTGTCTCATGCATTCTTGGCCAATAACATAACCTTTGCAATTGTGTGACTATTTTACTTACACCAAAATGACCTGATATGAGAGAAGTATGTGCTTCTCGAATTATGTTAACTCTTTTAGTTTGTGGAATGCATAACTTTCCCAAATGATATAAGAGTTGGTCCTTTACATAATAATCCAATTCTTCTACTTGCTTTCCATGACTTAAATTTGCATATACATCTTTAAAATCTACATCTTGAGCATATTGTTCAATGTAACTTTCATGCATTACTGAGTTATTCCTAAGTATACTAGATGCATTTATGATTGGTCTTGATAACATGTCTGCAACCTTATTGTGTATGCCCTTCTTATATCTGATGACAAGATGAAATTGTTGTAGAAAACCCATCCACCTATAATGTCTTGATTGTCGCATTTTAGTTTGTGAGTGAGAATATTGAAGTGGTTGATGATCTGTATGTATGATTGTTTCTTTACCCATTAGGTAATGTTTCCACTTTTTCACACTTTGTACTAATGCATAAAATTCTTTACATATGTGGGATAATTAACTACTGTAGAAGTAAATGTCTCAAAATGATAGCATATGGGTTTTATGTGTTGCATCAATACTGCTCCCATGCCATAGTCACTGGAATCTATCTCAATCTCAAATGGATGTTGAATATCTGGTAGTGCTAGTACTGGTGCTGTACTGATTTTCTCTTTTAAGGTGTCGAAGGCTTTCTGTTGTTTTCCTCCCCACCTAAACACCTGTTTCAATCCTGTTAAAGCATGTAATGGAGCTACAATCAAAGAAAAGTTAGCAATAAACTTTCTCCAGTATTGTGCTATCCCTAGGAAACTCCTAACCTTTGTAGAAGATTTGGGTTTAGGCCAGTTCACAGTGACTTCAACCTTAGAGGGATCTATCTTCAATTCACCACCCCCTACAATATAACCCAAATAATTTAAAGATGTTCTACCAAATTCACATTTTGACAGTTTTACATAGAGATTTTCCCTTTTTAAAACATCTAAAGTCTTCTTTACATGATTTACATGGTCTTCCCTTGTCTTACTAAAAACAAGAATGTCATCTAAATAAACAATTACAAAATCATCAATAAATGGTCTGAGTACATCATTCATAACTCTCATAAATGTAGCAGGAGCATTAGTTAAGCCAAAAGGCATAACCAACCATTCATAAAGTCCTTGCTTTGTCTTGAAAGCAGTCTTCCATGGATCCTGTTCTACAACTCTGACTTGAAGATAACCGCTTCACAAGTCTAACTTAGAAAAGTAAAATACTTCTTTCAATTGATCTCATAAATCATCAATACGAGGAAGAGGATAACAATTTTTGATCATTATTTTATTTAGTGCTCTATAATCAATGCACATTCTCCACGAACCATCTTTCTTTCTCACTAGCATGATTGGAGATCCACATGGTGATGTGCTTGGTCATATAAACCCTCTATTGAGAAACTCCTGTACCTGCTTCTTTATCTCTGCATTCTCTAAAGCTGACAACCTCTACATTCCAATGTTAGGTAATGGAGCATCTTGCTGCAAATAAATATCATGTACTATTTCTTGCTTGGGTGGTAGACCTTTTATTTCTTGAAATAGAGCATCATACTTTGAAACAACTTTAACTAAATCAACTTTCTGTTTAGAATCACAACCTTCAAATGCATTGGATTTTTCAGGATCCTTTGCCTTTACAACCATTAGTAAAAATTGATTACTTGAATTCACAATTCTTTTCATCTACCCTGAGTTTATGAGAGTGTAGTTATCTTTGAGTTTTTGAGATCTTACAACATATTCTATTCCATATTTAGTGAGTTGATACTTATTCTCAGCTCTTTAGAAAATAGCTTTCCTATCATACAAGTATGGACTTCCCAAAACAATATCACATATATCCAATGGAACTATATCTAATTCAACCTCATCTACAAATGTTGATCCAATAGCAAACCTAAGTTTAAATTGTCTCGTTACTTGTAGCTTTGTTTTATCACACACCCAACCTAATGGATATGGCTTCTCATGAGGCTTTGTTTGTAATCCCAACTTCTTTACAATTGTTTCAGAAATCAAATTTACTTGTGATCCACTATCAAACAAAGTATCAATCTTATTGTGCTCGGAAATTACTCTAATACAAAAAAACTCATTTCTTTCCCTCTCATTACTTTCATTATCAACAGATTGTGCAAAATTACTTGTGGATGCTTCATAATCTTTACCTTTAATACCTGTGGCTATAACTATTGTTTCATCACCTGAATCTAATCCCAAGTCCTGCTGAATAGCAGCAACATTCATTTTCTTCTTTCCACCGAACTTCTTAGGTTTTAGTTCTGGATGCAAAAACCAGTAGCGTGCCTCATCGCATCCTTCTTTCTTGCAATGAGTGCATGAAGGTTTATCCTTCTTTACAGTTTTTACTTTCCTCTCCTTCCATTTTAATTTCTTCTTTTCCTTGCTCTTGCTTACAGAATATTTAGATGATCCCCCAACCTATGGGTTTACATTCTTACCTCTAGCTTCTAGATTTGTGGCTTGAACTTATACATCATCTAAGCTAGTGGGATTAAACATGAGAATAGTATGCTTTAAATAGCTATGAAGACCACCTATATACTTCAATAAAGTCTCAGGTGAATCTAATGATATACCTAGAGTTAAAGCTATCTTTCTAAATTCCTGAGTATAACTCTGTACACTTTGACACTTCAATTGACGAAGAGTTTGAAAACTCATCATTTCCTGCTACATGTAAGCTAAAGGATAGAATTGCTTTTTGATAGCAGAAACAAATTCATTCCAGGTAGAAATGATTTTACCATCTTTTTGCAGATCATCTTGTGTCTTGCCTTCCCACCATACTAGTGCAGTTCCTCCAAGTCGAAGGCTAGCCAAATGAATCTTCTTCCTTTTTGAATCAATGTTTTGTACCCTACAATATACATCAATTTGTCTTATCCAATTATCTAGCTTTTCTACATTGAGTTCTCCATCATAAATTGGCAAATCAAACTTCACATCTAATTTGATTAAGCAAGTTTTCTTCTTCTTCTTAGAAGAGCTAGAATATGATGAGGATGATGAAGGTGATGATGGAGGAGATGGTGGAGAAGGCATTTCCCCTTTCCCTTTGCCTTCTGGAGGGGCAACTAGCAAAAAGTTTTGTTATGTTCCTATACTAATAGGTGCCATATATCATGATTGACTTGGTTTAGCTCTGAAATATGTACATGCATTTGCTTGTTGCAAATTTTTTCCATATTCAAAAATCAAAAATTAAAAAATGTAAAGAGGGTATGTCCTAGAAAAATAATAAAAGGACAAAAAGAATGAAAAGGTTAGGAAAAAATAATAAAAAATGAACCCCAATAAAAGAAAAGGACCATGAAAGTGTGCAAGCCTAAATGCCACTACTATTTAATTTTCTGCATAATAATGATTGTGTGCAGCTTGTTACCTTTGCCACAATCCATGGATGGTCAAACAATGTAAACTTGACTATTTCATGTTTTGAATTTCATGCTTAGTAATAGAGAATAACATCTGGCCAAATTGTTTAATCTTGGCAGATAAGTAGATAGGTAGAATAAATAAAAGGAGCTCAATAGTTTAATCTGAGCCCTTGGATGTAATAAGCTTAAAATTAGATAGATTGCTATATGTAAAAGAAAGAAAGTTTGATAAGGGTTTGCCAGTTTAAGTGACCCTAATAAAAAGAAAAAAATGGTAGGATGAGTAGGTAGGGTAAGTAGATGAATGGTTGCAAAATTGGGTATGATGAATGATTATCCAGATATCAAGTCATATACTTTCATCATCAAAAGCACTTAAAGATATGGGTGACAATGAAGACATTTACATCATAGACAAAAGTCAAACTAATTAACCTCCTCACTCATTTTTCCCTAAATTTTACTAATTTCCCTTAAGTACTAAAGGCACCAACATCCCGAATGTTAAAGGGGATCAGAGCATTTCTCTGACTTCTAGAGGGACCGGACCCTCAGCCCAATAACTTGTAAGGCCTAAGTGCTAAAGTCCCTTCATCAAAATTCACCCCCTTCATAATTCATTCATTCCCTTCAAATCCTTTTCCCAAGGTAAAATCACTCTTTTACTTAGGAAAAATAAATGGTTCTTTATAAAAACCCCCCAAATGCATTTTAGCCTAAGTCATAATGTTGGATGATGAATGTATTTTCGGAAACATTTACTTAGTGCATTTTCTTTTTCCATGGTCATATTAACTTTTAATTCTTATTATTTATTTAACTCCCAAAACAAATTACCCTTTCCCATATTATTAATAAAAATCCCAAAATAAATAAATATCCCGCCCCGATGGTTTGGAAAATAAACCATAATAAAGTTAATTAAGTTGGATTAATTAATTGAACCACAATTAATTAAGAGCCAAAACCCCCCGATGTGTTAAAAAGGGATTAATGAATCACCTGGATTAATTAATAGCCTCTTTGCCAATACAATCAACCCCGATATCATTAAAGTTATTAATCCTTTACTCGTCCAATCATATCATCCCCGATATAATTAAAGTCATTTTAATTATGTTGATTATTCCATCAGGCCCCTCCATTAACTCCCTAACACTTTCTGTTGTCGGGAACCATACAATCTGCCTTCCCTCATCCAACGACTCTCGCTCGTATCGTGCGGGCCTTTTGGTCAAACGTTAACCACCCGATGCAAGCTACTTTGACTTTTCACCGATGTTATGTGTCATCCAATTTGTGGCATTGCACAACCATCTGCCAAAACCACCAACCTCCCAAAAGCGGTGCGATAGATCCCGCTTACCGCCTCCACTAAACGACAAAGTATCCCATCGGTTAGTTGATGCCAACCGTCGTTTTCCCATTGACTCGCCAAAAGTCATTGACTTTGCGCATAAAAACAAAAATACTCATTGTTTTTCCATTTTTACCGAGAAAAGAAACTTCTGCCTTCCATGCATGCACAAAGTACGTCTAGACCAGCAACTTACCCCCAACCGTCAACCACCAACAGTCACTGAACTCTAGGCCACTGCAGACTACTTTGCACACCCAAAAAAGCATTCACCATAGCCATTTGTCCCTTTAGTCAATTATAACCAAGTATTTACTACATTTCCTTCTCAGAAACCCTATTTTTGTATTGAAACCTCCACCAAATTACTCTAAACTCAAGTAATCCAGTACAAATTAAGCTGTTTCTCAGCCCCAAAGCTTCCCCAAACACCTTTTTATCTAAAATTCTTGAAACCCCCAACTTTCTTCCTTGTATCCACAAGAACCAAGGATGGAAGCTCCGGTTTCCTTGAATGTCATGCCACTAAATGCCCCTCACCGAGATTTAGATCACCTCCCCTTAGCTAACAATGATTTTCAAATTAAAGACATTAGTTTTGAAGATTCCCCATTGAAGCTTCACTGCAAACACCGAGACAATTATCTGAATCATGTAGATAAGATAGGTCTATGGGAATTGAATTTGACGAAATACCAGTTCCCCAGTGTACATGTGTTTCCTGAAATTGTCCACTACTGCCATGCGAACTATGAACCCAACATGAGGGCTGTGATGTCTGCGGGCCAGAGAGTTTTGTTCACAATCACAACAGAGTCAATGAATGAGATGTTGTAGTTGCCAAATGAAGAAAACCTAACTCCACTTACTATTTCTGACCTGCTTGATAGGTTTGCAAAGCTGTCCAGTGAGAGAAGTACCCAAATTCTGCAAACCTTCATAGCTGCAGAGAAATACATGCCAAATGATCCTCCACCCTATGTTTCAACCATGTTTTCTCAGTTAGGGAGGGACATCATTTCTATGATTTCATGTATTTTAGGTTTCTCCACCAGTGAGTATGTTGAAGAACTGGTTTTTGCTTACTTGTCTATTTTTACCCCTGGTGAGCCTCCATCAGTGAAATTTGAATATGCCAAGTTCATTGCTGATAAGATACATGATCAATTCACGAGGCTTGAAAATTAAAGAGTATTCAAGTACTCTTTAGTCTTGTATCACTTGTTTCTCTACTATCAAACTGATAAGTTTCCATTTTCTGTACAAAAGCTTGATACTAAAGGAAGTCCTAGGTCAATCATTTTTTGGACCCCTATGTTCCACACCTTCAATACATACCGAGATTTTATTGATTTGTTTGTACATCCAGTGGTCACATTACTATTAAGAAGCCCTCCCCTCAGAATCGGTGAAGACATTAAGAGGGTGCTTCAGCTTTCTAAAAAGTACAAATTAGGGGATTGGTATCTATACCAAAACTATACAAAAAACAAGATCTATGGCTATGAGCTACCCCCATACAAACTTCCAAAATATCTCCCAATGAGATTATTTGCCCTGGAGTACTACAGGAAAACGATTAATTCAGATGAAATACATTTTGTGAGAAACAAGAAGAGAACCCAGCTAAGAATAAAAAATCACTTAGGGCCCTTAATTTGTAACAACAGAGAGGCTAGGCATGAAACAGAAGTAATGTCATAGAAACTAAGATTAAAACAAATATTTATCTAGGTCTATGACCCACACAACTTTATCTGCAACAGAAGGCAGAAAAATAAGTTGTTGCCCTACATCCATCATAGAATTCCAGAGATAGAACAGTATGCAAATAAAAATGAATGGGTGGAGGGAACACATGTAGATCAATATAGTACACAAGTTGAAGTAGAAAATGTTTTGAAAGATTTGGAAAGAAGACTTGATCTAGATTCCTTTGTATAGGTGCTTGGAGAATCTTCACAGAGACCAACACAGGAGCATAGTGCACAAACATTTGGTCAACCAAAAACTTCAGGACAGGGAAAAGATTCAGGGTCACAGAGCATTTCTGTGGAGTTGACCCAGACTGATACAAACATGGGAAACCCTCCGGTATTGTAGACCCCTCTTAATGAGGAGCGAAGTCAAAAAAGAAGTCGGAATGAGGCTAACCCCTCTATAGTGCCATTGGATCAAGTATATGTAAAGAGGTAGAGATTGAATCCTCTGTCCGAGTAGGAATATGAAGAGACAAGGAGTGACATAGCAGCTCGGGAAAGTGACACACTGCAGAAAACACTAGCAGCGGAGACACCATCTACCTCCCAAATACAGGCACTAAGCAGGCAACAAAGTGCAGAAGTGTTATCACTAAGGACAACTTTAGAGCAGAGCCAGGATTTGAAAGAAAAGTACAAAGAGATTAAAGCTAGGAATGAGATGCTCAAAGCTCAAAGCTATGCCCAATATCTAAAAATGGCTCCTACAAATCAAACAAGGTTGATGTCAGCCTTTGACATCAAAGAGGGAAAGATGCAGATGAGCTTTTTGAAGCCAACAGTACAACAACCAAAGTCCACGACTGACTATTTAAAAACAAATTTTGAAGTTCTTGCCAGAGACATCCACCCAATTGATCAGATTGAGCTCCATAAGCAAATGGGTGAGATGGTCTATTCCACATTGACCAGTAAAGCCATCACTACACATCAGTTGCAGAATTCTCTAAGTAATACTACAACACAATTACAGTTGGAAAAAGCCTCTTCTCAGGCTAAGGACACCAAGATAAAAACATTGGAAGATCTGGTGATTGAGTTGGGACATGATCCCAAATATTTTAAAGTAGCTAAAAGATTCATAAAGAAAAAGAATAATGACATAACTGCACTCAGGAAGCAACTCAAACTCCCTCCCCTCCTACATCCACAAACTGCAGAAGTAATTGAGAAACAAAAGGAGGAAGAACTTATGGACTTGGTCCTTAAGTTGAACGATCAGTTGAAAGAAACAGAGGAAGAACTAGAAAAAGATTTGCATTCCAAGCAGGGTGAGCCGACCACCATTCCTCAAACTGTAATACCCATAATTTATACAGTAGTGTCATCTACTATTGCAACATCTTTGGCACCCAACATTCCCCTAGCAATAACTCTGCTAGTAACAACAACAGCAAGTACATTAGAAGCAACAGTAACTTCAACAAAGAAAATAGAGGACTTAAGAAAGTCCATGGAGGAAATGAAAATCCAAGCAACTAAAATAAAGAAACTAAAAGAAATGGTTACTGGCTTGGAAACCAATTATGAGCTATTACAGATTAATTACACTGAAGAAGAGAGAAAAAATAGAAGTATGACTGAAAGAATCAAAACATTGGAGAAGGACTTAACATTGGAAAAGCCTCTTAGGGACATTAGAGAAATTTTGTGGAATAATATTATTGGTTCCAACAATGAGATTTGGCCTTCCATTCAAGTCATTTTTGAACAGACAGAACTGGTTAAAGTGGCAATGGAGGCCATTCAGAGGATTAAAACAGAGTTAGGAAATAAGCCTGAAGAAGCTAATCACTTGATCAATTTTTTGAATCGCAAAAATAGGTACAAGCTAGATGAGATGGAGATTGAAGATAAGACGGCTACCATAATAGAAATAAAAAAGGTTTTGAAAAAGAAAAACTTAATGTTAAATTTAGAGAGAAGATGTCATAGTATTCAGGCTAACATAGATGATTTCATGTTTAAGTATGGCGTTTTGAGAGAGAAGGGCCCCCCTAGTCCAATGGTAATTCATGATAAGCTTATGACTTAGGTAGGCTACCGAGAAAGATTGAATGCACAGGCCAAGACCCAAGCCAGTTCCTCAACTGTTAATGCTTTACCAACTGGGAGAGTTCTTTATGATGGCTTGGAGAACTTATTTTTCATTGAGCATGAAATCAAACATTTGTTCAGTACTCAGCCAAATTTTTCTAAATACACAGAGGAAGATGAAGTGTACAGGAAAGTAATCAGAATAAAACTTCTAGATGATGCATGGTGGGCCAATTTGACAGATTTGCTATAAATCTGCTATGGTAAATCTGTGAGGTGGAAAATGTTGCCAAAGTAAAAACTGCTAATAAAGGTAAAATTTGGTAAAATGCACAGGTTAAAGAGTATTAGTATAGATAGAGAGTGTCAGTAGGTAAAAGCAAGAGTGAAAGATCCAACACACAATTACTAAAACAACAACAAGAGGCAAATCAGAGTTTCAACCCCCAACTCATTCATAAATAAAGGGACAACAACAATATGTTTTCCATCTGTCTCTATCTTTTTGTAAAAGATATTTTGTATTCCCTATAATAAATCTCATATGGTTATGAGATATTTTTGATGTAATTTTTGTATAAATACTTCTGCATTCAAAATATTGTGGGTGGATTCTATAACATCTCTGTAAATCTATGCTATTAAGATGAGAAAGCTTTTGTACTCAAATTTGGATTTTTGTTGGAAAAGGAATGAAAGTTGAGGACATTTCATTAGATTCCCGTGCAGTATAATCACAAATAAGTATTCTATCCTTGTGATTTTATTTTCTTTCTATATGTTTCAATGTTTCATACATCTTAAATCTAAATGGTAAAATAGTCAAAGTATATCAGAACTAGCTTTATTGCTCTCTGCTATCAACAATTTACCATTTCTATGTTTTCTTCTAAACTATCTCGATAAAGGAATTCTTAACTGCTTCTCTATTCCCATAGTTTTTCTCTAATAGGTTCATGGTATGGGATTCTTAATTGCCCTTTACTAGTTGACCTATCTTCCCTTCCTCTTTCTGATCCTAACTTGAGGATCCTTGATTGCCCTCTAGTTTTGAGTAGAACTATCATCCATTCAAACCCCAAAGTTTGTTTTTACTCTGCTATCCTGCCTGTTGAACTCATGCCTCAGCAATTTGACTTAATCCAATGAATTATCCCTGATTGACTCCATGGTCCAATGTCCTAAAAGCCTAGTTTGCCCATTTGTTCAAGAACTCCACCACTTTCAAACAAAACAACCTCATTGAACATTAATACTAGCCTAAAATCCTTTCAAACATAGCTAAATCATAAAGAGAGAGCCCTCTCTGGACTTAGGTGGGCTAGCACCTAAGTCTAAAAGATTGTTTTGTGGTTACCTCAGATCCTTTCCCTCTTTCACTAACTTCTAAGGAAAATCTGATTGATAACATAGTGGCGATCATACTAGGGAGACCATCCTTAGTTCAAGTAAAACTTTGAGACACAAAACAATTTAAATCTTAAATCATCTTAAAGGATTACCTGAAGTTAGTTTGAATATCCCTAAAAGAAAAAGAAACCTAGAACTAGAAATCTAGCTTCAGAAAGAACTCATTACACCAGGGCTAACCCTGATCCAAATCCTTCCCCTATGTTTGAGAATCCCAACTTGATTCCCAGAATCATCAAACGGCAAGAGAGTTCAGTTAGTTCTTGACCATTGTTTAGATCACATTCGTGTCCATTTGAGTGGCTTTTCTTAGAGGACCTTCCTTTTGATAGATACTTTGAAACTCCTCTGTTCCAAACTTCATCTGACACTGAATTATTGGACTTAGTCCAAGATCTAGAATTCATCAGGGAACTCGAAGTTCACTGAGCTAACTTGTTAATTGACCGACATATGCAAGACTCCTCTTAGTCATCTCTTACCACTGAAAGAGCCCCTGATCCTTCTGATACAACTTCACCTTCTATTAGTTCATCATTATTCCCTCACCCTTCTGAAACCCAACCCACTCCTTCATTCATTCCTCCACTTCCTTCTGTAACTCAGACACCCTTTGTTACCCAAACTCTAGTTACCACTCCTACCCAACCTAGAATCATGGCCAATAGATATGATCCCCTTGTGATGCCTGCTCCTTTAGGTGCCATGCCTCAGGACTGTCAAAGTAAAATTAATAACTTTGACGGCACTTGAACCTACACAACTCAGCAACACACTAGGAAAATCACTGACTACTTTGAGATATATGAGATAGACACAACTGGTGTTCAAATGAGAATTTTTGTTCAGAGTTTGTTTGGGGAAGTTAGAACCTAGTTTAGATCTCTAACCCCCCAAATTATAGACAATCTAAGAGTCCTCTACCAGCAATTCTTGAATAGGTGGGAGAAAAGGAAAGACCCCCTTCAGATTTTATCTGAATATGAGAACCTTAGACGGGGACCTCATGAAACCATTCAAGACTATTGCACTAGGTTCAATAGTGTTTACAGTGCAATTTTTCTCGACCTCAAACCCCCACCTAGCTTAGCCCTGATCAAATTTCCCGATGGATTTGATTCAGATATGGCTTTCCAATTGAGAGAGAGAAATCCCCCCACTCTGGAAGAAATGCAAAGCATAGCAGTAAGTGTTGAGGCTAATCTACTTTCCAAATGAGCCAAATCCAGGAATGAGAGAATAATACCTTTAAAAGAAGAAAATACACCCTTTGAACAAAAGATGGATGCTATAGTCAAAGGAATGGACAGATTATTGGACAGAGTAGAAATTAATGAAAGACAATCTCCCTGGGATGGCCAACATGCTAATTCAGGGAGAAATCCTAACTTTAGGAAAAATCAAAATAAAAATGCTGGAAAGAATATTCCTGACCAGAACATCAGAACACCTTTCCAAGAAAACTATGTAGAGGTCTCCCACTCAGAAGACCCTGAACAAGATACTCAGATAAACTTGATGGGCCTAGGTGATGAGGAAGATATTTTCCTAACTCAGGACAACCAGGAGTCTCATGTGCTCCAACAATTCCAAACCCAAATAGGGGAGTCATTTGATTTCAGACAGGGGTATGATTCTGCTATTTTCGAGGTACATAAACAGTATAATTTAAGAAGCAAAAAAAACACTATGCCCTGGAACCAAACCAAAAAACAATGCGTATTCAGCTGAAAAAAGGGAAAGCTCCAAATCAAAATCCTCAAGTTACAAAAAAAATTCAAATCCTTTCCAGATCCAACCAAAATCCCCCTAGCCCCACCATTGATGATGTAATAGATAAGCAACCCTCTAATGAGCAACCTTCCACTTTAGTTCCCTCCAAAGGAACAGTGGAACAACCTCCAGAAATCACATCAGAAAATCCAATCGAAAATACTCCTGACAACAAAAAGGAAAATCATACAACTCAGAACCCTGGCTCTAAAACTCCAAATGTTCAAACAGACAAAGCACCTTTGCCATTTAACCTTGGAGCAGACGTGGACAAGCTTAAAATTTCAGTTCCTTTGACAGAATTGGTAAAACATGATACTTACAGGTCTTAGATAAATAAATCATTAAACATCATTGAAAATGAAGATTCTGTAAATCTCTTTGATGACCAACCCGAGTTTATTTTTGGCCCTGAGGTAAATGGGAAAATAATGGAAGGAGGGATACCACCCTTTTATGTCAGTCTGAATATCCATGACAAGATTTTGCATAAGGCCATGTTTGACTCTGGTGCCTCGCACAATCTCATGCCAAAGTCTGTTATGGAGAAACTTAGCTTAGAAATCACTAGACCCTATAGGGATTTATTTTCCTTTGATTCAAGTCAAGTGAGGTGTTTTGGACTTATAAACGATTTGTGTAACTCACACACATTGCAGACAAGGTGCCAACAAATTTTATATAGTGATGTTCACCCAAGTCGGCACGGAGAGCACAATGACATGATGCTAGTCGTATCGGAACGGTCAGGAAGAGGTTATACACTGAAAGTCCATTCCCCTCCTTTCTACACCCATCCCAAGTACCCTTACCGACAGACCACGATAAAAGGAACACATCAAAGGATCTCCTTGAGTTAAGTTACCCATTACTGGATACCCATGAGAGAAGGACCACATCAATGGCCGAGAAGAAGGAAAATACCCCCAGCCAACATAGCTGAGATAAAGAAAGAAGATATTTCCGCCAAACGAGAGAAGTACCCCCATGAACGTCTGTCTTTAATTGAACATAACGTGTATGCTTGAAAATAACCTCTTTATTTCATTTAAAATAATATCTTTCTTTTATTGAAAATAACGTTAGTATCATATTGAGTATCGGTATAGATCGGTAGATAGGTATAGATCGCCGACTGGCATTCGATCACGGATAACTTGGCACGAACACCTACGGGGCACGGGGGATCATCTCCAATAGGTGCGTACAAATCCTTCCTGGTCACGGAGAACAGGTAACGTACGAATATACACGGACTAGAGCTTCATTCATGCACCACCGACCAGAGCTTGATGCTGACTGAGTAGAGCTCCCAATTGACTATAGGTTCATGCTGACCTTAGAGTCATACTGCCAACTGGCTACTACGGCTTATGAGTGTCACGTACCTCCTGGCAATCCGTGTGTGTAGGCATGGTGTAGCTCTAAGTGTAGTAGTACCTCAGTGTCCGTATCGGTAAGTTAGGTGGAAACCATTATGGAAGTAAGTCACCGCCTACAACTACATACGCCCCATTATTTTGATTGATCGATACTTGCCCCATGAGGAAGGAGCCCTACTGCTCGATATCACACCGATTAAGAACGAGCACCGGTAACAGATAAGGCACCGGTAACTGAGACAGAAAAGCGAGGTACGAAATAAGGAGCAAAGGCTGGGAATCAATGCTAGTAATTGCTTCCCTCTAGTTGTTGAGGAGCGTTCATCAATATCGCTTCCTTGTCATGGATGGTCAGGGTTAGGTCAGGTAAGGTCAAGCCTGGTCAGGTCAGGAGCTTCCAACCTTCCTTTAGCTCCTATACTTCGGCTAGAACTCCCTGCCTCCTCCTCCCTAGTCGAGGTAAAGTTGTATACTGGATGGTGGTAACAGCTCCATGGGCTAGCTTCCGAACTGGCTTAAACGACCTGAACTGAACACCTGATGGGTGAGATGGGCTATTTGCTTCTTAGAACTCCCTGCCAAAACTATACTCATGGACATTTTTGTGGCAGATATCCCACCCAAGTATGGCATGCTGTTGTCCAGATCCTAGGGTGCCAAACTTCAAGGGTCTCTACAATTGGACATGTCATACGCCACCATATCTGTTTTTGGACAACCAAAGAAGCCATATAGAGAAACTTTAATGAAATATGTAGTGAGTAGTCAGGAGAAGCCTCAAAACTTTCCTATTTACTAAGTGCATTTTGATATGGATTTCTTTATTCTCTATAATGCAGAAACTAATCCAAAAGATATTCCAAATGATATAGAAGCAAAACCAAAAGAAATTGAAAAATCAAGAGATATCAAATGACAAAGAAAATCCAGATGTCCTAACTAAAAAAGATTTCATGACCCCGGATGAAAACTATGAACATGAAATTTTATGGCATTTAGAGGTTGATGGTTTAGTAAATAAACTAGGTGCAGGGGCAGGGGTCTGGATATATAATTTAGAAAATGATCATGCAGAAGGCCACACCTATAGGTTAAATTTCAAATGTACAAACAATATGGCAGAATATGAAGCCCTCCTATTAGGTCTTAAACTGGTTAAAAATTTAGGAGCTATAAGGGTGTCAATTATGGGAGATTCTGAATTAATAGTCAAACAAACAAATTAATGGTACTTACCTAACCAGAGATCCTAGATTAGGACTTTACAGAGGTACAGTTGTAGAAATCCTTAATACTTTTCTAGAAACTAAGCTTGCTACTATTCCCCGAAAACATAATATGCAAGCTCATAGCCTGGCTATGTTTGCTAGCACCTGCAAATTGCCTCTTCAGCTCAATCATCAGTATACTACTAAGGTTAGGCACATGCCAACTATACCTGATAATCTTAAGCTCTGGGAAGTTTTTGAAAACGATAAGCAGATCAATCACTTTCTAACATTAGATGAAGAATTTGCTAGCATTAATATAGATGTTGACATAGTTTCAAACTTTGATCATGCTAATGAGTTAGACATTAACAATTGGAAGAAAACTCAATAAACATGCTTCACCCTACTAAATTCATAAAAAAAGATATTCAGGACTTAAAACAAATGGATATTAACGAAACAATTGATGATGAATATGAAGTCATAAATCTTAAAGATAACCAATTACCCAAGGGATTATCTCCTTTTGAGGACTTGTTTGATTCTAATGACATTCCTAAAAAGCCTAAGATGGAGCCTTTGAAATCAGAAATTGAAGAATGCAACATAGGAACTCAAGAGAATCCTAAGTTGATAAAATTGTCTAAATCATTACCACCTAATGAAAATCTAAAGTATATTGAACTTATGAAAGAATTCCAGGATGTTTTTTCCTGGAGTTATGAAGACTTAAAATCTTATGATACTAGCATTATACAACACACTATCCCTTTGAAAGAAGATCAAAAACCTTTTAGGAAAAAATTGAGAAGAGTTAACCCTATTTCATTACCTTCCATTGAAAAGGATATCAAACGAATGTATGAAGCAGGAATCATTGCCCCCATTAGGTTTTCAGATTGGGTGTCCAATCTTGTCCCTACAAGGAAGAAAACAGGAGAAATTAGATTGTGTGTTGACCTTAGAAATTTGAACAAAGTCTCACTCAAAGACAACTATCCCTTACCTAAAATGGATCACATACTGCAAAGGGTAGTAGGTTCCACAAGGATTTCACTTTTAGATGGATTCTTAGGTTAAAACCAAATTTTAGTCCATCCTGATGACCAAGCAAAAATTGCATTCACAACCCCATGGGGCACCTTCATGTATGTTAAAATGCCTTTCAGATTAAAAAATGCAGGGCCACCTTTCAGAGGGCAATGGATATTTCCTTTGCAAAGGAAATCCATGAATTCCTGGTTATATACCTTGATGATATTATAGTGTTTTCCAGGTCAGGTCAACAACACCTGGATCATCTCAGGCAAGTTATTCTTAAATGCAGGAAATATGGCATTTCTCTGAACCCAAAGAAGTCTTTATTTGGTTTGGAAGAAGGAAAGCTATTAGGCCACATTATCTCTAAAGATGGAATCTGGATTGACCTAACCCGGATTGAAGCTATCTTACAAATACCTCACCCCAGAAACATTAAAGAACTTCAGGCATTTTAGGAAAAATAAATTTTTTGAGAAGATTCATCTCTAATTTAGGAAAACTAATTAGATTATTGAATAGCATGTTGAAAAAATATTCGGCTATTAAATGGACAGTTGAGGCTAAAAAATCATTCGAAGAAATTAAATTAGCCTTAACTCGAACAACAGTCCTTACAAGCCCAAAATTTGATAGAGACTTCATTATTTTTTCCTTTGCATCAGAACACACCATAGTTGTAGTCTTACTACAAAAGGATGATCAAGGATGTGAAAAACCAATAGCCTTTTTCAGTAAAGCTCTTAGAGATGCATCATTAAAGTATAAAATAATGGAGAAACAAGCTTTTGCTTTGGTAAAAGATATTAAGGATTTCAGAGTGTATATTTTGTATTCTCATGTAATAGCTTATGTTCCCAATGCTATAGTCAAAGACATCTTGACACAGGATGGAGTTGATGGCAAGAGGGGAAAATGGATAGCTACTATTTTAGAATATGATATAGAGATAAAACCTACCAAGTTAATTAAAGGTCAGGGGTTGGCCAAACTTATGGCAGAAACAAATTGCCAAGCCCTAGACATAAATCTTATTGCAGAACTGGATAACGAATAGGAGATGGTGACTCCACAGATCAGCCAGCCCTTTTTAGATTCCCCCTGGTACGCTGATATTATATATGTTCTATAAAACCTGTAGGCTCCTCCAGGGTTATCTAGAACTAAAAGTAGGTTTTTGAAAATGAAAGCTTCGAAATTTTGCATTATGGATAATACTTTGTTTTGGAAAAATCATAAAGGTATTTTGTTGAACTATTTATTAAACGAAGAATCTGACAAAGTACTCCAAGAATTTCATGCAAGAAATTGTGGTGTAAATCTCTACTGGAAGTCAACTGCTGACAAAATTCTAAGAGCTGGATTTTACTGGTCAACCTTGGTTGCAGATGTTAAAAAATTTGTAACTTCCTACCATAAATGTCAGATCTTTGAAGGCAAAAGAAAACTTTTACCCTTGCCTTTGAAACCTATTTCCACAGAAAAGCCTTTTCAACAATGGGGTCTTGACTTCATTGGAGAAATTCATCCACCCTCTTCTGATCAGCATAAATGGATACTCACCGTAACTAATTACTTTACCAAATCGATAGAAGCTATTCTCTCTAGACAGGCCACTGATACTATAATAATAGGTTTTCTGGAGACTAATATTCTGTCAAGGTTTGGTTGTCCTAAGAAAATCATCACAGATAATGATGCAGCCTTCAAGTCAAAGAAAATGATTTATTTCTATCACAAGATCATATAACACTTGGTCATTCCACAGCTTACTATCCTCAAGGGAATGGACTTGCAGAATCCTCCAATAAAAGTCTAATGAATATTGTCAAAAAACTATTGGAAGACAATAAGAAAACTTGGAACAAAAAATTAAGCAATGCTTTGTGGGAAAATAGGCTTACAACTAAGAAATCCGTTGGAGCTAGTCCCTATGAGCTAGTATATGGAATGGAGGAAATTTTCCCCTCATCTTTAGGAGATCCACTCATGAAATTACTTCAAGAAGCCCAAGTGGAACCAAATGATATACAGAGGATAATTAACTAGACTATCCATTTACAACAAACCAGGGAGGAAGTATACAACAGAGCCCAAGTACTGCAAGAAAAACTTAAGAAGATTTTTGACAAAAGGACCAAAGCAGAAGACTTCTATCTAGGAGACAAAGTGTTAAAGTGGGATTCAAGAAGAGAGGAAAAAGGGAAACATGGGAAGTTTGACTTCCTGTGGAAAGTTCCATACATAATATATGCCTTCAGAGGAAATAATTCATATTTTCTTAAAGAATTGGATGGTGCAGAGATCGAAGGAGGACCATCCAATGGTCAAATGTTAAATCACTACATTGATCCTAGTTTCTAATCTTACTAGGTTTTTTTTTAACTATATATATTATATCCTTTTATAGTTCAGTGTTGATTGGATGGTAAAAGTTTTGAAGTTGCAGCCCAAAGAGAAGACCCTAAGCTTCAGAAGTATTACTGTCATACATACAAATAAAGCAGTAGGAAAAGGAGATTTGTAAAGCACAATCAAAGTCTTTCAAAGGCTAATGATCTACAATTCTTGACTTTCCACCAGGAAAAGCCCTCCCCAAGTGGAGCCACTGTTATGTTCCTATACTAATAGGTGTCATATATCATGATTGACTTGGTTTAGCTCTGAAATATGTACATACCTTTGCTTGTTGCAAATGTTTTCCATATTCAAAAATCAAAAATTAAAATTTTTTAAGAGGGTATGTCCTAGAAAAATAATAAAAGGAAAAAAAGAAGCAAATGGTCAGGAAAAAAATAATAAAAAAATGAACCCCGATAAAAGAAAAAGACCATAAAAGTGTGCAAGCCCAAATGCCACTACTATTTAATTTTCTGCATAATAATGATTATGTGCAACTTGTTACCTTTAGCACAATCCATGGATGGTCAAACAATGTAAACTTGACTATTTCATGTTTCGAATTTCATGCTTAGTAATAGAGAATAAAATCTGGCCAAACTGTTTAATCTTGGTAGATATGTAGATAGGTAGAATAAATAAAAGGAGCTCAATAGTTTAATCTAAACCCTTGGATGTAATAAGTTTAGACTTAGATAGATTTATATATGTAAAAGAAAATAAAGTTTGATAAGGGTTTGCCAGTTTAAGTGCACCCTAATAAAAAGAAGAAAAAATGGTAGGATGAATAGGTAGGGTAAGTAGATGAATGGTTGCAGAATTGGGTATGATGAATGATTATCCAGATATCAAGTCATATACTTTTATCATCAAAAGAACTTAAGGATATGGGTGACAATGAAGACATTTACATCATAGACAAAAGTCAAACTAATTAACCTCCTCACTCATTTTCCCCTAAATTTTACTAATTTCCCATAAGTACTAAAGGCAAAAACAACTTGAATGTTAAAGGGGCTCAGAGCATTTCTCTAACTTCTGGAGGGACCAGACCCTCGACCCAATAACTTGTAAGGCCTAAGTGCTAAAGCCCCTTCATCAAAATTCACCCCCTTCATAATTCATTCATTCCCTTCAAATCCTTTTCCCAAGGTAAAATCACTCTTTTACTTAGGAAAAATAAATGGTTCTTTATAAAAACCCCCCAAACGCATTTTAGCCTAAGTCATAATGTTGGATGATGAATGTATTTTCAGAAACATTTACTTAGCGCATTTTCTTTTTCCATGGTCATATTAACTTTTAATTCTTATTATTTATTTAACTCCCGAAACAAATTACCCTTTCCCGTATTATTAATAAAAATCCCAAAATAAATAAATATCCCGTCCTGATGGTTTGGAAAATAAACCATAATAAAGTTAATTAAGTTGGATTAATTAATTGAACCACGATTAATTAAGAGCCAAAACCCCCTGACGTGTTAAAAAAGGATTAATTAATCACTTGGATTAATTAATAGCCTATTCGCCGATACAATCACCCCCGATATCATTAAAGTTATTAATCCTTTACTCGTTCAATCATATCAACCCCAATATAATTAAAGTCATTTTAATTATGTTGATTATTCCATCGGGCCCCTCCATTAACTCCCTAACAATTTCCGCTGTCGGCTACCATACGATCTGCCTTCCCTCATCCAATGACTCTCGCTCGTATCGCGTGGGCCTTTTGGTTGAACGTTAACCACCCGATGCAAGTTGTTTTGACTTTTTGCCAATGCTACGTGTCATCCAATTTGTGGCATCACGCGACCCTTTGCCAAAACCACCAACCTCCCAAAAGCGGTGCAATAGATCCCGCTTACCGCCTCCACCAAATGACAAAGTGTCCCATCAGTTGGTTGAGGCCAACTGTCGTTTTCCCATTTACTCGCCAAAATTCATTGACTTTGCACATAAAAACAAAAATACTCATTGTTTTTCCATTTTTACCAAGAAAAGAAACTTCTTCCTTCCATGCACGCACAGAGTATGTTCAGACCAGCAACTTACTCCCAACCGTCAACCACCAACAGTTGCTGAACTCCAGGCCACTGCAGAGTGTTGTGCGTGCCCGGCAAAGCATTCACCACAACCATTTGTCCCTTCAGTCAATTATAACTAGGTATTTACCAAATTTCCTTCTCAGAAACCCTATTTTTGTACTGAAACCTCCACCAAATTACTCTAAACTCAAGTAATCCAGTACAAATTAAGCTGTTCCTCAGCTCCAAAGCTTCCCCAAACACATTTTTATCTAAAATCCTTGAAACCCCCAACTTTCTTCCTTGAATCCACAAGAACCAAGGATGGAAGCTCCGGTTTCCCTGAATGTCATGCCACTGAATGCCCCGTCACCGAGATTTAGATCACCTCCCTTTAGCTGAAAAAGATTTTCAAATTAAAGATATTAGTTTTGAAGATTCCCCATTGAAGCTTCACTATAGACACTGAGACAATTATCTAAATCATGCAGATAAGATAGGTCTATGGTAATCGAATTTGCCAAAATACCAGTTCCCTAGTGTACATTTGTTTCCTGAAATTGTCCACTATTGCCATGCGAACTATGAACCCAACATGAGGGCTGTGATGCCTACAGACCAGAGAATTTTGTTCAAAATCACAACAGAGTCTATTAATGAGATGCTGCAGTTGCCAAATGAAGAAAACATAACTCCACTTACTATTTCTGACCTGCTTGATAGGTTTGCAAAGTTGTCCAATGAGGGAAGTACCCAAATTCTGCAAACCTTCATAGCTGCAGAGAAATACATGCCAAATGATCCTCCACCCTCTGTTTCAACCATGTTTTCTCAGTTAGGGAGGGACATCATTTCCATGATTTCATGTATTTTAGGTTTCTCCACCAGTGAATATGTTGAAGAACTGGTTTTTGCTTACTTGTCTATTTTTACCCCTGGTCAACCTCCATCAATGAAATTTGATTATGCCAAGTTCATTGCTGATAAGATACATGATCAATTCATGATGCTTCAAAATGAAAGAGTATTCAAGTACTCTTTAGTCTTGTATCACCTGTTTCTCTACTATCAAACTGATAAGTTTCCATTTTCTATACAAAAGCTTGATACTAAGGGAAGTCCTAGGTCAGTCATTTTTTGGACCCCTGTGTTCCACACCCCCAATACATACCCAGATTTTATTGATTTATTGGTACATCCAGTGGTCACATTACTGCTAGGAAGCCCTCCCCTCAGAATCAATGCAGACATTAAGAGGGTGTTTCAGCTATCTAAATAGTACAAAGTAGGGGATTGGTATCTATACCAAAACCATATAGAAATCAGGATCTATGGGTGTGAGCTGCCCCCATACAAACTTCCAAAATATCTCCCAATGAGATTATTTGCCCTGGAGTACTACAGGTAAATGATTAATTCAGATGAAATACATTTTGTGAGAAACAAGAAGAGAACCCAGCTAAGAATCAAAGATCACTTAGGGCCCTTCATTTGTAACAACAAAAAGGCTGGGCATGAAGTAGAAGTAATGTTGCAAAAACTAAGATTGAAACAAAGCTTTATCTGGGCCTATGACCCACACAACTTTATCTACAACAGAAGGTAGAAAAATAATTTGTCCCCCTACATCCATCATAGAATTCTAGAGATAGCACAGTATGCAAATCACAATGAATGGGTGGAGGGAAAAATTGTAGATCAAGATAGTACACAAGTTGAGGTGGAAAATGTTTTGAAAGATTTGGAAAGAAGATGTTGGGTCCCTATAATACTAGTTATTACTCCATTACTATTGTATTTATACCCCTTATTTATATTGTTGTGCCCCTATTACCCCCATATTGTTATTTTTGTGCCCCATAGAATCCCTCTATTATTATTTTTGTGGCTTTATATTATTATTGTTAGGTCGGCTGGATTATATTGTGACTCCTTAGACTCCTATATATAGAAAGGAGGTTTTGTCATTTGTATCATCCAAGAAATTTTCATTTATGTAATGTAAAGGAGGTTTCCCCCTCGAAGAGGCTGAATTCAAAGGCGTTGATCTTTCTTTTCTATCTTTTCTTGAGCTGGTTTCATAACATTTGGTATCAGAGCTTTGGATTCTAGGGTTTCACTACTCCAAATAGGTCATCGTGGAATTTTCGCTATAATTTTTTTTCTGGGATGTTTCAGAAGTCGCAAAAAAAACCCATTTGAAAACAAATCACGCTGAACCTTGGGTCCAAATTTTAGAGCTTTTCGCGCGATATTTGTGGAGAGATGATTTGAGGAAGTTGGCCTTTTTGCACTCTTGAATTACATTCAAAACAGGTGACCTAGGGAAAATCGTCATAACTTTCTCTCTGGGGATCGGATTGAATTTTCGTAAGAAGTTACAGAAAGAGGACGGATGGTAGTTTCTTTTGGGTGTTTTTCAGATCCAAAGGTTGAAACAGGGACTCGTGGCACGTCGTACAAGTTCGCTCTACTGAAATAGTCTATAATCAAGTCACTGTGGGAGATTTTGCATAACTCTTCCTTGGAGAATCCAATTTGGGTCAGACTTGTGGCATTGGAAAGAGGACAAAGAGGGCTACTGCACATCACAAATTAAGAACTAGATAATTAGAAAGTACAGAGATACATCAGAGGCAATATCGAGCTCCTACAAAGTGAAAAAAGGTGTGTAGATTTTCTTTAATTTTTGCTTAAGCTTGGTTTGAAAATTTATTTTGAAGGAATTCAAAGGGCATATTAGAGAATTATTATCGGTAACTAATGCCGCGAGGAAAGAAAATGCAAACACCTAGTAAGGAACCTGAAAGCTCTAGCATGACTCATGAAGAAGAAGAAGAAATGCTATATGATATATCAAAATTACAAGAACAAGTGCAATGAGTGTCACTTGCACAAAAAGCAACAGAATCTAAAATGGATGGTTTAAGGAAAGATGTAGAAGCTAAGATGGATGGTTTAAAGAAGGGTGTAGAAGCTAAGATAGATGGCATGGAAGCTAAGGTGAATGGCATGGATGCTAAAATTGATGGCATGGATGATAAGATGGAAGAATTGAAGATAAATATGAATAAGTTGCTACAAGAAATGGTCACTAAGGGTGAAAGAGTACTAAAGGAAACTCATGATGAGAAAAAAATAAATGTTAATCATGATTCCATAGACTCTAATTTTGGATCGAAGACTCACCATGTTCCAAAAATCGATATGAGGAAGTTTGATGGCAAGGATCCCACCACATGGATATTACAGATGGAGCAATTCTTCGATCTCAATAATGTGCAAAACACACAAAAGGTACGTATGGCAACTTTATATTTGGAACCAAATCAGTTTGTATGGTATCAATGGCTTTGTTCTCGTAAACAATTTATCACTTGGGCAATTTTTACGGAAGAATTGATAGCACATTATGAGGATACAAAAAGCAACACTTTTTTTAGCCAATTGATAAGTCTCAAACAAAAGGGTTCAATAATGGAGCACATTGAGGAGTTCCAAAAATTGAACATAAGGGTAAAAGATATTCCAGAGGAGCATAGGATTGATGTGTTCATAGGGTCTTTAAAGGATAATATCCAACATGATGTGCACCTTTGGGAACCTGATTCATTAGAGAAGGCATTCAAGTTAGCAAGAAAAATGGAAAGCAAAATTATGGCAACTAGGAAGCATACCATTCACAACTATAAAGACGGAAGTGTTGTTGCCCATAGTCTTCCACAACCTACAAGGTTGACACCACAACAATTGGAAGAAAAAAGAGCAAAAGGGCTTTGTTACAATTGTGATAGCAAATACACAAAAGGTCATAAGTGTGCTGAGAAGAAATTATTCTACATAGATTGTGAAGAGGAAGAAGAAAAGGAGCAAGAAAGGTCAAAAGAAGAGGATATATTCCAGGAACAAAGCCTAGATGAAGAACAAATAAATCCGACCATATCTTGTAATGCATTGGCAGGAATTACCACTCCTCAAACCATCAAGATAGAAGGACAAATCAAGAAGAAAAAGGTAATAGTGTTGATTGATTCAGGAAGCACCCACAATTTTATTCATTGTAGGGTAGCAAAAGAATTGAATTGCTTCCTATATCCAGCACCAGAGTGTCAAGTGATGATTGCAAATGGAGGAACAATAAATTGTTCTGGAAAGTGCCATAATATCAAGCTATCCATGGGAGAATATGTATTGACTAGCCCAATGCTTTCCATTCCAATGGGAGGTGCTGATGTTGTACTAGGAGTCCAATGGCTACAATCCTTGGGTACAATAGCTTTTAATTTTCAAGAACTTTTCATGAAATTTTCTGTGGAAGGAAAGGAAGTTGAATTAAGGGGTATTGCAGGGAAACAAGGAAAGATAATCAGCTCTAATGGCATGACAAAGCTTCTAAAAAAGGAGCAAAGAGGTGTAATTGCACAATTATGTTCGCTAGATGTTTCCACATTGAAATCATCTATTTCTCCAGATCTCCAAAAAGTCCTGGACAATCATTCCAAGGTATTTGAGACTCCCAAAGGTCTCCCACCTATGCGTGATCATGATCATGCTATTCATCTGATTCCAGGAAGTGTTCCTCCAAACATCAGGCCGTACAGATATCCATATGTCCAAAAAAGTGAAATTGAACGTATGGTTGCAGAAATGCTAGAGGCTGGTATAATTCAACCGAGTCAAAGTTCTTTCTCAGCTCCAGTAGTATTGGTGCACAAGAAGGATGGATCATGGCGCATGTGTCCAAATTATAGGGAGCTCAACAAGCTCACTATTAAAGATAAGTTCCCCATTCCTGTCATTGATGAATTACTGGATGAATTGCATGGATCAATTTACTTCACCAAGTTGGATCTTCGTTCGGGATATCATCAAATCAGAATGAAGATTGAAGACATTCCGAAAACGGCATTTAGAACTCATGAGGGTCATTATGAATTTTTGGTCATGCCTTTTGGCCTTACCAATGCACCTTCAACATTTCAAGGTTTGATGAATTCAATTTTCAAACCATTCCTTAGAAAATTTGTGTTAGTATTTTTTGATGATATACTAATCTACAGCAAGTCTTGGAAGGATCATGTTGAACATGTTGACAAGGTGCTACAACTATTGGAGGAGAAACAATTATATGCAAAAAGATCCAAATGTTTCTTTGGAGTCCAGGAGGTGGAATATTTGGGTCATATTGTATCTCATGAAGGAGTTAAGGTAGACCCTAGCAAAATTAAAGCCATTAAGGAATGGAAAATCCCCACATCCATAAAGCATCTGCGAGGATTTCTTGGGTTGACAGGGTATTATCGCAAGTTCGTTAAGAATTATGGGAGAATAGCAGCACCTCTAACAACATTATTGAAGAAAGATTCATTTTCATGGACTCCGGAAGCAACAAAGGCCTTTAAACATCTTAAGGAGGCAATGTGCCAAGCACCAGTCTTAGCTACACCGGACTTCACAAAAACCTTTATTGTGGAATGTGATGCTTCAGGAAATGGAATTGGTGTTGTTCTAATGCAAGATGAAAGACCCATTGCTTTTGAAAGTCGTCCAATCAAGGGAAATTTTTTAAGCAAAGCTATTTATGAGAAGGAAATGTTGGCAATACTCCATGCACTTAAGAAATGGCGACCCTACCTAATGGGAAGACACTTCAAGGTAAAAACAGATCATGATAGCCTTAAATACTTTTTAGAACAAAGATTATCCTCTGAAGAGCAACAAAAGTGGGTCACAAAGATGTTGGGTTATGACTTTGAAATCATCTACAAAAAAGGGAAGCAAAATGTGGTGGCAGATGCACTCTCAAGAAAGGATGAGGATATGGAAGCATTGTTGTGTGCCATTTCTATTATCCAACCAGATTGGATAAACGAAGCAAAGGAGGAATGGAAGAATGACGAAGAAGTGTGGGCACTTATTCGAAAGCTACAACAAGATTCAAGTACTTCTGATACATTTAGCTGGCAAAATGATTCGTTATGGTACAAAGATCGCTTATACCTCTGTAAGAATTCCCAGCTAAAACAAAAGATTCTTATGGAATTGCACACTTCTCCCTTAGGAGGGCACTCAGGATTTTTAAAAACTTACCACAGGGTTAAGAAGGAATTTTTTTGGGATGGCCTTAAATCAGATATTCAAAATTTTGTGGCGGAATGTTTGGTTTGCCAGCAAAATAAAGTTGAAACAATTAAGACACCGGGTCTATTACAACCTTTATCCATTCCAAGCCAACGTTGGGAGGAGGTTTCAATGGATTTTATCACAGGTTTACCCAAGTTTGAGGGAAAGAGTGTCATCATGGTGGTAGTTGACAAACTTACCAAGTATGCACACTTTTGTGCATTATCACATCCATTTAAAGCCAGTACAGTTTCTACTGCATTTATGGAAACAGTTCAAAAGCTACATGGAAACCCAAAGATTATTGTAAGTGACAGAGATCCCATTTTCACTGGAAATTTTTGGACAGAATTATTTTCTTGTCTTGGTACTCAGTTAGCTCATATCTCATCTTATCATCCTCAATCTGATGGGAAAAATGAGATAGTAAACAAATGTTTGGAAGGATATCTTCGTTTCTTTGTATCTGATAAACAAACACAATGGGTCAAATGGTTGCCTCTGGCTGAATGGTGGTATAACACTTCCTTCCATACAGCAACAAAAATGACCCCATTTATGGCACTTTATGGGTACCAACCACCATCAATCACATCATATTTAAGAGAAAATTCTAAGGTTCAGGCAGTGGAACATCACATCGAACATCAACAACAAGTCCTCCAGCTCTTAAAGGATAGCCTCGTGTTGGCACAAAATAGAATGAAACAACAGGCAGATAAACATCGCAGTGAAAGAAGTTTTGATGTAGGTGATTAGGTATTCCTACGGCTACAACCATATAAGCAAATGTCCCTAAAGCAAGCTAATAAGGATAATAAATTATCACCAAAGTATTATGGTCCGTACAAGGTGTTGGAAAAGATTGGTACTATGGCATACAAATTGGAGCTTCCTGCAGCTTCTCGATTGCACCTAGTTTTCCATGTTTCATGTTTAAAGAAGGTTATAGGCGACAAGCTCCCAGTTCAAACAATATTGCCAGAACTTGACGAGGAAGGAAAAATTATATTGGAACCGGAAGCAGTCACAGAAACAAGAACTCGACAGCTACGAAATCGATTAATTTCAGAGTATCTTATCAAGTGGAAGAACTTATCCGCTGAAGATTCCACATGGGAGGATGAGAATTTTATGCAGAAGTATCCAGAACTGCTCAAGCGTTGAGGACAACACTTTTTGAAGGAGAGGGGCATGTTGGGTCCCTATAATACTAGTGATTACTCCATTACTATTGTAGTTATACCCCTTATTTATATTGTTGTGCCCCTATTACCCCCATATTGTTATTTCTGTGTCCCATAGAATCCCTCTATTATTATTTTTGTGGCTTTATATTATTATTGTTAGGTCGGCTGGATTATATTGTGACTCCTTAGACCCCTATATATAGAAAGGAGGTTTTGTCATTTGTATCATCCAAGAATTGTTCATTTATGTAATGTAAAGGAGGTTGCCCCCTCGAAGAGGCTGAATTCAAAGGCGTTGATCTTTCTTTTCTATCTTTTCTTGAGCTGGTTTCATAACAGAAGACTTGATCTGGATTCCTTTGTATAGGTGCCTGAAGAATCTTCACAGAGACCAACACAGGAGCATAGTGCACAAACATCAGGTCAACCAGAAACTTCAGGATAGGGAAACGATTCAGGGTCACAGAGCATTTATGAGGAGTTGACCCAGACTAATACAAACATGGGCAACTCTCCAATATTGTAGACCCCTCTTAATGAGGAGCAAAGTCAAAAAAGAAGTCGGAATGAGGCTAGCCCCTCTACAGTGCCATTGGACCAGGTATATGTAAAGAGGTAGAGATTGAATCCTTTGTCCGAGCAAGAATATGAAGAGACAAGGAGTGACAAGGTAGCTGTGGAAAGTGACATAGTGCAGAAAACACTAGTAGGGGAGACACCATCTACCTCCCAAATACAGGCATTAAGCAGGTAACAAAGTGTAGAAGTTTCATCACTAAGGACAACTTCAGAGCAGAGCCAGGATTTGAAAGAAAAGTACAAAGAGATTAAAGCTAGGAATGAGAAGCTCAAAGCTAAAACCTATGCCCAATATCTGAAAATGGCTCCTACAAATCAACAAGGTTGATGTCAGCCTTTGACATCAAAGAGGGAGAGATGCAGATGAGCTTTTTGAAGCCAACAATACAACAGCCAAAGTCCATGGCTGATTATTTAAAAACAGATTTTGAATTTCTTGCCAGAGACATCCACCCAATTGATCAGATTGAGCTCCATAAGAAAATGGGTGAGATGGTCTATTCCACATTGACCAGTAAAGCCATCACTGCACATCAGTTGTAAAATTCTCTGAGTAATACTACAACACATTTACAGTTGGAAAAAGCCTCTTCTCAGGCTAAGGATACCGGGATAAAAACATTCGAAGATCTGGTGATTGAGTTTGGACATGATCCCAAAGATGTTAAAGTAGCTGAAATATTGATAAAGAAAAAGAATGATGACATAGCTGGACTTAGGAAACAACTCAAACTCCCTCCCCTCCTACATCCACAAACTGCAGAAGTAATTGAGAAACAAATTGAGGAAGAACTTATGGACTTGGTCCTTAAGTTGAATGATCAATTGAAAGAAACAGAGCAAGAACTAGAAAAAGATTTGTAGTCCAAATAGGGTGATCCGACCACCATTCCTCAGACTGTAATACCTATAATTTATACAGTAGTGCCATATACTATTGCAACATCTTTGGCACCCAACATTCCCCTAGCAACAACTCTGCCAGTAACAACAATAGCAAGTACATCAGAAGAAGCAGTAACTTCAACAAAGCAAACAGAGGACTTAATAAAGTCAATGGAGGAAATGAAAATTCAAGCAACTAAAATAAAGAAACTAAAAGAAATGGTTACTAGCTTGGAAACCAATTATGAGCTATCACAGATTAATTACACTGAAGAAGAGAGAAAAAATAGAAGTATGACTGAAAGAATCAAAACATTGGAGATGGACTTAACATTGGAAAAGCCTCTTAGGGACATCAGAGAAATTTTGTGGAATAATATTGTTGGTTCCATCAATGAGATTTGGCCTTCCATTTAGGTCATTTTTGAACAAACAGAATTGGTTAAAGTGGCTATGGAGGCCATTCAGAGGATTAAAATAGAGTTAGGAAATAAGCCTGAAGAAGCTAATCACTTGATCAATTTTATGAATAGCAGAAACAGGTACCAGCTAGATGAGCTGGATATTGAAGATAGGACGGCTACCATAATAGAAATAAAAAAAGTTTTGATAAAGAAAAACTTAATTTTAAATTTAGAGAGAATATGTCATAGTATTCACAATGACATAGATGATTTCATGTTTAAGTATGGCATTTTGAGAGAGAAGGGCCTCCCTAGTCCAATGGTAATTCACGATAATCTTATGACTTAGGTAGACTACCTAGAAAGATTGAATGCACAAGACAAGACCCAAGCCAGTTCGTCAACTATTAAAGCTTTACCAACCGGGAGAGTTCTTTATGATGGCTTGGAGAACTTATTTTTCATTGAGCATGAAATCAAACATTTGTTCGGTACTCAGCCTAATTTTGCTAAATACATAGAGGCAGATGAAGTGTACAGGAAAGTAATCAGAATAAAACTGCCAGATGATGAATGGTGGGCCAATTTGACAGATTTGCTATAAATCTACTATGGTAAATCTGTGAGGTGGAAAATGTTGCCAAAGTAGAAACTGGTAATAAAGGTAACATTTGGTAAAATGCATAGGTTAGAGAGTATTAGTACAGATAGAGAGTATCGGTAGGTAAAAGTAAGAGTGAAAGATCCAGCAAACAATTACTAAAGCAATAGCAAGAGGCAAATTTGAGTTTCAACCTCCAGCTCATTCATAAATAAAGGGACAGCAACAATCTGTTTTCCATCTTTCTCTATCTTTTTGTAAAAGATATTTTGTATTCGCTATAATAAATCTCATATGGTTATGAGATATTTTTGATGTAATTTTTGTATAAATACTTCTTCATTCGAAGTATTGTGGGTGGATTCTATAACATCTCTGTAAATATATGCTATTAAGCTGAGAAAGATTTTGTACTCAAATTTGGATTTTTGCTGGAAAAGGAATGAAAGTTGAGGACATTTGATCAGATTCCCGTGCAATATAATCACAAATAAGTATTCTATCCTTGTGATTTTATGTGCTTTCTATATGTTTTAATGTTTCATGCATCTTAAATCTAAATGGTAAAATAGTCAAAGTATATCAAAACTAGATTTATTGCTCTCTGCTATTAATAGTTTACCATTTCTATGTTTTCTTCTAAACTATCTCGATAAAGGAACTCTTAACTGCTCCTCTATTCCCGTAGTTTTTCTCTAATAGGTTCATGGTATGGGATTCTTAATTTCCCTATGCTAGTTGACCTATCTTCCCTTCCTCTTTCTAATCCTAACTTGAGGATCCTTGATTTCCCTCTAGTTTTGAGCAGAACTATCATCCATTCAAACCCCTAAGTTTGTTTTTACTCTGCTATCCTACCTGTTGAACTCATACCTCAACAATTTGACTTAATCTAGTGAATTATCCCTAATTGGCTGCATAACCCAATGGCCTAAAAGCCTAGTTTTCCCATTTGTTTCAGAACTCCACCACTTTCAAACAAAACAACCTCATTGAACATTAATACTAGCCCAAAATCCTTTCAAACATAGCTAAATCATAAATAGAGAGCCCTCTCTGGACTTAGGTAAGCTAGCACCTAAGTCTAAAAGATTGGTTTGTAGTTACCTCAGATCCTTTCCCTCTTTCACTAACTTCTACGGAAAATCTGAGTGATAACAGGTTCCTTTGCTCTTTGGTGAGCTCCAGTATTGTAGCAATAATGCTACAACTCCTGGGGCTTCCTGTCTCTCATTTTATCAACCCGGTAGTTCGTACAAACTTGGAAGCGACGGTGCTGTATGCACAAGTACTAGCTCTTGTCGCAGCTGTCACTTGGTCAGCTGGCACAAGTCCGCTAGGGCTCAAGCCAACTTCTATAGGCTCTCAGAAGAAGCTTGCTAAATGATGGACGAAAGCTATTCTCAAAGGAAAGCTAATTTACTTGACAAAATTGAACTGAAAGCAAATCAAAGCATGGAAACCTAGGAAACCCTAATTTGACTAGTCTAATCTCTATAATGCAAAGAATGTGACTGTAACTTCTACCAATGCTGCCCTTACCTCTAATAAGTGAAAATGCGTGAATCTAAGCTACTTGCATCTTAAAAGACATGTTTTTGTATTTTTTCTTTAAGTGGATGGAATGATTGTGATTTTGTGCTTATTAGGGTTTGGTTGTGCAGATGTGATGTAGAAGGAGGGAAAGCGTGGGAAAGGTTGGGGAGTCTAGGAGAGGTCCCCAGGGATCCTTAGCATCCGTCCACAAAGGTTCCTCACGTTCAGAGGCTCAGAAACCGAGTGAGTGGCCTCCTACAGGATGTTTGCAGGGGATCCTACAGGAAACTCAGAGGTTTCTACAGGAAGTTTACAAATTGCTACAGGATGACCTACCGTGGGTGTTTGAAGTGATGGTGGAGTGATGGAATGGTAGGGGGAGATATGTAAGGTAGGAATAAGGCTGGTGATGGCTCAGGAGTGGAGGAATAGGATGGGGAACGAGTGTAGGGAGTAGGTTGGAAGATAGAGGGCTATGTCAACAAAAGGTCTAGAGAATGCAGTTACGTGAGGAGTGGAGGAATTTGGGAGATAACAGAGCGGAGCAGAGGTCAAAGATGTGGTTGCATGCGTGATCAAGACGAAGGAGAAGGTAATGGAACATGGGAGAGCAGTGTAAATGAAACAAATGGCTTATGAATGTTACTAAGACAAAGATTCATTAACCTAGGCTATCTGTGCTATGAATTCAATGAACAGCAATCCGAAACGTGAAGAGATATGTGCATGAAGCTGTGATGAAGTTGTGTGGTGCAAGTGTGAAGTACATGAAAGAATCTAACCTAACCGTGACTGTGTTGCAGCAATCATAAAGTAAAGAAATGCGTATTTTTGTGGTTGGTATAGGCTGCACTCCAATCTCCAAACAGAGATGGCAGTGGAGGCTTTCTCAACCGTTTTCCTTGGAGCTCCTGTTTGTTATCAACCTGCTAATCTAACTGATGCAACTAAAAACCTTTCAATCATAAGCTAAACTCACTCAAATTCATAAACTAACTCAGAAAACTTGTAATTTCGAATTGCATGGTAAAGCAATGAACTAAAGTGCTGAAACGAAAAGTAAATAACACTACAACAAAGGGGATCTATGGCTCTCAGGTTGGGCCCTAACCTGAGAGCTATAGTTCCCTTAGCAACTCAGAATGAGATCAAAATCTGCCTTCTTTATTCATAACCAAAAATCTGATGTTATGCCAAAACTGGCTTACAACAAGAACTAACACCGAGATGTAGCTCGTACTTCAAAATTACAAGAGTAATGCAAAAGTCAAAAAGCTTCTATTCAAGGCTACGGCCTCAGTATTTATGCCAAATGATAATCCAACAGGTTTCCTTGATTTGAGGAACTCGGCTGTCCAACTGAAGGTTAAACTGGTGATCCTGTAGAACAGTTATAACTGTTGTTCCTATAGAACAGTTGGCTGCCTCTATGCTCGGTGGGGAGATTGGTTGGAGCTCGGAGCTACGGTGGGAATCACGAGGAAGGTCCCCAAGACCGTGGACATCCTCTCCTAAAAACCAGCAGTGCCACCTCATTGTCTCCTTGTCTCCTTTCTCGTGGTCTTTTCTCCCTTTTAATGCCAAAAACCTGAAAGCATCATGCATTAGTCACGTAGATAATATGTCTACCCTTCTTCCTACAAACAACACGAACAAACTAAGAAATGCATGCATAAGCAATAAAATGTGAATGGTTTGAGCAAGTAGAATAGGCCAAAATGAGCCCAAATTGTACCAAAAATTGGGGCTCATCATCACCCCCAGCTAAACCATTTGCTCATCCTTGAGAAACTCAGTCAAGATCCTCATCCTTCATGGCTTTCACTGCTCCCCTTACATCCCAAGCTTCAGTGGTGATGTCCTCTTTGTTGATATGAAACCCGGCTGTTTTGTCCACCTTTTCCCATTGTGCATTGTCATCTTTCTCTATACTACCTTCAGCCAATCCCAGCAACAATGGTGGGTTGAGTTTAAGGCCAATCCAGCTGGCCTGAAGTCTTTGCATGGATTTCTTGTAAAGGTTCACTCTTGCCAATGCTTCCCTCATCCGGGTTGGGGTATGGTATTCCCGGATCTTCAAACTATGTGCCAAGGTGTTCCACCTGCGTGTGCATGCCTGGGCAGCAGTTTCTCCCAATAATCTTTCCATGTCTTCAAAGTGGGCTATGTCTTGGGCCTGTTGGTCCATAAATCTCAAGGAAGCTATGGGATCATTAGACAACTATTGGTGGGCTGAGATGAGGGCAACCAGATTCTCTGGTTCTACTCGAATGTACAGTGGCTCACTCACTTCCCGGTTCATGACCGATTTCCCTTCAGTCGCTCTCTGATCCTCATGATTTAACCATGAAGCGAAGGCCATCAACTGCATATCACCCAAGGCGATATTGGGATCCCCGGAGACTTCATTAGGCAAAACCAGATTGTGGAGGTAGAATTCTGCTAGTTTGTCTTTGTCTTCTGCCGAGCTAGTATTGCATAATTCGGCAAATTGCTGTGGGTTATGGATTTGCGCAATACCTCTTTGTGCTAATGTGTTTATCTGGAACTGCAGCCACTGATCCTTTAAGTAAAACCCATAAGATTTTGCAGGTTGTCTGCACTGCAGGGCTTCCATGGGCCAACTGGCCATGCAGGCCAATTGTGTTTCCTTTTGTTTCAGCTGCTCTTTCAGAGCTTGTATTTCAATTTGGCCCTACTGTCTTGTTTCCTGTAGAAGTGCTATTGGCTCCTCAAGATTGGTGGTTAGCTCCTGTTTTCCTTGCTACCCATTTGTGGTGTCTTTGGAGGATGTTCCTACCCCTGCCTTTAGCTCCTGTAGCTGTAATTTCAACTTCTGGTTTTCTTCCTGTAGAAGCACACGTTGGCAATTAGCCACATGCTTAGCCAATGAAAATTCACTCCTGACCTCCTTAAGTTGTTCTTGTAGGGGACCTATGTCCGCCACACCCTTGGACTTGGCGATTTGCATCCATGTGTGGGAACGGATCCTCTCCTCTTCCAATGCAAAAAATAGAGGTACAGTAAATTTTTGCGGTATGATCTTTCCCGCCTCCAAGAAGGTGTAGTAAGAGTTCAGATTAGGTGAAGGGCTAGGTTCAGGGATATGTTCTCTTTTTTCCTCTCCAGGAGGTGCTAGCTCACCCTCCTTTGGTGACAAGGGTCCTTCGCCTTCTCTTTGTTCGGTTTCCTGTAGCCGAGCCAAAGTATCTTGTAGGACATTTTCGGCTTCCTGTAGCCGGGTTTTTTTCATCCAACAGGTCTAACCTTTCTTGCCATGTGTTCTTCTTTGGACTTCCCTTTTCGTAGGTAACTGTAATCTTTGAGGGGGATTTTTCTTTGGGAGAAGCAGGGGTGTCTTCGATGACAATTGGGCTGCTGGACTGCTGCTATGTTTTCCCTGTTTTTATCCTAACACTTCTCTGGGCTTTGAAGTAGAGAGGAGTGTCCCTCTTCCTCTTTCCTTTTGGCTTAGGCGGCGTGCTGGGGCTAGCTAATACAGCTGCTGCCTCCCTGGCCAGAACATCCACCTTCTTCTCTTTTGATTTTGATTTTGCATGGCTTCCTGTAGAAGCCTGTTTCTCCGTTTTCGGGCTTCCTGTAGAAGCCTGTTTCTGCGCTTTTGTGCTTCCTGTAGAAGCTGTTTTCGGGCTTCCTGTAGAAGCCTGCTTCTCCTTTCCTGTAGTGACAGGTGTCTTCACTTTAGCTTGCTTTGCTGCAGGGGTTTTATCTTTTTGTTTGCTTGTGAGTGCTGGGGAGGTAATTGGGCTGACATGGACTGCCCCAACTTTTTCCCTTCTGCTCTTTGACCTTTTTTCCCTCGCTGACAGGATGGGGGAGTCATCTTTTTCTTTAGCACCTTTTTCTTCGTGCTGCTTCTACTGCTGCTGCTCCTACATGGTAGTCGGGGTACTTGGGCTGGTTTCCATCTTTTCTTCGGCCACTGCTTCTTGTTCTTCACTGCTGGACGACCCCGTTTCTTCCATCAACATTTTTATGTCTCCTTCCCGTGTTAAATTCTGGAAGGATTCCCACGATAGGGGAACCTTATGTGAGTGGAGTGCGTCCTCCACAAGAAGCTTGATCAGCCCATGGTGTGCGACTTGATCTGGTATGCCGTCTTTGAGCTTTGTAGCGCACTCAATCAAGGATTGTAACAAGAAATAAGGAATGCTTAATTTCTGCTCTACAGGAAGATTGATCCGGTGTCTTAATTCGGTGAGCAACCTGAAGTGATATGCATACACGATGCTGTAACGACCTTCACAGGTGATATATTTCATGATTTGCAAACTGACTTCGTTCCATGGTGGCGACAAGCTTGTCCTTCTCACCCCATTTTTATCCTCTGTGAATGCTTCTTCCGGTGGGAAGAACTCTTTCTTGGCTTGCTGGCTTAGCTTTCGCTCTTCTTTATCCCACGGAAGACCCATAGGAAGTTCAGTGATTCTACTAATAGACTGCGGGGTGAGCTTTATGCTTAGGCCTCTGAAACTTACTATGGCCAGCACCTTGGATTTTGGCCTCAAGGCCTGCAAAAATTCCTCGGCCACTTCATCATCGTACCCCTGCAACTTATCACAAAAAGACATCCACTGTGCTCGTGTAAAGAGCTCTACCACTTCCTGATTTCTCCTCAATTTATCTGAATCCGTGGGTTCTCGCCTAATAAATCCACCCGGCATGATGGCACAGTTTTCTTAACCGGAGGTGGTGATGGTGGACGAGAGTTTAGTTTTGGAGACAGAGTGTAGAACAATGTGCATAACCCACAGAATTTTACGACACAATCTAATTACTCAACAATCCTGTAGAATGACAGTATAGGCACACAGACAGCAAATTCACCACTTTCTCTATACGCAGACAATCCTACCACCTTTAATGACCATTTGCATGAGAAGTCCAGGGTTACCTCGTTACTCGGCCACCTTTTTTTCGTGAGCACCCGCGTTCTTGTAGAAGACTGCGTTCCTGTAGAACTGCGTTCCTGTAGAACTGTGTTCCTGTAGGAGCAGTGCGCAAATTTCCGGGAGGACTGTAATTGGACTGCATTTGAGGTGTGCTTCACTAGTGTTCTGGTAGCCAAAAGCTCGGCGTATCAAAGTGCAGAGGAGATCAGAATAACCACTCGAGTTTGAGGTGGTGGTTGATAAATGCGTGCGCAAAATCTAGCCGATTAGATTTTGAATCGGCGCGATCCGTGGCGCGGGGGATGAGCTGTCCCCTGTCGGACCGTTGGGCGACGTCATCAATCATTCACCTGTGTATTCGCTTGATGCCGCATCCATTCCCACCGATCTGCCGCCGCCTTTTTCTGGTAAACTCATTGCTTTCGACGAGAGTGTTCTCACGTGCGTGCTGCTTAGTCTTTTCGTCGTGGCCGCCACCCAAACATCCAACTATACCATAACTAGCCGACGTGGCTAGTCGACTGGCCATACGGCTGCTCAACCATTCACTTTTACGCTGTGCAAACAAATCAAAGTAAAATTCATGCGATTTGATGGAAGGAAGGGTTGAGACGCTTACCTGCGTGGCTGCACACGATTTTTCCAGTTTTTTTTTTTTTTTTTTTTTTACGATGGTGAGTGGATCTACCTGCTGCATGCGAACTTACACAGACCCGGAGGCTCATGGTTGCAGGCTGCTGACGATGGAGGGGATGATGTGGTTGCATGTGCCCGCGTTACATTGGAGATGGCGGTGTTGTGAACGGTGTCCACTCCAGCAGGTTGAACTGTTACAGGATTCCCGTGGGTGTCTCGTAACAGTTCTCTCTCCTTGGGTGCATGCTGCATGACAGAGGATCTGGCCTTTGAATCACGCTTCCAGAGCTTCTGATGCTTGTGGTATAAGATCTCAGCATTTGTTTACCTTTGAAAATGGATTTTCCCACGAGAACTCATTGATCTGCTTTGTTGGTGCAGGGGACTTGGGTGCATGTCGACGAGGATGGTGGAGCAAGGTAACAGCGTCGTGCATGGGTGCCAAAAGAGGCTTGCATGCGTCCAAACCAACCCATAGTCATCAGATCTGTTCATGAGATGCATTCTAGGCCGTTCTGAGCTTCTACAGGAAGTTTCCTGTAGAAATACAGAGCTTCCTGTAGACAGGCAGCTCTTCCTGTAGAGATTTGCACCTTCCTGTAGAAATTTACACCTTCCTGTAGAAATCTGCACCTTCCTGTAGAAAATCTGCGTCTTCCTGTAGAAGACTCAATCTATAATGAAAGTGCACATACCTTGAAGAACATAAGCATTCTTGGAGGAGGGGCTGGTGAGGTGTCCTGGCTGCATGATAAGGACTTTTGGCCTTGAGTTGAGAGGCTTCCTCTCCTCCATAGAACACCTGCAATCTGCATGCAACTTTCACATAATAAACTTGTTTTTCTTTTTTTTTTTTTTTTTTTTTTTTTTTTTTTTTTCTGAAAGATAGCAGGGGCGCCTCAATGAGGTTTTCACCCCTACCACCTGCCTTAAGTGCCTCAGAGAGGTTTTCACTCAAGGATCTTTATCTCTTTCTTTTTCTTTTTTTTTTGAAAGATAGCAGGGGCGCCTCAATGAGGTTTTCACCCCTACCACCTGCCTTGGGCGCCTCAGAAAGGTTTTCACCCAAGGATCTTTATTATTTATTATTTATTTTTTCTTTTTAGATTCTTCAGGGTGTGCCCAAAGCAGGGGCAGAACCCTTCTCTATGACCAATACTGCCTTCTCCATAGTTTTGATGAACTCTTGTCTCGAGGGAGGCTTCCTGTAGATCTTCAATCGATGCCCATTGACAAGCATGGGGATGGCTTCCTCATCAATGGCCCAAATAAGAACAGATCCATTTTCATGACATTTTTCCACTGAATATGGCCCAAGCCATCTGGTTCTCAGCTTCCCCTTGAAATCTTTGTATCTGGAATCATACAACAAAGCCCAATCTCCCAGCTGAAATTGCTTGTCGTGGAGATGTTGGTCATGCCACACCTTTCTCTGAAGTTGAACCACTTCTGAGTGGAGGAGGGCCTGCATGCGGTGCTCATCCAGTCCATTCAGCTGCAATAGCCTTTCTTGTTGTGCATGGCTGAGATCTAGGTCCAGCTGAGCTGCCATCCTCAAAGTGTTGTATTCGAACTCAATGGACAGCAAAGCCTTCTTCCCATAGACCAGCTCATGAGGTGTGAAGCCGGTGGTGGTCTTCCAAGTGGTGTTGTAAGCCCATGTGGCTTCAACCAGGTGATCTGCCCAGTCCTTTCTGCTGCTGCTCACCACCTTGGTCAAGATCCCTTCTAATGCTCTATTGGTGACTTCCACCTGCCCATTTGCTTGAGGATGATAGGGGGTGGAAGTCCTATGCTTGATCTTGTGATGAGCTAGTAGATCTTCGACCATGTTGGAGGTGAACTGGCTCCCTTGATCGGTGACCAGCTCTCTTGGATAGCCAAACTTATAGAATATGTTTTCTCTTAGGAACTCGGCCACTTTCTCTTATGTTGCTGCTTTGATGGCTTTGGTCTCTGCCCACTTCGTCAGGTAGTCAGTGCACACAATGATGTAAGACCTTTGCCTTGAAGGAGGGTTGATTGGGCCCACAAAGTCCATACCCCACTTATCAAATGGCTCAAGAGTCACTTGAGGTTGGAGAGGCATCTCATACCTTTGGGTCGGTTTCCCCATTCTTTGGCATTGGTCACACTGGCTGACATATCTTCTGACATATTGATGAAGTGTGGGCCAATAGTAGCCTGCCTGCAGGATTTTGAAGGCAGTTCTCTTTGCTGCAAAATTTCCTCCACAAGGCCCATCATGACAAGTGAGGAGGATGTCAAAGACTTCCTCTTCCCTTACACAACGCCTTAAGATCTGATCGGGGCCAAGCTTGAACAAATTGCCCCCGATCCAGGTAAATGAGGCACTTTTTCTGATGATTCTGCTCTTTTCTCTCGAAGAGAGATGCGGAGGGAACTATGCTGAAACAAGGTAGTTTGCTATATCAGCAAACCATGGAGAGAGTACTGAGATAGCAAACAGATGTTCATCGGGCATCTGGTCATCCACTGTTCCATCCTCACCTGCAGGTAATTCCAATCTAGATAAAAAGTCAGCAACAACATTTTCTCTACCTGGTTTGTCAACAATGGTTAAATCAAACTGCTGCAATAAAAGTAACCATCTAATAATACGAGCATTTACATCTGGTTTATTCATTAAATATCGGATTGCAGCATGGTCAGTATGTACAAATGTTTGGTAGCCAGTGATGTAATGTCGGAACTTGTTCAGTGCATGGACCACAACTAAGAATTCTTTCTCGGTTACAGTGTAATTTAGCTCAGCTTTGGACAAGTTTTTGCTAACGAAGTAAATGGCATATGGCAGTTTTTGCTCAACTTGTCCTAAGGCTGCACCTATGGCTTTGTTCGAGGCATCAGTGTGGATGTGGAAAGGTAGGGCCCAGTTTGGACCTCTCAGGATTGAGGCTGACACTAACTTGTCCTTTAATTCATTCAAACTCTTCTGACAATCGTTAGTCCAATTAAACTCCACATCTTTTGCCAACAGGCCAAACAATGGCGAGGCTAGCTTGCTGAAATCTTTAATGAATCTTCGGTAATATCCTGCTAATCCCAAGAAACTCCTAACATCCCTTACCTTTTGTGGAGGTGGAACCCTCTTGATTAGAGTGATTTTGTTAGGATCCACCTGTAACCCTTGGCGAGAGATGGTATGGCCTAGCACGGTCCCTTCAGTCATTAGGAATTCACATTTTTCAGGGCTAAGGGACAAGTTCATCTCGATGCACTTGGTTAAGACTTTTCCCAAATTGGACAATGCTTCCTGGAAGTTAGCCCCGTAAGGAGTAAAGTCATCCATATAGATTTCTACTGCATCATGGACCAACTCTGAGAAGATGCTCAAGACAGCTCTCTGGAAGGTAGCAGGAGCATTGCATAGCCCAAAGGGAAGGACACGGTAGGCAAAGGTACCCTAGGGACAAGTGAAGGTGGTCTTATCTTGGTCTTCCGGGCTGATTTGAATCTGGTTGTACCCGCTAAACCCATCCAAGAAAGAGAAGAACTTCTTTCCTGCTAGTCCATCCAACACTTGATCTATGAAAGGCAGAGGGAAATGGTCTTTCTTGGTAGCTTTGTTCAGCTCTCGGTAGTCCACACAGATTCTCCATTTCCCATTTTTCTTGGGAACCAAGACCAGAGGGGACACCCATTCACTATCCGAGATGGGGTAGATGAATCCAGCATCCAACAGTTTCTGCAATTCTTCCTTGACAATGTCCTTAAGGGCTGGATTCATTCTCCTCTCGGGTTGCCTAACCGGTTTACAATCCTCTTTGATGTATATATGATGGGTATAGACCGAGGGATGGACTCCTTTCATCTCCTTATAGCTCCAAGCGAAAGCATCTAGGTGGCTGGCCAACAGGCTACACAACTCCTTCTCCTAGGAAGGAGATAGGGAGGAGCTGATCTTTAATGCTCTCTCAGGGCCGAACTCCACGTTTTTGACTCTGGGAGTGACAGGGTTGGTTGTACAAAGGTCCACTAAGGTGCTAGCTTGGGCATCCTCCACCAACTTCTCTAAGGATAGTGCACTGGAAGGTGGATTCTGGATCAGAGTCTCAATCAAGTCATCCTCGGTTGGAGAGTCTCGTCTAGTGGTATCTAGGGTGCACAGAGGTGCTGCGTACACCTCGTCTTCCTCTCCTTCTTCTAGCCAAAGTGGTAAGTCATGCTCTAAGGAGGGTTGGGCAGGAGGGTATAAGACTAGCTACTTGGACATGGGACCATTTTTTATGGTCATATTTCCTGCACGACAACTTATGTAAGAATCTGCAGTAGCTAACCAAGGCCTTCCCAAAATGAGAGGATATCCAGGAAGCTTTGCCTTTGGTTGCAGAACCAGGAAGTCTGCAGGGTATTCCCACGAATCAATAGAGACCAAGACATCCTCCACAATCCCTTCGGGAGTTACGGTGGAGCGATCTGCTAATTGCAGTACTGTCGAGGTCTTCCTCAAGGAACCCTGAAGATTGAGTTTAAGCATAGTATCCCTGGTCATCACATTAATGGCGGCCCCCAGATCAATCAAGATGTGAGGTATAATGGTGCCATTGATGTGGACATCTACTAAAGGACTTCCAGGATCTAGATACTTGGGGCAGATGACTTGTCCTAGCATAAGGTCAGACAGTTGTCCTATGACATTGATGGTTGAGGCATCTTTCTTTCTCCTGCCTGGGTGTTTGAAGCACTTTTCCTTAACCAGTTTGTTGTATATGGGAACATCCTTGATGGCTTGGAGAAGAGGTATTTTTACACACAACTGCTTGAGCTCACCCAGAAGCTCGTCTTCCTCTGGGTGGGGTTGTGTGGTGGCTGCTAGTCTCTCAGGAAAGGGTGGAATAGCCTTTGGTTCACTTTCCTGTTGATCCTCCTCATCCTCTGGGGGAGGAGGTTGGCGATCTGGAAGGATCTTCCCAGATCGAAGATTGATCTCCTGGATCTCCACAGCATAGGTAGGACATGATGTTTCCCCAGTGTATACCTGCTGAGCCTGTCTATTGTTGGGGTTCGGGTTCGGTTGAGCAGGCATTTGAGGTTGCCTTGGAGGAGCAGGAGGTAAAGGCTGAGGTTGAACCGGTGGTGGAGGCAAAATGGTAGGAGGAGTGTTGTATTGGGGCCTCCACCCCGACTGAGGTGCACTCCACTGAGGCTGTGACTGGGCATGTGAATGGTATGAATGAGAAGTAGGTTGAGTAGGGTACTGAGGTGGATAAGACCATGGAGGAGGCATGGACCAAGAAGGATGAGCAGGGGGACCCCAAGAAGGCATGGGAGTCGATTGGTTGGGGTTATAATAAGCTTGTGGTGCCCCTTGCATTCCCTGTTGATAAGGTCTAGATCCTTGTGGCCTCCTTTGGTTGATGAAGTAGAGAGGTTCAGTGGGGGCTTCGGTCCCTTGATACATGGCTTTAAACCCAAGTAAGGTTGGACACTGGTTTGTTGGATGGTCCTCCTCACAAACGAAACACACTTCAACCGAATGCAATGGGCATTCGTTCTTAGGGTGTCTTCTGGTGCACCTAGGGCAGAAGACAGCCAAGGCTCTCTCAGCTTCTTCTTTCTTCTACTAGATCCTGAATGTGTCCAGCTGCATGGCAATGGTCTGTCTCACCTCACTCTTAAGATCCTCTAATTGGTTTGTAAACTCATGTTTGGAGAAAGGGACACCAGTGGAGAGGAGATTTCCTCTACCTCGTTTCCTAGCTGCCCTGGAATGATTTCTAAACACAGTCTTGATGTCCTCATAAGGCAGTTGGTAAATGTCCCCCCCAGCTAACATGTGAAGGGTGTCTAAGAGATCTTCAGGGACTCCTCGGAGTAGAACCAACTTGAGGGATTCAGGGTCAAGTGTGCACCTGGCCCACTTATAGCTAAGTTGGAACCTCTCCTCATAATCCTCTAAGGACTCATCATTTCCCATGGTCATTCGAAAGATTTCTCCCTTGGTTTCCTTACACCTACAGTAATCCCTATACTTGGTATTGAAGGCTTGCTGCATCTGAGCCCAAGTAGTGATACTATTCCCAGGTAATCCCATGAACCAGCGTAATGCTGCATCCTTAAGAGTTGAAGGGAAAAGCTTCAGCTTTTGCTCATCTTCAGTATAGTCATAGGTTCTACAAAGGACAGCAAACTCAAACAAGAAGGTATCAGGATCCTCAGTGGTCAGTCCATGGAAGTGAGGCAAAGCGGAGGGGCCAATGTTCTTCATTTTCATCTCTCCATTGGTCTCTCGGATGGGGAAGGCACCTTCTATTCTCTCATCTTCTCTTCTATTATCAGCCATGGCTTCAGATGGAGTGGTCTCTAACTCTTCTTCTTCTATAGGGTCTTGGTATATCTCAGGATGTTCACCTATAGGTTCCTCTGGGTTACTGTCACCAAAGAAGAGAGAAGGGTGACTTAGTGATGTGGTGGGGGTGTTGGGTAGGAATTTGGCTGATTTATCTCGGTTCCTACGAGGCATGAAATGGAAAGGAATTTTCTTTTTGATTACTTTTGCTTTTTCTTTGGTACCTGCAAAACTGAAACAGAGTGATCTACAACTAACTATCTTGCTTCAAATGAAATTGCGGAATTGAAAGGCTAATCTATGAAAGCAGGAAATGCTAATCTATGAAAGCAGGAAATGCTAATCTATGAAAGCAGGAAATGCTAATCTATGAAAGCAAGAAATGCTAATCTATGAAAGCAGGAAATGCTAATCTATGAAAGCAGGAAATGCTAATCTATGAAAGCAGGAAATCCTAAGCTACTTTTGCAGAATGGAAATGAAATAAACTACTGAGCAGAAGTAAGAGTACGAAAGTAGAAGAAAAGCAACAATTACTAATACTCTGACGCTTCCTCGGCAACGGCGCCAAAAAGATGGTGAGCTCCAGTATTGTAGCAATAATGCTACAACTCCTGGGGCTTCCTGTCTCTCATTTTATCAACCCGGTAGTTCGTACAAACTTGGAAGCGATGGTGCTGTATCCACAAGTACTAGCTCTTGTCGCAGCTATCACTTGGTCAGCTGGCACAAGTCCGCTAGGGCTCAAGCCAACTTCTATAGGCTCTCAGAAGAAGCTTGCTAAATGATGGACGAAAGCTATTCTCAAAGGAAGGCTAATTTACTTGACAAAATTGAACTGAAAGCAAATCAAAGCATGGAAACCTAGGAAACCCTAATTTGACTAGTCTAATCTCTATAATGCAAAGAATGTGACTGAAACTTCTACCAATGCTGCCCTTACCTCTAATAAGTGAAAATGCGTGAATCTAAGCTACTTGCATCTTAAAAGACATGTTTTTGTATTTTTTCTTTAAGTGGATGGAATGATTGTGATTTTGTGCTTATTAGGGTTTGGTTGTGCAGATGTGATGTAGAAGGAGGGAAAGCGTGGGAAAGGTTGGGGAGGCTAGGAGAGGTCCCCAGGGATCCTTAGCATCCGTCCACAGAGGTTCCTCACGTTCAGAGGCTCAGAAACCGAGTGAGTGGCCTCCTACAGGATGTCTGCAGGGGATCCTACAGGAAACTCAGAGGTTTCTACAGGAAGTCTACAAATTGCTACAGGATGACCTACCGTGGGTGTTTGAAGTGATGGTGGAGTGATGGAATGGTAGGGGGAGATATGTAAGGTAGGAATAAGGCTGGTGATGGCTCAGGAGTGGAGGAATAGGATGGGGAACGAGTGTAGGGAGTAGGTTGGAAGATAGAGGGCTATGTCAACGAAAGGTCTAGAGAATGAAGTTACGTGAGGAGTGGAGGAATTTGGGAGATAACAGAGCGGAGCAGAGGTCAAAGATGTGGTTGCATGCGTGATCAAGATGAAGGAGAAGGTAATGGAACATGGGAGAGCAGTGTAAATGAAACAAACGGCTTATGACTGTTACCAAGACAAAGATTCATTAACCTAGGCTATCTGTGCTATGAATTCAATGAACAACAATCCGAAACGTGAAGAGAAATGTACATGAAGCTGTGATGAAGTTGTGTGGTGCAAGTGTGAAGTACATGAAAGAATCTAACCTAACCGTGACTGTGTTGCAGCAATCATAAAGTAAAGAAATGCGTATTTTTGTGGTTGGTATAGGCTGCACTCCAATCTCCAAACAGAGATGGCAGTGGAGGCTTTCTCAACCATTTTCCTTGGAGCTCTTGTGTGTTATCAACCTACTAATCTAACTGATGCAACTAAAAACCTTTCAACCATAAGCTAAACTCACTCAAATTCATAAACTAACTCAGCAAACTTGTAATTTCGAATTGCATGGTAAAGCAATGAACTAAAGTGCTGAAACGAAAAGTAAATAACACTACAACAAAGGGGATCTATGGCTCTCAGGTTGGGCCCTAACCTGAGAGCTATAGTTCCCTTAGCAACTCAGAATGAGATCAAAATCTGCCTTCTTTATTCATAACCAAAAATCTGATGTTATGCCAAAACTGGCTTACAACAAGAACTAACACCGAGCTGTAGCTCGTACTTCAAAATTACAAGAGTAATGCAAAAGTCAAAAAGCTTCTATTCAAGACTACGGCCTCAGTATTTATGCCAAATGATAATCCAACAGGTTTCCTTGATTTGAGGAACTCGACTGTCCAACTGAAGGTTAAACTGGTGATCCTGTAGAATAGTTATAACTGTTGTTCCTGTAGAACAGTTGGCTGCCTCTATGCTCGGTGGGGAGATTGGTTGGAGCTCGGAGCTACGGTGGGAATCACGAGGAAGGTCCCCAAGACCGTGGACATCCTCTCCTAAAAACCAGCAGTGCCACCTCATTGTCTCCTTGTCTCCTTTCTCGTGGTCTTTTCTCCCTTTTAATGCCAAAAACCTGAAAGCATCATGCATTAGTCACGTAGATAATATGTCTACCCTTCTTCCTACAAACAACACAAACAAACTAAGAAATGCATGCATAAGCAATAAAATATGAATGGTTTGAGCAAGTAGAATAGGCCAAAATGAGTCCAAATTGTACCAAAAATTGGGGCTCATCACTCTTTTGTCTATTTTGGGTGTTAAAGTGCTTTCACCTTGACCCTTCTTAAACTCCAAATACATCTCTTCCACCATGGATTGGAGTGTATTAAAACTTTCTATAGATTGAGATTCTAATCCCAATGGAGCTTCTTCTTCCATTATCCACTGAGAATAGACTCTTCTAATCTCTGGATTAGCCTCAACAAGTTCTCCTTCTCCTAGTCCGAGCTTTAATCTAGTTAGCATTCAAAATCCAGCACAAACTTGTCTAACCATAATAAAACAAAAACCAAATGCTCTGATACCACTTGATCCGAAAATGGATATTAAATCAAGAAGGAAAGTTATTACAGACTCATGTGTAGGAATGCCTATATTATTTTGTGCAACGGATCGAAAAGATTGCGAATAATATAGACAGTGAATAGTTATGAAACATAATAACACACATCAACACAGTCAAAATAATAAAGGAGTTCACAAGACCCCCTAGCTAGGTCTCCTGTTCCAAGCTTTCAGTGTCGACCTCTATATTATGTCTTTAAGAGTAGATAATTACAAGTGTGAGCTCAAACAGAGTCTAAACACAACAGTGAAAAAACCCACAGGGATTTCTTCAAAATCATCAAGTCTACAAGAGTACACAACTGCTTCCTCTTGCTCTCTGTCTTCTGCTTTCTCTTGCTCTCTCTCTCTGTCTTACCCTCTGTTCTGCCATTGGATGGATTTTAAGCCTATCAGCCTTGTCTGTTCGCCTCCCTTATCGGGCTCCCTTCCCCTGTTCGTTCATCTACCTTTTGAGCATTAAACACTCATTTTAATAAACGCTTAAGGCACCAGACAATTGTTTACAAACGGAAGGATCTTTGGGCACAGGCGAAAATCCCCGAAAATACACTTCTTGTTCAAAAACGGAAATACACTAAAAACAATGGAAAATCCAACCAACAGACCAAAGCCAGAACTCAAAAGATATTGAATCTGACCTATAATCCTATGAGGTCCGTGTTATATCACTGTCGCAAGTCGCAGCACCCATATGCATGGTCTCCTTTGTATTTTAGTTTTATAAAGGAAATACACCAAAACATAGAAAAACCCGATAAAACACCGCATATTGGATTTTAAATTTTATAGTGCTGCATCTATAAACCTATCAGGTCCGTAAAACAGCTCGTTCATCGTCCACCGTCTGATCAGTGATTGATAATCCATGGCTGACGATCATTTCAGGCAGCCCACTTGCATGGAGATTACCCGCCTGAAAAAGCATTTTTCTCTCTCCTACAGTGTGCTACATGTTGGCCGGCGTATGGAATCGGGTGGAGCCTCTCCAATACCACTTACCGCCTGAAGCCTGCCCGAAATACCATTTACCACATAACTCAAGTCTTTCACTGTTTAATTCATAACTCCTTCAGGTCTGCCTGTGTTAAGTCCTCCCTTTGGAAATCAACAATCCGAACATGTAATTTCCGTCGTTTATCTCTTTCACCCATCTGATGGCTACGATGGAAGCACTCGTCACAAGTATTTAAGTTATGGGTCCCGATTCTTGTCCCTTGGTTCATTGCGATGCGATAAAGCGGCCATCGTATATCGCTTAAGCCTACCATCATGTGTTAAGTCCTCCATTTGGTTCCATGCGATGCGATATTGGTAGTTGATCTAGACCGTTGATCTGCGCGCTCGACAACGGTTCATGTTGTCTTGCTTGTATCGCTATCTCATTTTTCTTAAGGCTAAGGCCCGTTAACACTGCTTGGCTTTCTCCAATGAGATATCAATGCTTTATTGCTGCGATTTAATCCCAATGCTATTTTCTGTGGTTTTAACATATTTGAAGACTTTTAAAAGGGTTGTTTAAGATCCATTTTGGATCATTAGGAGAAAAGGAAGGTGAAAGGTTACGTATTGCATGTTAGGAGGAAAATGAAGGAAAATAATGGAAAATTGAAGAAAATGGAGGAATCGTTGATAAAAAGGCTTCTAAGGATCAATTAATACCTTTTTTCAGTTCTATTTTTGTAGCTCTATCTATTCTCTCTCTCACTCTCACTCTTGGACACTTAGAGTTTTCTTGGAGCACTCTAGCAATAGATCGAGGAAATCAAAGGAAGGAATAAGAAGGCAAAAGAAAGCAAGGATAAATTAAGGACGAGTATCATTAAGTAGCCACAATAGGATTATTTGCAGGTATTGATTTGAATGTGTGATTTCCTTGCTAGATTTGGCATGCATGTCATATGCATGTGTTTATTTGGTTCTGTTGTTGTCATTAGCATGGGTTTGGCCAAGTGTGAAAGTGTTATTTAGCCTTGCCTTTCCATTTCTGGATAGCCATGGTGTGATGACTTCTGTTTTATTTGGTTGAGATGAATTTCCAGATGGTTCCAAAACTGAGTGAGGTGGTCTATGAAAGAAAGAACACAAGGCCTAGGAATCCCTAGACTAGAGAAGGTGGGATTGTGGTAAAGGAAAATTTTGTGTGACTTGGTGGGACTAGGAATACTCAACTAGTGAATGAAAGGATATAAGGTAAGTCTTAGAGGTTTGTGCCCTTGATTAGGCCTAGGAATCCTTGACCAGTGAATGACAGGATATACAGTAAAGCCTGGATGTTGAAGTCATGATTAGGCCTAGGAATCCTCGACCATTATATGGTGTGATATACGGTAAATCATAGAGACTAGGAGACAGGAAAATTCCTCATTGTGTAGGTGGAGAAATTCAGTGGCATCCATGCTTGTTTGGGGCCTAGTGATCTGGTGGGGATTGCAATTAAGCCCGAGGAAACCTAGTTTGGTTTGGTTTTAAGTCCCACATTTATGCTTTGAATATGGCATAGGGGTGATTGGCTGAAAGAAAGATTTGGTTCAACTAATATATGGTTGGGTGGTTTGTGGAAGTCGCAAACCTAGTTGGATTTTGCATTCATTAATAATATCTCCTTCTTCTTGGTATTTCGTGCATTAATGTACTAGCTTATATGTGATTCTTATGGTTGTTATATCCTTGTTATTTATGTTGACTATATGTTAGTTATGAGCATTTTTTATGACAGACTATATATATGGATCTCATAATGTTTTGATTTGAAAATGAATATACAATTAATATATTACCTAATAGATGATAATGAAACTATTGTGATATGGAAGCAATGCTTGTTTACGAATCTCATATAATTATGAGACCCCTATGCTCAGATTTTGTTGTTATGACCTGTAGATTGCCTATTTGTGACATGTTTGACAAAAATGCCTGTCATGGCTAGTAGGGGTCCAGTCAAGTCATTGATCAAGTTTTTGAATTAGTAACTTTTTTCCAATTTCATTTATCATTTCTATAAGTTTCATGAAGTTTTGGGTAGTGGCCTCAGTCCTGGCCCTAAAAACGTGGCACAAAATCTAGGGTCGCTGGCTCAAAACTATATGAAAAAGTCCATAATCACTAGCATGCCCTTGTTGTGGGAGTGAATGGAAGGCCTTAGTCATATGCATTTATTTTCATGGGAGTGGTTAGGGGTCTATATCAGTGAAATTTCGAGTTTCCTTAGGGGTTGGTCACCTGGAAGGGTTGGTTGGCCCCTGAAGGTACTGTAGCATGTGTGGAAGATCAACGTGGTTTGGTTTAGTCGGTTCCACTTCATTAACTGTACATGGGGAGTTGAATTACATCATATTATTCTATAATCACATGTTTACCTTAGCACACTGGTTAATTTGGGTAAATGTGGGAGGAGGGTGTTACAAATATTCATCATTGAGTTACTTGGATTGAATTACGAATTCACAATTCTAAAATTTCTAGTTTTAGTAATAAATTTATGTTGAATTTTATCACATGTCAATGAATATTTTTTTATTTTATTCCACTTGGATTTAATTTTGAAAAACATCCAAATTAAGTAAAAAAATTACCCCACAATATTTTCATTTGATTAGCTTACGAATTTGACATGTTATCTCAATAGACATGCTTACTAGAAGTTTTATGTAGCAAAAATATAGTAACTTTTTGCTAAATTTTAGTACATGATAATAAATTAATTTTGAATTTATTCCATTTACATTGAAGACGAAAAATATTTAAGTTAATAAAAAAATTCATCCCATAGAATTTTCACTTGATTAACTTAGGCATTTGGCAAGTTAAAAAGATGAACATGTTTGCTGGAAGTTTCTTGTAGAAAAATAGAGTTTCCTATAGCCGTTTATTTTCGAGCTCTTCCCTTGCTCAAATTCACTCCAAATTCATGGTATAAGTATATTTATGTCTTAGAATAACCCATGAATTCTATGAGATCACTTTATTTGAGCTGAGGCTTTGTTATGTCCCCATTCAACTTTGACATTGCTTGCTTCTTGAATGTTGATTTCTGTAGCTAGTCTAAATTTCATTTCCTATAATTTTCTTTAAGCAAAGTGTGATTTCTTTCCTACAAGAGTAACCTAAAATTTCCTTTCTTTCAAATTAGAGTATATTTTCTTTACTTACATTTCCTTTCTAGAAAGATAAATTATATTTTCTTTGTTGTCATTTTCTTATGTGTTTTTTACATTTCTACAAGTAGAATAGATTTCACTTATATGATTTTCTTTCTAGGAAAACTAGAATAGGTTTTATTATTACTATTTACCATTTTAAAATTATTATTGGTGGCTTACTTGGATATTTGTTCAATTAGAGTTGTTCCATTTCCTTCTTTCACCTTCATTAAAGGGAGTTAGACTACAAAGAGGAAGGTGTCTGCTACACTTATATTGCCAACCCCTCTTAAGTTTGTATGAACCCTAGGTTTATAATTAAATTCGAGGCCCTCAGGAGTTCCAAAATTCTTGTTGTAATACTAAGGGTCATCACTTTTTGGTGTCGTTGTTGGGTAGGGTTTCAAAGAAATCACTCTCTTGTTCTTTGATTGCTTCCTTCTTTCTTTTCTACATTCATATTTTCTACCAAAACAAAAACAAAAAAATAAACATTAGGCATTATTCATTACATTATCATTCTCATTCAAAAATTTACAAAAATATAAAAATATTTCTCCAATACCATAACCCCCCCCTTGATCATATAGTGTAGTAAGAACCACATCACCATCCACTTTTTCGCATAGAATAAGAGGTGGTAGAGAAGGTAGAAGAAATGGATGAGATGATGAAAATGAGGAATATCCTCTTGGATTTCCCATTTAGGATATTGATATAAGTGTTCATATGAAGAACATCCTTCCATATTTTTTTCCCAACTTCCATGGTATGAGGTCACAAGAACTGGAAACCTTCTTTTTTTTAATTCAAAATACTTTGTAAATATTATGGTTACTTATTAAACACTCAAAAATTGAGATTGTTTCCAACAACATTGAAGGATAGAGCTCTTAAATGGTTCATGAGTTTAGGGAATAATTCAATAAGACTGTGGTATGATATGCAAAGGATATTTCTATAAAAAAAATATAAAAACTAATGTATATATCATGATCTTAAAGAGGAAATATTTATAATGACTCAAAAAGAAGATGTGAGTCTTGAGGATCTGATAGAGATTTATGTATAATGTTAAGAGGGAAAAATTGAATAATTTAGGATTTAACACACTAAAAACCTTCCTACTTAGAATAACTAGAGATAAGAGTGAAAGCATAGAGATGGGTTACATTTTTTGGTGAGAGAGGGCCCATTTGGGTGGAAAAAATGATCGCTTAATCGAGGTCCTTGGGTGCTAACAAAGTAGCTCGATTGAAGGTTGAAAAAAACCCTTAATCGAGCTATAATGCTTGATTGAACATTATAAAGCTCGATTAAGCCATTTTTTTATGCAATATTGTTCTCACGGTCTGCGTGCGCCATTTACAGTTTGATAGAGAGTGTGATGGTAGCTCGAGTGAGAGTATTGAAGCTCCAATGACCAATTGAATCATGGAGCATTTAAATCAATCTTTCCTACTACCCAGCCAACAACCTAGAGGCTCGAATGAAGGTAGATATTCTATCTTTTTTTCTTTCTTATTGATTTAGTTTCGCATAATTAAACAAATTAATTAACAAAATAAAACAACAACAACAACAACAACCATACAAAAACCATGAAAACCACACAAAAAATCCCCCTTCAAAAGAACTTAAAAAATCACAAAACCAACCAAGAAAACCACAAAAAATCATAAAAAAACCCCTTCAAATCAACTTAGAAAACCACAAAACCAACCTAGAAAACCATAAAAAAACCCCTTCGAAACAACCTAGAAAACACTTTGAAACCACCAAAAAAACTATAATTTAGGTTTTAAATTTTTTTCTTACTTGCAATGTTTTGTTTATTAAATGCATATTTTCTGATTTTGAATGGTGAAACCGTATTTTTCTAATTGTTTTAGATTTTTAAGTTTTTCTTTAAGATTTTTGTGAAATAAATTTTCGTTTTTATGTTTTATTTTTTTTGTTATTTAAAATGCATTTTAAATTTATAACAAATATATTCCAAAAAACTCTAAAACATAAAACAAGGAAACTATAACCAATTAATAAGTAAACTAGGACCTTGAGAGTGACGCGATGAATATGGTTTCTCATGGTGAACCTTTATTTATAAAATAAGAAATTTAATTTAATTTAATTATTTTAAATTTAAATTAATTTATATTTTTAATAATAAATATAGTATGATTCTAGTTTTAAAAATAAAATATTAATCCTTAGAGTTAAAAATCTAAAAAAAATGTTATATATATATATATATATATATATATATATATATATATATATATATATATATATAACAAAATGTTTAACTTACTTATATATAATATTTAACTATATATAGTTATAACACAACATAACTTCACTATATTTAACTATAATATAAGATAGTTATATATTATAGTTCTATATATAATATGCCATAACATAGTTTTATACAACTTAACATAACCAAAAATTATTTAACATATATATGTAATAACATAGCATGTTACAACATAACCATAACTATATGATTATATATATTTAACTAAATTATAACTTAGTTATAACATCACATAGTTGTATATTATACTTCTATATATGCTACTTATACATAACACATTTCTATAACTATTTATTTCATAACATAAAGTTATTCAACATAACACACACATATATAACATAGCACGTAACATAACTATAACTATTTCATAACTATATAACTAATAATTATAAATATACCTATATATATTTAATTATTATAAAGTTATAACATCTCTCGCACACACCACACACAAACTATATACAACATAGTTCTATAATTATTTAACATAACATAACTTATTATTTGGCATTTAACACAACATAAAATTATTGAACATAACACACATATATAAAACATAACATAACAATAACTAGATAGTTCATAACATAATTATATAACTAGATATATAAGTTAACTATTCTAACTATAACATTATATATATATATATATATATATATATATATATATATATATATATATATATATATATAACATAAAGTTACTTGACATAACACACATATATATAGTGTAACATAACATAACATAGTGTAATATATATTGTGCATAACTATACCATAATATAACTATAAGATTTAACATAGCATAACCAATAAATAAGTAAATTAGAAGCTTGATAGTGACATGATGAATATAGTTGCTCATGGTGAACCTCTATTTATAAAATAAGAAATTTAATTTAATTTAATTATTTTAAATTTTAAATATTTTAATAATAAATATAGTATGATTCTAGTTTTAAAAATAAAATATTAATCTTTAAAGCTAAAAATCTAAAAAAAATAAAATTTTTGTTATTTAATTATATATATATATCTATATATATATATATAGATATAGATATAGATATATATAACAAAACATTTAACTTGTTATATATAATATTTAATTATATATAATTATAACACAATATAAATTAACTATATTTAACGATAATATAACATAGTTCTATATTATAGTTCTATATATGTTGTTTATAACATAACACATTTCCATAACTATTTAGTTCATAACATAAAGTTATTCAACATAACACACACATATATATGACATAGCATGTAACATAGCTATAACTATTTCATAACTATGTAACTAATAATTATAAATATATCTATATATATTTAACTATTATAAATTGATAACATCTCTCACACACACCACACACACACTAGATATATATAAAATAACTCATTATTTGACATTTAACACAACATAAAATTATTTAACATAACACAAACATATATATAAAACATAACATAACAATAACTAGATAGCTCATAACATAATTATATAACTAAATATATAATTTAACTATTCTAACTATAACATCATATATATATAACATAAAGTTATTTGACACACACACAGACATATATAAAATATAATGTCACATAACATAACATAGTGTAACATGTATTGTGCATAACTATAATATAATATAACTATAACATTTGACATAGCAGAACTATTTAACATAACATGTACACACATATAATTTAACACATACACATGTCTATATATATATATATATATATATATAGGTTAATGTTTCAACAATGCATCATTAATAGATACACTAAATCCATCATGAAAAGTGCATTTGGTCTAGTGAATAAAATCATTTAGACTCTTTTTTAATTTGTACCATATTGTTTCATTATGTAGTATGTTGTATAAGAAACTTTGTCTTCATGTGCTTGCATCTAGTACATGTCATGTGTCAAAGTCAAACATTAAGAACTTAAAGTCCATTGGAGTATTTGGTTAGTATGAAATTTTATTAGATTTGTAAATAGGTTTATTTCAGTGTTTTACATATATATTTACATATTTATGTGCTATGAATAAAATGAATAATTTAGAAACAAGAAAACGTGCGAAGGTAGATTTGATCACTTCTTTTGATTGTGTTTACATGGAACTCAATACTTTGGTTGATAAATTATAAAACAATGGACTCTAAAGTTTAAGACTTCATGCTAGATTATTTTGCTTGAGCTTAGAAATGGATTTTTTGCTAACATTCTTTCTAAGTCAACATTTTCTTCTTGGATTAGTTTATATGTATTATATGTGATAGTTTTGTATTATATGTAATACTTTAGTTAAAAAAATTTATTATATTAGTTTATATGTAATTTGTTGAGGCATCTCATGTGTGTGCCCCAACTGTAGGCCACCGCAATATGAGGGTTCTGTTATACATGGTGAGGCTTGTGATAGATCATGTAGCCCACCGAGAGTCCACGTTGCACTCATGGATCCTACCTTCAATGGCATTCAAAGTGTTAGATGTAGTGGTTTTGTCTATGTTGATGATCATGCTACCTCTAGTGGACCTTCTTTTCCTATTTGAGGTACACCTCTTGCATTTTTAAATCATATTTAAACTTAACACAGGGTTACCCCTACTTTACCCACAATATGCATATACAAATGCATAAACCGTTTTCCCCCTAGGAACTTATATGACCTTCCGATCAAAATTTCATTATAAATGAACAATGAGTTAAGGCCCCTTAGTTGGAACTCATGTGGAAACATTTATCTATTAGCACATAGCCTAACCCTTCATATCCTTTCACTATCGGGACTTAATTAGTCCTCATAACCTTCCGTTAATATTAAAGTCGCACATATAACCGACCCCACTTTATAACCTTGGGTCATAATTGGGCTAACCATTAAAACCCTTCTATTGGTGCTTAGTCCCATTATAATTCTCTTATAAGAGAATACATGTAAACACATGTATAAACATACCTTTTTCTGCTTCCCTCAGTCTTTTAACTTCTCGAGACTTGCCTTTATCACCCCTTCCACATCTGATATGTGACTATCAGAAGCGTTATATTATTTCTTTCGCCTTAAAACCCGAGACACAACACTTTATCGCAATACAAGAATTACAAGGGAAAACCCGCTCTGAGCTATTAAGCCGGATCCCAAATATTATATAACCCACCCTATAAATATTGTCAGGTCCATTTCTTATGCTTCCCTTTCAGCACTTACTCCTCCGAACTACGATAAGCGATCGTTCCCATTTCTGATCACCAATCGGTGCTTTATTGCTATCGGTGTATCGGCATATCGCATATCCACTGTCTCTGTGCTTGACCTCTACGATTAGCGGTCAACGATCATATCATGACCATTGATCTCGAATTCAATCCGACTGTCCTTGTTCAATCACAAAATCGCTATTGCAACATCCCTTCGGCCCATTCCAATATCGTTCCAATGGTTTCGTCGATGCGATATTAATCCTAGCCATTGATCTTAAAGATCCAACGGCTGCTGTGCAACCATACTTCACTTCTTCTCTCTTCCTTTTTACTTGGGTTTTACGCCATTCTCCAATGTTCCTTTGTGGTCGTCGGGTTTCTTTAGGGTTCTTGTTCTTCCACCTCCTGTTGTGCGAATCCCTCCTGGGCTTTCCTCTGCAAGTTTCTTTGACCACTATCCTTTCAACACTCTACTTTGGTCCTTCGAATGGACTCAGAGATCCATTATGATCCTCTATCTTATTCTTCTCCACTGTGTATTCTGTCGAAATCTGCTCGCATACGTATGTGTTATACAGAACCTCTAATACACACATAACTCATTATTCAATACTCAGAATGTACGTTTACACAGTTTTTGGAATTAAATCTCTGTCTATGTAAATACAACAATTGATCACATAGTCTTTGCCTCTCAAGCCTGTTTTTCTAATATCAGTGGTCTCTTTTACACTCTGCCCACAAGCTTGCAATCGCACTCTCCCTGGTTGGCTGGCTAGCTAACTGGCTAACTAACTCATCCAGCCTCTCTCTTTTTTCTTTTCAATACATTATTAATAGTTTCTTTGCAGTTGCTCAACAGTTTCTTCAAACTAATTCCTAACTAATCTTAATCCTCTCATGTTCTCCTACATTCGAGAACATTTACAAACATGTCTTACAATATCTAATTAATTCCTATTCTCATTAAAATCACTCAAAGGCCTAAATATTTACATTAATTCAATACTTAGCAACCCAACTTCCTTGAAACGCATGACCCCCTATGTCTACTAAAATACAATGATATTGTTGGGTTGAATGCTCCTACATCAGACTCCCAAGGTAGAAAATATTCATGATCTCCTGATCATGTGTCTTCATATGTTGTTAGAAAAAACCTCCAGGGTCCCAAACTTTAGTTTGCAACCGCCGAAATGCTTTTCTCCTTTGTTGCTGCTACATGTCTGCTATATTCTGTTTCATTCTCCTTTCTTTTCTTCCCTTCTCAATCAGCTTCACCTTCTGATTGCTCATTCCTTCTATCTTCCTCCATCTGAGCTGCTTCATCATTAGCTTCCATTGTTCTTCTATCTCTAAGTCCAGCACATATTTGGTCTGGTACACATCTTCTTTTTCTCTCGTCTTCAGATTATTGTTGCTTTCCTCCAACTTCTGCATCTTCATGCTTTTCTCTTCCGTGGCTTCTTATTCTTGCATCAAATATTCCTCAACATCTACAACAAAATCTACATTCACAAACCAATTATTAAAGTACGAAACATAAGGTCTTGGTGCCTCTTCTCTCCTTGGCAACAATTTAGCTTGCTGCTCTGTTCTCTCCCCTTTTGCCAGCACATTAATACACTATTTTGAATTCTCAGCAGAATTCACGAGACTATCAGCTACTCTCTCTTCCACATCATCTGCTCCAATGATGTCTTCCTGTCTTTGTTCACTGTAGTGAACTTCTTCATTCTCTTTTAGTTCTAATCTTACAATCTAAACTCTTACCTTTTGGTCTTCTAGCCTTTCTTCCAAAAGACTTGACTCATGCCACAAATTTTCCATCTCGCTTGGAATTTCTCCCAAAATTTTTATACAATCCTCACTATCTTCTTCTTTGTCACAAGCATAACTTACTAGTGACACTATTTCTTCATTCGAAATATAGTCATCATCATACCTTGCTTGGCAACTTTCAGCTTCATTCAAGACAATTCCATAGGATGGTTTGTCTTCTGCAATACCTGCATTCACACACAATTGTGTCTATCTTAAACCCACAACATTTCATGATCTCATTTGATGATTCAATCATCAAACCCTCCTATTGTTCCAAGCTCTCTATATGACTCAAAAAATATTCATTGGTCTTCTTCTCAGCCTCTTCAAGCCCCCCACTTGGTTGCTTGATATCCTTCTCAACTTCTTCTTTCTTTTGGCCATCATCATAAGCCAAACTTTCTTTACTCTTACCCCTTACAATATACTGAAAAGCAACACGTTTCCCCAACTATGTATGGAGACTTATATGAAACCTAACTATCGCATCTTCTTCTGGAACAGAGTTTAAATTCTGCATGTCTTCTTCCTCCTTGATGACAATGTTAGCAAATTGTCCTTCCTCACATGTTCCACCTGCAACCATACACAAATTATCATATTTAAATTCATGTGACTCTTTGATCTCATTTGAAGTTTTAGTCTTCAAGTCTTCATCTTCACCTAGAACTTCACCCTGTTCCGGTTCACAAATAGATTTTTCCTTTTCCAACTCAGCCTCTCTGAGTTCTTCCACCTACCACTTTACTTGCTTCTGCTGTAGTCTTCTATGTAGCTTAGACCACTTCACTGCCTTTTTCCTCAGGGCCCAACCTTGCATTTGGTTTTCCTCAAGTATCATCCTTAATACATTGAGTTGTTCCTTTATCTCTGCAATTTCCTTGTCAAGCTCCTCTTGAATCATCCTCTTGCCATTTGCCTTGGCAACCTCTTTCTTCATCTTTCTTCTACTGTGGTCTTCCTCAAAACCTCTGTTACCTCTATTATGACTATCAGTAGTCATCTCCTTCTATATCTCTTATAAGTTCCTCACACTTACTATGAGCTGCACTAAAGCCTCTGCAACAAGTCCTCCTTGTTGCAACTTACCACACCAAGATTTCCTCTGTACTTGGTCTTTTGGCAAGTACTTGGTTCTCTATCTCTGGAACCTCCTTTGAGCACTTCTCTCTGCTCCTTCTAAGCTTCAACTCATTTGCACCTTTTAAGAACACAACTGTTAGGTTTTGACCACCTCTTCTTTCACTCAGAAAGTCTTACAAGCTTCCTTCACCCTTTATCAATTATACCCACATCTTTTGTGGAATTTCCTTTGTGAGTTAAAACACTACCTCTGCAATAACGAGTCTCATTCTTGTTACATATGCCTCACTAAGCTTCTCTCCTCTGAGATAAATCTGTTAGCATTTCTCTGGTTCTTTCCTCTTGAACCAATTGGGTACTCCTTGCTCTAGATTGCTGCAGCCTTCTCATCTTCTTAAGCTGTTACCTGCTTATTAGTGTAAAAACACACATTCTCCAACAATTTCTTCAAACTAATTCCTAACTAATCCTAATCCTCTCATGTTCTCTTACATTCGAGAACATTTACAAACATGTCTTACAATATCTAATTAATTCCTATTCTCATTAAAATCACTCAAAGGCCTAAATATTTACATTCATTCAATACTTAGGAACCCAACTTCCTTGAAATGCAAGACCCCCTATGTCTACTAAAATACAATGATATTGTTGGGTTGAATTCTCCTACATCAAAACTTTATGTGTTTATGTCTTGAAATTGTCTTCAATTGATGTGTTTGAATTTAATGCATATGTTATTATGCTCCTATTTTATTAATTCTATATGTTAAATTACATTTATGATTTGCAGGTCCTCAGCAGGCCGAACCTGAGGATCTGAATGCAACATTGATCCCTCTATGGGATGATGCTACAACTCATATTACATTAGAGGATGTTACAACTCATCATACATGGATCACAAAAGAGATACATAACATCCTTTCCAATTCACCAACTCATATTGGTTTTTATTTGATGCTGGATAACATCAATAGGTTGATTGAGACATATTGGAGGCCAGGCCGATATAACCACCTCCTACAATACATACAAAGGATTAGGAGGCATGAGGTTAGAGGACCAGATACTTGGGAGGTGGTGAAAGAGGCCACCGAGGACATTGATTTTTGTGGGGAGTTGTTCGACATCCCTCTGGATTGCCCTACTAAACATAGAGGTCCAATTCAACTGAAATATTTTAGGAATGTTGTTGCAACCCATTTTATGTACGATATATTGATTGGAGCTTGGGGCTTGTTCCCCCACAATGACCAGCATGCCATTATTTTTCCAAGCATTTATATGCAGAGTTTGTGTTACATATGAGGCCTAATTGCATTGATACTAGATCTTGTTATTATGGACCTAGCTTGGGACATACCTATGAGCACGATGGGGCTTGTAGGGACCTTTGGCATGTATCACCACCTTCGAGATTCTTCCCACTATTGTCTCAAAGCTTGGTATTACCAGCAAAGCTAGAGGAGGTATCGCAACTCAGTGGTGAGACAAAGGAGACTATTGGAGACAACATGCAAACATCATTGGCTAGTGTGCATGTTGCATTGGATGGAGAGACTAGGATACCACCACCATTGCCTCGTGACTCACTAGTTCCCTTATATGATGATGAATTTCTCATGACTTTATCCTTTGGATAAATTTTGACATATACATGTATGTATCATGATGCCAATCCTGAGACTTCGAGGGTGAACGACCTACATGACACAAACCAGGGATATATATATATATATATATTGTTTGTTTTTGTTTTCATATATATATATATATATATGAAAATTTTGACTCTTATTTTCACATTATGCATAATTATTTATATTAATTTATGTTCATATTAGATTTCATTTATATTAATAAGTTTATGCTAACATGTAGACACATCCCAATTACATGTATGATCTTATGATCTCATCCAAGGGAGTAGATGATCAGGCAGGCCATCCTTGACTAGAGCATGTTTCCATGGATTCTGCTCCACCTCCACCTACACCTCATATGTTCACTAATGTGGAGGAGAGTCACTATGTACAACCATATGGACCAACAGTTGAGGTAAACAATTTTTTTTTTAAATTAATTTGTAGACTAATTATAATTTGTCCTTGCCATTATGTACATAGGCCCATATGCAGATTGTCATTGATGTCACTGTTATGTGAAGATATGAGTGGGATGTTGGGTTTAGAGGAAATGATAATGTGGGTCCATCGATGCAGGCCCCAATCATTAAGCCACAAGAAGGGGAGCACCAAACCCAGATTCATGAGAACCCCATCCTATCTGACTTACATTTGGACTTGACAGAGGTTTGTAGATTCATGTATATGTAATTAAAATTGCAGCTCAAAATAATTTTTTTCCATATTGTTTATTTTTCATAAATAATGATCTAATTAGTTTGAGTTTGAATGTGTTATATTGCAGTACTGGCTTATGGACACTTACTTTGCACGATGAAACTCACATCTGAGTTTTGGTGGTACTTACAATGTCATAGTTTATATAATTTTATTCTCATTTCATATGGCATATTCACATGTGATACATACTTTGTATATTTTCATAAGGACAATTTATGGATGTACATTATGGACATTATTTTAATAAATGGATGCTCATTAATTCAGTTTATGGATGTTCATGTAATATTTTTAATTTGTATATATTTCCATAGGGATAGTTTATTGATACATGTATTCACTATTTTACTTTATGGATTTGTATTAATCTTGTTTATGGATGCTCATTAATTTTTGAATGTTATGGATTTGTTAATTTTTTTCGTTAATTTAAAAAAAAAATGTATAAATTTTAACTTTCATTAGTCAAATATATGTTCAATTTTGATTTCTAGTTTCATAGACTAAGAAAATAAGTACAACCTTAAGTTATTATGCAAGTCACTTTTATACTTAAAATGAACTAAAATATATTATGTATCAATATAATATTGAACATGGAAAGACTTCCAATCATGCTTCATATTGGCTTGTAGAAAGCGCCTTTTAGTGCAATAAACATCATGCATGTTATTACAATTCAAATATAATTTATTTGAATTATAAAGTCATCCATATTATAAGAAAAGATATATATATATATATATATATATATATATATATATATATATATATATATGAAATCTTTTGTGACCCACCCATATACCATTGCATGGACAACTTTTTAAAGTATTTCAATCAATTTCTTATCTCATGGTTTAATTAAAAAAAATACAAATATGATTAAAATAAGATTTATTCAATTTTAAAAGATGTCATATAAAAAACCAATAAGTTATATTTAGCATTATTTATTTTGAGATCTACAAGAGCTTAGTCATAACATGATACAAGTAAATCGTATTGAAATTTAATATATATGCCAAAAAGCAATATATGACAACATTTCTATAATTTTATATAATGTTATCATTTATCCTAAATTTACAAGTAGATATCCAAGTATTTCAATCAATTCCTTATGATTGAAATAAGTTTTATTCAATTTTTAAAAACTCAAATATGATTGAAATAAGTTATATTCAATTCGAAAATATGTGGAGATGTAAAAGTTACAAATACAGGTTTTATTTGATTTGATTTGATTTGAGGTTATCTACAAAAGCTTAGTCATAATGCATCTTCAATAACGTTTTTTTGCTTACACTAAAATCAATGCACAATGTTAAACTAATTACCCTGAAATTATTGTAAACAACATATCTAATTACATCAAATTAGAAGTCAACATCTTGACTGAAATCAATGCATCTAATGCAAGGAATCAAATAGGATGAGAAATCAACATCTACACTAAAATCAATGCATCTAATGAAAACAATAAAATAGGATTAGAAATCAACATCTATACTGAAATCAAAGCATCTAATGATGCAGGCAATCAAATAGGATTAAAAATCAACATCTCCACCGAAATCAATGCATCTAATGCAAGCTCAATCAAACAAGATTAGAAATTAACATCTTTAATGAAATTAATGCATCTAATGCAAGAAATGAAATATAATTAGAAATCAACATCTACACAGAAATCAATGCATCTAATGAAAGAAATGAAATAGGATTACAAATCAACATTTTTACACTAAAGTCAATGCATCTAGTACAAGAAATTTTCTTCCCTTTCTCTCCCCCCCATATATATTGATATCTCCCTCCATCTCTCCTTCTTTGTCTCTCTATCTCACCACCCTAGACACGCACACTCTCTCTCTTCAAATTTGTCTATCTATCTCTCCCTCCCTCCCTTTATATATGTCTTCTTCCCTCTCTACCCCTTCCATATATATCTATATCTCCCTCTCTCTCTCCTTCTTCATATCTCTATATCACCCGAAAAACATACACATTTTTTCTCCATATCTATCTATGTATATATCTCTCCCTCTCCCTATCCCTCTATCTCTTCTCATTCTCTCCCTCTGTCACCCCTTCTATCTCTCTTCTCTCCTACTCTCCTCTTTCCCTCTTTCTCCATATCCCTTGTAACTTCGTCTATCTCTCTATCCACCTTTCTCCCTCTATATGTATTTCTTCTTACCTCCCTCTCTCCCCCCCTCCAACTCCATATCTCTCTCTCCCTCCCTCTCTAGTCCTCTCCCTCTTCCTTTCTCTCCCACCTCCCTCTCTCTCGCTCTCTCTCTCTCTCTCTCTCTCTCTCTCTCTCTCGATTCATCTTGCAACTCTATTGACTATCTCCCTCCCTTTCTCATTCTATATACCCCTTCTCTCCATCTCTCCTTCTTTGTATTTCTGTCTCACCCCAAAACATACACTCTCTCTCTCCATCTCTCCCTTTTCACTTCCTCTCTCTCTCTACACCATTCTCTCTCTATATGTCTTGAACTTATTCCTTCCATATCTTTTCCTCCAACTCCATCTTGTGAGCTCCCTCTATTTCTCGAACACTCTCTCCTCCTCTCCCTCTCTCCATATTTATGTTCCCTCACTCTCTTACCCTTCTCTCCCACTCTCTCTCCTCTATATTTCAAAAATTTTAAAATACTTTGACAATTCAAATATTATGCTTAAATTTTCTTTTTCCTTTTGATGTTGTACAACAATTTAATTCTTTTATATAATACATATTTGAAATGCAATATTTCAAGTGTGTGTTTTACATTCACTTGGAGGGAAAATGATAATTTTCCATGGAAATATTATCTAAAATTTTCCAACATATTAACGTTCCAGGAACCTCTATCAAAGATACATCGAGCACTTCATGTCTTCCAATTGAAACTATTTAGGTTTTATTTCTTTAGGTAGATTTAGGTTATGATTACTTCACAATTTTAAAAATGTTATATATTTATTTTGTTAGACTTAAGAAAAATAGGTTAAATAAAATTAACATATTGTGTTAGCCTATATGATGATTTTTGTGCTAATGACTCTTTTGTTGACGCCTACGGTGTATATCAGCCACATTTATTAATGTGGTTGTGTTAGTATATATTTTAATATAACACATTTTATATTATATTAAAGTTAATAATATTAATTAATCCAAAATTAATAAATTTAATATTAACACTAAAATATATTAATATTAATATCTGATTTCATAATTTAATTTAATAATAATAATAATATTTTTTTAATATTAATATTAAATTTAATAAGGTTTCTACATGACATGATAACAAAAATTATAATAAAATTTGGAATTTTAAAATGTGGTAAAAACTTAAATTTTAGATCTTTATTGATTCTAAAATCTAAATTATGGGATTGAATTTTTTTTTTATAAAGGTTCGATTGAGCTCGTATTAACCACATATATGGCTTGATGGAGGGTTTATGAAACCCTCAATCGAGCTATTTTAATTTGAAATTTAAATGCTTGATCGAACGTCTGAAGTCCTAAAATCCACAATTTTAGTACCCCTTCTGTAAAATTTCCTACAACACCATTTTGTACCCTAGCGGATTTAGGGGGAAATTTGTCCTTAGGTGGCAAAGTGATCATGTTGGATTCATGAAGGAATCCTCTATCCAATATAATATGAGTTTGAATTTTTCGAATACATATGATATTTTTCATCTAATTTCTTTTAAACATAATGCTTGAATATTTTTTGAACAATTTTAAAGATTTTGAATAAAAATTCAATATAACAAAATATACACCACAAAAGATTTCAAAAAATACCACTATCTTCTTTTATGAGTCCTCTTCAAAAGGGTACTCTTGGTTTTTCAATTTATTTAAATAGTTGAAAAAAAAACTTATGTGAACACATGTGTCTACAAAATGCAATTGAAATATTACTTAACCAACTTTGAAAAATAATAAAAAATATAATTTTGCATACAAAATATTTTTTTAATATGAGAAACTTATCTCTCTTCATTTTTTTTCCCTTGGAAAAAATCGTAATTTTATTCATAATGAAAAAATCACATTTTGTAGATTCTAAGAAGCATATGCATATGGCCTGTACCTGTTTTCATAGGATGCGAGACAAACAAAAAGTAAAAAAATAAAAAATTGACTATCGTTCTTTTCTCCCTTTGTTTTTTTTCCACCTTACGCCGACCTCCAGTAGTGGGAGTGGCCGTTATAATGGAAAGCTAATTTTCAGTGAGAGTGTCTTTGTCAGAATTGGATCCTTATGATCCATTAGTTTGCTTGATGCCCGTTATTTCCATTCCTGTTAGTTGAGACGTTTTGTGCTGTGTTTGGTTGCTGGGGTCTTCCTCCTCCTTTAGTGTGCTTTTATGGTCCTTTTGATCATCTGTTTCTACTTTGTATGCTGTTGTTTCTACTTTTTCTACTTCTTCCTCCAAGGGGGCTATACATTGCCATCCTTTTGGCTATTTTTGTTGCTTCTTGTTCCATTTGGGAGTTTTTTTTGCTTTAGGACAGGCACTGCAGAGGTGACCTGTTTGTAGGCATCCACGGCATTGGAAAGTTGTGTTTTCATAATCTAGTGGTTTTGTCCACTGTATATTATTGAAATTCAAGTTTATGCTTTCTGGTAGTCCCTCATTGAGGTCTACCTCAACACATATCCTAGCAAATGTGAGTATCCCCCTTGAGATTCTGTCCTCATCAGTCTTTAGGAATTTTCCCAATACATTCCCTATGGTGATTAATACATTGTGATGCCAGAAATGTAACAGGAGGTTGTGCAACTTGACCCACACTGGCATCTTTGATACCACCATTGTGTTGGCGTTGAATTCCAGGAACCAAGGGGTCATAGATAGTCTTGCATTGCCCCAAAACCATGGCCCCTTGTTGAGGATATATTCTATTTCTTGTTCTGTTATGAATCTGACTATAAATAAGCCTTTTGGGCATAAGTATATCTCACAGTCTGGAGACCAGGCCTCATAAATCCATTGGTGAAAAACATCAGATTTTGGCCAAAACCCATTGAATCTGCATATAACTAATTTGGAATAGAGATCTGTGTATAGGTCTTTTACCTCAGGCATAGCGATGGTGAGTGTAGGATTCTCAGATTTTTGTTCTACAATGTAGGGTCCTAGAAGCTCAACTAATGTTGTGGTTTTGTCTTGCACTTTTTCCTTGCCTTTGACTGCTTCCTTGAAGGATCCTATGCTTTTTGAGCTGGTTCTGGCACTTCCACCCCTCAGACGCAGGTTAATTATTATGGTTGAGTCTGCGGTGATGCCATAATCTTGGAGTGTAAGATTGTCTTGTAAACTGTGGCCTGAGAAGATCAGATTTTGCCAGTATGTTGGTATACCTAGTTGGTTCTGGATTTTGTTTTTTAGCTCCTATATCTTCCTTACTTCCTAGATCCTCCAGTAAAAAGTCTCTCCTTCTAGTGTTTTAATGAAAATTTGTATCAAATCCTCCTCTTATCGGTGTGTGTCTGCCTGCGGTGTTGCTGAATCTGTTACCCATGTGCCTGGATTTTTCATATCTAAGCATCTCGTTGCTTCCGCGCAGAGCTTCATCCTGATCCAGCCTGCAAGATCACCGTTGATCTGCTTGCCTAATAGGCCTTTTTGGTGTCTGAGTTTCATTTTTGTCAGTTCTAGGGCATATTCCGGTATTTTTATGATGATATGTTGATCCAACTCCGTAGGGTCCAGTAAAACCTGTGGCGAGGTTGTTTGTATTTCATCTGGTAGGGTCGGAAAATGTATTAGGGATTTCTAGGCTCCTGTCAGCGCTGCCCATGTATTACCCTTCTCTACGATTTGGGACTATGATCTAGAGTAGAACGATGTTGTGGCGTGTACAGACCTCTAGATTTGGTCGTGGTGTGGGCCGCTCGGTCTTCTGGATGCCTGATCTGTTAGATCTATGATGGATCTGAAGATAATACTGCATTCCATAGAGGGAAGGATCAACCCAGATCCAAACAATGACCATGCAGGTGCAGCGTTGTCATACTCTAGTTCATGGATAAGATGCATGTAGGGAAATCTGTTCGGGATCTCAGAGACGATGGCATGTAGGCAGACCGATCTAGCATTGTGATCGTTAATGTTTCCTTGGTCGTGGGACTAGACGATCGCATAAGAGGTACTTGCAAAAACCCTCTCTGATGCCATCGTATTCGCTCCTTCTCTGGTTTCCACAAAACCCTTTTTGAAGCAAACAGTTGAAATCTCAATGATTTTTTTTTCGATTTCAGCTAATATGTATCATGTTCACTTATCTCCATGTAGATCATGCTCATATATATCTATATCTATATATATATATATATATATATATATATATATATATATATATATATATATATATTTTAAATTACACATTTTAGACTAAGTTATGCTACATGAACAGACACATAAGTCTAAGATGTGTGAAAATTTGTAAGGACAATCATTTCATTTAACAGAAAATTGACATATTATACGCCACCAAATATTTTTGCAAAAAATATTATTGCGACAACAACATAATTCTCCAAAATTTTTCTTTTTTACTCCGAATCAAAATTCATAGTGCTTATATGAATTTTGAGGGCTTCAATTCGATAAAAGAGGAAAAAGTTGAAATTTCATCACCACATTTGGCCCAAAAGTGTAACCCATCTTCATGCATTCACCCATAAGAGGATTTATTTCCTTAATATAATGGGTAAAGTGTATCTATTCTAATTATTATTTGAATAAATTTATGAAATATGTAAGCACATATCAGGAAGAAGAGAAAGAGTAAGTAAATCAACACTGAGCTCGGTAAGTCCAAATAAACTTGGTAATTTACTAGACAACTTTAAAATAAAAATTCTTAACGATATAAGTAAACAAAAATATATGCTAAGAATGAAAATTGAGAAGAAAGAGAATGTTGAAATTTGTTTTATTTGTGCATAATCACATGCTACTAAATATTTCCCATCATTACCATAGTTGAAGGATGTTTACCAGGAGGACAATGGAGCAAACAAAAAACTAGAGCAACTTTGTTATATAGCTCTAAGAAGACTATGGAAACTTATTAAACCTTATATGATGCATGGGGGCCTCACTCAATGAACCTCTGACATATCATGTGCGTCCATGGAATATTAAACAATACCTTTAATCTGACTACATATTGGAAAATGCCTCTAAAAATCACATTATTTAACCCCCTACCAATATGAACCCAATACACCTTCCCAAATTAAAAATCCCCTACTTTCACTAGATATTGTACGTATCTATTTTTTCATTAACATTTTTTATACCCTTTTATATTTTTTCATTAAATTTGAGCTCCATTTTTTATACCTGCTAATATAAAAACCCTTTACACCCTATATATCCCCCAATATATAATGTCATGTTTTCCTCAATATATATCCCTCAATATGAATCCATGTGGTATGATATTTCTTCCCCAGTGAAGCCCCTGTGACATGATGCAAGATCTTAATTCATAATTTCAAGATTACACACAAAAATCTCAAATTAATTGGAATGTTCCATTTCCTTAGCAACCTTAGCCATATCAACCCTAAAACTAGGCTTGGAAACAAGGTTGGTAATGACCTTTTAGAAGAAATCCAAAACATCCTCAATATTTTCTTTGATATCCTCCTTACCAAATTCAATTTTATCCATACCATCCACCTCCACCACAACCATATACTTAACCACATCTATCTCAAACATCCACTCCAAATCAACTCCCTGCACAACCATTTTTGGATCCAAACAATAAAGTCACTCATCCCACTTACAATGCTGAAGTACAAAACTTCCCAGCAACTGTTGGAAACTAGGACAATACTAAGAGGTGGGGTGAATTAGTATTGTTGGAATTTTACCAAATTAAAACTTTCTTTCACTTAGTGTTAAAATACGAGGACACCATAGATTAATTTCAACAACTAATTAAGTAAGCATGATAAGAAATAATCTTAGCAATCAAAATGAAATGCACAAGGAATAAGTTATAAATTCCTTAAATTGCTATTCAATTTCTTCACAAGGAAAGCTACAAGTTTTTGTTACAATTTTTTGGTTACAATTAGTAGGAAGCTACAACTCCATGATTTGTCAGCTACAACTGAAAGGAGCTACAACCCATAACTATTTAGGAACACCCACTAGAAGGAGCATCAACCCATGATATGCAAGCTGCAACTTGCTTAACACTCACTAATTCATATTTCATCCATTTTTCACACTAGAACAATGAATGCTAGCTACAATTTCAAAGTGAAACAATTTCTCCTTAATCAACAATACCTTCATCAATCTCTAATTACTAAATACACTAGCAGCTTCACCTAACACACTATTCTTGACAAAAAACTCTTCCAACCTGATTGCTCAAGCCTGCTTATAAATAATTTTGTCTTGATATTTTTGGCATCTTTGCTTTTCTTGTATTCTTGAATGAATCCTTACTTTTTCCTTTGTCCTATTTATTTTAGTCTATTGATCGTGTTCACCGAGTTCTCAAACCCCGATCATCTTTTTCTACAAGTTAAATTGATCAATTTCACTTATTTTAGCAATTCCGGCCTTTTACAAGTTTTAGCAGATCTTCGATATTTTTATTAGTTTGATAACTTTTTCTTAGTTTCCAAATCAAGTTCCAAAACTAATAGGTCCATCATTTTTAGCTTAAACCCCTTTCGCATTGGACCTTCCTTCTTTTCCCGTCATAAAACCACTACCTGTGACTGTCGACTAATCCCTTTAAGCACTAATCCGTTCTAGCCTGTCGGGTCCAAATTCCTTTATTTGCTCTTTTCTCTTAGTCTTCCACTACAACATATAACCTTCCGTTGGCGCTAATCCTGGAGCACCTTCTATCCTGATGCTTTTAAACTTGTGCCCTTTTATAAGTTGTTGGGTCGGACCTTGTAGGGTTAGCTATTTTGCAAGGTCCTCCCATTGCTCTAAGAGGCAATAGAAATTTATCCTAGGATAAGTCAACTATGACACCACATTACCAACCTAATTCTTCTTTCTCGATGCATCCATTGTGATCTACTCTTAATTCTTCTAGGTTGTTACCACTAGTATGACATCACACTGATGTCATCTGTGTTGTGTTTCGACCACTATTTCGTCGATGTGTCACTAAAAACTAGGCCATTTGGGTGCCCAAAATCTATAAATATGGTTGCCATGTGTCACACTCACATTGGGTTGTTGCTGACATCACCTATGACCAATTAAACACTGCCACTTGTGCTAATGTTAAAGAGGTGAGAAAAAGGTCTAGAGGGTCTGGTTTTCACCAATTTTTGTTATAAAAATTTTAAAACAGTCCCAACCATTTTCATTATATTACCCAATCATTCCATTGGGTTGGTGCTCCCTTTGTATGCTGCTTTGTTATCTCGTTTCGGGGCAATAATTTTCACTAGTCTAGATTCTTGTAAGCTGAGATATTATGTGGGGGCCTCTTGCTTGATCCATTCACCAATAAAATGTTTCTACAACACTGTAGCATGATCCAACATGTCCCGATGCCCGTCATTTGCTTAGATCCATTTTTCACATAAAAAAAAAAACTTCCAGACTTATGTTGTTGGGCCTATACTTTTGGAATGAAGTCATCCTTTTCATATCATCCCACATATTGCATCCCAATTCTTAAACTTTGTGTGTCATATGCTTTCTCCAGGATGTTACTTTCAAGCTACCTCTGTTGGGTGGGCTCCGCTAATGGCCAATGGAAAATTCTCTCGCTGATGCGTTATCATACCAAGTCATCTCAATCCTCTTTTGGCTACTCTGCTATCATTATCATTAGGTTTCGTAGCTCCATCAACCTTGGCTATAGGCCAAAAGATTCTCTAACCTCCGCATCTCTACAAATGTTGAATTTTGATGTCTATAACTTTTACTAGCTATATCATTTGATCTAAGAGGCCATTTTCAAACTTCCACATATCATTGGAAAGATTTTTCTGAGATCTTTCCATCCAAGTGCAGTTTACCTCTATTTGAGGTGATCTACTAATATATAAATAGCTCCAAAGTCTCCACGCCATTATTGCTACCATGTTGATCCTCAACCTTCTTGTGCTTGCAACCTAATCTTTTGAGGTATCTCTTTGACACATGTGTCATTTTTTGATACCCTATTGACATTAATGAAAACATATTTCCATCATTCTCCCCCTTTGGAATTGATGGAAACAGTAAACACCAAGATCAAATAAAACATCCTTAGAAAAACATATCAACTTTTATTATTTCCATTGATTGCTACTCCCCCCTCAGATGCACTTCTCTTAGTTGTTTTTGTTGTGGTGGTGCTGCTACTATTTGATCACTAACAATTATACTTGAGCAAGTACCTCTCCTTTTACTTATTTTTTTTTAATCTCCATATATCTATCCCATGTATCTCTCCCCCTTTGACATCAATGGAAAATACATCAACATGCTCCTCCTATCACCATTCTCCCATGTCAACAATCTTTCTCTGTCATGTTCATTCTATGGACCTGGAAGCTTTATTTTGATATGCTAAATATACACCAACTACATGTCTTCCTCTTGAAGGAATATCTAGTGGAGGGAGGCAAGAGGAACAAATCCCAATCTTTGCCTCAAATACTCATTTTTTTCTCTAAGAAGTGGCTTGGTGAAAATATCAACAACTTTCTCTTTTGTAGTGACATACTCCAACATCACAATCTGATTAGAAACTTTCTCTCTTAAGAAATGATACTTGATTGGAATATGCTTTGTACTGGAGTGAAAAAATGAATTCTTTGACATGCTTATGGCACTTTTGTTGTCATTGATAATGGGAATAAGTTTATTATTCAATGTATTTCTAAAAATCCACTTTGTGCCAATGAAATTCTTATTAGCACGTCTTGGAACAAGTTCCCAAGTTTGATTTTTCTCTATCTAGTCCAATTCTTCATGGACAATGGGGCAACATGTGATTTCACATGGGGATTAAGAAACTTCCTTCTTGTCTACTCACCATAATTTAATTATCCAACAATATGTTAGGTCACTATAATACTAGTGATTACCCCATTACTATTGTATTTGTATCCCTTATTAATATTATTGTGCCCCTATTGTCCCCATATTGTTATTATTGTGCCCCATAGAATCCCTCTATTGTTATTTTTGTGCCTTTATATTATTATTGTTAGGTCGGCTTGGTTATAATGTGACTCAGACTCCTGTATATAGAAAGGCGATTTTCTCATTTGAATCATCCAAGAATTGTTCATTTTTTTAATGTAAAGGAGGTTTCCCCCTCAAAGAGGCTGAATTCTAAGGCGTTCAACAATATTTTCTATCTTTTTGTGAGCTAGTTTCATAACATTTGGTATCAGAGCTTTGAATTCTAGGGTTTCGCTGCTCCAAACAGGTCATCATTCCATTTGCGCTATAACCTTTTTTCTGTGACGTTTCAGATGCTACAAAAAAAAACCCATTTGAGAAGAAATCGTGTTGAACCTCAGGCCCGAATTTCAGAGCTTTTCGCGCAATATTTGCACACTCCTGAATTACATTCCAAAAAGGTGACTTGGGGAAAATAGTCATAGCTTTTGTTTTGAGCATCAAATTGAAATTTCGTATGAAGTTACAGAAAGAGGATGGATTTTAGTTTCCTATGTATATTTTTTAGATCCTAAGGTCGAAAGAGTGACACATGGCACTTCATACAAGTTTGCTCTTCTGAAAAGGTATATAATCAGGTCATCTTGGGAGATTGTGCATAACTATTTCTTGGAGAATCTAAATTTGATCAAACTAGTGGCATTGAAAAGAGGAAGCAGAGGGTTACCGCAGGTCGTAATTTTAGAACTGGAAGATCTGAAATTACAGAGATACATCAGAGGCAATATCAAGCTCGTACAAAGTGAAAAAAGTGTGTAGATTTTTTTAAATTTTTGCTTAAGATTGGTTTGAAAAATTATTTTGAAGGAATTTGTTACACAAAAATATCGTCACAATGACTATCTGAAGTCAGTATAGGTCCATCAACACTTATACTGTCCTCCTAAGCAAGTCTTAGACCTCAGCTCTTTAAGTCAGGCTTTAAAAATGAGAGAAAGACTTTAAAAATCAATGTAACTCTGGTTCCGCACTTTCTCTCACTGTCACCTGCAGGCCCGCACCCTTTGTTCGTGTCAACTGCGTATCTGCACGCTCTGTCTGTAAAGGGGTGGGTGCGTACCCCTGTGAAAGTCAAAAGGCGCAAAGTTTATCTTAAAAAACTCACTTTGGGTTAATTCTAGAGGATTCTATAAGGAATTTTGACGTGGATTGTTCGCTCTGAGGTGGTTCATGCATCCCAAAAGAGAAGGAGCTAATCCCTTGATGAGAGGAGCTATCCCTTTGAAGGAGGACCTTTATCCCTTTGAAGGAGGACCTAGTAACCTCCCTCCATTGCACTATAAATACAGGCATTGGGGTGAGGACTAGGGAGGTTAGAAGCTGAAGATTTTGAGGGTAAATGCTGGTGAAATTAAGACTTCCTAGTTGAGCTTAAGAGGAGAGATCACATACCTTTTTGGCTTCATTGGGGAGTGAGTGAAACTTGTCAAAGTAGAGAAGACTTCTTGTTGGACCCTGGGAGGAGCTTGTACAGCGTCAAGGCACAGGTTGTAAAGTTCTTCTTCTTTTGAATTAATACAATCAAACTCATTTTTCTCAACAAGTATCTTATGTTATTTGTTTCATGGACTCCTTGACTTTCATGTTAAATATGTTTTAAGATATTGGCTTTTCAGGTGCTATTTAATTTGTTTGCCTTGTTTGTGTTTACAGATTCGCGACAAAGGAGCTCAATTGGACAAAGGAGTGGGGGCATCCACAAACTTGCTTTGGACATAAGGTAGGCCCTAAAAACACTTGATTTGCTATTGTTTATAAAAGCATATTTAGAGAAAGATAGTGTCTGGTTGGTTTGCTTGTCATTAGGTCTTCTTTAGATTCTAGGAAGGTCTATCTTGTCCGCAAGATAGACTCATTCCGTGTGACAAAATGGCGACCATACTGGGGACTTGATTGTTTTCCTTGTTTTTACTTTGACCTGAGAAACGCTGTTTTTGTTTCTATTTTTTGACTTGATGATTGTGGGATTGGGTAGATTTACTTGATTTTGAAAGAGTTTTTATTTTTCATAGTTTTGAGAGAGGCACGCACCCTCTGAGTTAAGCACAGTGCGTACTTGTACGCACTTTTTCTTTGTGCACAGAGCGTGAACGCAACTGTGTAAACAGGCTGCCCGCGTACCCTGTCAAAAGTTTGAGAAATTTTAATTTTTTCTCTTTTTTATCAGTTTAGAATTTGTTTATAGGTTTTAGCTACTGCGCAGACCTGCTGGTTCCCTGTCAAAAGCTTCCCTTGGTTTAATTTCATTAGTGTTAGGGTTTTAGGTGAAATTCCTAGGAGTTTTGCTTGTTGGGTTTGTTTTTCATTTTGGTTGTGTAGTGGCTCTGAGCTTAGAAGTTGTAGGGACCTCAGATCACCTTGGTGTCTACTAGCCTTCTTATGAGTCTGACCATTTATGAAATCTCCCCTTGTTGAGGAATCCGCTTTGAGTTTTCTCATTTCAAAACTTCGAAAAGCTTGTGTTGAAAAGTTTGGTTTTTCATTTTTAAAAAGAAAATGAAAGATTGGTTGTTTTTTGACTAGTTGTGATTCTACATAAATTAGTCCTTAGCTTGCATCTTGCTAAGTAAAACATCCTCGAAAAATACATCTAGTAAGCTTTGACTTAAAATAGGTTTTTATAGTTTGTAGATCTCAAAGTTAGTCATTTCCATAGTTTTGAGTATTTTATGAAAAATATAAAAATCTCTCTTTTGAAAAAAAGTTTGTTTTTGTAGTGGTTGAGTGCTTTGAAGAGAAAAGGGAAATTTTTGTGAAAATAACTAGTTGTCTCGTTTTGAGTGCTTTGGAAAAAACGAAAAAACTCTTCTTTTAATTTGTTTGTTAAGAAAGATTTGTGTTTACAAGTATTTTCATTTTCAAACTCTTTCCTAGCTAGAAGTTCATGGAAGAGAAAAGATTGCTTTAATCATCTTAAGTGAATTTTAGTGATTTTGAGTTGAGTCTTCACACCACGAGTTTCATCTCTGCCACCTCTTGACTTAAACAAAAACCAATAAAAATAATGCTTAAAGTAAAATTCATCTAGTAACATTTTTATTTCTAGGGCTCTGATACACCAATTTAGCTTAGGCTAGTGTCTTGGAGTAGGAGAGTAATTAACTCTCCAAGACAAGTAAAACAAACAAGTAGCTAAATCTTGTGGTAGGAAGAAATCCAATTGTTGCATTTATGCTCTGGGAAAACTCCTCTTAAAGGAGAAGCACGAGATCGTGTCCGAACCAGTGTGGGAATCAATCCTTCCTCATTGGGAACGATGCCAGATATTCACGTATTAAAAACGGTAAACCTCGGATTAACCATTGTTGAGGAGCCTGGGGTCACTTTTTGGTAAACCTTGGATTATGTCAAGGAGCCTTCAAGGGGATTGAGCTTGCTACTCTGCCCTTGCGTGCGTATCGGATCGTAGACTATTCCCCCAGGTATATTTGTTTCGGTTGGTAGCCTTAGTGACCATATTCTTTAGGATTCTTCCTGAGCTGACAGTGGTGGGAAGATCCCACTGTACCTGGAGCAGACGTCGGCTAGACTCACTTGGATTTTCTGGGGGGTTCACTTCACTCGAGACGGTTAAGTGGAGGAACTTGTGCCAGTCTATTCATTAAATAGGTTGTCGGGGTAACTGTTCCAACTGCCATTTCTGTACTGAATTCTGCGACGTTGGATTTCATCACCAACTAGTGTTTTCGGTCCGGAAAGTTACTGTTTGTGTGTGTTTGATCTCTAGATTCTTTAGGCGTGTGATTCAAATTTGTTTGGTTCTTTAGAGACTTTAGGTGGTTTTCATTGAGATTTTACTTTGTTTTCGTGTGAAGTAGTTAAAGTTTTTAACTGTGGCTGAATTACCAAGACAGTCCCGTAGACTTCGGGGCCAGTCTCCTGAGTTTGTAACCGTGGCTGATTTATTGAGGAAGTCCTATAGACTTCGGGGCCAACCTCCTGAAGAAGTCCCGAGCCAACTTGAAGGCTTGAAAGTCCTCGTAACTCCTAGTGGCAGTAAAGTTGGGTCACCTGAAGAAGGAGAGTCTTCATTGGTTGTACATCCTGATTACCAAGCTCTAGTAACAGGTTATAATCCTGAATCTATTTCAGTTTCCGAACTTGCTGGTAGATTTTCATCTACTAGTGATATAGGTGAAGAACCTGAGATATCTGAACCTGTTACTCCAACATCAGGGTTTATCTCTCCAACTTCTAGTGGTCCTGATTCATCTAGGGTAGAAAGAGTAATCACCGAAAATCTTCCTTCTGGTTTGATAGCTATTGAAGAACTTTCTACTCCAGAAGAAGTAGGCATCTATATCCCTGAAAATCAACCTATTATTGATCTAAGGGAGCGTGAATCGATATTTTACAGTCCACCTAGGAGTACTACTTGGTATATTTCTTTAACTAATTACTTGGAAAACCCAGGGTTAAGTTTTTCACCACCTCGCGTTCCTTATCACCCAAATCCTGGAGATTATTTTCCTTCGTTAAATATGTCGAACTAGTCGTCCATGTTTACTCAATCGCCCGAATCCTTTTTGTACGGCGGTCCTTCTGTTCCCTCTGGGTATCAGTCACTTTCTAGTACTTTTGCGAGAGCTTCTCCTCAACCCATTGAACAAGGGTTATTAACTGGAAACAATGGTAAAAAGCCGTTGAGTGTAGAGGACATTCTCATGATGTCAGGCACTACTCCTAATCCTCAACCCCAAGGTGGCCAGTTTCCGCCTGGGGGGCAACCTCAAGGTCCTCAAATATCACCTGGGGGGCAACCTCAAGGTACCCAAATTGTGTCTAGGGGGCAGCCTCAAGGACAATACATACCTACGGTTCAGTACGTTCCTCAAGGTCAACCCCAGCCTCAATATGTACCTCAAGGTCAACCCCAGTACCAATATGTACCTCAAGGTCAACCCCAGTATCAGTACGTGCCTCAAGGTTTTCAACCCCAAGGTCAGTACTCGAACCCAGGTTTCCAAACACCTTCCGATCAATCATATGTTCAAGGAACTGGAAATGTGCCTCTGAATTATCAACCTTACCCTCAACCTGGTTATGGTCCCCCATATCCTCAACCTGTAATGGGTCCGTACCCCGGAGTGAACTTAGTGTGGGATCCATCTCAAGCTCAACAGGTGTTGCAACCGAATGTGCAGTTGTCATCTCAAACTGGACAACCTTTGGTTTCTGGTTCACCCCAGCAACCCATCCAATCTACCACTCAAACTTCTGCACCTTCTATAGTTTCACAGCTTGGGCCCAGTACACCTCGTACTACGCCTCAAACGGCTTCTGCAACTGCTGCAAAATCGGTTCAATCTACCCCACCTACCTCTGGAGTATCGAAAGCTTCGATTTCTACTGTTCCTGTATCAACTCCTCAGGCATCTTTACCTCAGTCTGGACCCACAATTCAAACTTCGGTTCAGATGCCTGCAGGACAACCTGGTTTAAGTACGGTTGTCACTAGTCAACCACAATTCACTTATCAACCATACCAGGGACAGTACCAATTCGGTCCTGCTGTGCAGCAGCTAATCTATCAGTATCAGCCATACGCTGGGTACACATATCAACAACCTCAACAACCCCAGTACGGTCCGGTTAATCCTGGTTTCCCGGGAGGATACAATATCGCAAATGCAATTCCGATTCCTAGTTATCCTGGATATCCTCCTCCTGGGGCTGGTGTAATGACCCAGATTTTTAGGGACCCTAATCGTCAATTACCGTTTATCGCAACTTTGGACTTGCCTGATTTGTCGTGCCTAATGAACGATCCAATAAACTATCTTCCGTTTTGGCCGCAAATGCCAAATAAGTTGCCCAGTGACATTCCTAAGTTCGAAGGTAAATCAGGAGAGGACCCGTCGAACCATGTGATGACTTATCACCTCTGGTGTGCGTCTAACTCCATTTCAGATGATTCGATCTATCTTAGACTTTTCCAGCGCACTCTAATTGGTCTCACGGCCAAGTGGTACATTGAGTTACCGCGAGGCACTTTTTATAATTTTAGTCAGTTAGCTACCTCGTTTTTAACACATTTCTAGTTGCCAGTCAGATATGACAATGGCACGGAATTGCTCACTTCATTAAAGCAATCGACATCCACTTACATTTCAGATCATATTCATGAATGGAGACGTCGACGGCGTTTAGTGAAGGTGTTTATTCCGGATCAAATTTTGGCTGAATGGTTTGTAAAATCTTTATTGCCAAAAATCACTGAAGATGTGGCTAAAGTCGGAGTTGTTACTGAGGAGCAAGTAATTGCTCAAGCACAGTACCTTGACTTGGTTTATACTCAGTCGGGTACATTACACGAGAAAATCCCTGATCTTCCCAAGTCAAATCAAATCGCTGCAGCTCCTTCTGGGTCTCATGCCGCTGATGGTATGATTGGTACGGTTAACACCAAAAGTAAGAAGAAGTCTTCCAAGAATTCTTCTCCTATCATAACCTTGCCAGATTCCCCGACAGGAGAATCTTCCGCGGAAGTTTCCGCCGATATTCATGTTGTAGAGTCATCTACAGCCAAATCAAAAAACGGTGGAAAGAAGAAAGGGAAGAAGAAAAATAAAACGGACAAAGATTCGAAAGAGAAACCAGAAAAAGCGGAATCCAAAGATGAAAAACGCAAACCTCGTTATCCGTGTCTCATTTGTGACGAAGATCATTTTACAAGAGACTGCCCTCATCGTGCAGAGGTTGCGAAGATTGTCAAAGGTTCCCAAACTCCTGCTGTTTTGAAGGATCCTTTTCCAAGTCAAGACAACAAGATGATAGGTTCTTCCTCAAATGCCAATGAGGAACCCATATTGATGATGTCCCATGTAAGGATTGCGACTCGATCGCAAGATTATGGAAGTAAAAGTCATGTTGATGGTAAAGAAGCAGAATCTTCTCATTCTAATCCATCAACCTCAGCTCCCGGTTCCGATCCACTACAGATCGAGAAACCTAATCCAGACTTAGTAATCAAACCGCCCGCCAAGGGTATACTTCGAAAGTCTGCTTTCAATCCACATGCAAGAGCGGCTCAGAACTATAACATTGTTGATGATTTAGCTGTTTCACCCTCAGCAATGTCGGCTTTGGAAGTGCTGCAATCATGGCCAACACAGCGCAAATTACTTTTGTTGGCTATAGGAGCTGTTGACGTTCAGGACCCGAACCTAATAATTTTCGATCTAGAAAATAGTACACTGCGTTTGCCTCATCAAATGGCTTTCCAGATCCCAGTGATAGTCAAAAATAGACCTGTTCATAGGACTGTGATTGATGAGGGTGCCTCAACGTGTATTATGTCGATACAGTGTTGGAGATCAATTGGTTCTCCTTCACTAAATCAATCCCCGACGATTCTTAAGGCCTTTGATGGCCGTGGGTTTCATCCTTTTGGCATTCTACAGGATCTACCTATAGGGGTTGAAGGAAAAACCGTTAATCTAGATGTGGAGGTGGTTGATGCCCCTCTAGATTACAACCTTCTCTTGGGTCGAAGTTGGTCTTATGCTATGACAGCTGTCGTTTCATCGGTCTTTCAGGTTATAAAGTTTCCACATAATGAAAAGATCGTAACAATAGATCAGCTGACTTACTTTTCGTCCAACCTAGCCCTTGCTGAAAGCATTCAGCATGTTGGTAAAATGACTATCCCGTATAAGGATGTTGGAGTAGGACTAGTTAAAGATGCCGGTTTACTGGGAACTTTTCCTTTTCCTCCTCTCAACGCATCATCTTCTAATGCAACCATTCATATGATTACGTCCGACACCATTGTCTATGATGATCCGTGGATTGTCCCTTCTGAATCTGAGATAGACTCATTTGGTGATGCTATGCCTTTGAGTCCATATGAAATTGCATATGAGGTCGTACAGTCGCTTTTCAACCCAAGTTCAACCCAAATTGACGTAATGAATGTGGTCCGTGAGGAATCACTTTTCGCATCAAGCTCGGACTCGACTACATTTCCTGAACTTGTTCACTCTGATGAGAAAATTCGTGAAATCCTATGTGTAGACGATTTACCATGGGAAGATCTCCATCATAGATCTTCATTCTTGCCCGAGAATGATCGTTTTGAAAATGATTTTTCATCAATTTTTACGACTGAATATGTCAAGGAACCTCAGAATCCAATGAACAATCCTGATTCAGAGTTAAATTTGGGAAACATCTCTCGAACTGTTCCTATTGACATTTCGGTTAAGCCTGGAATTCTTGAGAACATTCATATAGGTGCCTCGTGTACAGATGATGAAATTCAAATATATAAGGCCCTATTCCAAGAATTCCGCGACGTGTTTGCCTGGTCCTATGAGGAAATGCCAGGAATTGATCCCGCGATTTTTATTCATGAAATAAAGACTTACTCGGACGTTAAACCTGTCTGGCAACGTTTGCATCAGATTCACCCGAGAAAAGTTGCTGCCATTAAAGCAGAAGTTGAAAAATTACTCAAAGCAGAGTTCATTTATCCGATCCCGTTAATGGATTGGGTATCGAATATTGTTCCTGTGAATAAAAAGCAAGGGACAATAAGAATATGTATCGATTATAGGGACATTAATCGAGCCTGTCCAAAGGATAATTACCCAACTCCCTATATCGATCAAATAATTGATGATTGTGCCGGCAGCGAAATATTTTCCTTCATGGATGGTTTTTCTGGATATAATCAAATCAATATTCTACCTGCTGATCAACCAAAAACGGCTTTCATTTGTCCATGGGGGACATTTGCTTATTGTAAATTACCTTTTGGGCTTAAGAACGCCGGGGCAACTTTTCAAAGGGCCATGTCTTATGCTTTTCATGACATCAAGCACATTGTGCAACCCTATCTCGATGATCTGCCTGCTCATTCATTACATCGAGCTGATCACCTTGTCCATTTACGAGAAATCTTCATGAGGTGTAGGCATTATCGGATTCGGTTGAATCCACACAAGTGTGTCTTTTGTATAGAAACGGGTCAGTTACTGGGTTTTGTTGTTTCGAAAGCCGGCATTCGCGTCGATCCCTCGAAGGTTGAAGCTATCATCAAATTGCCTCCTCCTTCGAGTCTTCGCCAACTCCAAAGTTTGCAAGGGAAAGAAAACTTTTTACGTCAATTCATTCCTAACTACGCCGAGGTCACTAAGGGTTTTACCCAGTTGTTGAAATAGAATACATCATTCTTTTGGGATGAGATAGCTGAGAAATCTTTTGATGCACTAAAACACGCCTTGACCCATGCGCCGTTGTTGCATCCTCCCAACTACAACCAGGATTACTTCTTATACCTCGCAGCTTCACATTCCACCATTGGAATGGTGTTGGTCCAGGAAGATGAATTTGGAAGTGAACATGTGATATATTACCTTAGTTGAACGTTAAATCCAGCTGAGCTAAAATACTCACATGTGGAGAAATTGGCATTGGCAGCTATTCAAGCTGTCCAACATTTTCGTCACTACATTTTACTACGTAAAACTACAGCAATTTCTGATTGCAACCCTATGATCTATATTTTAACCAAGAAATTGCTAGGGGGCAAGTAATCCAAATGGATCGTCATCTTGCAAGAGTTCTATTTGGAATTTGAAAAAGCTAAGTCGAAGAAATCTTTAGTTTTTGCGGAGTTAATGTGTGACTTCCCGTGTGCTGACACGGAAACGGTGGCGGAGGAGCCCATTGCGGACGAATCCTTGTTTCTAATCATCACTTTAGATCCGTGGTATGGGGATATCATCGTCTATCTCTAGACCCAATCCTTTCGGCCGGAAATTTCAAAGTCGGAACGTCGAAAAATACAATTCCAGTCCCAACAATTCAGAATTATTGGAGATACTCTTTATCGCCGTGGGGCGGACTTGGTTTTTCGAAGTTGCTTAACACATGAGGAAGCTGAAACGGTTCTAAATGACTGTCACTCTGGAGCGTGTGGTGGTCATATGTCTGGGTATGCCACAACCCAAAAGATATTGTGCGCTGGCTACTTCTGCCCGTCCTTGTTTAAAGATTGTATTAACGCGGTCCGAAAATGCCACAACTGTCAAGTGTTTGATCGAAAGATGCACGCTCCACCTGCTCCTCTCCACCCTATAATTGTCGTTGGTCCTTTTGCCAAATGGGGTATCGATTTTATTACATGTAACCCTCACTCGGCCGGGGGGCATGCGTATATCATCCTTGCGGTAGATTATTTTACCATGTGGGCCGAGGCGATGCCTACATTTGAGGCAGACGGCAAAACAGCAGCAATTTTCGTGTTCAATCATATAATTGCTAGGTTTGGTGTCCCACAAGCGATTATCACTGACAATGGGCGCCATTTTCGAAACATTATGATGACAGAACTTACAGGTCAGCTTGGCTTGCGTCACGATAGCTCAACTCCTTATTATCCACAAGCTAACGGTCTGGTTGAATCCATCAACAAAGTTCTAGTCGTCATGATCCGACGAATCATTGGGATTCATCGGTCGAATTGGCACAACATGCTATTTTCAGTGCTTTGGGCGTACCGAACCTCAGTGAAAACATCAACAGGGTTCACTCCTTTCCAACTAGTTTATGGTCTGGAAGCTGTGTTACCCATTGAGTGCGAAATCCCGTCACTGCAAATGGCCATTGAGTTACTTCCAGCTACTTCCGAAGAGGAAAGACGTTTGTTATACTTAGCTCAATTAGATGAGAATCGACGTGATGCTACATTGGTGATCGAAACTCATGCGAAACGTATGAAAGCTCAGTATGATCGAAATGTGACCCCTCAGAATTTTTCGGAAGGAGACCTAGTGTTATTGTACGATCAAGCTAATGATAAATTAGGTGCTGGAAAATTCGTTCCTATGTGGCATGGGCCCTATGTTGTTAAGCGAAAGCTAGCAAAAGGTGCTTATGAATTGGTAAACTTTGACGGGGACTCTTTAGGTAAACCCAGAAATGGTCTTTACTTAAAGAGGTATTATGCTTAAAAGTTGGGTGTGGAGATCTTTAGTTAGGTTAGTTTTTTCTTTCTAGCTAGTGTGTTTTAGTTTAAAAAGTGTGCTTAGCTTAGAGAGTGTTTTTTGTCATTATTCCTGCTTATCTTGGTTTTACTCTTGATATTGCAGATGTCGATGCCTCTCCAAACATACATTGGATTTGCTGATGGTGCTTGTCGTAATACACAGAATATTTCTTCCGCAGCTTGGGTTATTTATTCGCCCTCTGACAAGTTGGTATCTATGCATGGGGTAAGCCTCGGTCAAACAACGAACAACATTGCCGAATATAGTGCAGTGATTGAGTTATTATCTGAATCTATTTCATTTGGGATTCGAAGTTTGATAGTGAGGTTAGATTCTGAACTTGTTGTATCACAGCTTAATAGAGTATATGCCATTAGAAATCCAGTGTTATTGAGATTATTTTTGAGAGTGCGTCTCTTGGAATGTGAATTTGATTACATTGAATATCAGCATATTCCAAGATCTTTAAATACATTAGCAGATGCAATTGCTTCTCGAATGTTAAATAGACATTTGCAATAATCATACATGTAAATTTAAAAACATTTCATCACACATGTTTAACAAGATAAACCGGTAATAGTGATATATATATATAGGAGTGTGTCAAAAAATACATCGTCCTCGATCATAGGTTGAAAAACACCTAATGATCGGCAAAAATGATGAGTACAAAAAACAAAAATGTCATATGTGCCCACAATAGGCGATCATCCTATCACTGGTGATGATCTCTATAAGAAACCACTGCACGGGCCACCTTGCAAAGGAACCTCCTAAAAGTTCCTGGGACCCCAATCACGTAGTGCTGAAGTCGACGAGGAATGTCATCTATAGTGGTCTCAGGAATATCTCCTGTCAAGCGCTTGAGATGACCCTCCAACTCGGCCAAAACCTCTGCTGATTCGTCCTGTGGGGCTGGCACGGCTGCAACTGGTTGTTTCCTCTCGAAAGGCTGGAGAGCGGTTGGTCGCTGTGGACCCACATTTGCATTTTAAAATTTTTACTATCAGTTTTGGGACGATGGAAAAATGATAAAAAAATTAAAATAGGAAAAATGTTGAAAATGATTTTACCTTAGTCATCCCACTGCTCTCCTGGTGGAAGAGTCATGTCTGGGTCACCGTGAAAATCAACCCCAGCATAAGGGAAATCTTGAATAGAAAAGACCTGGTTTTCCAACCATTGGATATACTCAGGTCTGAATCGAACTACCTCTGTCCCCTCGTCCGGATGACGGGCCATAACTGCGACCCGTCGCATCAGTTTGGGCTCTCGAGGAAGCCCAGCTCCAATAGTAAGGTGCTGCGGGATCAGCATAGGAACCCTCTCCAGGCCAAAACTCACGACCAAAGCCCCATAACCAAAGGTCTCTAGTCGTCCATTCTTGGCCCTGGTCAGTTGGCCTTTCACATTGGCCAACACAGCATCGCACCAGTTGAAGATGTTGCCTTGAAAGCAATCAACTGCCATATGCATCTGGGATCCAGTGGCAATATGTAATGCGGCAGCCCCGCAAAGTCTGGTGACAGTAAACGCAATCACCATGAGTTCAGGATGGGATATGGTTTTTATGTCTATCCCTTTGTCTCTAGCCTGGCTGTTGCAGTACTCTAGCCGGAGGCTATCGACAGACTGGCCACTTGGCCTAGTCCCGGAAAGAGTCAAGTCTTTGCCTCTCTTAGGCAAACCAGTCAAGAAATATATGTCTGCCGGCTCGATCTCAAGCTGGTGACCACCAATGAAGAAACACTGGTCCTGTATGCTCCATCTGTCAACCAGTCACTGTAAGAAAGCCACCTGAGCCCTCATGCCAGGAATGGCCCATAATTTGTACAAGCCGCACGCCCTCAAAGCATCAAGTGAAGGTTGATGATTCCATGCGGCAGCATCCACATCCTCATGCTCTCTTTCACACCAATCTAGCATGATGTACTCTCTGCATCAAGTAAAAAGATTAATTAAATTGCTAGGAATTATTTTGTTTGGTCGATTTTTGAGAATTTTTGGGTTAAAAACCCTCGCGGCGGGGTACGCACCCTCCAGGTTAGACACAGTGCGTGGGTACGCACTTTGTCTACATGGAAGGTGCGGGCCCCTGGCTTTTTCCCAATGGAGAAAAAGTCGGGGCCCGCGGGTTACCAGTGTTACACCTGCGGGCCCCCGCGCGCGGAATTTTAGCCTAAAAACCCTCCAAAAAATAAAATGAATGACTAAAACAAGAAATGAAACGGTTAAAAATGAAGAGTAAGTTGATGTGGAATACCTGGAGAAGACGGTGTTCGATTCCGACGGTTGGATTTTCCGCAATATTCACGGGAAGTTCTCTGAACGAAAGCACTATTTTCTCACCCAAATCGCAAACGGTAAAAGTGAATTGACGGAAGCCCTTTTTATAAGTTTTTTGAGTAAATGAATTGCAAATTTGTTTATGTTTCACTTTAGAAAGGTAATTTGCCAGCATTTTTATCTATTTCAAACAGGTATGAGTAATGTTTGCTTTTTGTTCAGGATACGGATTATTCAGGCGAAATCTATCTTTTTCAACGAAAAAACATTTAGAGTCACCTTTAAGCTCTTTTCTGACTCCTAAAATATGAAAAGATCGCCGAGTTTTCTCTTTTTAAACTCGTTAAAACGGAACTAAAAAGACGGTCCACTTACAGCTCTTTTACTGACCGTAAAAACATTAAAAGATTGTCGGATCTTTGTCATTTCAGATTCGATATTGGTTATAAAACGACGTGTCATTGATCACTTTTTTACTTTTTCGGATCAGGGGCACTAATTACGAAAAGTACTCCTTGGTCGTAAGATCAAGCGGTTCTCTCAAGTATTATTTTATACTTTTTCGGGCTTGGGAGACACAAATTTACAAAAAAGGTCAACCCTGGAGTCTTCTTAAGTTTTCTCAGACTCTCTAAAATTGAAAAATGCCGAGTTTCTCCTATACTGGACTCGTTAAAATTTCACAGTAAAGGACCTGTTCAATTACAAACAGGAACGAACCACTCCTTCTTAGGGTTCGAATTTAAACTAAGTTGGACTCATCCAAAGGATGAGCTTATAATCAAGAAAATGTTAACCTCCTCAAGCTTATTAAAAATAAAGAGGTACTTGCCAGAAATGGTGGGGGAAAAATGAGAAAAGTGAGCCTGATTGTCATACTTTGTAACCACTCTTGAACACGACACTTTCATTCACCTGGGTTGGGAAATCCTTTGCCTAACAGTTGATCAAACCACATTGAAAGTCTTCAGCCGGTTTCTGGGTATTAACTTTGGGACAATTGTCACCAAACCATCTGCCGTGTCGTTATGTGTTCAAGAGGTCACTGCCAACAAGCCATTCATTTGTAAAATATCTATCATCCATCTTGACCATCCCTGAGTCAGTCCTTGCAACAAAATTTCTTCAACTTGATCTATGATTTCGTGTTGTGGGCTTGCCTGTGACGGATCACTTTCTATCGACTTCAGCTCATTATCTAGAAAGATGATCTAGAGATCGTCAGTACCCTGGGATTTGCATGCATCAATGGCAGGTTTCTCGCCTTTGACGACAGGTTGCATCATTGACCTTCGATCAAGGGATTCCGTGACATGTTCGACATCAACACATCTATTCACATCTCATGGATTGTACTGGGTACTTTGAGAGCCATTGACATTAATGGTGGGTTCTCTCACACTTGTTAACAGTTTACATCATTGACTGGTAATCAAGTGGTTTCTACCATGTTCGACTTCAACACATTTATTCGCATGGATAGAATCGTACTATTTCGGGAAGTAGAAATGAAGACCCTGGATCTAGTTTCCACCATCCAGGCTGCGAGGAATTTTGTATTCATTATGATGTGGACTATTCAAAAACAGATGGCTGTGTCCATACTGTGTCTACATGTGTCTATACTTATGATGTACTACAAGATCATTCCTATATCAGAGCAGTAGATAGTTTTCTAGTTAGTTTTGATCTGAGTATGGGAATGCCTACCTCAGCGATGATATGATCTCATATATATATATTGCATTGAATGTTTTTACAGGTTCCGACCGGGCTCTCCTCAAGATGATCCTCGAAATGATAAAGTACTTCACTCTTCCTATATGATAATTGAAAATCCTCATCCACTATAGACTTCGCACTTTAGGGGGAAATCTGTTACACAAAAATATCGTCACCATGACTATCTGCAGTCATTATAGGTCCATCAACACTTATACTGTCATCCTAAGCAAGTCTCATACCTCAGCTCTTTAAGTCAGGCTTTAAAAATGAGAGAAAGACTTTAAAAATCAATGTAACTCTGGTTCCGCACTTTCTCTCACTGTCACCTGCGAGCCCGCACCCTTTGTTCGTGTCAACTGCGTATCTGCACACTCTGTCTGTAAAGGGGTGGGTGCGTACCCCTGTGAAAGTCAAAAGGCGCAAAGTTTATCTTAAAAAACTCACTTTGGGTTAGTTCTAGAGGATTCTAGAAGGAATTTTGACGTGGACTGTTCGCTCTAAGGTGGTTCATGCATCCCAAAAGAGAAGGAGCTAATCCCTTGATGAGAGGAGCTATCCCTTTGAAGGAGGACCTTTATCCCTTTGAAGGAGGACCTAGTAACCTCCCTCCATTGCACTATAAATACAGGCATTGGGGTGAGGACTAGGGAGGTTAGAAGTTGAAGATTTTGAGGGTAAATGCTGGTGAAATTAAGACTTCCTAGTTGAGCTTAAGAGGAGAGATCACATACCTTTTTGGCTTCATTGGGGAGTGAGTGAAACTTGTCAAAGTAGAGGAGACTTCTTGTTGGACCCTGGGAGGAGCTTGTACAGCATCAAGGCACAGGTTGTAAAGTTCTTCTTCTTTTGAATTAATACAATCAAACTCATTTTTCTCAACAAGTATCTTATGTTATTTGTTTCATGGACTCCTTGACTTTCATGTTAAATATATTTTAAGATATTGGCTTTTCAGGTGCTATTTAATTTGTTTGCCTTGTTTGTGTTTGCAGATTCATGACAAAGGAGCTCAATTGGACAAAGGAGCGGGGGCATCCACAAACTTTCTTTGGACCTAAGGTAGGCCCTAAAAACACTTGATTTGCTATTGTTTATAAAAGCATATTTAGAGAAAGATAGTGTCTGGTTGGTTTGCTTGTCATTAGGTCTTCTTTAGATTCTAGGAAGGTCTATCTTGTTCGCAAGATCGACTCGTTCCGTGTGACAAAATTCAAAGGGCATAGTATAGCATTATTATCGGTAACTGATGCCCCGAGGAAAGAAAATGCAAACACCTAGTAAGCAACCTAAAAGCTCTAGCATGACTTATGAGGAAGAGGAAGAAATGCAACATGATATATCAAAATTACGAGACCAAGTGCAGCAAATGTCACTCGCACAAAAAGTAACAGAATCTAAGATGGATGGTTCAAAGAAATATGTATAAGCTAAGATGAATGATGTGGAAGCTAAGATGGACGATTTGAAGATAGATTTGAAGACAGATTTGAAGACAGGCATGGCAGATTTGAAGAAAGATTTGACAAATTTTCTACAAGAAATACTTACTAATGGTGAAAGGGTAGTAAAGGAAACTCGTGATGAGAAAAAAATAAATGTTAATCATGATTTCATAGACTCTAATGTTGGTCTAAGAATCACCATATTCCAAAAATCGATATGAGGAAGTTTGATGGCAACGATCCCGCAACATGGATACTACAGATGGAGCAATTTTTCGATCTCAATAATGTGTAAAACACACAAAAGGTACGTATTGCCACTTTTTATTTGGAACCAAATCAGTCTGTATGGTATCAATGGATTTTCTCTCATAAACAAATTGTCACTTGGGCAATTTTTACGGAAGAATTGACAACACATTATGAGGAAACAAAAAGAAACACTTTTTTTAGCCAACTAATAAGTCTCAAACAAAAGGGTTCAATGATGGATCACATTGAGGACTTCCAAAAATTGAACATAAGGGTAAAAGATATTCTAGAAGTGCATAGGATTGATGTGTTCATAGGGACTTTAAAGGATAATATCCAACATGAGGTTCGCCTTTGGGAACCTGATTCATTGGAGAAGGCATTCAGGTTAGCAAGAAAAATGGAAAGCAAAATTATGGCAACCAGGAAGCCTACCACTCACAACTATAAAGATGGAAGTGTTGTTGCCCCTAGCCTTCCACAACCTATAAGGTTGACACCACAACAATTGGAAGAAAAAAGAGAAAAAGGGCTTTGTTATAGTCGTGATGGAAAATACACTAAAGGTCATAAGTGTGCTGAGAAGAAATTATTCTACATAGATTGTGAAGAGGAGGAAGAAAAGGAACAAGAAATGTCAAAAGAAGAGGATATACTCAGGAACAAAACCTAGATAAAGAAGTAATGAATCCAACCATATCTTGTAATGCATTGGCTATAATTACCACTCCTCAAACTATTAAGATAGAAGGACATATCAAGAAGAAAAAGGTAATAGTGTTGATTGATTCAGGAAAATCCCACAATTTTATTCATTGTAAGATAGCAAAAGAATTGAATTGCTTCCTATATCCAACATCAAAGTGTCAAGTAATGGTTGCAAGTGGAGGAACGATAAATTTCTCTGGAAAGTGCCATAATATCAAGCTATCCATGGGAGAATATGTATTGAGTAGCCCAATGCTTTCCATTCCAATGGGAGGTGCTGATGTTGTACTAGGAGTCTAATGGCTACAATCCTTGGGTACAATAGCTTTTAATTTTCAAGAACTTTTCATGAAATTTTCTATGGAAGGAAAGGAATTTGAATTAAGGGGTATTGTAGGGAAACCAGGAAAAATAATCAGCTCTAACGGTATGACAAAGCTTCTAAAAAAGGAACAAAGAGGTGTAATTGCACAATTATGTTCGCTAGATGTTTCCACACCGAAATCATCTATTTCTCTAGATCTCCAAAAATTCCTAGACAATCATTCCAAGGTATTTGAGACTCCCAGAGGTCTCCCACCTATTCATGATCATGATCATGCTATTCATCTGATTCCAAGAAGTGTTCCTCCAAACATCAAGCCGTACAGATATTCCTATGCCCAAAACAGTGAAATTGAATGTATGGTTATAGAAATGCTAGAGGCTGGTATAATTCAACCTAGTCAAAGTTCTTTCTCTACTCCAGTAGTATTGGTGCATAAGAAGGATGGATCATGGCACATGTGTCCGGATTATAGGGAGCTCAACAAGATCACTATTAAAGATAAGTTTCCCATTCCTGTCATTGATGAATTACTGGATGAATTGCATGGATCAATTTACTTCACCAAGTTGGATCTTCATTCAGGATATCATCAAATCAGAATGAAGACTGAAGAAATTTCTAAAACAACATTTAGAACTCATGAGGGTCATTATGAATTTTTGGTCATGCCTTTTGGCCTTACCAATGCACCTTCTACATTTCAAGGTTTGATGAATTCCATTTTCAAACCCTTCCTTAGAAAATTTGTGTTAGTATTTTTTGATGATATACTAATCTATAGCAAGTCTTGGCAGGATCATGTTGAACATGTTGACAGGGTGCTACAACTATTGGAGGAGAAACAATTATACACAAAAAGATCCAAATGTTTCTTTGGAGTACAAGAGGTGGAATATCTGGGTCATATTGTATCTCATGAAGGAGTTAAGGTAGACCCTAGCAAAATTAAAGCCATTAAGGAATGGAAAATCCCCACATCCATAAAGCATCTGCGAGGATTTCTCGGGTTGACAGGGTATTATCGCAAGTTTGTTAAGAATTATGGGAGAATAGCAGCACCACTAACAACATTATTGAACAAAGATGCATTTTCAAGGACTCCAGAAGCAACAAAGGCCTTCGAAAATCTTAATGAGGCAATGTGTCAATCACCAGTCTTAGCTACACCGAACTTCACAAAAACCTTTATTGTGGAATGTGATGCTTCAGGAAATGGAATTGGTGCTGTTTTAATGCAAGATGAAAGACCCATTGCTTTTGAAATTCATCCAATCAAGGGAAAGTTTTTACGCAAAGCCATTTATGAGAAGGAAACGTTGGCAATACTACATGCACTTAAGAAATGGCGACCCTACCTAATGGGAAGACACTTCAAGGCAAAAACAAATAATGATAGCAACAAAAGTGGGTCACAAAGATGTTAGGTTATGACTTTGAAATCATCTACAAAAAAGGGAAGAAAAATGTGGTGGCAGATGCACTCTCAAGAAAGAATGAGGATGTGGAAGCATTATTGTGCGCCATTTCTATTATCCAACCAGATTGGATAAACGAAGCAAGGGAGGAATGGAAGAATGATGAAGAAGTGTGGGCACTTATTCGAAAGTTACAACAAGATTCTAGTACATGTGATACATTTAGCTGGCAAAATGATTCATTATGGTACAAAGATTGCTTATACCTCTGTAAGAATGCCCAACTCAAACAAAAGATTCTTATGGAATTGCACACTTCTCCCTTAGGAGGGCACTCAGGATTTTTAAAAACTTACCATAGGGTTAAGAAGGAATTTTTTTGGGCTGGCCTTAAATCGGATATTCAAACGTTTGTGGTGGAATGTTTGGTTTTCCAACAAAATAAAGTTGAAACAATTAAGACCCTGAGTCTATTACCACCTTTATCCATTCCAAGCCAACGTTGGGAGGAGGTTTCAATGGATTTTATCATAGGTTTACCCAAGTCTGAGGGAAAGAGTGTCATCATGGTGGTAGTTGATAGAATTACCAAGTATGCACACTTTTGTGCATTATCACATCCATTTAAAGCTAGTACAGTTTCTACTGCATTTATGGAAACAATTCAAAAGCTACATGGAAACCCAAAGATTATCGTAAGTGACAGAGATCCCATTTTCACTGGAACTTTTTGGACAAAATTATTTTCTTGTCTTGGTACTCAGTTAGCTCATAGCTCATCTTATCATCCTCAATCTGATGGGCAAACTGAGATAGTAAACAAATGTTTGGAAGGATATCTTCGTTGCTTTGTATCTGATAAACAAACACAATGGGTCAAATGGTTGCCTTTGGCTCAATGGTGGTATAACACTTCCTTCCATACAGCAACAAAAATGACCCCATTTATGGCACTTTATGGATATCAGCCACCATCCATTACATCATATTTAAGATAAAATTCTAAGGTTCAAGCAGTGGAACATCACATCAAGCATCAACAACAAGTCCTCAAACTCTTAAAGGATAACCTCGTGTTGGCGCAGAATAGAATGAAACAACAAGCAGATCAACATCATAGTGAAAGAAGTTTTGATGTAGGTGATTGGGTATTCCTATGACTACAACCATATAAACAAATGTCCCTCAAGCAAGCTAAAAAGGATAATAAATTATCACCAAAAAATTATAGTCCATACAAGGTGTTGCAAAAGATTGGTACTATGGCATACAAATTAGAGCTTCCTGCAGCTTCTCGAGTGCACCCATTTTTCCATGTTTCATGTTTAAAGAAGGTGATAGGTGATAAGCTCCCAGTTCAAACAATATTGCCAGAATTTGACGAGGAAGGAAAAATTATATTGGAACTGGAAGCAGTCACAGAAATAAGAACTCAACAGTGACGAAAGCGATCAATTTCAGAGTATCTCATCAAGTGGAAGAACTTATCCACTGAAGATTCCAGATGGGAGGATGAGAATTTTATACAGAAGCATCCAGAACTACTCAAGCATTGAGGACACCACTTTTTTTGAAGGAGAGGGGCATGTTAGGTCCCTATAATACTAGTGATTACCCCATTACTATTTTAGTTGTATCCCTTATTAATATTGTTGTGCCCCTATTGTCCCCATATTGTTATTACTGTGCCCCACAAAATCCCTCTATTGTTATTTTTGTGCCTTTATATTACTATTGTTAGGTCGGCTTGGTTATGTTGTGACTCCTTAGACTCCTATATATAGAAAGGAGGTTTTGTCATTTGAATCATCCAAGAATTGTTCATTTGTGTAATGTAAAGGAGGTTTCCCCCTCGAAGAGGCTAAATTCTAAGGCGTTCAACTATCTTTTCTATCTTTTTGTGAGCTAGTTTCACAACACAATATGATCAGCTGGGCAGTGTTTTTGTACATACCTTGAGGGATATTTAGCTCAAGGACTAGAGGGCACTTCATCTTCTTCTTCTACAGGTGGCTCAACATAGTCCTCACCAATGGTGATTGGTTCATCAACTTTGTTTTTTATTCATTGTCTCTCTTTCTGTTCAATGTATTCATCCACCCTGACATTAATACATTCAACGATCCTCTTGGTGTTCTTGTTATAGTATCTATACCCTTTGTTGTTATGCGAATATCCAAAAAAATTTCCTTTGTTTTCTCTTGCATCAAACTTACCCAAATTCTAGTCATTTTGCTTGATGTAACATCTACTCCCAAAAACTACGAAGTGCTTAATTGTTGTAGATATGCCATGCCAAGGCTCACAGGGAGTTTTCTCACTATTTGGATTCAAATGTGATTTTTTGAGAATAACCATTGTTGTATGAATAACTTCTGCCCAAAACCTCCGCTATACATTCCTTTCATTCATCATGTCTCTAGCTAATTTCTGCACTGATATGTTTTCTCTTTTTTCTACACCATTTTGCTGGGGAGTCTCTACTATTGTAAACTACCTTTTGATGCCATTCTTGTAGAATTCATCAAATTCTTTTGAAATGAACTCACCTCCATTATCATTGTCAACTCAGTTGTGTTTCGACCTTCTCCATCTCCTTATTTAGCAACACTATTTATCCTTCCATTCTTTCACATGCTTGAACATTTTCATTTAGTTGTTATTTCAGGGATTCTTGAATCTGCTTAGCCTCTTCTACTTGGAAGAGCAATGTCTCAACAACCTCAATTTTATCTTTTATCAAAGACTCCTCTCGGGCCTTGTTTTTATTCCTTAGCCACTCTATTTATTCAAGTGGAGTTGTTAGTTATCCTTCAATATAGACTTCTACCTTTTCATCATCAGAACTAATATCCTCAACTTGCATATTTTCTATGGCCATCAACATAAATTCTTTATGGCTCTCATCATCTTTGTCCTCATCTGTGCATTGGCTAGGTCCACTTTCCAAGGAGATCTCTTCTTGAACATAAAGACCCGTCCTCTTAGCCTTATTTCTATCCTTTTGAACTTTCTTGAATATTTCTTTAGGATCATAATCTTTCTTTTTCTTTTTAGGACACTTTGATGCATAGTGACCAACTTTGCCATAATCAAAACACTTAAAGGGTAGCTTACCTTTATACTTGTCTAATCCTCACTTGATATTCCTCACAAATTTGGCTTATTCTTCATGTAATTCATAGCATGCGACATCATGCTCTTCTTTGCACTTCCTTTTTGCTTTGAAGCTTGATTCTTTGGATGCAGACTTGCCTTTAGAAATCCTGATCTCATAGGAAATGAGTATTTCAAGTAATTGATCTAGAGTGAGAGAGTTCAGATTGGACATTTTTTCAATGAAAAATACCATGGGATTAAAACTTTCAAGAATATATCTTAACACTCTTTGAACAACCTCAACTTCATCTAGCTTCTCATCAATCCCTCTTATGGTATTAACAACTTCATCAAATATTAAAAAATAATTTACAATACCTTCATAATCATGCATAGTTAAATACTCAAATTGCATCTTATAACCTTGAAGTTTATCTTTCCTTAACTTATTGTCTCCTTCATAGCAACTGCTCATCTTGTCTCAAATAGCTTTGGAAGATGTGTAGTCCATTACCTTAATAAGATCTGATTCATGTAGGCCAACAATCAGGGCATTCATTCCTTTATCATTGCATATGAACTCTAGATTTTGATATTTGGTGATCACTGTTGGAGGCTTTTGATATTCTTATTCGACAACATCCCACACGTCATCTCCAAGTGATTGGATGTAGGTCTTCATCATTATTTTCAAAAACACATAATTTGTTCCTTTGAGCATAGGTGCCCTATTGGCAAATCCTCCTTCATGGTTTTCCAAGGTCCTTGAACTTTCTTCAAGTTTTTTAATTGATCTGAAGTAACTCGCTCTCATACCAATTGTTGGTAACTAGCACAATACTCATAGCAGGGTGAATCAGTATTGTTGGAATTTTACCAGTTTAAAAATTTCTTTCACTTAGTGGTTAAACACTAAGACACCATAGAGTACTTTCAACAACTAATTAAGTAAGAATGAAAAGAAATAATCTCGGCAGTCACAATGGAACATGTTTTCATTCTGTATTTTTGAGGTTGAGGGAGTAAACGCATAGGACAACATCAAAACCACTTTGGAAGCTGGGATCTAGCCCTGCCATCTTCAGAGAGGAATCTCTCTATAAAATTTAGCTATGTTTGATGTGAATTTTAGGCTAGTTATGAATGTACTGATTGTTTTGATTGGATTGTTTGGTTGATTTAATTGTTATAATTCCATTGCGCTATGGAGTCTAAATATTTAATTGGATATGCATCAAATTTTAGAGCGGTTTGATAGGGCATGCTAGGTTGCACTAGTTGTATCTTTCAGAATATTAAATGGATTATGGAACAACAAAAAAGCAAGATTCAATGGAAACTACAGAGAAATGAAGGATTCCTTAATTTGAATTCAGTAGAAAAAATCTAAATTAATAACAACTATAATAGGGTGTTCAGTTAACATATCCTATTCATCACATTTTATGAAATGTAATTAAGCTTTTCAGAAATAACAGAGAAAGGAAAACAATGTTTAAACACATAAACTGAAGAAAAATATCACCATTTTGTACACCACATGAATCCTATGAAAATGTCCTTGTATTATTGATGCTTCTAGCAACTTTGAAAAATTACAATTTGTAGAGGAAAATTATATTCAAAAATCAACATATCTTACTTCAAATGATGAAGTATTTATACAAATTCTAAACTAAAATATCTTGAAAAAATATCAAGATTTGTTTACAAATATCTCAAACTATCTTACACAAATAGAACTGAAATATAGGACATTCAAAACTAATGAATCTACTTGACACTATCTTTGTGGAGTTCTAGTGACAAAGAGGAGCAATTCGAATTTGATAGCAACCCTTATTTGATGAGGTTCCATCCAAGTCACTAACTGTCTTTGAGCTTTTTCCTCCAGAAATTATGAAAATATGGTCTTGTACTAACTTTGTATATCCAAAACCATAATAGCTGTTAGAAACTTGAGAGAGGTTTTTGTAAATGATTATTTTAGAAACGAAAACCACTTTTAGATTTTGAAAATTACTTTCCACCTACTCAGAAACCGCATTTGAAAACAATGGCTCCAAAAAGGAAAATTCAGGAAAATATACCCGCAAATATTCATCCGAATATCCCAAACCATAACAGTTGTTACAAAACTGAGAGAGGTTTTTGTGCATGAGGATGTTAGAAACAAAAAAATATTTCCAATTTTGAAAATTCATTCTCATTTGTTTGTAAACCATATTTGAAATTACCTTTTTTTTATAGGGAAAAAACATAATTTAACTGACCGTGAAACAAACATATAACGTGGAGACGGGAGGTGACATGGAGGTGGGGGATAATGTGAAGGCACATGGTTGGTGGAAATATGATTAGGTGGAAGAATAGGAGTGGAAAATGAGGAGGGACATGGTAGGTGGACGTTGCCACGGGAGTAATAGGTGAAGGATACGTTGCAGTAGAGTGGAAGTGAGGGATGACGTAACCAGGAAGACGGTTTGCGGCAAGGAGAAGATACCACTTTTGGAGGGGGGTAGAGGTGGATTGTGGTATTAATGAAGGGTGTTCCAAAATGTTGAGGAGTGGAAACATACCCATGGGACCCAGGGGGGAATACCACCTTTTCAGATCACCCTCCCCGCCAATAAAGGTAGGATGGCAAGGGGGGGCCGAAAAACCCTTTTGGCCATTGATCTGATGGAGTGATGATCAGGTGACTAGATGGTGCACGAGACTTAGCCACAAGCGGAAAACTCCTTTTGCCATTTTTTACCCTTGTGACATGAGTGGAAAACTTTGGTTATAATACATAATGCCTCCGAACATTGGATAGGGACATAATGAACTCAAATATTAGGATTTCATGTAAAATTAATCACATTTTATCTTTTTCACCCCTTCGTGGAAATAATTTGGAGAATAAAATATTATTTACAACATTTCAAATATAATAATCATCATCTATAATCAAGTGACCCTATAAAATTTATAGAACCCTAACAGTGGCTCCTTTTGGGGATGACACTCTCCTTGTGAGGTGCCAAGAACACCATAGACTAGTAGCCTGATCCATTAGGCTGATCCCAAAACCTGCAACCTGTTCTGCTATAAAATATCTACTACTGAGAAAATCTCAAACTGAAATCAAACCCATTCTACAAACTGAAATATGAAATACACACTGAACTGAACGTCCTACTGCTATCTGAAACTAGTATTGACAATAATGCTTGAAAAAGATGCTCAAAGTGTTGATATTGTTTGCACATATTTGCCTACTCTACACTGCTGAAAATTATGTTGAATCAGATAATACAAAAATGCCAATGAATTCAGTCAAGTAGTTGTTGAAACAAGTGGGCCGCTTCATTGTTTGTTAGCACAATCAAAAGGAAAACTTGACTTTTTTTCCCATAAAATCAAAGCTACAGAGTGCAATGTCAACTAGTGTTGGATATGGTCATGAAAACATGATTGAACACTTGAGCTGAAAGGAACCTCCATGTAATGCTATAGGATCAATAAATTCATGATTAATGAGTTTACCTTGTATGCCTTCATTGACCGATTGAGCATGGAAGATTTCATCAGTTGTATCCTCAAGGTTAAACCATGATTCCCACTGTTCAGTTTCAATATTGTACTCGAAAACATAATTCTCAGCAATCTACAAATCAAAAGGCAATACAATCTCCTCCTGTTTTGGAGAAGGAATATTTTCCAAGAATTGTTTAGGATCTCGGAAATTATAGGACTGAATCTCATAATCTTAAAGTTCAATATCCTTCTCGAATCTTTCGACAGCTAACTCAAGAAAACAAACTTTATTGTCAGGATAAAATTTTATTAATTTCAAACAATGAAACACGGGCATTTAAAAATCTTCATCAATTTAAAAATTGGCTAATTCATCCCTGACTTATTTTAAAACTTCAAAAGACAGAGGATTTTCCACATAACCAGTCATCTTGTTTAGCAAGAAATATGATCAACTTGCAGTGGAGTTGCCATGAGTTTTCTACAAATCTGGATTCTTTGACAGTGGAGTCACACTAAAAACTTTGAAGATTTGCGAGGTGAATGATACAACCTTCTTGTGTCTGACCATTGTCCACCATCAGAATCAGATCTGGAACTTGATACACTTTTCTAGGGAATCTAAAAGGTTCGTTCTCCCCAGTATGGTTGCCACTGTTGTCGTTCTGTATTTTTGAGGTTGAGGGAGTAAACACATAGGAAAACATCAAAACCACTTTGGAAGATGAGCTCTAGCCCTACCAACTTCAGAGAGGGATCTCTCTGTAAAATTTAGCTATGTTTGATGTGAATTTTAGACTAGTTATGACTGTACTTATTATTTTGATTGGATTTGTTGGTTGGTTTAATTTCTATAATTCCAATGGGCTATGGAGTCTAAAGATTTAACTGGATCTGCATCAAATTTTAGAGTATTTTCATAGGGCAAGCCAGGTTGCACTAGTTTGATCTTTCAGAATATTAAATGGATTATGGAACATCGGAAAAGTAAGATTCAGTGGAAACTATGGAGCAATGAAGGATTCCTTAATTGACTTAAGAAGAAAACATCTAAATTACTAACAACCAGAATAGGGCGTTCAGTTAACATATCCTATTCATCACAGTTTCTGTTATGTAATTAAGATTTTTAGAAATAATAGACAAAGGAAAACAATGTTTAAACACATAAACTGAAGAAAAACATCACCATTTTGTACACTACATGTATCTTGTGAAAATGTCTCTGTATTATTGATGCTTCTAGCAACTTTGAAAAATTATAATTTGCAGACGAAAATTATATTCAACAATCAACATCTCTTACTTCAAATGATGAAGTATTTATACAAATTCTAAACTAAAATACCTTGAAAAAATATCAAGATTTGTTTACAAATACCTCAAACTGTCTTACACAAATAGAACTGAAATATTGGACATTCAAAGCTAATGAATATACTTGGAACTATCGTTGTGGATTTCTGCTCACAAATAAGAGCAATTTGAATTTCATAGAAACCCTTATTTGATGAGGTAGCATCCAAGTCACTAACTATCTTTGAGCTTTTTCCTCCTAAATTTCTGAAAAATAGGGTCCTGTAATACCTTTGTATATCCCAAACCATAATGGATGTTAGAAATATGAGAGACGTTTTTGTAAATGATGATGTTTCCAACAAAAACAACTTTCCACTTTTGAAAATTCCTTTCTACCTACTCGAAAACCGCATTTGAAAACACTGACTACAAACAAGAAAATTCAGGAAAATATACCTGAAAAGATTCATCAGAATCTCAAAAACCATAATATCTATTACAAAACTAAGAGAGGTTTTTGTGTATGAGGATGTTAGCAACAAAAAATTCTTTTATATTTTGAAAATTAATTCTCAATTGTTTGTAAAGAATATTTTAAATTACTATGTTGTATAGGAAAAAAACATAATTTAACTGACCATGAAACAGACATATGACGTGGAGGAGGGAGGTGACATGGAGGTGGGGGGTAATGTGGAGGCACATGGTTGGCTAAAATATTATTAGGTGGCAGAATAGGAGTGGAAGATGAGGAGGGACATGGCGGGTGGACGTTGGTGCGAGAGTAATAGGCGGAGGATACATGGTGGTAAAGTTGAAGTGGGGGGTGAGGTAACTGGGAAGGCGGTTTGCGGCAAGGAGCGGACACCATTTTCGAAGGGGAGTAGAGGCAGATTGTGGTATTAGTGAAGGGGGGTATGAAATGTTGAGGAGAGGACATGTAGCCATGGGACCTGGTGGGGAATACCGCCTTTTTAGATCCCCACCTGCCAATAAAGATAGGATGGCAAGGGGGGCCCGAAAAACCGTGTTGACCATTGATCTAACAAAGTGACAATCAGGCTGTTGGATTGTGCACGAGACTTAACCACAAGTGACAAAATCCTTTTTCAGTTTTCAACCATTATGACATGAGCAGAAAACTCTGGTTATAATACATAATGCCTTCGAACTTTTGATAGGGACATAATGACCTCAAATATTAGGATTTCACGTAAAATCGGCCAGATTTTATCGTTTTGACCCCTTCTTGGAAATATTTGGAGGATGAAATATTATTTACAGCATTTCAAATATAATAATCATCAGCTATAATCAAGTGACCCTATAAAAATTATAGGACCCTAATAGAACACACAAGGAACAAGTAAATTCTTCAAAATTTCTCTTCAATTTCTTCACATGGTAAGCTACAACTTGCTATTGCAATTATCTGGATATGACCAATAAAAATATACAATTCCTTGATTTATAAATTACAAATAAAAGGAGCTATAACCCTTGACTCTTTACTAGTACCCACTAGAAGGAGCACCAACCCCTGATCTACAAGCTACAACTTGCTTGACACTCACTAATTCATCTTTCATCCATTTTCACACTAGAACAATGAATGCCAACTCTACTTTCAAAGTAAAAAAAATCTCCTTAATCACCAGTAACTTCATACATATATGATTACCAAATACACCAATAGTTTCACCTTACACACTATTCTCCATATAAAACTTTTGCAACCTGCTCCCTCAAGCCTGCTTATAAAGAATTTTGGTTTGATATTTTCGCATATTTGCTTTTCTTGTATTCTTGAATGAATCCTTCCTTTTTACTTTGTCCTATTTATTTTAGTATACTAACTATGTTCACCAAGTTCTCATACCTTGGTCATCCTTTTATGCAAGTGAAACTGATCAGTTTCACTTATTTTAGCAATTCTGGCCTTTTACAGGTTTTAGCAGAGCTTCACTATTTTTATCAATTTGTTAACTTTGGGTTAGCTTCCAAATAAACTTCCAAAACTAATAGTTCCACTATTTTTAGATTAAGCCCCTTTCACGCTAGCCCTTCCTTCTTTTTCCACTATAAGACCATTATCTCTGACCATCGACTTATCCCTTTAGGCACTAAGCTTCTCTAGCATGTCGGGGGCTGAATTCCTTTATTATTGTCTCCGCACCGTTGGTCTTCTGCTATGGAATATAACCTTTTGATAGTTCTAATCCCAGAGCACCTTCTATCTCAACACTTTTACACTTGTGCCTTTTTATAAACTGCCATACTAGTCATTGTGGGCTTAGTTGTTTTGCGGGGTCCTCCCGGTGCTCAAGATCCAATAGAAATTGCACCTAGGATGAGTCAGCTCTAACACTTCCTCATCAGCCTAATACCTCTTATCCAACACATCCCTTGTGCACTACTCTTAAGTCTTCCAGGTTGTGACCGCTGCAATGGTGTCACACTAACATCACCTTTTTATGTGTTTACCACTAGTTGGTCCACGCTTCATTAAAAAATGGGCCCTTTGGGTACCCAAAAACTTTAAATATGGCTTCCACATGTCATAATTCCATTGGGTTGTCGCTGATGTCACCTATGACCAATTAAACACTGCCACCTGTCCTGTTGTCAGAGAGGAGAGAAAACGGTTCCGAGGGTCAATTTTTCACTAATTTTATTTATAATTTTTTTTAAAAGGGTCCCGACCATTTTTCTTCATATTACCCAATCCTTCCATCAGGTCAATACTCCCTTTGCATGTTTCTTTTTTATCTCTTTTCCAGGAAATAATTTTCACTGGTCTAGGCTCTTTTGGGCCTAGATGTTATGTGGGGGCCTCCTTCTTGAGCCATCCACCAATGAACTTCCTCTGCAGTGTTGTTGCATGATCCAATGTGTCCTCCATTGTGCACATATATAAAAAAAAAAATCTTTTGGACTTGTGCCTCAAGGCCTATACTGCCAGGATGACATCATCCCACTCACTGCATCTCAGTGCTTAAATTTTATGCATCATATGCTTTCTCGAGGGTGTTACCTCTGAGTAACCCCCATTGGGTAGGCTCTGCTAATAACCAATGGAAAACACTCCTGCTACTGCGTTGTTGCACCAATTCAACTTAGTTCTTTTTTATCCACTCTGTTATCATTACCATTAGGTTTTCCTACTCCGCCAACCTTGGCTATCTTCCAAAAGAGTCTCTAACCTCCTTATTTATGCAAATGTTGACTTTTCAGGTCCATATCTTTGACTGGCTATATATTTTGATCAAAGAGACCATTTTCGAACTTCCACATATCATTTGAATTTTTTTTTTGAGATATTTCCATCTGAGTTGGTTTCACTTGTATTTGAGGTGATCTTCTACTCCAGAATTGGCTCCAAATTCTCTACACAATTACTACTATTATGTTGATCCTCAACCTTCTTCTTGTGCCTAGAACCTAATATTCTGAGGCATCTCTTTGATACTTGTGCCATTTGTTGATACCCTATTGACATCAATTACAAATTGTTTCCAGCAACAAATCCTCTTTATCTAAATGGTATTCATCTATAACATACCCCCAAATACAACCTAATTTTTTTTTTCATTTCTTTTAGTAAATTAGGTGCAACAACACACATACACATTCACAATCCTTTCAATGGAATCTTTAATAGTTTATTATATCCTCACAACTCAAATAGTGTTTTTGTCTTATGTCTTTGAAGTAAATGTAATTTTTTCTCAAACTTCATTGTGGCTTTAATATTTACATATCATTTCTCTAGCTATTTAATAATGCAAACCATATGCCTTTATCAATCAAAATACTCATGTATAATTGATCTTCTAATATTTATATGAATATTTTTCTATATCCATTAATGTTAAATGTATTATGCCTTCAACATTATAAGACCTCACACTTTTGGGAGTAAGAGCCCCATCCAGATTATCGGCCCGACCACCATAACACAAAGGTTCTCCATGGTTTCAATGGATAACATAAGAGGTTATATACATATACGTTTAACAAGAAAGTAAGATAACATCATGGAATACTTATTTCAATGTATAAAATGAGACTTTCACAAGTGGGAGATGAGAGCGAGTCTCTAGAAGGAAGTAATAGTACTGACCTAAGAGAGACATATGAGAGCATGAAAATATTTGTTAGCAAAATAGTTCACATAATGATTTTAAAATGAATACAACCCACATTCAACAAGATAAGCACTATATCCATTGACATATTTCAATTTGTTAGTACATATGAACACAACATATACCATAAACATCCCAAGAATAGTCCTAAAACATTTGTGATACATGAATAAATATGTGTTGGCTCACTAAGTTTCAATTAGGTGAAAGATCCAAGTACACAGTTACATTGATGAAGCACTAGTTCTAGTAGTGGAACATTAAGTCACTTCTTGCTTCTCTAAAGAATAGTTTTCTCTCATATGCCATGTAGAGAAGCCAAGGCTATCTCTCCAAAGCTTAAGCCTCAAAAATCCCTTTTCTTGAATTATGCGGTTGCTTTTATAAGAATGGGAATGAACGTTCATATCCCCTTGACTCTTGAGTTACCCTCATGAATTTTGTACTTATATTATGACCTTTGGACTTCTATGCAACTCTTGAACTTCTAAATGACTTTTGGACTTCTCTATATGAATTTTGGACTGATATACATCTCTTTCTTCCATATATGACTGTGAATCTTCATATTCCACATGTGACATTTGGACTTCCACACCTTACATTTTGTCCTTTTCCCTTTAATAATTAGATCATTACATTCCACATAATGTGGCATGAAACATGGATACACATTAACCATTATGATGGGACATGTACAAGTTACAACTTGACAATGATATCATGGACTTTATGAAGAGGTGGTGATGCCTATTGTTATGTTTCTGTTTCTATCGAGTACCAAAACCACTTCTCTTGGAATTGGTTGTTACCTACAAGGAGTCAATAGACATTGTGTTGTTGTTAGTGGATAACTTAAATAACAAAGCACCGAATCAATGAAAGCAATGCATACATAAAGATAAACTAAAAAACTACGCTAGATAACACAGAGAACAAAGCTTAATGAAGAAAACCAGTAATTTTATTTTTAGGAAAAGGGCTCCCTTTATTGACTATTGAAAGTAGAAGAGATATAATAGATGAATTCCAAAAACGTGGAGAGAATTGTTTGGGCAATGGTGCTAAAAAACCCTCAACATGGAATTTTCTTTCTTGAATTTGCCTGCAAGCATCCTCTCTCTCTCAAAGAAGTATGAAGGCTTTGTCAATGGTGAAATCCTCTTCTCTCTAAAATGATGGATTATTGTGGAGTAGTTTTTCCAACATAAAAATTCTTTACTTCTTATTTTTTTTGGTCTTCCAATCGCTTGTTTATATAGAGTTTTGAACTCCTCTTCCCTCACTTAGTTCATTAATGAGAAAATGACTTATGAGTAGGACAAGAGGATCCCTTGAGGGTTTCATATCTCCAAGTTGACTCAAAATATATTTTCCTTGGGTGGTACATGTTAGGGAATCTCAATTCCAAGTGTGTTAAGTGGTGTCAGACTTGCTGATTTGGACTTTTTTTTTACTGCATGGTGTAGAAATTCTCACTGTAGATTAACTTGACAATGCAATATAACTAAAGCAATATACTTTAATCTACTTTTACAATCAAACTTGCAGAAGCGTAATAGATTTGAGCAAGATCAAGAATAAGACATATAACTAGAAGCATAATCAATGCACATGAAACACAAAAGAATACTTAGGGGAAAGCCTCAGCTAAAAAAGGCCACTATCTATATTATCATACAAGTGGAAATATATCATGATTACACAAGGCCTTAACTCTCATAGCTAGCTAGCTCTCAGTACAATCCCTCACTGTCGCTCACAGACAAAATAGACTGCTCATAAACCCTTCTCTCTACCCTCCAAGCTCCTATTTCCTTGCAAAGTTTTCCCTGGGTGATCTAGCTGTTACCCTGTGTAACACTGCTCCAACACACTATCAGAACTACGCAATCCTCAAGGAATGAATTCCTTCTGCATGGATGAGCTTTCCTTATAGGAAAATTCCTCCAACTTATAGTACTCTACCCCTGTCTTTAATCTCAACTAGGGATTTCTCTAAATAGACATGCATGAGTTATTTATGAGAGAATCTTCAGTTATCTAGAGTACACTAGTTGCATGCATTAACTAACTGAACTCACAATTAGTTCCTCAAACTGTTTGGAACTAATTTAACTCGACATAACTCAATTAACTGAGCTAACTAATTACAAATCAATTATAACTCATCCTTATGTTCGAAATAATACTTAGGGGGGGGTGAATCAGTATTATCAAATCAATTATTTTTCATTTCACAATCAGATTTGTATACGCTACTTCAGTTATGGGAAACTGTGTATATATGTTACTGTATCTAAAGCAACCAGCATATATCAGAAAACTTATGATTCATTAAATGTTGATCTTTAATCAGTGCATCAGAACTTCATTAATCATAAGAACAGTAAACAGGTGTAGTAAAACAGAACAGATCATCACACATATGGACACAGGATATAAGATGGAAACCCAATGTGGGTGAAAACCACCTGCTGCAATTCGTCTCTATCTTCTTTTAATAAGAAACTTCTTTTTACAATATTTTTGTATTGGTGCACTCTTATACCAGTATGCAGGCTTCTACCTACAGAAGGCTGCTACCTTCTCTCGTTCTCCAGCTTCTCCTGGAAGGGAGCTACAACCCCCTTAGCTCTTGTACTAGCTGATGTACTAGTATGTAGGTGCTAACCTATAGAAGGCTACAACCTTCTCTTTCTTCCAGGGGCCACGTTTCATAAATTTTCAAACTGGATCCATCAATGAAAATAATCAAACATCAAATACATCTACATCAACCAATCTCCTTTTCACCAACCAAAACTGATTCAAACAATCACTTCTTTGAATGCTATAACCAGAAAATAGTAACAGTAACCAAACACCAATTCTGAACCCAGAACACTGCAGCAATAAACAGAAGTAGCTAAAACATATTTTGTGAGATGTATGCTACTTCAATATGTGAAACCTGCATTCATACACTTCTGTATTAAGGCAAACCAGTGGATACACTATTTTGACTTACTTAACCAACGTGTATACACACCTCTCCTGTGTCGAACCTACGTATAGATCTATAAAAGATAATTTACCCTTTTCAAATATTCAGACATCAGTTATAACCAGATTATCAGATTTATAGATCAAGTCATGCACCAAATATAACAGATAAAAAATCACACAAAGATACTTCTCTTCAAGCCTTAAGATCTTGACCCCTCAATAGAATTCATCCTTCTTTTAACGCTCAGGTTCCTCCTTGGTTCAAATCCAGCTCTGCACCATAACCAATGACCAGTATTCTAGATCTTGCTCTTCATAAGATATTCAATTCTTCAGTACCTTTGCCTAATGATCTTCTCCTCCTTTTATAGTCTTAGGCCTTACTCAAAACCATGGACCAAAACCACTTAGAACCATTACCTTGGACCAAATACCTGGGTTCAACACTTCGGACAAGATACCATGGTTCAAAACCATAGGTTCAAATACCAAGGACTAGATACCATGGACCAAAAATAAGTTTTCCCATATGTACGTGCTTTTCTTTGCATGAAAGTGCGTGCATACGTATATGGGCCTTTTGATCGTTGAACCCGCATGTATACGCGACTTGGTTAAGAGGAACCTAATATATCTCTTTTTCTTTCATTCTGAGAGCTTGAACTGTTATCTGTCATTTGAGTGAGTTGCCATCAAGGACAACACCTGTGTCATAGCACTGAACCTGTGTCATAATGCTAACAATCTCCCCCTTTGGACTTGATGGCAACCCCAAGTCACTCAAAATTGTTAGGTAAACTTGACTCAGGATAGAGTCAAAGTTGACCAGGTTAAACAGTGATGGTTTTGGGGCACATGGTATTGTGCACCCATGGTATTCTGCCCGTGGTATTATATCTAATGGAGCTTATAAAAGGTTGGAAGGACTTCATTGTAATGCAAGACCTGGAGGTGAGCGGTGAAGTCACTTGGTCGGATTGGCCAGGGTTTTGGTCAATGCTAATGAGATCTTATTAGGTTGGGTTTTTCCCCAAATTTGGAGTTTTCCTGGATAAACATGTGTGTTTATGTGCTTATGGTTGTTGCTGGTTATTTTTATATTTATTCCTCTCAGTAATTCTCCATAATTATTTATGTTATGCTGTAAATTTCTTAACAATTGGTATCAGAGCCATGGTTCAAGGTTTGGGCTTCTAAAGTACGCTTTCAGTGAAGGATTTATTTTTAGCCCAATGGATAAAAGGATCAGCGCAAAAGTTTGTTGTTATTTCTCGTGAGATCACTGTTGAAAATAGTTAAAGAGAATTAAATTCAGATTTGGCATAGATCTGGATCAACGATGTTGGTCGAAGACCTGGTGGATAGATAAATTTGAGTGAGAAGAGAACGGATCTGTTATGCATATGAAAAGAAGTCAGATCTGGTCAAATCTAATGTGGATCTGTGGATTAGATCTAGCGGAGGCCTTGATACGCTTGGTCGACTCCTCGTAGACCTCTACACGTGAAGCACGCCAAAGGAGGGCTTGACAATGATGCTGAGAAAAAATGTTGAAGAGTAGTCGTGATGCTCATCCAGCAGAAAATTGGATGAGTGGATCTGGGATCGCTCGCTGCTAGAAGGAAAATATCCAAGTTCAAAATGGAGAAGTGATCCAAATGACAATCTTGGTGAATATTTGAATGCCGGGATTGGGTAAAGAAGATGTCAAAATACACATCAAGGACGGTGTGCTGGTGTTTAGGGGCGAAGGAGAATCAGAGGAGTTGAAATGTAATAGCAGGGTTCGACTCCCCGAGGATGTATTCAATGTTAATGCACACGACAAAAGAGAGCAATGTGTCGAAAATTGATGAGAGGCGGCGCCGAGAGCCACCGTCTCGCCACACGGATCTCAATTCCCTGTTAAACGATGTTTGGAGTCCCTTTTCACCGGCGACTACGAGTTCCTTAAGCCAAGCCATGGACGCTTCCAATTGCATTCAGATTGATACCACTCGTTGGGTTCTGGACATGTCCGTCTTTGTAGGTCAAGAAAACAGCCAAGTGAAAGAGATTTGCGTATTCCTCGTCAGCGATGTGGTTTTTCCTCCACGAAATGCGTTCGCAGTTTAAGCGCAGTATACTATTCTGGACCATGTACACGTGTCACCTAAATTAAAGGCAATTAAACTTGGCAAGAAGGTAGCAAAGAAACGAAACAAGGATGCCCATAATTGAGAGAGGATGGGTCAGAATTGCAGTAGCAATAAAAAAAAATAATAATAATAATAATGAAGTCAAAATTATTGCATGTAAATGTGCATACCACTGTAAGACCTGGTAAGGCATGTGTACCCTTGGGTAATCACCGGTAAAGTCTGGGTTAGACCTAGGTGATAGGGGGATGTCGGGTTAACAATACCCCGGGTAAAAAATTTGAGGGGGGTAAGAGCTAGAGCGAGCGGGTTGTCTCACTTAGCAGGTTTGGCTGGAGTTAGTCAAGGAACCCCAAGTCAAGTTTAAGGGGGGAATTGTTAGGTAAACTTGACTCAAGATAGAGTCAAAGTTGTCCAGGTTAAACAGTGATGGTTCTGGGGCACATGGTATTGTGCACCCATGGTATTCTGCCCGTGGTATTATATGTAATGGGGCTTATAAAAGGTTGGAAGGACTTCATTGTAATGCAAGACCTGGAGGTGAGCGGTGAAGTCACTTGGTCGGATTGGCCAGGGTTTTGGCCAATGCTAATGAGATCTTATTAGGTTGGGTTTTTCCCTGAATTTGGGGTTTTCCCAGATAAACATGTGTGTTTATGTGTTTATGGTTGTTGCTGGTTATTTTTATATTTATTCCTCTCAGTAATTCTCCATAATTATTTATGTTATGCTGTAAATTTCTTAACAAAAATCATTCTCCCCCTTTGTCATCAAGTGCAAAGGGTTATACTCCCCCTTAGTACATGCTGAAATCTATACTCTGTTGTGTTGTCCATGCTCCCCCTCACTGTAGGCAAGGTCCACAAGAAGATGTTCTACAAGAAGAAACATGGCTTTATAAATGACCTTCCTATCACCAAAGACTCATACATACATCCATCTCCCAACCAAGTGGGGATATACCAAAGGTTTACACATGATAAAACAAGAACATTACATCATCCATCCCAGGCATAGTGTGGAAACCAAAGTAGGCCGTTACATGACCTTGAATGAAAAGAAATACATGACATAGAGACGAAATATCTACAACAAGACTATGATAGTCATCAACAACTATCATCAGCAGCATCTATCAATCATCATTCAGTCCAGCAACCATGTTCTCCCTCTGCACCTATTCCACCTGAAACCAAAAAAAACTGTGAACTTGAACCAAGATCTTCTAAGATAATGCCAACAATGCATTATTAGAAGTATATATGCTCCCCCTGAACCTGTGCCAGATGGTCTCTATCAGACCCATATCAGACTCTTTTCATCCTGAGCCTGGCCCACTGTTTGTCTTCAAATCAACATGTACACAACTGTATCCACAGAAACCTGCGTATGTATGTGGATGCTCCACATGAAACTCACATACAACTATTTTTCTCTGAAACAGACAAGTTTCAACAGCAATATGATTCATCAACTACTCCCAGCTTCTGTTTGAGGTATTCAAATGTATCCCTAGGCAGTGGTTTGGTGAGTATATCAGCAACCTGTTCCTTGGAGGGAGAATACTCCAATTTGACCTTTTGTTCAAGCACATGTTCTCGGAGGAAATGATATTTGATAGGTATGTGCTTGGTATTTGAATGCATGACAAGATTCTTTGAAATACTGATTGCACTAGTGTTATCACATAAAATGGAGATAGGTGGAGTACAAGTGATTTGAAAATCTTGCAAAATTTGTATCATCCAAAGGAGTTGTGTGCGGCAAGATGTAGTAGCCACATATTCTGCTTCAGCTGTAGATAAAGCATTTGAACTTTGTTTCTTCCTGAACCAAGATACTAATCTGGAACCCATAAAGAATGCACCACCACTAGTGCTTTTTCTGTCATCCACGCTTCCTACCCAATCTGCATCTATATATGCATAAGTGTGAGATATGTATCTCTAGGATACCATAAGCCATAGTTTTGTGTTCCTTGAAGATATTTGAAAATCCTTTTAACCGCTTGAAGATGTGCTTCTTTTGGATTTTCTTGGAATCTTCCAACTATTCCCACTACATGCATGATGTCTGGTGGGGTACCTATCAGATAGAGCAAAATACCAATCATGGATCTATAGGTTGGTTGATGTACTGCTGTTGAATCTTCATTTGCGCTGAGGCTGCATCTTGTTACCATAGGGGTACATACTGGTTTCGAATCTTCCATGCCATATTTCTTCAAGATCTCCTTGAGGTACTTGTTTTGTGATAAAAAGATACTGTCTTTATTTTGTTGGACTTGTAAACCAAGAAAATATGTCAGCTCACCAAGCAAGGACATTTCAAATTCTTTCTGCATCACCAAAGCAAAGTTTTGACTCATGGATTCTTCATTGCTACCAAAGATGATATCATCAACATACATATATCAAGTATTAGCAATTTATCATTATTAATTTTTATATATAGATTGCTAACTGCTGATCCTTTTGAAAAACCTTGTTGATGGAGGTATTTGTCCAGATTATAATACCAAGCCCTTGGAGCCTGTTTAAGACCGTAGAGTGCCTTCTTAAGTCTGCATACAAGTTTTGGATCATTTCCAAGGATGAATCCATCTATTTGCTCAATATACACTTCTTCTTCCAAGTCTCCATTTAAAAAGGGCAGATTTCACATCCATTTGAAATACTTTGAACTTTTGAAAGCTAGAAAGAGCAAGGGACATTCTTATGGCTTTAAGTCTAGCAGCCAGTGCAAAAGTTTCTTCAAAGTCTATACCTTCTTGTTGAGCATACCCTTTACAAACAAGTCTGGCCTTGTTTCTAATAACATCTCCATTTTCATTCAACTTATTTTTGAATATCCATTTTGTCCCTATGACATTCTTATCATTTGGTCTAGGAACCAACTCCCAAGTGTTATTCTTTTTAATTTGCTCAAGTTCTTCATTCATGGCCTTGACCTAGCATTCATCTTTGCATGCTTCACTTACATTTCGTGGTTCAGTGGAGGAGAGCAATGCTAGATAGCTTGAAGCTTCTGAAATAGTTCTTCTTGTTTGTACACCTGCCTCTTTCTGCCCCAAAATTTGAGTCTTTGGATGATTCTTCTAGACATACCTAGATGGACTCTTTTCTTCTACCCTTATCTGTTCTTCTGGTGCCTCATATGTTTCTTCTTCAACATAAGTTTGATTTGATGTTGAAGGATAGTCCTCAACATCTTCGAAATCTTCGGATTTTACTTACCTAGGATTGTTTCCTTCTTCATCAACCACTACATCAGTACTTTCAACAATTTTTCCAAGTCTTTTATTGTAACACTTATATCCTTTGTTGTGGGGAGAGTAACCAAGGAGAATGCCTTCATCTGCTCTAGGTTCAAACTTGCCAAGGTTTTCATCAGTCCTTTTGATGTAACATTTGCTTCCAAAAATTTTGAAGTATTTTACCGTAGGAGTCTTACCATACCAAAGTTCATGAGTCTGAGTGCTGTTCACCCGAACGTTTGTCTTTTTGAGAATAGTAATGGTAGCAAATGCAGCTTCACCCCAAAAGGTTGCAGGAGTTCCAGATTCATCAAGCATAGCATGAGCCATTTGTTGAACCGTTCTATTCATCCTTTCTACTACTACATTTTGCTGAGGAGTCCTTGTAGTAGAGAATTCCCTTCTTATTCCATGTTCTTTACAAAAATCAAAAAATTCATCCGAGGTAAATTCCCCTCCTCGATCAGACCTAAGGCATTTGATTCTGCAATCTGATTCGTTTTCAAACAAGGCTTTCAATGCTTTGAAATTTTAGAAAGCTTCATCTTTATGCTTCAGGAGTCCTATCCAACACATCCTAGAAAAGTATTCAATGAATAATATGAAGTATTCTTCTCCTCGAGGTGACCTTTTCCTAGATGGACCACATACATCAGTATGGACAAGTTCAAGTGGCTTACTAGTTGATCCTTCCTTCTCAGGGAAATTAGTTCTAGTTTTCTTGCCAAACTGACATGATTTACATATTATATTGTCTGGAATTCTGATGTCAAGGAGATCACGAACCGTCTAATATTTGCATGCTTTCCTTATCTAAGAGAAGCTTAGATGCCCCAATATTTTGTGCCATAGCTAGTGTTCATCATTCTTGCTTAGATAGCATTGTTGTTTTCCTCCCTTGAGTATGTATAAATTATTTGGAGTTCTTATGCCTTTGATCATTGTTTCTTCTGTATCAAGCTCACGAACAATACATCCACTTGATCAAAATATTACCTCATTTCCTTGATCACACATTTGACTGACACTCAATAGATTATGCTTTAAGCCATCAACATACATAACATTTCCAGCTTTGACCTTTTCTTTCAAAAGAACAGAACCTTTACCTTTTATGAGTGTAGGGGTTTCATTTCCAAATGAGACCTTCCTTTCCTTTTCTAAGGCACTATATGCCTGAAGTTTTTCTTTATCACCTGTCATATGTTTCGAGCATCCACTGTCAATGTACCACTGATTTTCCTATCCTTCCGTATATAAGGCTATACCACATCTTTCTGGTTGCGGTTGTTTCTTTCTCCATGTTTTGGGACTCAATGAAGCTTACTCCTTCTGAGTTGTTTGCCAAAACCTACTCCTACATTTAGAATCTTCATGACCAAAGTTGTTACAAATAGAACATTCTATTTCATTTTCAAGGGCAGAAAATTTACCGTAAGTCCTTTTCATGATCCCAGTCACACTCCTTTGATTTTGTGCTTCTCTAGTCATGATGGTCTTGTAGGCAACACATTGAGAAGCTTTGTGTCCAAAGTTATGAAAATAGAAACATTGGCCATTGAAGAAATTCCTGCGATTATCAAACCTACCATCCAGGAGATTGTAGTTTCCATAGGCAAATTGAGAGTGATTTACCTGCGGTTGGTTGTAACTTCTGTTTATCCTTGAAGTAGATTTCCCCCAATTTACTTGGTGATCTTTGTTCATACTTGAAGTAGATTGACCCTGATTTACCTGGTAATCTGCTTTATGCCTTTGTTGTCGATTGTCAGCCTATTCACTTCTCCTTGCTGCATTTAGATAACTTTTGGAGGTGGATGGCTTCTTTGCTTGAGATGCTTCTTCAAAATATCCAAGACCTATATTGATTAGAGGAGAACGCTGCACTTTGATAATCTCATCTAAAGTTTCAGATCCTTTAGCAAATCTTAGATTAAGAGCTTTTGTTTTCTCAATATCTTTTCTAAGTCCCACAATTTCACATTCTAACTTTTCATTGTGTTTTTCCTTTTTAGCAAGTTGGAATGTCAGAGTATCTATGATCATAATCTTTTCTTCTAAATAGATTTTAAGTTTAGAAATTTCTTCATAGAGATCATCTTCATCTATAGCATCTAAGAAATCATCATCTTCAAAAGCCATCAAAAGTCTATAATCATTACATTGTTCATCTTCATCACTAATTGAAAATCCATCATTGCCTTCATGTGCATAATAGCTCTTCTTACTTACATTCTGTTTTCTGTTCCATCTAACTAGTTCCTTACCTTTGTCAAGCTTATCTTTATGAGGACACTTGGCTGCATAATGGCCGACTCTTCCAGAAGCAAAGCATTTGAAAGGTAGCTTACCTCTGAATCTTCTAGAACCCCGTTGAAGGTTCTTGACAAAGTTTGATTCTTCCTCTTCTTCTGACATATGTCCTGACTCATCGTAATCTCCTTTTCCTGAAGCTTTGAATGCAGCTTCTCTCCTGTCTGATGGTCCCCCTTTTCTCATTTTGAAAGCAGTTAGGATTCCGTGCAGCTATGACATGGTAATGCTCTGTAGATTCTCCTTTTCTTCTATGGAAGAAACTTTTGATTCAAACTTAGAAGACAAAGATCTTAGAACCTCTTCAACCAAGGTAACTTCTTTTATTTCTTCACCCAAGTTTTTCATGTGATTAACAATCTCATCTATACGTAAGAAATAATTAGCCACACTTTCATCATTGTGCATTCTAAGATTTTCATATTTAATTCTGAGAGTTTGTAGTTTTGCACGTTTTACATGATCATCTCCTTCATAGCTCAGAACGATCTTGTCCCATATTTCTTTTGTGGTTTTGAGCTACATAACCTTGATGAATTCTGATTGAGATAAACTTGCTAATAGAGTATTGACAGCCTTTGCATTTGTTTCATACTACTTCTTACTAGCCGTATCTATAGGAGTTGCTAATGGAAATGTGTATCCTGCTTCTATAATATCCCAAACTTCTGTACGAAGAGATTGAAGATAGGATATGATTCTTACCTTCCAATAGACGAAGTTACTCCCATCAAAGATTGGTGGCCTGATAGATGCCTCTTTTTCGTAGTTGCTCATGATGATATATCTTCCTCCAAGCGATCAAGCTTCTTCTGAAGGACCCGCTCTGATACCAATTGTTGGAAATAATACTGAGAGGAGGGGTGAATCAATATTATCAAATCAATTATTTTTCATTTCAAAATCAGATTTGTATATGCTACTCCAGTTATGGGAAACTGCGTATATACACTACTGTTTCTAAAGCATCCAGTGTATATCAGAAAACTTATGATTCATTAAATGTTGATCTTTAATCAGTGCATCAAAGCTTCATTAATCATAAGAACAGTAAACAGGTGCAGTAAAACATAATAGATCATCACACATATGGACACAAGATATAAGGTGGAAACCCAATGTGGGTGAAAACCACCTACTGCAATTTGTCTCTATCTTCATTTAATAAGAAACTTCTTTTTACAATATTTCTATACTGGTGCAGTCTTATACCAGTACGCATGCTTCTACCTGCAGAAGGTTACTACCTTCTCTCATTCTCTAGCTTCTCCTGGAAGGGAGCTACAACCCCCTTAGCTCTTGTACTAGATGATGTACTAGTACTAGGTGCTAACCTATAGAAGGCTACAACCTTCTCTTTCTTCCAGGGACCACATTTCATAAATTTTCAGACTGGATCCATCAATGAAAATAATCAAACATAAAATACATTTGCATCAACCAATCTCCTTTTCACCAACCAAAACTGATTCAAACAATCACTTCTCTGAATGCTATAACCAGAAAATAGTAACAGTAACCAAACACCAATTCTGAACCCAGAATGCTGCAGCAATAAACAGAAGTAGCTAAAACATATTTTGTGAGACGTACGCTACTTCAATATGTGAAACCTACGTGCATACGCTTCTGTATTAAGGCAAACTAGCATATATGCTGTTTTGACTTACTTAACCAGTGTGTATACTCACCTCTGCTGTGCCGAACCTACGTACAGATCTATAAAAGATAATTTACCCTTTTCAAATATTCAGACATCAGTTATACCCAGATTATCAGATTTATAGATAAAGTCATGCGCCAAATATAACATATCAAAAATCACACAAAGATACTTCTCTTCAAGCCTTGAGATCTTGACCCCTCAATAGAATTCATCCTTCTTCTAATGCTCAGGTTCCTCCTTGGTTCAGATCCAACTTTGCACCATAACCCAATGACCAATATTATAGATCTTGCTCTTCATAAGATATTCAATTCTTCAGTACCTTTGCCTAATTATCTTCTCCTCCTTTTACAGTCTTAGGCCTTACTCAAAACCATGGACCAAAACCACTTAGAACCATTACCTTGGACCAAAAACCTGGGTTCAACACCTCGAATGAGATACCATAGTTCAAAACCATAGGTTCAAATACCAAGGACTAAATACCATGGACCAAAAATAAGTTTTCCCATATGTATGCACATTTCTTTGCATGAAAGTGCGTGCATACGTATACGCACCTTTTGATCATTGAACCTGCGTGTATACATGACTTGGTTAAGAGGAACCTGCGTATATCTATTTTTCTTTCATTCTAAGAGCCTGAACTGTGATCTGTCATTTGAGTGAGTTGCCATCAAGGAAAACACCTGTGTCATAGTGTTGAACCTATGTCATAATGCCAACATCTTATCTCCTTAATTAAAGGATAATATCCTTAATTTAAGGAATAACTGTTGTATGACTTCACAAAGACTTCTAGCTTGAATTTCTCCAACTAATTAATCCAAGATGAATTAATTAATTATTTTTCAAACAGCTGATGAGACTAAATTCAAATTTTAATTCTCAATTTTAATTCAAGGAAAAACTAAAATTGGAATATTCTTGTTGCCACATTTCAACACTCCCTCTCAACAAGAAAGAGATTATCTGCCACCCTGATCTTGTCTCTATGGAACTCGAATTTACATTTTGAGAATTCCTTAGTCAAAATGTCAGCATCTTTCTCCTCGGTCGAAATATACTACAATAACATGATCCTCTTCGCTACACAGTCTCTAAGATGATGATACTGAATATCAATGTGCTTGGACCTATCATGAAACACTGGATTCTCAGAGATTTTGATACGACTCTGATTATCACAATAGATCATAGTTGGATCCATCCTCTAATTAAACAAACTAACTAGAATTTTCTACATCTAGATGGCCTCACATGCTGCCTAACTTGCAGCCATGTATTCAGCCTTTTCCATGCTGAGTGAAACTGACCTCTGTTTCCTGTTGTACCAAGAAACTGCCATTTACCCAATGTTGAAAATTCCACCTGATGTGCTCTTCCGATCTGATGGACTCCCTGCCCAATCTACATCGGTGAAGCCCTGTAGCTTCACTCCCTCTGTCATTCTGTACCATAATCCATACTTAGATGTGCCTCTAAGGTATCTCAATACATGTTTTGCAGCCTTCCAAAACATCTTGGTAGGCTGAACCATAGCTTGATTCAGCTGGTTCACAACATAGCACAAATCTAGTCATGTGTTCACTAAGTACATCAGTGAACCCACAAGCTGCATGTACACAGTAGCCTCTACTACTTCTCTTGAAGTAGCATCCTCCTTCATCCAGTTACCTTCTAGAGGAGTCTGCATGGGCTTGCACTTCTCCATGTGGAATCTCCTGAGTATCTCGTTGGCATACTTTCCTTGAGACACAAACAACTCCCCAACCTTCTGCCACACTTCCATGCCTAGGAAGTAGTGCATGAGACCCATGTCTTTCATCTCGAATTCTCTTGCAAGGTCCTCCTTGCAAGACATGATCAACTAATCATCACCTGCCAATATGAGATCATAAACATAAAGTACAATGACCAATGGCTTACCTTTTACCATGATGTGGTATAGGTTTGCATCTGCTTCACTCTTTGTGAAGCCCAACCTGGTGAAGTAATTTTCTATCCCGGTGTACCAAGCACGACGTGATTGCTTCTGCTTGTACAAAGCTCTCTTGAGTTGGGACACATGCAACTCACGATCGAAGGTCTCAAAACCTTCTGGATGCTCTATGTACACCTCTTCCTCAATCTTGCCATTGAGGAATACAGTCTTCACATCCATCTGATGGATCTTCCAACCCATCTGTGCTGATAGTGCCAACATTTATCTGATAGATGAGTACCTTGCAACAAGTGCAAAAGTCTCCTCATAGTCAATCCCCTTAATCTAAGAAAAGCCACGAGCAACAAATCTTGCCTTATTCTTTTCCACAGTACCATCAACATCTTGGTTTACCTTGTAAATCCAACGGGAACTCATAATTGACTTGTTCTCTGGTCTTGGAACCACATCCCAAACACTATTCCGAACTATGGAGTCATACTCCTCCACCATATCATCAACCGAAATCGGTTGCTGCACTGCTTCCTCAAAGGAAGATGGCTTAGTCTCAATACATTCCCCAACAAAGGCCATGTATCCAGTGTACCTATCAGGTGACCTCCTCTGTCTGCGCTAAGAAGATGGTTCTCACACATTCTCTCTCGCATTTGACAACAATCTGTCAGCTTCTCTTGTGCATTTCCATCCATCTCTAGAAGACTCTACTTGAGTGGATGTCTCCACTCCTAGAACCTTTGCATGTGGCTGCTCTGCATTAGTCTAAGGCTCCTCCTCCTTAGGAACCAACAGTTCCTCCACAACCTGTAGTTCGAGCTCCCTCTCAAGGGAGACTCGCATGGCCTTCTGCTCATCAAACTTAAGATCTCTGTGAACCACTGTCCTTCGACTGGTAGGCAAGTACACCCGATAGTTGTGGGGTGTATCAGTGTACCCCACAAGTATCCCTAACTCGGTTTTCGGCTCAGCCTTCTTCCATGCATCCTTGGTCACATGGCAATATACCAATGTGCCAAAGATCTTGAAGTGACCCACATCTGGTCTCTTACCGAAGAAAGCTTCGTGTGGTGTTTTCATCCCATGTATGCGATGCAAGATTCTATTATGCAAATAGACCATTGTGCATGCCTCAACCCACAAATGAAGTGGTAGGCCCTAGTCATGCAGCATTGCCTGTGCGGCCCCTACAATCATTTTGTTCTTCCTCTTGGCCACCCCATTCTGCTATGGGTTATGAGGTGCCATCAAATCCCGTTTAATTCCTTCTGCTACACAGAAGTCCTTAAACTCTTGAGAGACATTCGCCACCGTTTTCGTTTCTCAAGGCCTTGATCTTCTTCCCTAATTCTTTCTCAACCAAAGCTTTGAACTCACAAAACTTTGAGTAGGTTTGATCCTTCTTCTGCATGAAATAAATCCAGCATTTACGAGAATAATCATCAATGAAAATCACATAATACCTTTGCTTTGCGGTGGATGTTGTCAAGAATGGTCCACACAAATCAGTATGAACTCGCTCTAAGATCTCTTCTACTCGATTATCTTGATCGTGAAAGGAAGACTTGGTGTACTTTCCCAAGGTACAACCTTTTCATGTGTCAACTTGCTCAAGTTTACCTTTGGGAAGTCCTATAGACATCTATTGCATTATCTTCAAGGCCCCATGATGCAAATGGCCCAACTACCTATGCCATAGCTTGCCAATGCCTTGGCTTTGCACCAATTCTACTTTTGAACTCAATGCAGCACAATCATCTACCTCTAGTTTATAGAGATTCTTCATTCAAATCCCGATCCTCTTGGTCTCACCCATGGCTATGTGTCTTAGGAATGTATTTCCTTTACTAAAGACAACATCGTAGCCTTTGTCCTCCAACATCATTACTAAGACCAAGTTCTTCTTCAGTCTAGGCACATACTTCACATCAGTCAAGGTGAGAGGAGCTCCATGCTCCCTCTAAAAAGAATCCGTGCCTACTCCTAAAACACTGTACTTTCCATCGTAACCCATCTCTATGCACATCTTGAGGTCTTTCTCCTCCATGGTACTGAATAAACTTTTATCGTCGTTCATGTGGAATGAGGCTCCACTGTCAAGATACCAAACACAACCCACCATCAATGAAACCATGCATGCAATGAGGGTGATGTCCATTTCGAACTGAGAGGCTAATGCCTCACCTTCCAATACTTTTGTGGATCCCTTCTTGGACTTCTTTGATGGGAAATTAGTTGCATAATGTCCCATCTCGTGACAATTAAAGCATCTCACTTTAGATTTGTCACCCTTCTTCCCACCATGAGAAGAATTCGATTTGGAATGGGAAGCCTTCTCTTACTGTTTCCTTGCCTTACTGTCTAAGGCCATATTTCTTCATCATCATGCTTTGATGAAGAACCATCTCAAGTGCTCCTCCTGATCTCCTCATGCATGAGATCTGACCACAGTCGTTCCGAGTCCGACAGTTTCTCTCTTCCATTCATAGAGTCCTGGTAGCTATTCCAGCTCTTTGAGAGACTAAGGAGAGCAAGGCTCACTATATCATCATCGGAAATAGTAATTCCCAAACTACTAAGCTCACATCTACAGGTCGTGAGCTTGTTCAGATATGTAGAAATAGTATAGCCCTTCTCCATTTTGATTTTCCGAAGCTTATCCTTGAGCGCCAGTTTCTTTTGTTCGCTACTGTTCTCATAGAGGTCCTTCAATGTCTTCCACATTGAAAATGGAGTGTCCTTTCCATGGAGACTCGAGACAATGTGGTCTCGAACTCCCTCCAGAAGAATTTGTCTCGCCTTCACTACACACTTCTTCCATTTAGCCAATTCTTGTGCATTAGCTGCAGCTGGCTTGGGGATTTCTTGATTAGTGAAATCCTTCAAACCATTGTCTTCTAATACAGCTTCCATTCTATCTTTCCATGCTATGTAATTTGAGTTTCCTTCCAAGGCATACTCGAGTATCAAGCCATAGAACGCCATTAACCAACCTGAAGTATGAGGTGAATTTGATTTGTACCTACAACCCCAAACTTCAAACTTCGAATTCTCTTCTTCGTATACTATTTACTACTTTGATAAAATTTTCTCTAATACCATGTAGAAATTCTCACTGTAGATTAACCTGATAATGCAATATAACTAAAGCAATATACTTTAATCTACTTCTACAATCAAACTTGTGGAAGCTTAATAGAATTGAGCAAGATCAAGCATAACACATATGACTAGAAGCAGAATCAATGCACATGAAACACAGAAGAATACTCAGGGGAAAGCCTCAGCTAAAAATCCCCACTATCTATATTATCATACAAGTGGAAATATATCAGGATTACACAAGGCCTTAGCTCTCACAACTAGGTAGCTCTCAGTACAATCCCTCATTATCGCTCGTAGACAAAATACACAGCTCATAAAACCTTCTCTCTACCCTCCAAACTCCTATTTCCTTACGCAGTTTTCCCTCGATGATCCAGCTCTTACCCAGTGTAACATTGATCTCACACACTGCTCCAACATACTGTTAGAACTATGCAATCCTCAAGGAATGAATTCCTTCTGCATGGATGAGTTTTCCTTATAGGAAAATTCCTCCAACTGATAGTACTATGTCCCTGTCTTTAATCTCAACTGGGTCTTTCTCAGAATAGACATGTATGAGTTATTTATGAGAGAATCTTTAGTTATCTGGAGTACACTAGTTGCATGCATGCATGCATTAACTGACTGAACTCACTACTATTTGGAACTGATTTAACTGGACATAACTCAGTTAACTGAGCTAACTAATTACAACTCAATTATAACTCATCCTTATCTCATTAATTAAGGGATAATCTCCTTAATTTAAGGAATAACTGTTGCATGACTTCACAAAGACTTCTAGCTTGAATTTCTCCAAATAATTAATCCAATATGAATTAATTAATTATTTTTCAAACAGCTGGTGAGATTAAATTCGAATTTTAATTCTCAATTTTAATTCAAGGACAAAATAAAATTGGAATATTCTTGTTGCCACATTTCAACACGTGGCTATCAAAGAAACATTTGCATGGTCACTAATTTCTATCTTTGGATGAGATGTGTAGGTAGAATTTATAATTAGAACTGTTATCACAAAAAATTGATCACCTAGCCTTATTTTACTATATGGACCTAAGTACACCATGTAGGGCCAATTTTACCATAGTAAAATTGCTTTCACTGTGAGAAATTACTTAATATACCGCATTTGTTAAGCAATTTCTAATTAAATCCACGAAGAATAATTAAATAAATCACTATTTATTTAATTATCCTCTAGGAATAATTAGGTTATGAAAAATAAACAAATAAACTATTAATTATCTTATTTTTCTCTAGGAATAATTAATTAATCACTAATTAATTATTACTCCTCGTCATGTTGCACTAAATCCCTCAGGAATAATTAAATAAATCATTATTTGTTTATTATTCCTTAACCATATTTCTTGAGATGATAAACAAATCATTTATTTATCTATTTTTTCTAAATAAAAGTTTAAATACTCTTTCCCTCCTAACCAAATATAATAAAATATTTTGAGTGGTTATTTCTAGAATTGGGGTAATAATATTTTATTATTGCACATTATTCAAGGATAACCTAATATTTTGTTATAAATAGAAGGGTTTTCCATTCATTATTCACTTTCGACTATTTTCATTGTTGCACTCACAGGTGCAGCACTGATTATTATCACTCTTGCACACCATTTTTCTTTTCCATGTGAGTTCTCACTGAGCTCAAAAATTTCATTTGTTGGGTTTACACATTATAGAGGAGAGAGATTCTACAAAAGCTGAAGACGTTTGAGGATATCCAAGAACCCATCCCATAGAGGGGGACTGGTAACATTTATTTGTTCCCTTCACAGGTGTTTTTTAATAAATTATATTCTTTGTATATTTGGTTTCCATTGGATTATTGGAGTTACCCACATTATTACTATTTCATTTTGTTGTTTAACTATGATTATGGCATAGATAAGGTATTTGGCAAGTTTTGTTTCTATCATTTGTTGCAGATCTACAATGTTTAGCAACCATTTATATTGTTGAGATTGTTTGTCATCCACAGTCTTAGGTGATTTCTTTTCATACACATACGAGAAGAAAACAATATAACAAAATTTGTGACTCCGCTCCGTTTTACTTCTAATCCAGAAACTTGGATGACCTTCAGGTTTCAGCTTAGGGTTTCTTCTTTTTCAAGTCTCTTAATGTTGTTTACTAGCATTTTAACCCTAGATTAGTCAAAATTCTAACTTCCGTAACTTCTCTGGTCTTTTCTGCGGGTCACAGGAAACAATCGTTACAGAGACGACAAATTTTTCTAAGAATTGCTAACCGAGAATCAAGGAGCATAAATAAAACTTTTCTTCCCCAAAAGTGTGATTTGGAGGTCCATAGTGCACCTTTTGCCCCAAAAAGTGCAATCTCAGTAATCAAGTCACTACCTACGATTTTTAGGGTTTGTGGGACTTTTTTAGATCTGTTTTTGTGTTTTGCCGAGAGCTATCTTCTAGGTTGGTTGACCACCGTCCTATCCCTCTTAGGCCTTGATCTACTCATTTTTTCTCTTCAAAGTGGAATTTGGCCCCTTAGGGCTTGTAGTACACTTCCACCTTTATAAGAGGAGTTTAGTTGAGTAAGAAGTCTGAGTTTCTGAAACGCTTTCAACCATATTTTCCATATCTCTAATATTATGTTTTAGATCTTCAAAGATAGGTTTTTTCCATCCAAAGTTTCATCTTAAACCTTGTTTGGTCATTTGCCTTAGGGTCCCATTGGTTTCCCTAGGTTTTACACACATATCCCTATCTTTTTGCATCGATTTCCCCCCTAGTTTATTGTTGTTGTTGCACCACTTTCTAGCAACATAGTGTCATTTGATCCCAGTCACACTGATGCTTAGATTTTTTTTCCTTTTTAGTGTGTTGTCAGTTGATTTCACCAACAACCAACATAGTGCTTGCAAACCCAGTTTGGGTGGGGTTTAGTTAATTGATTTGTTGTTCATTTTTTGTTTTTAATTTCAGTTTATTTCAGCAATCTTTTTTCCTTTTTTCAAACACAATATAGGCTTAATTAATAAACACACTTGTAAACACAAACACACCTTAAGTGAAGGGCGCTTTGTTTACACCACAAAGCCAAGACTTAACTTAATTAATTTATCTCCCCATTGAGAGACAAAAACATCTTGTTGATCTCCCTTTACCATTTCCATGTCACTTATGTCTTACCACCATTGCACCACCAAGCCATTTGTTGCGGAGACTCTTAGGCCTTCATCCCTAGTTTCCACTTTGGCATGTTTCTCCTCCCCACAAGGTTCGAGTTCATAGTCCCCCAAGTCCCCATACTGACTCTTCTTCTGGTTCTTCTAATTCCTCATCTGATTCCGAGCCTCCTTCACCACATATTGTCACCATGTTTGGACCCATTGCTGGTGTAGGAACCCAACCTGGTGTTGGCTCTAGTTCTACCCCGATAATCACATCTAATGGAATTGCTTCCAGAACCGTTCTGACAGCTCCTCTACTACCTTTCATGGCTGGGTTGAGTCTCCTGGATTTTAGCCAGTTGATGAATGAACCTATACACCACAATGCTGGTTGGCCAACTATGATGACTAAGCTTCCCTCTGACATTCCCAAGTTTGAGGGTAATTCTGGAGAGGACCTCACCAATCACGTCTGCTTCTTCCATATGTGGTGTTCATCCAATTCCATCACTGGTGACTCCATTTGTCTTTGGTTTTTCCAATGCACGCTCACTAGAGATGCTGCAAAATGGTATGTAGACCAGTCCGCTATCTGTAATTCCATTTTAGTGATGCTTTCCAAAGTGTTCCTCTCATATTTTCAATCACCTCTCTGATACGACATTGGTATAGAGCTCTTGATCACTTTCCTTTAGTCCTATACCACTCGTATTTCTGATCATGTTTAGGAATGGTGTAGAAGGAGGAACACATGTCGTGCCGCACCCTTCGAAGACCGTGTCTACCTCGATTAGTTTCTTAGGAGCCTTTTATCACCCATTGCCAAAGATGTCGCATCTCACTTTCCTCAAATAGAGGTAGAATCTCTCCAAACCACTTTGAGATATGACTTGATTTATGCGCAATCTGGTTATGTCTATACTATTATTCCAGACCTCCCCCATCCTAGTGGTGCCACTGCATTGGGGGCATCTCACACTACCAATGGTATCGTTGGAACCATTTCACATCCTGCACCATACACTTAATAGAGTTATGGGTATCCGTAGGGGGGCACCAGTTCCTCCAACACTTATTCCCCTCTTGCTAGCAACATGCTTTCAAGGCCAGCCAATGCTCAACCTGTCTACCTAACCATTGCCCCTTCACCATCTTATACCTATGCATTGTCGAGCGCTCCAGCCCCTCAAGAATTAGTGCCACAACCTCCCATGCATCCTCAGCCCTAGCAGCCACCACCCCCTAGGGTCAAGTGCTTCCATAGCAGAGTGCGACCAATCCCCAAAATTTGAAGAAAAAGAATAAGCGGAAGGGTAACATGGGTAACTAGGGTAATCAAGGTAATCAACGTAGTGAACCTAGGGGAACTAACAACTAGCAACAGGGAAGTCAGCCCAAGAAGAACAAGGCTATTCATATGAACAATCCTTTTTCATGTTGTGGTGTACATGTACATTATACACATGATTTTCCTCTCTTACCCATATGCTCCAAATGTGGGAAACTCAAGCAGCTCCTAGAGGTCGACCTCCCATCCAGTAATTGCGTCAGAATCCCATGCCATCTCAAATGGCATTGCTTACAAATCCTTTCCCCCAGCAATGATTTGTTGCTGGTCAACCCTTGCCAGGTCAAGCAACCCATCCCCCCAAACCTTCTGGTCTTGGTGACTACCAGATCCTCATGATGAATTATGACGAGGTCAATACCTTTGATATCAACTTCGAAACTTGGTCGTGTCAGTATGACAAGCCATCGACTTTGTCCGCCACTAAGTCCAAAAACAAAATATATACTGAACCTCTTATGACACCAAATTGTTTGCTACAGATCCCTCAACCTAAATTTGAGTCAATTCCTAAGACCCCCAAGGGACCATTAAGTTGTAATTTGGCTTCTAACTGAGCTTCCCATACATACAACATAGTACATGACTTGGAAAAATCACATGCTTCCATGTCGATGCTAGAGGTACTCGAGTCATGCCTATCTCAAAAGAAAAATCTACTAACTTCTTTGGGCACATTAGATCCTTTCAATGATCGTTTGGTTGTCTTCCCAGTTGATACATTAGAACATCCCCCATTACCTTCATATGTTGCTTTCCAGATACCAATCTAAGTCCGTAATGCCATCATCTCCTGATGCATTATTTATGAAGGTGTATCCACCTCTGTGATGTCTACTGGTGTTTAGAAACAACTTAAGTCACCTTAACTGTCCCCATCCACCATCACTTTGCATGCTTGGGACTGTCACTCCTCCCAGCGTCTTGCCATGTATCGCAATTGTCCAGTGACTCTTATGGGCAAGACTATTCATGTCAACATTGAGGTTATTGATGCCCCTTTAAATTACAACATTCTATTGGGTCATAGTTACACATATGCCATGTCAGTCATCGCATCTGCAGTTTTGTGCAAGATGTGCTTCCCCCATGAAGAGAGGATCATCACCATCGATTAGTTGACATACTACCAGCCGTCATACTTGACCTCCCCTGAGTCCATTAACTCATCAATGTCTAACAAAAAATCCTCTACCCCTCTCATCAGTGTCTCACCCAGAGTCTACAAAGATTCCTCAATATTATATGCTTTCTCCAGTCCTCCCCCTCCTATCTCAAATCCTATCTATTTGAGTGTTTGCATGTTACAAGCCTCACAGGTTGCTCGCAAGTTGTTATGAAACTAACTCACAAAAAGATAGAAAAGATAGATCAACACCTTATAATTCAGCCACTTTGAGGGGGCAACCTCCTTTACATTACACACATGAACAATTCTTGGATGATACAAATGACAAGACCTCCTTTCTATATCTAGGAGTCTAAGGGGTCATAATATAATCAGAGCCAACATAACAATAATCATGTAAGGTCACAATAATAACAATAGTGGGCTTCTATGGGGCACAATAGTAACAATATGGGGACTACATGGGTACAACAATATAATAAGGGGGTTGTACTAATAACAATAAGGGGTTACACTAGTAGTATAGGAGCCTAACATGCCCCTCTCCTTCAAAAAGTGTTGTCCTCAATGCTTGAGTAGTTCTTGATGCTTCTATATAAAATTCTTGTCCTCCCATGTGGAATCTTTAGTAGGTAAGTTCTTCCACTTGATGAGATACTATGAAATTGATCGATTTCGTAGCTGTCGGGTTCTTGTTTTTGTGACTGCTCCAGGTTCCAATATGATTTTTCCTTCCTCTTCAGGTTCTGGCAATATTGTTTGAATTGGGATCTTTTGCAAATTTTGAATGAGTGGCCACACTTGTTCGTCCTTCTTCCATTCATCCCTTACTTCATTTATCCAATCTAGTTGGATAATAGAAATAGCACAAAACAATGCTTCCACATCCTCATCCTTTCTTGAGAGTGCATCTGCAACAAAATTTTTCTTCCCTTTTCTATAGATGATGTCAAAGTCATAACCCAACATATTTGTGACCCAAAGTCATAACCCATTTTTCTATTCTTCTAAAGATAATATTTATTCTAAAATATATTTAAGACTATAATGATCCATTTTTACCTTGAAATGTCTTCCCATTGGGTAAGGTCGCCATTTCTTAAGTGCATGTAGTATTGCCAACATTTCCTTCTCATAAATAGCTTGCTTGAGATGTAGCCGTAAAAATACCCAATCACCTACAAGGAAGGTATGAATGGAAGAATGGCGAAGCAGGGAGGGAACTCATTCAAAAGTTGCAGAATATCTCAGTTCCAACAATATTGCCAAAACTTGACAAGGAATGAAAAATCATATTGGAACCTAGAGCAATCATAGAAACAAGAACCCGACAGCTATAGAATTGATCAATTTCGGAGTATCTCATCAAGTGAAAGAACTTACCCACTGAAGATTCCACATAGGAGGACAATAATTTTATACAGAAGCATCAAGAACTACTCAAGTGTTGAGGACAACACTTTTTTAAGGAGAGGGGCATGTTAGGCCCCTATACTACTAGTGTAACCCCGTATTGTTATTAGTACAACCCCCTTATTATATTGTTGTACCCATGTAGTCCCCATATTGTTACTATTGTGCCCCATAGAAGCCCACTATTGTTATTGTTGTGCCCTTACATTATTATTGTTATGTCGGCTCTGATTACATTATGACCCCTTAGACTCCTATATATAGAAAGGAGGTATTTTCATTTGCATCATCAAAAAATTGTTCATTTATGTAATGTAAAGGAGGTTTCCCCCTCGAAGAGGCTAAATTCTAAGGCGTTCATCTATCTTTTCTATATTTTTGTGAGCTTTACATCTAAACAATAGCCAACTCCTTAGCACCCTATTGTTCCTACCTCCACTGAGCCATCTAGAACCACCCACCCAGGACCCCCTCCGTTTGTGGGTGCCTCTAGTATGTTCCCACCAAGAACTATTCCTCCAGGTCTCAACCATCTAGGAGTTATTTCACTGGGACATTACCCTGTGGGATAGATACCCTTCTTGTTTCCTCCTCTGAGAATCCTTTCTGTCCCTATTATGGCTTCATTGGTCCTCCCTAGCATGACTTTGGGGATCCCATTATGGTACATTGATCCCCCTGCAAGCACTCCACCTGGTTAGCTAAGACTGTATCATGCTTTGACCTGAGTTCAATCGGTACCTACAGACCATGCCGCTGCTCCAGTTCCACCACAACCTCAACAAGAACCCACTCCTGTTGTGAAATCATCCGGACATGGGGCAAAGCTAAGAGGAAAGAACCTAAGGACAAGGCTCCCCAAGCTCCTCCAGCTCCCAAAGCTCCAAAGCTGAAACCTTGATGTTCTTTGTGTGACTTTGTTGGGCATGCCATAAATAACTATCCTGAAATTCATCATCTCAAACCTTTGGTTCATGAAGCATTCCCTGATTCAAGTATCCCTGAGCTCCTAGTTACCTTACCGGGACCAGCCAAGAAACTCAAAACATTGCACACAAATCACCCTTGTGTCTTATGCAATCATTGTGGTCACTATTCCCATTGTTGCCCTCATCTTGATGAATTTTTTGATTGCCTTCAAGCACTTTGTGAATACGATGCCACTCGTAGTGGATCACCTACTCCTCTACCTATGGATTCTAGTACCACTAGTACACCAAAACAAGGGGACTCTAGCACCACCATCATGATTCCTCCACCAAATGTTGAGATGATGGACTCCACGGTCCATATCCTTTACCTGTCATCATCCTTGAGCTCCTCGCAGGAAAACCTCTCTGAGGTTTCTGTGCATTCTTCTATCGAACCTCCTTCATCGGAAGCCCAGGTCTCAACATCGGTAGAATTTTCATCTACTAACGTGTCGTCTACCATTCTTGATGATGCATATGTGAACCTTCTTTCTCAGTATGATGCACCAGGTCCATCACTGCATCATGTAGTCAATCTCCCTCTCATTCCCCCATATTCCATTCTGATGAGGACATCATGGAAGCCATGACTACCCTCAATTATCCTTGGGAGGATATGCACCATTGTGCATACTTCCTTCCATATTTGGTGTCCACCACTCTAAATACATCCATTACACCCATAGCATACTGGGGGGCACATAGTCCCATACATATCCTTATCATCATTTGGAGGATCTCATGCCAAGTTGGTTCGAGATGCTTGAATCCATTTTTCAAGCACTCGGAACATAATGGCGCTCCACAAATGCCTCCTGCTAGGGGGCATGATTCCCACCTTTTTATACCAAATCAGTCCCCTTCATCACACATGCTTGCGGGTAGTATCCCATGATTGGGGAAATGATGGTTTTCCGCTGCCCATATTCTCAGTTGATTAACATAAGTCTCAACCTAGATCCCACCAGATCTAGGTATGGTCGATTATCCTCCCATTCCTTGGATAGTTTTTCCTACTGGCCTCTCTTGCGAGTCATATTCACATCGCATATCGTAGACATTTGATACCATATTTTCAAATATTCTACTCTATGTCATACCACCTTTACCACATAGTCCCCATGTTTGACTTAATGGGTGAGGATGATTCTAGACCTCCTCTAGTAGTTCATTCTCATTTTCCTCTTCCCTTAATTCTTCACCAGGAACTGTCATTCCAAGAAGCATTAAGGCCATCTTTAGAAAACACCAATTTCCTGTAATTCACAGATCCCGATTCTGATGGTCAATTTGTTCACTACGATCTCCACAAGATTTATGGCCTTGTCCTCCTCTCAAATTGGAGGGAAAACACCCTTTTATAGAAAAACCCACAATTTTTCTATCGCCCATTGCAACTAAACTTTAGCTCTGTTTGATGAACCATCAGCACCATTAGAAAGCTCTCATCGATTACTATAATGTGTCTTTCTTAGTCATTTGACAATTCACCCAGAAGCATTTTTTCTAAGAAGGGCCACTTTGATGCCTCTCAAAATTGAATTTCTTCATATGCGATGTTTGTACCTTGGGAATCACCTCCCCTTAATGCTTATAGTCTCACGTGTCGATTTTCGTCATGAGTAACCATCATTTTCTCATGCCTTCATAGCCCCCACCGGGCCTATTCTGTGTGGCAGTGTCGTCGAGTCACCCTTTTTTAAAGCATCCATGATGAGTCGCCTTTTCATCCATGGAGTCTGTTTCACGTCCAATTGTATCATGTCATAGTATACCATCCATCTTTGCATATTGTTCATCCTATGTTTCTTATTATGGCCTTCAGTCATACTCTCCCCCATCCCCTCCAGAGTCAAGTCAGTCGCTGCTAGGTCAACACTTCACTTTATGCTCTGACAAGGAAAGTCGTCTGTTTATCCCTCAGTCCCATTTTCTCCATTGTCCATGGTGTCAATCCATCAGTCACATTACTATTTCCCCTCGTTCCTTAGTTGAGGGTCCTCATTAGCTCACCTATGGCGGGCCTTGTTCTATCGACATTAACACATCTATTCTAAAAGAATGACCTAGAGGGCGGTGTATCTTGGTTCCATCTTCCACTCTTGTTCGGCACCTTGGATCAAGAAAAGGGAATCATCATTGTCCTTTGACTTGGGACTTGGTTGTTTCATACTCCTGATTCATACACTTGATGGTCCAGTGACGCAACAAATTGTACTAGTGATTCTTGGGTTTTTGTAAGATGTTTCAGACCTCATGAGGGGGCAGGCCTTCAAGTAGTCCCCCACATGTTTGGATGCCTTCCTATTATGCTACAACGTCAAATGTAGTTCCATATATTTGTTGGGTTCAGCTCCTACTGCTTGCAGCGTTCACATCATGGATGTCTCCTTCAGATGATCCATTCAGTTTTGTAGAGCCCTTTCCTATTAAATGTGGCTTCTTTGGTTTTTCTACCCTCCCTCTTGTTATCACCAAAAAATTGATCACCCAGCCTAATTTACTAGATGGATCGAAGTACACCATGTGAAGCCAATTTTACCATAGTAAAATTTCTTTCACTGTGAGAAATTACTTAATAAACCACCTTTTTTAAGTAATTTATAGTCAAACCCATGAAGAATAATTAAATAAATCCTTATTTATTCATTATTCCCTAACTAATTCCTTGAGATGATAAATAAATCATTTATTTATTTATTATCTATAAATAAAAGTTTAAATACTTTTTCCCTCCTAAACAAATATAATAAAATATTCCAAGTGGTTATTCCAAGAATGAGATCAATAATATTTTATTATTGCTTCTTATTCAACGACAAATCAATGGTTTGTTATAAATAGAATGGTTTTCCATTCATTATTCACTTTTGATTATTTTCATTGTCACACTTACTATTGTAACTCTGATTATTTTCATTGTCGCACACCATATTGTTGATGGGTTTACACATTATAGAGGAGAGAGACTCTACACAAGCTGAAGACATTTGAGGATAGCCAAGAACCCATCCCATAGAGGAGGACTGGTAACATTTATCTGTTCTCTTCATAGGTGTTATTATAAAATTATTCTTTACATATCTGGTTTCCATTGGATGATTCGAGTTATTACTCTTTGTTTTTGTTGTTTAACTATGATTGTGGCATAGATCCGAACTTTTGCATGGTTTTTTCTATCAGTTGTTGTAGATCTACAATGTTTAGCAGCAATCTATATTGTTGAGATTTTTGTCATCCACAATCTTAAGTGGGTCCTTTTCGTACATCATTGAGAAGAAAATACTACAACAAATTGGTGACTCCGCTGGGCTTTATACTTGAGATCCAGAAACCTAGGTGACCTTTGGTTTTCCACTTAGGGTTTCTTCTTTTTTCAATTCTCTTAATGTTTCATAGTTTTTTAACCCTAAATCTGACAAATTTATAACTTTTTCAAGATTTCTTGTCATTTCTGCAAGTCACAGGAACAAACCGCGACAAAAGCAACACCTTTTTCCGAGATTTGCCGACCGGGATCCTTGAAACATAAATCACAGTTTTTTGCCCAAAAAGGTGCAATCTAGGCTTTAGAATGCACCTTTCACCCCAGAAAGTGCGATCCCTACAGAGAAACAAGTCAGTACCTGCAATTTCCGGGTTTTACAAAGAGCTCTCTGATGGGTGTCAGTCCTTTGTCTCATCCCACTTAGGCCTTGATTCACTCTGTTTTACCCATCGAAGTTGAATTTAGCCTCCCCTAGGGCTTCTAGTACACTTCCACCTTTCTACGAGGAGTTTAGCTGAGTGATAAGTCTGTGTTTCTCTAGCGCTTTCAGCCAGATTTTCTAGATTTGTAATATTTTGTTTTAGATTTGTTAAGATAGGTTGCTACCATCCATAGTTTCATATTTAAACTTGTTTGGTCATTCCCTTAGGGTCCCATCCGTTGCCCTAGGTGTTTCACCTATCTCCCTATCTTTTTGTAGCAGTCTTCCTCTCTGGTTTTTTGCTGTTGCTGCACCACTTTCCAACAACTTAGTGTCACTTGATCCTAGTCACACCGATATTCAGATCTCTTAACTGCGTTAGTGTATTTCCCATCGTTTTAGCCACCAAGAAGTACAATGTTTGCAAACCCAGTTTGGGTGGGGTTTAGTTAATTGTTTTGTTGTTCATTTTCTGTTATTCATTTTAGTTTATTTACAGCAATATTTTTTCTTTTATGCAAACATGATCTGGTCTTACTCAATTAATACACTTGCACACACAAGCACACCTCAAGCAAAGGGCGCTTGGTTTACACTGCCAAGCCAAGACTTATTATAATAAATTTATCTCACTGCATCAAAGAAAAAAGATATATTGTTGATCTCCCTTCACCATTTCTATGTTTTGTGAGTCCTTCCATCATTGTGCCACCAATGCATGTGTCGCAAAGACTATTAGGCCTTCACCCCCAGTTTCCGCTTGGGCATATTACCCCTCCCTGTCGGGTTCAAGTTCATAGGCCTCTGAGTCCCCATACTGACTCTTCTCATGTTCCTTCTGATTCCTCATCTAATTCCGAACCTACTTCACCGCATATCGTCACCATGTCTGGACCCATAGCTAGTGCAGGAACTCAACCTCGTGTTGGCTCTAGTTCTATGCGGGTGGTCACATCAAGTGGAATAGTCTCAGGAACCATTCTGGCAACCCCCATGCTCCCCCTTATGTCTGGGTTAAGTCTACCAAATCTTAACCAGTTGATAAACAACCCCATACACCATGATGCTAGTTGGCCCTCTATGTTGACTAAGCTTCCATCATACATCCCAAAGTTTGAGGGTATTGTTGGAGAGGATCCTACCAACCATGTTCAATCCTTCCACATGTGGTGTTTTCCCAACTCCATAACTGATGACTCCATTCTTCTTCGGCTCTTCCAACGCATGCTCACTAGAGATGCTGTAAAATGGTATGTAGGCCATTCCTCTACATCTCATTCCAATTTCATGGCACTTGCTAAAGCATTCCTTTCATATTTCCAGTTACCTCTCTGGTACGACACTGGTACTGAGCTATTGACCACATTCCATCAGTCCTCCGCCACTCGCCTTTCTAACCATGTTTAAGAGTGGCGTCAAAGGAGGAGCACATGCCATGCCCCCCCTTTTGATGACCTTGTCTATCTAGATTCGTTTCTTAAGAACCTTTTATCCCCCATGGGGAAAGATGTCGCATCCCATTTTCCTCAGACCAAGGAAGAAGCTATCCAGACCGCTTTGAGATATGATCTGATTTATGCACAATCCAGTTATGTCTATACCATCATTCTAGACCTCCCTCATCCTGGAAGTGTTAAAGCACTAGGGGCATCTCACTCTGTCGACACTATTGTTGGATCCCTTTCACACTCTTTGCCATACACTTAGCAGTGTTATGGCTACCCACAGAGGGGCACCAGTTACTCCAACATTTATGCCCCTCCTATTAGCAACATGTTTCCAGGGCCCCAACCATCTACCAAACTGTTGCTCCTTCTTATGCACAACCTGGCACTTCAGCCCCTCAAGAATTAGCGTCGCAGTGTCCCATGCGTCATCAGCCCTAGCAGCCATCACCCCCTCAAGGCCAGGTGTTTGCACAATAGTGTGATACCAATGCCAAAAATTTGAAGAAAAAGAATAAAGGGAAGGGTAACAAAGGTAACTAGGGTAACTAATGTAACCAACCTAGTGAACCCTAGGGGAACCATCCTAAAACAAACAACCAGCAATAGGGCAACCTGCCCAAGCAAAACAAGGCTATTCGTACAAACAAGCCTTGTGCATGCTATGGTGTACATGGCCACTATACACATGAGTGTCCTATTTTACCCTAGATGCGCCAAATGTGGGAAGCTCAAGCAGCTTCTTGAGGTCAAAAATCGCCTCAGAATCCTATGCCATCTCAACCAGCTGTGCTCACAAATCCTTTCCCTCAGCAAGGATTTGTTGCTGCTCAACACCAAATAGGTCAAGAAGTCCACCTCCCCCAGCCTTCTAGTCTCATTGACTACCATATCCTTATGATGAACTCTGATGATATTAACCCCTCCAATATCAACCTACAAACTCGGTCGTGTCAATATGGCAAGCCCTCCACTTCGTCAGCTACCGAGTCCAAAACCAAAGAATCTGCTAAGACTCTTACGAAACCAAATGGTCCTTTATAGATCCCTCAACCTAAATTTGATGCCATTCCCAAGATCCCAAAGGGACCATTACATCGTAATGTGGCTTCTAAGAGAGCTTCCCATACATACAATATAGTACATGACTTGGTGCAATCACCTACCGCCATGTCAACACTAGAAGTCCTCCAGTCGTGCCCTTCCCAAAAGAAAGCTCTACTAACTGCCTTAGGTGCAGTGGATCCTTCAGACAATCGTTTGATTGTCTTCCTGGTTGATACATCAGCGCATCCCCCATTTCCTTCAACGGTTTCTTTCCAGATACCAGTTAGAGTTCGTAATGCCATCATCTCTAGATGCATTATTGATGAAGGCACATCCACCTGTGTGATGTCTGTTGTTGTTTGGAAACAATTCAAGTCACCTGAGTTGTCCCCCTCCACCATCACCTTGTGTGCTTGGTATGGAAACCCCTCCCAGCCCCTTGGCATGTACCACAATTGTCAAGTGACCCTTGTGAGCAAGACTATCCATGTCGATATCGAAGTCATCAATTCCCCTTTGGATTACAACATTCTCTTAGGTCATAGTTACACATATGCCATGTTAGTTGTAACATCTGCGATGTTCCGCAAGATGTGCTTCCCCCATGAAGGGAAGATCGTTACCATTGATCAGTTGACTTACTACAAGCCGACATCCATGACCTCCCCCAATTCCATTATCTCGTTGATGTCTGACAACCAGTCTTCCACTCCTTGCACCAGTGTCTCAACCAGAGTCTATAAGGATTCCTCATTGTTGGGTGCCTTCCTTGTTCCTCCCCCTCCCATTTCTTAACCTACTTCCATGAGTGTTTGCATGTTACAAGCGTCACGAGCTTCCCTTAAGTAGTCTGGTACATCTGATCAACAGCCAGCTACTTAGCATCATGCTGTTGCACTTCCAGCTAAACCCTCTGGACCCACTCCCCCAGGACCTCCTCCATTTTTGGGTGCCTCTCCTATGTTCCCACCAGGAACTGTTCTTCCAGGTCTCAGCCATCCAGGAGCTATTTCGCTGGGACATTATCCCGTTGGCTAGATACCTTTCTTATTCCCCCCTCCGGGAATTTTTTTGTACCTATCATGGCTTCATTTGTCCTTACTAATATGAATCTAGGGATCCTAATATGTTACATCTATACCCTTGCAAACACTCCTCCTAGTCAGCCAAGACCATATCATGCTTTGACCCCAGTTCAACTGGTCCCCATGACCCCTACCGCTGCTTCAGTACAATTACAACCTCAACAGGAACCAACTCCTATTGTGAAGGCATCTGGCTAGGGGGGCAAAGTCAAAAGGAAATATTCGAAGGACAAGGCTCCTCGATCTCCTCCAACCCCTAAGACCCCAAAGCTGACACCCCCATGCACTTTGTCTGAAGTTGTTGGGCACGCCACCAACAATTGTCCTGAACTTCCTCAACTTAAACCTTTGGTTCGTGAAGCATTCTGTTGGCTTTATGGGGCCTGACTATGGTTCAATATTAGTTCTCCAAAAAACTCCCTACACTATTGGCCCTTTCAGCATCAGCCTATGGAGCACAGACCGAACTCTCACCCGAAGCAGTATGGGGGGATGTTGGAACCAAGTTTTCGCACCCTGAGGTGGTCGTGATGTCGGTTTATACCCTCTGTCCCTACTTTCACGTAGGTGCTTAAGCCTTAAGGCTCTATCAGTCTACCCTTTATTCCACCTCTCAGTACCTCTGCGAAGGTGTATGATTGACCTTCGCATAGCCCTAACCTGTGGTCTAGGTATTTTCGCGTAGTTATGACAATGTAATGTATAGGTTCCCAAGTTATCTCAAGTGTTTTAATTATCTTATTAATAAATCACAGTTAGCTTCGTGTAGACTGATATCCTTACTTGTGTTCAATTAACCGATATGATCATATATATTCGCGCATCAAATAAACATTGTAAATTAAACCCAAATCGCAATATAATCAGATGCATTAACAGGAACTAAATACACAATAATTTCAAAATACTTCTGTTTATTGATATCTTCCAGTGTAATATAGACTCTATCTGCTCTGCGCACATAGCTACAGGGGTCTGCGCACTCAACTACATACTTCCACCTTAGGCCTCTGCGCACTCAGCTGAAGAGCCTCTACCTATGCTATGACCCAAAACACTCACTCTTTTCTACCAAAACTCCAATGCTTCACTCTTCACTACTCACTACTTAGAGCTTACTTACTTAGCTCCCTTTCATACAATCCCATGGTCCACAAACCATGGGTAGATCTTTACAGCCGACTTGACACTTTACAAAATAAGGGCGGAAAACCCTTTATGACTATTCTGTGACCACAAAAAGAGGAGACTTTACAATTTTATTACGAAATTATGCCAAAACATGGGCTTTTATCCCAAAAACTACTCTTGGGGGAACCCGTTCTCAATAGACCCCCAACAAAAACATGGTGACTCACCCTCAAGTCACTCTACGGGTGTGGAGATCTTGGCGTGAAGACCTCCCAGCTCAACCTGTATGACTGCCACTTCAGCGGTGCATTGCGCGACCGCCTGCTTCACTTCTTCAACCAACTGCTCTGTCGCTGGTCCTAAAATGTCAGCCTGAAGCTTCTTCTGAGTCACTTGCAGATTAGAAAGCTTGTGTTAAATAGAGGTAGTGACCGAAAAATCTTCATCCAACTAGGGCTTCAAGCATACCTTCAAAACTGCCTCTTTGTGTTATGCTCCATCTACCTATTCCTTTAATGTTTTGGCCTCCTGCAGCTTTGCCAGTCTCTGTGTGAGAGCGATGGTGTGCACTGTACCTTTTACTTCGTCATAGCACTGCTACAGTTCTCGTGCCTTCATCTCCAACCACTGCACATGAGGATCCTCTTGCAGGATTATGAAGACCTCGAACAACTATTCAAAAAGCCATGTGGAGTCTGTTACTGCACTCTCTACCATCACTATCGCCTTTGTGACAGCGATTGCAGGCTACTCCTTTACTTCCGATTGAGTTGAAAGCTGGGCCTTTCAACTGTAAATCTACAATCCGTAGGTTCAACTCTAGCTGAACCTTGGCAACCTCTGTGGGAGCATCGCACACCCCTGTAGCAAGCTTGTAGACTTGTTCATCTGCCTCTGCATCTTCAAGAATGTCCAATTTGCGGACCATTCAGAAAGCTTCCCTCACAACCTTAATCATGTGCATATTTATGTTGGTAAGTTCCACCATGGAAGTGAGGGCGATGTCTCACTGCAGGGCCATTGCACATTATTAATCTTCTGCTCACTAATTACCTACAAAGCATGCTATTTTCAGGCCCTCAGTTTTGCGATCACTCCATCATGCAGTAGGTGGAGTGCCTCTCCAGGAAGCGCTGCCAAATTCAACCCCACTCCCTTGAGGGCACTGACAGTGGGCCTGTCAGCTTCGTTTTTTGTGGCCAGTGCTCCATCCTGCAGCACTATCACTTAGGAGTCCTTCGCACGTAGTGTCTCGGCAACTTCTGAAGTACCGATAGTGAGGCTTGTGGACAACGTGCTAGCCTATGATGTGCAGATTTGCAGCTCCTACAAACCCATCTAGATGGCCCCCAATAGTTTCTATTGCTACTTCTCGAGCTACTGCAGTACCTCCGCGGTGACATCTCACACCGTGTCTCCAATGTCATTCAAATCTCCTTCTATGAGGGTGATTGGGTCCAACAATGCCTTACTAGCCTTGGATTTCTTCCACTGCCCCACTTTTTCTTGTTCTCTTGGACGTTTGATGTGGTATGATGCCATCTGCGGGTCTGTTCCATGCTGCTATGTTTGCTCGTCCATTTCTTCCTCTGTTTCAGGCAAAGGTGACCTCGCACCTTTGTCAGAGCCACACTCTATTTCACCTGTCTGCTTTTCTGCCTACTGGATAACATCGTGCTCTACTTGGGCCTTGTCAGTGGCCTTCTTCTTCCTCTTCTCTGCTAGCTGCTCCATCTTGAGCTTGGAATCCTCCTCCAAGTCTGAGGCAGTGCATCACTCTATCAGCTAACGATCAAGAACTGCACCAATCGCGTCGTCCGTTTCCACATAAGGCAAGTCATGCCACATGTTTGGTTGTGTTATATTCTTTCCACGACTTGCCCACGTAGTTAACTGGGGGGTTAGAGGGGGGGCGGATCCCCCCTTCATTGCATGGATTGTGTAGCGAGTGGGGGTCACAGGGGGTTTGAGGCATACCCGTAACCCCACTTTATGGGGTCCGGGGCAGCGCCCCAGAAAATTTTGGTTTTGGACCCTATGTTAGGGTGGGCAAACCCACTTATGGTTTTCTGCATGATTTTCGCACATGTTTTTGGACGCGATGGTTTTCGATCCATGGTATTGGATGCGATGGTTTTTCATTCCATGGTATTGGATGCTTCAGCATGTATAAATATGCATTATAACATTGAAAGGAAAATAATGAAAAATCAAGCTGGTAGTCCCAGTTTTGGGATCCAGGGGAAAATATTTGTGTATATTTGTTTTATGTCTTATGCTCTCGCATTGTTTATTTTCTGTGTTTAAGAATTCGTATGCAGGTAATTTCTGTACGGGGTTAAAAACTACATTTGGTATCGGAGTTGTTTTAGCTTCAATGGGATGCCTTTGTTGCTAAGGGGTTTCGCTCAGGCCTTTGGTAGACCCTATTGAATGGGTGATTAGCGAGATCGATTCTGGTGGTGAAAGAAGATGGCAAGCAGTGGAAAGGTAGAGATCGAGAAATTTAATGGTCATATTTTTGTTGTGGAAACTCAAGATGGAGGATCTGTTGGTGGATAAAGATCAATGGATCGCGATAGATATGGGTATTAAACCAACGGGAGTGTCCGACGAAGAATGGAAGAAGTTGGATCGGAAGGCAAAAATCACAATATGATTGTGTGTCTTAGATTCAGTATTGCTGAATGTATCAGGGGAAGCTACGGTGAAGGCTTTGTGGGACAAGTTAGGGACTTTGTACCAATCTAAGTCTCTGGTGAATAAATTGTTCCTACGGAAAAAGTTGTATAACGTGAGGATGAAAGATGGAGACTTGGTGACAGAGCATCTGAATGCATTTAATACTGTGGTAAGTCAGTTAGCATCTATTGATATTAAAATTTCAAATGAAGATAAGTGCATCATTTTGTTTTGTTCTCTACCAGATTCGTGGGATAGTCTGGTTATTGCAATCGGTAGCAATGCAACTGCCTTGCAGTTTGATGAAATAGTCTTAGCCTTGCTGACGGAAGAGATGAGACAGAAAAATATGGAGAGCCAGAATGCTGATGCCTTGTCTATACGAGGATCGTCCCAGAACAGAAACAAAAATAAGTCATCGAGTGGGAGATCTAAATCTAGAGGGACATCTAAATCTCTTGGAAAACCTGTAAAGGTGGTGTGCTGGAAATGCGAAAAGAAAGGCCACTTCAAAAGGGACTGTAAATCTAAAGCTCCTAACAAAGGAAAGGGATCTGATGAGGCTACTTCTGCAGAGGCGAAAACCACCTCAGATGAAGGTGGGGATGTGTACTTGGCTTCTTTAAGTACACATGTAGATCATGAGGCATGGTTGATTGACTCAAGTGCATTTTTTCACTTCACTCCCCATAAAGAGTGGTTCTACGAGTATGAGAAATATGATGGTGGTGATGTCTTCTTGGGGGATGACAAGAAGGATAGAATCATTGGTCGTGGAAAAGTAAAGTTGAAGTTTCAAGGTGGAAGGGTTAGAATGCTTCCAGGTGTTCTACATATTCCTACATTAGCCAAAAATCTGATTTCTGTAAGCAAGCTGGATGATGCAGGTGTAAAAACAGTGTTCGAGAAGGATACCTGCAAAATGGTTCAGGGAGAATTAGTATTGATGCGGGGAGTTTGGATTGGAACTCTGTAAAAGCTGCAAGGTAGCACTGTTATTGATGGGTGCAATAGTTCTATGGTTCCTGAAAGTGGAGCAGAAAATCTAGTGGTCTCTGGAGAGATGACCATGTTGTGGCATCAAAGGCTTGGACATATTGGAGAGAAGGGCCTTTGAATACTTCATGGTAAAGGTATGGTAGAAGGTATGAGTAATATCTCTCTAGATTTTGATTTCTATGAAAATTGTGTATATGAGAAGTAGAATCGAGTGAGTTTCCCCTCTGGTGGTAAGAGGGTGAAACAAATATTAGAGCTTGTGCACAGTGATGTGTTTGGACCTGTGAAGGTTCCATCATTGGGTAAGTCTGTGTACTATGTATCATTTATAGATGACTTCTCAAGGAATACATGGATATATTTCCTTAAGAAGAAATCTGAAGTCTTTGACATGTTCAAAGAATTTAAGGCTCTGGTGGAAAACTAGACAGAGAAGAAGATAAAGGCGCTAAGGATAGATAATGGTGGAGAGTTTTGCAGCAAGGAATTTGAAGAATTTTGTAAGAGGTGTGGTATATCACAGCAGAAGACTACTCCATATACACCTCAACAAAATGGAGTTGTAGAAATAATGAAAAAGACATTGATGGAAAGGGAAAGAAGCATGCTCAGTGGTGCCAGGTTAGGACAAGAATTCTGGGCAGAGACAGTGGATACTGCATGTTACCTGGTCAATAGGTCACCTTCATCAGTGTTGGAGGATAAGACTCCACAAGAGGTATGGACTGGTAAGAAACCCTATCTTTCACATCTAAGGGTATTTGGATGTGATGCATATGTAAATGTTCCAAAGGAGAAAAGAACCAAGTTGGATAGTAAATATGAAAAGTGCATCTTTATTGGGTATAAGGATGGCTTAAAGGGTTATAAGTAACAAGGAAGGTTGTGTACAGCCGAGATGTGGTGTTCAGAAAGGTGAAAGATGTTATTAAACATGAAGTCCAACCAAAGGAACCTGAGAATATAAATTTTGAGCTAAATGAGGAAGAATCAGACTCTACAGCAGAGGAGGAATCAGAAGATGAAGAGCCACAAACTCCGGCTGTGAGAAGATCAGTTCGAGAAAGAAGGCAGCCTGAAAGGTATAGTCCATCTACTTTCTGTTCAAATTTTGCTTTGTTTGTTACTGGTGATGATCCCATAACTGTGAAGGAAGCAGTGGATTCAGAGGATGGAAAACTCTGGAAAGAGGCCATGGTTGATGAAATGGCATCTTTGCACAAAAATGAGGCTTGGTATCTGGTGCAGTTTCCGGCTGGAAGGAAACCCATTAGCAACAAATGGGTGTTCAAAAAGAAGACAAATGCAGAAGGAAAAATGGAGAAATACAAAGCTTGGTTGGTAGCAAAAGGTTATTCCCAGGTGCTCAGAATTGATTTTGGTGATATTTTTTCTCCTATTTGCCAAGGTAACTTCTATTAGATTACTTTTATCTATTGTTGCTGCTTTTGATTTTGAGGTACAACAGATGGATGTGAAGAAAATATTTCTTCATGGGGATCTGGAAGAGGAAATCTACATGAAGCAACCTGAAGGCTTTGCAATGAAGGGTAAGAAAGAACTGGTATGCAAGTTAAAGAAGTCTCTGTATGGGTTAAAACAGTCACCAAGGATGTGGTATTAGAAATTTGATACATTTATACCGGGACTTGGCTTCACCAGAAGCAAGGCAGAATACTGTGTGTATTTTAAATTAATTGGTGATCGTGTTATTTATTTGGTCTTGTATGTGGATGATATGTTGCCAGTTGGAAATGACAAAGAAATTATCCTGGATTTGAAGACCCAATTGTCCTCCAAATTCGACATGAAAGATCTTGGTGCTGCAAACTATATTTTGGGCATGGAAATCAAAAGAGATCGGGCAAAGAGGAAGCTATGGTTAAACCAGGGGAAGTGTGTCGAGACAATACTGTAGAGGTTTAATATGTAGGATAGTAAACTGGTGAAGGTTCCTATTCCTGTAGGTGTAAATTTATCTACTAAACAGTGTCCCAAGACACAAGAAGAGGAAGAGGATATGTCCCGTTTTCCATATGCAAGTGCAGTCGGTAGCCTGATATATGCAATGGTTTGTACTAGACCAGCCATTGCACATGCAGTGGGAGTATTGAGCAGGTTTATGTCAAAACCAGGGAAGGAGCATTGGATAGCAGTGAAGCAGGTTTTCAGGTATTTGCATGGCACTAGTGATTATAGTCTATGCTATCAAGGAAGACCAGAATTGCACAGAGTTTTGGATATCCATGGCTTTGCTGATGCAGATTGTGCTGGAGATTTGGATCAGAGAAGATCTACAAGTGGGTATGTGTTTAACCTATTTGGAGGTGCAGTCAGTTGGATGAGTAAGAAACAATCTGTAGTGGCACTATCAACTACAGAGGCAGAATACATGGCAACCACTCATGAAAGGAAGGAAGTAGTTTGGTTGCAGAGATTGTGTTCAAGCATGGGGTAGTACAGGGAGCTATAAGGATAGACTGTGACAGCCAAAGTGCAATTTTCTTGGTAAAGAACCCCACATATCATTCAAAGACAAAAGCACATTGATGTTCAATATCACTTTGTGATAGAAGACAAAAAGGTGTTGCTGGTAAAGGTGGACACTTTGAAGAATATTGCAGATGCATTGACAAAATCTATGAGCTCTGAGAATTTCTCTTGGTGTAGAGAGACAATGGGCGTTTCAGGGTTGGAAAAATGACTAAGCTCTATTACGGTCCCCTATGGAAAGAAAACAACAAGTGGGAGAATGTTGGGTTGTGTTATATTCTTTCCATGACTAGCCCACGTAGTTAACCAGGGGGTTGGAGGGGGGGCGGCCCCCCTTCGTTGCACTGATTGTGTAGTTGGGGGGGGGGGGGGGGGGGGTGCGGCTCACAGGGGGTTTGAGGGTAACCATAACCCCACTTTATGGGGTCCGGGACAGCACCCCAGAAAATTTTGGTTTTGGACCCTATGTTAGGGTGGGCAGACCCACCTATGGTTTTGTGCATGATTTTTGCACATGTTTTTGGACGCGATGGTTTTTGGTCCATGGTATTGGACGTGATGGTTTTTCGGTCCATGGTATTATTGGATGCTTCGGCATGTATAAATATGTATTATAACATTGAAAGGAAAATAATGAAAAATCAAGCTGGTAGTCCCGGCTGGGATCCAGGGGAAAATCTCTGTGTATATGTGTTTTATGTGTTATGCTCTTGCATTGTTTATTTTTTGTGTTTAAGAATTTGTATGCAGGTAATCTCTGTACAGGGTTAAAACCTACATGATGTCTACTCAGGGTCCTTCCTTACCCTGATCGATATGCGCTACAAGTCTTCCTTGAACTCCACATACTACTACAGTTTGGAAAACACAGTAGGAAAAAATCGAGGTTTGCAATTGATAGCCATGTGTATGTTCATTTCCATCAAGATCTAGAAGATCTTGTTGTCCTTGATGTGTTGAGCATCCTTTGTCGCCCACAGCGAAGCATACTTCGCTACTTCTGGCTGATCTTATGCGACTGAGGGGAATTGACTGTCTTCTAGTAGCTCCCAGGCTACCAATAAAATGGATAGCAAGAGCCACACATAGTGGAAGGTCTTGCTGAGTTCTTATGCCTCACGACAATTCACAAGGAACTCACCACAGAGATAGCACACCCAATTAAACTGGAATCCTTCAGTGCATTGGGTTGCAAGAGAAACGATGGGTGCCGACACTTCATCTGCATGACACTTCCACATAAATTTTCCTACCAGAATCTGCATGGCCACCTTGACCGTAGGGTCGCACATTCTTGATATGGCATAGCCTTGGAACTTCTTAACGATCTTGAATTTCTCCTTCGTGGCCTCTGCGAGGGCATGCTCGCCACCTTTTCCGTCAAACATCATGGCCAGATTCTCCCATGTATAGGGAAGCCATGTGATCTTATGGATTAACATGTTGGTGATGGGTATCGGCTCCTCCAGGCACATGCACCCACTGTGCACCAAGCATAGCAATTGCTTGATGACTAGTACTGTAATGAGTGTGCAATTGTAGTGCAGCACCCATATCAGGTTGAGCAAACCTGCCTTGTCTACTCCCCTGAGTCACTTCTATAATTCCAATGAATTCATCCTAGTGGTTGTGTGAACAACGCAGCGCACTAGTTGTTATGTCGCCAAGTGTGGGAACTTCTCATGGTTAGCTAAGTCCCAATCTTCCAGTTTCAATAGCGGAACCTACCCCAAGTGTAGTCCTTCAAAGACAATCTCGTCTGGCAGCAGAGGTATGTGCAAGGCGACCTTGCTTTCGTCAATGTACTTTGGAACCTTGGTCTTGCCCTTGCACAGATGGATGTACTCAGGAAACTTAGTGATAGGGTCAGAACCCTCTACTTTAACTTCCTCCACTTCCACCGCCAAATCCTCATCATCCATCGGGATGTCCTGAATTTCTTCCTTATCCATCTCCAAGTTAATGGTTTTGCCCTTTTCCTGTGTGGTGGGTTTGTCCTTCTGTGGGTTTCTTCTAGGCAACGCATGCATCAGTTTCACAACCTGCTTTCCCTTCTTATCCTTCGCACTCTCCTTGGTCAGGGTAGGCTTCGCTCTATGCATCTGTGGCGACTTGGGGACTTCAACTAGTACCTTTGGAACCTTTGGAACAACTCTATCTGCCTCCATAACAACCTCTGGCACAACCCCCTCGGCTGTCACTACCTCGGCATCCATAGCTTCAGATCTTGGGATAAAATAATAGATTAAATTACAGTTGGACTCTAGAAATCGATCAAACACTAGGCAGTCAAGAAATGCTTCGAGAAATGTGTGGATCATGCACGTCTGAGAGCTCACCAACTCGATGTTCAAAATGCCAAGTGTTTTTTGTTGGGCCTCCAACTGTAATTTATAGGCCATTTTGAATTCAAATCCAACCGTTCCCCCCACATTTGATTCATTAATGCTGGATTGGCGGCAGATTTCCAAGGATATTACCCATAAATTTTGACTTAAATGTCAGTTGCCCACTCCATTTGGCCACATTCTTATCATCAAATCATGAACAATGAATTTAAGGGTCACTTTCTGGCCGACCTGCGCAATTTTCCCATGGTAGCATAGCTCTCTTTGTGTTGTCGCGAACCCTATGACATTTCCTTGTTCCTCACAATCCTCCAATCATGCAGTTCCCAACCCGGGCAGTGTAGTTTATAGTCTTGCGCCTCCTTTCAGCTACCTGGAGCGCTAAGACTATGCTACCTTAATATAGTCACCTAGCCGAATCATCATTGTATGGCTTCAATCGGCTGCCATTCACCTTTCCTGGGAAGGGATCTCCATTCAATTTAACCAACTGAACGGCTCCACCATCAGTAATCTCCTTAATGACATAGGGCCCTATCCAGTGCATTCTGAATTTCCTTGGAAATTTATCGAACTTGTTGTCATATAACAAAACCAGATCGTTCACCTTAAAGGTCCGCAGCTTAATGTGCCGATCATGCCATTCTTTTTCGTGCTTCCTTTGGACCTATTGGTGAAAGCCAGCCAGAAATATTTCTTCCTCAAGTTCAGCAAGCTATGCGAGCCTCTCTTCCAGGGCTCCGCGATCCATCATACCCATGAGTGCCGCTATGCACAGACTAGGAACAATCTATTCCTTGGGCATCACTGCTTCAACACCATATACAAGCCTAAAGGGTGTCTGCCCAGTCAACTTTTTGCATGTTGTTCGTTAGGCCCATAGTACTATGGGTATGTGCAGGTCCCAATCACTTTGCTGAGTGTTGCAAACCTTGGTCAACATGTTCTCCAACACCTTATTGAAATCTTCCACCATCCCATTACCTTGTGGTCAGTAAGGCGTGCTTTTTTGGTGATACACCCAAAATTCCTCTGTCAACGCGCTAATCATCTAGTTCAGAATGTGTGTACCACGATCACTCATCAAAATCTTTGTACACCCAAATCACATCAGTACATACTCAAAAGAGAAACTTCACGACAGTCGCACCCATGCAGTCCTTCATAGGTTGTGCCTCCACCCATCGAGTCAAATACTCAATCGCAGTGATAATGTACTGCGCTCTTGTCTTCTTTCCTTAGGGCTAAATGGGTCCCACAAAATCCATCACCCATTTCTTGAAAGGTTGTAACATCATATGTGGGTTCATAGGTAGCTCATCTCTCTGTGATGGCCTTCCAGTCCTTTGACACACATCACATGCCCTACAGTAGGCTTTGGAATCCCGATGGAGGGTTGGCCACCACAACCCTATGTGTAGAATATTCTGCGCAGTCACCCTTCCTGTGTAATTCCCTCCCGCGATGCCACCATGAGCATCTGCGAGGATACTACTCCTTTCAAACTCTGGTACATATTGTCGTAATACTTCTTCAGACCCTATTTTTTACAGATGTCTGGCAGTGATAGAAAAGTTTGCCGCATGTACCACTAACTTGTTTTTCTGTTGGACTGTGTAGCCTTCCAGGGCACCTCCTATCATTAGGAAGTGTATTATGTCTTCAAAGTGACTATCCATGATGCACACTGCAAAGAGATGTGCGTTAGGCAAACCCTACTCGAAATTAGTGGGCTCTTCCCCTGTTTCAATGCGCGATAGATGGTCTAGTCCCGCATTCAGTCGTCCAAGCCTCACAATAACCTCAAAGTCATACTCCTAGAACAATAACAACCACCTATAAATTCTCACCCCAACACATGCTTATTGACCAGGTATTTCAATGCAGAATGATATGTATACATCTTAAAGTGTCCACCCAGCAAATATTGTCTAAACTTCTGGAGCACATATACCATGGCTAATCCTTCACACTCGGTGGTGAAATAATTCTTCTCAGCCTTGGATAACTTCCTGCTTGAGAATGCCATAGGATGGTTCAATTCTCCTCCACCAGCCTATGTCAGTACTGCTCCTAGTGCTATACATGATGCGTATACATGTACATGAAACTCCTTCTTCCAATCCGGGAATATTAAAATCGACGTAGTGACCATTTTTCCTTTTAGCACATCCAATATTTTCTGACAGTCCTCGTTCCAACATAACGTGACATCCTTTTTCAAGAACTTCTCCATAGGCATGGTGATCTAGGCATAGCCCTTGATAAACTTCCTATAGTACCCAGTATGTCCCAAGGTTGCTATAGTTGTTTCACACTCCTTGGTGCCTCCAAGTTAAATATTACTGCAATATTTGCGGTATCTACCATCAGTCCCTGTGTACAAACCACATGACCCAGTAGAGTCCCAAAAGAAACACAAAACAGGCATTTCTTCAGATTGAGCGCAATCTGGTACCTTCGACAAGTATCTAACATTAAGCACAAACTAGCCACATGGCATTTTACTAACCCAAACACAGTCCAGTCATCAAAGTACACCTCTAGAAACTTATGAATGAAGTCTTTGAATGTAGATATGACTACGCGTCAAAAAAGCGCAGGCGCATTCTTCAATCCGAATTACAGTGTACTAAAAACATCCGCATTCAGTCACAAAGCTCATCTTTCTTCTATCTTCAGGCACGATTTTGATCTGATGGTACCTAGATAACCTTTTAGTGAAGGAGTACTTTTCCTTTCCACCTACATTATCCAATACCTCATCAGTGAACGAAGTTGGGAAAGGATCATGTACACAAGCATCATTCAACTTCCTGAGATCTACGCATATCCTTATTTCATCCTTCTACTTCTTTTCCTATACAACCATTGGGCTTACCCATTCAGATTCTTCTACGGGCTCAATGATTCCTACCATGATTATCTTATCTAACTCTAAGCGGACCTTCTCCTTATACTTCGAATTGAGACGGTATGGTCCTTGCTTAACCGGCTTCGCGTCGGATTTTAGCTTGATCTTCATAATGCCCAGGTCCCCTATTATCCCCTTTAACTCTGTAAATTTGGTAGGGAACAAATCCTAGTATTCGTGGAGCAATTTGGTGACCTTATCTACCATCGTGTCATCCCAATAATCTCCAATCTTCATGAATTTGGGCTCCGCCTCCATACCAATATTTACCTATTTTATTTTCAATGGCGAGATTATATCAGGATTCTCGATCTACGGTCCCTCGACTTCATGGTGATCCTCTATTTTAGGGATATTAATCTATTGTGGATCCTTGTCTTCTTCTTCAGCAGTCACGTTATAGCATTCCAGCGCATGGCTCAGCTGAGTAGTCCAATCGGGTTGAATCTGCGGTATCCTAAATATTTTTTCTTTAACTTCTTGTAGCACTTCATCAATACAGTCAAACCCATCTTCAAAGCTAAACGTCATCATGAACCCTTTATGCAAAATATCCCATTCACCTGTGCCATGGCAGAGCTCTGTCTCCAAGTACCAGTTCATCGAGATGACATACAAGGTGTGACAGAACAAGTGCACCAATTTAGGTTGGGACTTCGCTCCATAGGCCTTAGCCCATTTGGCCAAGTATGGGCATGGATCATCCTTCCCGTCATACTTGTCTATCACTCATACCTTCGGCTTCCCAAAGCACAATCTCATCATCCTCCTACACTCGCGCCAATCAACAAAACTACCCTTGTGCATACCCCACCATCTCGCGAGCATAGCGCGCAGTGACCTGTGCAAAGCCTAGAAGCGTTGCTTCTCTAGTACTTCCCTCTCAAATGCATCTAAAAACACATCCACATCTTTCAAGCCATCATAAGTGGGAAGATTTCTTACCTCTGATGACACACAACGCAGTGACTGGGTCATCATGTTACAGCTCAGCGTGGTTACTTCATGTAGCCGATTATGTCAGCGCTCTAATTACTCGTCTGAGTCTGAATTGCAGGAACTATCGCGGTCCCATGTAATTCGTCCATCTGCTGTCGGATTCACCCAATCTTGGTCTCACGCTGTTATCTTATATATGTTGTCCAAATCATCATCGCTTTCATAATCATGGACTTGTTCTGTATAGCGCGATCCTTCGGTAAGATCTAGGGGAACTATTACGCGAAGTGATTTCTTTTCAAATATCATCTTTCGCTTCTTTAGGTTGATTACCTTGTTCATGTCAGTAGCCCAATCAGTGCTAAGGAGCACAGGGTAGGGGTTGCTATCATCCACAATTTCTATTACTTCAAAATAAGCAAATGCGCTCGCACCTTCAATATCTACAGTCACTCCTTGCAGTCGTCCCATGGGGATGATCTTCTGCTAATTGGTCATCCTTAACTGAATCAGAGAGCACTACAATGCAGGTCTCCCCATCTGTTCTCAAGTCTACTTCGGCAAAACGTTCACGTCTAACCCCAAATATAGAATAACCTAATCCATTTCATATTCTCCTATCTGCACGGTGAGTCTCATACCACACCATGTCCTTCCCTTATGCTTACCACTCTTCTGTACCACGCGTGGTTCACCTAGAGCATTTCTGGCGCATCTATTTATAAGTCCCTATAACCCCTTTACAACCTTGCTATCGCGCAGCATCTTCATGCAAGTCTCTAGAAAGGTCGTAAGCATAGAAGGTCCATTTCCTGATCAGGCTTATCGTGACTCCCTAAGGTAGAGGCCTCAGCGAAGATATTCTTTTCTTCCATGAACGTTTCGTGTGCGCACTCCAAATCAAATTCAGCCTCCTTCGTGGGAGCTTTGTGAACCCATGCACTGTCTTTGGGTTGTTTCGCCTTATCGTGGCCTGTTGCAATTCCACTTCGGAGCACAATATTCACATTTGAATCCTCTTCGTGAAGCGAAGCCCTCATCATCTGCAAGTTATGAGTCAGTTGCAGTGGTAGCACCCCTTTCTCGCATATCCTCGTTATGAGTGTAGGGCAGTCCTCCATCTCATGATCAAATTGAATACAATATTTGCACAACAGATGCGTTGGGCTAGTGCATTCACGGGCATAGTGTCCTGGTCCTCTGCAATTGTAACAAATCAGTTGTCCCCGACCTTTGTCAAGTCCTCCTCTGCCTCGGCACCGTCTGCGCCCCTAAAAGCCTATTCACGCCATCCCAATGCTCTGGTCAAGGGGGCGCATTTCTGACTGAACTCTATAGGTAGGTGTTTTGTCCATCATCAATTCATAACTTTGGTAGTTGTGCTCATCATGCCCTAGCAACCTACAGAAGTTGCAGAAAAATTGTTGCGGTGTTTTTACAAACTTCTGCAACAAATGACAGTTATCAGTCGTATGTTTCCCTACTACCTGACATATAGCGCACCAAAATGCAGGCCCCGTGCTCGCTCATTCTTTGTATTCCGATCTCAAAGGCATCGGTCCTTCTCCTGCAATATAGTTTGCAAAGACTGGGTAGTGGTCTTTGTCATGCCCCTGCCATTTACATTTCAGGCACCATATCTCTTCGCACGCCTACAGTCGAACTATTATGTCTTGCTTCAAATTTTTCATTTCAAGGAAAAGATTTTGCAACTGCGCATGGAGCTGCTAAATGCCTAGAATCAGATCTTGCATCGATGTTTCATGCAGTATTATTTCAATCTCCAAGGCCTCTGCCTGAGTCGTGATCTTCTGTTGTGACAGTGCAACCCTTAGGTGAGGTAGGAGCGAAGCCACAAACCACTCACAATGTTGTCCATCTGTTAAGTGCATATTGGCTTCACAGATTTTACACTTCAACCTTTGATCCAATTCCCAAGGTGTCTCACCTGGTTTCATCACAATTTCCTTGAACCCCACAATCGATTATGCCTCAGATTTAGGCCTACTGAACTCTTTATTCAGTGTGGTCTCGATCTCTGCCAACCCAATGTTTGGGTTATCGTTAGAGTACTTCATGTACCAAGTTAGCACGCAATCCTGGAAAGCACTAACCAATGTTGCCTTCTTCATGTGATCATTTGTGATGCCCTGATCTTCCCATAAAATTTGTACAGTGAACCAGAAATGGTCCAAGTTCTCATTTCCCAAGCCCTTAAACAAACGCAGCTTCACTAAATTCGCCATGTTGAACTGCGGTGGAGGTGGTGGTGGTGTGGGCTAAGTCACAGGTGATAGTGGTGAAGTTGGAGGTGGTGTAGGTGGAGGTGGTAGTTGCGATAATCCCTATTTTATTAACTGAACTACACTTCGTGGAGAAGCTTGCGCTACTCCCTCTTCATCACTCAATGGAGGTGAAATCAATGGGCTATATTCAGGACCCTTTTTTCCTTCATTCCTATAATTCTTTCCACTTCGCGTAGCTCCGAACATCAAGGTAGTTGCATAACCCATTTTTCGTGCAATAACATCTTAATTCAAGTATTTAAGGACTTCAAGTACTTACCTCACAGAGCTTTGAAAAAATGCCTCTTTTCCTCGCTGTAACTGATTGAGGTATCGACCGCGAATTTTTTCAAAAACCCTCCTATGATACGATCCAGCCAATGATCAATGGTGCGGGTGATCTTATCCTCAGAAGCTTCCAATCTCTATACTAACTCCAGGGTCCAAACAATAGGACTGTCATGCCTCCATCTTCCTTGGCTATCCGCTAGCTTCGTGATCCACTCATATAGCTCAACTAGAAAGGAATAGAAAAAGATCTCGTGCATTTCTGTATATAAGTACCTGTCCAGCCACTGTTCCTTTGTCAGTTGTTGATTTATGTTCTCCCGCGCCACGAATTCGTGCATCTTCCTATCCAACTAGTCTTCGACCTCTTTCTTAGTTGGATTACAGTGATACGACATCACACATCTCTCATGTAGATTTTGGTCTCGTTAACAGAACCATTTTTTGGCTTTGTGGGGCCTAACCCAAGTTCAGTGTTAGTTATCCAAACAAATCCCTACATTACTGGCCCTTTTGGCATCATCCGGCGGAGTGCGGGCTGAAGTCTCACCCGAAGCAGTACGGGGGGATGCTGGAACCAAGTTTCCACATCCTGAGATGGTCGTGATGTTGGTTTATCTCCTTTGCCCCTACTTTCGCGCAGGTAATTAATCCTTAGGGCTCTGTCAGTCTACCCTTTATTCTGCCTGTTAGTACCTCCGTGAAGGTGTATGATTGACCTTCACACAACCTTAACCTGTGGTCCAAGTATTTTCATGCAGCTATGACAATGTATTGTATAGGTTCCCAAGTTATCTTAAGTGTTTTACTTATCTAATTAATCAATCACAGTTAGCGTTGTGTAAACTGATATCCTTACTTATGTCCAATTAACTGATATGATCATATATATTTTCGCATCAAATAAACATTGTAAATTAAACCCAAATCGCAATATAATTATATGCATTAATAGGAACTAAATGCATAGTAATTGCAAAATACTTCTCTTTATTGATATCTTCTAGTTTAATACATACTCTATCCACCCAGCGCACACAGTTGTAGGGGTCCACGCATTCAGCTGTGAACTTCCACCCTAGGCCTCTACGCACTCAGCTGCAAAGCCTCTGCCTACACTAAGACCCAAAACACTTAGACTTTTCTAACGAAACTCCAATGCTTCACTCTTCACCACTCACTACTTAGAGCTTACTTACTTAGCTCCTTTTTATACAATCCCATGGTCCGCGGACCATGGGTAGATCTTTACTGCCAACTTGACACTTTACAAAATAAGGGCAGACAACCCTTTATGACTACTTCGTGCCCACAAAATGTGGCTAATTTAACAAATTATCCCAAAACATGGGCTTTTAGCCCCAAAACAACTCTTGGGGGAACCTGTTCCCAACACGTTCCCTAAGTCAAATATTCCGGAAGTCCGTGTTAACTTACCTGTCCCACCTAAGAAACTCAAAACGCTTTGCACAAACCACCCTTGTGGCCTGTGTGATCTTCATGGTCATTATTCCCATTCTTGCCCTAGTCTCGATGAATGTCGTGATTTCCTTGGGGTGGTTCGTGAATACGACGCCACTCGTAGAAGAGCTTCTACTCCTCTACCTGTGGATTACGGTACCACCAATCAACCGAAACATGGAAACTCTGGCCCCATTATTGCGATCCCCCCTCCCAATGTCGAGATGATGGACACCACAGGCCCCATTCTTTACCTATCGTCATCCTTGAGTTTCTCATTAGAAAACCTTGCTAAGGTTGTTGTGTGCATTTCTATTGAACCTCCTTCAAAAGAAGCCTAGGTCTCAACATTTGTAGATCCTCCATCTACTAGCCCATCGTCTACCATTCAAGATGATGCGTATGTGAACCTTATTTCTCAGGTTGATGCACCAGGTATTGTCGTCACATCATGTAGTCAGTATTTCTCTCGTCCGCCCATCTCCCAGCTTGATGAGGGCACCATGGAAGCTATGGCTACCCCTGATTACCCCTACACTTAAGTAAGGGGGCATTTCTTTAGAGGATTTCGAAGGCCATTTCCTTCCTAATTATCCCAATGCGCTCTACCTCCTGAAATGTTGCTCACATCACATCACTTTGATTATGTGTCTTTATTTCTACCATGTAGTTAGGTAGCTTTCATCATCTCATCTATTTTCCTTTTCACCTTTCAGATGGATCCATCATCCACACCGTATATCGGTCATGCTGATGGGGCAAGTCGCCTCTCCCAGAATCTAGCCTTGGCAGCCTGGGCCATTTTTACCCCCTTGCATACTTATTCCTTTCAAATGGCATTTTCATTGGATCTACCACCAATAATCAGGACAAATATGATGCAGTGATAGGTTTTTTAGTCGATGCCTTTGCTCATTGCATCCTTCATCTTCATGTTCGTTTAGATTCCTTGCTACTTGTCATGCAATTGAATGGTGTGTACCATGTGCATAACCAAGTCCTATTTAGAAAATATCTACGACTGAAGCTATTGGTACATGATTTTGACAGTTGGTTTTTCTGCTACAATCTCCATAATATTTGGGGCCTTTTCCTCCTCTCCAAATTCACCACAACTCACTTAGCAAATGAATCCAAATTGGAGGGAATACGTCCTTTCACAGAAAAATCCAGAATTTTTCTATGGCCCATTACAACGAGACCATAGCTCAGTTTGATAAACCGTCAACACCATTGGAAAGCTCTCACTGAGCTCTATAATGGGTCTTCCTTAGTTTTGGATGATTTGACACTTTACCAGGAAGCCTTTTTTCCATGAAAGGTCACTTCGTTGCCTCTCAAAATCAAATTTATTCATAAAGAGACACTTGTACTTTGAGGTCCACGTCCTCTTAATACTTGTCGTACCATATGTCAATTTTTGTCATGAGTAACTGATCCAGGAGGATCCATCAATCCAATTGTACAAATGTTCAAAGTGTCATCATCAGTGTTTAGGGGTGTCATTCAGTGTCGTTGTCACTTCATTTTAGCTTCGACAGACTGACAGTGTTGGTTGTGGATCAGGTTGTTCAAGTAATGTTCATAGGTTTTCATGGTGTTCAATAGAGATGGTTTAGAACCTGGTTGTCGACTTGAGTTCGTCGACAGTTCCCCAGGGTTTGGTCGACGACGTGTGTTTTGTCATTCGACAAAAAGGATTGGTATCGACATGGTTTTGTCACCCATGGCAAAGGTTGATGTGTCGACAAAGGTGTCGTTCGAGGCATAAGTTCATCGTCAAGGTTGTCGTTGCAAAGACAGTTGGAGTCGACGATCTGTGTAGGGTTTTGTCATCGCATGTGGTTTTACGTCACATTGTGACGAAATATTGTAAAAGGATTTTTATATTCTAGACCTAAAATCCTAATCCTACAGCTAAGACCTAAAGCCAATGCTAAAACATCATTAACCTATGCATAAATAATAACCATGCTCTACATTAAACCTAAGTGCAAGTTATAAATCCTAAATCGCCAAACCTATCGAATTCAAACCTAATTCTAAACCCTCGACCTATTTTTAATGTTTAAACATTGTAAAACATAACAAAAAAAACCATATAATAGACTTAACTGTAGCTAGACCGTGCGGGGTCTCTAAACTGCAGCAGGAATGTGAACACATTTAGTGTAACAATCGGGTTTATAAAACCATGCAAATTAACCCCATGGAGATGCTAACCGTATCGGAGAAGAAGCATGTGATGAAGGTGTATAAGCCATTGGGGCTTCGGGACCAAAGTTAAATGTAACCGCATCAGGGAGATAAATTGCAGCATTTGAATGCAGTTCTGACAACTGAGCAGTTAGTAGAGTTTCTGCTCTATTTGGTGGTAGTTGCGGTCAGGCAGGAAACTACAACATGTGAGTGCCGGCTTAGCCAACCGTCGACCGCCATTGTCTATAGTCAGCGGAACCACCAGCATCATAACCATGTGATGTCACCTGCTCACATGAGTTGTCCATACATTCTCCCAGTTAGCAAGCTGTTAGCAGTTTCGAGGCTCTGCTATGGTTTAGTTTGGGTTTTTAATTAAAAAATTGGTTTTTAATTAATATGATGACCATGACTATGACCCTAGGTGGAAAAATAAAACCAAAACAACCCTAGAAGTCAGCCAATTCACCTCAAATATAGTTAGCAGAGGCTAGGATGCATCTGCAGGCCTATAAAGGTAGTTTTTCTCCACTAAAGACAAGAGGAGTGGTTTTTAGTTTTCTTGTGTAGGTTCTGGAGGTTAGAGGTGAATTTTGTTTTTAGAGTTTCAAGAGCATCGGGAGTCGGATTTGGAAACCGTAAGCGACGTTAGAAAGATGGTTTAGAGAGCTATCTGATGGCAGAGTTCAGAATTTCCTGTGTGCAAGTCCATTCTAACTAAATCACTGTGTAATCCACTTCTTCTCATTCCTAATAAAACGGTTGCCCATATTGAAAGCAGACTTGGAGACATAGTCCATCAGGAACGAACTCCGTAATCAGTCTTATTTTATGATATATTTGTGTTTTTGTTGTTTACACTTATGTTTTTCATCTTTCTTATGGTTGATCAGCTGTCATAAAGTGTTCTGCTCCAGTAGTTTTCCTCGTTTTCCGTGCTTTTGGTTATCATTCAATTCTTTAAAGGTTAATCACTTCTACATCGGTTTTTAGTATATGGTCATATTAGATCATATAATTTGGTATCCGAGTAGGTTGCATTTATAGAATGTGCCATTGAATGTTAACCAAGTCAAAGTTGCAACAAGGAGAAGGAATCCTTGAGCAAATCAATCCAGAGATTGGAAAGCGACGAGTCGTTCAGAAATCAACCATGTCGGGACTTGATGCAGGTGAAAACACTGAGACTAAGATGAGTGAGGAATAGTTTCAGCTGGCATTCTTAACTATGCAACAGATGTTGGTAGAATTGTACGAAGACAAGAAGGCGAGAGATGCAACTTCTTCTTAAAAGGCATTGAAGAAGGACAAAGGTAAAGGGAAGAATGATAAACCACCTGTTACACTAAAAAATGTCACCTTGACTACTTACAGTTAGTATGGCTCAAAATCAACAGTCATGCTACCCTCTTAGGCAAGTCTATGCCTCTGTTATCCATCTCAAACTCAAAGAATAGAGAAAGTCTTGTAAAAACTATGTTTATCTCTGGGGTCGCAGGTTCTCTCTAGCCTTACCTGCGGGGACGCAGGTCATGTTCACAAAAGCTGCGTCCATGGACGCTCTGTATGTTAAAGGACAGGTGCGTCCTCCTGTAAAAGGCAAAATGCGCAAGTTTTATCTTGAGAAAGTTACTTGTGGTTACTTCTAGAACATTCTAGAGGTCGGTTTGATGAAATGGATGCGCCTCTAGTTGGTTCATGTATCTCTATTAAGAGGGAGCTTATCCCATCAATAAGGGAGCTATCCCACCCATAGAGGGGGATGATCCCATTGATAGTGGACCTGAATAACCTCTTTACAGCACTATAAATAAAGGCATTGAGCCACAAGGAGGGGAGGTTGGAGCTATACATTTTCTTTGGGTAAATGCTGCAGGATTTAGGTCTTCCATTAGAACCTTTGTGAGGAGAGATTGTCTTTACATGATTCTACTTGGAAGTGGGTGAGCTTTGTCAAAGTAGAGGAAGACACTTGATGGACCCTGGGAGGAACTTGCACAACACCAAGGCCAGGTTGTAAGAGTTTCTTTGTTTCGTTATTAATACAAACTGGTTTATTTTTCTCAATAGCTTATGTTAATGAGTTATTTCATGTGTTCCTTGGTCTGCATGTTGAATCTATGTTTTATTATATGAAATACAAGTGCTCGGTAATTGTTTGATTGTTTGTGGTTGCAGGAATTGACTTGAAGGAGGAGCTCATCCAGATTGGCAAGGACAAACTACAACAACAGCGTTTTGGAATAAGGTAAGCCTAAACACTTGTACTTTTCATGTTGTAAAAGGTAGATTTAGAGAAAGATCACTCCATTTTGTCTTGTTTGTCGCTAGCGAGTTTATACTCCTAGGGAGGTCAGTTGTGTCAGCCCAAATGACTTTTTCCGCCACGACAAATTGGCGACTCCGCTGGGGACTCCATTAATGGATAAGTCTTTTCCTTTATATGAACTTTGCTTTGAGAAAATCATTTTTATTTTCTGGTTTTTGACTGTGAGAATTAGTATTTGGGTGGTTTAGCTTTAGATTTAGTTGGCTTTAGTTTTTCTTTCTTTTTCCAGAAGGACGCAGTCTCTGTGTGTTTCACAGTGCGTCCTTGGACGCGCTGTTGTCGACTGCACAGTGCGGGGCCGCACCTGTGACAACGGGTGGCCTGCGTCTTCCTGTAAAAGTCAAGAAAATTCCATTTTTGCTTTAAATTGCTTTTAGATTTTGTTTTTCTTTATTGTTTTCTGCCCAGATCCTTTAGTACCCTGTCAAGAATTCTCACCTGAACTGGTTTTGTGAGCTTTGAGTGTTTTAGTGGATTTCAACGAAGTTTAGACCTAGGGTTTGATTCTTCAATAGGTTCTGTAGTGACTTTGAGCTTAGAAAGTTGTCCAGCCTTAGATATCTTTGGTTAGTCAACCTTCTTAGAAGTTGAGCCTGTCGTAAAGTCTCCTTGTCTGAGCAACTTATCATTTAAGTTGTTACGGGTCAAATTTCGCATTGCTTGTTTTTAAAGTATTGATTTCCATTTTCAAAAAGGACAAAAAGATTAGAATTTTGTTTTGACTAGTTTTTGGTTCTGCGATAAGCTAGTCCTTGATTCGTTCATAATCAAGTAAAACACCTTAGAATAATCATTGTTAGTTTTGACCTTGTTAGAATTGCTTAGAGTAAATTTGCTTTTAGTTTGCTTATGAGTGGATTTTTATAGATTTTGATAGTTGTTAAAAGATTGCTTTTGGTTATATTAGTTTTATTTACTTTATTAAAAGAAAAATACAAAAACATCTTCTTTAAAAGTCTTGTTTCAAGTAGCTTTTTGTTTTTGTTTCAAGGAAGAAAAGAGTTTTTTCGTGCATGTAAAGAGAAGTTATGTTTTTATGCTTGGAAAAGAAAATTGAATAGTTTCTTTGATTGTTTTCAATTAAGAAGTTGTTTTTATAAAGATTGCATTCTCTCAACTTTTTAGTTAAAACAATTCATCGAAAAAGCAAAAGTAGTGGATAAATCATTCTAGGTGCATTTTGTAGTGGTTTTGAGTCGAGTCAACACACCACGAGTTTCACTTCCATCACCTTTTGACTTAAAGAACAACCTTAAAAGTAACGCTTAAATTAAAATTGATCTAGTAACTTTTATTTTTTAGGGTTCTGAAGCACCAACATAGCTTAGGCTAGGGTCTTGGAGTAGGTGAGTACTTAACTCTCCAAGACTACAAAACCAAACAGTTAGTCTATCTTGAGTAGAACAAATCCAATTATTTCAGTTACATTCTGGGAAAGCTCCTCTTAAAGGAGAAGCACGAGCTCGTGTCCGAACCAGTGAGGGGATCATTCCTCCCTCGTTGGGAACGACGCCAGGCAGTACGTATTAAAAACGGTAAACCTCGGATTAACCATTGTCGAGGAGCCAGGGGTCACTTATCGGTAAACCTTGGATTACTGTCAAGGAGCCGGTAAGGGGATTGGAGCTTGTTACTCTGCCCTTGCGTGCTGTCGGAGTTTAGACTGTTCCCCCAGGTGTAATTGTTGTGATTGGTAACCTTAGTGGCCATAATATCTAGGATTCTACCCAAGGTGACGGTGGAGGGAAGGTCCCACTGTACCTGGAGCAGACGTCGGCTATACTCACTTGGATTTTCTGGGGGGTACTCTTCACTTCGAGACGGTTAAAGTGGAGGTACTTGGTCCAGTCTATTCATTAAGCAGGTTGTCGGCGTAACTGTTCCACCCGCCATTTCTGTACTGAATCCTGCGAGGTTGGGCCTAATCACCAACTAGCGCTTTTGGTCCGGAAGATACTGTTTGTGTGTGCTTTGACACTCTAGATTATTTAGGCGTATGCTTCAAATTTGTTTGGTTCTTTAGAAGACTTAGGTGGTTTGATTTGAAACTTTTTACTTTGTTTTCGTGTGTTGTAATTAAAATCATTAATTGTGGCGGAATTACCGAGACGGTCCCGTCGCATTGCGGGCCAGTCTCCTGAAGTTGTTTCTGTGGCCGAATTGTTGAGAAGATCCCGTGAACTTAGGGGTTCACCTCCTCGAGACGTCCCCGGTGTTTTAGAGGGTTTAAAGGTCCTTGTAACTCCTAGTGGCAGTAAAGTAGGTTCACCTGAAGAAGGAGAGTCTGCCTTAGTAGTCCATCCAGATTACCAAAGTTTAGAAACAGGTTACAATCCCGAAGCTGTTACAGTTTCCGAGCTTACTGGTAGTTTTTCATCTGCCAGTGAAACAGGCGAAGAACCTGAAATTTCCGAACCTGTTACTCCAACTCCTAGTGTTCCTGATTCACCAAGAATAGAAAGAATTATCACCGAAAATCTTCCTGTTGGGTTAATTGCAATAGAAGAACTTGTTCCAGAGGAAGAACTAGGCGTTTCTGATTCTGAAGATATAATTACCCTTGATCTAAGGGAGCGTGAGTCCATCTTTTACAGTCCTCCTAGAAGTGAACCTTGGTACCTTGCTTTAACCAAGTTTTTAGACAACTCAGCAGGTTTTTCTACACCTCGTACTCCTTTTCCACCCGGAGAAATTCATAGTTCTGTAAATATGTCTGGTCCGTCATCTGTGTTTTCACAAAGTCCTGAATCATTTTTACATGGTGGTCCTTCTGTTCCTGCTGGGTATCAGTCACTTTCTGGTACTTTTTCAGGAGCATCTCCTCGACCCGTTGAGCATGGGTTATTTGTTGGAAACAGTGGTAACGTTCCGTTGAGTATAGGTGATGTTTATATGATGTCAGGTTCAACTCCCGTTAACCAATCTCAAGGTGGCCAATTACCGCCTGGGGGGCAACCTTCATTAATGCCTGGGGGGCAACCTCAAGGTACTTCCTTCGTGTCTGGGGGGCAACCTCAAGGGTATCAACCCCAAGGGTATCAACCCCAGCCCCAATATGTACCCCAAAGTCAACCTCAGTATCAATACCAACCTCAAGGATGGCAACCTCAAGGATGGCAACCCCAAGGGTATCAACCCCAAGGGTATCAACCTCAAGGATACCAACCCCAAGGTCAGGGTCAACCCCAGTACTCGTATTTACCTCAAGGTTATCAACCTACGGGTCAATACCCTGGTCAAAGTTATCAACCACCTCAAGGACAGTCATATGGGAATGCACCTTACAGTTATCAACCCTATCCTCAGTACGGTTATGGATCTCAGTATCCTCAACCTGTTACGAGTCAATACCCTGGAATGTTAACATGGGACCCGTCACAAGGTCAACAGATGTTGCAGCCAAGTGTACAGTCGGCACCTCAAGCAGGACAACCTGCCGTTCCTGGTCCACCCCAGCAACCGCAACCTGTCCAGTCAAGTGTTCAGACCCCTGTAACTTCGGTAGTTACTCAGCCGCCCATTGCACCTGGTACTCCACCTCACACGGCTGCAGCAACTACCACTTCATCTACCATGCTTACTTCCGGAGTATCGGTAGCTCCGGTTTCTACAGTCCCTGTAACCACTCCTCAGACATCTGTTCCGTTGTCTGGACCTACAGTCCAAACCACAGTCCAGATGCCTGTAGGACCACCTGGTACAAGTACGGTTGTTACTACTCAACCTCAATTTGTTCAACCTCCGTACCAGGGACCGTATCAACCTGCGCAAGCTGCCCAACAACCGGCTTACCAGTATCAACCGTATCCTGGGTATACTTATCAACAACCTCAGCAACCCCAGTATGGTCCGGTTAATCCTGGTTTTCCAGGAGGATATAATATCCCCAATGCGATTCCTGTTCCTAGTTATCCTGGATATCCTCCTCCTGGGGCTGGTATTGTGACTCAGAATTTTAGAGATCCTAACCGGCAGTTACCTTTTATTGCAACTTTAGATTTACCCGACTTGACGCGCCTAACTAACGATCCAATTCAATATCAACATTTTTGGCCGCCAATGCCAAATAAGTTGCCCAGCGATATACCCAAGTTCGAGGGTAAGTCTGGAGAGGATCCATCCAATCACGTGATGACTTACCACCTCTGGTGTGCATCAAACTCCATCTCAGATGATTCCATCCGCTTACGTCTTTTCCAGCGTACACTCATTGGTCTCGCAGCCAAGTGGTACATTGAGTTGCCACGGGCTTCTTTTTACAACTTTAGCCAGTTAGCTACTTCATTCTTAACTCATTTTCAGTTACCAGTCAGATACGATAATGGTACAGAATTATTAACTTCGCTAAAACAATCGACATCCACGTACATTTCTGATCATATCCATGAGTGGAGACGTCGAAGAAGATTAGTGAAAGTTTTTATCCCGGACCAAATCTTAGCTGAATGGTTTGTAAAATCATTATTACCACGAATTACTGAAGATGTAGCTAAGGCTGGAGTAGTTACTGAGGAGCAAGTCATTGCTCAGGCACAGTACCTTGACTTAGTTTATACTCAGTCGGGTACTTTACACGAGAAAATACCGGATCTTCCCAAATCAAACCAAATCGCTGCTGCTCCTTCGGGATCTCATGCCGCTGATGGTATGATCGGTATCGTGACTACGAAGAGTAAGAAGAAGTCTTCCAAGACCTCCAATACTCCAATTATCACTTTGCCTGATTCTCCGACAGGAGAGTCTTCTCCTCCTGAACTTACCGCCGACATTCACGCTGTAGAGTCATCTACGGCCAAATCCAAAAACGGTGGAAAGAAGAAAGGAAAGAAGAAGGCTAAAGCAGACAAGGCTCCAAAGGAGAAAACAGAAAAGTCGGAAACCAATGACGAAAAGCGCAAACCTCGTTATCCTTGTCTCATTTGTGAAGAAGATCATTTTACGAGAGACTGCCCTCATCGGGCCGAGGTAGTGAAAATCGTTAAAGGTTCTTCCACTCCTGCTGTGTTAAAGAATCCATTTCCCGAGCAGGAAAATAAGATGATAGGTTCTTCTTCGAACGCCAGTGAAGAACCCATTTTGATGATGTCTCATGTCAGGATTGCGACTCGATCGCAAGATTATGGTAGTAAGGCTCCTGTTGATGGTAAAGAAGCAGAATCTTCTCACTCTAACCCATCAACCTCAACTCCTGGTTCCGATCCACTACAGATCGAAAAACCTAACCCAGACTTAGTGATTAAGCCGCCTGCCAAAGGTGTACTTCGAAGGTCTGCTTTCAATCCACATGCGAGAGCAGCCCAGAATTACAACATTGTTGAAGACTTAGCTGTTTCACCTTCCGCAATGTCGGCACTCGAAGTGCTGCAATCATGTCCAGCGCAACGGAAATTGCTTTTGTCGGCTATTGGAGCTGTCGATGTTCAGGACCCGAACCTAATGATCTTTGATCTAGAAAGTAGTACACCGCGTCTCCCCCATCAAATGGCTTTCCAAATCCCAGTGATAGTCAAAAACAGACCTATTCATCGGACTGTGATTGATGAGGGTGCTTCTACGTGTATTATGTCGATTCAATGTTGGAGATCGCTTGGTTCTCCTTCGTTGAACCAATCCCCCACCATCCTTAAGGCCTTTGATGGCCGTGGGTTCCGTCCGTTTGGTATTTTACAAGAATTGCCTATAGGGGTCGAAGGTAAAACCGTTAATCTGGATGTGGAAGTGGTTGATGCCCCTCTAGATTACAACCTTCTTTTGGGTCGAAGTTGGTCATATGCTATGACAGCGGTCGTTTCATCGGTCTTCAGAGTCATTAAATTCCCACATAACGGTAAGATCGTGACTATTGATCAGCTGACATACTTTTCATCCGACCCAACCTCTTTAGAAACTATCCAGCATGTTGGCAAAACGACAATCCCTCATAGGGACATTGGTGTAGGTTTAGTTAAGGATTCCGGTTTACTGGGAACTTTTCCTCTCCCTCCACTCAATGCAGACCCTTCATTCGCAACAATTCATATGATCACGTCAGAAAACATTATTTACGATGATCCTTGGTATGTTCCCTCTGACTCTGAGCTAGACTCACTCGGTGATGTTATGCCGTTGAGTCCGTATGAGATTGCTTATGAAGCTCTTATGTCTTTTACCGATTTTCATTCAACCGACCAAATGAATGTGGTCAGTGAAGAGTCACTTTTCACCTCACCTTTAGAACGGATAACGTTTCCCGAAGAAGTCTCATCTGACGAACGACTTCGCGAAATCCTAAGTGTAGATGATCTACCATGGGAAGATCTCCATCACAGATCTTCGTTTTTACCTAAAGGCGATGCATTTGAAAATGATTTTTCATCTATCTTTACCGCTGATTATGTCAAAGACGCTCAGGATCCAACGAAACATTCTGATTCCGAGCTAAATTTGGGGAATATTTCTCGTACTGTCCCCATTGATATATCAGTGAAGCCCGGAATTCAAGAGAACATTCATATAGGTGCCGCATGTACTGACGAAGAAATTGAAACTTACAAGGCCCTATTCCAAGAATTCCGCGACGTGTTTGCCTGGTCCTACGAGGAAATGCCAGGAATCGATCCTGCCATTGTTGTTCATGAAATCAAAACCTACCCGGATGCTAAACCCATTCAGCAACGGTTGCGTCAGATTCACCCTCGAAAAGCAGCTGCAATCAAAGCCGAAGTCGAAAAGCTCTTGAAAGCAGGTTTCATATATCCGATCCCATTAACGGATTGGGTATCGAATATTGTTCCCGTCAATAAAAAACAAGGAACAATAAGAATCTGTATCGATTATAGGGATATCAATCGAGCTTGTCCAAAAGACAACTACCCTACGCCTTATATCGATCAAATAATTGATGATTGTGCCGGAAGTGAGATGTTTTCCTTCATGGATGGTTTCTCCGGTTATAATCAAATCAATATTCTACCTGCCGATCAACCAAAAACGGCATTCATTTGTCCATGGGGGACGTTTGCTTATTGCAAATTACCTTTTGGCCTTAAGAATGCCGGTGCTACTTTTCAACGGGCTATGTCTTATGCATTTCATGACATCAAGCACATTGTGCAACCTTATCTCGATGATTTACCTGCTCATTTTTTACACCGAGCTGATCACCTTGTCCATTTACGAGCAATCTTTATGAGGTGTAGGCATTATCGAATTCGGTTGAATCCCCACAAGTGTGTCTTCTGTATAGAAACAGGTCGATTGCTGGGATTTGTTGTTTCCAAAACCGGCATTCGCGTCGATCCCTCGAAAGTCGAGGCTATCATCCAATTGCCTCCTCCTTCGAGTTTGCGCCAACTCCAAAGTTTGCAAGGGAAAGCGAACTTTTTACGCCGATTCATCCCTAACTACGCCGAGGTCACTAAAGGTTTTACACGGTTGTTGAAACAGAACGTACAATTCTTTTGGGACGAGATTGCTCAACAATCTTTTGATGCATTAAAACACGCGTTGACCCATGCACCGTTATTGCATCCTCCCAACTACAACCAAGACTACTTCTTATACCTCGCAGCTTCGCATTCCACCATTGGAATGGTGTTAGTTCAAGAAGATGAATTCAAGGCAGAGCATGTGATATATTACCTTAGCAGCACCTTAAATCCAACTGAGTTAAAATATTCACATGTGGAGAAATTGGCCCTGGCAGCCGTTCAAGCTGTCCAGCGTTTTCGTCACTACATTCTTCTCCGCAAAACTACTGTTATTTCGGATTGCAACCCTATGATTTATATCTTGACAAAACAACTGCTAGGGGGCAAGTACTCTAAATGGATCGTCATCCTGCAAGAGTTCGACTTGGAGTTTGAGAAGTCCAAGTCTAAGAAATCATTAGTCTTCGCGGAATTGATGTGTGATTTCCCGAGTGCTGACACAGAGACTGTGGCAGAGGAGTCCATTGCGGACGAATCTTTGTTTCTTATTAGCACTGTAGATCCGTGGTATGGGGATATAATCATCTATCTTCAAACCCAAACCTTTCGGCCTGAAGCTTCCAAGGAAAACCGTCGAAAAATTAGGTTTCAATCCCAGCAATACAGAATTATTGGAGATACACTTTATCGCCTGGGGGCAGACTTAGTTTTTCGACGTTGTTTAACTCACGATGAGGCTGAGAGAGTTTTGAATGATTGTCACTCTGGAGCATGTGGCGGTCATATGTCTGGGTATGCCACAGCTCAGAAGGTGTTGCGCGCTGGCTATTTCTGGCCGTCTATGTTTAAAGATTGTATCCTTGCCGTCAGAAAATGCCACAACTGTCAAGTGTTTGATCGCAAGATGCGCGCTCCACCTGCTCCTCTCCACCCTATAATTGCCGCTGGTCCATTCGCCAAATGGGGCATTGACTTTATTACTTGTAACCCTCACTCGGCCGGGGGGCATGCGTATATCATCCTTGCGGTTGATTATTTTACTAAGTGGGCCGAGGCGATGCCTACATTCGACGCAAGCGGCAAGACAGCTGCGCTTTTCGTATTCAATCATATCATAACTAGGTTTGGTATCCCACAAGCAATCATTACGGACCATGGAAGCCATTTTCGAAATGTCATGATGACTGAACTTACAAGCCAGCTTGGTTTGCGCCACGATAGCTCTACACCTTATTATCCGCAAGCCAACGGTTTGGTTGAGTCAATCAACAAAGTTCTAGTCGTCATGATTCGACGGATCATTGGTATCCATCGAACGAATTGGCATAACATGTTATTTTCGGCGCTATGGGCATATCGAACTTCAGTGAAAAATTCAACAGGTTTCACCCCTTTTCAGCTAGTTTATGGCTTAGAAGCTGTGTTACCTATTGAGTGCGAAATCCCATCACTTCAAATGGCTGTCGAATTACTTCCAGCTACTTCCGAAGAGGAGAAACGGTTGTTATACTTGGCTAAATTAGATGAGACTCGACGTGATGCTACTTTAGCCATCGAGACTCACGCAAAACGAATGAAAGCCCAGTACGATAAAAATGTAACTCCTCGAAGTTTCTCAGAAGGAGACCTAGTACTATTATATGATCAAGCGAACGATAAGCTAGGTGCTGGAAAATTCGTTCCCATGTGGCATGGGCCCTACATTGTAAAACGAAAGCTAGCAAAAGGGGCTTATGAGTTAGTTGATTTTGATGGGGACTCTTTGGGCAAACCCAGAAATGGACTTTACCTAAAGAGGTATTATGCTTAAAATGATGGATGGAGAAATTTTTAGATAGGTTAGATTTCCTTTCTAGCTAGCAAGTGTGTTAGTTTAGTCAGTGTGCTTAGTTTAGCGAGTGTGGTTTTCGTCATTATCCTGGCTTATCTTGGTTTTACTCTTGATATTGTAGATGTCGACGCCTCTCCAAACATACATTGGATTCACTGATGGTGCTTGTCGTAGTACACGGAATATCTCTTCCGCAGCTTGGGTTATCTATTCACCCTCTGACGAGTTAGTTTCTATGCATGGGGTAGGCCTCGGTCAAACAACGAATAACATTGCAGAATACAGTGCAGTGGTTGAATTATTATCCGAATCTATTTCATTTGGAATTCGACGTTTGATTGTGAGGTTAGATTCTGAACTTGTTGTATTACAGCTTAATAGAGTTTATGCCATTAGAAATCCTGTGTTGTTAAGGTTGTTTTTGAGAGTCCGTCTCTTGGAACGTGAATTTGATTACATTGAATATCAACATATTCCAAGGTCTTTGAATACATTAGCAGATGCAATTGCTTCTCGAGTGTTGGACAGACATTTATAATAATCATGCAAGTAAATTTAAAAGACATTCCATCATACATGTTAAACAAGATAAGCCGGTAATAGTGATATATAGATATAGATAGAAGTGTGTCCAAAAATATATACATCGTCTTCAATCATAGGTTTAACACACCTTATGATCGGCAAAATGATAGTACAAAAAGTCAAAAATGTCACATGTGACTACAAAAGTAACTAGTCAATCACTGGTGGTGCTCTCTGTACGACACCACTGCGCGCGCTACCTTACGCAAAAATCTCCTAAACGGCCCAGGGACCGCAACTACGAAGCGCTGAAGCCTCATAGGAATATCATCCATAGTAGTCTCAGGTATGTCTGCCGTGAGACGCTCTAGATCATGCTCCAAATCAGCTAGTACTTCCGCAGCCGCGTCCTGTGGGGCCGGTGCCGGTGCAGCTGGATGTCGTCTGTCGTAAGGCCGGAGATTGGCTGGACGCTGTGGTCCAACATCTGCATTTTTAAAATTTTACTGTTACTTTGAGACGATATATATGAAAAATAAAAAATACATAATTAGAAAACTTGTGAAAATGAAAGTACCTCTGTCATCCCATTGTTCTCCCTGTGGAAGAACCATGTCCGGATCACCTCTGAAATCCATTCCGGCATATGGAAAGTCTTGTATCACAAAAAGCTGGCCCTCTAGCCAGTCGAAGTAACTGTCTGAGAATCGAACCACTGCAGCACCCTCGTCAGGATGCCGGGCCATCACCGCTACCCATCGAACAAGCTTTGGCTCCCGAGGACCCAAGTCATCAACAGTGAGTTGCTGAGGGATCAGCATAGGAACTCTCTCCAAGGCAAAGCTCACGACTATAGGCCCATATCCAAAAGTCTTTAGTCGTCCGTTCTTTGCCTTGGTCAGTTGGCTCTTCATATGAGCCGACACAGCTTCGCACCAGTTGAAGATGGTGCCTTGGTAACAGTCAACTGCCATCCGCATTTGGGATCCGGAGGCAATGTGCAAGGCGGCCGCGCCACAAATCCTGGTGACCGTAAATGCAATAACTCTAAGTTCCGCCAGAGCGATGTGTTTTATCTCCACGCCCTTTTTATGGCGAGTCCCTGGTCTGCACCACTCCTCGCGGAGATCATCAAGGGATTGGCCACCCGGCCTGGTCCCCGCAAGGTTGAGTTGCTCACCTCTGTTTGGCAAGCCAGTGAGAAAGTATACATCCGAGGGCTCTATCTCGAGCTGGTGCCCTCCAATGTAAAAACATTGATCCTGAACGTTCCATCGCTCAACCAGCCATTCCAAAAATCTTACCTGGCCCCTCATGCCCGGTATGGTCCAATATTTGTACAATCCACACGTTCTTAAGGCATCCAAAGAGGGTTGGTGGTTAATCACAGCTTCATCGTCCTCTACGTGCTCTCTCTCTCTCCAGTCTAACATGTTCAAGGTCCTGCACATCAAAAGAATCAATTAGAAATTAATTTGAGCAAATTTGGTGGTTTTTTGAAAGAGTTGGGGTTTTTGAAATGCGCCCTTTGCGGAGGACGCACCCCGGCTTTGTAGCACAGGGCGTCCGGACGCAGTTTTCCTGAAGGTGGGCTGCGTCCCCCGACCTTTTTCCCGTGTGAGAAAAAGTCGGGGGACGCAGGTCACCCGAAGGGCACCTGCGTCCGCCGAGAGGCGCATTTTGAACCCAAACCCCCCCCAAAAAATAAAACAGAGACCAAAAACTAAATTCCAAACGGATAGAAATGAAGAGTGGGATGTGTAAAATACCTCGGTGAAGCGGCGTTCGATTCCGACGGTCAGATTTTCCGCAGCGACCACGGGAAGTTTCTTGTCAAAAGCTCCTTTTTCAATCTTCAAAGTCAAACGGTAAAAATGACATGGTAAAAGGTCTTTTTATAGGTTTTTTGGGTGAATGAGTTCATTTTTTACCATGAAAAGATGTTTTTCAATGAATTTTTGCCTATTTCAAACAGGTATGAGTAATGTGTCGCTTTTGTGCAGGACAAAGGGATCTCGAGGGAAATTGTAATTTTCACTAATAAAAATATCAGAGTCATCTTTTAAGCTCTTTTCTGACTCCTAAAACATGAAAAGATCGCCGAGTGTCTCTTTTTCACTCGTTAAAACAGAATTAAAAGACGGTCCCCTTTTAGCTCTTTTCTGACCGTAAAATCAGGAAAAGATTGCCGGGTTTTTGTCGTTTCAAACTCGATAAGGAACTAAAACGACGTGTCTTTGATCACTTTTTACTTTTCAGGTCAATGACACTATTATGAAAGTACTCCTTGGTCGCAAGATCAAGCGGTTCCCCCAGGTATTATTTTATATTTTTTCGGGCTTGAGGGACACAAATTTACGAAAAAGTTCAACGTGGAGTTTCCTTAAGTTTTTCAGACTCTCTAAAAATGAAAAACACCGAGTTTCTCCTATACTGGGCTCGTTAAAACTTTTACAGTAAAGGACCTGTTCAATTACAAACAGGAACGAACCACTCCTTCCTAGGGTTCGAATTCAAACTAGGATGGACTCGTCTGAAGGATGAGCTTATAACCAAGCATATGTTATCCTCCTCAAGCTTGTTAAAAATAAAGAGGTACTTGCCAGAAATGGTGGGGGAAAAGAGAGAAGAATGAACCTATTTGTCACCTTTTGTCTCAAACGAAACTTTATTACCACTCTTGAGCACGACACTTTTTCATTTCACCTGGGTTGGGAAATCTTTAATCTCACAGTTGACCAAATCACTTTGAAAATCTTTAACCGGGTTCAGGGATCAACTTTGAGTTATTCGTCACCAAACCATCTGTTGTGTCGTTATGTGTTCAAGAGGTCTGCAAGCAAAACTTTCATCTGCAAAATACTTATCATCCATTTGACCATCCTTGAGTCAGTCCTTACAGCAACATTTCTTCAACTTGAACAATGATTTCGTGTTACAGGCTTGCCTGCAACGAGTCACTTTCTATCGACATCGACACATTCTCTAGAAAGATGACTTAGGAATCGACAGTACCTTGAAGTCTGCATGCATCAATGGCAGGTTTCTCGCCTTTGACGACAGTTTACATCATTGACTTTCGATCAAAGGATTCCGTGAAGTGTTCGACATCAGAACATCTATTCACATTTCACGGGTTGTGCTTGGTACTTTGAGAACCATTGACATTACTGGTGGTCTCTCTCACGCTTGCTAACAGTTCACATCATCGACTGGTAATCAAGTGGTTTCTAACATGTTCGACATCAAATCATTTAATCACATGCTTAGAATCGTACCAATTCGGGAAGTAGGAGTGAAGACCCTGGATCTAGTTTCTACCATCCAGGCTGCGAGGAGTTTTGTATTCATTATCTATGTAGACTAATCATAAACAGATGGCTGCGTCCATACTGTGTCTACAAAAGTCTATAAAATGATGTACTGCAAGATCATTCCTGTATCAGACTAGTTAGTCCATTAGTTAAAGTTTTGAATCTGAGTATGGGAATGCCTACCTCAGTGATGATATAATCTTATACATGTATTTTGTGTTGAAATTGCAGGTTCTAACCAGGTCATCCACAAGTCAATCCTTGAAATGATAAAGCGCTTCACCCTTCCTAGAATTACAAAATACCAATCTATTCCAGGCTTCGCACTTTAGGGGGTAATCTGTTACACTAAAAAATGTCACCTTGACTACTTACAGTTAGTATGGCTCAAAATCAACAGTCATGCTACCCTCTTAGGCAAGTCTATGCCTCTGTTATCCATCTCAAACTCAAAGAATAGAGAAAGTCTTGTAAAAACTATGTTTATCTCTGGGGTCGCAGGTTCTCTCTAGCCTTACCTGCGGGGACGCAGGTCATGTTCACAAAAGCTGCGTCCATGGACGCTCTGTATGTTAAAGGACAGGTGCGTCCTCCTGTAAAAGGCAAAATGCGCAAGTTTTATCTTGAGAAAGTTACTTGTGGTTACTTCTAGAACATTCTAGAGGTCGGTTTGATGAAATGGATGCGCCTCCAGTTGGTTCATGTATCTCTATTAAGAGGGAGCTTATCCCATCAATAAGGGAGCTATCCCACCCATAGAGGGGGATGATCCCATTGATAGTGGACCTGAATAACCTCTTTACAGCACTATAAATAAAGGCATTGAGCCACAAGGAGGGGAGGTTGGAGCTATACATTTTCTTTGGGTAAATGCTGCAGGATTTAGGTCTTCCATTAGAACCTTTGTGAGGAGAGATTGTCTTTACATGATTCTACTTGGAAGTGGGTGAGCTTTGTCAAAGTAGAGGAAGACACTTGATGGACCCTGGGAGGAACTTGCACAACACCAAGGCCAGGTTGTAAGAGTTTCTTTGTTTCGTTATTAATACAAACTGGTTTATTTTTCTCAATAGCTTATGTTAATGAGTTATTTCATGTGTTCCTTGGTCTGCATGTTGAATCTATGTTTTATTATATGAAATACAAGTGCTCGGTAATTGTTTGATTGTTTGTGGTTGCAGGAATTGACTTGAAGGAGGAGCTCATCCAGATTGGCAAGGACAAACTACAACAACAGCGTTTTGGAATAAGGTAAGCCTAAACACTTGTACTTTTCATGTTGTAAAAGGTAGATTTAGAGAAAGATCACTCCATTTTGTCTTGTTTGTCGCTAGCGAGTTTATACTCCTAGGGAGGTCAGTTGTGTCAGCCCAAATGACTTTTTCCGCCACGACACCACCTTCACCTCCATCTTCTCCACCATCCTCTTCTTCTTCTTCTTCTTCATCTTCTAGTGTAGAATTTGAAACGGAAAAGGAACCTAAGAAAACATCTCTTTTGAAACTTGATGTTAAATTTGAGTTCCCTGTTTATGACGGTGAAATGAATCCTAAAAAGTTAGATAACTGGATAAAGCAATTAGAAGTTTATTGTTGTATTCAAAACTTTTGTAAAGATAAAACTAAAATTCAGCTAGCTACACTTAGAATGGGGGGAACAACTTTAATCTAGTGGGAAAGCAAAACTCAGTTAGATTTAAAGCAAATAGGAAAAGTTATCTCTTCATGGTCTAAGTTTTTGAAAGCTCTTAGGAAACAGTTCTATCCTTTAGGATACATGCAACAAGCTGTTATTAACTGGAAGCATCTGAGGCAAGGTAAAGGGCAGAGTTTTCAGGAGTTTACTCAGGAGTTCATAAAGAAAGCATTGGTGCTTGGTATTTCATTGGATACATGTGAAACTTTGTTAAAATACATCGGCAGTTTACATTCATATTTGCAGCATACTTTATTGATGTTTAATCCTGATGATTTTGACGAGGTGTGTGTTCAGCCATACATATTGAATAAGGTGGTAGACCATTCAAGTTTTCATCTCAATCATCCAAAGAGACTCAAAATAGAGAATCTAGAGACAGTAAGGGGAACATTTCAAAGAGAAAGAAATCAACAATCGTTCATAAGGAAAGACCTACTTGTTCTCATTGCCAGAGAATCGGTCAAGATGAATCGAAGTGCTGGAATCTTCATCCAGAACTTAAGCCTAAAAAGTTCCTTAAGGCAAAGGATGAAAAGAAGGTCATTGCAGTAGTCCAGCAAGACTCGGTTCAGATTCAGGTGATGAAAGGAGAATAACCGCCATGGTTACGACAGGTAAAACTTTTGATGCTGATTCAGGTTCAAAATCTAATGTATCTTCTTCAAACATAAATCCTTCACATGAGGATAAACTAGTTAAACTCTTCCACATAAGGATAACTTCTAAGCATACAAAGATTGACACAATGTTTGATAGTGGGTCGCAAGAAAATTTGATATATGAACATATAGTTAATCAATTTTGATTGGAAACACGGAATCATCCAAGACCGTACCCATTAGGTTGGATTAATAAATCAACTCAGATACATGTCACAAAGTAGTGTCAGTTAAAATTTGCAATTACATTTAAGCACTTTGATGAAGTGGAATTAGATGTGGTCCCATTAGACATTTGTCGAGTTGTCTTAGGGAGTCCTTATCTTTATGATATAGATGCAATCTTTTACAAAAGAGAACATAAATATCACCTAAAGAAAGAAGGGGTTGAATTTATTGTTAGGGCACACAAAGTCAAATCAAACATGGATTTAATTGTTTCAAATCAAGTTAAGTAGTTTATAAGTTCAAGTAAATATGTACTCATGGTTATTAAGGAACAACATAAGGTTGATTGTTCAAGATGCGAGATTTAGTATATATATCAATTGGTTAAGGTGGTTAATTCTTTTCCAAGAAGTCTTATTCATGAAAATGATAAGCAACATGAGATACATTTAATGTCCTACGAACATCTTCTTAAAGTCAGAATGAATCTCAATTCATTCATTCAACTGAATTATATAAGATATCATCATTAGCAGTGTATTGCAGGGAATGGTACATGTGAGTCTAATCAGAGACTTGTTTTAGATGGTATGTTTATTTTCAGTTTCAGGGGTGTAGGTCAGTATTGAGAAAAGTCAATGTTGCATTTCTTTAGTATTGCATCATCATTTCATGCTTTTAGAAGTAATGCAGCCTCTCTCCAAGTGGAGAGGAAGTCTATAAGTTTTCATGACAAAGCATTTTCGAAAGCAGATATAAATTTTCCTTACCATGGTTTGAAAACTAATGCAATAAGTGAAAGTGTTAGTCAATGGAAATATATGTTAATAGACAAGGTGATTCAAGTAAATCAACAATTACTTAGATACTTTCAGAATTAAACTAAGTTGCAGTAGTCTTTACATCACAACTGGATGAGTTATGGGCAGCAAGTTCACTTAGTAATCAGTCAACAGGAAAGTAAATCAAGTCAAGTAATTGATGTGAAGTCAAAATCAAAGGAGTCTTTGAATATTTCAGTTATTCCGGAAATTAGATTGTTAATACCCATCAGATGTATCAAACAAAGTTCTACAAACACTTTTTTCAAAGATGTTTCCTAATCACTAACTCACAATTTTTCGTGGAAAGAATTCAATTGCCATGTTGATAATAGGTTGTTTGGCCATCGTCGCAAGTTGGCCATATTGTGGATAGAAGAAATAGGTCACCAAATCAAAAAGTATCATGGTCAGCATCATCAGGGTCATCGCATGTAGATGATTGATCGAATGTATTGGTACATCGTCAAGTCAAGATGGAAAGAGAGGGAGTTCTACCCTCATTGACTATTTAATTAGTCAAACTTTTGTGGTCCAAAAGCTTTCAAGTGGAGAGGAATGATCCAAGAGGATCCATTGATCCAATTGTACAGATGTTCAAAGTGTCATCATCAGTGTTCATGGGTGTTTTTCAATGTCTTCATCACTTCAGTTTAGCTTCAACAGATCGATAGTGTTGGTTGTGGATCAGGTCGTTCAGGTAATGTTCATAGGTTTCATGGCGTTTAGCAAAGACGGTTTAGCGCCTCGTTGTCTACTTGAGTTTGTCGACAGTTCCCTAGGGTTTGGTCGACGACATGTGTTTTCTCGTTTGAAAAAAAGGATTGGTGTCGATGTGGTTGTGTCGTCCATGGCAGAGGTTGATGTGTCAACAAAGGTGTCATCCGAGGCATAAGTTCGTCGTCAAGGTTGTTGTTGCAAAAATAGTTGGAGTCGACGAGTTGTGCAGGGTTTTGTCGTCGCATGTGGTTTTACGTCACATTGTGAAGAAAATTGTAAAAAGGATTTTTATATTCTAGACCTAAAATCCTAATCCTACATCTAAGACATAAAACCTGTGCTAAAGCACCATTCACCTATGCCTAAATCCTAACCACGTTCTACATTAAACCTGAGTGCAAGTTATAAATCCTAAATCCCTAAACCTATCACATTCAAACCTAATTCTAAACCCTCGGCCTATTTTTAATGTTTAAACATTGTAAAACATAACAAAAAAACCATATAACAGACTTAACCATGGCTATATTGCGCAGGGTCTTTAAATCGCAGCAGGCATGTGCCCACATTCAGTGTAACAATCGGGGTTTATAAAACCATGTAGATTAACCACGTGGAGATGCTAACCACATCGGAGCAAAGGCATGTGATGAAGGTCTATAAGTCATTGGGGCTTTGAGACTGCAGTTAAACGTAACAACATCGGGGAGATAAACTACAACATGTGAATGCAATTATGATGACCGAGTAGTTAGTAGAGTTTCCGCTCTATTTGGTGGCAGTTGCAGTCAAGCAGGAAACTGCGACATGTGATCGTCGGGTTATCCAACCATTGACCGCCATGGTCTACCGTCAGCGGAATCGTTAGCATCATAACCGTGTGATGTCACCTACTCACATGAGCTGTCCATACATCCACCCGGTTAGCAAGCTATTAGCAGTTTCGGGTCTCTGCTATGGTTTATTTTGGGTTTTTAATTAAAAAAATTGGCTTTTAATTAATATGATGACCATGACTATGACCCTAGGTGGAAAAACCAAACCAAAACAACCCTAGAAGTTAGCCAATTCACCTCAAATACAGTCAACAAAGGTTAGGATGCATCTGCAGGCCTATAAAGGCAGTTTTGCTCCATTGAAGACAAGAGGAGTGGTTTTTAGTTTTCATGTGCAGGTTCTAGAGGTTGGAGGTGAATTTTGTTTTCAGAGTTTCAGGAGCATTGGGAGTCAGATTTGGAAACCGTAAGTGGCTTTGGAAAGCTAGTTCAGAGAGATATCTGATGACAGAGGTCAGAATTGCCTGTGTGCAAGTTCAAGCTGACTAAATCACTGTGTAATCCACTTCTTCTTCTCATTCCTAATAAAAAGGTCGCCCATCTTTAAAGCAGACGCGGAGACGTAGTCCATTAGGGATGAACTTTGTAATCAATCTTGTTGTCTGGTATATCTGTGTTTTCGCTGTTTACACTTCTATTTTTCATCTTTCTTATGGTTTATCAGCTATCGTAAAGTGTTCTTCTCCAGCAGTTTTCCTTGTTTTCCGTGCTTTCGGTTATCATTAAATTCTTTAAAGGCTAATCACTTCTACATCAGTTTTTAGTCTATGGTCATTGTTGGCTACTTGGGGCCTAACCCAAGTTCAGTAATGAGTTTAGCCAAGAAAATCCCATACTACCAGCCCTTTCGACAACAGTCCGCGGAGCGTTGACTAAGGTCTCACCAGAGGTAGTATGGGAGGGTGCTGGAACCAGGTTTTTGCACCCTAGGGATGTCTTGATGTGGGAGATTGGGGCCGATCCAGCCTTCGCGCTCACTAGATTATGCATTCTTGACAGTTTCTGGTGTTCTGTGGATCCACGCAGCCTTAACCGTAGTGTGATCCTGCTTAATTACCTAGTTCTTCCTTAGTTAAATTTAGTTCGTTAATTACACAGATGATCGTTACTCATAGACATGTATATAAGTGTGCGCAGATAAGGAAACAAGTATTATCAATACATAACATTCAATTGCAGATCTATAAATCAGAAGCACAATATCACCATCAACTGATCTTTATTATTAATATCTTCAAAGCTTGGATTAATACAGACTTGACTCTTCCCTGCGCACTCAGCTGTAGGGGTCGGCGCACTTAGCTGCGGACTCTACTAGACCCCTACACACTAAGCAGCAGAGCCTCTATCTCCTACTACAACCCTAGACTCAGACTTACAGACTTAGAGTTGTTTCATCATCCCAAATCTATCATAAGATTTCAAAACAAGAACTGAATTCTACCCTTATAGCCTCGCTTTATTTATACAATCCCATGGTCGTCGGACCATGGGTAGGCCGACACACTCTATATTAAATTTATATTATCTTAGGGTGAACTTCCCTAGACTCTTCCGCTCCATGCCTTCATTTTATAGGATCTTTACATTACATGGATCAAAACTCGAGCTTTAAGCCCGAAAACTCACTATGGGGGCTCCGCTGCCCAACAGGCCCCCAACACAATCAACGTGACTTGTCTTGAGTCACTCAGCTGGTGCAATGATCATTACACAAGTCTAACCAACTGGTCCTATGTTGCACGAAGGTCCACGGCACCCCGTTCTACCATCTGCTGGATCTACTCCATAGCTGCCTCTGAATCCTCTGCATTTGATGGGATTGGCTTTCTGGTGCTGGATTCTAGCACCTGTGCTTATAGTCCCACGCCCTTGTTTGGTTGTTTGGGTCACGAGGACTGTGCTTTGGGCAATTAGTCAAACAACCGGCCCACCCGTGTAGGGCTTTAGGTGACTGTTGTTTACTTTTCCTAGGAAGGGTTCCCCATTAAGTTTAATGAGCTACACCGCGCCCCCATCCATGACGTCTTTTACCACATATGGTCCCAACCAATGCATTTGGAACTTTCCGGGAAACTTGTCGAACTTGCTGTCGTATAGCAACACTAAGTCATTTGCTTTGAATTTGCACAACTTGATATGGCGATCGTGCCATGCTTTCTCACGTTGTTTCTGGACCTGCTGATGGAAACCTGCTAGAAACCATTCTTCCTTGAGCTCCTATAGTTGTGTGTGCCTATCCTCCAAAGCTTTGCGGTCCGCCATGCCTATAAGTGTTGCTATTCATAAACTCGGTATGATGTATTCCATTGGCATGACTGCTTATGTGCCATAGACTAACTTGAAGGGCATCTGACCTGTCAATTTTTTCATGTAGTTCTGTATGCCCATAGTACTACAAGTATGTGCAGGTCCCAGTCATTTTGCTGCATGTTGCATACTTTGGTCACCGCATTCTCGATTATCTTGTTGAATGCTTCTACTGTCTCGTTAGCCTATGGATGGTATCAGGGAAAATTTTAAGAACCCCCCTAAATTTATAAATATAATAAATGGGCGAATCTCCATGGTATATAGGAAAAATGGAAGGCGATTTTATCAATAATATAATATGTATATATAATTTTTTGGCGAATCTCTCACCAGGCATGGCGAATATTTTACTCAATTATAAAATCTTGTAAGATCTTGGCGAGTCTTTCACTAAATAATAAAACTTTATAAAGTCCTAGTGAATCTTAGCATAGGCTACATGTTGGTTTAATTCCCCCATTTAAATAGGCTACATTCTAGGTGAATACCATGGGTCAATACCATGTTCCATTTTTATTTTTATTAATTCTAATATTAGGGTTAATAATGGTTTTTTGCATGGTATTAATAACAATCTAGTCCATGGTATTTGTCCCATATTATTTTGGCCATAGGTTTCACCTAAATATAACCCATTTTTTGAGTGTTCGTAAATATAAGGTGACTTATGGAGTAAATATAAAAAAATGTTTTATTTGTTACCATCCTCTTTTACAAATATGGCATTTGGCCCATAGGATTCACTTAAATAAAACCTCTTTCTTGAGCCTTCATAAATAGAACGAGGGTTATGGACTAAATATAAAAAGAGGTTTTATTTATTTACGATACGTCTAGTTTATTTATATTTTTCTTTATTTACCATACCGTTTGAGTAAGTATAAAAAGACGTTTTATTTATTTACCATACCTCCACTTTACTTATATTTTTATTTGTTTACACCGTTACATGTATATAAGGTGACTTATGGAGTAAATATAAAAAATGTTTTATTTATTTACCATACCTCTCATTTATTTATATTATTTATTAATTTACCATACCTCTTTTATAAATATGGTATTTGGCCCATAGGATTCACTTAAATAAAACCTATTCTTGAAAATGGGTGAATGGATTCACTTAAATAAAACCTATTCTTGAAAATGGGAGAATGGAAGGTTGTAAGTCCTAATTTCAAGGGCTAAATTTACCTTTTTTACACTCTCCCTTAAAATAAGGTGGACTATTTGAGGTGATTTGTAAAAATGTACTATGATACAAAATATTCGCCCACTAAAAATTTAAAACCCCTTAATTTCACCAAAGGGCGAACATTCGCCCCTAAAATTATCCTTGGATGGTATGGTGTACTTTACTGATGATACACCTGGAACTCCTCAGTGAGCGCGCTGATGGTTTTGTTTAGGAAATGTATTCCATGGTTACTCATCAAGATTTTCGGGCATCCAAACCGTTTTAGCACATTGTCAAACAAAAATTTAGCAGTCACAGTGGCTGTGCAGTCCCTAACCCACTGTTCTTCCACCCATCGAGTCAGGTATTTTGTCACGGTGATGATGTATCGTGCACCCGTCTTCCCCTGAGGTTTTATCAGCCCTATAAAGTCGATCGCCCATTTCTCGAATGGTTGCAACGTCATCTGTGGATTAAGTGGCATCTCATCCCGTCGTGATGGTTTTCTAGTCCTTTGACATATGTCACAGGCCCAAAAGTACGCTTTTCAATCTTAGTGCAGGGTTGGCCACCATAACCCAACGCGAAGAATCTTCTGTGCAGTTGCGCACCTCGCATAGTGCCCTTCTACAGTACCCCCATGTGCTTCCATGAGGATCTGTCCTCATTCAAATTCAGGTACATATTGTCGCAATATTTCATCATTTCCCATTTGTATAGGTGCCTCACAATAACAAAAAAGTCCACCGCGCGTACTATGAGTTCCTTCTTCTGTTGGACTGAATACTCCTTCAGTGCAGTCGTTGTGGTTAAAAAGTGGATTATGTCTTTGAAATGGTCGTCCGTGATGCGGACTACAAACAACTGTGCATCGAGTAGTCCCTCCTCCAAGTTTGTGGGCGCTTCACCTGTCTCAATTCGTGATAAGTGGTCTGGTCTTGCATTTAGGCATCCTGGCTTGAAGATGACCTCAAAGTCATATTCTTGAAATAGTAATAGCCATCTGCATATTCACCCCCCCAACACAGGCTTATTCACCAGGTATTTCAATGCGGAATGATCGGTATACATTTTGAAGTGCCCACCAAGTAAATAGTGTCAGTATTTCTGGAGCGCGTACACCATTGCTAATCCTTCATGTTCAGTAGTAGAGTAGTTATTTTCAGCTTTAGATAACCATTGACTTGCGAACGCAATTGGGTGGTCTACGCCTTCTGCACCTTCCTGTGTGAGTACAGCTCCCAACGCGATGCACGATGCATCAGCATGTACATGAAATTCAATGTCCCATTTTGGGAAGACCAGGATGGGAGCGGATGCCATTTTCTCCTTGAGAACATCCAAACTTTTCATACAATCATCATTCCAACAATATGTAGCATCTTTCTTCAAGAGTTTTTCCATGGGCATAGTTATTTGGGCATAACGTTTAATAAACTTCCTATAGTAACCTATGCCCCAACGTAGCATGGAGTTGTTTGACGCTGCGCGGTGCTTCCAAATTTAAAATAACAGCAATCTTTGCCAAGTCGACCATCAAACCTTGCTTGCAGACCACATGGCCCAGCAAGTTTTCAAAGGGAATGAGGAAGGTGCACTTTTAAGGTTCAGCGCAACCTGGTGTCGTCGGCAAGTATCCAGCATCAATCGTAAGCTTGCGATATGGTGTTTAACAAACCCATAAATAGTCCAATCGTCCAGATAGACCTCCAAGAACTTGTGAATGTATTCCTTCAATGTGGCCACCACTATCCGTGAAAATATTGCCAACACATTCTTTAGTCCAAAGGGCATAACAGTGTACTGAAAGCAGCCCCATTTTGTTGCGAAATTTTTCTTGCTCCTATCTTTCGGCATGATCTTAATCTGATGGTACCCAGAGAAGCCATCTGTGAATGAGTATGCTTCCTAACCGCCCACATTTTCTAATACCTCATCTATGAATGGTGTCAGGAATGGATCGTGAAAACAAACATCATTAATATTTCTAAGGTCCATGCATATTCTAATTTAGCCCTTCTATTTTTTCTCCTGGACTACCATAGGACTCACCCAATTGCATTCTTCCACTGGTTCAATAATCCTTGCTACGAGCATTTTGTCTAATTCTTTGCAGAACTTTTCTTTATACTTTGGATTCAAGCAGTAAGGTCGATGCTTTACTAGCTTCGCATCTGGTTTCAGAGTGATACGCATCACCCTTAAGTCACCAATGATCCCCTTCAAGTCTATGATTTTTGTCGGGAACAAGTCTTGATACTCACAGAGTAACTCGACGACCTTATCTACCATAGCATCATCCCAATAGTCTCCAAGTGTCACGTACTTCGACTCTGCTTCTGTGCCAATGTTTACCTGTTTCGTTTTGAGTGGCACAGTGATGTCGGGATCCTCAATTGAGGGTCCTCAAACCTCACAACAACCTTCGATTTGTAGAATATTAACCTTTCAGGGGTCATCCTCGTCCTCTTCTGCCTGCATGTTATAACATTCGAGGGCACTACTTAACTAGTTCATCCATTCTGGTTGAAGCACTTCCATTGGCTCCGACAGTATTCTAAAGATGGCAGCTTTTACCGCTTGCAACACGTCATCAAAAGTATCTAACCACCAGCCTTCAAATCTGAATGTTAGAAAAAATCCCTTATGCAAGAGATCCCACTCACCTATACCATGTCGGAGTTTTGTCTCAGTATACCAGTTCATCGGTATGACATCTAGAGAATGGTAGAACAGATGTACCCATTCAGGCTGTGGTTCCTCTCCGTAGGCCTTCATTCATTTCGCGAGGTGTGTGTGTGGGTCATCTCATCCGTCGTACTTATCTTCTATCCATAGTTGCGGTTTCCCAAACCATAGGTGCATCATCCTTTTACATCCGCGCCAATTCTCAAAACTCCCTTGGTGTGTTCCCCACCAGCACAGAGGTGTTGGGCGCAGTGCCCACTTCAGTGCGTCGAACCATTGTTGTTCTGGTACCGTTCTCTCAAACATGCTCAAGAATTCATCCACCATTGTCAGTCCATCATATGTTGGTAGGTCGTGTGCCTATGTTGTTACACAATGCAGGGATCTAATCATTGTGTTATAGTTCAGCGTTGTTACCTTATTCAACCAATTGTGCCAGTGCTCATATTCTTCGTCTGAATCTGAGGTGTAAGATCTTGCGCACTCCCACGATATTCATCCATATGCAGTCAGATTCACCCAATCCTAATCGTGCGCAATTATCTTATAAATGCAATCCAGCTCATTGTCGCTTCCATCATAACACACCGATTTAGTGTACAGTGCGCCTTCGGCGAGGTCTAGGGGGACTACTGCACATAAGGACTTTTTCTCGAATACCATCTTTCTCTTCTTCGAGTTGATCACTCCATTCATATCAGTCGCCCAATTTATTCCTAGCAATGTGGAATAAGGATTATTGTCATCACCAATTTCTATCACTTCAAAGTCTGTCTGTGTGCTCACACCTTCAATATCAATTGTCACTCCTTGCAACCTTCCCATGGGCAAGATCTTTTGTTGGTTTGCCATTTGTAATTGAATAGGGGACCACTGCAACGTGGGCCTGCCCATGCGCTCCCAAGTTTTCTTAGGTAACACATTCGTGTCCGATCCTAAGTCCAAGATAACCCGATCCATTTCGTATTCACCAATCTGCACAGTCAATCTCATCTCCCTCCCTGTGTGCAATGTATGCTTTCCCAGCTTCTAGACTACACGCGGTTCTCCCGACCCCACACACCTGCTAGTCAATTCTTGTAGTCCTTTAACCACTTTATTGTCTCACAACAGCTTCATGCAGGTCTCCAAAAAGGTAGTAAGCATGGAAGGATCCATCCCCAACTCTGGTTGGTCCTTACTACCTAAAGTTTAGGCTTCCATGAAGCTCTTCTTAGCTTCCATAAATGTCTCCTTTGCACGTTGCAAGTCAAACTCAAGTTCCTTTGTAGGAGCCTTGCGAACCTAGGTATCTTCCTCAGGCTATTTTCCCTTATCTTCCCCTGTGGTTGTGCTACTTCTGAGCATCATGTTCACGTTGGGATCTTCAGCGCGGGGTTCAGATTTCATCATTTGGATGATTTTAGTCTTAGGAGGCTGGAGTACCCCTTTTTCACGCATCTGTGTGATTAACATAGGACAATCCACTGGTTCATGATCAAACTGAGCATAGTATGAGCAATATATCCTTGTTGGATTGGTGCAATCGTGGGCCTAGTTCGCTGGTCCTACACAATTATAACAAATCAACTGTCCGCAGCCCCTTCCTGGTCCCATTCCTCCTCGTCCTCGACCTTGGCCCTGAAATCCCACACATGCCATCCCTGTCGCTGTATCGAGCCTCACGTTTTTGTTTGCATCCTATATGTCGGAGTTTGATCCATCATTAGCCCGTAGCTGCGACAAGTGCGCTCGCCGTGTCCCACTGAACTGCAGAACCTACAAGACAATTGTTGTGGGGCCTATGTATACTTCTGAAACAAATGACAATTATCTATTATGTGTTTCCCTCCTACCTGACAGATCGCACACCATAATGCTGGTGTCGCACTTGGCCCTACTTGTGCTTCTAGTCTCAACGGCATTGGCCCCCCTCCTGCCAAATAGTTCGCGAATACGGGACAATGATCCTTGTTGTGACCCTAACCTTTACATTTTATACACCATACTTCTTTGCACGCCTCTAGTCGTGGTGCCCTATATTGCTTCAGACTCTGCATCTCCAAGCATAGGTTCTGTAGTTGCACGTGGATTTGTTGAAATCCCAACACTGGATCTTGTATTGGAGTCTCATGCAACCTCATCGCCATCTCCAATCCTTCAGCCTGGGTTGAAAGCTTCTATTGTGACAGCGTCATCCTCAGGTGTGGTGTCAGGGATGCCACAAACCATGCACGGTGTTGTGCATCTGTGAGCATCATATTAGCCTTGTGGATCGTACTCTTTAGTTGTTGATCAAGATCCCAGGGTGTCTCTCCTGGGAGCATCACGATTTCTTTGAACCCAAATATTAACTACATCTTGAATTTCGGCCAACATAATTCTCTGTTCAACCCATTTTGGACCTCTACTATCCCTACGTTTGGGTGATCGCTAGAGTGCTTGATATACCACGTCAACGCGTGATCCTTCAGCACGCTCACCAATGTAGCCTTCTTGATGTTATCATCCGTAACCCCTTGTGCTTCCCATACTGCTCTTACCACAAACCAGAACTGATCTGGGTCCTCATTTCCTACTCCTCTGAATACAGGTAGCTTGATTGCATTCGCCATGCTGAACCCCGGGGTTAGTGGAGGTGGAGTGGGTGAAGATTGAGGTGAAGAAGGTGAAGTGGGTGATGGCATGGATGGGGGTGGTAACTGCAGAATCCATTGCTTTATCAATCCAACCGCACTTCTCAGGGAGAACCGAGCGAGCTCCTCCTCACTTTCTCGCAAAGTTGAAATTAGGGGGCTATTCTCTAATCCCTCACTACCTTTGTAGATATTTCCGCTCTGTGTTGTCTGAAACATTAATGTATTCACATAACCCTCTTTTCACATAACAACATCTTAATCTAGGTATTCAAGAATTTAATGTACTTACCTCGCAGTCCCTTGAGAAATCGTCGTTCTGCTTTGCTGCATCTCACGGTCGTGTCTATCGTGAACTCAATGATGAATCCCCCTATCATCCAGTCAAGCCAGTGGTCCACAGCTTTTGCGATCTTATCCTCTAATGCCTCTAACCTACGCACCAACTCCGGAGTCCACACTATCGGTTGGTTTAGCTTATATCTCCCCTGGCTGTCGACTAATCTCGCGATCCAATCATACAATTATGTTGGAAAGGATGCAAAGAAAATCTGGTGGATTTCTGTATATACGTAGTGATCTAGCCACCTTTTCTCAAACAGCCGTGTAGTTCGATTTTCTGTGTCGCGAACTCATGAATCTTCTGATCTAACCACCCTTCAATTTTCTTCTTCATTTGGTTCCAGTGCTCCAACATTAGGCATACCTTAGGCAGATCCTGGTCCTAGCAACAGAACCATTTGCTGGCTACTTGGGGCCTGACCCAGGTTCAGCAGTGAGTTTAGCCAAGCAAATACCGGTACTACTGGCCCTTTCAGCAACAGTCCGCAAAGTGCGGACTGAGGTCTTACCCGAGGTAGTATGGGAGGGTGCTAGAATGAGGTTTCCACACCCTAGGGATGTCTTGATGTGGGAGATCGAGGCCTGATCCAGCCTTCACACTCACTGGATTACACATTCTTGACAGTTTCTGGTGTTCTGTGGATCTATGAAGCCTTAACCATAGTGCGATCCCAGTTAATTGCCCAGTTCTTCCTTAATTAAAGTTAGTTCGTTAATTACACAAACGATCGTTACTCATAGACATGTATATAAGTGCACACAGATAAAGAAACAAGTATTATCAATACATAACATTCAATTATAGATCTATAAATCAAAAGCACAATATCACCATCAACTAATCTTTATTATTAATATCTTCAAATCTTGAATCAATACAGACTTGACTCTTCCCTGTGCACTCAGCTTCAGGGATCCGCACACTCAGTTGCAGAGCCTCTATCTCCTACTACATCCCCAGAATCGGACTTACAGACTCAGAGCTATTTCATGGTCCCAAGACTATCATAAGACTTCAAAACAAAAACTGACTTCTACCCTTAGAGCCTCGCTCTATTTATACAATCCCATGGTCCGCGGACCATGGGTAGGCCAACACACTCTATATTAAATTTATATTATCTTAGGGCAGACTACCCTAGATTCTTCCGCTCCGTGCCCACATTTTGCGGGATCTTTACATTACATTGACCAAAAATTGGGCTTTAAGCCCCAAAACTCACTATGGGGGCTCCACTGCCCAACAGTCATATCAAATCAGTAACCATCATTTACTCATGGTCCCCACCAGGCCTAGTCTGTGTGGCAGCATCATCGAGTCACCCTTGTTCAGAGCATCCACGATGAGTCACCCTTGAATTCTTGGAGTCTATTTCCTGCCCCATCATATCATGTCACAGTATTCCATCGATATTTGCATATCCTTCATCTTGTGTTGCCAATTTTGGCCTCCAGTCATACTGTCCCCATCCCCTCCGGAGTTGAGTCAGTTGCTACCAGGTCAACCATGCACTTTATGCTCTAACAAGGGTACTTGTCTGTTTGTCTCTCAATCCCCTTTTCCCAATTATCCCTGGTGTCAGTCCATTAATCACATTACTATTTTCCCTCGTGCTTTAGTTGAGGATCCTCATTGCCTCATCCATGATGACCCCTATTCTATCGAAATTAGCTCATTTATTGCAGAAGAATGGCCTAGAGGGCGGTGTATCTCGATTCCAACTTCCATTCTTGTCTAGCACCTTGGATTGAGCATAGGGTCTCATTATTTCCCTTTGACTTGGTCGTTTCATGTTCATGATCCATACACTTGATGGTCTAGTGATGTAAAAGATTATACTAGTGATTCACGGGTGTTTGTGAGATGCTTCAGACATCATGAGGGGGTGGCCTTTCAGGTAGCCCCCCACATGCCCAGATGCATACCTACTATGCTACAACCTCAAATGCAGTTTCGAAGAATTGATGGGTTTGATTCCTACCGATCATAGTGTCCAAAGCATGCACGCCTCCTCCAGATGATCCATTCAATTTTGCAGAGCCCTTCCTTGTTTAGCAAGGCTTCTCCAGTTGTTCCACCCTCCCTCCCACCCATTATTTTTTAGGGAAGGGCCTTTGTATCTCATATACTCAGATATTATTATATTCAGGCATGCCTCATGTTTTTCCCATGTGCATTATGTATATGGGGCACATTGTATTATTTTCTGGCTTTGTTATGCCAACATATCATGTACCATTCAACATGTACTTTATTGATCAGTTTCATATTTCTAGTCGAACCATTCTTTTTGTACTAAGTTATCTTGCCGAGTATGGGTATCCCTCCCCCACCTCATTGAGGTCCGATACCACAACATAAAAGGAGACTTACATTAGTCTCTCCCCCTCTATCACTATCCTCTCTCAGATTTAGATTCGTGGTCTCTCTCTCTCTCCCCTTGACTCCCCTATGTTGTCTAAGTGATTGTGTCTTTACAACATACTTCGGTCATATGTTTTGCTCCTAACACTCGTATATTGGTGGGCAATCTGTTATCACCAAAAAAATGATCATCTAGCCTAATTTACTAGATGGATCGAAGTACACCATGTAAAACCAATTTTACCATAGTAAAATTGCTTTCACTGTGAGAAATTACTTAATAAACCACATTTTTAAAGTAATTTATAGTCAAACCCATGAAGAACAATTAAATAAATCACTATTTATTTGATTTTCTTCTAGGAATAATTAATTAAACCATTGTTTTATTATTATTCCTTGTCAAATTTGACCTAATCATGAAAATTAAACACTTACATCATTATTTATCTTATTTTTCTCTAAGAATAACTATTAATCACTAATTATTTGTTAAATTTGACTAAATCCCTTAGGAATAATTAAATAAATCCTTATTTATTTATTATTCCTTCACTAATTCCTTGAGATGATAAATAAATCATTTATTTATTTATTATTTCTAAATAAAATTTTAAATACTTTTTCCCTCCTAAACAAATATAATAAAATATTCTAGGTGGTTATTCCAAGAATGGGATCAATAATATTTTATTATTGCTCATTATTCGAGGACAACTGAATATTTTGTTATAAATAGAAGGTTTTTCCATTCATTATTCACTTTTTATTATTTTCATTGTTGAACACAATATTGTTGTTGGGTTTACACATTATAGAGGACAGAGACTCTACACAAGCTGAAGACATATGAGGATAGCCAAGAACCCATCCCATAGAGGGGGACTAGTAACATTCATCTTTTCTCTTCACAGGTGTTATTATAAAATTATTCTTTACATATCTGGTTTCCATTGGATGATTGGAGTTATTGCTCTTTCTTTTTTCTATTTAACTATGATTGTGGCATAGATCCAGACTTTGGCAGGTTTTGTTTCTATCAGTTTTTGCAGATCTACAATTTTTAGCAGCCATTTATATTGTTGAGATTGTTTTTCATCCACAATCTTAAGTGGGTTCTTTTTATACATCATTGAGAAGAAAACACTACAACACCTCCCACCCATTTTTTGAGGGAAGGGCCATTATATCTCATGCACTCAGATGTTATTGTATTCAGTCCTGGCTCATTTTTTCCCAGGTGCATTATGTATATGGGACACATTGTATTGTTTTCTGGCTCAGTTATGTCAGCGTGTCATGTACCATTCACCATGTATTTTGTTGCTCAGATTCATGTTTCTGGGCGCATGATTGTTTCTTTTACTAAGTTATCTCAACAGGTATAGGTATTCCTCCCCGGCCTCACTAAGATCTGGTATCACAACATAAAAGGAGACTTGCATTAGTCTCTCCCTCTCTTTCCATATCCTCTTTCGCTTCAACTCCATTGATCTCTCTCTCTCTCTCTTTGACTCCACTTCGTTGTCTAGAGATTGTGTCCTTACAACGTACTTTGGTCATACGTTTTGCTCCTAAAACTCATATGTTGGGGAGGAATCGTTTATCACAAAATAATGATCATCTAGCCTTAATTTATTAGATGGATCAAAGTATACCATGTAGGGCCAATTTTACCATAGTAAAATTGTTTTCATTGTGAGAAATTACTTAATAAATCACATTGGTTAAGCAATCTATAATTAAACCCATGAAGAATTATTATATAAATCACTATTTATTTAATTATCTTCTAGGAATAATTAATTAGACCATTGTTTAATTAATATTCCTTGTCACATTTGACCCAATTATGAAAAATAAACCGATAAATGATTAATTATCTTATTTTTCTCAAGGAATAATTAATTAATCACTAATTAATTATTATTCCTTGTTAAGTTTCATTAAATTCCTCGAGAATAATTAAATAAATCATTATTTGTTTATTTTTCCTTAACCATATTTCTTGAGATGATAAATCAATCATTTATTTATTTGTTATTTCTAAATAAAAAATTAATTAGTTTTTCCCTCCTAACCAAATATAATAAAATATTCCTAGTGGTTATTTCTAGAATGGGGTTAATAATATTTTATTATTACTCATTATTTGAGGATAACCTAATATTTTGTTATAAATAGAAGGGTTTTCCATTCATTATACACTTTCAATTATTTTCTTGTTGCCCTCACTATTGCAGCTCTAATTACTATCAGTCTCACACACCATTTTTCTTTTGCATTTGAGTTCTCACTGAGCTCAAACATTTCATTTGTTGGGTTTACACATTATAGAGGAGAGATATTCTATGAACGTTGAAGACATTTGAGGATAGCCATGAAGCCATCCCATAGAGGGGGATTCATAACATTTATTTGTTCTCTTCACAAGTGTTGTTCAATAAAATATATTCTTTGTGTATCTGGTTTCCATTGGATTATTGGAGTTACCCACATTTATTACTATTTCATTTTGTTGTTTAACTATGATTGTGGCATATATCAGGGCTTTGGCAGGTTTTGTTTCTATCATTTATTGCATATCTAAATTTTTAGTAGCCATTTATATTGTTGAGACTTCTTGTCATCCATAGTCGTAGGTGATTTATTTGCGTACACATATGAGAAGAAAACACTATAACAAAATTGGCGACTCTGCTAGGTTTTACTTTTGAATCTTGATCCAAAAACCTAGGTGCCCTTCAATTTTCAACTTATGATTTCTTCTTTTTTTAGTCTCTTAATGTTGTTTACTAGCATTCTAACCCTAGATCAATCAAAATTCTAACTTCCATAAGTTCTCTGGTCTTTTCCACGAGTCATAGGAACCAGCCACGACAGAGATGACAAATTTTTCTGAGACTTGCCAACCGGGAATCAAAGAGTAGAAATCACACTTTTCTTCCCCAAAAGTGCAATCTAGAGGTCCAGAGCACACCTTCTGGACCAAAAAGTGCGATCTCCCAAGAATCAGGTCAGTACCATGCAAAGGAAATAATTTCATAAGAAAATTTAGATCTGACTTAGTTCAGGACCTTACTAGAGTCGCAAGAACCTAACATAACCATCAATGGATGTTGAAGTGCCTCAACTCCCTGATGAATCATGAAATTTTCAAGAATGGTATAATTGCATTTTGAAGATTGAATCAAATCATGCATGGTCTGTGGACAATTATCATCAATAATTGTAATAAGATCACTACCATACAAATGGTAGACATCTGCATTACTTATTTTGTCAAATTTTGTTTCTTCAACAAACAAATTACCCCAAGTCATAAATTTCTTCTAATTGAACATATAAGGATAAATAGATTGAATAAATCTAATTAGTAATGTGAATAGAAGAATTTTCTTCATGCAAAATTGGACATGACAAGGAATGGAATGGACACCCAATGATTTCTTTACCTTCCTCTTGATTATGAATAACCCCACTAACTTGTATTAATTCAAAATAAAACTCATTAGATTGTGAACTTTAAAATCATAGAGTATCTTCTTCACAAATTAATGCATTACAAAGAATAGAACAAAAGGGATAGTGAGGTGAAGAGGAAGTTTAAATAAGAACATCTTATTCGACTGAATCAGATTTGAGGTCTAAATATTTAAAATCAAAATATTCTTGATAAAACAAAAGATCGAAAGGTGCACTTGGGAAACCAACATTACATACAATAAGGGAGTCAGAATCATGAGGATTATGGTTGTCCAAGACTTCATATTGATTAGGAAAACCAATTTCATTTGATTCATCATTAAGATTATTAGATTCAAAATCAACCAAGTATGGAAGAAAAATATCTTAACATGGAGGATTTTGAAAAAGAGAAGAAATATAGAAATAATCCTCACCTTCCTGTAGTTGTGAAGAGTGACTGACTCACACCTAATCAATATCTGGATTTAGAAGAGACTGTTAGGGTCCAACCCTAACCCCTTTATTTATGTAATAGGGTCGAGTCATAGTTATAGTTAGTCAAAGAACCAATAAAGCCCATATTAATAATTGTAAGTGGTTGACTCGCATTTAAGAAAGGGACCACAGTTAGTTACAAACCGGCCATGGTATTAGATCGATGGTATTGAGAGAACCACAGTAATGACCCATGGTATTGTATGTATGAATCCTATATAAAGGATAGAGACTCCCCATTGAGATATATCGAGTCTTATTTTCTAATCGAGCTCTGCTATATTGGAGGTTTCCCCCTCGAAGAGGAAAGTGAACATTGCTTTCATCCCTTAATAATAAAATACTTGTTGTTTTTCTCATTTTTTTCTGTGCTCTGGGTTGTATCTCTTCACATATTTGGTATTCTAGAATTTCTCACAAGTCAAGAGCATAACAAGAGGTATTGGAGCACTTTCCAAGGCTGGTGGTACCTCCATTTTTGGCATAATTGGTTTTTAGGCTAGAGACGTGTTCCAGCATCTTTAAACCACAAGATTTGTCGTTGAGTGCACAAACCTGCAAATTTTTGGAGGGAGGCATGCATAAAATACAAGAGGTGGTCACGCTTGCTGGACTCGCTTGTAACCCTTGTGGTTACCCCTTCGAGTAGTAGCACATTACACAAAAACGTGCACGGACTACCTTCCACATACCCTCTGGGTATATCGAAAGCCCCCTAAGCTCACCTGAAACCTCACCTTATATAAATTTTCAGCCGTCTTGCTTGCTACAGTACACTGAAAACATCACTCGAGAAGATTACTCGCATGTACGATAGGGTAGTTGGGTAGTATGGCTAAGGGTATGGTTGATCCTCCTTAGTTAGTGCCTTGAAAGATTGGGTTGAGTACTATTGTTGGACCCTTATGTATATTACGATCTGTAGAACCTAACACTCCTTTGTGACCATAGTTCCCTCGAATCTATAAAGATCGCCCATTATATTATTTTCTAGATCAGATCCACCAGTTGGGGTTCTACTGCCGCAATATGATTCAAATCTATTAGTTCGGGTTCTGTCACCGCTGCAACAATCAGATCCACCAGTTGAGGTTCTACCACCACAGTATCATTCAGATCTAGCAGTTGGGGTTCTGTAGCTGCCGCAGTCTAACTCACATTCATCCGTTGAGGTTTCATAGACAGATCTAACACTTTGCGTAGTGAGGCTTCTAGCTCCTATAGTCTGGACCGATTTTCACAGGACTTGGGCAAGATCAAGTTTTAGGGAATTTGGCCATTGCAGTCTTCATCAGCAGGGACGCTTACAAGAGATTTAGCCCATAAGATTCTGGATGACGATCTGATCACAATGGTACCATTCACTTGTTAGCTTCAATTTTTGGGCAGTCCAAAATTTTTTCAAAGTGATGACAAGTGACCAAGATCTATGTATGGTAGAAGCCAGAGCTCGAGCCATGGCCAATGAGAACATCGAGTGCCTTGAAAAGAAGTTGGATTCTTTCAAGGACCTAGCGGACCAGATGCAGAAATTCATGGCTCAATTCAAAATGGGCACGTCGACGTTGCATCCAGAGGCACATGATCTTAATGAATACGTTGAAGGAGAATCTAGCCATCATATTCACTTCCATGGAAATCACCAAAATTCCCACCCTTGGCCACCCAAGCTGGACATGAATAAATTTGATGGCTCTAATCTGGCAGTATGGGTAGCAAAAATGGAACAATATTTCATTATGAATGATATATGATATGATCAAACTAGACTACGTGTGGGAGCCCTTTACTTGGACTAAGAGAGATGGCAATAGTGGCAGTGGCATGGGAAATGCTATCCTAGGAACATAACTTGGCAGGTGTTCTCAAAATCTCTTTGTGACCACTTTAATAGAGACTCTAATTTTTTGGGTTGTCTTACTAAGATCTAACAGATAGGCACAATAAAAGAATACATTGTAGCCTTTGAGACATTGACCATCCGCACAGACAGTCTAGAAGATAAATTCTACTTGGAATGTTTTATAAGTGGTCTCAAAGAAGCCATCCAATCACATGTCCAGATGCACCACATGCCTATGTGGATAGACACTTGCAACAAGGCTATCGAAGTGGAATGTGCTTTAGTGTAGGTTTTAACCCTATACAGAAATTACCTACATACGAATCCTAAAACACAGAAAATAAATAATACGAGAGCATAACACATAAAACACATATACACAGAGATTTTCCCCTGGATCCCAAAACCGGGTCTATCAGCTTGATTTTTCATTATGTTCCTTTCAATGTTACAATAAATATTTATACATGCCGAAACATCCAATACCATGGACCGAAAAATATCGGGTCCAAAACCATGGACCGAAAACCGTCGCGTCCAAAACCATGTGCGAAAATCATCCACAAAACCATAGGTAGGTCCGCGCAACCTAATATAGGGTCCAAAAAACAAAATTCTCTCGGGCACTGCCCCGGAACCCATAGAGGGGGGTTACCTGCAGCCCTCAAACCCCCTGTGACCCCCCCACTATGCAATCAGTGCAACGAAAGGGGGGATCCACCCCCCTTCTAACCCCCCGGTTAACTAAGTGTACTAGTCATGGAAATAATATAACACAACCCAAAGTTCTCCCACTTGTTATTTTCTTTCCACAGGGGGCCACAAGAGAGCTTAGTCATTTATCCAGCCCTGCAACACCCATTGTTTCTCTACACGAAGAGAAATTCTCAAAGCTCACAGATTTTTTCAATGCATCTGCAATATTCTTCAAAGTGTCTACCTTTATCATCAACACCTTTTTGTCTTCTATCATATCCCTTACAAAGTGATACTGAACATCAATGTGCTTTGTCGAATGATATGCAGGGTTCTTTGCCAAGAAAATTGCACTTTGGCTATCATAGTCTATCCTTATAGCTCCCTGTACTAACCCCATACTTAAACACAATCTCTGTAGCCAAATTGATTCCTTGCTTTCATGATTGGTTGCCATGTATTCTACCTCTGTAGTTGATGGTTCCACTACAAATTGTTTCTTACTCATCCAACTGATTGCACCCCCAAATAGGTTAAACACATACCCACTTGTAGATCTTCTCTGATCCATATCTCCAACCTAGTCTGCATCAAAAAAGCCATGAATATCCAACACTTTGTCCAATCCTGGTCTTCCTTGGTAGCACAAACCATAACCACTAGTGCCATGCAAATACCTGAAAACCCACTTCACTATTGTCCAATGCTCCTTTCCTGGTTTTGACATAAACCTGCTCAATACTCCCATTGCATGTGCAATGTCTGGTCTAGTACAAACCATTGCATACATCAAGCTAGCGACTGCACTTGCATATGGAACACGGGACATGTCCTCTTCCTCTTCTTGTGTCTTGGGACATTGTTCAGCAGATAACCTCACACCTACAGGAATAGGAACCTTCACCAGTTTAATATCCTTCATATTAAACCTCTGCAGTATTGTCTCAACATACTTCCTTTGGTTTAACCAGAGCTTCCACTTTTCCCAGTCTCTTTTAATTTCCATGCCCAAAATATAGTTTGCAGCACCAAGATCTTTCATGTCGAATTTGGAGGACAATTGAGTCTTCAAATCTTGGATAGTTTCTTTTCATTTCCAACCAGCAACATATCATCCACATACAAGACCAGATAAATAACATGGTCACCAATTAATTTAAAATACACAAAATGATTTGCTTTGCTTCTGGTGAAGCCAAGTCCCCATATAAATGTATCAAATTTCTGATACCACATCCTTGGTGACTGTTTTAACCCATATAGAGACTTCTTTAACATGCATACCATTTCTTTATTACCCTTCACCGCAAAAACTTCAGGTTGCTTCATGTGGACCTCCTCTTCCAGATCCCCGTGAAGAAATGTTGTCTTCACATCCATATGTTCTACCTCAAAATCAAAAGCAGCAGCAACAGATAAAAGTAATCTAATAGAACCTACCTTGGCAACAAGAGAAAAAATATCACCAAAATCAATTCTCAACAATTGGCAATAACCTTTTGCTACCAACCGAGCTTTGTATTTCTCCACCTTTCCTTCTGCATTTGTCTTCTTCTTGAACACCCATTTGCCATCAATGGGTTTCCTTCCAGCCGGCAACTCCAACAGATCCCAAGCCTCATTTTTGTGCAAAGATGCCATTTCATCAACCATGGCCTCTTTCCAGAGTTTTTCGTCCTCTGAATCTACTACTTCCTTCATAGTTCTAGGATCATCATCAGTAATAGATAAAGCAAAGTTTGAATAGAAATTAGATGGACTATACCTTTCTTGGCTACCTTCTTTCTCAAACTAATATTCTCACACCCAGAGTTTGTGGCTCTTCATCTTCTAATTCCTCCCCTGTTGTAGAGTCTGATTCTTCCTCCTTTAGCTCAAACTCTATCTTCTTAGGTTCCTTTGATGGGACTTCATGTTTAATAACATCTTTCACCTCTCTGAACACCACATCTCGGTTGTACACAACCTTCCTTGTTACTGGGTTCCAAATCTTATAACCCTTTAAACCATCCTTATACCCAATAAAGATGCACTTTTCAGATTTACTATCCAACTTGTTTCTTTTCTCCTTTGGAACATGTACAGATGCATCACATCCAAATACCCTCAAATGTCAAAGAGGGGGTTTCTTACCAGTCCATATCTCTTGTGGAGTCTTATCCTCCAACACTGATGAGGGTGATCTGTTGACCAGGTAACATGTTGTCTCCACCACCTCTACCCCTAATTCTTGTCCTAACCTGGCATCACTGAGCATGCTTCATGCCCTATCCATCAACGTCTTGTTCATTCTTTCTACAAATCCATTTTTCTCAGGTGTATATGGAGTAGTCTTCTGCCGTGCTCTACCACACTTCTTATAGAATTCTTCAAATTCCTTACTGAAAACTCTCCACCGTTATTTGTCCTCAACACCTTTATCTTCTTCTCTGTCTGGTTTTCCACCAGAGCCTTAAATTCTTTAAACCTTTCAAAGACTTCAGATTTCTTCTTAAGTAAATATATCCATGTATTCCATGAGAAGTCATCTATAAATGATACATAGTGCATAGACTTACCCAGTGATGGAACCTTCACAGGTCCAAGCACATCACTGTGCACAAGCTCTAATATATGTTTCACCCTCTTACCACCAGAGGGGAAACTCACTCGATTTTGCTTCCCATATACACAATTTTCACATAAATCAAAATCTAGAGAGCTATTACTCATAGCTTCTACAATACCTTTACCATGAAGTATTCGAAGGCCCTTCTCTCCGATATGTCCAAGCCATTGATGCCACAACATAGTCTTATCTCCAGAGACCACTAGATTTTCTGCTCCACTTTCAAGAACCATAGAACTGTTGCACCCGTCAATAATAGTGCTACCTTGCAGCTTGTACAGAGTTCCAATCCAAATTCCCCGCATCAATACCAGTGCTCCTCGAACCATTTTTCAGGTATCCTTCTCGAACACTGTTTTTACACCTGCATCATCTAGCTTGCTTACAGAAATCAGATTTCTGGCTAATGCAGGAATATGTAGAACACTCGGAAGTGTTCTAACCTTTCCACCTTGCAACTTCAACTTTACTTTTCCATGACCAATGATTCTATGATTCTTATCATCCCCCAAGAAGACATCACCGCCATCATATTTCTCATATTCGTAGAACCACTCTCTATGGGGAGTGAAGTGAAAGGATGCACCTAAGTTAATCAACCATGCCTCATGATCTACATGTGTACTTGAAGAAGCCAAGTACACATCCCCACCTTCATCTGAGGTGGTTTTCGCCTCTGTAGAAGGAGCATCATCATATCCCTTTCCTTTGTCAGGAGCTTTAGACTTACAATCCCTTTTGTAGTGCCCTTCCTTTCCACATTTCCAGCACACCACCTTTATAGGTTTTTCTGGAGATTTAGCTCTCCCACTCGATGATTTATTTTTGTTTCTTTTATGGGACCATCCTCATACAAACAAGGCATCACCATTTTGGCTCTCCGTGTTTTTCTGTCTCATCTCCTCCATCAGCAAGGATGAGACTATTTCATCAAACTGCAAGGCAATTGCATTGCTGCCTATTGCAAAAACCGGACTATCCCATGACTCTAGTAGAGAACACAACAAACTAATGCACTGATCTTCATCTTAAAATTTAATATCAACGGATAATAACTGACTTACCACAGTATTAAATGCGTTCATATGTTTTGTCACCGAGTCTCCATCTTTCATCCTCAGGTTATACAACTTTTTCTGTAAGAACAGTTTATTCACCAGAGACTTAGATTGGTAGAAAGTCCCTAACTTGTCCCACAAAGCCTTTGCCGTAGCTTTCCCTGATACATTCAACAATACTGAATCTGAGACACACAATCATATTGTGCTCTTCACCTTCCGATCCAAATTCTTCCATTATTCATTGGACACTCCCGTTGGTTTAGTACCTAGATCTACCACAACCCACTAATCTTTATCCACCAATAGATCCTCCATCTTAAGTTTCCATAACTCAAAAATCTGACCATTAAATTTCTCGATCTCTATCTTTCCACTTCTCACCATCTTCTTTCACCTCCAAAATCAATCTCGCAGATCTACCACTAAACAGGGTCTACCACAGGCCCAAGAGAAACTCTTTAGCAACATAGGCATCCCCTTCAATACAAAACAGCTCTGATACCAAATGTAGGTTTTAACCCTGTACAAAAATTACCTACATATGAATTCTAAAACACAGAAAGTAAACAATGCGAGAGCATAACACATAAAACACATATACACAGAGATTTTCCCCTAGATCCCAAAACTGGGACTACCAGCTTCATTTTTCATCTTTCAATTTTGCAATACATATTTATACATGTCGAAGCATCCAATACCATGGACCGAAAAACATCACGTCCAAAACCATGGACCAAAAACCATCGCATCCAAAACCATGTGCGAAAATCATGCAAAAAACCATAGATAGGTCTGCCCAACCTAATATAGGGTCCAAAAAACAAAATTTTCCAGGGTGCTACCCCGAACCCCATAGAGGAGGGTTACCTGCACCCCTCAAACCCCCTGTGAGCCCCCCACTACGCAATCGACACAATGAAACGGGGGCTTTGCCCCCCTTCTAACCCCCCGATTAACTAAGTGGACTAGTCGTAGAAAGAATATAACACAACCCAACATTTAGTTGCATAGGCTCCTCATCCAAATTTCATAGCCAAGGGATGCCTCACCTAGGCTTAGGGCCCTACCCAAACACTTAAGGTTCAAAAGGTGTCTCCAACAGAAATGGCTGAAAGAAGAAAACAAGGATTGTGCTACTACTGTGATGAAAAATACTCCCTGGGGCATAAATGCAAGGAACCCAAATTATTTCAAATTGATGTTACTGATCAGAGCTCATCTGAGGAAGCCCCAAACCTTGAGGGACCAGAGGATGAAATTGAGGAAAGCTAGCAGGACAATGAGATCCCAGCTATGCCAGAGGAACTAGTTATCTCGCTACATGCTTTGGTCGGCATTTCTGCACCCCAAACTCTCAAAGTCAGAGTCTTTATTAAACATCACCCTGTAGTAGTATTTATTGATAGTGGTAGCACTCGTAATTTTATCCATCAGCAAGTCGTCGAAGATGTTCATTGTTTTGTCAGGGCAGTCTCTAATTTTGAGGTCCAAATTGCTAATGGGGGGACAATGAAATGTGAAGGCCGTTGTGAAAATATCAAACTTCAGATGGGAGACTACCACCTAAAGACCAACATGTTTTCAATTAACATGGGTGGTTGTGACATTGACTTGGGTGTTGAATGGATTCGCACACTAGGCCAAAGCACAATGGATTTCCAAGAGTTATATATTAGATTTAAGCATAATTACCACATGCATACCCTCTGTGGACTTCAGGCAGGGGCTCCTTCTATCATCAGCTCACATCGAATGGAAAAGTTGTTTAAAAAGGTCCATCATGGAGTTATCATCCAATTTAATTCCATCCAGGCCATAGAGCCCACTACTCCTCATATTCATCCTGAGATGCAACATGTCTTAAACTGCCACCAGCAAGTATTTGAAAAACCTAAAGAGCTTCCACCCTCTATAGGGGAACATGATCATAGCATCACTTTGGTCCCAAGGGCACAACCATCGAATGTGCACCCATATTGATATCCTTTCACCCAAAATAATGAAATTGAAAAAATCATCAAGGAACTCGCTGGTGTTATTCGTCCTAGAATTAGTCCTTATTCATCACCATTGGGCATGGTGCTCAATAAATATGGGGAATGGTGCATGTGTCTAGACTTCCAGGCTCTCAACAAGATCACTGTCAAATACAAATTCCCTATCCCTGTTATTGATGATCTGCTTGATGAACTACATGGTGACCAATTCTTTTCTAAGCTAGATCTTCGCTCGGGCTATCACCAAATACACATGAAAGAAGTAGACATTCCCAAGACTGATTTCTGCACTCATGATGACCATTCTGGATTCTTGGTCCTACCATTTGGTCTTTGTAATGCCCCATCCACTTTCCAAAGCCTCGTGAATCACCTGCTGAAACCATATCTCAAAGAATTAGTCCTCGTTTTCTTTGATGACATTCTCATCTATAGCCTAACTTGGGAAAAATATCTTCAGCATGTAGACCTACTCTTGCAACTACTCCAGAATCACAAATTATTTGTCAAGTTGTCCAAGTGTTCTTTTGCCATGAAAGAAGTTGAGTATTTGGAACACATTGTGGATCGTGAAGGTGTTCGGGTGGATCCAAAAAAGATACAGGCAATGTAAGATTGGCCCCAACCAAAAACATTGAAGAGTTTGAGGGGATTCTTGGGTCTCACCTACTACTATCGCAAATTTGTCTGCAATTATGGTTGCATTGCTAGAGCCCTTAGTAACCTTCTTAAGAAAAATTCATTCCTCTGGACAGATGTAGCACAACAGCCGTTTATGGCTCTCAAACAGTCCATGTGTTCCACTCCCGTATTAGCACTGCTCGACTTCAAGAAATATTTTATGATTGAATTTGATGCTTCAGGTACTTGTATTGGTGCTATTTTAATGCAGGAAGGTCGACCCTTGGCTTTTACCAACCAACAGTTGAGTGGGAAACATATAGGACACTCTGCCTATGAGAAGGAGATGATGGCCATATTACAGGAAGTAGATACCTGGTAACCATACTTATTGGGGTGGGGTTTCCAAATCCACACAAACCATCAAAGCCTCAAATTTTTTTTGGATCAACGTCTATCCTTGCCCCAGCAAAATAAATGGCTTGCCAAAATGTTGGGATATGATTATGAGACAATTTATAAAAAGGGCATGACAATGTAGTAGCGGATGCTTTATCACACCAATTTGAGGATGAAAGCACCCTGCTATCAATTTCTCTTCCCATACCAGATTGGATTGAAGAAGCCCCAAGGAATGGTTTTCACACCCCTCTCTCTCCCATCTCATTAATACCTTGCGAGAAAATCCTAATTCCTCAGTTGGCTACTCTTGGAAGGATGAGATTCTTCGCTACAAGGATAGAGTAGTTATATTGCCGACATCCAACGTCAAAATGCACATCTTGACAAAGCTGCACTCATCTCCCACTACAGGCCAGGCAGGATTTTAGAAGACTTATGCTCGCACTTGTCGTTCTTTCTTTTGGATAGGCATTAAAACTAAAATTCTTAATTTTGTAGCTGAATGTGATGTGTGTCAATGCCACAAAGGAGAAACAGTCAAGTTACTAGGCACGTTACAACCATTGCCAATACCTGCCTCCGTCTAGATGGATGTTTCTATGGATTTCATTACAGGTCTCCCAAAGTTAGGTAACAAATCAGTCATCATTGTGGTTGTGGACAGACTTTCTAAATATGCTCATTTTTGCACTCTACCCCACCTATTTACCCCTACTTTGGTGGCTCAATCTTTCATGGACCAAATCTTCAAACTACATGTCATGCCCACTTCCATTGTGTCTGATCATGACCCAACTTTCACTAGTAACGTTTGGCAAGCACTTTTCAAGCTACAAGGAACCCAAATCCAACTAAGTAATTCCTATCATCCCCAAACTGATGGTCAAACTAAAGCAGTCAACAAATGTTTGGAGACATATCTAAGGTGTTTCACTTCAGAACAACAACATCAATGGGTACAGTGGCAACCTTTATCTGAATGGTAGTATAATACTAACTATCATGAAGGCACCAAGATGAATCCATATGAAGCAGTGTATGGCAAACTCCCACCTTCACCTATTTCTTATATCCCTGGATGCTCTAAGGTGCAACAAGTGGATCAACTCCTACAGAACCATGCATCCATGCTAGCTCATCTCAAAGATAATCTCCCTCAAGCTCAAAATCGAATGAAGTAACAGGTAGACCAACATCATTCAGAGTGCACATTTCAAGAAGGGGATCAAGTATTCCTGCGGTTGCAACCATATAAGCAAACATCACTGAAAGAAAAGGGTTGCCAAAAATTATCTCAAAAATTCTATGGACCTTATAAAATACTTCAGCACATTGGAGCAGTAACCTACAAGCTAGCCTTGTCACCAACTTCAAAAATCAATCCAGTATTCCATGTATCATGCCTCAAGAAAGTGGTGGGGAACAATTGCAGAATTCAAACCAGTCTACCTAAATTAGATGAAGAAGCTTCACTATAGCTCCAACTTGAATAGGTCCTCAATACTTGAGAACGACATCTGCACGGCCACACGATCAAGGAAGTCCTTGTCAGGTGGAAAGACACCTCTCTAGAAGATGCGGCCTAGGAACCAACCATTATTCTTCAGCAGTTTCCACGGCTTCAGCCTTGAGGCCAAGGCTGCTTTTGATGGAGGAGGGCAAGTTAGGGTCCAACCCTAACCCCTTTATTTTATGTAACAGGGTTAAGTCATAGTTATAGTTAGTCAAAGAGTCAATAAAGCCCGTATTAATAATTGTAAGTGGTTGACCCGCATTTAAGAAAGGGACCACAATTAGTTACAAACGGGCCATGGTATTAGATAGATGGTATTGAGATAACCATGGTAATGACCCATGGTATTGTATGTATGAATCCCATATAAATGATAGAGACTCCCCATTGAGATATATCGAGTCTTATTTTGTAATCGAGCTCTGCTCCATTGGAGGTTGCCCCCTCGAAGAGGCAAGTGAACATTTATTTCATCTATTAATAATAAAATACTTGTTTTTTTCCTCATTTTTTTATGTGTTTTTGGTTGTATCTCTTCTCATATTTGGTATTCTTGAATTTCTCGTAGGTCAAGAGCATAACAAAGACTAACCAAGAAGGTCACGGGGCAAGGGATCATGGGAAAGAGATGATAGAGGATGGCAGGAATCCAAATTAGATTGAAAACTGAAGTCATGAATGTTAATATCATCTTGAGGAATGGAAATAATATTCCTCCCCATAGGCTTCATGAACCATTCAAATATTTCCTCCATGGGATTTTAATTATTGAAAGTGTTAGGAGATTAAGGAGATGGACCGGGAATTTGATTTGTAGATTTCCCCACTTCAACATTATTAATACATATAGGGACTCTAATTTGTATTGGAAAATGAGGAGGATAAGGAACAAAAGGAATCATAGGCCCCTCCTTGGAAGCTTGAGGTATATCATGGTTTGTAAAAGTTAGGAAAACATGATCATCTGGGGGTTTAGATTCAATCTAATTCAAAAAGATTCGAACTAAACATTCAAACTTTTTCTTAAGGAAATCGCAATCCATATATCTTTCAAGAAACTCATAACATATGTGAAGGAATCTATTAGAAAAATCATCAATTGATTCATTAGGATTCATTCTAAGTTGATTTATTCTTTTATAAACATCCCAATAATCATACCTTTTGAAATCTTGATGAAGCTCCTTAAGAAATTGATGAAAATAACGGGTAAAGGAAGATTCTAAGCTCTGACACCATCGATAAACATGACCTTCAAGAGTGAGCATGAATAGAATACACACAACATCTTCATCATAAATTTCATGAGATTTACAAAACCCATGAAAATCATTTCTATGTTTGGATAAAAATGTACCAGCCTTGACATTAAACCTGAATTGAGACAAGAAATGAAAAATTTATGTATAGATTGAGAGCTTTCCAGGGGATAGGTTATAAAAACACTTTGCGATTATGATTTGGGAAAGAGAAATTTAAGTTAAGAGATTCAAATAGACTCAAAAAGCACAAATTTTCATCAGGCCCTCTTTCTATTGCCATAATGTTGATGGTGCTGGATACTGCTACCATATAGGGGGTTTCCCAGATATGAAGTCCTAATTAAGCCTCACACTATTTAGAGTAGCAACCCCATCCAGAGTATCGATTCAGCCACCATAATGCAAAGGTTTTCCTTGGTTTCAACAGATAACATAAGATATTATATACATAGACCTTGAACAAGCAAGTAAGTTGACATTGTGGAACATTGATTGCAATGTGTAAAAGGAGAACTTCATGAGCGGGAGATGAGAGTGAGTCTCTAGAAGGAAGTAATAATACTAACCTAAGAGAGGCACACGAGAGCATGAAAATGTTCGGTAGCAAAATAGTTCACAAAATGATTATTAATGTGAATACAACACATATTCAATAAGATGAGTACCTGAGTCACCAAAATAGTTTAATTTCTCGAGTACATACAAACACAACATATACCATAAACATCCTAAGGATAGTTCTAAAAAATTTGTGATACATGCATAAAAATGTGTTGGATAATTAAGTTTCAATTAGGTGAAACATCCAACTACACAGTTACAATAAGGAAGCACTAGTTCTAGTAATGGAACATTAAGTCACTTATTTCTTCTCCAAAGAATATTTTTCTCTCCTACGCCAAGGAGAGAAGCTAAGACTAGATCTCCAATATTAATCCTCCAAGATCCCTTTTCTTGAGTTATAAGGTTGCTTTTATAAGAAGGGGAATAACCTTTCATATCCCCATGACTCTTGAGTTACCCTCATTACTCTTGGACTTCTATTATGACCTTTGGACTTCTATGCAATTATTGAACTTCTAAATGAGTTTTGGACTTCTCAATATGACTTTTGGACTTATATACAACTCTTTTGTCCATATATGATTATGTGACTCTTCATATTCCACATGTGACCTTTGGATTTCCACACTTTAAATCTTGTCCTTTTCCCTTTAATAATTAAATAATTACATTACACGTGATGTGGCATGACACATGGACACACATTGACCATTATGATGAGACTTGTCAACTTACAACTTGACGATGATGACATGGAATTTATGATGAGGTGGCCATGCCAAGTTTCCTTCCTTGCTGGTTCATCTTGCATTCTTGATGGTAGATTTGATTTATGATTCATCTTCATGAAATATCCACACTGTTGCTTATATTCACCCTCCAAAGACTCCAATGTTAATTTTTACTGTTTTATGCACCATGAAGAGGACCTCTCCTTAGTCCAACATAGTGGGGAAGCTAAATGGACAAGGTGGGAAGGATTTTTTCTTAAGGTTGTGTCATGCGCCCTAGAAGGAAAGAGAAGGAAGACTTGGAAAGCTCAGGTTGACTAGTTAAGGGATGAGAGGAGGCTTCAACCAAACTTTCCTACTACACCATGTGCTAAGGAGGAAGGGTCTAAGTAAGGCTTGAGCATAGCGTGCATAGGGGAAGAGTGAGGAAATAAGGCTTCAAGCTTCAAGACTGTGCCATGTGCCCTAAGGGAAGAGGGAAAGATGGCATATTTAGGCTTCAAGGTTGTTCCATGCACCCTAAGGGAAGAGGGAAGGCTAAAGGCTTCAGGCTTCAAGATGACACCATTTGCCCTAAGGGAAGATTGAAGGATGAATTTTTGGTCAAGAACTTCGCATTTTGAGGAGCGAGTCCGTGAAGTTTTATTTACCGCGCAAACTCTAGGGGCTTCGGGGTGGGTCAAATCCCCTCATTTTGTAATTGTTAAACACACATGGGCAGCAAGAGAATCTGAAAGATAAAACATGAGAGTACGATTTTTATTAACAAGAGATATACATTTATAGTACATATTGTGACTTTCGGGTTCCACATCCCAAGGTCTCTTGGACTCCTTTTGTCTATTCGGCTTCCACACTAACCCATTGAGGATTAGGTGTCCAACATTCCCCCCCTTAATCTGAAGGGTTATGTATGAGTCCAAGAAGAGAGCTGTAATAAAAAATGTGCAAAAATGCATGGTAGCACAAGGCTGAATGTGCTCTCTGAAATGTTGGTATAAAGGGCAATGGTTTAAGGATGACCACCAACACTGGAATTCTTAGTGCAATTCCCAGAACTCTTCCAAAACTGGCAAGAAGCTAAAGTCTTCTGCTAGAGGAAGTGCTCCTATTGTTTTGAAGAGGGAAACCTTCAACTAATAACAGGAGGTATCACTCCGCATAAAAGGGAGAACTTCAACCTGAAAAGGGAAGTCTCAACCTGTGATGGTTTAAGGATGACCAACAACTCTGGAATGCTTAATGCAATTCCTGGAACTCTTCCAAAACTGGCAAGAAGTTGGAGTCTTCTGCTAGAGGAAGTGTTCTCAATTTTCCTCCTGGAATTCTTCCAAAACTGGCAAGAATCTAAAGTCTTCTGCTAGAGGAAGTGTCCCAGATTACCAACTGAAGGCATGTTCACGAGCATCTTTGTCTCTGGCTACAACTCTGAAACTGGTGTGGTAGTTTGTGGCTCAGGCTCGCTTGATGTGACTTTGAAGCTTGTAGATGACCGTCATTTCTCCCCCTGTCAGATACAAGGTGAGAGGATGGAGAAAACTCAACTGCAAGATTGTTCAATACTCTGGAACAAGTTCTGACATGCGATTGGAATATCTTCTTGGCTATTGATGCCCATTGCCAAGAAGCGATCCATCCATGATGAATCTTTGTTCTTGCAGGACGTTTGTTTCTGAAGTATCTATGTGAAGAATGGATGGTTTTATGACAGTGTTTACATGGATGAAGATCAAAACAGTGATCTTTCAGATGGCCAACTCGGTCACAGTGTTGGCATTTCACAATCTGTTGTTGTTGCTGTGGAAGAGGGGCTGAATCTGGAACAACTGGAGTTGAACTATCATGAGGATAAGGTGAACTGTCATGAATGAATCCAGCACTCTGAAATTGAATGGGCTTTGAGTAGTCTGGAATATGAAAGGACAAGTCCTTGTCATATCCAAGACCAGTTCTATGCTTGTTGTGGACAAGTTGTTCCCAAGGTCTGATGATGGGCTTGGGAAGTGTCAACTGAGTTTCTACATCTGCATGTACAACTGCTGCTTTATTGGGTACTAAATCTGAACCAACTGTAACATTATTGACTTGCATCTGATGGGTTGTAGTCTCAATGTTCTGAACAGAAACATGTTTAGAATGACTCCTCTGTTTTAATTCTTCTTGCTGTAGCTGAGATTCAAGCTGCAAAAAATCGATCTTTTCCTGTGCATTTTGTAGACAGACCTAAATGTCTGTGAGAGAAACTTTGTTGACTTTTAATGTATCATGAGTAGTAGACAATATCAGAGTTTTGAGGAACTCTAATACTTCATTGATTTTGGCCATTTTCTCCAATGTTAAACTTACACTTTAAGCCAACTATGAACCAATGTCACTACAAGGTATTCTCAAAGTTTGTTCTCTCAGAAAACTACAACAATCAAATGAGATTATTCCTTGAGGAATGAATCAAAAGCTAGATTTTAACTCTACTTATTCTCCAAATCCACACACAACGATGGTTGGTTGCATTCATATACAAGGAAAGTATATTGTGCATTCCCAAACAATGAAACTCAAACGCTACAACAAATAAAATACTTGTTTTTCCACTCAGAAATATATATCAGCAAGGATGCAAGCTTTACACAGATATCTATTCAAGAAATACAGTGTATTTTATCAATTTTACACCCAAGGTTCAAGGAGGAACTTCCATCACAACACTGGTAGAGGGCATCCTAGGTACTTTTTCATCTGGCAGGAGTACTGTTTGGCATGATACAGCGCCTCATAAAACTGGAGCAAGCCCTTAGGTCACAAGTTAACACAGTTACAACAACAAATTCCAACAAACCTCTGAATGTTTTATCAGCACCAGCATTGGACGAAGTAAACTTGTCCTTTTTCCCTCTAGTATACCACTGTAAAATACCACTGGGTAAAATACCTATATTTAATTAATTTGAATCAGCACCAGCATACCATTATTTGGAGAGAGACAAATTCTGAACTTTATTTGAGCAAATTGCAGGGGATACAATTTGGGGTAGAACACCGGAGAGGAGCTGCCATGCAAGATATGATCCCTATTTAATTAGTCCTCTATTGAATATCTGATCTTGGAAGCATTATGCAAACATATCATATGCCATCACATGGAATGCATAAGGATGTTTATAGAAAAACCCACAACAAGCTTTGACACCAACGATGATTGGGCGATCTCCTCTGGAATTAATACAGTAAGCTGCACTCAAAATAATTTGATCTCCTGGAATTAAAGGGTTGGAGCTTATTAGGAGTCAATAGACCAGTGGTTCGAGCCTCCCTTCAATTCATTCAACATGCAACGATTTAGCTAGAGCACATAAGTTTCCACGTGTTAGATCACTAAGACAACATAAGAGATTTAACATGTTGTTTTTAGCTTAATAACAGTCGGCCACCCTATGCAGCTATAGCTCGACTTTCCAGAATTCGTGCTCATGCAGCGATCAGTCCATCGTTCTATCAGATGGCAAACTCTTAGTCCCACAAGTGCATAATCGATCTTTGTACTAGCTTCTTTGATCTGACTCGGTGGTTGTAAGAGAAGGAATCTTAGTATTTATAATCATGTTTCCCCCATCTACAATCTGGTTGTTGAGTCGAACGCCTTCTGCTACCTTGATTAACTCCTCGATTAGACTGTTCCTCTAGCCACCAGCACCGACCCCTTCCATTTTGAAATGTCAATGAAAGACAGTCTTTGTTGATACATCTTCAGCAAAACCGCACTGAAACTCAAAAGACAGTCGATACATCTTCAGCAAAACCACACTGAAATTCAAAAGACAGTCGATACATCTTCAGCAAAACCGCACTGAAACCATGTTGAGCGGCCAATCCGAGTTCTCCAACAAACGTACAATGTAAATGCACCAACCAAGAATTAAACAACGAATGGCAGATAAACTCAACGAATCGACCAACGTACATATAAACTCAATGAACTAGCACAAAGAATGGACACATAGTCGCAATTGAACTCGGCTTTCACCAGCACTGTGGGTAGAAAATAGCAACATATTCAACCTCGACGAGTGACATTCATTCTCCACACATGCATAGACACGCTTACAGATAATTAATGGCTGCAAGTTCTCAGAGAGGGATAGAGAACAATGAGCAGCATCAAAACTCGAAACTCGAAAAGGCCTCCCAGTGCTTTCTTTGTATTCTTAGATGAGTTGCGAAAGGAATACAAAAATCAAACCCTAACGCGAATTCAGTTTCCACCGTCGGGAAAGCAGGAGCAACATCAGGATAGTTCAATGCATGTCAGGCTAGCGTTATAATGTAATGAGCAGCGTGATAATGTTATGAGCAGCGTTCAGCACACAGCATGTCAGACAGGCAAGCGGACTCTGGTATGGCAGTTCAACGTATGGACAGTGAGTCAGAGATCAAAAATAGAGACCTGCGGATTTCAGAGGTCAGGAATGTCAAGGATGGTAGGATAATGGCTAAAATTGGTCTTTCTTCAACGCATAATACAACTGCAACAACCGACTACGTTTTTTTTTTATATGACTGACACACATGGAGATCACCAGGCACAGGGACGTTCAAAATCAACTGTCCATTCCAACACATGGAGATATATGCATTCAAATTCCATGAACTACGCTTAGACTTCAAGCTCAACACCAACGCATGAATCAATGAGCAATATGATTGCACCCAAACTTCACAACGCACATAACATTAATGGTCGGAGTAGGTAGCTTGAACAGAAATGAGCCAACACACCAGGACTTTTAACTCTCAACGTTTTTGCACAGCCTTCAACACATAGCAGAGGTCATATTTATAACCACATTCCACAGTCCAAGTCATACGATGCATATTTAAATATGGACCAATGCATCTGGCTCAATAAGACCAACGCATCTGCCTCACACTATTTCAATGCTTTCCATACACCACATTGTGGTATTCATTCAACGCACCAAAAATTATACATATACCAGCACAAATATATACAATGAATTCAATCATATATAAATATTTAGACCAACACATATATAGAGTTTTGATTAGGAGAAGGCATATAAACTTCAAAATGTGTACCACTATTTCAATGCTCTATTCTGAGTAAAGCTTCAACACCAGTGCATGAATTAATCAACCAGCAATATCACTGCACTGAGAGTTCACGACCCACATAACATTAATGGTCAATGCATAGGTCTGGTGAAAGAAACACAACAAAAGGCCACAAGAAAACAGTGACTCAAATATGAGCAGGGCCAGAATTCACTCGCTCTGATACCATGTTAAACACACATGGGCAGCAAGAGAATCTGAAAGATAAAACATGAGAGTACGATTTTTATTAACAAGAGATATACATTTATAGTACATATTATGACCGTTGGGTTCCACATCCCAAGGTCTCTTGGACTCCTTTTGTCTATTCGGCTTCCACACTAACCCATTGAGGATTAGGTGTCCAACATTAATGGGTATTAGGATTTTAGTTCATTGTTTTGTTGAGTCCACGATATGTGGACCATGGGTTTTGTAGAAATATAATGTATTTAAGGAAATGTAATGCTTTGTCTAAGATCATCATTAGATCACATCATAGAGAGAGAAAAAGGGATCGAGTCTTTTATTTTATGTTTTGGGTCTCAAGGAAAGGCTCTACGGCTAAGTGCCTAGAGGCCTTCGAAGATTTTGCAACTGAGTGTGAAAACCACCTGCAGCTGGGTGCGTAGGTCGAGAAGTTGTATGTACTAAAATATCTATCTTAATAAATAAGAAGAAGATTTTGCAAAGTCTTTGTATCTATATATATTATTTGTGTTCTATCTATTTATTTGAAGTAATTGCAAGTAATTGGTATGTTAGTGCAACTGTTATTGTTCTGTAATGTGTTTATATTAAAATGAATGTGACAAAATCTGTAGTTAGAATACATTGTGTAGTAATGTTACGAATGTTAGAAGGATTATTAAATTATATAAAAGTGAAGTTAAGATCCACTCCATGTAGTCCCTCAAGGTTGAAGAAGCCTAGTTCTGCATTCACCCATAGCCACCTTGGGTGAGACCTCGACCTGCTTGTGGGTCGTTGCCAAAAGGGTCGGTGTCTAAGGGTTTTTTTGGTGCAAAGTACAAGCTAAACATGGGTCAATCCAAATCGAGCCAACAAATGGTTTCATTGCTAGGACCGGGATCTATTTGAAGGATGTGCATGTGGTATCCATCAAAGAAGGAAATACAAGATTGGGTAGATTAGAATGAACAAGAATTCACAGTTCAGGAAAATAGAAATCCGCAATTGTCCATTGAAGCCTGGTTGTAAAAGTATCTCTTTACAGAACAACATGAGATCTTCTTTACAACGTTTGCTAATGAACTATATGAATGGTTCAAAGTTGACCGAGTATAAAACTTGTTTATAAAACGATGAAGCTACTGCATGGAGCCCTAAATTGATACAACTACTCAAGAATACTAGTAATAGTATCTCAAAAGCGGTTGATTTTTGGATTAACAATATCCTGGGAGGATTTATTACTGAGTTCGCAATAGACATGATTGTATCTTACAATGAAGCTAAGTGAATATTTTTCAACAGTCCACGAGGTAAGTACCTAAATTCTTTGAAGATGTGGATTAAAATGATTTTGTGTGAAAAGGGTGTACTACAAATGCAGTCAGATTAATGTTTGGACGAATAGGGAATAAATCAGAACCAGGATCGGGGTCTACGCGAAGTTGAAAGTGATATATAGTAGAAATGAACCAAAGAAATTTATTGAGACTGACTATAGTCCCTTGTTAGGTGGGTCTGAGAGTGAAGAAGAAGGAAGTAACCCCACGACCATGCAGTATTCCCCCTCCCATGAGAAAAATCAGGGCATCTTTTGGATTCCCCATCCTTATACTCCCCTTACCCCCCATCCCACTACCAATAATTTCCCTATGCCCCCTCCCCCTCCCCCTAAACCCCCAAGGAAAAAAGCGGTCGATGACATTAAGCTACCTATCTTTAGAGGACTTGGATTAGAGGATCCTCAATAGTTATAGTTTGTAGTTGATGTAGTATGGAAAGAAAGAAAAAATCAGTGACGAAGATGTAAAGAAGGCACATCTCATCACGATTTTGTGAGAAAGAGATCTGGCATGGTACATGAAGTGTTCTGTGACTAATCAGGATGCTTTGTTGGATGATATTAAGAAATTGATGGTATCATAATTCAAGACGCCGAAATTAGAATCATAATGGATTATGAAGCTAAAGGAAATCAAACAGACGACTACTGAGTCTGTGTGGGAGTTGGATCAACGATTCAAGGTGTAAATGGGATGAGTAAGCTTTAACATACCCCTAGAGCAACATAAAGAATAGTTTATAGCTGCGTGGCTACCACATATCAGGTTACCCATGACGTAGAAGAAGATAGCAACTCAAGCCGAAGCATTGGACATTGCAATGAAGCTAGAAGCCTCACCGATCGGAGATGCTCATGCAAGAGTATAGAAAATTTAGAGTCAGATACCAAATTTGATCTTGGAATCAGAAGATTTCAATAAAGGTAAAGAAACCAGATCAAAAGTGTGCTGTGAAAATGCAAAGTAGAGGGCCATTATAAGGATCAATGCCCATTGTTCATAGATTACTTGGAAAGTGGAGCACCTAATCAAGTAAACCCAGGATCAAGTTTGTGCTATGATATTTGTAGAACGAGAGGCCAACATCGCTCTAAATATTGCTATTTATTACAGAAGTATGTGCAGACCCCAAAGAAGCTTTTTTGAACCTTTTGTAAATCAGTAGGGCATGATGAGAGAAACTATCGAAGTTATGACTTGATGTTGGAACACACTGCTAATGCTTATAGACTACAAGGTGAAGGAAATACACACAAGGAGCGAGGACATCATGCTGGTCAAGGAGGCTTCCAAGGATGAGGATGAGGAGGAGGAGGAGGAGCTGGTTGAGGACACGACCAAATTATTTTTTATAACTATGGACAGGCAGGACATTTCGCAAGAGACTGTCAGAACCCTACTACAACCTGTAGCTACTACAAATATTTTGATCACGTGATAGAAGAATCTCTCATCCTTATTATGAATATGTAGGAGAAAAGGAACCGGCAGCCCACAATAAATATTCAAATGATGACCACTGAGAAAAGGGAGGATGAACCACACATCAACATTGTAACAAGGAGTGGAGATGTGATGGGAGACGATAAAGGTAAGAAGAAGGTAGAAGAGACATGGGTAAGAAATACAACAGAAAAGGCCCCTAGGTTCAGTATCCAAATGGAAAAAGAAACATTCATGGGAGTGAAGAAAAGCTTCATGGATGTTTGGGCTTCAACATCTAGTGCACAACTGAAGTTAATGCCAAAGAAGGACTGTGAAAAAGTGTATACTCCAATGCAAGAATTAGATCCAAGTATTTTGAAGTTGTTTTTACAGACTTGCATGGAATTGTTGAGGAACCATAGGGTTATCGAAGGAATCTAGGAATTGATAGACTCTTGTGCTGATAAAGAGGTATTGCGAAGTGATTTGCATGCAGTGAACAATTTACATCAACACAAGAAGAGAACAGAGAAGGAAATGAGATTAGTTGCGTAGATTGGGGAATATGATATGGATCGGGTAATCTTGGATTTAGGATCAAATTCCAACGTGTTACGTAATAAATCTTTGGATTTAATGGGAAGACCAAAGTTGCAATGGTCACCGATACATTTGAGGATGGCCAACCAACAAAAGATTGTCCCTATGGGAAGGTTACCTGACATCGTAGTAAACATCAAAGGAGTCTGAACCACTGCAGACTTTGAAGTGATTGAAATTGTAGATGATAGAAAACCCTATCCAAAGTTTCTTGGATTGGATTTGGATTTTGATAATTTGGCAATAATTGATTTGAAGAAGAGACAAATGAAGTTCAAAAAAGATTATATGAGGGTCATTGTCCCTCTAGAGCCCTCGAAAGGAGTGTGCTATACAGAGCTTGTCCGGGATGAGTATTGTGATGCAGATGTCGACAAAATTTATTAGATAAAAGCTAAGGAAGAATATTGGATTAATCCCACTGCAGATGGAAAGTTGGTTTGGGAACAAGACAATTCTTGTACTTCAAATTCCAATGAAGAACTAAAAAATTGGCATAACAAGTTAAATGAAGTCTCTACCACATAATCACTTCGCTACATAACTTTTGAGGTATGTGATATGCCTTACTATGATGGGACTGGATATGTAAGCCTATTTCTTGATGAATATGAAAAAGAAATACGAGAAGAATAGAGGTTGCAAGCTTTGTATGTAGCCTTGAGGGGTACACTTGCTATATGGTGGGGTACTCATAAAGGAAATACAGTAGATTGGCAGCAGTGTCGAATATTAATGTGGATCAGGTTTAGCTCAATTGACACAGAAATAAGAGTAATGTATGATGGTAAGGTTGATCCCTGAGAGCATTTTCATCATTTCACTTTGGTTTGGAAAGAGATTCCAAAACAGGAGTGGGTACATGGGTTTATCCACACACTAGAAACGATTCCTATGAATTGGTATCTTGAAACATAATTCCAACATGGAATTGTGAACTGGATAGATTTGGTTGAAGGGTTCCTACTAACATTCATTTTTGAAGATGATTGCCCATGTATAGATTCGCTATTCAGGTAATCAAAGAATTTTTTTTTAGAATGAAGCTCCATTAACTTGGCAGCATGATTGGGCGGTGTAGTTACAAAATGCATTGGAATGTTATAATATCACTGCCAAAGAAGATGAATATCTGCACAATATTTTTATACTAGAATCAAAAGGACAACACAAATTTGTTGGACTAGAACTGGAAATACCAGATATAACGCAACTAGTAAAAACACAGAAAGTGAATATTGGGATAGAGGAAGACCCAAAGTTCATGATTATTGGAGACTATTGGGACACAGATACAGTTAGTAAAATCACAGAGCTTCTACATGAATACCAGGAGCTATCCCCAACAAATCTTTTAGAAATGAAGGGAATACTAGGGGACCTAGGAGTTACAAGGATCCCTTTGAAACCTGACGTGAAGCCTATGAAGCAAAGACCTTTATAGGCTGAATCCAAAATACAAGGAAAAGGCGAAGGAAGAATTAAAAAAAATGCTAGTAGCAGGGATCATTGAGCCTATCGAAGAGTCTGAATGGGTAAGTCCCGTGATAGTCCAGGAAAATAAGACTAAGTGAGAGATCAGAATTTGTTGCAACTTGGGGAAACCAAACGATGCATGTGTGCATGACCCCTTCCCTACACCATTTACAGCTGAAGTATTGGACAATGTAATAGGTCACAAGGCCTATTCTTTCACAGATTGATTTTCGGGTTATCATCGGGTCATAATTGCGTCAGAAGATAGACATAAGAAAACTTTTGCAACAGAGTGAGGCTCAATTTAGTACATGATGATGCCTTTTGGCTTGAATAATGTGCCCGCCATATTTTCTAGAGTTGAAGTCACAACATTTAAGGAGTACATACACAAATTCTTGGAAGTTTACTTTGATGATTGGACAATCTTTGGGATATTAAGGAAGCATATTGCAAGCCTAAGGCTTATGATGGATACACATAGAAGTTTATATTCTAGGTGACTTGTGTCATACTATTAGGGAACATTTTCTACAAATAGGGTTTTCTGGTGGATCCCACGAAGATAGCAATCATTTTGAACTTGCCAACACCGAAAATAGTGAGACAACTGCACATGACACTTGGAAAAACTTGCTATTACAGAAAGTTTATAAAGGGGTATGCGCAGATAAATACGCCAATGGAGAAGTTATTGAGGAAAGATGTCACTTTTAAATGGGATGAAGAATGTCAAAAGAGTCTGGATATACTAAAAGAGAAGATGGTAACTGCACCAATATTAGTTATTTCGGACTGGATTAAGAAATTTCATGTACATGTCAATGCATCTTGCATAGCGCTGGGTATAGTGTTGTCCCAACTAGGAGCAGGTGAAGTTGATCGCCCCATAGCTTTTGCAAGTAGAAAATTGTCCAAGGTGGAAAAGAACTATACTACAATAGAAAGAGAAGGATTAGATATGGTTTATGCATTATAGAAGTTCAGGCATTACTTGTTGGGAGCACATTTCAATATTTTCATTGATCACTCTATGCTGAGATATTTGGTGAATAAGCCTGTTTTAGGAGGAAAAAACTGTCGATGGTTTTTGTTGCTCCAAAAGTGTGATTTTGAGGTTGTATTCAAGCTAGGAAGATTTAATGGTAGGACCAATCATTTGTTGAGATTGGAGATAGGAGAAGAACCCACCGGTATCGAAGATAACCTACCTGACACACAGTTGTTTGCAATCACGGTCGCGGATGATCACTTCACAGATATTATTTAGTTTCTTGCCACAAGAATGGTGCCCTCAGAGTGAACTACACAACAGAAGAATGAGGTGGTGATAAAAGCCGATGATTTCATGTTGATTTGGGGGGCACTTATACAAAATGGGACCGGATGAAATATTGCAAAGATACATCCCAGAACATGAAAGGCAGAGTATTCTAGCAGAAGCTCATGTAAGAGCCGCATGTGGACATTATCTAGGAAAGGCCACTGCGTAGACAATCTTGAGAGATGGGTTATGGTAGCCCAAAGTACATAAGGATGCAAAAGAGTTTTGTCAAGTGTGTGATATATGCCAAAGAACAGGAATTCCATCTAGAAGAGATGAAAATCCATTAAATGGGCTACTGACTTTATTGGACCTATTAACCCACTAGGATAGAAGACTGGCACAAGATACATAATCACTGCAACTGATTATTTGACGAGGCGGGCCTACGCATAGCCGAAGGATTACACCGCAAATATCGCCACGAATTTCTTTTTTGAATACATTCTGTCTAGATTTGGGTGTCCAAAGATATTAATGAGTGATCGGGGCTCACATTTCTTGAATAAGACTATTGAGGTGCTAATTGAAGAGCTTCAAGTACACCATCAAAAAAGTACCCCATATCACCCTCAAGTGAATGGGACAGTCAAAGATTTCAATAAAATTCTAGAGAATGCACTCACAAAAGTGTGCAATGTGAAAAGAAATGATTTGGATCTAAGGATTCCAGCGATGTTGTGGGTATACAGGACAATATGCAAGAAATTGACATGCCAGACACCTTTTACGTTGGTATATGAACAAGAATCATTCATGCCTATGGAGTAAATTGTGCCCAATTTAATAATTATAGCCTTCACAGACATGGCAGATTCTAATACAATGGAGGAAAGAATGGCACAATTGCTTGCTTTGGAAGAGGAATGGTTTATAGCAGGTTTTCACCAGCAAGTACAAAGAGTAGCAGAAAAAGCCTAGCATGACAGGCACATAAAGAAAAATACATTAAGGGAAGGAGATCTTGTACTCTTATATGATAGCAAATTCATGAAGTTCCCAGGAAAATTTAAGACACATTGGTTAGGGTTGTATATCATCAAACATGTCTCTAAAAGTAGCACAGTTCAGCTCGCGAAGTTAAACGTCCAGCTAATTCCAGGACGAGTGAATGGTAGCAGATTGAAGGTATACAGGGATGACTCTGTCCCTGGAGCTTCACACTTAAATACGAAAGGAGAAGATTCTTAGTGCCACCTATAGTTGAAAGTAGGCACTAGACTATAAACTACTCTACAAAAGGGGACTTCCCCGAAGAAGGATATTGTGTGATATTCAGGGGTAATATGTCAAAGTTGGAAAGAACCACACCAAAGTAGGATTACTACATGATATTTAGAAGTATGTCAAAGTTTAAAAGAATTGCGATGGAGGACAGATTACTACGTGATTGTCAAAGATAACCAAAAAAATATGATCGATGGAAGGAAAAAGTTCCCGTTAAAAGGGAAGTTTCCATTAAAAGGAGTGGGAGAAACACATTTATGAATCACTGTTGGTTAGATCTAGCACCATACCTGCATTAAATGAAAAATATCTATGCTAATTATGAGGTTCGAAATTCGAATTCTCTATAAACGCTATGTCCCATTCCACATTTTACACTTTGCTATCTCGAGAATTCAGTCTCAAAATTTGCTATCAAGAGTGAGTCAAGTGTGTTACTGTATGTCTGAGAAAAGCTTTAAAGAAATTTCTCAAGCAATTGTAGAGAAAGGACTAGCAAGAGTCATGGAAGCCCAATCTAGTCACTCTAGAGTACCGAATGTACCCTTGTCCCCAAGATGCGTGAGGTCACCGCGAAAACATGTAGTTATAGAAGAAAAACCTAGGAAAAGACCTGAAAAGAGGTTAGCTGAAGCCTCTGGAGTAGAGATGAGAACGTTCCCATGGAAGAACACAAAAAAAGAGCAGTGGATGAAGACAAAGGAAGATAAAAAACCTAAGGGGAAGGTGAAGAATCCAATATAGCAGGAAGAACTAGAGGAAATCCATGACAACAAAGGGGAATTTGAGATGCACCAGATGGAGACAGAGGGCACATAAATTCCCTCTATTCTGCCACCATATTTTCCACCAGGAAAACTAGGTGCCAAGCTAGTTAAGAACCTGAAATACACAAATTTCGACACTTTCACACCCTTACTACCAGAAAAAGTGTCATTTGAAGGCGAAGTGCTAGGGAAAATCCCGCAATTAAAAATGGAGGATTGGGACTTTAATGATAGAAGTAAATATCCATAGTTCAATCCAAGCAAGTACCTACACTAGTTCTATTATCTAGAGAGCGGAGTTACGAGGTTGGATCCGCACCAGTGGGCTGTAGGATTGCAAAGGTATAGCTTGCTAGACATGCTATACGTACCACACTTCGGTAGAAGCACATCCAAAATAACCTGTGTTGGATAGTTACTAGTATTAGTGCATGAAGGATGCCTCTGGTTGGAGAAGAGGATCTCGATTAATGATATGTTGATAAGAAGAATTATTGGACTGCCCTACAAAAGGAAGGACCCCACCGAAGAGATCAGTGGCAAAAACCAAGACAAGGAAATGGCACAAACAATCAAGGATAAATTTGAGATTATCAAGAAGTCACGTTGTTAGGATATCAACTCTATTAGACCAAGGGGTGTGCTTCGTCACACACATTTTAGTAGGAAAAATATTGAGGAAATGCAGAGCAAACGAAGTCCCTACAGCCATGGTTTCTTTGGTTCCGCAATGCACTATTGGGGTTCAATTCAATTAGGTCAGGTACTTATTCAAGGAATTTCTGGAGGATTTCCGCGAGGCACAAGAGGAAGGGAAAACATTTCATTATGCATGGTTGATTTTGATCATTGCGTTGTTAACATGGAAGGAGCCGAAGGACTCACAATTTCCACCAGTCAAAATAGATGTATGTGGAGTCACATGTTATGCCTAGCTATGGTATACCAATGATCTATTGCACATGCAAGAGAAAAAAAATTATTTAAGCTATTGGACATGGATTTGCACATGGTGGTGAACTAGTATCCTAGGTTATCACCTAGATTGCATGATCAATATCGCAACATCGCAACATTCAAAGAATATTTTCATAGAGTATATATAAAGGCTTGAAAGGATCCAATGGATACATGGCACCCTCTACCATATTTGGTCATTGAAGATGACCTACTCATAATAATACAGCAATGCTCAGCTGAATAGATGACCCCAACCATAGACAACACTGAAGTAGTGGGGAGCACCGTATAGCATGCGAGTCCAAGTGGGAAAGACAAAGGAAAAGAAGCAAAGGAACCAGAGCCAGAGACAAAATAAGATACCTAGGACCCTTTCAGCATCGTAGATCCAATAGGGTAATGAGCATTCATCATCAAAAAGAGGGTACCTACAGTAACTATGCTAAGTGCATGGAAGAAGCAAAAGGTGAGAAAATCTAAGGGTGCGATATTTCTTGTCCTCACTGATGGGGACATCAAAGAGATTGGAGAAAAGGTGTAGGAAGTAACTGCAGAGACTGGGAACAAGGCCGATTATTGCTACAAAATGATCTTTACAGATGTGCAATAGGGAATTGTGGAGTTAAAAGTACTAGCGCAAACAGCCAGACAATCGGCACAGATAAGTCAGCTACTATAGATAGAGCGACAGATAGAGCCGATAATTTGACTGAGGATTTTGTAGATACCAGGTGGAGCACTATAGTTTGAATCGAACAAGGGCAGAGAGTGATCAAGAGTGTGGGACTGTGTTAACATGAGCATCATTGCACTTCCAACTCAAGTATTACATGAGTTTCATCAAGGTATTAGAGATGAACTAAAGGACCAAGAATAATGCACTTCATTGTTAATAATTCAAGTGGAAAAGGATGGAGCTTCACTAAAAAAAGAGCTCGATCAATTGATCAAGGAAAGGGAAGAAGCACGCTAGCAACAATAGCAGCTAGAGGAAGCCATTGTAAAAACTTGTAGTGAATTTATGGATGCAAAGGTCCGTCAAGAAGAATCAATAGTAGAGAAGGTCACGAAGTTCGACCTCATGATAAAGGAGTCAAATAATAAGCTCAAAAAAATATATTTTGAATATGAAGTGAAGATTTATAAGATATAAATAAGGATATAGCTATTCATGCCACTGGAATTATGTGAGAAAAGGGAGAGGGATCTAAAAAATGCAGTGAAAGGCATCTCTAACATAGTGCCAGATTGTGGAAAGTTACTATATGAAACTATGAAGATTTGGACCTCACTGCGGGATGATCCAAACATTCATAGGATTGAAGAGAAGCTATAGGTTAAGTACAAGTGATGGGAAGAGATACTGGAAACTGCAAAGACCCTACCAGTCTCGTAGAGGCTCGCCAGCATCATTGAAGGGAAGAATCTCCAAAAACAGATTGAAGATCTTTGGAGGAAAGAGTGTATTTCGATAGATAGCACTCAGTCGTGGTAGGATGAGGCCCTCCAGCTTTCACAAGAAGTAGATGAAATGCTCAGGGAGCTACGACAGAGGGAGAAAGAAGTGTTATAGAAGGCTTTCGGACCAACCACAGAGGAATTGTTGGAAGAAGTGCGTCGAGAGGAAAAGTAGGTAGCATAAATAGTCCAGTAGTACAATGCCATCTACAATAGCATTATCACAAAGAGCAAGGGCATTGCAGCTGAGTGAATCTGGATGAGCCACATGTAAGTGTTGGGGGCCTGTTGGGAACAACCCAACTTGGTCTAGTTTTGGTCAAAGACTCCACATTTTGAGGAGCAGAGTGCATAGAATTCATGATGTTGTATTTTCAGTGCAATGTCTATGGTATTTCGGGTGGGTCGAAGCCCCTCATTTTGTAACGGGTATTAGTGTTTTAGTTCATTATTTTGTTGAGTCCACGATATGTGGACCATGGTTTTTTTAGCAATGTAATGTATTTAAGAACATGTAATGCTTTGTCAAAGATCATCATTAGATCACATCATAGAGAGCACAAGGGATCAAGTATTTTGTTCTGTGTTTTAATTCCTAAGGAAAGGCTTCACATCTGAGTGCATGGAGGCCTTGGAACAGACTATAGTTGAGTGCACAGACCACTTGTAGTAGGGTGCATAGGTCAAGAAGTTGTATGTATTGAAAGATCTATCTTAATAAAGAATAAAAATTTTTGGCAAAGCCTTTGTATATGTATCTGTTATTTGTGTTCTATTTGTTTATGTGAAGTAATTGCAAGTAATTGGTATTGTTATGTAATGTGTTTATATTAAAATGAACGTGAAAAAATTTGTAGCTAGAATAAACTGTGCAATAATGTTATGAATGTTAGAAGAATGATTAAAGTACAAAAAATCAAAGTTAAGAGCCACTCCTGATAGTCCCTCAAGGTTGCAAAGACCTGGTTCTGCAATCACCCATAGCCACCTCAAGGGAGACCATGACCTTCTTGCAGGTAATTTCCAAAAGGGCCAGTGTGTGAGGGTTTTGTTGGTGCAAAATATAATCCAGACCTGGGTCAAGCCCAACTGAGCCAACAAAGGCTTCAAGCTTCAAGATTTCACCATGAGCCCTAAGATAAGGATGAAGTCTTTAGGCTTCAAGACTGCACCATGCGCCCTAAGGGAAGAGGAGGATGGAAAGACAACGTAGATTTCTTCAACAAGGGGTCAATGTTGATTTGGAATGTACTTTTCCTTTTAGGATAGAATATTTTGACTCAAAAATTGGTTCTTGGCCATTGGAATGTGTCTTTCATTGAGGGAGGCCATAGGAAGGAAGCCACTTTAACTAGGAGGGTTTTCACTGCATTGGGAGGATAGGAGGGTCTTGCATTGCGTCCTTTTCATCTGAAAAAGGTTATAATAGGCCCATGTTGTTATAAAGGAGTTCTCTATTTTTCATGCAAGGTAGAGGTTACCAAAACACAGTGTAATGAGTTAGTATAAGTAAGAAGGATTAGGTGTCTACCCTTGGGAGGACCATAATATGCAATAGTTTTGAGGTGATATTGAGGAGGACTTAGTGCACCAATATTGGTGAGTAGGATTTCATAATTCAGGCCCATGAACAGGTTAAGATCCTCACTTGGTATGAGGGAAAACATTTTCACAACTTGCACTGGGATGAAGGACCAAGAAGGGCTCCAAAATGGTTAAGTGTGAGACCAATAAAGTAAAAGGGGTAAATGAATCGGGACACAACTCAAACATGGATAACATCACATAAAGCCATAAATATAGGATAAAAGGATAAGAAAGACCCATGGATAACCATCACACATCGAAACAACATGAAAGTGACACTTATTTCTAAGTGTGACAGTTGAAACAACACATTACACCACTTAGAACACGACCTAGGACAAAAGTGACGATTGTGCCCAAAAGGTGAACTAAGTTATACAAATGCATCCAACACATATTGTAATGGTACGTAAGTCCATATCATGTAGAAGAGTGTTCCAAAACTAACTTTGGTGATGTGAAAAGGTGTTGCACATGTAGGAGTGAAAACAACAAGAGCGACAAGTGCGACATGAGGAAAACGTGAAGACAACACTTGCTAATTGAGAATGACCTTGAAAGAAACACATGCCAGAGTGAATATAACATGAAACTTCCCTTCATTAAAGCGAAAATGAGAAAGAAAAATAAATACCAACATAAAAGCGACACTTGTGAAAGTGACATTGCACAAAAGAGACTGTTGAGAAAACTCACCGAAATATAAGTACAATCACAAGCAAAGTGAGGGGGACTATCAATGAAAGGTGTGTACTGACCATCAAACTGAGCTGAAAATTGCATAAGAACTATCTTGATGGATGGTTATTTTCCTATTTGTGTCTACATAAAATAGGAGACAATAAAGCCTAGAAGTTTACTTTCGTTAAGAGCAAAAAATGACTTTTTAGGATTTAAGGAGATTCCAAATTTTCTACATCTTTCAAAGATCTGTTTTAAATCATGTAAATGATTACTCCTTTGTTTAAAATAAATTGTAATGTCATATAAATACACTACAACTATCTTATTGATCAAACCTTTTACAGCAATATCCATAACTCTTTGGAAAGTATCTCCAACATTAATCAGTCCAAAAGGCATTTTTTGATAAGCATAGGTCCCCCTCTTAGTCCTACATGTGGTTTTCAGTATACGGCCATTTGGATGTAAAAGAATCTAATTGTAACCTCAAAAACCATCTAAGAAATACATTAGTTCAGAACCAGCAATAGATTATAAAATTTGTTCCATTGGAGGTAAAGGAATGTTATCATTTTCACAAGCTTTGTTTAAATCTCTAAAATCTATACAAATGTGAATATCCCCATTCTTCTTTCTAACTGGCACAAGGTTTGAGACCTACTTGGAATTTCTGACTAGGAAATTATTTTAGCTATGAGAGGCTTATTCAATTCAGTCTTAATCTGAGCTTCCAAGTTAGGGTAAATCTTCCTAAGCTTTTGTTTAATTGGCTTGACATCTCACAACATAGGAATGGTGTGTTGAATGATGGATGTGTCATAGGTTTTAAGATCATCATAATTCCATGCAAATATATCCTTGTATCTTTTCAAAAAAATAAATGAAAGTAAATCTTTCATATGGTGAAATTCCAAGGCCTAAATTGATGTCCTGAGTCTTATAATCGGATCCTCAGTTAACCAATGAAAATCTCAAAGTCAAACTTTGAAGCTTGCAATTAGTTACCTTTTTGAACCTATCTTTCAAATCATATAAATATTCCAATTTCACTACAGGTTTAGGTAAAGAGTTTTCCTCGGGAGATTTATTCAACTTCTTTTCATGCTCATCTTAATCAACAATCTTATCGAAGTAAGACCATTTAGGTGTCTGTTGGATTGAGGGGTCCTAAACCAAGTTCAAAGTTAGTTGCGCCAACCAACAAAACCCTAAATTGTTGTCCCTTTCGGCAACAACCCGTGTAGCATAGGTTGTAGTCTCACCTGAAGCAATATTAGGGGATGACAGAACTAGGTTTCTGCATCCAAAGGTCTGTGTGATGGTTTTTTCTATTACTTTTAAGGTTTTATCCCGACCTTCATGAACCCTAACCCTTTAATTGTAGAAATCACAGTAACTTAAAGAAATAATATCTAACCCTTCACGGAACACTTAAAACATTCATAACATCATGTAAACTATCAGATCTACTACTTTCGTGTACCAATTAAGTTTTTATTCATATAATTGAAGAAAAATAGAGAGAATACATAAATTGCATAAGTAAAGATAAAGGCACAGATACACAATTATAGCTCCAAAAATAGCCTGTATTAATATAATATTTTTGTTACAGACTCTCCTTCCTCGCACACATAGTTGCAGGGGCCCGTAGACTCAACTTGCAGACTTACCAAGGTCTCCACACACATAGTTGCAAGGGCCTTCCCCTTCAACTAAGTGCAAAAAACAAGCCTTTCTGCCTCAGACTACTTGCACATACAAGGATCTTCTATTCTCTGCTTACTTCCTATGACTCACTATGACTTCTTTATATATCTTCGTCTTTTACAATACCATGATTCGCGAACCATGGGTGGGTCACAAAACATCCTATATTCTAACAAAATAAGGGACTAAATTCCCTTTGACCTCTATGACCTTCACATTCCACTCCCTCAAAATGCGGAGACTTTACATAATTAACAAAAATAGTTACAAAATTTACCCTAGGGGACCTTGTCCTAATAGGCCCCCAACACAATTTCGTGACTCGTCCTCTAGTCACTTTGCTGGTGGCACCTCGATCTTCGCTTGCAGCTCACTGAACTCAATCTTCAAAACTTGTAGATCCGTTATTCCCTGCATAGAAACTTGTTGCACTTATTCGACTAACTTTTTAGTAGTTGGGCCTTCAACTGCAAGGCCCATGGTCCTTTGAGTCTACTGCATCACTTTCAGCTTACTCTGCACTGACAGAGTCAACTCACTAGCCTCATCTGCCCATGGTTGCATCCTTAAAGAGATGATTGCTTCCTTGTGATGCAGCTCATTAACTTCATTCTAAATGATCTTTCCTTCCAGTAAGCGAGTGAACCTTTGCATTGGTGCTGAGGTCTGTGCTATTGATTGGATTTCATCAAACTAGCACTTCTTTTCCCTGATGTCTGTGCCAATATTTTGTAGAGTTGGATCCTCATGCAGTGAGGTCCATAACTCCATGGCCTACTCAAATATCCTTGTTCAGCCCTTGACTGCATCCTCCAAGGTGGTCATTCCTTCTTTACTAGCAGCTCTGCGCTGCTCTCTAATTTGGGAGGTGTAGTCGGCTGCAACTTTAATTGTAACTTTGAGATTTGCAGCTGCAGCTCAAACCTGACTCGGCCAATTTCATCCTTAGACACTTTAATTATAGCAACCAACTTTTGAATCTTCTTCGTGGAGGTCACTTCTTCTCGAATATTGAGCTCTGGTAGCTCACTATAGGCTTGTGCAATCGCTACTTCTAGAAGCTAGCTTTGCGCTATGACCTCCTTTTTTTAGGGCATGTACCTTCTCATCCAAAATATGATGGTTTTTAGTCTTCACCTCATTGATTACTAATAGTCCACATTTCTCTCATATCTTGAGCTCATCAAACACCCCTTGGTGTCGTGCAAGGTCTGAATGGGTAGTGCGGCCAAATTCAAACTAAGGTTCTTCATCTGAAGGAGTTGTGCCTGCTCTTCAACTGAGTTGCCGTGAAGGGACCCTTTTGGTAGTGGTACCGCACAGAGATCCATGAAGATTTCAGCATGCAATACTTACCTTCTTGCTTAATTCAGGCTAACTTGCTTCTCGCTCACATGTCCCATGCTCGCTTGTAGAAGACCTATTCATACCTACAAGTCCCGCATGCCCTATTGTACCTTATTGAGCGATTTATGGTATTGTGCTTCGAAGTGGCTCATCATGCTAATTATGGGATCGTGGACCACATCCCCAATTTCATCCAAGTCCCCCTTGGTGAGGACCAAAGGCATAGCGCCCAATGTTTTGTGAGACTTTTTCTTCTTGCAATGCCCTATGGTAGACCTCTTCTTCTGCTTTTTGACCACGAAGGGAGACTCCAGCTTTGCAACCCCTTCTTCTTCTACCTCTATTTCTTCCTCCACCTGTGTTTTCTCGGTGTTTGATTCTTCGAGGTCGATTGTGGCCTGCGACATAGGTTGTTCCTACAAGGCTTTTTTCTCCTTGTTGTTTCTTCTTTTGCAATAGCTTCTTTGTCCCTCGCAGCAACTTCTTTCTTCGGCATAGCCTTTTCTCAAGTGGAGTCTTTCTATGCCCCATTCTTCTTTTCTGCTATCATGGTCTACACTGTTGAACCTTCAGCAACTGTGCTGGTACCTGCACCAACATCAAAAGGGGTGATCCATTCACTTGGCCACTTGCTGATGACCCCTACTATGTCTTTCTCAGCAACCAAGTAAGGAAACTTGTGCCATATGCCTCAGGCATCATTCTTTGCACGAATGTGCAGATTGTCGAAATAGGCCTTGAAATATGTGATGTTGGTGTACTACACATGCAAGGTGGGTGATATCCTTGGCCACTGGTTGATCACCGTTCTGAGTTACATCTCGAACAACACCCAAAACATCTTGGTCTCCATTACCCACATGGGTTCTTTAGTAGCCCACATCGAAGCAAACTTCGATGCCTCCGCTAGGTCTGAGTCCTGCTGAGGGAATTGGCTCTCTTCGGCCATCTAACATGCCACTAGAGTGATCAACATTAACAACCAGGGATAGTGACATTCCTTGCCCTCATCCTAGGCTTCCCAGTAGTCCTCTAAAAACTCTTTACATAGGTATTGAGCCCAGTTATACTAGACCCCTTTTGCGCACTGTGTAGCCAAAGAAATGACTCATGCCAATACTTCATCGGCGCGACATTTTCTCAGATCTTCCTGACCAAGATCTCCACAAAAAGCTGCACTGCACCATCAGATATGGATTGAATGGAATATCCTTACAACTTATTAAACATACCAAATTTGGCCTTCATTTTGTCCACCAACTTCTTTTCCTTGTGACTTTCCTATGAAAGCCTCCACAGGGTCCACTCCTTGGGATGACAACAATCTTATACGGTGGATCAACATGTCTGTGATCGCGATGGGTTCTCCCAGCTAGAGACACCCATCATGTACTAGTGTTATCATTTGGCGCACACAAACTATGTTGATAATGGTGTGACTGAACTGTGGCATAAACAGCATATTTAGGAACCCCACGCCCCCAATTCCAACCACCCAGTTCATTGGTTCAAGGCACATAATGCCAAACTCCTCATAATAGACCTTCTTAAGGTACTTATGTAGTTCCAATTGGTGAAATTTCTCATGCCCCCCAAGGTCCCAATCTTCCATTTTCAGATTTGGTATCTTAGCCAGCAATGGGCCATCAAATAACACATTCTCTAGTATTAAAGGCGTAGAGACCTTGAACTTCACATTGTCTAGATATTTCGGCACTTTTTTCATGGAGTTTCATGGTGGGATTACTTCGGCAACCGATTTATTGGTTCAACCTCTTATGCGTCAAGCTCCTCTATTCCTCCTCTATGTAGTTCTTTCTCATCCAAATCTAGTTGCTCTGTCGATTATTTAGACAAACGCATTTTTCCCTTATGGCATATTTCTGTCGGGTTTTTTAGCAACAATTGTTGCATCGACGCTTGCTGAGGCTTCTTCTGCTTCGTATAAGTAGATGGCTTAGGCCTTGGTGACCTAGGCACAATAGTAGGAAATCTAGTAGATATAGGTTTGGCTAGTGTTGCCTCAGATAGGGTTGGCTCCACCTCAGGGTGAGTTGAATTCATCCTCTCAATGAAGCTCTAGCGGTAGTAGTTGAGAAATTTTGCAAACTCTGGTCGTGAAAGAAGCTCCTCCCAATCCGACTTAGACATATAGTACTGTACTTGATGCAAAGCAAGGCATAAATTCTAAAGGCAAGCTCTAAGGAAAGAAATGTGTTTGAATGTGGAGTAGTATGTCGTATTTATAGATCAATTTGAATTCAAATCCGATCGTTCCCTCCAATTTCTTGTCATTAATGCACATTTGGCATAATATTTCCAAAGATATGTGCCATAAATGCTTCCCCCCCCCTCCCCCGCACTTTTCAATGAAAAATTCTCCATCCAATCATCTACAGTGATTCCAATGGTCACTTCCTGGGTAGGCTGCACAAGGCTCACCTACCTAGTGCATCTCCTTTGGTGCAGCTCCCCTCGGTTCCATCCTTCGACTTGTCACGCAACCCCTTCACTTTGCCTTTTCTAAATTTTAGGTAGTGTAGTTTAAAGTCTCGTACTTCCTTGTAGCTTCCTGGAGTACCGAGACTATCCCACAATCATATAATCATTGCGCAGGGGTAGGATCACCACTGTACAACTTCAATCGACTTCCATTGACCTTTCCTAGAAATAATTCCCCATTTAGCTTCGCAAGTTGAACTACACCTCCATCTATAATTTCCTTCACAACATATGGCCCCAGCCAATGCATCTGAAATTTACCTGGGAACTTTGTGAACTTAGTGTCATATAGAAACACTAAATATTCAATATTAAAAGTGTGTTGTTTGATATGGAGATCATGCCATGCCTTTTCATGGTCCTTCTGCACCTGCTGATGAAATCTTGCCAAGAAGCGATCCTCCTCCAATTCAATGAGTTGCACAAGTTTTTCTTCCAGGGTATCGCAATCAACCATATCCGTAACTGCTGCAATCCATAAATTTAGAAATATGTACCTCATGGACATTACAACCTATTTCCCATATACAAGTCTGAATGGTGTTTGTCCTGTCAACATTTTACAGGTAGTCCTGTATGCCCATAGGACTGTTGGTAGCATACATCCTTGTCATTTCGCTTCGTGTTGTAAATATTTGTCAAAGTACTTACAAAATTTTGTTGAAGGCTTCTACTGTGACATTTGCTTGAGGGTGATAGGGTGTACTCTTTTGTTGATAGACCTATAATTCTTCAAGAAATGCACTAATTGTCTCATTCAAAAAGTGTGTTCCCCTATCACTCATCAAAATCTTAGGGAAGCCAAACCGAGACAAGATATACTCAAAAATAAACTTGCGGTGGTAGCAACTCTACAGTATTTTACAGGTTGTGCCTCCACCCACCTAGTTAAGTATTCAGTCATGGTAATGATATACCTGACCCCTGTCTTCTTCCCCATTGGCTTTATTGGTCCCACAAAGTCTATTGCCCACTTATCAAATGCCTGCAATGTCACTTGCAGATTCAGTGGCAATCCATCTCTTCACGATGCTCTCCCCATCCTCTGACAGGCATCGCATGCTCTGCAATATATTTTGGAGTCCTTATGCATAATCGGTCACCAAAGTCTTGCACGTAGGATATTCTGTGTAGTTTCTCTTCCTTCATAATGCCCTCCTGCTACTCCTCCATTTTCTTATGCAAGGATACTTTTCCATTCATACTCCAGAACATACCTACGAAGTATTTTGTCAGATCCCATTTGATATAGATGTCCAGTGATAACAAAGAAATTTGCAGCTTGAACCACAAGTTCGTTATTTTGTTGTGTCAAATACCCTTTAGGAGCACTGCATGTAGACAACAATTAAATTATATCAGCGAAATGATCATCTGCGACCCACACAATGAAGAGCTACGCATTAGGCAACCCTTTCTCTAGACTTGTAGGCTCATCCCCATTCTCAATTTGCGATACGTGATTTGGACCCGCATTCAGGTGCCCTGGCTTCATAATTACTTTGAAATCACAGTCCTGGAATAGTAGCAACCATCTGCAAATATTCCCCCCCAACACAGGCTTGTTCACCAAATATGTTAGAGAAGAATGATCTGTATACATCTTGAAATGCGCAACCAACAGATAATGCCTAAATTTTTGTAGCGCATAGACCATTGCTAAACTTTCGCGCTCTATGGTTGAATAGTTTTTTTCCCACCTTTGACAAATTTCTACTTGTAAATGCTATTGGATGGTCAATATCGCCTTCACCTGGTTGGCTCAACATAGCTTCCAGTGCAATTTAGGAAGCATCTACATGAAAGTGGAACTCCTTCTTCCAATCGGGGAACACTAAAATGGGCATGATGATGATTTTCTCCTTCAAAATATCCAAACTCTTATGACAATCCTCATCCCAGCAAAATGTCACATCCTTTTTCAACAATTTCTCCATGGGTGTAGTAATTTGTGCATACGCTTTGATTAATTTCCTATAATATCTCGTATAGCCCAATGTGGTGTGCAATTGTTTAACATTCTTCGGGGCTTTCAAATAGACAATCACTATAATTTTGAAGGGTCTACCATCAATCCCTACTTGCAAACAACATGGCCCAAGAGTATCTCATAGGATAAGCAGAATATGCATTTCTTCAAATTAAGGGCTATTTGACGCTTTTGAAAAGTATCCAACATGAGGCATATACTAGCAACATCTCACTTTATCAACCCAAACACTATCCAGTCATCGAAGTAGACCTTCAAACATTTATGGATAAATTCCTTGAAGGCCGCAATTACCACCCTAGACAAGATAGCAGGGGCATTCTTAAGCCCGAAAGGCATCACTGTATAGTGGAAACAACCCAATTCAGTCACGAAGGTGGCTGTCCTCTGGTGTGATCTTGATCTGATGGTGCCCTGAGAATCCATCCATGAATGAATAGGCTTCTTGTCCTCCAACATTCTCTAATACCTCATTTGTGAATGGCGTAGGGAATGGATCATGGACACACACGTCACTCAACTTCCTTAAGTCTACGCATATCTGAATTTCACCTTGTTTTTTCTTGTCTTGAACCACCATGGAACTAACCAAGTATTATTCCTCGACAGGTTCAATGATCCCATCTTCAAGCATTTTATCTAATTCCTTGTGCACTTTTTCCTTATACTTAGGATTTAATCGGTAGGCACGTTGTTTCACTGGCTATGCATCTCACTTCAAATTGATCTTCATGACTCCACAATCCCCTACTATCCCTTTTAGATTAGAGACTTGGTGGGAAACAAATCTTGGTACTCCCGCAATAGCTCTATGACCTTATCTATTGTATCCTCATCCCAATAGTATCCTATGTTCAAGAACTTTGGCTATGCTTCCGATCCAATATTCACCTGCTTGGTATTTAAAGGCTCTGATATATCAGGGATTTCTGCCTTATGCCCTTCAACTTTGTGTTGTCCCTTAGACTCAGGAATCTAGATGTTCTTAGGATCTTCTTCACCATCCTCCGTGGTTACATTGTAGCATTCAAGTGCATGGCATAGTTGCGTACCCCAATCTAGTTGTACCCATTCAATCGATTCTTCATGTATTTTGAATACAACACCTTGATCATCCACAATGCTTCATGTATACACTCAAACCCATATTTAAAACTAAAAGTTAATAGAAAAATTTCTTTCAAAACATCCCATTCTGTGGTCTCGTATCATAGCTCCTCTTCCATATGCTAGTTCATCGGGATTGTATCCAAAGTGTGGCAGAATATATGAACCCACTCCTTCTCCCCATTCTTTTGTCCAATGAGCTAAGTGCTCGCATGAATCGTCCTTCCCCATGTATTTCTCTACAATGTGGGTATTAGCATACCCAGACCTTAGTTTCATCATTCTTCAATACTCCTTCCAATCTGCAAAAGCGTTCTTATGCTTTCCCCGCCAATGAGAAGGCGTAGCTCACAACGCAATATTAGCACTTGGAACCGATGTTCCTCTGCTACATCCCTTTAAAATTTATCCATAAATAATTTGACATCATCTAAACCATCATAATATGGTAAATTGTGTACCTCAATGGATATACATCGGAGCGATTTGGTAAACATGTTGCAGCAGTTGGTTCTTCCAATGTTCAAGCTCCTCAAATGAAGATGAATTACAGGATTTTTTCTTCTCCCATTTGATCCATCCATCCGCCATGGGGTTAATCCAATCTTCATCCTGCACAGTCATTTTATAGATCTCCTCAATGTCATCGTCTCCCTCATAATCGTGAAATGGTTTAGTATATTGCACGCCTTCGGATGGATCCATTGGCACAATCACCGTTAGTTCTTTCTTCTCAAATGTTATACTGCACATTTTTTAGATTGATGACTATATTCATATCAAATTTCAAATAAATTCCAAACAGTTTTGGGTAAGAGTTACTATCATCCACTCTTTCAATTACTTCAAAATCGGTGATAGCACGTGCCCCTTCAATATCCATAGTCACTCTGTGTACACACCCCATAGGAATAATCTTTTGTTGACTGACCATTCTTAGATGGATCGGGGATCACTATAGCGTTGGTCTTCCCATTCTTTCCCAAGTTTGCTTTGGTAAAACATTTGCATCAGACCCTAAATCAAGAATTACCTGGTCCATTTCGTATTCACCAATCTCAGCAGTTAATCTCATTTCGCGACCATTCCTCCTCTTACTTTTTCCCACCTTATGTACCGTGCATTGTTTAGGTAGAGGCTTGTTCTTACCAGTGCAATTCTCTGTCAGTTATTGCATTCCTTCAACTGCCTTCTTATCCCGTGGGAGTTTCATGCAAGTTTTCAAAAAGGACTCTAATAATGAGGGGTCTTCCTCCCATGCAGTACTAGTATCCTCAGGCTTCCCCGTATGTTGAGGCCTTGACGTAGAAGATCTTTCATTCGCGGAGCTCTTTTTTTCTTCCATAAACATTTCCTTCACCTTATTCACATCAAATCTCGTCTCATTATCAGTAGCCTTGCGTATCCATACATCAGCTTCTGGTTGTTTCCCCTTATCTTCTCCAATAGCTATACCACTTTGCGTGATAGTATTGACACTGGGCCCATCTTCACGAGGCATCGACCTCATCATCTAGATGTTCTGCGAAGGCTACTGTGTCTAAGTCTTCTATTTTTGCATCTTCGCAATAAGCACTAGGTAGGCCTCTATAACATGGTCAAACTATCGACAATATTGAGAGGAGGGATGTGTCGGATTCTGAAAATCACATGAAAAGTGACCTGCTTCCCCATAATTGTAATAGTTGATCTGACAATGACCCCTTCCTGCTCCCCCTCCTCGCCCTCTTCCTTGGCCTTGGAATCCTTCGCATGTCACAGTTGCGCCATGATCTTGAGGATGAGTCTCAGACTACATTCTATATGTAGGGGTTCTATCCATCATTAATTCATAACTCCAGCAATGGTGCTCATCATGACCTACATATTTGAAGAAATTGCAAAACAATTGTTGGGGGGTTTGTACAAACTTCTCTATTAGATGACAATTATATGTCGCATGTTGTCCTGTAACTTGACATATAGCACACAACGGTGCTACTCACATCCTTGGACTAGCTGTATTTTCTGGCTTCAAGGGGACAAGGCCTCCCCTAATAAGATAATTCTGATAGACCAGGCAATGGTCCTTATCGTGACCATGGTCCTTACATTTCAAGAACCAAACTTCTACGTGAACCTTAGTTTGGGCTTCCTTTCCCTTTTTTAGGCTCTCTAACTCCATATGTATGCTAGCCAACTGCCACTGAATCTGTTGCACTCCCAGATTCGTATCTTGAATGGGTGAAGCTTCCAATTGCATAACAATCGCTAATGCTTCAGCATGCATGCCAATTTTCTACTATGATAGGGGCAATCTCAGATAGGGTAACAATGAAGCAATGTACGAAGCTCTATGTTGATCATCTATGATATGCATATTAGACTGTTGGAACAAACACTTCAACCTCTGATCAAAGTCCCATGTGGAGTCGTTTACTTTCTGGTGGATCTATTTAATCTTAGTTACTAACTGAGCTTCTAACTTGGGCTTCTTAAATTCACTATTGAGCGCCTTCCTTGTCTCATCTAATGTTACATTTTGATGTGCCGAACAAATCTTACTGTACCAGCTTAGTGCTCTATCCTACAGCTCTGTAACCAACTGAGATTTCTTCAAAATCATCATCTGTAACCTATTGTGACTTCCGCACAGCATCTGCTACGAACCAAAATCTATCCCCAGACCTCTGAATATGGTCATCTTCAGCACATTGGGCATATTAAATAGTAGAGGTGGATGTGGAGGTGGAGGTGTAGGTGTAGGTGTGTGAGGCAAAGGTGATGGTGGAGAAGAAGTGGATGGATTTGGTATCCCCGTGATACCCTTCTTTACCATCTGTAGCGCACCGAGAAGTGTCCTAAAAAAACTACTCTCTTCGTCACTGCAATATGCTCCCAATAAAGGACTATATTTAGCACCTGAATCTAGGTCCCTTTTGAATGTTTTTCCACTTTGCGTAACTCCCATCAGATATCTTCTAAACATTAATTTAATTACATAACCCTTTTCTCACACAATATCATTTTAATCCAAGTCTTCAAGGATTTCAAATACTTACCTCTAAGTCCCTTTAAGAACCGTCCTTTAGCTTCTCTATAACTTACATAGGTATCGATTACAAACTCAGTAATGAATCCACCCAAAATGCTATCGATCTAGTAATCGACAGCCCTTGCGATCTTGTTTTCTGAAGCCTACAGGTGCCTTACCAATTATGGAGTCCACATGATAGGGTTGTCCAACTTCCACATACCCTGATGATCGAAGTGGATATTGGTTGCCACCCACCTATTCCACTTGGACCCCCACCATTTTTTCTTTTAGTTTTTCAGTTTCTTTATTTGTAGCACAATTTACTATTTTTGGTATTTTTTCGGGTCCTGAACTTCTAGAGCCGTTTTGAGGCCCTAAACAACGTTTTTTGGGGAAAAATGGGACCAACATGTGTAGCAAAATTCATGTGTCTCACTCAAAAATTGTATTCCACGGATAGATCTTTCTAACGAGGTATTTTGTGCATCAAACAGAGATCGTATGCCAAAGTTATGACCCCGAGAAGTTGATATACCAATTTACCCAAACGGGGCCCATAGTGTGGCGCTTCATCTCATAGGGTTAGTTTTTTGGATGTTTAGGCTTTTCCATTGTTCTCAACAATAAATATGCCTTCAAGCCTCATTTTAACACAATTCAGAGGCATGTAGTCACCACATCTCTTCTCAGAGATATGTTACCATCACCCTATCTAGTTTATTTCCATTTCTATTTAAGCTTTTGCTTGATCTTGATGGCATATCGATATGTCGTGCTGAGCGAGGAGATGTTCAGGAATTTCATTTCATCCTGGATGTACCTATGCAGGCAGTCGCAGTACTTGAGAACCAAATGATTCTCAGAATCCTTGATACCCAACTTTGTGCAAAGGGTATGAAAAACATTGGTAAACTCCGGCACATCTTGGTCCCTTCCCTGTCGCAACGTTGTCCACTTTATGTATTTATCCTCATAGCTCCTGACAGGGTAGTACTGCTCCTTGATGGTATCCCAGAATGAGTTCCAAGTGGGTGCAACTGAAAAGACTGAGTTCGTACTTTCATCCTTTCGCTCACAGTAGGTTTCCTACCAGTCCTTGACATGGGGGCTGCTTTGAGAATTCCAAAGGTGATCTTTTCCAGGCTAGAAAAATCATGAATGGAAAAATATCCTTCTATCAAATTTTACCATTTATCTGCAGCGTCTACGTCTATTTGACCCTCAAATATGGGAATGTCAAAGTTAACTTGTACCTTAAAGGGTGTGGCACTTCCAGAGTAGCTGCTGGAAGTAGATGTGTCACCCCTGGGTAGCCGCTGAAGGATCTAGGAAAATTTGTCCATCATTGCATTCCTTTGTCGCTCGAGGACTTCTTCGAGCAAGATTTTGATAGGATCTCCTGCCCCCTCATCTTTCTTTTCATCTGCCATGGGAGTCCGTCTGGATTTTTGAGGCAAATCTTGCAAAGGTTCAACCAGTTCAAGCCCTAACTCCTTATATGATAACCTCATTGGGGACATGCAAAGAAAAACAAAGAAAGAGCAAACCACTCTGATACCACTAATCTAGATTTAAACAGGAATGCAACAAATTACAGATATAACCATACATATAGAAATGGAAATAAACTAGCTAGGGTGATGGTATCTTATCTCTAAAAAGAGATGCGGCGGATACATGCTTCTAAACTGTGTTACAATGAGGCTCGAAGGCCTCTTTATTGTTGAGAAACAGTGGAAAACCCTAAACATCCAAAAACCTAACCCTAGGAGATGAATTGCCACACTATGGACCCCGTTTGGGTAAATTAGTACTTCAACTTCCCGGGGTCGTAACTTTGGCATACAATCTCTGTTTGATGCACACAATACCTAGTTAGAAAGATTTGTCTGAGGACTACAATTTTTGAGTGAGAAACATCGATCCATGGACCCATTTTTCTCCTACATTTCCCAAAAAGCGTCGTTTAGGGCCTCAAAACAGCTCTAAAAGTTCAGGACCCAAAAAACTGCCAAAAATAGTAAATTGTGCTACAAATAAGGAAACTGAAAAACTGAAAGAAATAATGGTGGGGGTCCAAGTGGAATAGGTGGGTGGCCACCAATATCCACCTAGATCACCTAAATATCCACCAATTTAGATAAACATTGGTGTAATTCGAACAAAAAAGAGAAAAAGAAAATTTCGTGCTCGTCTATATATAAATATCTTTTCAGCCACTCTTCCTTCAACAGACGTAGATTCCTATTTTTGTGGGCTACAAATTCGTGCAGCTTCCGATCTATCCACTTCTCGATTTCTTTCTTAGTTGGGAACCATTTATTAAACATCACACATTCCTCAAACGGATCTCGATCCTGGCAATGGAACCATTTGTTGGCTTGAAGGGTTTTGACCTAGGTTCAGAGTTATCTACACAAACCAACACAACCTTAATCTGATGGCCCTTTTGAAAACAACCCACATAGCGTAGGCTGCAGTGTCACTCAAACCAGTGTTGGGCGATGACAAAACCAATTTTCTACACCGAGAGGTTTGTGCGATGGTTTTTTGTGTTACTTCGAGGGATTTATCCCAACCTTCGTGAACCCTAACCCTTTAATTTCAGAAATCATAGTAACTTATAGAAACAATATCTAACCCTTCACAGAACACTTAAAACATTCATAAATCCATTTAAACAATCAGATATACTACTTTCGCGCACTGGTTAAGTGTTTCTTCAGATAATTGCAAAAAAACAGAGCGAATACATAAATTGCATAAGTAAAGATAAAGGCACATATACATAATTATAGCTCCAAAAACAGTCTTTATTGATATAATCTTTTTGTTACAGACTCTCCTTCCCTACGCATGCACATAGTTGCAGGGGCCAACGCACTCAGCTTACAAACTTACCAAGATCTCCACACACACAACTGCAGGAGCCTTCGCCTTCTCCTAACTGTAGTTAACAGAATTTTCTGCCTCAGACTACTTGCCCATACAAGGATCTTCTATTCTATTCTTACTTCCTATGACTCACTATGACTTCTTTATATAGCTTCTTATTTTACAATACCATGGTTTGTGAACCATGGGCGGGTCACAAAACATCGTATCTTCTAACAAACTAAGGGACTAAAGTCCCTTTGACCCCTATGACCTTCACGCTCTGCTCCCTCAAAATGCGGAGACTTTACGTAATTAAAAAAATTAGTTACAAAATTTACCCCAGGGGACCCTATCCCAACAATGTCAAAAAACTTAAGATGCCATTGTCATTGTTAAACACATGCTAGTTAGTAATGTTATCTGGAATGGAGGGGCAAAAAATTAATTCAATAGAAAATCTATCAGGACTGAAATCTTCTAGTGGAATGAGTTTGGAAGCAACGTTTTCTAGGAGGTCGGCACTAGCATTTTGTATTCTTGGGATAAGAGCTATGTTGAATGTAGTGAAATGAGAAATGAGGTCTTGGATCAAAGATTGGTAATGCTTAGGGTGACTAGAAACATAATGGGTGTTGTTTCTAAATTGTTTGATAACAATCTCTCAGTCACCAAAAAATTAAAGGTATTTGATATCAAGACTAATGGATTTATGTAAGCCATGTACCAATGCTTCATATTCAACAATGTTATTGGTACAGTAAAATTCCAATCTGCAAGCCAACATATTTTTTTCTCCGTAAGGGTTAACTAAGATACAACTAGCTCCTACACCTTCATTATATTTCGATCCATCAAAATAAAGAGTCCAAAATAAACTATCATGCTTGTTTACAAGGTTTTCTACAATATTAATCACTTAGATGAGTCTGTTTGGGAGAAAAAATCAATTTGAGATGAAACAAAATCAACTAAAAAGGGAGATTCTTGTGCTTGAAAATTCCCAAAGAAAGATTCAAAATATTAACTTCCAATAATATTGTTTGTAAATATGAATTTTTCATTATCCTCATCAAAATCAGTCACTGAATATTTCATTTTTTTCCCTATCAACACAAATTTTATTGGGTTTTCTATTGTAGGGAAGCCACATGTGTGATCAATTAGTTGCAAAGTAACTTGTATTTTTTCAGACCAGTCTCTACTTAGAATAAGGCCATAAAATTCAGGAATGCTTACAACTAATATATATATTATTTGACAAACCTTTGAATCGGAAGATAATCTTATTAAAACATAATTCATTTCTCCCAAAGATTTGACTTTTGTTTGATCTAATTGAACAATCTGAACAATAGGTTTCTGTAGTGAAATATTTAAGGTAAGACACACCACATAAGGCATGACATTTTATGATGCACCAGAATCCACTAGACAATTATGAACATTCTTGTTAAAAATATCAAAAGTCAATAAAAAGGGAGGAGTATGGGAATTTGATCTATCTCCAATCAAAATGGAATTTGATGGGTCAATTTTATCTGAAGAGACATTAGGAGGTTTTCCTTTCCCTTTTGAGGCCTTTGCAATGACAGCAGTAGGTAATGGAGATGCAGGAACTGCATTCAATTCTTTAAGTAAAAGCTTATGATTTTTGTTTTAATTCAGTAACCACATAAAGGGAAATGTTGGCTTTGACCTTTTTCATGTCTTCCATAATATTATATTCCATAGTGTGAGAGATTATCAAAGTTTTAGATGTAGAAGGAGATTTAGAAGTAGTTGGAAGATAATCTAAAGAAGAAGTATAAGACTTCTTAATTACACCTTTTTCCTTAGTAGGAGGAGCAGGGGACTTTTGTTTCTGATTTGCTGGAGATGGATCAAAAAGTCCTTTACTTCTAGTACTCACTGGTAGGGCATCTTCTTCTTCTTCATTTTCTGAAGTCATTAGGATGAAATCCCATAAACCATGAGCTTCTGCTAATTCTTATTCTTGGGATTATTTACTAGATAAGGCTTATTCTTCCTCTTCATCATATTGGTCATATTTGACATTTGATATAATGGCAAGTATTTATGACTGTGATGGTTGATTCCTTCTAAAAGGCCAAAAGGACTTTTTCTAGGATTCAACTACTTGCCTCTTAATTTCTACCATTTCATTAGACATTGTCTTTGGAAACTTTTGAAATACTTCCAAGTCAAAAGAATATTTGGGGGATTTTTTCTTGGATTCATCCTTAAAAGTAACTATTTTGGTTTTCTTTCTTTCATCAAGAGAGGTTTTCTTCTTAATAGCAAGGATTCTCTTTTCCAAAGATAGAGCTTCTTTCATGTTATCAAGAAATATTGTTTTATTGGCTCTATCTACGAACATAGAAATGTTTGAAGAAAGAGGAGAGATATACTATTCAATCTATACATCAATCCCTAGTTTGGAAGTTTCTGGGATTTTATTCATCAATTTGTTGAAACTGGAATTAAAATATTTATTTTTTTCATTTGGATTGGCCTTAAGATTTGATACGTCATTAATCAAAGTGGCATTTGTCCGGTCATCACCAAATTCTAACAAAAAATTCTCTTCAAACATATCCCAATTTTAACAAAAAATTCTCTTCAAACATATCCCAAATTATTATTGATCCAACAGGAAGAGAAAAATACCAAGACCCTGCAGATCCTTCAAATATGTAGGCAAGAAGTCTGACAACACAATCTTCTTTTGTGACTCCATTTAGATTGATGGATAACATGAAATTGTGAAGATTTTCCTATGCAGGGAGTCCATCATCAAGATTAAACTTAGGAAGCCACCTCTCTGGGTATTTGGGAAGAGGGTGTAATGGTGGAGCAATTTGTACTGCCCCATGGTTGTTCCATGGTCTATTTTCCATTATGGGAATATTAGGAACAAAGGAAGTTGTAGAAGATGTTGAGGCTGATGAAGATTGGGCATTTGAATATATTGCTCCTATAGTGCTACTGATTATGGTTGCACCATATTATTTTGATTGCGTAATGCGAGTGGATGGGATAAGAGGTTGATAGGAAGAAGGTAAAGAGCTAGATGAAGAAGTTAAACCAAGAGAAGGAGTAATAGGGGGAGATGATGATGTAATATTGCTAGTAGAAGAGTGAGTTTTTGGGGTACTTTTCTTTCTCCAGTGAGTGGGAAATGGGAATTCAAAAGGTTTAAATCCAAGCTTTTTCACTCTGGGATATAGTTAATAAACCAGAAGACTACAAGGATGAAGTAAAACTTCCTTCTGATATATTAGTTTGGACAATTGTTTTCTCCAGAAATAGAAATTTCTTCCAATTTATGAATCAAATTCTGAACTTTAGGGGGCTCTGTAGGTATTTGAGAATAAGTTTGGTCAAATGACTTTGGGAGTGTGCTAGGAGTTTTGATGGTTGTTTGAACAACTTTAGATCTTGGGTTAGGAGATTTGGAATGTGATCTAAAATTTGGTGGTGATTTTGAGGTAGACTGTCTCTTAGACTCACCTTTTAATTTAAGAGTGGATCTTATTGCCATTCATAGTCTGAAGGCCCTCCTTCTAGTGCAAAATATGTTTAAGGCTAGAAATTATCTGCCTCAATATCAAGGAAAACCACCCGATCGGGAACTTATGGAAGTTCCTTTTCCGTTTGGAATGGTGGCTCTGACTAGGATTATGGGACCAATTTCCCTTAATAAAAGTTATAAAAAATGGATGACATATATAAGTGTGGGGCTAATGATGCAAATGAAGCTAAGAAATAAACAATAAATAGACTTAAAATATCTATCCCGAGAAATATTTCTCTATATATGTGACTTTAGAAAGATCTCACATTTAACATGTCAATACACATCATCAAGTCCTTTATGAGGTTAAAACGAATGAAGATAACTAATTTAATTAAATCGTTCATTAAATTGGTTTATGAAATTCATTGCACATATAAGATATCCTTGTTCATGAATATAATTAAAATATTCCAATCAAACACATCAATAGTGATAAATGTTTAATTGCTTGCAAAAACATATATGATAAACACAATTAAAATAACCATTCAACTCATAAACACAGTGCTAATACCTAGATAGTAGTACTCGATATATGTTGACTCTGGTCATAAGTGAAACAATAACGATTCTGTCTATTAAGATCACGTCAAGTTACAATAGTGCAAACCAAAATATTCTTCCCAAAATTTAGAACCCCTTCTTCATATCAATGAAGGGGATTTATAATTTCTAGTGAAAATACAAATATAGTAAAGAGCCATAAAATACTGGAGTGGTTTCAACAAACCACACTTGAAATAATATAAAAAGAAAATAATAGATTTCAGTTGTAACAACTTGACTATGGCTGAGATGAAGGTTGCTCTCCCATACATTGTCGAAGTTCACATATATCTATCATTGGATTTAATTCAGGTGGATAATGAGGTTGTATGCACATCTGTGCAGTGAATATCACATCGGAGTGTTGGAAGCAGATGGATGGTCGTGTTGGAGAGAAACCTTAGCATTAGCCACTAACTATGAGGTTTACTAAGAAATGAAAATGGCATTCCAAGTCAACCTTTGACATAGTCTTGATGTTATCAACCTTCTTCTTCGATGATTCCTACCATGTTTTAGTTAACAATTACACATCAGGCAAAGAATCCTCAGGGCAGTCTAAAATCAGGTTGGCCTGTAATAACCTGTCACTGATAGATTTAGTGAGATTGTTTGAAATATCCCTGGCACTAAAGATTTCCATTTTTGAATGCTTTAGTTTGATTTCTCACTCTTGGAAAACAATCTATTTATGTTATTCTTCAATTTTAGGGAGATCAATTGATCTCCCCTCAATACTATCTTTCCATCCTATATAATCTAAAATATTTTCCTCAACTTCCCTATATTATGTCCTGATATCATAAAATTAATTCATGAATGAATCACTTAATTGACATAAGTCATGTATAGTGGCTAATTCATGCCATAAAACAACTTGTTGTTGGGAAAGGAGATAGTTTAATTCTCCTGCTTCCTTCTTAAATTCAGTTATCTCAGGATTCACCTTTAATTTCCCAATATTTTTTTGAAGTTCCTAGATTTGAGTATCCCTTCTCTTCAGATCAGATTCATGTTGAATATTTAAGTCATTGAAGTTCTTTTACAGTTCTGCAAGTTGTGCTTGCCACTATTAAGCAATTATTTGTTTTTCATTCTCAAAACCTTGTTCTAGCTACATAATCCTTTCATCTTTCTCCCTTAGGATTTGTTGTACTTTAGAGGCTTTATCAATAGTAGCACTAGCATATGCTCCTACAAATTACGAAAGCCTTCTGAGATCCTCAGTACGAGTTGCTTGAGCATATTTCCAAATTACTTTAAAGGAAGCCTTACCAGGGACTAAGGCCAGAGTTTGTTCAATTATATTTTTTTTTTCTTTGTCTGCTAACCACAACTTTATGTTTTGGACAATAAAACACATCAAGAGGAGGAATTTCTTCAATTTTCAAAATGACCACAGAGGTTGGGAATGTCAGGAATATTACTTCTAAATCATCAGTGTCCATAGCTTTATCAGAAGCCTCAATATTAAGTGATGTCTTCCATGTAACTTCAGAGCCCTATGTAATATTCATCTGCAATGGAGTCTTGAGACTTTTAGGATCTATTTCTTTTGTGAAATTCTCCCATATTGCATCTAGATTTTTGTCTGTTAGAGTTTCTTCTACCTGAGAGGAAGCAGAAGTACCTATCTCTTTTATTTGAGATACATTAGGGACCCGTGATGTACCAGCCGAGACTTTATCCTGCTCTGTATTTTGTTGATGAAGCATTAATAAATCCATAGGAAAGTGGGCTATCCTTTTATTCATGTACTGATTAAACTGAATCAATTCTTTTGGATTTAATTGTGTTGCTACTTGTTTCTCAACCTTTGCATAAATAGAATTTGATTCAAATAAATCATCGAACTTGTCTGGCTCATTCGTGAAATGCCAAAGTTTTTCCTCTGTAGTGACATTTTTGGCAGTATCATTAGGATCATATTGTCTATTGGGAATAGTTGAAAAATTTAGCCATTGAATTTTCTCAATCTTAATATTAGAATACCTAAAATTTTCAAGAGCGTAGACACCACATTGAATAGGAAAGGTGTTGAGCCTCGAACCTGCACCTTCCTATACACCCTCTCAGCCTTCTTTTTCCACTCATTTCATCCACCTAGTTGATTAAATCATTGTATTCTAGTTTTAAAAAGAGCTTTTGACATGGTTTTCTAACTACGCTGATGATTGTTGTTTGGTTTAGAATTTTTTTCAGACAGCTGTGGAAGCTTCTCAGTTTCTGCAGCCGACACAGGTTTCCGCAGCCGACCCAGGTTTCTGCAGCCAGCACAGGATTCCGCAGCCGTTTTGTCAAACACCATGCTACAGGTGTCCTCTGAAGAAACGAGCCACATGGGCAAGTTACAGGAGTCAAGGACATGGAACGTGTCCCTCCAGATCATCCAGAACGCCCATAAAAGCCCGCGGTCAAACAAGGGGCAAAGGATAGTCAACAGAAGTGTTCAGTGGTGGCACGACTCTGCATAGCTCTGTTTTTGAGCACGTGAAGCTACATGGCACAGTCCTTAGCCACGAAGACATCTTGGTACCATGAATCCAACAGCCATACCTATCAGATTTAATAAACATGATGACAGTTACCTAGATCCAGGCTGAAGAGGATTTACGTGTCTCTGGCAGCATGGTTAATAGTGTAGATTTAGCTAATTTGTTTAGATTTCTTTCCTTATAAATAACGCGTCCATGAACACTGTAAAAGTTAATCTCTGGTAATGTAATTCGAAGTTGTTGTATTTCCCCACTGCACTTTTACATTGTTGTTTAATATATGAGAAGACTGGTTTAAACTTAAGCTTGTAGTTGTTCATTGAATCGGCTGAAGTGGCAGAGGGCCCCTGCTCACTAAAGCCTTGTACAGTTTTCCTTCAACTCTTGCATTACTTTTTTTTTCCTGTTCATGTATATTAGTTGTACAGTTGTCATTTATATGTTGCATTTTATTTCATCATGTATATTAGCTGTACATAACAAAGCTTTTTTATTTCTGTTGATTTACATTTTCATTACTGCTCTTTTATGGTTACAACTGATCAGTGTTTTCTGCAGGTTTTCTTAGGCAGCCCGGGGCAATTTTTCACCTTTTCTTTTTATAACTATTGGCATACGAGATCATCTTGTCTTTGTCGCTGACTCTTGTTTTCTGAAGTTTGATTTCCAGTACTGTCATTTCCTTAAGTTGTACATTTATTTTCTGCTCTTAGATATCATGCTATTCATCTGTTAACGATTTCTTTCTATAATCAAATAACTTTATTAGGAACCAGAATATCACTCATTATAGCTTGATTTAGTTTGCTTTAGATCTCACATTGCTTGACTTGTTCATGATTGTTTCTCACAGGGTAAATTAAGCTGAAAGGAAAAAGGTCAAGAGAGTTAAAGTAGTGTGATTAGTTTCTTTTATGCAGTTTAACTTCTTTTAGATTTCACATTGCTTAACATTTCATGATATCTTTTCACAAGGAAGATTGAGTTGAAGAGTTGAAATAGTGTGGATTAGTTGTTCTTACTTTTAATTGAATTTAGTGTAGATTTCACTTTCATTTTCATTCAGCAACAAAGATACTGGCCCGATGTCATTAGTTCATTGTTTGATGTCTTTATTTCTTTTTAAGAATTGATTTCATTGCAGTTATTTTAAAGCTTTCTTTCTTTTAAGTTTTGGAAAACCACTTAGAGATCACCATAATCATCCATATTTCACTTTCTTTATCACCTTTTCATCATCTCACATTAGGGAAAGATAAATCCAAAAACAAACTTAAAAAAAAACTAAAAACGACAAAAGACTAAGGAAATGGTTATCTAGTACATATAGTACACTTCACTTCGTCAGTTTACGAACCCTGGGTTGACATTTTAAAGTAGCAATTTAGACCTCACTAAATTGACCAAACAAAAGGTAGGCCACATTATCTTTTTAGCATCTTTCAAAACCTTTGAAAGGCCATTCCCTACAGTTTGGTAGGCTACCTCTCGGGCTAAGAGATTATTGGGAAAATAAAGGGGCAACACATGAGGTTTTGAAAGACTGTCAAAGATCCAGATAAAAGTGAAGGATTATTCTCCAAACCATCTTCCAATTTGTATTAAATCATTATTGGCTTTAGGTGAAATCCTAGGAGCCTTCTTGTTGTAGGGAAAAGTATCCAATACGGAATGACCCTATCCCACTCTAAGGGTGATAGTACCTCAGCAACAACTGAATGCAAAGCTATTCAAGATTACTTCTTTATGAGATGTAAGAGAGAGGAGAAAGGGATCCACTAACCGTTGTCTTCCGCTAATGGTTGATCCAATCTTCCCTCTTTGCTGCTTGTTCCCAGCTCCTTGCTCTTTCACTGGCCCAGGTACACAAAGATCCTGCAAAAGCACAAGAAAGGGAAACTACAAGAAGCATACATCCATAATTGATTCAAGGATTAGAATAAATCAAATATACAAGCATCAATACACCATTAAGACACATGCATATAGAAGAACCTCAAATGCTTTATTAATGGAAGAAGTAAAGTTCTGAGAGTGTTACAACCATAAGAGGCCCAATCCAGCAACACCTCCCAGCAGAAAGAAATCTCCTCTTCACCTCCCTCAAAGCAATCACCCAATAGTTCTATGCACAAACCAACAGCACTTCCTTACATTCACAAAATTCCAGCCCCCTTAGACCTCATGAGAGAGCTCTATATATAGGAGTTTTGGAGAAAGGATGAGTCAGCTTGAGGCTGGCATGAAGCTGACTAGTGTCCTCTCCCACTTCAGTTATACTTCAGTTCTTGAGTCCACTTGGAGTTTCTTGCTTCCACTTGGAGATCTAGATCCTCTTACTCATCACAAGGCGAATTCCCTGATCCAAGTGTCATTTTGGAAGCTTCCTGGGCATTTGACACCTTGCAGAATGACTGTGCCACTTGGCCAATCTCGCCCAGCGCAGGTAGCCTTCATTGCTTTTGACATTCAGCGCAGGTACAGAGTGGATCAGTTGACATTCAGCGCAGATGCTCAGTGGAGCAGTTGACATGATCCAGAAATAGCTTGTTTTTTAGTGTTTTCAGGTGGAGAACTGATTTTCAGTGCTGTGGTTTGCTGACCTTGTTCCTCTAGGGGTAGGAACAACATGTTTAGGGACTTTGGATCCCTTAGATTATTGATATTTCATGCTTCATGCTGTAAGGCACAAAAATGTCTATAACAGTTGCCCCCTAAAGTATGAGGTCGTTTATCGGGTGAAATGCTTTATCAGGAGGATCCGAAGTTCATTCAATCGCTGAGAGGTGCCCTGTAATAAAATACAATACAATACATTATTTTTCATTCTGCTTTCATGATCTAGCTAAGGCGAGCATTCCCATGCTCAGCTTTATAAATTCATTTTGGTACATAGAACAGACGATCGTCTGATGGTAGACTGATAATTCTCTGCTGAAATTATCATCCTTTGAGTAGGATGATCATCTGCTGCAATGATGTACATAACAAATGTCTTTATATTTCCTGAATATATATCGCAGCCCAGATGGATGAAACTAGATCCGGGGTCTTCAAACTCGTTCGATCTTCACTCTAAGTACAAGTCGATCCATGTGAGAATTGCGCTGAAGTCGAACATGGAAAGACATCGCTTGATTACCGGTCAATAATGTAAACCGTTAACAAGCCCGAGAGGAATCACCAATAATGACAATGACCCTCAAGGTACTGCAGTACAATTCACGTGGTGTGAATAAAGGACTTGGCGTCGAACACCACGCAAAATCTTCTGGTCGAAGGTCGTTAATGTATACCTGTCGCCGGAAGTGAGAAACTTGCCATTGAGGCATGCAAGCTTCAAAGTACTGAGGGGGTTGTTCCTGGATCAACTTCTTGGATAATGAGCTGAAGTCGACAAGAAGCGATCCATCAAAGGAGGGCCTTAATGAATCCCACATCAATGACACGGAACGGAGCTAATGATTTTAGTGGAGGTGAAAACAATCTGTGAAATATGATTCAGGGTGGCGATCATGGGTGGATGAAGGATAATGTATGGCAGTGGATGGGACACGGTTGACTCTTTCTGAACAACATCTCTTGAACATATAACGACACTGATGTGATGGATCGGTAGCATTACCCCAAATGTGGATGGTTTGGCGAGGACCATGGTGATGAGACCGGTGAATGAAACAACCCAACCCGATGTGATACGGAGGACAAAGTGTCATGTTCAAGAGCGACTTGCTACCATTAAAGCTTTGAGGTTCTCCCAATTTTTCCCCAGTCATTTCTGACCAGTACCTCTTTATTTTTGTCAAGCTTGAGGAGGATAACATATGCTTGTTCTATAACCTGCCCTTCTGGCAAGCCCATCGCTATGTTTTAACGAGCTTAGGGATAGGGAAACTCGTTCTCGTCTAAAGACAAGTTTGTCGCTATTTAATCATTTTAACGAGTCTAACGACAAGGAAAACTCGGTCCTTTTCATTTTTAGAGAGTCTGAAAAGGTACAGAAAGTTAACTCCAAAATTCCTTTTTCGTCATCTAATCCCTTAAGTCCGAAAAAGTATAAAACACTATAGAAGGGATGAATTTTCGATAACTTTAACGAGCCGAATAAAACAAGCGCTCGACCTTTTTGTGCAATAATCCCTCAGGTCCAAAAAGATTAAAATCTACGGTAGGGATAGCTCTTCCGGTCACTTTAACGAGCTGGAAGGCCAAAACTCGGCAAACTTTTCATATTTTACGAGTCAAATGAAAAGAGCTCAAAGAAGACTCGTCTTTTGAGGAACGAGTGATAAACAGGGATAGCAGCAGATTCCAGGTACAGGTTGGAATTTTCCAATCACGGCAGTGTCACAAGGATGGCTAGGTGAAATCACTCTTCGCAGCTGTTCCTCAAAATGGGTAAACAATCACATGGAGGTGAACGATTGGCCAAATGAAATGGAGGTGGCGGGTGCAAACACGACCAAGGTTTTTATGGCTAATAGATTTACGATCACAATGGTTATTTACCGGTACTGGGTTCATTTTTTTAAAGAGCTTGAATGCGCCAAAACACTGCTCAAGAGCTTATGTTTATTTTTTAACGAGCATGAACTATGACGCTAAAACTGCTCGGATCTCGCTTTTCTATTTTTTAACGAGCATAAATTCCGCGGTAAAACTGCTCGATATACCATTCATAAGATAAGAAATGTCTCCTGTGAGATAGCTATTTTTTATGGAGCTTTATCTCACGAAGCTATGCTCCTCATTTGGCAAATTTTGACCTTTGCCCCACATCCTTTCTTTATGCAAGTTCGGAAACGACTAATCCAAAAAACAGATAAATAACCGCTCTTTGCTTGCACTCCAAAAGGTTCGCATGCCCCCAGGTATAAAGTACAATTTCAAGGCTGCCCCTACTTATCCTTCAAAACATTTGTTTTGATGGGTGAGGCTTGCCTCTTTCAGGTTATCCAAAAAATGGTTTTATTTGCTGTCGCAAATGAAACTCTTTCTTCGGCGATGTCTATCATTAGGTTACTCAAAGATGGTTACAATTTGTTGCAGCAAAGGAATCTCTTTCTTTGGAGGCTGCCCCTACTTATCCTTCAAAACATTTGTTTTGATGGGTGAGGCTTGCCTTTTACCCAAAGATGGTTACAATTTGCTACCGCAAAGGAATCTCTTTCTTTGGTATTGCCTACCTATTTAGACAAAGGTGAATGACTAGAAATCATCAAACACATAACTTTGACAAAAGAATCCTGTTCCAGAACAACCCCTCTTCCTTCCACGGACGGGGTACGGACTAGTCATATTCTTTCGCAGAAATTCTACCCTATACCCAAGGTTTCCTCTGCCCGAAGCAGACCAGGATGCATGCCCCCTGGGTTCCAGTCCCATCTTTCCGAATTACTCGCATTCATCGGGAAGGAGAACTGGGGGTGGAGACATTTCTTGGGTGAATAGACCATTGAGGGTTGGTATTTGACTATTTGCGATGCGCGATCCTGGAAATGAAAGTTGGTCTACGAGCTTGACCATTCTTCCTTCGTGTGGAAAACACATTACTCTAAAGAGTGAGGAGACTATAGCTCCCATGCAATATATATAGTCTCGTCCAAGGAGTAGGTTATAATCCAAGGGTCCTTGAACGACCATCACGTTCATTTGAACGGTCTTCCCTTTCAACGTAACAGGCACATTGGGGAGGATCCCTAATGGTCGACTGGTTCCTTTATCAAAACCCGAGAGATTTCTCATCTCAGGCAAAAGCTCTGGGGAACCCAGTGCTTTCCAAGCAATAGAGGAAAGGATACTCACAGATGCCCCTTCATCAATGATAGTTCCAGCCATTACCATTCTGTAAATTTGGACTATGATTCTGAATGGTATACTGGCTGGTAACCGGGTTCTGCCTAGTTGGTTCCAATCAAAGGACACAACCAGGTTTCTTGGTGGTGGGACCGAATACACGGCCGGATATGACCCTGACGATGTTCCTTCCTGCGATAAAGGAATGGGCGCATTTCCCTGATGCTCATCAGAGTCTGTGTTGATGAAAAGAATCTGGATGGTGTCATCCTTCTTCTCTTCAGTGAGGGTGTCATTTGAAGATGAAACCTCTGAAGGAAGAACCGGGTCAACTGCCGTATCGACCTTTAGACTTTCGTCTGGTCTGGATTCAGTAGGTTCATTTTCAATGACTGATGCTTCAGTTGACCACTTGAGCAGGCCAACTGTATTTTCAACCAACGAAGGACTCGGCACGAGTTTTTTGTATCCAGGAGGAAGCATTACCGGTGAAACCGGACAATCTTCCAAAACTCTCTTCGCTTCATCTAAGAAGGGACAACGATGGATGGCGTGACCGCCTTCACACAGTCTGCAGGGGGATCTTACTCCCCCTCTTCGTCTTGAAACTTCACTTTCGCTGGTTGACGGTAAGCATTCAACCTGACTATCAGAGGTTGACGCTTCCGAATTGTGCAACCGAGGGGACCAGTCCCTTAGTATCCGGGGAATACAGGGACAATCTCTATGGAAGTGGTCTCCTTTACATATGACACATGGCGATTTAGGCCCGGTCTGTGCTGTGTGTGGATTTTTGTCAGATGTCTTTTGCTTGCCCCCAGTCGCCTTAGGCTCCTTCTTCTTCTTCTCCTTCTTCTTCTTCTCCTTCTTCTCCATGGGAGCTTGGCTTTTGCCGGCTCTACCTTGCGAAGATGAAGGATTGGAGGAAGAGTTATAAGAAGTAGAAGGCTGGTGGGCAGCTCTAGACTGATCTAACTGTTGACTCGACTGTTCAGGAACCATGGTGTTCTGAACTACATTGGTTGAGAATAGCCAAATAGGCAGGCCAATTGTCAGTCCTGGAAGCGACAATGTGGCCATGTGGGGCGCACCAACTTCCCCCCAAGAGGAGAAAGGACTAGGATTTCCATCATGTGGAATTCCTTGGTTGGGGCGTTCCATGTTCTCAACTTTAAGATCAACGCGGGAATAGGAGGTGATTATGTTCCGTTTAAAATAAATTTTATAACGACGCTTAGACACAACTTGCTTTTTCACTTTTTAAGAGTCGAGAAAAAGCTAAAGATGACTCTAGTCGCCTTCGATGTTTTAACGAGCCCGAAGTGACAAATGCTCGGATGGACTTTTTCAGTTATAGAGTTTGAAAAAGGCCAAAAGAAACTACTCTGGAGTTCTAGGCAGATGGTGTGCCAAACTTTTCGCAAAACCATAGAATACGTTTTACGGTACGAGTGGTCAATCTTCATGAATGTTGTGTTCACTGCATTGCGATTAGTAGGGCGGCCGACACAGTTTCCTATTGGATAAAGGATTTGATCCTATAGGGGTCTCCCAATATATACGCGACAGTACGTGGGAGCACAAGTCCGTATTGATACTTATCGCTTCACCGTGGAGGAATCACCCAACCACTCAACGCTAAGATATCACGTTTAACGACGCCGGAACACGTCTCTAGCTTAGACCTCTATGTGTTTGCGTTATGTTTCAATGCGTTGTTATGTAAATTCAATTCATTTTAATGTTGATCTTGCTTAGCAGTTTGCCTTTATGGATCACCACGAGATGTATAGTAACACTCCTAAATGCAGTCTAAGATGATAAGCAAGCTTTTCAATATTTCAACTTTGAAAATCTTAACTACTGAGGGAAAAGAAAGACAACATCTTTTCACACAGATCATAGAGCACACACTAATGCACTTTTTCCTAAATCAACATGCAAGCTGTCATAATGTACATGCACAATGCAAGTATTTCTTTTCTCTTTCTTAATGTTGGCGTAATGCAAAAAGAAAGCTGTTGTATAATTTTGAATTCAATTTCAAGTGAAAGCAAACAAGCTTGTCCAAAATCAAAAGACACCTTAAGATTTACTTGTTTCGACACTAGAAATATATAAACTCAAACCAAATGACGAAAGCAAAAGCTCAATCAGCTATGAACAGCAAACAAACTAACTCTTAAGATCAATACGACACTTTATCACAGGTCTAGATCTAAGAGGCCACAGCAAGACTGGTTCACTTTCGTTATGGGAAACTGTAAATGATACAAGAAATACACAAAGAACAAACACAGTTTCTTTATACAACCGAGGCGGAATAGTGACAAGGAAAGTTGGTTTCAGATAGGCCCACTGACTGGTAACTAACAGCAAAAACAAGAGTGAAAACAAGGCAAGAAACAGCAGGAAACCCCAGCAGCACAAGGCAGGACTGGTCCAGCGCAGGTGGGACACTGTCTGTTTGACCTTCAGCACAGGTAGCCCCTTCGGGAACTGTGCTGAAATGCAAACAGCCTTTGTACAGCCTGCACTGAAGAACGAAACTTTCGTTTCTGGTGGTTTCCGGGTCACAGATTGCTCAAAAATTCACAGTTTTTGCTCAAATCAGAAGCTATCAGTCAAGGACACACTAAGGGATGACAAGGAGGATGAAAAGCTATCACTAAGAGCTTATTAGAGTCCTTGTGGATCAGCTCTTCAAATCATAAACTTGCCCAAAAACTGAGCTAGAGTAGCTGCCCTCTACTTTGTATTTGAAGGATTCAAACACAGTTCGATTCGGTACTCCCTTTGTTTATGAAATGAATAGCAAAAACACAAACAACCAACAAGATACGTTCCCCAGTGGAGTCGCCAATTTGTTGTAGGGAAAAGTATCCAATACGGAATGACCCTATCCCACTCTAAGGGTGATAGTACCTCAGCAACAACTGAATGCAAAGCTATTCAAGATTACTTCTTTATGAGATGTAAGAGAGAGGAGAAAGGGATCCACTAACCGTTGTCTTCCACTAATGGTTGATCCAATCTTCCCTCTTTGCTTCTTGTTCCCAGCTCCTTGCTCTTTCACTGGCCCAACTACACAAAGATCCTGCAAAAGCACAAGAAAGGGAAACTACAAGAAGCATACATCCATAATTGATTCAAGGATTAGAATAAATCAAATATACAAGCATCAATACACCATTAAGACACATGCATATAGAAGAACCTCAAATGCTTTATTAATGGAAGAAGTAAAGTTCTGAGAGTGTTACAACCATAAGAGGCCCAATCCAGCAACACCTCCCAGCAGAAAGAAATCTCCTCTTCACCTCCCTCAAAGCAATCACCCAATAGTTCTATGCACAAACCAACAGCACTTCCTTACATTCACAAAATTCCAGCCCCCTTAGACCTCATGAGAGAGCTCTATATATAGGAGTTTTGGAGAAAGGATGAGTCAGCTTGAGGCTAGCATGAAGCTGACTAGTGTCCTCTCCCACTTTAGTTATACTTCAGTTCTTGAGTCCACTTGGAGTTTCTTGCTTCCACTTGGAGATCTAGATCCTCTTACTCATCACAAGGCGAATTCCCTGATCCAAGTGTCATTTTGGAAGCTTCCTGGGCATTTGACACCTTGCAGAATGACTGTGCCACTTGGCCAATCTCGCCCAGCGCAGGTAGCCTTCATTGCTTTTAACATTCAGTGCAGGTACAGAGTGGAGCAGTTGACATTCAGCGCAGATGCTCAGTGGAGCAGTTGACATGATCCAGAAATAGCTTGTTTTTGAGTGTTTTCAGGTGGAGAACTGATTTTCAGTGCTGTGGTTTGCTGACCTTGTTCCTCTAGGGGTAGGAACAACATGTTTAGGGACTTTGGATCCCTTATATTATTGACATTTCATGCTTCATGCTGTAAGGCACAAAAATGTCTATAACACTTCTCTCCAATGACACTTTGGTGGATGGGAAGCATAACTCCATGGAAACTTTTATAGAAATGAGGCTAATATTTATATTCCCAGAGTATGTAATGATAGATATGGATAGGCGTAGGGTCTTCTATGCTCCATTTCCATCCCATAGATGTAAAATTGGAGGTGAAACAGATAACATCCATTATATATGCACTCATATAGAAAGGGGGGACAAAGTTTGGGAAAAAACTGTGTTTTCTCCTATAATTCAAGATTTGAGTGGCTAAATTGTCAAATAATATGTTTTCCCAATCCATAATATAACCATCAGATGCAACATCAATTAGTGATACCCACTAATCTGAGAATTTCTGGGTATTAGAGTAATCATAGATTCTAGACATCATAGCAGCTATATACCAGTATGGCCCAACAAAGGAAGCAATAACATACATACCATTATCCTCGTGTTTGTGTTTGTTGGGATCCCTCCTCCATTCTTTGATGACCTCTGACTGTTCCTCATGTTCATTCATGATTTTTTCTATAAATTGCTTATCGTATTTTTTTTTAGGCTGTGGCAGATGATACATCTTGCTCAAATCATTGTTGGTAAATGACCCAATAACTGTGTTCCTCTTATTCATAAAATTCCTATCTATAATATTCATATGGTCAATAACCCATTTAACCATATCTGTATAGGGCATGATGTTGGGTCGGCTGCAATCCTATGCAAGAATGAATTGGCAATGACGTTATAAGTAGTTTCAGAAACTGGGGTAGAATATTTGGTTGTGCTTTTTTTCACTGTCACCTTAGGTTCTTCATCTTCAAAAAGTTTATAAATGGCTTCCCAAGAAGATTTTCCAGCATCAGGAGTGCAGGTTGTATCCGAGAATAGCATGGGCATTTCAGTAGCTTCAGGTGAAGGAGCGACAGGCTATTGTTGAACAACAGGTTTCTTCCTGGGTTTAGTTTCCCTAGATATTTTTGTTGAGCTTTTCTTATAGAGACTAGCCTGCAAAGGAAAACACGGGAATAAGCAGAGACCTCCTTAACTAAATAATTCCTTAGAGCAAATAACCAATTTCATATCAATTTATGTCTTTATGCGCAAAATCGAGTGATGTCGAGTCGCAATAATGAAATAGTTTAGAACTTCAAAATCATAAATTCATTACATTTGGCCATTAAATGATAAAATGTGGGTTCACATGGGATTTTGTACACATCAACATATTGAAGGATTATGTCAGAGAAATATTACGGTTGTATCTTTAAAACATGTGATATTCTTAGTTTCTGATAGGCTTTTATTATGAAATGTAATGGCTAAGAATATAAGCGGGAAGGGATGTCAAAGGTCTTGTATAAGAGATTTGATATCGGGGGTTGAAAATAGTGATAGCCGATAAAACATTTTGATACAGAGAGGAGGGGCTTATCGGAGGATCGGAGGATTCGTAACATCAGAGATCGGCGATATCAGGATATCGAAGTATCTGAGATGTCATATATTGGAGGATGGGCAAAAAGAGATATCAGAAGATCGGAGGATCAAGATATCGGAGAATTTTGAGTGATGATTATATGAAAAGTTTTGATATTCAGAGGCTTTGATAATTAGACCTTGTATTATCATATTCACAAAGACACACTTTATTACTTTTAGACTTGAAATATTTGAAAACTTTAATCGAGGATGGATTTATCGCAATTTATCCTATGGGACATGTTACAATATTTAAAATATTCCGATAAATTTCGCTTGTTAATACATTTTAAACAAAATCCTATGGATAACTTATTTATGAATATGTCTTATGGGCCTAAGCTCCGATAAGGGAGATTTCTCATTTAGTCAAGTTTTTTGGTGACAAAAACTAATATTGTCTTATTTTATTAAAACTAAAGGATTTTATCCTAAATTAAAAGGGTCCCCATTATTTATTAGTTCTACTATTAACCTTAATGGGGGGGTTGTTGAGTAGTACAACACTACCTTGACTAGTGCTCAGAAGAAAATGAATGAACAATGCAAAGATGAGAACTAATTCACATGAGCTTCGGATTGAAACCGAGCGTTGGTCTATTCCCAAAATACCTTGGGATGAAAGAATCTTCACACTTTGTGATACTAAAAGTGTTGAAGATGAAAAAACTTTCTCTTGGATCACCTGATCCTTACTCACGTTCGTTCTTCTTTTCAAATCATTTGCCACACTACTAACCTTCTTGACTTGTTAAGTCAACAAAACTACAGTGACCTAAAAATGTTTTTCTCCCATCTTTTCTATCATAGAAATAAAATATTAAAGAGTCTTAATTAATTACTTACTTTCTTAAGGTCCGATAGACCATATTAGTCTTAGTGGACATTAACCACCATCATCATTATCATCTATAATATTAAATTAAATTAAAAAATATGTAAATTAATATTAATAATAATAAAATAAAGTATCATAATTAAAAGTATAATTTTGATTATAATTTTTAAGTTAAAATATATTTATGTGTTTTTTAATTATAAATATAGTATAATTTAAAACTAAGTAAATTTAATATAATTTGTATTTTAATCTAATATATTTAAATAATAATAATAATAAATGTTATATATATATATATATATATATATATATATATATATATAATGAGAATAGTTATTATTGTCAAATTAATAATGGAAATAATTACTACATGTATTACTATAAAATGTAAGCTTATGAATGATTAATATTAAATAAAAAGCCATTAATGATTTATAAGAGTTCATATTTTTCAAAATTCAAGCTTTGTGATTCATAATGATGAATAATGTCTCTTTTGGATTAATCACAAGAATGTTTTTGGGGTCAAAGTTTCAAATCCTCAACTCTGGTTTATTATCTAAGACTTTTACTTTTATAAAATATATCTCTTACATTTTGAATACTAATATTTTTTTTATTGTGGTGAGAGACGTTAATGTTAATCTGTACATTTAAGGAAATAAAATAATAATTAAATTGAATTTAAAAAAATTATTAATATCAAAAAAATATTTCAATATTAAATATAAATATCATGTAGGTCATAAACAAAACACTTCAATGTCCATAATAAATAACATAATTACATCATCAACTTTATATAGAGATAAAGTACTTAATAGTTAAAAAAAAAAAGAAAAATCATTCCCAAGTGTTTCCTGATGTTAATTCTACACTACTTAACATGGAGATTACACATGACATCTAAAAACAATATTGGAGATATGAAATTCATTCCACACTGAACATAGAGTTGTTATTGGTATTAAAAAAAAAATTAATAACTAAAAATAAATTCCACTCCCAATTATAAATAAAATATTTCAATTTCCATATTAAGTAACATATTTTATATCAACGTCACATAAAGAGAGATAAATAATTTGAATATAAAAAAATTCTCACAGGTTTAATTTTGCAATAATATTTCAATTTTCATATTAAATAACATAAATTTTATATCAACTTTCTATATAAACATAAATAAATTAAATGTAAAAAAATTCTTATATTTTTACTTTTACAGTATAAACTAACTAGCTGTGTAGTTCCTCCATATTTTAATGTGTACTTTGAATAAAATATTTAAATATCTCTATCAACTAATATTTCAATATCAACTTCATACACACATATATACAAAGAGAGAGTTAAAAAACAAATTATAATGCATTTTAACATTCAATGCTTAAAATGGAGTTAACATGTAGTATTTAATAATAATGTTAATAAAAAAAAAAAGTGTGTGTACACATATAGAGAGAAAGAAAGAGTTCCTATTGGATGCTTTCTACTTCCACATATGAAAGAGATTCTATTTACAAATATTTCAAAGTAAGCTACGTATACATTATGTAAAGCAATTTTTTTTGTTTTGTTTTCCTATGGTTAAAATATTTTATTAATGTGTTTCTCAAAATTGAAGAGATATGGAATTGCTTTTATGCTTAATATGGAGTTGACACACACACACACACACACATATATATATAGAAAGCATAGATTTATCTTTAAGTGTTGAGAGGGATTTAAAGTTCTTGAGGTGCAAACCTTTTCTAAAGTTTTACAATCTAAAAGAGGTTTACACCTCAAAATATTTAATCCCTCTAAACACTTGGGAAATCTAAACTCACATAAATCTATGTTAGTATATAATGAAAACAAATATTTAATTAAATAAAAATAATTTAAATCATATCCCAAACTTTATTTTTAAAAAATGTTTATCATCCATTAAACATATTTGTAAAAATAAAATTAATATAAAATATTTAATTCGTTCTATCCTATAAATATTTTTATGAACAAAAAACATAAAAATTTGAGGAGGCATAGGAGATATATTTAAAACATAATAATATTTGTATATTTAACATAAAAGCCTAACTACATCCACTAATATAGTGCATATGATATCCAACAGATTCTAAGATAAGATAATTTTGTTGATAAAATCTCTTGACAGACTCCAACAACCAACAAACTAGATATGCCAATATATTATTGTAAGTGTTAATTTCAAGTCCCTCCCTTAACACTTATATTACAAAGATTAATACAAGAATCACAATTGAAAGTCACATATGTTTGATATGGTCTTCACTAGAAATTCCACCCACTATGAAATCTCACAAACCATGCTCTGTCAGCACTACAATATTTGAGCTTCCTACTTAACTCATTTAAGGTACAATTGTCTCTAACCATCAATGAAAAACTTGTAAGATCAACAATATTGACATACTCCGCTTGTCGAGGCTTCCATGATAAGAGCTATCAAGTAATGAACCACTCTATGGACCTCCCACCACCTGCCAAATATTTTACTTTTGGTTATTTATTAGTTTCTAGGAAGGTGGTTTAGATACTGAATATGTTCATAAGTTGATCAAACAATTTGACCTTATTAACACACAGGGATCTCATATATAACCTGTAGTTGTTGCTTAGGGATTTCCAAGCGCCCACAACAACAAATCGTAACAATATGTAAACACAATTAAACAAATGATATGTTCAAGGGTTTCCAAGTGTCAAGAACCATCAATTTAGATTATGTTATGTTGTACAATGATTGGTTTTTCACCTTTTATAAAAAAAATGGAAAATTACACAAATCTCATAACAACAATTTATTAAAGCCCCAAAATAATCGTCACCATCTTTGCACCTACTGCAAAAAATAAGACTGCAACAATGGCGTCTGCACAACTCTAAAATATTAGACACCATGGAATAGTGAGCAATGTCCATACAGATTCCAATTTGGCTTTCGCAACAGCTGAGGTTTAATGATCCAAATGAATGAGGAAAGTCTAGAGGTACAAATTTGAGATGAAACAGATCAGATTTCTTCCTTTAAAGACAATTGTGCAACCTTTTCTTGAGTCATACACCTTATCATATCTTCAACATGTTCCTTGCAAGCATAATCAATTGAATAAAAAAACATAATCACAACTTAGACTGAGTATTATAGCGATGCACAATGCTTGTATCTGTCTTTACATGACTGTAAGGAATGTCATCCAAAAATGTTGATTGTCCCCTCTGTAGAAATTCCTTGTAGATTCAAACTGCTAATTGTAATTTACTAAAACAATAGAATTTAATATTCTCTACTCATCAGCGGAAATAATTAAGCAATCAAGAAATCACAAAGCATACAAGAGAAATAATTCAATCAACACGTTACACAATAATTTTATGGGGAAAGCCACAACTAAAAACCTCGATTATCTGTATATTGCATTAGTCAAAAAATAGAGAAGATTACAATGCTTTGTTCAAGCCCGAGCAACCTCTGCACTATCTCTATCTGTCTCACATCTTCCTAGACAAGCCTACCAATACTTAACCAATTTTATGCCTACCAAAGTCCTCATTTCCTTGCATTATTTCCTTGGGAATTATCCACCTATTAATTAGGGAAATTCCTCAATTTGAATTGTTCAATCCTTACAGACCTTCCTCTGACTGCATGCACCACCTATACAATTCAGATGATTATACAACTGATAGTACATTGCGCTTGAACTCCAACCTCAATTGGTTAAATCTCAGATTTGACATGCATGAGTTATTTATGAGTGAATCATGAGTTAACTGGTTGAACACATGAAGCAACACCCCACTATATGACTTCCTAATAGTTCCTCCATTAGTTGGAAATAGTTTTACTAACTTTAACGTAGTTAAACTGAATTTATTAATTACGACTCAAAATAAACTCAACCAGAGCTCCTATAAAGTAGGAGAAAATCTACATGACTTAAGTTAGACCCTCAACTCAAATTAAATGAGCCAAATAATTCATATTAACTTAGTTAACTTGTACAAGGTGTCTTGTGATGTGGAATTACAATTTTATTCATAATATAATTAAAGGACAAAATTAAATTAGGATTTTCTTGTTGCATTTTCAGCGCTTCCTCTCAACAAGAAAGGGATTATCATATACCCCAATCCTGCCTCTATGGAACTCGAATTTGCCTCTTTACAGTGCCTTTGTCAATATGTTTACATCATGTTCCTCTGTAGGTGATGAGCCCCAAAAATGGGTAACTTATTGGGCTCATTTTGCCTATTGTTCTTCATCAATCCACCATTTTTCATAGATTATGCATGTTTTTTTGAGTATGTTTATGTATTTTGAACGAATAAGGGTGGTCACTTTACCAAGGAGGCTAATACATGGTTATTTCAGGTTTTTTGGACAAATTTTGGAACAAATCCAAGCAATTATGAGCCAGGTGACAGCCAAGCATGAGGGAGCAAGGGTGAGGATTCGTAGGAAGGTTGTCTCTTGCATTAAATGGCCCTTCCTCGAAATCTCCACCCTCAACTCGGAGCTCAGTAGGCCACCAAAATGAATCCTAAAGGCAGCCGAGCCCCTTGAGTTAAGGAGGGCTACTAGGACCCTTGTAGGGCATAAATAGGAAGGCTTCAGCCTTCGTAGTTTACTTTTGCAACTGTTGGGTTTTGAACTATAGTGCTATCATTATCTCAGCTCATTTTTTTAGCTACTGCTGTAAAACTTTCTGGTGACATGATTATTTTTTAGGAATGAAGAGCAGCTTTACTTGGCATCAGTTCTGAGTTTTCTTTAGGAGCCTATAGCTTTTGGGGTTGGGCCCAACCCAAGTGCCAAGGCTTCCTTTATGTATTGTTATTTTCTTTTTATGTCTTTGCAAAATAATTTTTGTTAAGTAGATTAAAATATTGCTGATTATCTAGGTCATTGTTGATGATTAGAAAGGCTTTTTATGTTCAGATTGAGTTGATAGGTTATTAATAGGGAAGATATCTAGAAAAATGCCATCAAGGACCTCTGATCTCAACTCTCCCTCAATGGGATCATGAGCTGGGACAAAGGTGACCTTGTTGCCAAAAAAAACATTGCAATTGCCTCACCATGCAATCATTAGTGTTAGATTCTCATTTGCAGAAGTTGATACCAGTTGTGGTTAAGCATTCAGATTCATGATTGCTCAGTTTGCATAACTATTTCACGTGATTTCATTGCAATTAAACTTATGTTCATTTCCTTTGCTGTTACTTAGGCCAGATTAGAATAAAGTAGCTAGGTCATTGGTTTTCCAAGTCATTGTTTGTTCAGTTTGAGAAGTAACTTGCAGAGCACCTGTAACACCTCCCATCTACCCAATCAATCCCATTTGCTCCATCCCCTACCTCTAATTCTTGCCTCATATTTGCTACACCTTGACCTAGTTTCCATATTTTTGTGCAACATTGCTCCACTCCTCTTTGAACAAATCCAGCCATCCTCATCTCTTCTCAGCTCCATCCACCAAGTCCTGGACCTCCTCATGCCCTTATCCTACCTCCATACTCACTTCTTCACCTTTCTCTCTCCATCCACCCTCCAAAATCCCATTTCTGAACATCCTGTAGAAAACACAGAACATCCTGTAGAACCCCTGCAGACTTCCTGTCGAAGCTCACGGAAGCGGTTTCTTGATCGCCAAACTCGGTGAAACTCTTTGGAAGGGTGCTAGGGACCCCTTAGGCCCCCTTCTAACCTTCCCAACCTCTTGCAAGCATTTCCTCTCACCAATCCACCTCTGCACAGTCAAAACAGTCAAAGCACATGCATGATAATTTTGACAACTTATTCAAAAATACAAAAAGATGTTTTTTTCAGATGTTACTGTAGAAATAGCTTAGATACATGCATTTTACCTTCCTAGAAGTCAATGGCATCTCTTTCAGTAGCTTGCATCCTCTTTCTTGCATCAGTAGGGCTAGCTGGTAAAATTAGGGTTTGCTAGGGTTTACGTTTCCTTCAAGGATAATTTTAGGGGCGAATGTTCGCCCTTTGGCGAAATTAAGGGGTTTTAAATTTTTAGTGGGCGAATATTTTGTATCATAGTACATTTTTACAAATCACCTCAAATAACCCACCTTATTTTAAGGGAGAGGGTAAAAAAGGTAAATTTAGCCCTTGAAATTAGGACTTACAACCTTCCATTCGCCCATTTTCAAGAATAGGTTTTATTTAAGTGAATCCATTCGCCCATTTTCAAGAATAGGTTTTATTTAAGTGAATCCTATGGGCCAAATACCATATTTATAAAAGAGGTATGGTAAATTAATAAAAATATAAATAAATGAGAGGTATGGTAAATAAATAAAACATTTTTTATATTTACTCCATAAGTCACCTTATATACATGTAAGGGTGTAAACAAATAAAAATATAAGTAAAGTGGAGGTATGGTAAATAAACAAAACGTCTTTTTATACTTACTCAAAAGGTATGGTAAATAAATAAAAATATAAATAAACTAACGTATCGTAAATAAATAAAACCTCTTTTTATATTTAGTCCATAACCCTCCTTCTATTTATGAAGGCTCAAGAAAGAGGTTTTATTTGAGTGAATCATATGGGCCAAATACCATATTTGTAAAAGAGGTATGGTAAATTAATAAAAATATAAATAAACGAGAGGTATGGTAAACAAATAAAACATTTTTTTATATTTACTCTATAAGTCACCTTATATTTACGAACACTCAAAAAATGGGTTATATTTAGGTGAAACCTATGGCCAAAATACTATGGGACAAATACCATGGACTAGATTATTATTAATACCATGCAAAAAAACCATTATTAACCCTAATATTAGAATTAATAAAAATAAAAATGGCACATGGTATTGACCCATGGTATTCACCAAAATGGCACATGGTATTGACCCATGGTATTCACTTGGAATGTAGCCTATTTAAATGGGGGAATTAAACCAGCATGTAGCCTATGCTAAGATTCACTAGGACTTTACAAAGTTTTATTATTTAGTGAAAGACTCGCCAAGATCTTACAAGATTTTATAATTGAGTAAAATATTCGCCATGCCTGGTGAGAGATTCGCCAAAAAATTATATATACATATTATATTATTGATAAAATCGCCTTCCATTTTTCCTATATACCATGGAGATTCGCCCATTTATTATATTTATAAATTTAGGGGGGGTTCTTAAAATTTTCCCTAGTTTCCTTTCAGCTTTCCAGTTTCTTTCTGCAAGTAGATTAGCCTTCTTTGAGTTAGCTTTCATCCATCAGTTAAAAAGCTTCTTCTCAGAGCTCGTAGAAGTTGGCTTAAGCTCCTAGCGGACTTGTGCCAGCTGACCAAGTGACAGTTGCGGCAAGAGCTAGTACTTGCGCATACAGCACCGTCGCTTCCAAGTTTGTTACGAACTACCGAGTTGATAAGAGTAAAGAAGGGAGTCCCAGGAGTTGTAGCATTATTGCTGCAATATAGGAGCCCACCATATTTTTGGCGCCACTGCTGGGGAAGAGTCAGAGTATTTGTGATTATTGCTTTTCTTCTATTTTTCTACTCCAACTTTCTGCTAAGTAGTTTATTTCAGTTTCATTCTGTAATTTCATTTCTGCAAAAGTAAATTAGACATTTTCTGCCTTCATAGATTAGCCTTTCAATTCCGCAATTTCAATTTTGCAAGCGTAGAATAGCATTTCAATTCTGCAAGCGTAGAATAGCATTTCAATTCTGCAAGCATAGTCTAGCATTTCATTCCTGCAATTTGATTTCAGCAAAATAGATTAGTCCTTTCTTTCTTTCATTTCAATTCCACATTTTCATTTCCGCAAGATAAATTTTAGTTAGTTGCAATTCCATCTGTTTCAGTTTTGCAGGTACAAGCAGAAAAAAAGCAAAAGCAACCAAAAATATTTTCATGCCTCGTAGGAACAGAGATAATACCAGAAAATTCCTACCCAACACCCCCACCACTTCACTAAGTCACCCTTCTCTCTTCTTTGATGGCAGTGACCCAGAAGAACCTATAGGTGAACCTCTTGAGATATATGAAGATCCTATAACAGAAGAAGAGCAAGAAAACATTCCTTTTGAGACCATGGCTGAAAACAGAAACGGTAGAGAAGATGATGAGAGAATAGAAGGTACCTTCCCCATCCGAGAGACCAACGAGGACATGAAGATGAAAAACATAAGTCCCTCAGCCTTACCTCATTTCCATGGATTGACCACTGAAGACCCTGATACCTTCCTGTTTGAGTTTTTTATCCTTTGCCGAACTTATGACTATGCTGAGGACGAGCAAAAGTTGAAACTCTTTCCTTCTACCCTCAAGGATGCAGCACTCCGCTGGTTCATGGGGTTACCTGGAAACAGTATCACCACTTGGGCTCAGATGCAACAAGCCTTTAACAACAAATACCGGGACTACTGTAGGTCCAAGGAAACAAAGGGAGAGATCTTCCAGATGACCATGGGAAATGATGAGTCCTTAGAAGACTATGAGGAAAGGTTCCAACTTAGCTATAAATGGGCCAGGTGCACACTTGACCCTGAATCTCTAAAGTTGGTGCTGCTCCGAGGAGTCCCTAAAGACCTTCTAGATACCCTCCATTTGCTAGCTGGAGGGGACATCTACCAAATACCTTATGAAGAAATAAAGACTGTGTTTAGAAACCATTCTAGGGCAGCCCGGAAAAGAGGTAGGGAGAATCTGCTTTCAGCTAGTACCGCCTTCTCCAAGCATGAGTTTGCTAATCAGATGGAAGACCTCAAAAGTGAGGTGAGACAGACCATTGCCATGCAACTTGATACTTTCCGAATCCAACAAAAGAAAGAGGAAGCTGAGAGGGCTTTGGCCATTTTCTGTCCCAGATGTACGAGGAAGCACCCTAAGAACGAGTGTCCATTGCACTCAGTAGAGGTATGTTTCGTTTGTGAGGAAGACCACCCCACAAACCAATGCCCAACCTTACCCAGATTTAAATCCATGTACCAAGGGACTGAGGCAACCACTGAACCTCTCTACCTCCTCAACCAAAGGAGGCCACATGGGCCTAGACCTTACCAGCAGGGGATGCAAGGGACATCCCAAGCTTATTATAGCCCCAACCAATCTACTCACATACCTTCTTGGGGTCCCCCTGCCCATCCTTCCTGGTCTGCACCTCCTTCGTGGTCTTATCCATCTCAATACCATACTCAACCCACTGCTCATTCGTTTCACTCACATGTCTAGCCACAACCTCAGTGGAATGCACCTCAACCGGGGTGGAGGCCCCAATACAATTCTCCTCCCGCAATTTTGCCTCCACCACCGGCTCAGCCACAACCATTACCTCCTGCTCCTCCAAGACAACCCCTGATGCCTGCTCAACTGAACCTGAACCCCAAAACCAGACACGCCCAGCAGGTATACATTGGGGAGACAACATGCCCTACCTATGCTGTGGAGATCCAGGAGATCAACCTGCGATCTGGGAAGGTCCTTCTAGATCGCCAACCTCCTCCCCCAGAGGACGAGGAAGAGAAACAAGAAAGTGAACCCAAAGCCATTCCACCCTTTCCTGAGTGACTAACTATAACCACGCAACCAAACCCAGAGGAGACTAAACTTCTGGGAGAACTTAAACAGTTGTGTGTGAAAATACCACTTCTCTAGGCCATAAAAGATGTACCAATATACAACAAATTGATTAAGGAGAAGTGTTTCAGGCACCCAGGCAGGCGAAAGAGAGATGCCTCGACTATCAATGTCATAGGACAACTGTCTGATCTAATGTTGGGGCAAGTAATCTGTCCAAAGTATTTGGACCCTGGGAGTCCTGTACTTGATGTACACATCAATGGCACCATAATCCCCCATACCTTGATTGATCTAGGTGTTGCCATTAATGTGATGACTAGGGACACCATGCTCAAACTCAACCTTCAAATTTCCTTAAGGAAGACCTCGACAGTCCTATAGTTAGCAGATCGCTCCACCGTGACTCCCGAAGGGATTGTGGAAGATGTCTTGGTCTCTATTGACTCTTGGGAGTACCCTGCGGACTTCTTGGTCTTTCAGCCAAAGGCAAAGCTCACTAGATACCCCCTCATTTTGGGAAGGCCTTGGTTAGCCACTACGGATGCTTACATCAGTTGTTGAGCTGGAAGCATGACCATCAAGAATGGGCCTATGTCCAAGCAGCTAGTCCTATACCCTCCTGCCCAACCTCTGCTAGAACATGACTTACCACTCTGGTTGGAAGAGGGAGATGAGGATGAGGTCTACTCTGCACCATTGTGCACAGTAGAAACCACCAAGGGAGGCCCTCAAACCGAGGATGACTTGATTGGGAATTTGATTCAAAATCCACCTCCCAGTGCACTGTCCTTAGAGGATTAGGTGGAAGATACCCAAGCCAGCGCTTTAGTGGACCTCTGTGTGACTGATCTGACCTATCCCAGAGTTAAGAATGTGGAATTTGGCCCCGAAAGAACCTTAAAGATCAGCTCCTCCCTATCTCCCTCCCAGGAGAAGGAGCTGTGTAGCTTACTAAACAATCATCTGGATGCTTTCGCTTGGAGCTATAAGGAGATGAAAGGAGTCCATCCTTCAGTTTGTACCCATCAGAATTACATTAAAGAAGATTGTAAACCAGTCAGGCAGCCTCAGAGGAGAATGAATCCAGCCCTTAAAGACATTGTCAAAGAAGAATTGCAAAAATTGTTGGATGCAGGATTCATCTACCCCATCTCCGACAGTGAGTGGGTCTCACCTCTAGTGCTTGTGCCCAAGAAGAACGGGAAGTGGAGAATCTGTGTAGATTACCGAGAACTTAACGAAGCCACCAAGAAATACCATTTCCCTTTGCCTTTCATAGATCAAGTGTTGGATGGACTGGCAGGGAAGAAGTTCTTCTCTTTCCTAGATGGGTTCAGCGGGTATAATCAGATCCAAATTAGCCCGGAGGACCAAGATAAAACCACCTTCACTTGTCCATGGGGTACCTTTGCCTACCGATTCCTTCCCTTTGGGCTATGCAACGATCTTGCTACTTTCCAGAGAGCAGTATTGAGCATATTTTCTGAGTTGGTCCACGACTTGGTAGAAATCTATATGGATGACTTTACTCCTTATGGGTCCAACTTCCGAGAAGCATTGACTAACCTGGGAAAAGTCTTAACCAAGTGTATTGAGATGAACCTGTCCCTCAGTCTCGAAAAATGCGAATTCCTGATGACCAAAGGGACCGTGCTAGGCCATACAATTTCCCAGCAAGGATTACAGGTGGATCCTAACAAGATTGCTATCATCCAGAAGGTCCCACCTCCTCAAAAGGTGAGAGATGTTTGGAGTTTCCTAGGCTTAATAGAATATTATAGACGATTCATTAAAGATTTCAGTAAGCTAGCCTCGCCATTGTTTGGCCTCTTAGGAAAATATGTTGAGATCAAATGGACTGACGACTGTCAGGGGGCTCTGGAAGAGTTGAAAGATAAGCTGGTGTCCAACCCAATCTTAAGAGGTCCAAACTGGGCCCTACCTTTCCACATCCACACTGATGCCTCGAACAAAGCCATAGGGGCAGCCTTAGGACAAGTTGAGGAGAAACTACCATATGCCATATACTTCGTCAGCAAGAACCTATCCAAGGTAGAAATGAACTATATTGTAACCGAGAAAGAGTTCCTAGCTGTAGTCCATTCCCTAAACAAGTTCAGACACTACATCACTGGTTATCAAACATTTGTACACACTAATCATGTTGCGGTTAGATATTTAATGAATAAGCCTGATGTAAATGCTCGTATCATTAGATGGTTACTTTTGTTGCAGCAATTTCATTTGACTATTGTCGACAAGCCAGGTAAGGAAAATGTTGTTGCTGACTTCTTGTCTAGATTGGATTTGCCTGCAGGTGAAGAAGGGACAGTGGATGACCAGATGCTAGATGAACACCTATTTTCTATCTCAGTACTCTCTCCATGGTTTGCTGATATAGCAAATTACTTGGTCTCAGCACAGTTCCCTCCACATCTATCCTCAAAGGAGAAGAGCAGAATTGTGAGGAAGAGTGCCCCATTCACTTGGATCGGGGGCAGCCTATTCAAACTTGGCCCAGATTAGATCTTGAGGTGTTGTATTAGGGAGGAGGCAATCTTTGACATCCTCCTAACCTGTCATGATGGGCCCTGTGGAGGCCACTTTGCAGCAAAAAGGACTGCCTTCAAAAATCTACAGGCAGGCTACTATTGGCCTACTCTTCACCATGTTGGGTTGTGTTATATTCTTTCCACGACTAACCGACGTAGTTAAACGGGGGGTTAGAGGGGGGCAGTAGCCCCCCTTCGTTGCGCCGATTGCGTAGCGGGGGGGTCACAGGGGGGGCGGAAGCCCCCCCATCCGGGGGGTTTGACGGGGGTGGGTAGCCCCCCTCTACGGGGTCTGGGGCAGCGCCCCGGGAAAATTTTTTTTGGACCCTATATTAGGTTGGGCGAACCTACCTATGGTTTTGTGCATGATTTTCGCACATGGTATTGGACGCGATGGTTTTTCGGTCCATGGTATTGAATGCTTCGGCATGTATAAATATGTATTGTAACATTGAAAGGAATATAATAATGAAAAATCAAGCTGGTAGTCCCGGTTTTGGGATCCAAGGAAAAATCTCTGTGCATATGTGTTTTATGGGTTATGCTCTCGCATTGTTTATTTTCTTTGTTTAAGAATTCGTATGCAAGTAATTCTGTACAGGGTTAAAACCTACATTTGGTATCAGAGCAGTTTTGGCTTCAAGGGGACGCCTTTGTTGCTGAGGGGTTTCGCTCGGGCCTGTGGTAGACCCTGTTCAGTGGGAGATCTGTGAGATCGATTCTGGTGGTGAAAGAAGATGGCGAGCAGTGGAAAGATCGAGATTGAAAAGTTCAATGGTCAGAGTTTTGAGTTGTGGAAACTCAAGATGGAGGATCTGTTGGTCGATAAAGATCAGTGGATCGTGGTAGATCCGGGTACTAAACTATCGGGAGTGACCGATGAAGAATGGAAGAAATTGGATCGGAAGGCAAAGAGCACAATACGATTGTGTGTCTCAGATTCAGTATTGTTGAATGTATCAGGGGAAGCTACGGCGAAGGCTTTGTGGGTCAAGTTAGGGACTTTGTACCAATCTAAGTGTATAACCTGAGGATGAAAGATGGAGACTCGGTGACAGAGCATCTGAATGCGTTTAATACTGTGGTAAGTCAGTTATTATCTGTTGATATTAAAATTCCAGATGAAGATAAGTGCATCAGTCTATTGTGTTCTCTACCAGATTCGTGGGATAGTCTGGTTATTGCAATAGGTAGCAATGCAACTGCTTTGCAGTTTGATGAAATAGTCTCAACCTTGCTGACGGAGGAGATGAGACGGAAGAATATGGACAACCAGAATGGTGATGCCTTGTCTGTACGAGGACGGTCCCAGAACAGAAACAAAAATAAGTCATCGAGTGGGAGATCTAAATCTAGAGGGAGATCTAAATCTCCAGGAAAACCTACAAAGGTGGTGTGCTGGAAATGCGGAAAGGAAGGGCACTTCAGAAGGGATTGTAAATCTAAAGCTCCTGATAAAGGAAAGGGATCTGATGATGCTCCTTCTGCAGAGGCGAAAACCACCTCAGATGAAGGTGGGGATGTGTACTTGGCTTCTTCAAGTACACATGTAGATCATGAGGCATGGTTGATTGACTCAGGTGCATCCTTTCACTTCACTCCCCATAGACAGTGGTTCTGCGAGTATGAGAAATACGATGGTGGTGATGTCTTCTTAGGAGATGATAGGAAGGCCAGAATCATTGGTCGGGGAAAAGTAAAGTTGAAGTTGCAAGGTGGAAGGGTTAGAACACTTCCAGGTGTTCTACATATTCCTGCATTGGCCAGAAATCTGATTTCTGTAAGCAAGTTGGATGATGCAGGTGTAAAGACGGTGTTCGAGAAAGATACCTGCAAGATGGTTCGAGGAGCACTGATATTGATGCGGGGAGTTCGGATTGGAACTCTGTACAAACTGCAAGGTAGCACTGTTGTTGATGGGTGCAATAGTTCTATGGTTCCTGAAAATGGAGTAGAAAATCTAGTGGTCTCTGGAGAGAAGACCATGTTGTGGCATCAAAGGCTTGGACATATTGGAGAGAAGGGCCTTCGAATACTTCATGGTAAAGGTATGGTAGAAGGTATGAATGATAGCTCTCTGGATTTTGATTTCTGTGAAAATTGTGTGTATGGGAAGCAGAATCGAGTGAGTTTCCCCTCTGGTGGTAAGAGGATGAAACAGATATTAGAGCTTGTGCACAGTGATGTGTTTGGACCTGTGAAGGTTCCATCACTGGGTAAGTCTGTGTACTATGTATCATTCATAGATGACTTCTCAAGGAATACATGGATATATTTCCTTAAGAAGAAATCTGAAGTCTTTGACAGGTTTAAAGAATTTAAGGCTCTGGTGGAAAATCAGACAGAGAAGAAGATAAAGGTGCTAAGGACAGATAATGGTGGAGAATTTTACAGCAAGGAATTTGAAGAATTTTGTAAGAAGTGTGGTATAGCATGGCAGAAGACTACTCCATATACACCTCAGCAAAATGGAGTCGCAGAAAGAATGAACAAAACATTGATGGAAAGGGCAAGAAGCATGCTCAGTGGTGCCGGGTTAGGACAGGAATTCTGGGCAGAGGCGGTGGATACTGCACGTTACCTGATCAACAGATCACCCTCATCAGCGTTGGAGGATAAGACTCCACAATAAGTATGGACTGGTAAGAAACCCTCTCTTTCACATCTGAGGGTATTTGGATGTGATGCATATGTACATGTTCCAAAGGAGAAACGAACCAAGTTGGATAGTAAATCTGAAAAGTGCATCTTTATTGGGTATAAGGATGGTTTAAAGGGTTATAAGCTTTGGAACCCAGTCACACGGAAGGTTGTGTACAACCGAGATGTGGTGTTCAGAGAGGTAAAAGATGTTATTCAATCTAAAGTCCAACCAAAGGAACCTGAGAAGATAGAGTTTGAGCCCAAGGAGGAAGAATCAGACTCTGCAGCAGAAGAGGAATCAGAATATGAAGAGCAACAAACTCCGGATGTGAGAAGATCAGGTCGAGAAAGAAGGCAGCCAGAAAGGTATAGTCCATCTGCTTTCAGTTCAAATTTTGCTTTGTCTGTTACTGATGATGATCCCAGAACTGTGAAGGAAGCAGTGGATTCAGAGGATGGAAAACTCTGGAAAGAGGCCATGGTTGATGAAATGGCATCTTTGCACAAAAATGAGGCTTGGGATCTGGTAGAGTTGCCGGCTGGAAGGAAACCCATTGGCAGCAAATGGGTGTTCAAGAAGAAGACTAATGCAAAAGGAAAGGTGGAGAAATACAAAGCTCGGTTGGTAGCAAAAGGTTATTCCCAGGTGCCGGGAATTGATTTTGGTGATATTTTTTCTCCTGTTGCCAAGGTAGCTTCTATTAGATTACTTTTATCTGTTGCTGCTGCTTTTGATTTTGAGGTAGAACAGATGGATGTGAAGACAACATTTCTTCACGGTGATTTGGAAGAGGAAATCTACATGAGGCAACCTGAAGGCTTTGCGGTGAAGGGTAAGAAAGAACTGGTATGCAAGTTAAAGAAGTCTATGTATGGGTTAAAACAGTCACCAAGGATGTGGTATCAGAAATTTGATACATTTATACGGGGACTTGGCTTCACTAGAAGCAAAGCAGATCATTGTGTGTATTTTAAATTAATTGGTGACCGTGTTATTTATCTGGTCTTGTATGTGGATGATATGTTGCTGGTTGGAAATGACAAAGAAATTATCCAGGATTTGAAGACCCAATTGTCCTCCAAATTTGACATGAAAGATCTTGGTGCTGCAAACTATATTTTGGGCATGGAAATTAAAAGAGATCGGGCAAAGAGGAAGCTCTGGTTAAACCAGAGGAAGTATGTCGAGACAATACTGCAGAGGTTTAATATGCAGGATAGTAAACCGGTGAAGGTTCCTATTCCTATAGGTGTGAGGTTATCTGTTGAACAGTGTCCCAAGACACAAGAAGAGGAAGAGGACATGTCCCGTGTTCCATATGCAAGTGCAGTCGGTAGCCTGATGTATGCAATGGTCTTTACTAGACCAGACATTGCACATGCAGTGGGAGTATTGAGCAGGTTTATGTCAAAACCTGGGAAGGAGCACTGGACAGCAGTGAAGCGGGTTTTCAGGTATTTGCGTGGCACTAGTGATTATGGTTTGTGCTACCAAGGAAGACCAGGATTGGACAGAGAGTTGGATATTCATGGTTTTGTTGATGCAGACTGGGCTAGAGATCTGGATCAGAGAAGATCTACAAGTGGGTATGTGTTTAACCTATTTGGAGGTGCAGTCAGTTGGATGAGTAAGAAACAATCTGTAGTGGCACTATCAACTACAGAGGCAGAATACGTGGCAGCCACTCATGCAAGAAAGGAAGCAGTTTGGTTGCAGAGATTGTGTTCAAGTATGGGGTTAGTACAGGGAGCTATAAGAATAGACTGTGACAGCCAAAGTGCAATTTTCTTAGCAAAGAACCCTGCTTATCATTCAAAGACAAAGCACATTGATGTTCAGTATCACTTTGTGAGGGATATGATAGAAGACAAAAAGGTGTTGCTGGTAAAGGTGGACACTTTAAAGAATACTGCAGATGCATTGACAAAATCTGTGAGCTCTGAGAAGTTCTCTTGGTGTAGAGAAACAATGGGTGTTTCAGGGCTGGAAAAATGACTAAGCTCTCCTGTGGCCCCTTGTGGAAAGAAAACAACAAGTGGGAGATTGTTGGGTTGTGTTATATTCTTTCCACGACTAACCGACGTAGTTAAACGGGGGGTTAGAGGGGGGCGGCAGCCCCCCTTCGTTGCGCCGATTGCGCAGCGGGGGGGTCACAGGGGGGGCAGCAGCCCCCCTGTCCAGGGGGTTTGAGGGGGGCGGGTAGCCCCCCTCTACGGGGTCCTGGGTAGCGCCCCGGGAAAAAAAATTTGGACCCTATATTAGGTTGGGCGAACCTACCTATGGTTTTGTGCATGATTTTCGCACATGGTATTGGACGCGATGGTTTTTCGGTCCATGGTATTGAATGCTTCGGCATGTATAAATATGTATTGTAACATTGAAAGGAATATAATAATGAAAAATCAAGCTGGTAGTCCCGGTTTTGGGATCCAGGGAAAAATCTCTGTGCATATGTGTTTTATGGGTTATGCTCTCGCATTGTTTATTTTCTTTGTTTAAGAATTCGTATGCAGGTAATTTCTTTACAGGGTTAAAACCTACACACCAGATGTCAAAAGATACATCAGCCAGTGTGACCGATGTCAGAGGATGGGGAAACCGACTCCAAGGGATGAAATGCCTCTCGAAGCTCAAGTGACCTTCGAGCCATTTGAGAAGTGGGGCATGGATTTTGTGGGTCCTATCAACCCTCCTTCAAAGCAAAGGTCCTACATCATTGTGTGCACCGACTATCTAACAAAGTAGGCAGAAATAAAGGCAATCAAAGCAGCGACAAAAGAAAAGGTGGTTGAGGTTTTAAGGGAAAATATCTTCTACAAGTTTGGCTACCCAAGAGAGTTAGTCACCGATCAAGGAAGCCAGTTCACCTCTAACCTGATTGAAGACTTGCTCGCTCATCACAAGATCAAGCACAGGAGTTCCACCCCATATCATCCACAAGAAAATGGGCAAGTGGAAGTCACTAATAGAGCATTGGAAGGGATTTTGACTAAGGTGGTGAGCAGCAGCAGAAAGGATTGGGAAGATCGCCTGGTTGAGGCCACCTGGGCCTACAACACCACTTGGAAGACTACAACAGGTTTCACACCTTATGAGCTGGTCTACGGGAAGAAATCTTTGTTGTCCATAGAGTTCGAGTACAACACATTGAGGGTGGCAGCTCAGCTGGACTTAGATCTCAACCATGCTCAACATTAAATATTACTGCAGCTGAATGGATTAGATGAACACATAATGCAGGCCATCCTCCACTCAAAAGTAGTTCAACTCCAGAGGAAGATATGGCATGACCGGCACCTTAGTGAAAAGCAATTCCAGCCGGGAGATTGGGCGCTGTTGTATGATTCAAGATACAAGGATTTCAAAGGGAAGCTGAGGACAAGATGGTTAGGACCATATACAGTGGAAAAATGCAATGACAATGGTTCAATCCTTATCAGGACCATTGATGAAGAAGCCATCCCCATGCTTGTCAATGGGCATCGATTGAAAATCTACAAGAAACCCCTTTCGAGGCAGGAGTTCATTGAAACTTTGGAAAAATCACTGCTGGTAGTAGAGCAGGGCTCTGCCTCTATTCCACCCACACCTTGATCATCAAAAAAAAAAAAAAAAAAGGAGGAATAAAAAGATCCTTGGGTGAAAACCTCTCTGAGGCGTCCAGGGCAGACAGTGAGGGTGAAAACTTCATGGAGGCACCCCAGTTGTCTCTCAAAAAATAAATAAATGAAGAAAAAAAAAAAAAAAAAAAAAAAAAATCCTTGGGTGAAAACCTCTCTGAGGCGCCCAAGGCAGATAGTGGGGGTGAAAACCTCATGGATGTGCCCCAGCTGTCTCTCAAGAAAAAAAAAAAAGAAAAAAGAGAAAAAAAGGAAAAAGAAAAAAGAAAGAAAAAAGAGAAAAAAGAAACAGGTCTAATCTCTGTAAAATTATTGCAGGTTGCAGGGAATACATTACAGATAAAGAAGGTCGCGCAAAACGAGGACAGGGGTCCATACCAGGCTACAGGACATCCTTACAGACACTCCCTCCATAGCCACTCACTTTTCCCAGGATTTGATCACATTCGGGTCGAGATTCCACCTCCTACAGGAAGTTCTGGGCTTTCTACAGGAAGTTTTGGGGCTTTCTATAGGAATATCTGCATTTCTACAGGAAACATTCTGTAGAGCCTTCGGGCAGGCCAAATTCGATTTTGGAAGGGGATTTGAAGCTTGGAGTCTGTTGGTTAGGCCTGCAGCCACCCCTCTCTTCCATCCATCACCTGTTTCATCTCTTTCCACCGCCATTGCAACCACCTGGTTATGTGTTCCTGCAGTCATACAAGAAATATTGTTTTCTTCAGATGGACAGAAAATTTTCCAGTGACAAATCAAGCAGTGAAGGCCCGCACACTCTACCTGTTCAAGCTCCATCTAGACTCTTCATCAGCGAATTCAGCCCTGCTCGTTTAGCCTGCATCCCAGGAGGAGAAGCAGCTACAGGACATCCTACAGGAGTCCTGTAGTGGCTGATCCCTCTGGAAGACATACTCTAGAGGCAGGGGCAGCCGAAACCAACAAAAAGAAACATGTAAAAAGGCTCCTCCTGGACGTGAAAACATCCTCGATGGCTGAAACCAAACACCACCTGTGCATGCAGCGTTGCCAACCAAGGATCGGGTTCCAAAGCCATGCATACAGCATCAACCAATGAAAGAAGGAGTTCCAGCACCTGTGCACGAAGCAGCAGCGAGCGAAGCAGTCGTTCCAAGTCCTGAAGCCTGCAGAACACGTCCATGGCCACATAGGTAAGTGTCTAACCTTATTCGTCAAATTGCATAGACTATATTCTGAAAACTGCATGTCTGTGAAATGGTTCGGATTGAACGAATTCGGTGGCCAGTCAACTGGCCACCCACAGTCAGTCAAATGGCTTTGTGGGATCCGAACAAGCTCGGTTACATTCGAATTCGCCAACAAGACGTGCAGCCGACACGTGGGAAGTGTCCAGTCGGGGAGAATCGTCGGGATTGGCAGTGGTGGCAGCGGTTAATGGCAGAGGAAAGGTAATGGCGGTCAGAGACACGTAGAGGAATGATGGCCATGACGTTGGCTAACGGATCGGCCTGGCCACCTCACCCCCTCGCCATGAATTGCGTCGTAATTCAAAAATTCTCGGCCAAAGAACTCACGTTAACCGCTGTTCATTTACACTTGCAACCGTTCTCAGCGAAGTACGCGTCCTCCTCCTCCGCAGTCTGTTTCGGCCTGTTTCAAAATTCTCCCACGTCCCAGGCTCGTTCAGAAGCGCCGTAAAATCCTCCAGAAGCTGGCAAAGTGTTCTACAGGAAGAAGCTCTGCAGGAAACATAGCATAGCCTTCCGGAGCGGAGAAGTCTGGACTTTTCTTCATCCAAACTTGGAGTTTCGAATAGAGGTAGGCTCGAAAACACCCTTCCAATGCATGGTATATGTGGAAAACATGGTGAATTGAGCTGTCTTGAATTGGAGGGTTAGAGACAAGTCTGCCTGTGAGTCAAAAATAGCAGTTTACTTGTGGTTGCATGAAATTTCTTCGTTGGTTTTGCGTCCAAGTTTTCCTCCACGGTTCCTGTTAAGAAAATTCCTCCTGTAGAAAAGTTAAAGCACTGTCAGGGCTAACCTATGTAGGAAAAATGTGAATTTTACATGGTTATATGTATGCTGGGGGTGGAAATTAAGCTCTGCACTCTATCTGGGGAAACCCAAGTCTTCCTTTTGTACACAGACAATCGAGTTTTTAAAACCAGGGAATTGGTACAAGGTTAAAACATAAACACCTGAGGGATACTGTCTTCAAGTTCGAAGAAGGAAACCATAAAACAGCAAGTCCTCTATGCTCATAGCACTCTCACCATGCTAGGGGGGTTTATCAGGAAAGAACCCTCGGATTCCAGGAAATTGCGTGAACATCCCGAGGTGGTGAACCTCTTCACCCATGCCAATTGGATGACCTTTTGTGACAGAATTCAAGGTCATGAAGATGAGATAACAGAGGAGTTCTTAATGTACCTGTAGCCTAAATCAAAGACACTGGCCACTGTGAATTTCAGAGGGTTGACCCTAAAGCTTACCCCACAACTCCTTACTCGAGTTACTGATCTGCCATTAGGGATACCCTGGAGCAAAGAGGAGAGGGCATTGGGCCAAAAAGCCAAGAAAGAATTCTTCCTACCAAAGGAACAGTTTGCAGAAGACAAGAATGGGGTCCGGAGAGCCAAACTACATCCTTTTTGGAGCAAAGTCAGCTTTCAGATCATGAAATACATTACCTATGAGGGGCGGTTCAGTATTGTTTACGGCTATCACTTCCGGTTGCTGAGCGAACTCAGACATGGGATGGATTTACCTCCAGAACAGAAGTTAAGCATCCCCTATTTTCTCCTACAATAATTAATTGAGTGTGGCACAAAATTGAAGGAAGGGACACTGGATCAGCTAGCCCATCATGGGCTTATCAAGCTTCTAGTGGAAGATGCCCTCCATACCTACACTGTCCCTCTCTCCTGGGAGATTTTCCGCAACATGTCCAAGGATGATGATATTCGAATTCTGGCCGAGGAACTCACTTCATCCAGCAGTGAAGAAAGGGAACACATTGAGGTAGAAGAGAAAGCCAGTGGAAAAGAAACACAGGAAAGACCACCACAGAAAGAACAAGAAGAGAAGCGAGGGAAAGGCCAAGCTGCTGAGCCCAAAACTGTGGGTGGAACAAAGGCACAAACACCAAGGGAGAAACGATTGCAGAGTAGAGCAGAGAGGACTGAAAAAGTCCAAACCAAGGAGGGCACAACCAAGGCAACCACACAGAAATTAAAAGGAAAGACACATCCAGCCAAGCAAACTGAAATAGTTGCAACAGTTTCTACAAGAAGCATGAAAACTATTTCTACAGGAAGCATGAAAATAATCGACACAGGAATTTCTACAGGAAGTCTGGAAATGGAGCAGCAAAGGGAGAAATCACCTCAGATTTTGGCCAGGGAGGCGGCAGCAGTGCTGGCTTCCCTAAGCACATATCCAAAGCAAAAAGGGAAGTGGAAAAGGGAGCCTTCCATGTATTTTAAGGCCAGAAGGAGCATGCGAATAAAAACTGGCAGACCCCAGCCACAGTCAAAGGAGCCAATTACGATTGTGGACACCCCAACTAAACAAAAGGAAAGGTCGCCTTCAAAGGCATCCATCACCTATGAACGGGGAAGCCTGAAAACATCCACCTGGAGAGAAAGGATGAAAATGTTGGACACAAAGACCTCTCTACAGGATGTTGAGACTGTTCTACAGGAAACACTGGCTAGGCTAAAGGAGACCGAAGAAATGGAAGGAGAGGCAGCTAAATCACCACAGGAGGAAGAAAAGGTGGAGAACATTGTGGAACCTAGCCCCCAGCCCAGCTTGGGCTCCTACTATAACTTGTTAGAGGCCGGAAAGATCATTCCCCAAAAATTCGCAGTGTCGCTTTTCCTTGCACTAGAAGAAGAGAGGGTGAGGACCCACACTTGGATGAAGATCGCTAAGTCCAAGGGTGTGGCAGATATAGGTCCCCTAGAGGAACAACTCAAAGAGGCAAGAAAGGAATTGGCTATGGTACGACATGTGGAAAGCAGCCAGCGAGCCAAGCTACAGGAAGAAAACGAGCTGCTCAAACAGCAGCTACAGCTACAGGAACAGCATAAGGAAGATATGCCTCACATCTTGGGAGGACAACAGCAACAGGAGAAGCCCACAACAGACAAGGAAACCCCTGATGAATAGAAGAGAAGATATGGGTTGCAAGCTGAAATTGAGACACTAACTAGACAGCTACAGGAGAAGGACGTGCAAACAGGCCAGGAGATACAGTCTCTGAAACAACAGGTAGAAGAAAAGGAGGCCCAACTGGCCTGCATGGCCAGCTGGGCGATGGAAGCTCTATAGTGTAGGCAGCCTGCCAAATCATACGCCCTATACCTTAAGGATCAGTGGTTGCAGTTTCAGATTAACACCTTGGCACAAAGGGGCATGAGTCCATTTCAAAATTATCATCAATTTGTAGCTTTATGTGACAGTAGCTCCTTAGAGAACAAGGCTAAATTAGCAGAGTTTTATTTGCACAACTTAGCCCTTCCAAACATGAATTCATGGGATCCCAACACTGTGGTAGGAGATGTCCAACTTATGGCCATGGCCTCTTGGATGAATCATGATGAAAAGAGAGCAGCAGAGGTCCGCAATATTATGAGCAGGGAACTCAGTGAGCCACTAATGATTAGAGCAGAGCCGGATGACCCCTTAGCAGTGATAAGTGCCCACCAACACTTGGCCAACAGCCCTCAGGATTTGCCAGAATACATTGAGCAACAGGCTTAAGCTATTGCCCACTTTGAGGACATGGAGAGACTGTTGGGAGATAACTGCCTTCATGCCTACATAAGGTGATGGAACACACTGCCTCACAGCTTGAAGATAAGAGAATACCACTCTCCCACCAGGATGAGGGAGGCCTTGGCAAGGGTACCTCTTTACAAACAGTTGATGCAAAATCTGCAGGCCAATTGGATTGGCCTGAAATTCAGTCCTCCCTTGCTTTTGGGATTGCTAGAAGGAGTTAAGGAAGAGGAGGAAAACAAACCGTGGGAGGAAGTGGAAAAGAAAGCAGGATTTCACGACCGGGAAGAAGATATCACCGCGGAGGCCTGGGACGTGAGGGAGGCGGTCAAAGCTATAAAGGATGATGAGCTAGATTAGTTTCTCAGAGGATGAGCAACCCATTTAGCAGGGGGGTGATGATGAGCCCCAAAAATGGGTAACTTATTGGGCTCATGTTGCCTACTGTTCTTCATCAATCCACCATTTTTCATAGATTATGCATGTTTTTTTGAGTATGTTTATGTTATTTGAACGAATAAGGGTGGTCATTTTACCAAGGAGGCTAATACGTGGTTATTTTAGGTTTTTTGGACAAATTTTGGAACAAAGCCAAGAAATTATGAGCCAGGTGACAGCCAAGCATGAGGGAGCAAGGGTGAGGATTCGTAGGAAGGTTGTCTCTTGCATTAAATGGCCCTTCCTTGAAATCTCCACCCTCAATTCAGAGCTCAGCAGACCACAAAAACGAATCCTAAAGGCAGTCGAGCAGCTTTGTGAAGAGTGATTGTTTACTGGCAGTTTGAAGAGCCGAGCCCCTTGAGTTAAGGAGGGCTACTAGGACCCTTGTAGGTCATAAATAGGAAGGCTTCAGCCTTCGTATTTTACTTTTGGAATTGTTGGGTTTTGCACTATAGTGCTATCATTATCTCAGCTCATTTTTGTAGCTACTGCTGTATAACTTTCTTGTGACATGATTATTTTTTAGGAATGAAGAGCAGCTTTACTTGGCATCAGCTCTGAGTTTTCTTTAGGAGCCTATAGCTCTTGGGGTTGGGCCCAACCCAAGTGCCAAGGTTTCCTTTATGTACTGTTATTTGCCTTTTATGTCTTTGCAAAATAATTTCTGTTAAGTAGATTAAAATCTTGCTGATTATCTAGGTCATTGTTGATGATTAGAAAGAATTTTTATGTTCATATTGAGTTGATAGGTTATTAACATGGAAGATATCCAGAAAAAGGCCATCAAGAACCTCTGATCTCCCCTCTCCCTCAGTGGGATCATGAGCTGGGACAAAGGTGACCTTGCTACCAACAAAAACACTGTCATTGCCTCACCATGCAATCATTAGTGTTAGATTCTCATTTGCAGAAGTTGATACCAGTTGTGGTTAAGCGTTCAGATTCATGATTGCTCAATTTGCATAACTATTACACGTGATTTCATTGCAATTAAACTTCTGTTCATTTCCTTTGCTGTTACTTAGGCCAGATTAGAATAAAGTAGCTAGGTCATCGGTTTTCCAAGTCATTGTTTGTTCAGTTTGAGAAGTAACTTGCAGAGCACCTGTAACACCTCTCCATCTACCCGTACTCCATCAATCCCATCTGCTCCATCCCCTACCTCTGATTCTTGCCTCATATTTGCTACACCTTGACCTAGTTTCCATATTTTTGTGCAACATTGCTCCACTCCTCCTTGAACAAATCCAGCCATCCTCATCTCTTCTCAGCTCCATCCACCAAGTCCTAGACCTCCTCATGCCCTTATCCTACCTCCATACTCACTTCTTCACCTTTCTCTCTCCATCCACCCTCCAAAATCCCATTTCTGAACATCCTGTAGAAAACACAGAACATCCTGTAGAACCCCTGCAAACTTCCTGTAGAAGCTCACGGAAGCAGTTTCTTGATCGCCAAACTCGGTGAAACTCTCTGGAAGGGTACTAGGGACCCCTTAGGCCCCCTTCTAACCTTTCCAACCTCTTGCAAGCATTTCCTCTTGCCAATCCACCTCTGCACAGTCAAAACAGTCAAAGCACATGCATGATAATTCTGACAACTTATTCAAAAATACAAAAAGATGTTTTTTCAGATGTTACTGTAGAAATAGCTTAGATACATGTATTTTACCTTCCTAGAAGTCAATGGCATCTCTTTCAGTAGCTTGCATCCTCTTTCTTGCATCAGTAGGGTTAGATAGTAAAATTAGGGTTTGCTAGGGTTTACGTTTCCTTTCAACTTTCCAGTTTCTTTCTGCAAGTAGATTAGCCTTCTTTGAGTTAGCTTTCATCCATCAATTAAAAAGCTTCTTCTCAGAGCTCATAGAATTTGGCTTAAGCTCCTAGCGGACTTGTGCTAGTTGACCAAGTGACAGCTGCGGTACTTGTGCATACAGCACCGTCGCTTCCAAGTTTGTTACGAACTAATAGGTTGATAAGAGTAAAGAAGGGAGTCCCAGGAGTTGCAACATTATTGCTACAATACTGGAGCCCACCAGTAGGAATGTAATTCAGCAACATGATTCTCCTCTACACACAATCTCGCAGATGGTGATACCAGATGTCGATACATTTGGACTGATCACGAAAAATTGGATTCTCAGAGAGTTTGATACAACTCTAATTGTAACAGTAAATCACTTTAGCATCCATTTTCTGACCAATAACCCAATAAATATATTCCTCATCCAGGTAGTGTCACAAGATGCTTGACTTGAAGCCATGTACTCTACTTTTGCCGAACTAAGTGCAACTGATCTCTACTTCCTGTTGTACTAAGAAATTGTTGCTGACCTAATACTGAAAATTCCCCCTGATGTGCTCTTGTTATCTAAAGGACTCCCTACCAAATCTGCATCTTTGAATCCTTGTAGGTTCACTCCCTCTATATGTTTGTACCAAAGACCAAACTGAATGGTGTCTCTGAGGTATCTCAACAAGTGTTTAGCTTCCTTCCAATAGAGTTTGGTCGACTTAACTATTGCTTGACTAAAATAGTTAACTGAAAAAAATATGTTTGGTCATGTGTTCACCAAATATATAAGTGAACCCACAAGCTACCTATAAATAGTAGCCTCCACTACTTCACCTGAAGTAGCCTCTTCCTTCCTCCAATTCCCTGCTAGAGGAATCTCCATGGGTTTGCTGCTCTCCATGTGGAACTTCTTCATTATATCATTTGCATACTTTCCCTGAGAGACATATAGTTCCTCATATCTTTGACATACTTCCATATCAAGGAAATAATGCATGAGCCCCACGTCCTTCATCTTGAATTTTCTTGCAAGATCCTCTTTGCAAGATTTTAACAACTTCTCATCACCTGTTAAAATTAAATCATAGACATATAATACTATAATCAATAGTTTACCTTCAACCACAATATGGTAAAGTTTTTCATTTTCTTCACTTTTGGTGAACCCCAACCTAGTGAAATAGTTGTCAAACCTGTTGTACCAAGCACGGGGTGCTTGCTTTAATCCATACAACAATTGCTTGAGTCTGCATACATGTGAATATTTTTTCAAGGTATCAAATCCTTCTGGCTACTCAATGTACACCTATTCCTTAAACACTCCATTGAGGAATGTTGTCTTCACATCCATCTGATGTATATTCCATCCCATCTACGTTGAAAATGCTAGAATAGATCTAATTGAAGAGTGTCTTGCTACTAGAGAAAAGGTCTCCTCATAATCAATTCCCTCCACATGAGAGAACCCTCTGGCCACAAATATGGCCTTATGTCTCTCGACACTACCATCTACTACTTTATTTACCTTGTAAAGCTATCTGGAACTCACCACTGACCTGTCTACCAGCCTTGGGATCACTTCCCAAATAGTTTTTTCTGATAATGGAGCCATACTCCTCTACCATGGCTTCTGATGAGCCCCATAAATGGGTAATTATATGGGCTCATTTTTCCTCCTAACATAGTTGAATCAACCATTCTCTTAGCTTATTGCATGTTTTTTGATTATATTTATGCTTATGGAGTGAGTTGAGTTAGTTATGATGCCAAGAGATCTAATATGTGTTTAATGCAGATTTTTGTTGAATTTTGAAGACAAAGTCAAAGATTCAAGGGACAATTGGCAGCAATAATTCGAAGTGGACAAAGGAGAGGATTTATAGGAGGAAATCCCCCTCATTTATTACTCCCCACTTCGAATTCACCTTCATGCAGCTCGGTGTACAAACAGCCAAATCAATGCACTAAGAGGCAGCCGAGCAAGTGGAGGATAACTTATGTTTATCTCAAGTTTTGGGAGCCAAGCCTCCTGATTTTAAGGAAGTTGTTGGGAGCTTCAGTTGTATAAGTAGAGAGGCCTAGGGCCTCACTAGGGTCGAATTTTTGTCAGATTTTTGTTGTACTTTTTCTATTGTAAAACTCTACTCAACTTCAAGCTTACTTTTGGTGACATTTTCATGTAATCCTATTACTATTTTGATAATAAAGATGAGATCCTTTTTGAGCTAGCACTAAGTTACCTCAAAGGGCTGAATATCTTGGGTTAAGGCCCAATCCAAGTAGCCAAGCTCCTCTTTTTTTGTATTTATATGCTTTGTTTCATTTTATGGATTAGTTGTTGTTAGATGAATTTCTTTCTTGGTTAGGAATAGGCTGCTTTTGGTGATTTAGAAGGATATTTCCATTTGTGTTTTCTATAGAAGGTTAAACAGTGATAGAGAGAAGATTCAAAAGGATAGCAACAGTGCCTTGGCCTCTTTTCCCCCCTTTGGGACCATGAACTGAGGCAAATACCCTCTTGCTGCCCCAAAAACACAGATTTTCCTTCTCCATAGGATTTCTAGTGTTTGCAATTTGTTATAAGGTTAATGCTTTGCTTTAGATCTCTTCCACCATGCTCATTTATGTCTTTTCAATAAGTATTTTTCCATGCTTTCTCCTTGTAACATTTTTCAGCATTTACTTCCATAGCTCATAATTTATACTATCTTGATGCAAAATTCTGTTTTTGGACGTACTCATTTCCTTGCTTGCTTGATCTCATTGGTTGATTGTCATTTATTTTGTAGAGGATCTCTTCTCACAACAAATTAGCCTATCAGCCATCACATTCTCTCCCTGATCCATGCCCTACAGGTCGCCCAAAGTTCACCTCAAATCTGCCTTAGTTTTCTGCATTTTTCCATAGGATTTCTTCCTCTCTCCCAATCATCTTTCCCTCTCCTAGTGATCCTTGGTGGACCCTAGGTGCCCTAACACATCATCCCAACATTCATCTACCTTTTCCACCCACTCTCACACCTTCAAAACCTTCAAAACTTCTCTCGGAATCCTCCTGTAGACCTCCTGTAGATCCCCTGTGTCCCCTTGTAGATTTTCCTGTAGGCTTTCTTTTGAAGGCTGAATGTGGGAAAGGCCTCCAAAAGGCCACCCGAGACCTCCTAGGACCCATCTACACCATAGTACATCTCCTCAAACCCCAAAGTCACCCTTCAACACCACCTATTCGCTTCCACCTTCACACACAATAAAATGCATGCATGTCAATTTCACATAAAAATACATAAAAATCCAAAAAGATGTTTTTTGCTCATTTACTTCTAGAAATAGCTTCAGTAGATGTTGTTTACTTCCTTGAGTAGGTAATGGCATTCATTTCATGGTTTTCATAGTGCTTTCTGAAAAAATAATATTAGTTGGTTAAGTAGGGTTTGCTAGGTTTACTTTACATTTCAGTCTTTTTCCTTTCTGCAATTAGAGTAGCCTCTGTAGAGTAAGATTTCCTTTCTTTCATCACATATAGAGCTTCTTCTGCAATCCATTGAAGTTGGCTTGAGCTCCTAGTGATCTTGCTCCAGCTGACCAAGTGACAACCTGCAATAGGAACTAGTACTTGTGCATATAGCACCGTCGCTTCCAAGTTTGTTACGAACTACCGGGTTGATAAGAGTAAAGTAGGCAGCCCAAGAGTTGTAGCATTATTGCTGCAATACTGGTGCTCACCACTTTTTGGCGCTATTGTCGGGGAAGCGTCAAAGTATTTTGTGATTACTACTTTCTTCTATTTTCTATCGCAACATTCTGCTAAATAGTTTATTTCAACAAAAGTAGAATAGTCATTTCTTTCAGCTTCTGCATTTCCTTGCTTTCCTTTTCAATTCTGCAAATTTCATTTCAGCAAGAGTAGGCTAGTCATTTCTTTCAAGTTCTGCATTTCCTTGCTTTCCTTTTCAATTCTGCAAATTTCATTTCAACAAGTTCATTTCAGTTAGTTGCAATTTGTTTTGTTCAATCCATTTCAGTTTTGCAGGTACAATCAGTGTGAAAAAAACAAAAACCAACCAAAAATATTTCCTTTCATGCCTCATAGGAATAGAGATAATTTAGGAAAATTCTTGCCCAACACCCCCACTACCTCACACAGCCAACCTTCTCTCTTCTTCGGTGGCAGTGATCAAGAAGAACCTTTAGGTGAACAACCAGAGATATTTGAAGAACCTATAGGGGAAGAAGAAGAAGAAAACATCCCTCTTGAGCCAATGGCTGAAAACATAAATGCTAGGGGGAATGGAGAGAGAATAGAGGGTACCTTTCCCATTAGGGAGACCAATGGGGACACCAAAATGAAGAATATAAGCCCTTCAGCCCTACCTCACTTCCATGGTTTGACTACAGAAGATCTTGACACCTTGTTGTTTGAGTTTCTTGTCATTTGTAAAACCTATGACTATGCAGAAGATGAGCAAAAGTTGAAACTATTCCCTTCTACTCTCAAGGATGCAGCATTGTGCTGGTTCATGGGGTTACCTGGCAATAGCATCACAACTTGGGCTCAGATGCAACAGGCCTTTAATGACAAATATCAAGACTACTGTAGGTCAAAATATACCAAAGAAGAAATCTTCCGAATGACCATGGGAAGTAATGAATCCTTGGAAGACTATGAAGAGAGGTTCTAGCTCAGTTACAAAAGGGCCAGGTGCACACTTGACCCTGAATCTCTAATGTTGGCCCTGCTCAAGGGAATTTCGGAAGACCTTCTAGATACCCTCCATCTACTGGCCGGGGGAGACATCTACCAACTATCTTATGAGGACATAAAGACTATTTTTAGAAACTATTCTAGAGTAGCCAGAAAGAAAGGTACGGGGAGTCAACCCATAGCCAGTACCTCCTCTTCCAATTCATCCATCAAAGGTGAACTCGGAAACATGCTGGAAGACTTCAAAAGTGAGATGCTGCAGAGTCTTGCCATGCAAATGGATACCTTTCGTATCAAAAGAAAACAAGAGGAAGCAGAGAGGGCTTTGGCCATCTTTTGTCCTAGATGCACCAGGAGGCATCCTAGGAACGAATGTCCATTCAACTCTATAGAGGTTTGTTTAGTCTGTTGTTTCCGGGAAAACTAGTGTCTTTTCGATCTGCTAGCCCTCTAGGATTGGCAGCTATCCTAGAAACAAATAATCAAAGCAATTTTGGATTTCTCTATGTATGATAGATAAGAGAGAGGCAAAGGAACCAACCTGGATCTTCTTCTTAACTCCTTGCTTGATCTCTCTCCCCTTGACAGAGCTTGCAACTCCTCTCCTACTTATCCCGCTTAGAGAATACCTATAGAGACAAAGTAACAAAACACCATCAAAGCATCTTGATCTATTATATCAAAAGCATTGCAGAATCAGAAATACAATTAACATACAATGGCATTCACAAATACACGATTGTATGGAGGAAAACTCAAAGAACTTTATTAAAATAGAAGGGAGAATTACAACCCAGCTGTCTGATCCAGCATCAAAGCCCTCTTCACCTCATGAAAAGCAAGATCACACCAACAATATAATGCTCTCTCTCAACCTCAAACTATCAGCACTTCCTTGCAAATTACAAAATTCCAGCCTCTAGATCTCTCAGATGAGGGATCCATTTATAGATGTGTGCAAGGGTGTGAGTCATCTCTAGGTTTTTTATTAGTGTCATTCCACTTGTTGTTTTTGGTTCCACTTGGAGATTTCTTGGATCTCTTACTCATCCCTGGGCGAATTCAGAGAGGCAAGTGTCATAAGAGAAGTTTCTAGAAGATTCCATGAGCATCCACTTAGCAAATTGTCTCGGACATTTGTCCATCCTCGCTCATCACACCCTATAGAAGGCCTCTTCAGTATGCATCACACCTGGCTAGTGTAGGAGTCAGTATGCATCACACCCTGACAGTGGAGCAGTCAGTATGGTCCTATTTTGGCTAGTTCTGGATGGTTTTTCAGGTGGAACTTTTGGGGAATGATGTAATCAGTTGACCATGATCCTTTAGGGTATGAAACAAAACTTTTAGGGTTTAAAGAGCCCTAGTTTATCGACATATAAGATTGGGGTTGAAGTGCCCAAATATGTCTATAACAGTTTCCCCCTAAAGCATGAAGTCGTAAATCTTTTGATGTCGGGTGAAATGCTTTATCATGAGGATCCGAGGTTTTCAAAACTGGAAGGTGACCTGTATAAGATACAATACAATACATCATCATCATAATATAATTTTCATGATCTAGTTGAGGTGGGCATTCCCATGCTCAACTTTATAAATTCATTTCCATGTACATAGGACAGATAATCATCTACAGTTGCAGACTAGTGATTATTTATATGTAGAGTCATCATCCCTGGCTTGGATGACTATCTGTGCAGCTTCTCTGTACATTTGATGTCTTTATGTCCCTGAATATATCGCAGCCCAGATGGATGAAACTAGATCTATTGTCTTCAAACTCGTTCGATCATTGCCCGATGTACAAGTCGATCCATGTGAAGAGATGTTATGAAGTCGAACATGGAAAGACATCGCCTAATTACCAGCCAATAATGTGAGCTGTTAACAGACGTGAGAGGAATCACCGATAATGATGATGAACCTAAAGGTACTACAATACAATTCACGTGGTGTGAATATATGATCCGATGTCGAACACCACGCAAATTCTTTTGGTCGAAGGCCATTGATGTCAACCTGTCGCTAGAAGTGAGAAACTTACCATTGAGGCATGCAAGCTCCAAAGTACTGAAAGGGTTGTTTCTATGTCAACTTCTTGGATAATGAGCTTATGTCAACAAGAAGTGACTCGTTGTAGGAGGGCCTTAATGTATCCCACATCAACGACACAAAACGAAGCAAATGATTTTCTAGAGGTGAAAACGATCTGACGACACAAGGTTTAGGAATGGCGGTCATGAAAAATGGAGGGTGAAGGTATTGCAGTGGATTAGGTGTTAACTGGATTGTGGTTTCTCAACTGAATGACTTCTCTTGAACATATCGGCGACACTGAGATGAATTGGTAGCATTAACCCCAAAAGATGGATGGTGTGGAAGACCATTGGCGACATGACCAGTGAACGAAATAACCCAACCTGACTCAATCATGGTGATGGAGTGAAAGTGTCATGTTGAAGAGTGACCTGCTACCATAAAATTCTTCAATTTTTCTTCCCTTTTTCCCTAGTCATTGCTGACTAGTACCTCTTTATTTTTGTCAAGCTTGAGGAGGATAACATATGCTTGTTCTATAATTTACCCTTCGGGCAAACCTGTCGTTATGTTTTAGCGAGCCTAGCGACAGTGAAACTCACCCTTGTCTATGGGACAAGTTTGTTGCTATCATTTTAATGAGTTTAACGACAAAGAAAACTCGGTCCTTTTCATGTTTCGAGAGTTTGAAAAGGGATGAAAAGGAAACTCCAGAAGTTCTTTTTTGTAGAATAATCCCTTAAGTCTGAAAAAGGATAAAATAATACAAAAGAGATGACTTTTCGATCACTTTAGTGAGCCGAAAAGACAAGCGCTCGAACTTTTTCATGAGATAATCCCTCAAGTCTGAAAAAGATTAAAATATACAAGAGGGATGGCACTTCCCATTACTTTGACGAGTTGGAAAGGCCAATAGCTCGACAATCTTTTCATATTTAACGAGTCTGGAAAGAGTTTAAAGGAGACTCTTTTTTGAGGAACGAGTGGTATTTAGGGTAGTAACTGGTTCCGAGTAAGCTTGGAACTTCTCAAAACAAGGTGATGTGAAGAGGCTGGCTAACAGGATCATTCGTCGCAACTGTTCCTCAAAAGGGTAAATAATCAAGTGGAAGCGTATGATCGGCCAAAAGGATGGAGGTGATGGTAGGAACACAACCAAGGCTCAAAAGGCTGATAGCATGGCAATCACAAAGGTTATTTACTGAAGGCAGGTTCATTTTTTAATGAGCTTGAACTGTGGGGAACTATGCTCAGAGGTAGGTTCATTTTTTAATGAGCTTGAACCATACGATAACATATGTTTAGAGGTAGGTTTATCTTTTAACGAGCTTGAACCTTGCGATAACATTGCTCAGTTTGTGGTCAAAATGTTTAATTCACTACTTAGCACATCATATTCTTTCGTCGGTCATTCAACCTGCTCAATCACTCCATCAAACTGATTAGAAATACATATATATGTACGAAAAATGAGTTAAAACTAACATTTTGCTTGAAGTACGTGAATAGTAAACATAAAAGTAGTTTTACCTTTCATTTTCATCATTCTATTTCAAATTTGGGATTTTGGAGCTCTGGAGTGGTTTTCCCCCTCAAATTACACCAGTTGATTTCAGGAGATCCGGTGGACTATTCTCTGCGCCGTCAGGACCAGGTAGGAGCTAACCCTGAGCTCTTCATTTTCATTCCATCCTTCTTTGATTCTGAGCATGTTTTTTCACATTTCTGGGCCCTTGGGGTTTGAATATCTCGTTCCCCAATCATCGCACCTTGCCAGTATCAAAAGGTGCGATTCATACTAAGCTACCAACTGGCCAGTTAGTATGCATCCCACCTTGCTCAAAGGTAGGGTGTGATGGGCATAGAAGGGCATCTTTATACAGTGATTTTTCATCAAATTTTTGCCTGTTTTTGCTCAAATTTGGATCCTAATTCATCTTTTGTTTGCATTTCAGATTTTTGTTGGATCAAGATGGTTGTCACATGGTGTGAATGCGAACATGAAGAAGAGGACATTATTTCTTTACATGACCTGGGCAGAGTTATTGCATTAAGAAACTGTGGCTTGCTGAAGTTATTCCGCATATCCAGCATGAGGCAACAAATCAGTTTGTTGTACTATTTTCTCGATGCTTGGGATCTGATTGACCAGGTATTCCAGATTAGAGGTAAATCCATTCCATTGATAGTCGAGGACATTTACTTTCTGGCGGGGTTGTCGAGGCATGGTGCCCCTCTTTCACTTTCAGGATTCGCTCGTGGGGGTGAATCCATGAAACCTTATATTCATCAGTTCTACAGAGATGGGTCTCAGCCCAGCAGAGATGGTAAGATCAATATCCGGGATGTCACTAATCATCCCTTGAGGACCATTTTATTTACCTTTGCTAGATTGGCTGGTAGCACAGGTTTGCATTTGGCAAACAGATCTTACATGCAATACGCCCTGGAATGCCTAGAACTGAAGGTGTTCAACTGGTGTGAGGCAATACTTTCTGTCATAAAAGAACAACTCTCCAAAGTAAAGAATGGAAGAACCAAGAATTTTGGCTATGGTTCCATATTGATTGCTTTTGCCTTGGAGAGGATTCCACTGATGCAGCCTCAGTACATTTCACTAGGATTGCCAGCACCGGGGGAACCACGGATGCAGAGATGGGTTGATCTTATGGCTAGACATGCCGGTCAGTCACAGATTTCCTTCTCTGATGCCTTTTTCAAGTGGTTCAACCATCAGGAGATGGTCATTGTGGAGTATCCATACATTGGGATGGATTTCCGAGGCGACCCATATTTGGCGTTACCAACTAGTGAGCAGTGGAGTGCTATAGGTAAAATGATTTAATCACATCTTTGTTTATCAATTTTTATAATGTTTTTTTGTGTTTTTTAAATGTTACCAAGACTAATCAAACTTATATGTGTGTGCAGATATTGGACCAGTGCGACCAGTGGCATGCCCGCGGGCGGCAGATGACAATCCAGCAGGAGAGGCTATAGGGAGGGTCGTCCTTCAAGATCTGGACATATCGGAGACCCTGGCAATGCTGCAGGATTAGATAGAGGGCCTCACTCTCGGCATTCAGGATGTCAAGACCGATGAGTTACCTTTGAGGTTACAACGCCATACTACTAGCATGCCAAGTCGATGGACTAGGCTCCTGCACATGATCGCACAAGCGGTGACATGTTATCACTAGCATCATTAGTCTAGGATGCTTCCCTGCATTCATTTTTTGAGTTTCTTGGTCATACGACCAATTTTGTCTCAGAGACAAAACATTTTGTAAAAAACTATAAAGAGTTATATATTTTTTATTTTCGGAGTTTTATTTTGGTTAAGTTATGCAATCCTGATGCAAATGTTAATGTAAAATGCTTTCTTTACAAATGCTGCAAATGTCTATCTAGCACATAGTTTGCTAATGAATTAGTTAACATGTTTAAGTTTCTGGAAATGTGTTGATATTGAATGAAATCAAACTATCTTTCCAGAATCCTGATAGAATAGAATAAACGCCAGTAAGTTGTAGAATGACGAGCTATGAATCTAGCCTGACATCGAGTCGGCGTATGCCATGTGAAATGGCATGAGAGAGAAGTTCAATCAACACACTATACTCAGCGATGTTTCTCGTTGATTGACCAATACATATCCCCCTGAAACTCACTAACCCACTGCTTGGAGCGAAAATGGCCCAGGCCGCAGAGGACAGGTTCTGCATACTACGACTAGCTCCGCTGACATACCCAACAAATGGTTCCAAAAAGCCAGAAATCTGCAACAAAAGTGAAGTGGATTACCTAACCAAAATGAAAATTCTAAAAAAAAAAACAAAAATGCAACAAAAGCATATATACAATAAGCGTACTACACTTAATCAAGCATAGTAACGTTTAAGATACAACCTATTACGGGGCTGCGATAGAGGAATCCCATCATAATCGACTAGCTCACAGGCTCCTTTTGTTAATACTCATTTAACAATGTAGGGGCCCATCCATAATGGTTCGAACTTACCTGCTCCCAATTTATAAGAGTCTTGATCGTAAAGCAAGACCAGGTCACCTTCCGAGAAGACACAGGGCTTGACATTTTTGTCAAATTGTGCCTTGACACATTTCTTATGTGCTTTGTTAGCTAGCACGGCATCATGACGGGTTTCATCCAGGTGGATTAGTTCTAAGAAACGAGCCTCTTCTTCTAAAGTTTCGGGAAGCATATCAATTGCGAGTCTGAAGGATGAGATTTCACACTAAATTGGTAAGACAGCTTCCAGAACATACACCAACTGAAAGGGTGTAAATCTGGTCGCATTTCTCACTGAAGTCCTATATGCCCACAGAGCTGAGTCCAGGATTAAATGCCAATTCCGTTTGTGGACTCCAATCATTCTCTACAGCATGTGCTTAAGGACTTTGTTGATTGCCTCAACCTCCCACAGGCAGCAGATGATGCTCCAGCAGGAGAGGCTGTAGGGAGGGTTGTCCTTCGAGATCTGGACATATCAGAGACCCTGGCAATGCTACAGGATCAGATCGAGGGCCTCACTCTCGGTATTCAGGATGTCAAGACTGATGAGTTACCTTTGAGGTTACAGTGCCATACTACTGGCATGCCGAGTCGATGGACTAGGCTCCTACGCATGATCGCACAAGCAGTGACATGTTATCACCAGCATCATTAGTCTAGGATGCTTCCCTACATTCATTTTTTGAGTTTCTTGGTCATACAACCAATTTTGTCTTGGACACAAAACATTTTGTAAAAAACTATAAACAGTTATATATTTTTGATTTTCAGAGTTTTATTTTGGTTAAGTTATGCAATCCTGATGCAAATGTTAATGTAAAATGCTTTCTTTGCAAATGTTGCAAATGTTTATCTAACACATAGTTTGCTAATGAATCAGTTAACGTGTTTAAGTTTCTGGAAATGTGTTGATATTGAATGGAATCAAATTTTCTTTCCAAAATCCTGACTCTTAGGAACATGCGATACAAGGCTGGGTTCCGAACGGAATAAAGGCCAGTAAGTTGTAGAATGACGAGCTGTGAATCTAGCCTAACATCGAGTTGGCGTATGCCATGTGAAATGGAATTAGAGAGAAGTTCAATCAACACGCTATACTTAGCAATGTTGTTCGTTGATCGACCAATACATATCCCCCTGAAACTCACTAACTCACCGCTTGGAGTGAACATGGCCCAGGCCGCAGAGGATAGGTTCCGCATACTACGACTAGCTCCATTGGCATACCCAACAAATGGTTCCAAAAAGCCAGACATCTACAACAAAAGTGAAGTGGATTACCTAACCAAAATGAAAACTCTAAAAGAAAACAAAAATGCAACAAAAGCATATATACAATAAGCGTACTACACTTAATCAAGCATACTAGCGTTTAAGATACAACCCGTTATGGGGCTGCGATAGAGGAATCCCATCATAATCGACTAGCTCGTAGGCTCCTTTTGTCAATAATCATTTAACAATGTAGGGACCCATCCATAATGGTTTGAACTTACCTGCTCCCAATTTATCAGAGTCCTGATCGTAAAGTAAGACCAGGTCACCTTGCGAGAAGAGATGGGGCTTGACATTTTTGTCAAATTGCGCTTTGACGCATTTCTTATGTGCTTCTTTAGCCAGCCAGGCATCACGACGGGTTTCATCCAGGGAGATTAGTTCCAAGAAACGAGCCTCTTCTTCCAAAGTTTCAGGAAGCATATCAATTGCGAGTCTGAGGGATGAGATTTCGCACTGAATTGGTAAGACAACTCCCAGACCATACACCAACTAAAAGTGTGTAAATATAGTCGCATTTCTCACTAAATTCCTATATTCCCACAGAGCTGAGTACAAGATTAAATGCCAATTCCATTTGTGGACTCCAATCATTCTCTATAGCATGCGCTTAAGGACTTTGTTGATTGCCTCAACCTGTCCGTTAGCCTGCAGATAATATGGAGTAGAACTATTGTGGGACAATCCTAATTTGGCAGTCAATTCAACCATCATGTGATTGTGAAAATGTGATCCATGATCTGTGACTATAGCCTGTGGGACACTAAATCCAGAGACTACATGATTAAAAAAAGAAAATAGCAGTCATTTCACCACTGTTCTTTAATGTAGGCATCACCTCGGCCCATTTTTTAAAATAGTCAACACTGACTATAATATACCCATGCCCCCCGGCCGAGGTGGGGTTACATGTCATGAAATCTATGCCCCATTTAGCGAATGTCCCAGCAGCAACTACTGGATGCAGTGGTACAAGAGGTAATCTGGTTTTGCGATCAAAAATTTGACAAGCATGGCGACTTCTGACTGAAATTATGCATTCTTTGAATATAGTGGGCTAGAAGTAACTAGCTCGTAAGATCTTTTGTGCAATAGTGTAACCAGATAGATGCCCCCCACATGCACTTGAATGACTATCATTCAGGGTTTTTTCAACCTCCTCATGCGTGAGGCACCTTCATAGAACTGTATCGATACCTCGACGGTAAAGTGTATCCCAAACGATCAGGTAATCCTTGGCTTGGTATCAAATACGTCATTGTTCAAATTGAGAGGTGTTAGGCCTAAAAGTTTGGGTTTGGAGATAGACCAGTATATCTCTGTACCACGGATCGCTTGACGACGATGGGTGGTCACAAAGTAACTCCGCGAAGATGGGAGACTTCTTTGATTTGGATTTGGTGAATTCCAGATCAAACTCTTGCAAAATGACTATCCATTTGGAATATTTTTCCCCTAGTAATTGACGCGATAGAATGTAGGTGATAGGGTTGCAATCTAACACAATGGTAGTTTTGCAAAAGAGAATATAGTGTCGAAATCTCTGTACTACTTGAACAGCTGCCAAAGCCAGCTTTTCAACATAAGAGTACTTACTTTCAATATCATTAAGGTTGTGACTTACATAATATATAGGATTTTCTATTCCATTATCTTCCTGCACTAAAACCATGGTAATGGTCGTATCTGCAGCGACGAGATATAGGTTAAAGTATTTTTGATATTCAGGAACATACATTAATGATGCTTTTATCTTGGAACCTTTTAAAGCATCAAAGGAAGCTTGCGCAACCTGATCCCAGTGGAAGGGTACTCCTTTTTTCAGCAGACGTGTGTAACCTTTAGTGAGTTTGGCAAAATGTGGAATGAACCTCCTCAGAAAGTTAGCTTTCCCTTGGAGTTTTTGAATTTGAAGCAAATTTGAAGGTGGAGGCATGTCAAGGATTGCCTGAACCTTAAATGGGTTGAGTCAAATTCCGTCCTTGGAAACTAAGAAACCAAGTAATCGACCAGAACCAACACAAAACACACATTTGTGCAGATTGAGACGTATCTTGTAGTGTTGGCAATGTGGAAATATGGCTCTCAAATGCTGCAGATGATTAGTCCGCTTTCGGGAATGAGCCAGTAGATTGTCAAGATATGGTTGAACGATGTGTTTGATGTCATGGAAGGCATAGTTCATCGCCCTCTGAAAATTCGCCCCTGCATTCTTCAAACCGAAAGGTAATTTACGATATGCGAATGTGCCCCACGGACATATAAATGCAGTCTTCGACTGGTCCTGTGGGCGGATATTGATTTGGTTGTACCCGGAAAATCCATCCATGAATGAAAAGATTTTGCATCCAGCACATTCATCAGTTATCTGGTCGATGAAGGGTGTAGGATAGTTTTTCTTTGGACACACTTGATTAACATCCCTATAAACGACGCACACTCTAATTGTTCCTTGCTTTTTCATCATAGGAACAATGTTCGATACCCAATCAATTAGAGGAACAGGGTAAATGAAACTAGCATGCAAAAGTTTTCCAGCTTCTACCTTTATGGTAGCAGTTTTCTTCGAGTGAACAGGTCGAAGCCATTGTCATACTGGTTTGACATCTGGATACATCTTGATTTCATGTTCGACAATTCTTGAGCCAATGCCTAGCATTTCTTCATATGACCATGCAAAGACATATCTGAATTTGTGAAAGAGAGCACAATATATTTCCAATTCTAATGGAGAACAAGATTTGCCAACATGAATATTCTCTACAACATTAGGTTTGGTCGAGATATTAATGGCGATAGTTTCTTCAATATTGGACAGATTTCGCTCGGAATCCACTGTATTTACAGTATTTGATAGAAAATCAAAAACTGAATGATGATTAAGGTCGCTTGAATAATATTCATTGTTATCTTGAAGGTGGGAACGATGCTGGTAATCTTCCCACGACATCTCTCCTATCATCATTGACTAGATGTTTCCTTCGTCTGTAGCATGTATACGAGACCAAGGATCGGAAGAGGTACCATACTCTAGAGACCTATCTATCCAAACACTCGTTGAGTGTTGCTTTGGGTTTGCCGCCCAGGCCCAAAAAATTGATTGCTACAAAGATTCTATGGGGTTTGGGGGCAACACCTCGCGATGATCCACACTATCAAAATGGTTGGAGTTCTTCTTAATCTTAGATGATGTGGAAGAGACCATATGACAGGTTTCCACTGTGGCCACTTCCGCCAGATCAGTTGGAGGCGGGAGGGCAAAAGTACCCATTAAGGAAGGGTCTTTTAGGAGACCTACTCCGACATTTCGAAGCGATTGAGAACTTCCATGGATCAATGGAATTCTTCCAGTAGCTTGTGAACTGTTGGGGAAAAGGTTAGTTGGTCAACGATTGTAATTCCACCTTGGAAGGGAAACACAATCTTTCTAAAATATGTAGACACAACGGCAGCCATAACATAAATCCAGGGCCTTCCCAGTAAGATATTGTAGTCAAGGTTTCCATCAATGACCTCGACTTCAATTTCTATTGTCTTGACCCCCAGTTGAACTTGCAAGTTATTTAAAATCCCATACGGCGTGTATGTTCTTCCATCGAATGCTTTTAATGTCATTGATGATCGTGAAAAGGGTGGTGAACCTAATGTTTTCTAGCAACTCATTGACATGATACAGGTAGATGCCTCCTCATCAATTATCGTTCGATGAACAGTTTTATTGAGGGCTTTTACCTGTATAAGGAAAGCGAGTTGGGACGGTAACTGAGGTGGGTATCCTTTATGGTTAAAGGCCACAAGATTAGAATCCACTGGATCAATCCCACCTATTGCTGATAACAAAGCCTGCTTTTGGGAGGGGAAATTTTGTAGTACTTCAAGTGTCGACATAGCGGATGGCAATTGGGCTAGATCCTCCACTATATTATAATTCTATGTAGTTCAAGCACAAGGATTAAATGTCGATTTATGTACTACTCCCCTTCGTGGATTTATAGTTAATTTAGGAATGATGGGTGGAACAACTTTTGGTGAAGTTGTTGTCGAACTACTGGGTTGATCTGTAGCCTTGTTGTTTGACGATGGTAGATTCCCATAATCTTTATTCCTTATCAATATCAAAGCATCATTTTTCTATTTTGAGACGGATAGAATAAGCACTTGGGATGTGGAAGCATGATCGATAGCAACCAGATTAGTTTATGGGTTCGAAAATGGATTAGTCAACACCACTGAGGTATTTGAAGTCTTTAACAATTTCGTAACTTCAGCTTGATGTGGACAATTTCTCGTGTAATGGTCCTCATTACAAATGTAACATGGATCACGAGGTTTCTTTCACCCAGTAGGGTTCTCAAAAGATTTTTTAGGAGTTGAGTTCTCCTGTTTCTTCTTGTTATTTTTCCCTTTCTTCTTGCCTCCTGGTTGCTTTGGATCTTTTCCCTTGTCAGATGACACAACATTAACCTCCAAGGCAAGCGGTTTGTCATTCGCTATTTTGTTAGAAACTGCAAGGGCTTTACCAGATGGAGCTTTTGCGGTTTGCATGCTTGAGGTACCGATCACGCCATCACTAGCGTCAGAGTCCTTGTTAGATTTAGGAGGGGGAGGAACGAAAAATTCTGGTCTGGGAGCATCAGGAATTTTGTCATAGAGTGTGCCAAACTGAGTATAGATCAAGTCTAAATATTGGGCACGAGTAATGACTTGCTCTTCAATGACAACTCCTCCTTTTGCCACATCCTCAGTTATAGATGGTAATAAGGACTTAATAAACCACTCAGTTAAAAGATGATCAGGAACATACGTCTCTACCATTCATCGATGACGTCGCCACTCATGAATATGATCAGATATGTGAGTGGTTGTTGTCTGTTTAAAGTTGGTAAGGAGTTCTGTCCCCATTTCATACCTAATGGGTAACTGAAAGTGGGTTAGAAAAGTAGTGGCAAGGGCGCTAAAGTTATCAAACGAAGCTCTAGGCAATTCAATATACCATTTCACTGCCGGATGAGTTAGCGTTCTCTAAAAAAGGTGAATCCTGATCGAATCATCAATTTGGGTGTTAGATGAGCTCCACAAATGAAAAGTCATTACGTGATTCGATGGATCTTCACCTGGATTTCCATTGAATTTAGGAATATCAGATGGAATTTTATGAGGAATTGTTGGCCACCAAGGGGCATACACAATTGGATCATTTGTCAGTCGGTTCAAATCTGGTAATTCCAGAGTTGCTACAAAAGGCAACTGCTAATTCAGGTTAGGTGAAGTATACCCAGGATAAGATAGAATCGCCTGAGCAGTAGGTCTTTGAATACCAGCATAATGTATCTGATGTTGGTAACTTTGATAAGGTTGTTGGACATAACCAGTATAGTATGGTTGTTGACAACTGTTTTGAAAATGCAGTTGTCCATTACCTACAAAGCCTTGTTGCGCAAGTCCTCGGTAGGTTTGCTGGAATTGCGGTTGTTGATATTTCACCAGCCATGGTTGTTGGACCATTTGTTGTTGCCCAATACTGGAAGATTGACCAAGATGTGGGGTGATAACACCCGTTTGAGCTTGAGTCGTTCCAGGTAAGGAAGCACTAACCTGAGGTTGTGATTGAGCTGTAGAGATAAGAGGTTGTTGTATTGCAACCTAAGAGAGTTGAGGTTGACACACAACAGGCAGTGCTTGTACTTGCGACATAGTCACAATAGTAGGTGTGGTGGGAATATTCGACATAGGTTGTGTTGGTTGTATTGAATATACAACCCTTGGTTGTTGAGGCAGTATTGGTACCCAAACACTAGATGAATTCCAGTTTGATCTGAATTTTGTTGTAAACTCTCATATGGTTGTTCTCCGGGAGGGAATAATGAAAAAGCATACTACCCTCCATATGGTGGCAGTCCAATGTTCAAAGGATATATTGGTCCTTGAAGACTGGTCTGCCTAAATTGATACTGGCATGCAGGATCAATTTGCTGAGTTTCAACATAAGAAATACCAGATGGGACTCTGGATGAACAAATAGGAATAGACCATGTCGTCGAAACAGCCCTTGAGTGGACTCTAGCTAGTGATTGATAACTAGTTGGGATAGATGGTATACCAGCAAACATAGTAGGAATGGAAGCAGGAAGCTCTGCCGTAGCTGTATCAGATGACACAGTCCTAGATGTTGATGGTTGCTCAGACATGTTTAGTCTATCCAAAAGATTTCCTAGTGATTCGACAGGAACTTGCGATGAAGGATGATTAAAAGAACTAACTTCAGGAGTAGAAGGATATAAGTGGATCCCAGTTCCAAAATGTAATGGGGTACTGGATGGAAGATCCTCTACTATCTCCTCTATAGCAATCAGTCTAGGTGGAAGAGGTAGACCGTCAGGTCTGTAAAATATTTCTGGAGCCGAAGAAGGTATAGCTTCTACAGTGACAGATACTGGAGGGGTGACACCTTTTGAATTCTGGAACTAAACTTCCATATGTTCAGTTAAGTGAAATTCAGTCTCTTGATCAACTCTAGATGGAGTTTTTTCAAGTATAGAAGTGTCTACCATTACACTAGGATCAGTTCTGATGTCCTCTTGTAACTACGGAACCTCTTCTATAAAGGCAGATGTACCAGAAGTGATCAGAGTAACTATAGTCTCTGACGATGTTGAAACACAAGTTTCAAATAAACCAGGTGAATTTGACTCAATTAAATGAGACCATTTTTCCCGGAATGGCTTCATTTCCGAAGTCAAAGACGGTTGACTTGCTAGTCTCCACAAACGGCGGGGTTTTGATTGAATTTCTTCCACGATTGCGGATTACTTGATCAAATCAAAATTAAGGGGAAAATGAAGTTATTCCAAATTTAATAAATTTTAATGATGCTTTGACACAACTTTGCTTTTTCAATTTTTAACAGTCGAGAAAAAGCTAAAGATGACTCTAGTCCCCTTCGATTTTTAATGAGCCTGAAGTGACAAGTGCTCAGGTGGACCTTTTCTTTTAAGGAGTCGAAAAGGAACGAAAGTGACTACTCTGGAAATCTAGACAGAGGGATTACCAAACCAATCGCAAAACTGAAATATACACCTTGGTGATAAATTAAAGAGAAATTACCAAGGACTTATGTACGGCAGTGAATCTTCCCTAATGTTGTGTTCAGTGCATTGCGATTGATAGGGAAGTAGATACGGCTTCCTATGGATAAAGGATGTAAGCCTATTGTGGTCTCCCAATATATACATGATGGTACGCGGAGTGCAAGTCCGTGCTAGCACTTGTCGTATCAAAGAGGAGGAATCACCCAACCTTCGATGAAAACTATAGTTACTAGATTTTACGATGTCGGAACACGTCTCTAGCCTAGACCTCTAGATGTGTTGCGTTAGGTTCCAAAGCGATGTTAAGTTCATTAAAATTTATTTTAGAGTTGATCTTGTTTAGAAGTTTTCCTTTCAATAGTTCACTACGTGATGTAAATGTAAAATTCCTAAAAATGCAACCTACAATGATAAGCAATCATTGTTTATTTTGATCAATGAAAATCCTAGCTACTACGGAAAGAAAATTGCGATTCTTTCAAACAAAGGGCAAAGAGCACACTCTAAATGCACTTTCCTAAATCATTTTTTGCACACAAGCTAAATGAAAATGCAAATGCATGTATTTATTTTATGTTCCCTTAATGTGAGGAATGCCAAAAAGGAGAACTAAGTATAGATCTGAAACATTTCACTCAAAGCGACATTTCGACAATTTCTTTTTCAAAATAGAAAGAAAGACTGAACGACACTTTTCAATTTCGAATAGAAAATTCTTTCAACACTCCGAATAACAAAAAATCAAATCAAATACATGACAAAAAGTTCAATCAACTATTCTGTTAACACCCAGGTTGTTCCCTTTGACTCCCAAGGGAATACGGCCGGGGTAACCACTAACCAATCTTTGGATTACAGCTTCTAGCCAAGCTGTAATCAGAGAGGGCTCTCTCTTTATGATTTGTCTCTGTTTTGTTAATGTTTTAGGCTAGCTATTATGCTCAGGTTTTGTTTTATATTTTGGTTGGAAGACTTCTCTCAATGCTTAAGGTGTAATGTTCAAACAGTTATATTTCATTGGGCAATGGAGTCTGGAGGTGTGAAGTGCTTGGAATGCTTGAAATGGAATGTTTAGCCTGCAGGGCCTATTGGGTATCCAACAAAACAATTTAAACTTTAAGTGATGAAATATGATTAGCCCATGGAAAGCAGTTAAGAATTCTCCATTAAGCTGGTGATGTGAAAGTGAAATATGTTACCCAGGAGCAAAGTTGAATTCCTGAAAACTATGATCACTGTGAAAGATATATCCTGAAAGTGCAGCAATTAAGAATTACACTTATCCAGATTATAGCTGAAGAAAACATTCATTAACAACATAGATTGAGCCCAGGGTATTCAATGAATAAATCCTAAAGGCTATTATTTTTCTTTGCTGTTAAACATTTAGAAATTTAGAAACATATATGGATTGCAAAAGATTTAAACACATAACGAAGAGAGTTACAGAAAACTTATTGTATTGTGAGATGCACAGGGATCCTGCAGTATTCAACAAACACCAGAACGCATTCAAACGACTCAGAACTTCAGAAATTCCATCACTTTCCTTTATTAAACTCTGGAAAGATTACAGCAGAAGAGCTTCTTCAAGAGAAATTAAACACCAACCAACCCCTGCAAGCTAGTGCGAGGGGCCAATATATACAAACAGTATTACAAAATATCTAAGGCGTTGAGTCATCTGAGAAATAAATATTTCACCAACTTTGTACAGAACAGCAGATAAGAAGTTATTGCTGCCTTTAATACAACATAAATGCCCTTTTCATCTGTCAGAAGATATTTTGGCTTTTGGAGGCCAACGAGTCGGTTGGAGTGATCTGCATTGATGCTGAAAATGCGCTTTTGGAGCTGCTCTGGTGTCGTTTCTTGGGCTGGACACCTATAGCTTCTCATTATGCTTTGTTGGCCATAAGTTCTGCTGAGTTGGCTCAGCTTTCATCTTTAATGCATGCTGATTATTTTAAACTGTCCTGTGCATGACATTTCGTATTTTTATAAACAAAATTTGGTGAATGGCTTACTGTTTACAAAATCATCTGTATTGCCTTAGTCCACCAGTCCTGTGTAGGTAGTTGATGCCTGAGAATTGCATCCATAGTCTCCTCTGCCTCTGTATACTTGTAAAAATTTGGAGCTACCTCAAACAAGTGTTTGATTTCATTCATTATAAAAAATAAACTTTCTACCTTGTTGTAGAGAGTCTGTCCTGTAGCTGGCCCTGTTTCTTCTGAGGTGCTGGGCTTCTCATTGATCTGACTTGTGGCAAAAGCATTCACCCTTTTGGCATACTGTTCATGTGTGAATAGTCTCCCTGCGCTGTTCAGTAAGCTAGGGAGCCCTCTGTTTTGTAACACCTGAAACTTGTCCATAAACTTGTTTACCTCAGTCTGCATGTCTTGGGTTCTTCTTTCTAATGTCTGCACCAAGTTTCTCAAAGTAAGAACCCTCTTGATTAATTGAATAGTCTCAGTTCTGTTTGAAATTCCCATGGTAGCTAACTGAGAACTTGTTCTATTGTTGAGCACATTAATCATCCTGGTGGCAACTTCAGGCATATTGCTCAGAGCATTCCTTGATCTATGAATTTCAGCCTGTGCCTTTGGAATGAGCTCTAACTGCTCATGGATAGTCTCAATATACTGCCATTGGTCAGTAATGGACTGGCCAATATTAGCCCACAGCACTGTTCTAAGCTCAGCCACAACCTTATCTAGCTTGAGCTCATTCTCTAGCTCTTTGATCCTATCTTTGAGGGCTTTTACTTCCCTGCCCTTTTCTGCCACAGCCTGCTTGGATTTATCATATCTATCATTGCCTTTGGCCAATTTTTGCCTGGTCTCATTTAATTCTGTCATTTGAGCTTCCAGGGTTTGAATCTCAGTCTTTAGCTTTTGCATATCTAAGCTTGTGGCCTGCTCTGTTGTTGGTGGTGCTGAAGTAGATGTTGCTGTTTGATCAGTCTGTTGAGGAGGAGGAGTAGTAGTAGGAGCAGCTTCCTCAAGATTAATGATTAGAGGAGGAGGCTGGGAGGTCTGACCTTCTTCTCTTTGTTTCAGAGTTGCTTGTAATGCTGCCTGTGCAGCCTCTGATTCTCCCAGCTTTTCTTGAGTTTGAATGAGTTGTTTATAGAGAGACACCAGCAAGGCTGTGGCATCTTGATCATGCCTTTGTTGAGCTACTTCATCTGTCTGAGGGTGAATTGTGGCTGGGAGCTTGATCTTTCTCCTTAAGGCCGCCATATCAGCATCCCTCAATTTCAATATTTCCTGTATTCCCTTGATATCTTTGGGATCATGCCCAATCTCAATGATTATATCCTCTAAGGACCTTATTCTGTTGTCCTTTGCCTGAGATGATGCTCTCTCCAACTCTAGTTGAGAGGCTGTATTATTAAGGCTACTTTCTAGCCTATAGTTATCCAGTGTTTTGTCTGCCAAGGAGGCATACACCATTTCACCTGTCTTCTTATGCAATTCAATCTTGTCCATTGGGTGTATGTCCTTGGCAAGGATCTCCAGATTGGTCCTTAGGTAATCAGAAGCGGACTGTGGATGCATAGTAGTTGGCATGAAATGGCTCATGATCATTTTGCCCTCCTGGACATCATATGCAGACATTAGTCGCTGCTGGTTGGTGGGAGCCATTTTCAACAAATGGTTGTACAGCTGTATTTTTATGGGCTCATTTCTCTTCTTAATTTCAATGAACTGTTGCTTAATGCTCAGTTCTCCCTCTCTCTGCTGGCTAGAGGAGCTGACCTCTCCTCCCAATGTTCTGTCTTGTTCCTGCTGAAAGGAACTGGCGGATGCTTCCCTGCTCGGTGGGCCCATGCCTAATGACTGCCCCATTGCCATATCATCTTCAGAAAGAGCATTCAATCTTTGCCTTTTTTCTCCCTGATTTATAGATGATGTCAGGGGAGTTTCTCTGTCTCTTTTTCTGCTTACATCCTCCTTTTGTGGAGTCTGGAGGATGGATGCTTCAACTGATGTTTCTTGCCTTGGAGGCATAGTTTGCTGTGGCTGTTGCTCAGTGGATTTTGGGGCTTCCACTGTTTGTTCTGGCTGTACAGGAGGCTCCTGTCTTTGTTCTTCCTGTTGTTGCTGTTGTTGTTGGTCTTCTTGCTGCTGCACTTCTCCCTGCTGTTCCATCTCTTTATCTGTTTGTTCTTCAGTCATGGGAGGTAGCTGTTCCTCCTCCACATGCTTTTCTTTGCCTTTGCTGGATGCTTGTTGAGTGTCCATGGCAGCTTGCTGATGTGTTGTTGAAGATGAGGCAGCTGCTCCAAGTTGCCTTTGGTATGAGAAAGAGACCTGTCCACAAGTTTCCAAGTCAGCCTCCTTTTGTAGATTTCTAGCTTCAATTTCTAGCATCTGCTCTCTAGTAATTGGCTCTTCTAGAGTGCCTTCTCTCCAGCTCATGGTATTAGCATATTGCTCAATATGAGGCAGCTTTACATGTGCATATGTACCTAATTTGTATTTTATCCTCCTGAGGGAAATAAAGTGATTACGGTCATAAGGTGACCATTTGAAGCTGGTTTGCAATCTGAGGCCCTCTAGGATTCTGTCTGCCTCCCTCCATCCCTCTTCTCTTTTGTTATATAAGAAAGGGCCTAGCTGGCTCCTTACCTTCAGCTGCACCTTCTTGTTTTTGCTTTGGAAATGGATGTAGTCAGCATTTCCAAACTGCCTGAAATATTCTAAGGCAAAGAGCCTCATGGGGACATACCTTGGAAGCCTAAAAGGGTTCAACTCACAGCCATAAATTCTGATTACTGTATGATGTTGGTAGAAATACCAATCACCAATGCTGTAGGCCTTGGAGAGGTGGAGGACTCTTTGCATGTCATCAATCAACCTTGGAGGAGGAACACCATGCAGCAAGGTCATTGCTGGGTGAATGAACAGGTCTATGAACTCACAGTATGTGTAAGGTGAGTCAGAAGTACAATGAAAAACTGAGGACCAAAAGACAACTGATCTTGGAATTCCCTGGGCATTTAGCTTCTTGAGGGGAACAGGGAAGCTGTCTGGTTGATAAAACAAGAACAGGTGGTAAATGTATGAGGTGAATCTGAACACTCTTTCCCTTGGTAGATTCATTAGCTGTTCATGAATCTTCTCTGCAATATATGTTGCATAATCATAGTGTACAGCTGGAGGCTTTCCAGGAGAAAATATGGACAGCATTGCCATTATAGTATCATCAACATCTTCAATCCCCCTATACCCAAGGACATAGCTTATCAAATCCACTAGCATTCTGCCCAAGGCATTTAGGTACACATATCCAATAGGAGGAGTTCTTACAGTCTCAGAGCTTGGATCTACAAATAACTGATTAATCTTGACAATCTGGGCATTTGACAAATTAGTCCCCTTCTTTACTAAATCCAGCATGGACAGGGGTGTCAATGGCCTTGCAGTGTGGAAATGGAGCATCTCATTGATGGTTTCTAGAGTAATGAAGAACAAAACTGAGCCTGTAGGAGTAAGAACAGCTCTTTGGCAAGGATCATAGCATTCCTGGCATTTGTGGATCAAATCTGGCATGGGATTGATCTGAGGGAGGTTGTAAATGGGCAAATTAGAATCCCAAATCCCTAAAATGTCAGCTCCATTGAGGTGTTGGGCCTTCAATTCATTTAGCATGTGAATATTGAACTTGGAACCCATTGGAAACCAATCTAGCATTTGATAATCTACATCACCCCGGGGTTTCCAATCTATCTCTTTTTGAGGGGCATTCAGAGGCTGGATGTTTAGAGCTATCGGTGTCTCCATGGCTACTGAGGCTTTTGAATTGTATGTAAACCGGTTTCAATTGAACAGAACGACACAGAGGAGTGCTTCTTTGCAAGGGAGGTGAATTATAAGAAACAGAAAGCAAGTTGAGTAAACAGCAATTGAAATACTGTTTAAGGAAGTAATAAAACAATAGCAGGACTGACCAGAAGTGTTTTCTGCGGTGAACTTGGTCAATTGAGGTTTCTAGTTCACGACTACGCGAACTAGCTGTGAATTCAACTCAATTTGTCAAATGCGGCCCTGCAGGAGGTTAATGGCTTCACTGATTGGATATAAGTGCAGGTCACTGTTTGTTTGACGGAGAAAACAGAGTTTTACATACTGTTAACAGTTTACTTGAGGAATTATGGATAAAACCAGGCTCATGGAAGGATTTTGAGGAATACCTGGTGAAATTGCCGACAAGAGGTGCAAATGCAGGTGCAATGGAGGCTCTGGCGGTCTCGGAATCAACTTTAGCAGGTTGGCGCTGATTTGAACGTGAGCATCATGCAGAAATAGCCGGAGTGTCTTTTGCCAAAAGTGGAAAAAACATGAGATTTTGGCCTAAATATGGATTTTTGGCAATATTGGCGCGTTTTTGGGATGACATCAGCATGACGTCATCGGGTGGGGTCGGAGTCGGATGACGTCAGCATGACGTCACCGGGTGATGTGGCAGGTCTTGATTGGTCCACGGATATGATGATGTGGCGGACATATCAGCGAGGGGACGGACGAATGAGATAATGCGACGGCGGGGTGGCAGCGACGTGGCTCTGACGTGGGCATGACGCAGGACCAGCAAAACAGGCAGTAAGTGGGACAGTGGTAATTGTTTTCTCAGACCGCTTATAATACGGCGACGGTTTTGTCAGAGGCCGACCCGAGAAGCTGTGAGGGCGACGCGTGGCAGAGGCCTGACGTCACCCTCTGACAGTTTCTCGGGCGCTAAACGTCGGACCTCGGGCCCAACCCGATATGCACAATAGCCGTCCGATCAAAAGTGCCCGATCGGACGGTCGACGGGTTGATGATTTGATCGGTTGATAAGGACGCGGGCGGGGGATTAAAATAATATTTGTTTTGGAGTGGGCGCCCGGTGGAAAACCTTAGGTTAAGGTGTTTTGTAAAGTTTTTCCATGTATTTTTTTCGGAATGAAAATCATGCGGGCGGAAACTTTGGATAATTTGCAAAAAGTGGGTTTTTTCATAATACAAAGCGGGTTATGGGTAAGAGGGGGCTTTTGCAAGGTTTTTCTTAGCAAATGAAGATTTAATGGGTCAAATGGATTCAAATGAGAGGAGAGGGGTAGGGCTTAGGTTTGTCAAAGTGACCAGATGTCATTTTGATCCCTGTTATAGAACATATGGCTATAATGCCAAGGGGAGGGGTATTTATACAATATTTGGAGTTTAGACACCATGGTGTTAATAATATTAGGGGAAGGGTAACATAGGGGAATTACATAATAGAGTTAGGGGTTAATATGAATGAAAGGGTGGATGAAGGGGGACTAAGTTGTTTGAAACTCACTTAGTTTAGGGAGTAGATCAAAATGAAAAGAACTTTTACACAGGAAATGTGGCTTCTAAAAGAATAAGAACCAACATGAAACCACAATTTCTTTGATGAATTTCAACTGATGAGGGAGTGTTAGTGATGAAATGAAAAATGGGGGGAAAAGGGGGGTTAGACATGCTCCTTTGCTCTCACTGCCACCTGATGGAGAAGAACACCTTCTTAATTCACTGATTTTGCTTTGTGAACAAGGTTATCACACATGCAACTCATAAGAAATGACCTTTCTGCAACCCCAACTGCCTACCCATCTACTTGCCTAGCATTTTTTGTTTCTTCTTGGAGGGTGCACTTGGGCTTGCAAACCCTCATTTTCCTTTTCTTTTCTTTGGCTTTTTCCTTTTGTTTTTCTATCTAATTCTACCCTTATTTCTTCCAAGGTCCCAGATTAAGCAGTTGGGAGCCTTACTTTCTCTACCTAAGCTACTTGTCTGCCAAGATTAAACAGTTTGGACAGACTTCTTTCTCTATTCTACAACTGCAAATTTAAACCTTGGCATGATCCAGATTAGACTGTTGGACCATCCATCAAAATTGGGACACATTAAGCTATTTACACACCTTGTATTCCTTTGGAAATATGTGATCTTTGCATCATCAAAGCAGAGCATATTTGGAACTTTAATAGCCCATCATGAAATATGAAACCTATTGGTATAGGTAGCTAACATATTCAGAGAAGGAAGACTCGATGACACTTCTCTTTTTGACACAAAACGACAGTTATGACACTCTTTGTACCAAAACGACACATCAATTTAGGCAACCTTTTGACAAAGGATTGTAAATGATGGAAAAATACATAAAACATTTACTAATCCTAATCAATGGAGGCTGATATATGTAAAGCAAGCAGGCTTCAGTAATGAGGTAGTAACTGTTCATAAGCATCAAAACAATTAAACAGAACTGAAAACAAGGACAAAAACCCCAAATTTTAAGAAGGGAGATAGGCTCAGTGAGTCATCGCACCTTTGCTTCACAGAAACAAGTATGAATCTCACCTACTACACTCGGGAAGTGTGATGCATACTGGTTGACAGTGATAGAAAGTGTGATGGGCTAGGGAGCGCAACTGAGGTGGGTTTTGGCTCAAAATTGCAGCTGATTTCAATGAGTTAAGTTGAGCTATGATGGACAGTAAAGAGAAAAGTACAGAGGAATGATCTTGGGAGGTTATTGAGCTACCAAAAGGGCATCTAGAATGCTTGTAAGTCAAATGTTCAATTCAAAAGCTAAACCAGAGATTGACTGAAGCAACATTCATCTACTATGCAATTGCAGATCAAGAGCAGTTCGAAGGCTATCTGGCTAACTTCAGGCTCTGTCTATAGTTTATGAAGCAAACAAAAACAACACACAAACATCTATTTGGTCCCTGTCACTAGAGAGTCTTAGGCTCCTAGGGAGGTTGGTTGTGTCCGCATTATGCTGGGGGCATGTGAACTTATAACAAGCATAGTTTTTCGTTTCAAGATTGTGTAAACAAGAAACCGAATCCGAGCATAGTTCTTTTCCTGTGTCGAGCTCGTTAAAAAATGAAACAAATCCTCCTCTAATTGAGTCAAGAGTTTGACTAGATCTCATAGATGTTAAGTTGTATATTTAGGTTAGTTATTTCAGTTTCTTACAGTTTTAGGTTGAGTCTTTCAAATGATCTCGTAACTGAACCTTCATTTCATCCACCAAGTCGAATGAAATGAAGCAGGGGGGCATGCGCTCTAGCAGTTATGCCTAGGGGGCATCAAGCATAGTTTTCTCTCTGTTTCAAGCTTGTTTAAAAAATGAAACTACTTTGAAGCATATTTTTTCTCTGTTTCAAGCTTTTGTAAAAATGAAACCTATCTCGAGTCAATTTCAGTTATTTTCAAGACTCGTTAAACTCATGAAAATCCCGAGAATATTTTGCTATCTTTCATTCTCGTAAAACAAATGAAAATGCCGAGTTCTTTCCGTCTTTTCCTGCTCGTAAATTAAATTGAAAGTCGGCCATATGAGTACATTTTTATCATTTTTTCGAACTCATCAAAACTTATGAAAAAATGAAAACCATGAGTACATTTTTATCATTTTTTCGAACTCGTTAAAACTTACGAAAAAGTGAAAGCTCAGAGTCATCTTTTAAGCCCTTTTCTGACTCCTAAAATATGAAAATATTGTCGAGCGTTTCTTTTACATTCGTTAAAACGGAGTTAAAAGACAGTCCCCTTATAGCTCTTTTCTGACCGTAAAATCAGGAAAAGATTGCCGGGTTTTTGTCGTTTCAAACTCGATACTGGAAATAAAACGACGTGTCCTTGATCGCTTTTTACTTTTCAGGTCAGTGGCACTAATTATGGAATACCTCTTGGAAGCCATGATCAAGGTGTGTCCATTGACATGTCTTTCTTCCAGTTGGAAGCCATGATCAATGTACCGAGGAAAGTTCCTTTTACTGTGTCAACCTCGTTAAAAAATGAATCAGTTAGTTCGAGGATAGTTCCTTGTCTTGTGTCAACCTCGTTAAAAAATGAAACAAGGATAGGTTATATAGATAGTTAGAAAGTAGAATGTAGGGAGGAAAGTTCCTTTTACTGTGTCAACCTCGTTAAAAAATGAATCAGTGTGCCCGAGGAAAGTTCCTTTTACTGTGTCAACCTCGTTAAAAAATGAATCAGTTGTGTGAGGAAAGTTCCTTTTACTGAGTCAACCTCGTTAAAAAATGAATCAGGAGCGAGGATAGTTTTTTCCTGTATCAACCTCGTTAAAAAATGAAACAAGCTAGTATGAGGATAGTTCTTTTACTGAGTCAACCTCATTAAAAAATGAATCAGCTAGATTTTAGGATATGTAGGTAGATTGTAGAAAGTAGGATTTTGAGGATAGTTCCTGTTACTGAGACAACCTCGTTAAAAAATGAAGCAGGTATGAGGATAGTTCTTGTTACTGAGTCAACCTCGTTAAAAAATGAATCAGGTATGAGGATAGTTCTTTTCTTGTGTCAACCTCTTTAAAAATGAAACAACTCCCTTTTCAAGTTAAATATTGAAAGTAAACCTTCATTCCATCCATCTGGTTGAATGCAATGAAGCCTGGGGGGCATGTACCTCGCTTTGCATCATTAAGCTGGGGGTATGCGAACTTGTTGAGAATAGTTCCTTGTCTTGTGTCAAGCTCATTAAAAAATGAATCAAGGATTTTAGAGCATAGTTCCGTGTCTTGTGTCAAGCTCTTTAAAAAATGAAACAAGGGTAGGTTAAGTAGGTAGATTGTAGAGAGTAGTCATGAGCATAGTTCCTTGTCTTGTGCCAAGCTCATTAAAAAATGAATCAAGGATTTTAGAGCATAGTTCCTTGTCTTGTGTCAAGCTCGTTAAAAAATGAATCAGGGTTTTTAGAGTAGAGTTTTTGTTAGGTAGATTGTAGAGAGTAGTTACGAGCATAGTTCCTTACCTTGTGTCAAGCTCGTTTAAAAAATGAAACAACTCCCACAAGTCTTTCCAAGATCTTGAAAGTAAAGCTTCATTCCATCCACCTCATTGAATGCAATGAAGCTTGGGGGGCATTTACCTCGTTTTGCATCATTATGCTGGGGGCATGTGAACTTATAACAAGCATAGTTTTTCGTTTCAAGCTTGCGTAAACATGAAACCGAATCCGAGCATAGTTCTTTTCCTGTGTCAAGCTCGTTAAAAATGAAACAAATCCTCCTATACTTGAGTCGAGAGATTGACTAGACCTCGTAAATGTTAGGGGGTATTTTTAGGTTAATTATTTTAGTTTTTTGCATAATTTTCTTACAGCTTTAGGTCGAGTCTTTCAAAATGATCTCGTCACTGAACCTTCATTTCATCCACCTAGTTGAATGAAATGAAGCAGGGGGGCATGCGCTCTAGCAGTTATGCCTAGGGGGCATCAAGCATAGTTTTCTCTCTATTTCAAGCTTGTTTAAAAAATGAAACTACTTTGAAGCATAGTTTTTCTCTGTTTCAAGCTTTTGTAAAAATGAAACCTATCTCGAGTCAATTTCAGTTATTTTCAAGACTCATTAAACTCATGAAAATCCCGAGAATATTTTGCTATCTTTCATTCTCGTAAAACAAATGAAAATGCCGATTTCTTTCCGTCTTTTCCTGCTCGTAAATTAAATTGAAAGTCGGCCATATGAGTACATTTTTATCATTTTTTCGAACTCATCAAAACTTACGAAAAAATGAAAACCACGAGTACATTTTTATCATTTTTTCGAACTCGTTAAAACTTACGAAAAAGTGAAAGCTCAGAGTCATCTTTTAAGCCCTTTTCTGACTCCTAAAATATGAAAAGATTACCGAGCGTTTCTTTAACACTCGTTAAAACAAAGTTAAAAGACGGTCCCCTTATAGCTCTTTTCTGACCGTAAAATCAGGAAAAGATTGCCGGGTTTTTGTCGTTTCAAACTCGATACTAGAAATAAAACGACGTGTCCTTGATCGCTTTTTACTTTTCAGGTCAGTGGCACTAATTATGAAAGTACTCCTTGGTCGCAAGATCAAGCGGTTCCCCCATGTATTATTTTATACCTTTTCGGGCTTGAGGGACACAAATCTACGAAAAAGTTCAACCTGGAGTCTTCTTAAGTTTTTCAAACTCTCTAAAATTGAAAAACGCCGAGTTTCTCCTATACTGGGCTCGTTAATCATTTCACAGTAAAGGACCTGTTCAATTACAAACAGGAACGAACCACTCCTTCCTAGGGTTCGAATCAAAACTAGGTTGGACTCATCCGAAGGATGAGCTTATAATCAAGCATATGTTATCCTCCTCAAGCTTGTTAAAAATAAAGAGGTACTTGCCAGAAATGGTGGGGGAAAAGAGAGAAGAATGAGCCTATTTGTTATCTTTTGTCTTAGAAGAAACTTTATTACCACTCTTGGACACGACACTTTTCATTCACCTGGGTTGGGAAATCCTTCACCTCACAGTTGATCAAACCACATTGAAAGTCTTCAGCCGGGTTCCGGGGATTAACTTTGAGTCGTTTATCACCAAGCCATCTGTCGTGTCGTTATGTGTTCAAGAGGTCTGCAAGCAAAACTTTCATCTGCAAAATACTTGTCATCCATTTGACCATCCCTGAGTCAGTCCTTACAGCAACATTTCTTCAACTTGATCAGTGATTTCGTGTTGTGGGCTTGTCCTGCAACGGGTCGCTTTCTATCGACATCAGCACATTATCTAGAGAGATGACTTAGAAATCATCAGTACCTTGAAGTCTGCATGCATCAATGGCAGGTTTCTCGCCTTTGACGTCAGTTTACATCATTGACTTTCGATCAAAGGATTCCGTGAAATGTTCGACATCAACTCATTCATTCACATCTCATGGATTGTACTGGGTACTTTGAGAACCATTGACATTACTGGTGGTCTCTCTCACACTTGTTAACAGTTTACATCATCGACTGGTAATCAAGTGGTTTCTACCATGTTGGACATCAACTCATTTATTCGCATGGTTAGAATCGTACCAATTCGGGAAGTAGAAATGAAGACCCTGGATCTAGTTTCCACCATCCAGGCTGCGAGGAGTTTTGTATTCATTATCTAAGTAGACTAATCATAAACAGATGGCTGCGTCCATACTGTGTCTACAAAAGTCTATGATTATGATGTACTGCAAGATCATTCCTGTATCAGAGTAGTTAGTCTGTTAGTTAAAGTTTTGATCTGAGTATGGGAATGCCTACCTCAGTGATGATATAATCTTATACATGTATTTTGTGTTGAAAATTGCAGGTTCTGACCAGGCTCTCCATGAGATAATCCTTGAAATGATAAAGCGCTTCACCCTTCCTAGATAATACAAACCCTAATCTATTACAGGCTTCGCACTTTAGGGGGCAATCTGTTACACTAAAAAATGTCACCATGACTATTTACAGTTAGTATGGCTCTATCAACAGTCATGCTATCCTCTTAGGCAAGTCTTATGCCTCTGCTCTCCATGTCAAACTCCAAGAAGAGAGAAAGTCTTTATAAATGTATTTATCTCTGGGTACGCAGGTTCTCTCAACCTTACCTGCGGGTACGCACCCAATGTTCACAAAAGCTGCGTACTTGTACGCTCTGTATGTAAAGGGGCAGGTGCGTCCCCCTGTAAAGGTCAAAATGCGCAAGTTTCATCTTTAAAAAGTTACTTGTGGTTATTTATAGAGCATTCTAGAAGGTTGTTCGATGTGTATTGAGCGCCTCCAGATGGTTCATGTACCCCTACCAAAGAGGAACTTATCCCATCAATAAGGGAGCTATCCCATCCAAAGAGGGGATTATCCCATTGATGGTGGACCTGAATAACTTCCTCTAGAGCACTATAAATACAGGCATTGGGCCAGAAGGAGGGGAGGTTGGAAGCTAAACATTTCTAAGGGTAGATGCTACTGGAATTAGGACTCCCATTTAGAAGCTTGTGAGGAGAGATTGCCATCTTTGCTTGTTCTATTTGGAAGTGGGTGAGCTTTGTCAAAGTAAAGGAGAACTCTTGATGGACCCTGGGAGGGACTTGCAAAACACCAAGGCTCAGGTTGTAATTGTTCCTTTTGTTTCCTATTAATGCAAATGAGTCCATTCTTCTCAATAACTTGTTATTTATGAGTTGTTTCATGTACTCCTTGGTCTATGTGTTAAATATGTTTTATTTTATGAGATTATCAAGTGTTATTTAATCGTTTGATTGTTAGTGGATGCAGGTTTCAAAGTGAAGGAGGAGCTCATCCGGATCAGTGAGGTTGGACTACTACAACATCGTTGGATTACAGGTAGGATCTAAACACTTGATTTCTTATATAGTAAATGCATGTTTAGAGAAGGATTGCTCTTGTTTTTCTATTTTGTCACACGGAATCAGTCAATAATGCGGACACAACCGACCTTCCTAGAAGTCTAAGACATTCTAATGACAAACAAGACAAAAGAGAACAATCCTTCTCTAAATATGCGTTATGATATGAGAAATCAAGTGTTTAGCTCTTACCTTTAACCAAACGCTGTTGTAGCAGCTTAGCTCCGTTGATCCGGATGAGCTCCTCCTTCACTTTGAAACCTGCATCCACTAACAATCAAACGATTAAATAACACTTGATAATCTCATAAAATAAAACATATTTAACACATAGACCAAGGAGTACATGAAACAACTCATAAATAACAAGTTATTGAGAAGAATGGACTCATTTGCATTAATAGGAAACAAAAGGAACCATTACAACCTGAGCCTTGGTGTTGTGCAAGCTCCTCCCAGGGTCCACAAGAGTCTCCTTTACTCTGATCAGCTCACCCACCTCCCAATGGAAACAAGTAAAGATGGTAATCTCTCCTCACAAGTTCTCACAAGGAAGTCCTAATTCCAGCAGCATCTACCCTTAGGAATGTTTAGCTTTCAGCCTCTCCTCCTTCTGGCCCAATGCCTGTATTTATAGTGCTCTAAAGGAAGTTATTTAGGTCCACCATCAATGGGATAATCCCCTCTTTGGATGGGATAGCTCCCTTATTGATGGGATAAGTTCCTCTTTGGTAGGGGTACATGAACCATCTGGAGGCGCTCAATACACGTCGAACAACCTTCTAGAATGCTCTAGAAATAACCACAAGTAACTTTTTAAAGATGAAACTTACGCATTTTGACCTTTACAGGGGGACGCACCTGCCCCTTTACATACAGAGTGTACAAGTACGCAGCTTTTGTGAACATTGGGTGCGTACCTGCAGGTAAGGTTGAGAGAACCTGCGTACCCAGAGATAAATACATTTATAAAGACTTTCTCTCTTCTTGGAGTTTGACATGGAGAGCAGAGGCATAAGACTTGCCTAAGAGGATAGCATGACTGTTGATAGAGCCATACTAACTGTAAATAGTCATGGTGACATTTTTTAGTGTAACAGATTGCCCCCTAAAGTGCGAAGCCTGTAATAGATTAGGGTTTGTATTATCTAGGAAGGGTGAAGCGCTTTATCATTTCAAGGATTATCTCATGGAGAGCCTGGTCAGAACCTGCAATTTTCAACACAAAATACATGTATAAGATTATGTCATCACTGAGGTAGGCATTCCCATACTCAGATCAAAACTTTAACTAACAGACTAACTACTCTGATACAGGAATGATCTTGCAGTACATCATAATCATAGACTTTTGTAGACACAGTATGGACGCAGCCATCTGTTTATGATTAGTCTACTTAGATAATGAATACAAAACTCCTCGCAGCTTGGATGGTGGAAACTAGATCCAGGGTCTTCATTTCTACTTCCCGAATTGGTACGATTCTAACCATGCGAATAAATGAGTTGATGTCCAACATGGTAGAAACCACTTGATTACCAGTCGATGATGTAAATTGTTAACAAGTGTGAGAGAGACCACCAGTAATGTCAATGGTTCTCAAAGTACCCAGTACAATCCATGAGATGTGAATGAATGAGTTGATGTCGAACATTTCACGGAATCCTTTGATCGAAAGTCAATGATGTAAACTGACGTCAAAGGCGAGAAACCTGCCATTGATGCATGCAGACTTCAAGGTACTGACGATTTCTAAGTCATCTCTCTAGATAATGTGCTGATGTTGATAGAAAGCGACCCGTTGCAGGACAAGCCCACAACACGAAATCATTGATCAAGTTGAAGAAATGTTGCTGTAAGGACTGACTCAGGGATGGTCAAATGGATGACAAGTATTTTGCAGATGAAAGTTTTGCTTGCAGACCTCTTGAACACATAACGACACGACAGATGGCTTGGTGATAAACGACTCAAAGTTAATCCCCGGAACCCGGCTGAAGACTTTCAATGTGGTTTGATCAACTATGAGGTGAAGGATTTCCCAACCCAGGTGAATGAAAAGTGTCGTGTCCAAGAGTGGTAATAAAGTTTCTTCTAAGACAAAAGATAACAAATAGGCTCATTCTTCTCTCTTTTCCCCCACCATTTCTGGCAAGTACCTCTTTATTTTTAACAAGCTTGAGGAGGATAACATATGCTTGATTATAAGCTCATCCTTCGGATGAGTCCAACCTAGTTTTGATTCGAACCCTAGGAAGGAGTGGTTCGTTCCTGTTTGTAATTGAACAAGTCCTTTACTGTGAAATGTTTAACGAGCCCAGTATAGGAGAAACTCGGCGTTTTTCAATTTTAGAGAGTCTGAAAAACTTAAGAAGACTCCAGGTTGAACTTTTTCGTAGATTTGTGTCCCTTAAGCCCGAAAAAGTATAAAATAATACCTGGGGGAACCGCTTGATCTTGCGACCAAGGAGTACTTTCATAATTAGTGCCACTGACCTGAAAAGTAAAAAGCGATCAAGGACACGTCGTTTTATTTCCAGTATCGAGTTTGAAACGACAAAAACCCGGCAATCTTTTCCTGATTTTACGGTCAGAAAAGAGCTATAAGGGGACCGTCTTTTAACTCCGTTTTAACGAGTGTAAAAGAAACGCTCGGCAATCTTTTCATATTTTAGGAGTCAGAAAAGGGCTTAAAAGATGACTCTGAGCTTTCACTTTTTCGTAAGTTTTAACGAGTTCGAAAAAATGATAAAAATGTACTCGTGGTTTTCATTTTTTCGTAAGTTTTGATGAGTTCGAAAAAATGATAAAAATGTAATCATATGGCCGACTTTCAATTTAATTTACGAGCAGGAAAAGACGGAAAGAACTCGGCATTTTCATTTGTTTTACGAGAATGAAAGATAGCAAAATATTCTCGGGATTTTCATGAGTTTAACGAGTCTTGAAAATAACTGAAATTGACTCGAGATAGGTTTCATTTTTACAAAAGCTTGAAACAGAGAAAAACTATGCTTCAAAGTAGTTTCATTTTTTAAACAAGCTTGAAACAGAGAGAAAACTATGCTTGATGCCCCCTAGGCATAACTGCTAGAGCGCATGACCCCCTGCTTCATTTCATTCAACTAGGTGGATGAAATGAAGGTTCAGTGACGAGATCATTTTGAAAGACTCGACCTAAAGCTGTAAGAAAATTATGAAAAAAACTAAAATAACTAACCTAAAAATACCCCCTAACATTTACGAGGTCTAGTCAATCTCTCAACTCAAGTATAGGAGGATTTGTTTCATTTTTTAACGAGCTTGACACAGGAAAAGAACTATGCTCGGATTCGGTTTCATGTTTATGCAAGCTTGAAACGAAAAACTATGCTTGTTATAAGTTCACATGCCCCCAGCATAATGATGCAAAACGAGGTACATGCCCCCCAAGCTTCATTGCATTCAATGAGGTGGATGGAATGAAGCTTTACTTTCAAGATCTTGGAAAGACTTGTGGGAGTTGTTTCATTTTTTAAACGAGCTTGACACAAGGTAAGGAACTATGCTCGTAACTACTCTCTACAATCTACCTAACAAAAACTCTACTCTAAAAACCCTGATTCATTTTTTAACGAGCTTGACACAAGACAAGGAACTATGCTCTAAAATCCTTGATTCTTTTTTTAATGATCTTGGCACAAGACAAGGAACTATGCTCATGACTACTCTCTACAATCTACCTACTTAACCTACCCTTGTTTCATTTTTTAAAGAGCTTGACACAAGACACGGAACTATGCTCTAAAATCCTTGATTCATTTTTTAATGAGCTTGACACAAGACAAGGAACTATGCTCAACAAGTTCGCATACCCCCAGCTTAATGATGCAAAGCGAGGTACATGCCCCCCAGGCTTCATTGCATTCAACCATGTGGATGGAATGAAGGTTTACTTTCAATATTTAACTTGAAAAGGGAGTTGTTTCATTTTTAAAGAGGTTGACACAAGAAAAGAACTATCCTCATACCTGATTCATTTTTTAACGAGTTTGACTCAGTAACAGGAATTATCCTCATACCTGCTTCATTTTTTAACGAGGTTGTCTCAGTAACAGGAACTATCCTCAAAATCCTACTTTCTTCAATCTACCTACATATCCTAAAATCTAGCTGATTCATTTTTTAATGAGGTTGACTCAGTAAAAGAACTATCCTCATACTAGCCTGTTTCATTTTTTAACGAGGTTGATACAGGAAAAAACTATCCTCGCTCCTGATTCATTTTTTAACGAGGTTGACTCAGTAAAAGGAACTTTCGTCACACAACTGATTCAATTTTTAACGAGGTTGACACAGTAAAAGGAACTTTCCTCGGGCACACTGATTCATTTTTTAATGAGTTTGACACAGTAAAAGGAACTTTCCTCCCTACATCCTACTTTCTAACTATCTATATAACCTATCCTTGTTTCATTTTTTAACGAGGTTGACACAAGACAAGGAACTATCCTCGAACTAACTGATTCATTTTTTAACGAGGTTGACACAGTAAAAGGAACTTTCCTCGGTACATTGATCATGGCTTCCAACTGGCAGAAAGACATTTCAATGGACACACGTTGATCATGGCTTCCAAGAGGTCTTCATCAGAAGGAAGAATAGTTCTCTGGAAGGAACACATGTCAAGGGACTCAAAAGGGATAAGAACATCGTGTTCAAGTAATCCCATAGAGTTTTCCATGTCAATTACCGGATCTAAATCAAAGGAAGATGAGCAAACAGTGGGAGGCTCACTTACATCGGTAACTGAAAACATGGGACCAGTTGCCACATAATTAACCCGTGGCAGGGTAGATACCACTTTAGAATCAGGAACATTTAGGGGTGTCATATTATTGGTAGTTGAAACAAGACTAGGGAACGAAAGCTGGTCTACAGTCACAATACTGCCATTGTGAGGGAAAGACATCACGCGAAAGAGTGTCGATACGACAGCTTTCATTGCATAAACATAGTCTCGCCCAAGGAGTAAATTGAAATCCAAGGGACCTCGAACTACCATAAGATCAATACAGATAGTTTTACCTTCCAAAGTAACAGAAAACTTAGGAAGGATCCCTAAAGGTTCACTGATGGTTCTGTTAAAAGCTTTCAGATTTTGCGTAATTGGCGCAAGCTGAGGGGAACCCAAAGCTCTCCAAACAGTTGACGATAAAATACTAACAGAAGCACCTTCATCTACCTGTGTACGATGTATGTCCCTACCACCAGCCTTGACAATGATTTGGAAAGGGATGGAGGAAGGAAGACGAGGTTCTGTCAGTCTATTCCAATCAAAGGAAAAGACCTCAGTACTTGGAGGGGGTTCTGTAGAAACAGGTGAAATGCCCCCCGGCGTAGAAGAATCTGATGTAACAAGAAGAACATGAGCGGTATGAAGTTCACTCTCTAAAGGGAAAGTGGGATCGACCGAATGTGAAATTGAATCAACCCCTTGATCAACTAATGGATCATCAACCTAAGTGATATGAGTTTCACTCTCCAATGGAAGAGTGTGATTGACCGTACTTGAAATTTGATCAATCACTTCGTCAGTTGACAATAGGTTGGGAGAAAGTTTACGGTAACCAGTTGGAAATTCTTGCTGTGGAACAGTAAGTTTCTCCAACAAATTTGAGGCTTCATCCATGTGAGGGAAAATGTGAGTTTGATGACTCCCTTTGCATAACTTACAAGGAAACCTAACTTTACCCTTTTTCCCAGGAACCTGACTATCACTGGTTGATGGATCAATGGAAAGTTGATGAGATTTTTCTGACCATACTTCCAGGACCTTTTGAATACCAGGACAATTGACAAGGAAGTGGTCACCCTTACAAAGCCTGCAAGGGTATTTGGGTTTACGATGAATGTCGGAATTTTCCTCAACACAACTAACACTTACAGTCGTGGTTGGTTGGTTGACTTCTTTCTTATCTTGCTTCTTCTTCTTCTTCTTCTTCTTCCCTTTCTTTTTCTTCTTAGACACCTGGTTACTAGCATCAAGGCTTTTACCAGGCGAAGAGGAAGAAATGGAGGAAGAAAAATTAGGCGAAGAAGGTAAAGGGTCAACAGAAGGTTGGTGATGTTGAGATGGTGAACTCTGTTGAGGTGAAGCATTCGGTTGAGATGGAACAATTGGAGTACTTTGGGCCAACGAAGTTGAAAATAACCATATCGGTAATCCTATTGTAAATCCAGGTAATGACAAAGTAGCCATATAAGGAGGACCAACATTTCCAAAGTAAGGAAAAGTACTAGGATTCTCATTAGGAGGGGTTCCTAGGTTGATAAATTCCGGAACATTTGCCATTATATTCAATTTCAGTGAATTTTATTAACAATTTAAAACTAAAATTAACAATTCACAATTCACACTTAACAATTAAAATTCACAATTCACACCTATGGTCTCTAAAAGTAAAAACAAACAAATTAACACGCGCTATCAAATGTAGGAGTCAAACCACACACAAACAGTAACTTTCCGGGCCGAAAACACTAGTTGGTGATGAAATCCAACATTGCAGAAGTCAGTACAGAAATGGCGGGTGGAACAGTTACCCCGGCAACCTGCTTAATGAATAGACTGGACCAAGTTCCTCCACTTTAACCGTCTCGAGTGAAGTGAACCCCCCAGAAAATCCAAGTGAGTCTAGCCGACGTCTGCTCCAGGTACAGTGGGATCTTCCCTCCACCATCACCTTGGGTAGAATCCTAAAGATAATGGTCACTAAGGTCACCAACAGTAACAAATACACCTGGGGGAACAGTCTACGCTCCGACAGCACGCAAGGGCAGAGTATCAAGCTCAATCCCCTTACCGGCTCCTTGACAATAATCCAAGGTTTACCGATAAGTGACCCCAGGCTCCTCGACAATGTTTAATCCGAGGTTTACCGTTTGTAGTACGTGTGTATCTGGCGTCGTTCCCAACGAGGGAGGATTGATCCCCTCACTGGTTCGGACATGAGCTCGTGCTTCTCCTTTAAGAGGAGCTTTCCCAGAGTATAAATGCAACAGTTGGATTTATCCTACCACAAGATAAGCTACTTTTTTGGTTTTGCTGTCTTGGAGAGTTAATTACTCTCCTACTCCAAGACACTAGCCTGATCTATATTGGTGTTTCAGAGCCCTAGAAATGTAAATATTACTAGATGAATTTTAATTAAGCGTTGTGTTATTAAGACTGTTATTACTCAAATGGGTAAATGGATATGAAACCAATGGTGTTATGACCCGACTCAACTGAATGCAATCGAATATGATAATGTAATCTTTTCAATTCGATGAATCCTAACTAAAGTAAGGAGAGAGTTTCCATTCACTTCCAACAATGCAAAAAATTGATCACTAAGAGAAAATATAACAAATTCTCTAATGCACTAATTTCACTAATGCAAATCAATTCCAAACCATTTTTTTTTTATTTTAATTTTGTGTAAATTCAAATCAAAGAAAACTGATCTAAATCTACAATTGATTTTTCAGATTGTAAACTATGCAATTGTAATCTATGCACAATTCACTTGAAAAGTATGAAAATGTAATCTATGCACATTCTTCATTCATATTCTGAAAATGAGAATTCTAATTATGCAAATGTGATCTATGCAAGAGAATTCTCAAACACAAGATGATTCTAATGTAATCTAAGAACCAATCAAGTGCAAGTCGAGAAAATTGGGCGAGAGTTCCAAAGATCAAAAATAAAAACACTCAAAGGCGATTAACACTCATACACAATTTAGCCCCCCCCCCCCACCCCCCCGGCGAATGAGGAGGGAATTTTTTTGCAAAAACAAAAGCAAAAAGATGCAAAATTGTGAAAGGACTGAGAGAAACCTCCAAGTAATGACCAAAGGAAAAGAAATCAAGAATTTCTCAAGAAAGAGACTCAGAACACCCAATTGATGAAAGCTTAAAGCAGGAATGCCAATGAAATTAGCCAAGATGAAAACTTCTGACAGGTGAACAATGGATCTGGGTAGTAAAAACAAATTAAAAACAAAATCTAAAGACCAAAAAAGCAAAAATTGAAATTTTCTCAAAATTGACAGGGGTACGCAGGTCATCTGTTCACACAGGTGCGGGTACGCTCTGTGCGCAAAGCCGCAGTGCGTACAAGTACGCATTGTGCCTAACCCAGAGGCTGCGTACTGCTGGCAAAGCTAAGAAAAATAAAAAACTAATTTGACCCTAAGCTAACCCACCCAAATACACAGTTAAACAGCCAAAAACCAGAAAATAAGCGATTTTTCTCAGATCAAAATATGAAATCAAAAAGAACTCAAACACATCCATGGTGTCCCAAGCGAAGTCACCATTTTGTCAGGTGGAAAGAGTCAATAGTGCGGACACAACCAACCTCCCTAGGAGCCTAAGACTCTCTAGTGACAAACAAGACAAACAAGAGCAATCCTTCTCTAAACATGCATTTACTATATAAGAAATCAAGTGTTTAGATCCTACCTGTAATCCAACGCTATTGTAGTAGTCCAGCCTCACTGATCCGGATGAGCTCCTCCTTCACTTTGAAACCTGCATCCACTAACAACCAAACGATTAAATAGCACTTGATAATCTCATAAAATAAAACATATTTAACACATAGACCAAGGAGTACATGAAACAACTCATAAATAACAAGTTATTGAGAAGAATGGACTCATTTGCATTAATAGGAAACAAAAGGAACAATTACAACTTGAGCCTTGGTGTTGTGCAAGTCCCTCCTAGGGTCCATCAAGAGTTCTCCTTTACTTTGACAAAGCTCACCCACTTCCAAATAGAACAAGCAAAGATGGCAATCTCTCCTCACAAGCTTCTAAATGGGAGTCCTAATTCCAGCAGCATCTACCCTTAGAAATGATTAGCTTCCAACCTCCCCTCCTTCTGGCCCAATGCCTGTATTTATAGTGCTCTAGAGGAAGTTATTCAGGTCCACCATCAATGGGATAATCCCCTCTTTGGATGGGACAGCTCCCTTATTGATGGGATAAGTTCCTCTTTGGTAGGGGTACATGAACCATCTGGAGGCGCTCAATACACGTCGAACAACCTTCTAGAATGCTCTAGAAATAACCACAAGTAACTTTTTAAAGATGAAACTTGTGCATTTTGACCTTTACAGGGGGACGCACCTGCCCCTTTACATACAGAGCGTACAAGTACGCAGCTTTTGTGAACATTGGGTGCGTACCCGCAGGTAAGGTTGAGAGAACCTGCATACCCAGAGATAAATACATTTATAAAGACTTTCTCTCTTCTTGGAGTTTGACATGGAGAGCAGAGGCATAAGACTTGCCTAAGAGGATAGCATGACTGTTGATAGAGCCATTCTAACTGTAAATAGTCATGGTGACATTTTTTAGTGTAACAGTCCCCAGCGAAGTCGCCATTTTTTTCCGGGAAAACTAGTGTCTTTTCAATCTGCTAGCCCTCTAGGATTGGCAGTTATCCTAGAAACAAACAATCAAAGAAATTTGGGATTTCCTCTATGTATGATAGATAAGAGAGAGGCAAAGGAACCAACCTGGATCTTCCGCTTAACTCCTTGCTTGATCTCTCTCCCCTTGACAGAACTTGCAACTCCTCTCCTACTTATCCCGCTTAGAGAATACCTGTAGAGACAAAGTAACAAAACACCATCAAAGCATCTCGATCTATTATATCATAAGCATTGCAGAATCAGAAATACAATGAACATACAATGGCATTCACAAATACACGATTGTATGGAGGAAAACTCAAAGAACTTTATTAAAATAGAAGGGAGAATTACAACCCAGTTGTCTGATCCAGCATCATCCTCCCAGCATCAAAGCCCTCTTCACCTCATGAAAAGAAAGATCACACCAACAATATAATGCTCTCTCTCAACCTCAAACTATCAGCACTTCCTTGCAAATTACAAAATTACAGCCTCTAGATCTCTCAGATGAGGGATCCATTTATAGATGTGTGCAAGGGTGTGAGTCATCTCTGGGTTTTTTATTAGTGTCATTCAACTTGTTTCTTTTGGTTCCACTTGGAGATTTCTTGGATCTCTTACTCATCCCTGGGCAAATTCAGAGAAGCAAGTGTCATAAGAGAAATTTCTAGAAGATTCCATGAGCATCCACTTAGCAAACTGTATCGGACATTTGTCCATCCTCACTCATCGCACCCTATAGAAGGCCTCTTCAGTATGCATCACACCTGGCTAGTGTAGGAGTCAGTATGCATCGCACCCTAACAGTGGAGCAGTCAGTATGGTCTTGTTTTGGCTAGTTCTGGATGGTTTTTCGGGTGGAACTTTTGGGGAATGATGTAATCAATTGACCATGATCCTTTAGGGTATGAAACAAAACTTTTAGGGTTTAAAGAGCCCTAGTTTATCGACATATAAGATTTGGGTTGAAGTGCCCAAATATGTCTATAACATCTATGAAGAAGATCATTCTACAGATAAGTGTCCTTCCTTGCCTGGACTTAAAGCTGTATACCAAGGGGCCGAAGGAGCCACTGAACCACTCTATTTCATGAACCAAAGGAGACTGCATGGACTTAGACCATACTAGTAGGGGATGCAAGGGACATCTCAGGCATACTACAAACCCAACCAAGTCACTTCAATACCTTCTTGGGGCCCTTCTACTCATCCTTCGTGGTCCATGCCTCCTCCTTGGTCCTTTCCATCTCAATATCATGCCCAACCAGCTGCTCATTCATTTCAATCCTATGCTCAGCCACAACCTCAGTGGAATGCATTTCATCAGGGGTGGAGGCCCTAGTACAACTCTCCTCCTGCTCTTTTGCCTCCACCACTTGCTCAACCATTGCCTCCTGCTCCACCAAGGCAACCCCAAATTCCTGCCCAGCCGAACCTGAACCCAAACAACAAACATGCTCAGTAAGTATATAGTGGGGAACCATCATGCCCAACTTATGCTGTAGAGATTCAAGAGATTAACCTGAGATCTGGGAAGGTTCTCCCAGATAGCTAGCCTCCAGCTAGGGAGGTTGAGTAAGATAAAGAAGAAAGTGAACCTAAAGCAATTCCACCCTTTCCTGAGAGACTATCTGGGACAACACAACCTACCCCAGAAGAAACTAAACTTCTAGGAGAATTGAAACAGTTATGTGTGAAGATACCACTTCTCCAAGCCATAAAAGATGTGCCTATCTACAATAGGTTGATCAAAGAGAAGTGCTTTAGGCATCCAGGAAGGCGCAAGAGAGATGCCCCAACCTTCAATGTCATAGGACAACTGTCTGACCCAATGTTGGGGTAGGTAATCTATCCGAATTATCTGGACCTTGGAAGCCCAGTAGTTGATGTCAACATCAATGGCGCCATGATCCCACATAACTTGATTGATTTGGGAGTTGCCATTAATGTGATGAAAAAGGACACAATACTCAAACTTAACCTCCAAGGCTCCTTGAGGAAGAGCACGACAATACTGCAGCTAGAAAACCGCTCCACCATGACCCCTGAAGGGATTGTGGAAGATGTGATGGTCTCCATTGATTCTTGGGAGTACCCTGCTGATTTCTTAGTTCTCCAGCTGAAGGCAAAGCTCACTGGGTATCCTCTCATCTTGGGAAGACCCTGGTTGGCTACTGCCGATGCCTACATCAGCTGTCGAGCTAGGAACATGACCATCAAGAATGGGCATATGTCCAAGCAGTTAATCCTATACCCTCCTGCCCAACCCTTGCTAGAACATGATCTACCTCTCTGGTTGGAGGAGGAGGATGAGGATGAAGTCTATTCCACTTTGTGCATTAGAAACTGTTATGGGGGGAAAAGCACAAGATGAGGATGATATGACTGAAAATTTGATCCAGAATCCACCCCCTAGTATCTTACCATTAGAGGACATAGTGAGAGAAACCCAAAACAACCCCTTAACTGATCTTTGTGTGGCCGACCCGACCTCTCTCCGTGTTAAGAATATAGAGTTCGGCCCAGAAAGAACCTTGAAAATCAATCCATCCCTATCCACTTCCCAGGAGAAGGAGTTTTGCAGCTTATTGAGAAAACATTTTGATGCCTTCGCCTGGAGTTATAAGGAGATGAAGGGAGTGCACCCTTCAGTATGTACTCATCATATATACATTAAGGAAGATTACAAACCAGTCAGGCAGCCTCAAAGGAGGATGAATCCAACACTTAAAGACATTGTTAAGGAAGAATTGCAAAAATTACTTGATGCAGGATTCATCTACCCCATCTCTGACAGTGAATGGGTCTCTCCTTTGGTGCTAGTGCCAAAGAAAAATGGCAAGTGGAGAATCTGTGTTGACTATCGAGAATTGAACAAAGCCACTAAAAAGGACCATTTTCCTTTGCCTTTCATAGATCAAGTGTTAGATGGTCTGGCGGGGAAAAAAAATTTCTCCTTCCTAGATGGGTTCAGCGGGTACAATCAGATTCAAATCAACCCAGAAGACCAAGATAAGACCACTTTCACTTGTCCTTGGGGTACCTTTGCATACCGGGTCCTTCCTTTTGGTTTGTGCAACGCTCCAGCCACTTTCCAGAGAGCGGTATTGAGTATATTTTCTGAACTGGTTCATGATGTAGTGGAAATATATATGGATGATTTTACTCCTTATGGTTCTGACTTTTAGGAAGCTTTATCTAACCTAGGAAAAGTTCTAGACAAGTGTATTGAGATGAACCTATCCCTCAGTCCGAAAAAATATGAATTTTTTATGACTGAAGGGACCGTGTTAGGTCATGCAATATCTCAACAAGGACTACAGGTGGACCCCAACAAGATTGCCATCATCTAAAGGGTCCCACCTCCTCAAAAGGTGAGAGATGTCAGAAGTTTCCTAGGCTTAGCTGGATATTACAGAAGATTCATTAAAGATTTCAATAAGCTAGCCTCTCCTTTGTTTGGCCTTTTAGGCAATGATGTTGAGTTCATATGGTCTGAAAACTGTCAAGAAGCCCTAGATACCCTAAAGAGAAAGTTAGTAACTGCCCCAATTCTCAGAGACCCAAAATGGGCCCTACCCTTTCACATTCACATAGTTGCCTCGAACAAAGAAATAGGAGAAGCCTTAGGACAAATTGCTGAAAATTTACCTTATGCCATATACTTTATAAGCAAAAATTTGTCAAAGGCAGAGTTAAACTACACAGTGACCGAGAAGGAACTCCTAGCTGTTGTGCATTCTTTAAACAAATTCAGACATTATATCACAAGCTATCAAACCTTCGTGCACAATGATCATGCTGCAATTAGATATTTAATGAACAAACCAGATGTAAATTCTCGCATTATTAGATGGTTTCTTCTATTACATCAGTTTGATCTGACCATTATTGATAAGCCTGGTAAAGAAAATGTTGTTGCTGATTTTTTTGTCTAGAGTAAATTTGCCTGCCCCGTGAAGAAGGAATGGTGGATGACCAAATGCTAGATGATCTGTTTTCTATTTCAGTACTCTCTCCATGGTTTGTTGATATAGCAAACTACTTGGTTTCAACACAGTTTCCACCACACCTGTCCTCAAAAGCAAAGAGCAAGATAGTAAGGAAAAGTGCCTCTTTCACCTGGATTGGGGGTAATTCCTTAAAACTTGGCCCAGATGAGATTTTGAGAATATGTGTCAGGGAGAAGGAAGTCTTTGACATTCTCCTAACCTGTCATGACAGGCCTTGTGGAGGTCATTTTGCAGTAAAGAGAATGGCCTTCAAAATATTGCAAGTAGGCTACTATTGGTTCACTCTTCATCAAGATGTGAGGAGATACACCAGCCAATGTGATCAGTGTCAATGGATGGGGAAACCTACTCCAGAGGATGAGATGCCCATGCAACCTCAAGTAACCTTTGAGCCATTTGAGAAGTGGGCAGAAACAAAAGCAATCAAAGCAAAAATAGAGGAAAAAGTAGCTGAGTTTTTGAGAGAAAACATATTCTACAAATTCAGGTTTCCAAGAGAATTGTTCACAGATCAAGGCAGTCAGTTCACTTCCAATTTGATTGAAGACCTGCTCACACATCATAAAATCAAGCACAGGACTTGCACCCCTTACCATCCACAAGCCAATGGGCAGGTGGAAGTCACTAACAGAGCTTTGGAAGGAATTCTGACCAAGGTAGTGAGCAGCAACAGAAAAGATTGGGCGGACAAATTAGTTGAGGCCACCTAGGCCTACAACACAACATGGAAGACCACCACAGGGTTCACACCCTATGAACTAGTCTATGGGAAGAAGGCTTTGTTGTCAATATAATTTGAATTCAATACACTAAGGATGGCAGCTCAATTGGACCTAGACCTTAGCCATGCATAGAAGGAAAGATTACTCCAACTCAACAGATTGGATGAACAAAGATTGCAGGCCCTTCTCCACACAGAGGTAGTTCAACTTTAGAGGAAGATATGGCATGAAAAAAATATCAAGGAGAAGCAATTCCAAGAAGGAGATTGGGCACTGCTCTATGATTCAAGGTATAAAGACTTCAAGGGAAAGTTGAGGACAAGATGGTTGGGACCCTACACTGTGGAAAAATGCAATGACAATGGTTCAGTCTTGATCAGAACCATTGATGATGAAGCCATCCCCATGTTTGTCAATGGACATCGGTTGAAAACTTACAAGAAACCCCTTTCCAAATGAGAGTTAATTGAAAATTTGAATAAGATAGTGATAGTAGTGGAGAATGTCTTAGCCTCCACTTCACCCACTCACTGAAGGAAATTTAAATAAAAAGAAAATAAGGACTCAAGTAAAAACTTCCATGAGGTGCTTGAAGTCCCATCATTGGGTTTAAAACCTCTCCTGAGGCGACCCAATGATGTAAAAAAGAAAAGAAAAGAAAAAGAAAATAAGATCTCTGGGTGAAAACCTCCAGTAGGTAATTAGGGTGAAAAGCTCCTTGAGGTGCCCTAGTTGTTTTCAAAAAAAAAAGGAAAAAAAAGAAAAAAAAAAAAAAAAAAAACTGAATTTTAATGTGCATTGCAGGTTTGCAAGAGGACCACAGGGAGTAAGAGAAGATGCCACAGAGCCCTGACACTCACACCAAGACCTATTTCATCTCCTCCACACTCTTCTCCCTCATTTTTGACCTTTCTTCCACCCCACTATGCTTTTTTTCAAAAACTGTGTGTTCTACAGGAGGCTCCTGTAGGAATTACAGAGAGCCAGAAATGGTTCCAAAAAGTAGTTTGAGGGGCTGGGAAGCTTCATGAAGAACATATAAACCCTCCTACAGCTATCAACCCACCTTGCCATCCATTCCACACCTGCATCACATCATCATCATCATTTTTTTCTTCTTGTCCCAAAAAAACACAGAAAAAACAGTTTTTAGTAAAAAGAGAAAAAAACAAAAATAAGAAAGGAAGCAGCACCTCAAATCTCACCTGTAGCTTACCTAGTATCTCTCCATCTCCATCTGCATCTCTGGCATCATCCTCACAGCTCCTAGCACAAAAATAAGTTGAAATTTCAAAGGGAGAAGCAGCTACAGGAGCTCCTGTAGCAACTGATCCCATTAAAATCAAGCCACAGCAGCAAAAGAAGTGCAACCATGAGGATTGAAGGAGACATCTGAAACTTAGATCCAACCAGAGGATACCTGCACAAGACAAACAGCCACACATCAGAAAGAAAAAAGCATGCAGCAAGGGAAACACAGGCATGCAGCAGTAGAAAGAGCCAAAATACCTCGCAGCACATACATTCGACTCACAGGTAAGTGACTAACCCACTCCTCTATTTGCATTTGTCTAATTGAAAGATATGCATGAGTAACGAGATGGTTGAGGTTGAACAAGGAAAAGGTGGCCAGTTAACTTAGCCACCTTCATCTAGTTGACTACACTCATCCGAAGATGTCACCCACACGTGTGCGTAGTCAACTCAAAGAAAGATACCAAGGATAGGTAGTGGAGGGTATGTAAACTATGATGCAATAATGAGAAGTGATTGTGGGAAGGAACCATGACGACAAGGCAAGTGGGGACCAACGGTCCAAATATGGCCAACGTACATTTTTTCCAGCTCACCCCCATCACCGGAAATATCTAAAATAAGTAATAACTACTCCTCTTTGAGCACTCTCACCACCTTTCCCTCATTCTCTCCTCGTAAACTTAGCTGCACCAAACTCCTTGTCACCCCACAGCCTCGAAACCATTGTTTTCCATTGATCTCACCCATCCTCCCACTCTTGACGTTGTCTATAGGAGCACTTACAGGTTCTATAGGAGCACCTACAGGCAATTCTACAGGAGGGGCAGTGAGTTTTTTTTAAGAAGAAAACAAAGGTTTTTTACTCGATTTCTGGCTTGAGGAGGTAGGTTCCATGCATACCCACGTTGATTATCAACATATGCAAGAAATGATATCATTTTAAGGAGGAATTGAGTCCATATAAGAAGAGGAATTACATAAAAAATTTATGCCTATTTTTTTTGCAAGAAATGATATCATTTTAAGGAGGACTTGAGTCCATAGAAGAAGAGGAATTACATAAAAAAATTCTACATGTTTTTAAAAAAAAACACAGTTTTCCTCTGTTTTCTTGTTTCTTCAAAATTATTGTCTCCATCTTTACATTTGGCATTCAAAAGGAGTATAAGCACAATGACAGGAGGATTCATGAGGAAGGAGCCCACTAATTCAACCAGGCTCCATGAACATCCCCAAGTAGTAGCCATATTCACAAGGGCAAATTGGATGACCTTTTTTGAGAAATTCTGAGGGTTTGATGAGGAGATTTCTCAGGAATTTTCCCTTTCTTTAGTCCCTCACTCAATAACCCATGCCACTGTCACTTTTAGAGGTCTTTCCATGGAAATAACCCCAAAATTTATTAGTAGGGTTATTACCCTTCCTCTTGGATTACCTTGGAGCAAAGATGAAAAACCAATTGGACAGGCTGCCAAGAAAAACTTCTTCCAAAACAATGAATATCCTATAGAAAATAAAAATGGCATTAGAAGGACAAGCATACCCTACCCTTAGGATGAGGTTAGTTACCAATTCATCAAATATATTCCCTGTGAGGGGAGGTATAGCATATTATATGGCTACCATTTTAGAATCCTTCATGAGCTGAGATATGGCATGGACACTCCAACACCCCAGAAACTTAGCATCCCCTATTTCCTCCTGCAATCCCTCATAGACTCTAGCATTAAGTTTAAGGCAGGGAGTCCAGATTAGCTGGCTGACCATGGGTTAATCAAAATTTTAGTGGAAGAAGCCCTCCATACATTCACACTCCCTATAGCATGGGAAGTCTTAAGAAACATGACAGCGAAAGATGACATAAATGCCCTCACCTATGATATCAGTCCTTCTAATAGTGAGGAAGAAGAGCAGAAAAGGGGAGAAGGTGAAGCAATTGATGACTCAGCAGGACAAGAAAAGGAGGAGGAAGAAACTAAGATAGAAGAGGAGAAGGATGAAGAGACAGAAAAGGAAGAAATAGAGCAGAAAGAGATAAAAATAGAGACAGAAGGAGGAGAAAAAGAGGCAGCAGAGGCAAAACAAAGAGAAGGGTCCCCTAAGACTCTGGAAAGAGAGACAGCAGCTGCCCTCACAGCCCTGAGCACACCAATTAAGCCAAAATAAAAGAGAAAAAGGCAGGCCTCCATGTATTTCAAGGCCAGGAAAAGCACAAGGATCAAATCAGGGAAACCCCAGCCATCTTCAATAGTGCCCATTACAATTGAAGATTCACCCACTGTCAAAGGGGAAGAATCTCCCTCTAAAACCCCTATCACATATGAAAGAGGGACTCCTAGATCTTCCACCTGGAAGGAAAAAGTGCAACTACAGGACCCAAAAACAGTCCTACAGGAGGCACAGATAGTTCTACAGGAGACACTGTCAAAGCTACAGGAGACCCAACAGCTGGAGAAAAGAATAGAAGAGCAGCCAAAAGGGAAGGAGGAAGCTACAGAGCCACAAGAACCTGATCCCCAGCCCAACCTTGCCTCCTATTACCATATTCTTGAAGGAGGAAGGATAATTCCACAAACATTTGCAATTCCACTATTCTTTGAACTAGAAAAGGAAAGAATAAGAACACATAGGTGGATGCAAATAGCCAAATCCAAGGGATTTGAGGATGTTGGCCATATGGAGAACAAACTTATAGAAATGGGTAGAGAGTTAAGTGTTGTCAGACATAGGGAGGCAATTGAAAGAAGCCAACTCCAAACTAAAAATGAATCGCTAAGATGGCAGCTAAAGGAGAAAGAAACCCAACTGGCATGTATGGCTGGCTTATCCATGGAGGCATTGCAATGTAGAACACCAGCAAAATCCTATGGATTATACCTCAAGGACCAATGGCTACAATTTCAGATAAAGACTTTGGCACAAAGAGGCACAATGCCTTTTCAAGATTACAGACAATTTATGGACCTGTGTGACCAAAGCACAGTAGAAGATAAGGAAAAAATGGCAGAATTTTACCTGCATAATATGGCCCTCACAGACATGAATGTGTGGGACCCCAATGCTAGGCTAGGGGACCTACAACTAATGGCCATGGCTTCATGGATGAACCATGAGGAGTTAAGGGCAACTGAAGTAAAAAGGTTGATGATCAGAGAGCAGAATGAGCCACTAATGATTAGAGCTGAGCCATCAGATCCCATGGCTCTCATTAGCACACACCAACTGCTTACAAATAATCCTCAAATTGCCCCTAGATATATAAGTGATCAAGCACAAGCCATTGCACATTTTGAGGACATGGAAAGGTTACTTGGGGATGACTGTGTGCATGCATGTATGAGGAGATGGAACACCTTACCACACAGTCTGAAGATCAGGGAATATCATTCCCCAATGAGGATGAAGGAGGCACTAAGGAGAGTGTCAATGTATAAGCACTCAATGCAGAGACTGTAGGTCAATTGGATTGGCCTCAAACTGAGTCCACCACTATTGTTAGGCATGCTAGAAGGGAGAACCAAAGAAGAAGAGCAGAGGTAGTGGGAAGAGATAGACAGAAAAGCAGGCTTCTATGACAAGGAAGAGGAAACAACATCAGAAGCTTGGGATGCTAGAGAGGCCACCAGGGCCATCAAATATGAGGAGATGGACTAAGTTGCTCAAAGGATGAGCAACACCTTCAGTAGGGGGGTGATGATGAGCCCCATAAATGGGTAATTATATGGGCTCATTTTGCCTCCTAACATAGTTAAATCAACCATTCTCTTAGCTTATTGCATGTTTTTTTATTATATTTATGCTTATGGAGTGAGTTGAGTTAGTTATGATGCCATGAGGTCTAATATGTGTTTAATGTATATTTTTGTTGAATTTTGAAGACAAAGTCAAAGATTCAATGGACAATTGGCAGCAATAATTTGAAGTGGACAAAGGAGAGGATTTATAGGAGGGAATCCCCCTCATTTATTACTCCCCACTTCAAATTCCCCTTCATGCAGCTCAGAGTACAAACAGCCAAATCAATGCACTAGGAGGCAATCGAGCAAGTGGAGGATAACTTATGTTTATCTCGAGTTTTGGGAGCCAAGCCTCCCTGATTTTAAGGAAGTTGTTGGGAGCTTCAGTTGTATAAGTAGAGATGCCTAAGGCCTTACTAGGGTTGAATTTTTATTGCATTTTTGTTGTACTTTTGCTATTTTAAAACTCTGCTCAACTTCGAGCTTACTTTTGGTGACAGTTTCATGTAATCATATTCCTATTTTGATAATAAAGATGAGATCCTTTTTGAGCTAGCACTGAGTTACCTCAGAGGGCTAAAGCTCTTAGGTTAGGGCCCAATCCAAGCAACCAAGCTCCTCTTTGTTTGTATTTATATGCTTTGTTTCAGTTTATGGATTAGTTGCTGTTAGATGAATTTCTTTCTTGGTTAGGAATAGGCTTCTTTCGGTGATTTAGAAGGTTGTTTCCATTTGTGTTTTCTATAGTAGGTTAAGAAGTGATAGAAAGAAGATTCAAAAGGCTAGCAATAGTTCCTTGGCCTCTTTTCCCCCCCTTGGGACCATGAACTGAGGCAAAGACCCTCTTGCTGCCCCAAAAACACAGATTTTCCTTCTCCATAGGATTTCTAGTATTTGCAGCTTATTAGAAGGTTAATGCTTTGCTTTAGATCTATTTCACCATGCTCATTTCTGTCTTTGCAATAAGTCTTCTTCCATGCTTTCTCTCCTTGTAGCATTTTTCAGCATTTACTTCCATAGCTCATAGTTTAGACTAGCTTGATGCAAAATTCTGTTTTTTGATGTACTCATTTCCTTGCTTGTTTGATCTCATTGGTTGACTATCAATTCTTTTGCAGCAGATCTCTTCTCACACTAGGTTTGCCTATCAGCCATCACATTCTCTCCCTGATCCATGCCCTACAGGTCGCCCAAAGTTCACCTCAAATCTGCCTTAGTTTTCTGCATTTTTCCATAGGATTTCTTCCTCTCTCCCAATCATCTTTCCCTCTCCTAGTGATCCTTGGTGGACCCTAGGCACCCTAACACATCATCCCAACCTTCATCTACCTTTTCCACCCACTTTCACACCTTCAAAACCTTCAAAACTGCTCTCAGCATCCTCCTGTAGACCTCTTGTAGACCTCCTGTAGATCCCTTGTGTCCTCTTGTAGATTTTCCTATAGGATTTCTTTTCAAGGCCAAATGTGGGAAAGGCCTCTAGAAGGCCACCCAAGACCTCCTAGGACCCATCTACACCATCTTACATTTCCTCAAACCCCAAAGTCACCCTTCAACACCACCTATTCGCTTCCACCTTCACACACAATAAAATACATGCATGTCAATTTCACTTAAAAATACATAAAAATCCAAAAATATGTTTTTTTCTCATTTACTTCTAGAAATAGCTTGAGTAGATGTTGTTTACTTCCCATGAGTAGGGAATGGCATTCATTTCATGGTTTTCATAGTACTTTCTGCAAAAATAGGATTAGTTGGTTAAGTAGGGTTTGCTATGTTTACTTTACATTTCAGTGTTTTTCCTTTCTGCAATTAGAGTAGCCTTTGTAGAGTAAGCTTTCCTTTCTTTCATCACATATAGAGCTTCTTCTGGAATCCATAGAAGTTGGCTTGAACTCCTAGTGATCTTGTGCCAACTGACCAAGTGACAGCCTGTAGTAAGAACTAGTACTTGTGCATACAGCACCATCGCTTCCAAGTTTGTTACGAACTACCGGATTGATAAGAGTAAAGTAGACAGCCTAGGAGTTGCAGCATTATTGCTGCAATATTGGTGCTCACCAGCATCAACCCATACTGGTTGTTGCACTGCTTCCTCAAATGAGGATGGCTCATTCTCTACACTCTCGCTCATCAGAGCCATGTAGCGAGTGTACTAATCGGGTGACCTCTTATGCTTGTGTTGTGATGTGGGTGCTCCCACATTTTATCTAGCATCATGCATCAATCTATCAGCTTCTCTGGTGTGCTTCATTCCATCTCTCGAAGTCTCTGCATGAGTGGGTGCTTCCACTCTCTTCTCTTATGCATGTGGTTGCTCCACGTCATCCCAAGGTTCTTCCTTTGGAGCTAAAATGTCCTCATCTACATGCAACTGAAGCTTCCTCTCAAGGGAACATCTCATGGCCTTCTCTTCATCGAAATTCGCATCTCTATGAACCATTGTCATCCTGTGAGATGGAAAGTACACCTGATAGTTGTGAGGTGTATCAAGGTACCCCACAAATATTCCCAACTCAGTTGTTGGCTCTAGATTTTTCCTTGCATCCTTGGTAACATGACAGTAAATGGATGAACTAAGGATCCTGAAGTGTGCCACATCTAGTTTCTTACCTGAAAAAGATTCTTCTTTTGTACTCATCCCAAGAATCCAATGAGGACTCGTCTTCTACACATATACAACTGTGTTGCATGCTTCGGCCCATAAGTGCAACAGCAGGCCCTTATCATGTAACATCGTCCATGCAACTCACACAATACTTTTGTTCTTCCTTTCAGCCGCCCCATTCTGTTGTAGGTTATGGAGTGCAATTAACTCCCATTGAATACCTTATGATGCACAAAAGTTCTTGAATTCATTCAACACATATTCTCCACTGTTATCGCTCCTATGAGCCTTCACTTTCCTACCAATGTATTTCTGAATAAGTGCTTTAAATTTAAAAAAATTTAGAGAATGTTTGATCTTTATTCTGCATGAAGAAAATCTAGCACTTACATGAGAAATCATCAACAAATATTACATAATACTTATACTTGGTCGTGGAAGCTGTCGAGAATGATCCACACACATCTAAGTGAACTCTTTCAAGGATCGCTTGCACTTGACTTTCCCTATCATGAAAGTTTTCTTTGGTGTACTTCCCCAATGTACACCTTTTGCATGTATCTCTCTGCTCTAGTACACCCTTTGGAAGTCCTGTAGAAATCTGTTGCATGATCTTCAAAGCTCTATGGTGCAAGTGGCCCAATATTCTATGCAACAATTCACCGATGTCTTGGTTTTTCACCTTCTCTTCTTTTGTTCTCTATGTTGCACAATCTTCTACCTCTAATTTGTAGAGGTTCTTCACCCGAACCCTGATCCGCTTCACTTGTCCTAAGGGTATGTGAAGAAGTAAATCCTTCCCTTTTCTAAAGAAGAGATATAATTTAATTAATATTCAATTATTTTTTTGAGATTGTTTAATTATTATCCAAATGGCATTATGATTCCATGAATCATGCTTACGGAGCAAGTAAAGCGTGGTAAAGGGTGTTATTGGTTTTCTCGATATCGATAGCTTTATTAACATTATTAACATTTTTATCATTTGGCAACATATGTAAATAAATGGTTAAATAAAAACTCCAATTTATGATTTACCACACAATGATATTAAAATATAATGAGTTAACGATATGGGTTGTGTGGAGGCTTTCATTATGCAGAGGTACCGAGTAACTCCGCACAATTAAAGTTTCTCCACAATGGATCTATAAAGTTTCTTCACAATGGATCTCTTAGCGGGCCAGGGGTTAAATAAATTTGACGGGTGCTCCTACTTATCAAGAAAAATTTTTTTAATGATTGTTTTAGTTTTAAACGACCTTTTACATGAATTTTAATATTTATTTTTATCTTGCGTAATGTATTTTTTATATATAATATAAATATAATAAAAATAAATTTATTAGATATATATAAATTTTAGTTCACTAATTAAAAACATATTAAAAATAATTTTGTATGAATATAAAAGAAAAACTATATAGTCTAAAATTTTTATTTATAAATTATAATAAGCATTCAAAACTTCAAAAAAAAAAAAAAGAGATAGAAATGCTTACATAGAAAAAATAGAATATTTTCAATTCGAAGTTGGGGTTAGACAATTACTTGAAAATAAGGTATATGAAAAGTGCACTGAAAAATAGCTTTGCCTTATTAAGCATTGTAAAGGTAAGGGAGTCTAAATTCTAATAAGAAAGTTGCAACAAGCTATTTTGCAAAGCATAAACAGATATTAAGTTGTATATGAATCTATAAAAGTCCACTCTTTGCTAAGTCTGCCAAAGCACAAGAAATCATGGACAAAACTTACATTATTAGTTTACAAATGTAACAAAATAGATACACTAGAGATCATGAGTCAATAAAAATAAAACATCACAAAAAATAGAAACAGTATCATCAAAGAAGCAAACACTTATAATACCTTTGCACACTAGCAAATGAGTACAAAAGAAGTCCCAGTTACTCCATTCTTGTAAATCAAATGTTGGCTCCCCATTAATGGCGGTGTAGAAGGTCAACGCTCCCCATGTGTTTCGTGGCATGTGCTTAAATCTAGTGATGTGTCTGTTTACTAACACTTGCGGGTTTTGGTGGAACGACAATCGTGACTCCAACAAGTGGTATCAGACCCAGAGGTCTCGAGTTGGAAACACACTGGGCTCACGTTGGGGGGGAGATTGTTGGCTCCCCGTTAGTCCTCCATCATAGCAACTAAAAGTAAATTCTTCTTCAGTTCTGAAACATTCATGGCACCTTTTAATGTGAGAGGAGAAACAAACTCCATCTAAAAAGTAACAATATCGATGTCGGTCACGTTATATCTGGAGGTCCTTCTCCTTCAAATCACTCAAACATTATCTGTTATCGGTCATATGGAATGAGGCTCCACTCTCTAGATACCACTCACTACCCATCACTAATGTTACCATGCAAGCAATGAGGGTGAAACACTGAAATAAAACTCAAAATTGTGAAGAAATAGCTTCACCCGCTGCTCTTCCTAAAGGATTCTTCTTTGCCTTCTTATGCAGACACTTTGTGGCGTAGTGTCCCAGCTCATGAAAGTGAAAACATTTAATCTTTGACAAGTCCTTCTTCTTGCTTCCCTGACTAGAATCTCCTTTGGATTGGAATTTATTTCCTTTCTGTTTCCTCTCTTTTCTAGCTAAGGAACAATTCTCCTAATCATCATGCTTGGATGGGGTTCCATCTCCGTTGTTCTGCCTTATCTCTTCTTGCACCAAGTTAGACCACAAACGCTCCCACTTTGGTAGATGGTCCCTCCCATTTACCGAATCTTGGTAGTTGTTCCAGCTCTTGGGAAGGCCTAGAAGCGCTAAGTTGACTAGATCATCTTCAACAACTATAACACTGAAACTCCCAAGCTTATCCCAACATTGGGCAAATTTTCTCAAGTATTGTGGTATTATGTCGCCCTTCTCCATCTTGATCTCTAAAGCTTGTCCTTCAGTGCCAACTTCCTATGGTCACTGCTATTTTAAAATAAATCGATCAAGGCTTGCCACATTGCATATGGTAAATCCTTCCCATGGAGGTTCAAGACAATATTATCTCGAACTCCTTCTAGTATGATCCTTCCCGCCTTTGCAACACATTTCTTCCACTCCACCATATCTTGAGCATCTGTTGTTGGAGGCTTGGGAATATCATTGTCTATAAATTCCTTCAAGCCGTTGTCTTCCAACATTGCCTCCATCTTATCCTTCAAAGAAATATAGTTCAAACTACCCTTAAGGGCATGTTCGAATCTCAATCCGTAGAAAGACATCCTGCTGGCTCTAAAGAATGATACTGCAAATTCAATTTCACCTGCAAAAGACAAACTCATATGCTCCTCTTCTAGAGTGATAGCTACTCTGATACCATGTAAAAATTCCTTGTAGATTTAAATTGTTAATTATAATCTACTAAAACAATAGACTTGAATCTACTCTACTCATCAGCGTAAATAATTAATTGATTGGTAAATCTTGAAACATACAAAAGAAACCCTGGATGCGGGTGTTAGTTAGGATGGGACGGGACTATGCCGCAGGCCACATGCTGGCCATATGCCATCACGTGGCAGACGTCGGGGCTAATGCTGGCACAGGCGTAAATGGTAGCTGGTATAAGTCTATTCAGCAGAGCAGAGTAAATGCCATGCACGGCTATTCGGCTTGCTTGGAGGTTGCAGTTATGGCGGGCGCGTTCCAAGGTGAGGTAGCTGAGGTTATAAACCATATCGCTGCGTCGGGTCAGGGAATGTTGCTGGTTCTTCCTTCTGGCAGGTCTCTGCAACCTCAGATGCCCTGCCTCTCCGTCTCCGCTGGGATCCTCACGCTGTCTGTTTGGGTTATTCCGTAGTCTGTTCGCTCTCCTCAGAGGAAGGAGTTGTATCACGCTCGGGAGCTGGATCTCTTCCCCTCGATCCCTGCAAGGATGGTGAGACCTCGACAGCGCATGCTTAGTCGTCGAGGCACCTCCAGGGGAGGAACCTCTCGCACTCCCGTTGCTGATACTTCCACCCACTGTTGTCATTGCCATAGCATTCGCTCCACTGGAGCTAATCCCCTTCATTCAAGTCAATTCATGGATGCTGGTGCTTCGAGCTCGGCTTCCTTGCCCGCCTTCGGCTCTGCTATTTTTAACTTTAACAGTTCCATGAATAGCCCCCAGATCAGTGCGCACGTTTCGGTTCTGTTCATTGAAACTCCCCAGGAAGACAATGACTCTCTGGACGATCGTGGGCAGGGGAAAGCTGACAGCACGGTGCAAGAAACAAAGGATCCTGATACTGGCCCGGAGAAAGAAATCAAGGATCCTGCCACAGACCTGGAGAATGTCTCGAAAAGCATGCTGGATCAGAGGGCGAGGACCAGCGAAGCAGAAGATATCCATATGGACACTGCCCCCACTGCTGCGGAGAGGGAGGCATACGGTTGGTGCCGGGTAGAGGAGGTGCAACTGGAAGAATAGCGATGCCCGAGCTCAAGGTCTACATGGCTCTTCTGTCTGGTCTTTTGGTCTCTAATGCTGTCTGTATTAGCTTAGTTTTGGCATCTGTGCTTTTTGTTTGTGTCCTAGAAACTTTGTTGATGGGCTGGATAATGTCAGTCTCCCCTGCGTGGGATAATTTAGATTTCTGGTTGGCGCCCCTGCGTGGGATAGCTCTTTTGAATGGTCTAGATTTTCTGGTTGGTGCCCCTGCGAGGGCTAGCTCTTTTGAATGATCTCAACTACTCCAGGACGATATTCCCGGTGCCTGGTTCTCTCTGTTTTGATACGATGTAATTTTTGTCTTCTGTACATAATATATTAGCATAGTTTTACCGAGGAAAAAAAAAAAGAAACATACAAAAGAAAGAATTCAATCAATGCATTACACAATGATTTCCTAGGGAAATCCACAGCTAAAAACCCCTTCTGTCTGTATATTGCATTTGTTAGAAAATATGAGAAGATTACAATGCTTTTCTTAAGCCCAAGCAACCTCTACACTATCTCTATCTGTCTCACATCTTCCTAGACAAGCCTAGGCGAATACTTAACAATTTTCTACTTGCCCAAGTCCCTATTTCCTTGCATTTTTTCATTGAGAATTAGCCCCCTATTAATTAGGGAAATTCGTCAACATGAATTGTGTAGTCCTCATAGGGCTTCCTCTGACTGCATGCACCACCTGTATAATTCAGATGATTATACAATTGATAGTACACTGCCCTTGAACTCCAATCTCAACTAGGTAACTCGGCATGCATGATTTATTTATGAGTGAATCATCAGTTAACTGGTTGAACAAATGAAGCAACACCCCATTGTTTAACCTCCTAGTAGTTCCTCCATTAGTTGGAACTAGTTTAAGTAAATTTAACTCAGTTAAAATGAATTAATGAATTACAACTCAAAATAAACTCAACCAAGGTTCCTATAAAGTAGGATACACTCTACATGACTCAAGTTAGACCCTTAACTCAAATTAACTGAGCCAACTAACTCAAATTAACTTAGTTAGCTCGTACAAGTTGTCTTGTGATGTGGAAAAAATTTTATTCCTAATTTAATTCAAGGTCAAAATTAAATTAGAATTTTCTTGTTTCATTTTCAACACCCTCTTCTCTCATTGAAGGAATTGCATAGGGACTTATATGTCCATTGCTATAGTTTCTTGCCTCTGACTTGAGAGAAGATACCTCACCATCAGTTACTTTAAGTTCAAAACACCAACCAACCTTAGACTGTGGAGTTTAGAAATTACCCTTTAAGAGAAGATTTCATCTCAAGAAAAATGATTGATCATAAAGTATCCAATGATTAATCAATATTGTTAGTGGGGAAGGGGCATATTTTTGAATCCATTGAAAAAATTGAATGATAGATGTTTTTTTTACATTCTGCAGGGCATGACTTAGTCCTACCATAGAGAAATTAAATCAATAGCCACTTGTTGCTTCCATGAACACTAGGGCATTGGAATAAATCATATCAATTGAATAATTAGCACAATGTGGATATTCGTCCTCTTCTAGTGTGCTCAATTGCAAGCACAAGAGTTTGCAGACCCTCATTTATCCAATTCTTATCAACAACAATTAACATCAACAACTTCTGCAAGGCGCGAGCCTGGAGAGCCTCCGCCATGAATGGCGAGCCAAAGGAATTATAGCAAAGCAGGATGCATAATGCTTCTATCATAGTAGAACAATCAACATACACTCTTTCTAACAATTCAAGTCTACACAAGAAAAGATCTACACACAGGAAATAGATAAGCCACACGAAAGTCTTCACATAACTCTCCTACACATCGTAATCTATAATAGATTAAAGATTTATGAATCTCTCATTCTCTAACCCTCCCTTGAGGGAGCTAACTCTATACAGGCTTTGATACTAAAGTAAAAATTTGAGAACTAGACATATGAGGCAAATTTCACACACAATAATATTCATATATTTCACATCAAACCCAAAGTACATCCACTAATATAGGGTATATGAGATACAACATATTCTAAGATAAGAGAATATCGTTGAGAAAATCTCTCAATAAACTTCAATAACCAAGAAACCAAATCGTCAAATACACTATTGTAAACATTAATTCCAAATCATATATATAAAAAACATAAATTTATCTTAAATTAAATCTTATAAGTGTTGAAAAAAAAAAAATATATATATATATATATATATATATAACTCATGTTTTAAATAATGTTTTGTTGTCGTCAATTTTAAATTATTATCAACCATTAACCTTGTAGAAGCAAACAACCAATGTATATCTATATATCACATTCGTTAAAAATTGGTAGGCTGTGAAGAAAGTTGAGAGGATCAATTGGATTATGTAGTGTGCACAATTTTGAGTTATCGGAAGGCATTGATGGTGAACCCTTTGTAACAAAGTTTGGCAATATCGGATAGCCTTTGTATGAAGGCACAATCCATCAAATTTAGAGAGTTGCATTTTCACATGCCATAACTAAAAATGTTATACTCCCAAACACTGTACAAATTTGTTAACTTAATACTTTACTAATGAGACTTTAGCAGACATGATAAATTTAATTATTATTATTATTATTTTAAATTAATTGATTATTATATTTTTATCTATAAATAAAAAAATTAATTTTATGATAATTTTTTATTTATTTAAATGTGTGTTTATTATAAAAATAAAATTAATAAACATAATTTCTATTTCTGCAATTAATTAATTAATTAAGGTTTTGGTTCACTTCTACAAAGCCTCCTCCACACTATATTGAGCATGACCCGCATACAAAAACTATAATATCTCTTTAGAAATGCTGTTAATCTTGAAATGCTGCAAGTTTAATCTCTACCATATCTTTAGAAATGTTGTTAATTTGGAAACAATGCAAGTTTAAAGTATCAGATTAACTTTTCCTTCTTGATTTTTTTGAACTTGTTGCTTGGCCACTGGGCAGAAACAGTGTCTTCTACTAGGGACCTTTGTTTTCCTCGTTAGATGGTGTAAAAACAAGTATCCGACTTTTTAGTACTACAGGAATGTATGGCTCTCATTCGGATACATTCAGTTTTTTACTTGGGTGGCATGGCCTACAGGATCTACCAATGTTACAGTTCTATGCTGTGGGGGAATTACTACAACCTGTGAATACATATTTTTTGATCTTATAGAAGCTCATTCCTTGCCACAGTATTTACTCTTGAGCAGGTTTATCAAGTATTGTATTGTGGCATGTTGTAATGTTTTTTATCTGCTGATAATTGCATTTCCACATTTCATATGGGTTATATATGTGGACTGCCTGAGGGCTTCTAATGTAAATCCTTTCTAATATTAATATATATCAAGCTTTTTTCGTACTAAAAAAATATTAGATTAACTATAGTATATTAGTCACAATTTCAATCATTGGTACATAGGAGATCAATGTCTTCATATCGTTTAAAATAAAGAGTCTCCAGTTTTTAAAAAAATAACTGCAATGTATCGTTGAAAATATAAAATAGTTTCATAAAATTGAGGTTCTTTTGTAATTAACATATAATTAATATCGTATAAATAACGTAAAGAAGAGATATAATTTAATTAATATTCAATTATTTTTTTGAGATTGTTTAATTATTATCCAAATGGCATTATGATTCCATGAATCATGCTTACGGAGCAAGTAAAGCGTGGTAAAGGGTGTTATTGGTTTTCTCGATATCGATAGCTTTATTAACATTTTTATCATTTGGCAACATATGTAAATAAATGGTTAAATAAAAACTCAAATTTATGATTTACCACACAATGATATTAAAATATAATGAGTTAACGATATGGGTTGTGTGGACGCTTTCATTATACAGAGGTACCGAGTAACTCCGCACAATTAAAGTTTCTCCACAATGGATCTCTTAGCGGGCCAGGGTTAATTAAATTTGACGGGTGCTCCTGCTTATCAAGCAATTTTTTTTTAATGATTGTTTTAGTTTTAAACGACCTTTTGCATGAATTTTAATATTTATTTTTATCTTGCGTAATGTATTTTTTTTTATAGAAACATAATAAATGAAAATTCATCATTTTTTAGAATTTTTTATATATAATAAATTTATATAAAAATAAATTTATTAGATATATATAAATTTTAGTTCACTAATTAAAAACATATTAAAAATAATTTTGTATGAATATAAAAGAAAAATTATATAGTCTAAAATTTTTATTTATAAATTATAATAAGCATTCAAAATTTCAAAAAAAAAAAAAAATAAAATAGAAATGTTTGCATAGAAAAAAGTAGAATACTTTGAATTCGAAGTTGGGTTAGACAATTGACCTGAAAATAAGTTACATGAAAAGTGCAGTGAAAAATAGCTTTGCCTCATTAAGCATTGTAAAGGTAAGGGAGTATAAATTCTAATAAGAAAGTTGCAACAAGCTATTTTGCAAAGCATAAATAGACATGAAGTTGTATATGAATCTATAAAATTCCACTCTTTGCTAAGTCTGCCAAAGCACAAGAAATCATGGACAAAACTTACATTATTAGTTTACAAATGTAACAAAATAGATACACTAGAGATCATGTGTCAATAAAAATAAACATCACAAAAAATAGAAACAGTATCATCAAAGAAGCAAACACTTATAATACCTTTGCACACTAGCAAATGAGTACAAAAGAAGTCCCAGTTACTCCTTTCTTGTAAATCAAATGTTGGCTCCCCGTTAATGGCGGTGTAGAAGGTCAACGCTCCCCATGTGTTTTGTGGCATGTGCTTAAATCTAGTGTTGTGTTTGTTTACTAACACTTGCGGGTTTTGGTGTAACGACAATTGTGACTCCAACAAGTGGTATCAGACCCAGAGGTCTCGAGTTCGAAACACACTGGGCTCACGTTCGGGGGGAGATTGTTGGCTCCCCATTAATGGCGGTGTAAAAGGTCAACGCTCCCCGTGTGTTTCGTGTTATGTGTTTAAATCTAGCGATGTGTCTGTGTGTTTCGTGGCATGTGTTTAAATCTAGCAATGTGTCCATTTACTAACACCTGCAGGTTTTGGTGTAACGACAATCATGACTCCAACAAGTGGTATTAGAGCCAGAGGTCTCGAGTTCGAAACACATTGGGCTCGCGTTGGGGGGGAGATTGTTGGCTCCCTGTTAATACCTGCGGGTTTTGGTGTAACGGCAATCGTGACTCCAACATCAAATTCATATAAAAACGACCAATAAACAATTATTAGAATAAGGGATGTAAGATTAACATTAAAAGTGTCCAAAAGAAATTGATGCAAAACTAAAGAGATATTTGTTTTTTCATTGATGAAATTAGATTCGATTAGATCCTTAATTTCATCTATTTTGCTTCAACTAGAAGAGAACCTAATAAAGATACTTACTATTTCATACCAGGTTCCACAAATTGTACACCAGACTGGTAGCATCATACGCTTTAACAGAAGAAGCAGCCATCCAGATGTATCTTAGAGCCTTAGATCCCTTGACCTCTATGTTGGTAAGAAGAGCTCCCGATATTCCTTGCCACTAGCATATAATGAGGCCTTAACAGTAGAGCAACAATTGATGCCGGTTCTGGTTTCGGACAACTACCTCCATTAGGACCATCGGGGGCCCGGATCCCCATACTAAATAAAGCTTTGATACAACCAATGCCTATGAGAAGTAAAGCACCTAATGCCTTGTACCCTAGCCACAGCAAACCTTACACTCCCACACCTTTGAATAAAATACTGCCTAATGCCCACAACCCACCTCACACCTCACTGGGGCAGCTGATGGGGGAGGCCTCTTTCCCTTCCACTTTAGTTTGGGTGGGGTGACCGGAACTCCACGACCAGAGGAGAGAGGGGGAGCTGAGTTCTGAGTCACTTAGGAAGAAATGAATGGGCGTGTCCAATGCAATTCGTCTTATATACATATATATATAGATAGAGATCCCTAATACTCCTAATATGTGTTCATCCTTCGGTGAATCGGCCCAACACAGTTCCTGCTTTTCACTGGACCAAAGGTTCAATGATCCGTAGTTGTGGTCATGGAGTTGTAGGAGTTTAGGGATGACCAGGAAGTTGCTAACTAATATGTGAGCATGACCAATTGGTGGTTCCGCACCTATAACTCGGGATAATGAAGAATATTTATCTCATCAAATGGATTAAGTTAGGTCCGGAGAAGAGGACATTTATAACTACTTTAACGGCGGTCACATGACTTACCGAAGCTACTAGGAAACCGGGCCGTCGTGGTGGAGAAAGCACTTTATTAGGAATGTTGGGAAATTGGCTGTAGTCACTGATAGAATTGGGGATGTCCTTCTCGTTAGCCGCTTCTCATTATTCCCGAAAAAACTAGTGCTCAGCATTCTAAGGAGATTCCGCATGCTCCTAAATAATGCACCAAAAAGCGACTGCAGAATAATCCTCTCCCGGTGGTCGAGCGTGCTTTCGCATCCTCAATGAATCCAGTCAGTAGTACGACTGAACTTGAACCGGCGAACTACTCGCCCAAAACTCTTCATTTGATGCTATATCCGAATATCCTTTCCCAATCCTAAGGGCTCAGCAGAACCCCCCTTAACTCTAGCCATCTTATCCTCCATCTACTCCATTGCGGGCTCATGATCTGCTCATTCTACTCATTCATGGAGTTGCGCCAACCACTAGGCTTTAGGAAATGTTGGGTTCGGGTTCGGAGTCCAAAGGAACCTGATAGTGGCCGCGTGGACATGCAAGATAGCATGGAAGTGACAGCGGGCGGCATTGCTAGATACGGAGAAGAGCACTCGTCGAAGTGCCTGGTCGTGTAGGGCAAATAGCAGCCGCCCATGAGTCTTCATCACCCGGGCGGCATACTGAATCTTCTGGAAGACAGCGATAGCTCGGGAGTACAATGATACAATGAACGGATGTTGCGGTGAGACCTACTGATTCTAAGCTAAAGTCGTGTTGCTTCTCCATTTCTACTCGTGGTCGAGACATTCATAGTGATGATGTTGAATAGCAGATTTGAAACGCTTCTTATAGTACCGCATTTCGCTATTTCTGAATGATGGCAGCATTTTCCTTCCAGGATTGATTCATTCGATTGGTGAAGTAAAGCATATTGCACCTCTATCTTGCATGACCAATGCATTTCACACTAGCACTTTCGGGATGGATATTCCGGATTCCTTCTCGGTAGAGCACTTAATATTGCATTCATGTTGGGATTTATCACTAGATCGCACCGAATCTACATTATTAGATAACTCAGATTGAGAACGAGTAATTCCAGTCAGTTGGGCCATGGAAATTACGTACTTTTTACTGGGCAAACCCAGAGAAGTAAGCAAGTTGGTAAATTGCATTTACGCAAATTAGCTGCACTGGTCCCTCCGCGTCACCCAATGAATCTAACCGCTCACCACCAGCCAATCGTAACGGGATATGTGACCAGCATTACACCTCTAGCACGGATCGATTTGGTTCTCAAAGGTGGGCCCCTAAGTGCAGAAATAGCAATCCCCCAATCGAATGACTATTGATTTGCTCTCCCGTAAATCATTCTCAACGGTAAGCTGGTCGGTAAGTTGGGCAGTCAGAGTTCAATGTCTAGAGTTGTGCTTACCATGTCTAGAGGATGCGGTGCGCAGCGTCATTATGAAACCACCTCAGGCAACGACACACATCGATCGATAAGAGTTGGACACCTTTCTGAGCTACTCGAAACATCTCGTTCCAGCAAATATGAAGCATGATGACAGCTATCGAGTTAGTTCAAGGTTGAAATGTTTATAATCATTTTGATGTCTCCTCGGTACTGAAACAGAAGGTATCACTCCAGCTATTACATACATAAGACTGACTGCTACTCAGTAATCTTTCCCGCCAAAACCAAGTCTTATTTCGTGGTTCAATTCAATGAGTAATACTTCTATGGTACTCGGGTGAAACCACCTGTCCGCTTGGACTGTAAATCACCAAAGATAAAACACAAAAGAATAAGTTTAGACACCTTAATAGAGATTGTCAATTAGCGCAATTTTTATTCACCCAAAACAATTTCAATCTACTCATTAAAAAAAATTCCATTAAGAGAATTTACGACTTTCATAACCACATGCACATAGCACACAAAATTGGTAATGCTTCAAAATGACAACCTATAGTCCAGATTTGGTAACCAAGGCACCTTAATCTCTTAGAATTAAAAGGGGACCTATTACAATTACAATAGCAATAAAATAATTACAATAACAATAAAATGATTGTCTTTGTCTCTCATTACAATCCTGATTTGGGTATCTATGTGGACCATATTTAATATATGTATATGCCATCACTACCCTTTCTACCAAATGCATGCCAACTTGCGGTAAATAAACATAGAAAATTTGAAACTTCAAGTTTCCTTATATGCCCGTCATTTTGACACTCTTCTAAATAATTAGCAAGTGAATAATGACGTCTCTATTTGTGAAAAAAGAGAAAAACAGGGAAATGGGCGTCAATTTTATAGCGTGCTCCGCGCAATGAGTCCCCACACAATCAAAACTAGGATCACATAACCCTAGGGGACCTCAAATACTGCCTGTGGGGCCTCGAATGAAGAAGAACAACGCTGCCTGGGGTCTCGAAATGAAATGCACATCTGTCATCCAACTTCACGAATTCCAACATCCATTCGCATTTCATTGTTTGGTTCAACAAAAGTTTGGAGTTGTTTATAATGCGACTTTTTGGAGATTCTGGTGACGGAATCCGGCGGAAGAAATTGAGGTTCAATCTTGATTTGTTGCAGTTAAAATGGTTTTTTAATTGCATATTTAGATTCAGCACCCTGAAAAACCCCTGGGACGCTTTCATTGTGCAGAAACTAGCTATCAAACTTGCCATTCCAATAAATTCTTGCCGGATTTTGACCGGAAAAACCCGCCGAAAAAGCTTTCAAAAAATCGCGTTATAGACAACTGCCAAAAGTTTTGGCTTTAAATTTTCCGATTATCGGTGCGTCTGCAGTCGTGAAAACACATTTTCTTGGTTCATCAAGGGTTTGAGGTTTTCAAATTGATAAATAAATTTTAAAATCATTTAAACAGTTCTATCACTGGTTTAGTTGCGTAAGTTTCGATGTGGGAGGGATAACTCAACTTAAATGCTGGGGTTAGGTGCGTAACGTGGTAGGCCGAAGAAATTTGCTCCGCACACCATTCCCCGCGTACTCGAACATCAAGCTTTTAATTTCTTTGATAATCGTTGTCTCTGCAACTAAGAACCAGACATAAATGCCTTTTATTGTTTGGTTAGTGAGCTTTAAAATTTTCGATTATCGTTGCATCTGCAGCTGAGAAAATGCATTTCAACTTTAATTTGTATACGACTCACTGAGCAAAATTTATTTCTTGTTTAGATCTACAGGGGTTGCACTGTGGCTCGACTTCCGAGGTAGTGCAGCTGATCACAAACTTAAGCTCTACGATGTCGAACTTGCAAATTGCGTTCAGTTGTACCGACATTAGAACCACCTTTTCCCTCCCCCATTGGATACCCATTTTTGATAAAATTATGGCACGGAAATAACCACGCAATGAAAGCAATACCCAATTTTTATAAAATTATGTCATGGAAGTAACTGCACAATGAATGATAATGCAGAGACAATAAAATATCACAGAATATCCCACACTTTCATTGCAGCCGTGAACACTTTCGGAACGATGGAGGAGCTTAAAGAATTCAACACTCCAATTAAATGGTGGGCATGATTTGCTTGATTACATCATTTAATCGAATAAATATAATAATGTATAATAATCAAAGCACCCACTAATGGATTGTGGACTAGGTCCAAAAAGTCTCACTAAAAACAATTAATTTTTATTTTTTTATTATATAATATTATGATTTTTAATTGTAAGCCGTTTCCTGAAACCTCTGGCCATTCCATACCCAAAACTCCCCGTTCCAACAACTCATGTAAATTTATTTTGCTATAATAATGTTAGGTTTGCAATATAATGGAATATCGAAGGCTCACGGCCACTTAATTTGCTTTTCCTGTGGTGTGCAGTGCGAAGCATATTCGATACATTTTGTTAAGAGGCAAATTGGATCTCGAGCGGTTATATAGCAACGTTTGAGGAGAATTTAGAGAACAGAGAGGTGAGTTTGGGTACCGAGCAACCACACTGCAACCCATTCTCACGTTCGATGTTCCCCTTTTTCTATCCATTATGAAATATATCGTCAAATTAATTTCACACACCAAAATTTCAGAACTTGGAATTAGTGATGAGACTTGCTTTTTTATTGCTTGTATTTTCCTACCACCAAAATTTCAGAACTTGGAATTAGTGATGAGACTTGCCTTTTTATTGCTTGTATTTTCCTACACAATTTTATTTAAGGGTAATCCCATTTTACCTGAATGGAAACATAATTCATAACTTAACAGTTCAAAATTCGCTTGGTATGATTTATAAGCAACCATATTGTGTTTTTATTTGGCAGTTTTACATAAGTTGAAGCCGAGATCATGGGCTTCCTAACAATTCATCATGGAATTAAAAATATATTTAAGCAAATTATCTTATAGAGTTTGTACATGTGCAAGGATAGTTGGGTAGCCATGGCAAGATTTTCCTATACATCCTCAGGAAGCATTCAACATGAAAAACATGCCTAATAGAAGCATACCTAAAAGACTGCATATTGGTACAAAGATGCTTTCATTCCCTATTGCCAATGATTGCTAGATGTTGAAAGCATTTTGGGGACGTTGGACATCTGGACAAAAAAAGTGATAAATTCATTTCCTACAATACTAGGATGTATTAGTCGATAATAACAACTTTGAAGCTTAATTGATCACTTCGCTAAATAGGGAGGAGTATGGAGGGAAAAGTTGAGTTTCATGGTGGTCCCTACAAAGTTCATTGTGTGGAAGTTCTCCCCCCACAATCAAATTCGGCACAAGGGAATTCCGCACACTTATCACAAACCATCAAATATGTTCTTCACATTATAAATTCCACCCATCAAATTAATGAATCGAATGAATAAAGTTTCGCTAACTGAGTATCCCGAGAAAAGATGAGTTTCGTGGTGGTCCCTACAAAGTTCATTGTGGGGAGGCCCTCCGTACAATAAAATTCTGCACAAGGGAATTTTGTACACTCATCACGAACCAACAAATATGTTGTTAATACTATAATTTCTACCCATCAAATTATCGAATGGATTGAATAAAGTTCGGCTAGCTCGAAGATGTTATATAACTAGCAAGTATATGGTCTATCGTAGTTGATAATAACCAATCAATAATCAGATCACTTAAGGATGCCAATCTAATGCTAAACTAGTGGATACTTTTATAAAAATAGTTCTGCTCTCATATGATAGTTTGAAAGTTTTTTTTTTTTTTTTAATAAAGCAAAGTGTTGTTGTTGGCGGTTGGCTGATTGGTGCTCTTATCCCAAAATGTGTATAATAACTTTATTATTTATATTTTTCCAGGCATCGTTATTAGTAAGTGGGAAGTGGATAAGATGTAAGTTAAAAGTGAGGAAAATATGATGGTCTTTTGTTTGTTAGGTGAAACAATGCATTCAAGATATCGCATTGTTGGTCTCAATTTGTTGGTGTATATGCACCTAGTTAGCCTTAATTAACTTTAGTTCAATTCTAGTTATTGCATGTGATGTGCACTTGGCTTTAGTTAGTTAACTCGAGTGCTTACATGTGGTGTGCACTTGGCTTTAGTTAGTTATACCTAGTGTTTACATGTGGTGCATGTGCACATAACAAAACATAAAGCACAATTAGCTTTAGTTAGTTTTAATTATCCATAGTTATTGCATGTACAACTAAGCTTAACTTAGTTGCTTTATGTATTGATTCTCAAATCAATATTGTGTAATCAAATTCATTCTCGATTCCAATTTTCTTTTTCAATTTCTTGCAAGTTTGTGCAATTATTCTTTAGCTAGATCTGTATTTGTGCTCTAATAACTTTACATGGTATCAGAGCTAAGGGGCTTGGAGAAGGTGCATGAACAATATTTTGTAGGTTCAAAGATCAAAGAACTGGAAATTATTCAGAGATTTGATTCTCAGATCAAAATATCAGAGAACTTTCTCAATTGTTGCTACAACTACAAGGTGAAAGAATGAAGTTCTCATCTTCAACTATTCTTACTTTGTATAATTACTTCCAATGGAATCTAAAGATTTTGCTTCACCTCATAGGCAAAGGCTTGTATCAAATAGTTATGAATACAGAAGCTGAACCAAATTCCACCATTGAAAAATCTAAATACTTCAATGGGATGGAAAAGCCTTTTGGTCTTATATTGCTGTCAATATCTCCGACATTGCATTTCCATGTGGACATATGCAACACTCTGAATGAGGTCTGGACAATCTTGGAGAATTTATTTGGAAAGCAAGATGAGATGCGAGCTCATATTCTCAAAAAGGAGCTAAATTCCTTAGATCCAAACATCTTTTAGAACATTCAACATTTCTTTATGAAATTCGAATCATTACTTCTACAATTACATGATTGCAGGATCGATAAATCCAAATAGGAAGGTCAATTGATACTTTCTATTTTGTCTAAATTAGGCCCTGAATATGTTGTTTTCATTTCTACATTTCATACAGTTAGACTTGCAACTGGAGATAAATGGAAAATTCCCAAACTTGATGAATTTATTGAGTCTCTCATTCATGAGCAGGATAATCTCATCAAAATGTGTTCATTAAAGTCTCCAAATGCACATGTAGTTGCCATGCATGAGAAAGGAAAGTCCAAATTAAAACCAAATCAACAATCCAAAGGCAAAGGAAAGGCAAGGGATTCAGATCCAAGAAAGGGAGGAAATCCATAACCTCCAGATGATTCTTCCAACTCCAAGGGTAAGAATGGAAGGAAAGGAAACTCCAAGTTTCCTTATTGTAATAGAGGTTATAATTATGTTGCAGTGGCTACAACCACCCTACAAAATTTTGCCTTAGCTTCATTTTGGAGCCTCCCTACCAACCCTCCTCAGCAGCATGCCTTGCATTGTCATGTACATGAGCTTCATTGGGTTTCTAGCAGCATGACAGCCTGTGCATGATAGCTTGTTGCACTCCCCTCATAGGCTTCTTCCCCAAACTTGGTCCAGTTGTTGGTTGAGCAGCTCCCTCAAGAAATTGCGCAATTCTAGAGGGGGAACCAGTCTTCCCTCCAGAAATTGTGCAAATTTGACTACTAACCCATTGGGCTCAGAAATTGTGCAATCCTGTTAGTCAATCTTCCGAGAGAAAACTGCTCAATCTGACCCAACAGGACTGCTCAACACAGAAATTGTGCAATTCTAGGTAGTAGTCAGCTGCTCCTAGAAATTGCGCAATCCCTCTGGGTATCCAACCCAACTTCCTCCTAGAAACTATGCAAAAGTTACCCTCAGTTAGGCAGGCTATTGCATGTGCCTTCGGGTTGACCAGTTCCACTTGAGACCGAGAAAACTTGACTTACATGCATGGGTTGCTTTTTCCCAAAATAGGAAAAAGAAACATGAAAAAAGGCATCCCTAGATTTTAGGGAGCTATTTTTAGCAGCTGGAGGTTACATGCAAAGACCGTTTTAGAATCTTTCCTCCAAGTGTCGCTTTTTCCTAGATTTGTGGCATGCACATCATGAGCCTCAAATTTATTTATTCAACGCTTCAGATCTCACTTTGTCACATCGATCTTGGAACTCTAACATCCCACAACACATCCAAGACTCTCCGACACATCCAACTCAGCTATTTCCAGGTAAGTCTGCTTAACTTGTCTTTTGCAACATTTCTGTCGCTTTTGTGTTTTGGCTTGTGTGAGTGTTGTCTTCTTGATTTATGTGAATGCTTGTTGTTGTTTACATGCATACTATCTTGTACTAGCACCGTTTCAGTTTTCGTTAGCATCTCACTGATGTCGCATGCATGACACTGTTTTGCATGAATGGTCGTCGATTCGGCGACTCGCTTCACACACATGCATGGTGTTCCGTTTTCTAAATCATTCATTCACTATTTTCATGCAAGATCATTCACTCCTGCTTACACTCATTATTGCCATGAATTCACATCCACGTTTTCTTTCAATTTCCTGTCGGCGGGTCTGGGTGACCTTGGCCCAGACTCTGCCTCACTAAGACAACATTACATAATCCTGAGAGGGAAGGATTTTCCTTCCTCCTAGAAAGTGTGCATTTCTAGCCAATGACTATCCTCGAGTCTTGCATTGTGCAATTCTAAGAGGCAGTGACTTTTGGCCCAGAAGACTACGCAATGTAGTCCCTAGGCCTGCAACCCTTGCTAGCTGAAATTGCGCATGTGTAATCCCAACACCCAGAAGGTCAGTCTGGATTGCACATTGCACAATTCCAGCAGCCAGCCAGCCTTCGGACAGTCCAGAATTCCTTTCTGTGTAGTTCTAGCAACCAATCTCCCGGCCTCCCAAAGAAAATTATGCAATCCTTACCAGTTAATCCCCAGGTATGTTGCATATTGTTCCTCAAGTTTTCTTTGCTTTTAGCTAACAAATTTCTTGCCATGCATGTCACCATGCCTCTAGATGTAGCAGGTGTTTGTCCACCTCTCAACAGTTCAAGATCAATGGCCTCCAATAGATCAGGATCAAAGGATACTGATGGAAGCGCAACTGAAGCAGTGATTAAGCGAGTGTCTACAAGTTTCTCGATCTATGAAGACACTAAGTTGATTATAGACAAGGACATCAAGCTGAAGTGGCAAGAGGTCAATGATGCATTTGCAAGCACATTTGGGGAAGACCTCGAATGCCGCCAAGTCTATGTGAACATCCACAAGTCCGACTTGTACCAGATTGCATGCAGGTATCCCACATTCCCATGCGCGAACATGATACATTGGATCGTATCACACACTGATCTCGAGATGATGACATTGAGAAGTTTCAGCGGGACAAATATTGCTACCTTCAGGTCACAGGATTATCAGCGGATGTATCATATTTCAAAGCCAGTGATCACCATGGAGATACCCTTTAGCATGCCCAGTAGCAATGCCAATTCCAGGGATATCTTAAAGAACTGGGTGAAGGAGACAGCCAAATTCAAGATGACACTCAACTGGGTTTACAAGACAAAGATACTGCAAAGGTGTATCAATACTTGGTCATCTTTGCATGCCTCCTACATTGCCAAGAGAGCATGGAGGCCTTCCCGCAGAGTTGGGTGATTGCGTTGGACCAACTGGCCAATGAAGGCAAAGCATGCAATTGGTCTGACATGTTGGATCACAGGCTAAAGGAACAAGTAACAAGAGCTCGGCAACTGCCCAAAGGTCATTAAGTAGAAATCTACATGTCTACTTACATCTTGGATGCAATTTGTGCCCATCAAGAGTTCCCGGGCTTGAAGTGGGCATGGACATCAGCGAAAACCTCTATGAATATGTATTGTAGAATGTTGTCCAAATTTAGCTTCAGAGGAGCCATCACACAACTGTCAAATCATTTTGTCACCCCGGTGTACAAGATGATATTTGAGCAGGATCCACCTTGCATGTCGAAGGCGGTAATGGAGGCACTGATCGACATCGTAGATTGGTATGCCTCACTATCTGACACCTTCATACAAATGTATAGTGCAGAGAAGCCTCTGCATGTTTTGTCGAAGTTTTCCTTTAGAAAGCTCATCATGCAAGAGGTATTGTACCACATCTCAGCAAGACTGTCAACTAGGATGCACTAGAAGAAGAAGGCACCTTGGCCCGCTCTTCTGTTGCGGATCGAGTTATATAGGATACAAAATTTCAAGCACGCAGATGTCGAAGCAGAGGAGATCAAGAAATATCCTTTCAATGCCCAAAGATTCAATCCGTATGACTTGCATTTTTTTGTAAAAGATCATTGTGCGAGAGTACAGTTTCAGTGGATCCATGGGGTGTGTCATTGGGTGGAGGAGGACCCATGGAGATATTGTCACGAATTATCCAAGCCCAATGAACCAGTTGACATTGTTTTGGAATGGTTAGCAATGTAGCATGAAGCAACATCTAGGAGAGTAGCAACAATAACAGTAGAGGTAAACATACCGACGTGCGACAAAGGCAAGAGGAAGATTGTCAACAATGCGGAGGCTGAACAAAGCTACAAGTTCAGAGAAGACGCACTTGTACAAAAATTATCTTTGGAAATAGAGACAAAGAGGAAATAGCGCGACGAGAGGAATGCGCAAAGGTAAAGAGAAAAATGGAGAATGGATTAAATAGAGAAGGAGTTGCATGAGTTGAAGGAGCAACTCCAGAAGGAATAGGAGCTGCGCAGACAAGAGAAGGAAGCACAACAAGAACGAGTACAACAGGGGGTGCAACATGTACAGACAGATGAAAATGCGCCCGTACAGGTAGTCGACTCATCCGAACAGTTGGCACCAAGTAGACGAGGTGAGAAATCGCAGGAGTAGGACTTTGCTCAAGAGATTGAACAAGCACTTAAGCAGATGGATACCGACATGGAGCAACAGAGTTAGAGAAAGACATTGACCTCATGCCTTACCACCAAGAGGTCGACTTACCAACTTCACCGGATCTAGAAGCAGAGCAAGTCCCAAGTGACCATGGAGACACTGAGATCCTTAGAGACAATTCGGAAGGAGAGATGCACAACATATCATTCGACGAGTCACAGCATAGAGTTGTGCAATCTCGTAGAGTGTCTACTCTAGAAGACAACACATCTCCTGCATAGTTTGAGGAATGAGTGATCGTGTCTAATGTGTGTAATCATCCAGTAAAATTAGTCGATGCTACTAGAGCATATGCCGAAGCCACTAGCTCGAGTGTTTGCTTCTTGATAGTTGAGAACGAGCGAATGGCTAAGGAGTTACAAATGGCCAAGTAGGGAGGAGAATTGGTTACAACATCTGCCCGAGACAATCATGTGGGCGTTGTATTCCAAGTTTGGTACCGTGCATAAAACAGTTGTCCATCTCCTAGCACATATCTTGTCAAACGTGCATGTTTTTGTTGATTACATGCAAACATGGACAATGAGATACAAGGGAGCCCCTTTGAACTTGCCCAAGATGATGAAGCCCAGAGCAGTCGAGCTGAAGGCATGCATCTGCAATCAGATCCAGAACTATGAAGATATTTCACAACTCATCACTAGTCTACAGGCTTCCCATGCACGGGTATTCAGGAGTATGGATATTGTTGTGCGTGCACATGCGATCCCGTCTATTGGGACACTCATCGAGGCAAAGACAAAGGCACAAGTCTGACTGGAGCTTGACTCGTACTTTGACGAGTTGATGCACATAGCCACCAACGTAGACTTGGTGATCATTATAGACACCATGCATCAATATTTCACTGATCCGGTCACACTCAAGACAATGATGCACATGTTATCAGATGAGTTGGATAGAGGAGCCCGAGTAGTGTACCCGAATGCAATGGAGGCAAGAGTTCATTTCCATAAAGAGGTCAGCACATAGTACATGGACACCATCTCAGACTACCAAGCATGGCATCAGTTCGCCACCGTCGACCATCATGACGATGTTGAAGAGTTGGTCTTCCCATAGTTGTCTGAGTCATAGTGATGTCTTGCATGGCTTGCTCAAGCCTATTTTGTCTCACATGGGTTCATGTGCAGATTATATGTAATGTCTTTTCAAGTGGAAGTTCGAGTCTCGATATTTGGATGTAACCATCATAAAGTAAATGAATAGTCAGGAGGATAGATGAATAGTCACAAAGGGGAATGTCAAGGGCCATCTCACCCTTTGATATATATAGTCCCTCAGAACTCATTAGATAGGCTTTTGGTCAGCCAAGATTCTGATAGGAGTATCTTAGAGAGAGATTGGATAGTATTGTAACGAGCCTTGGCTTCTCCACTGTGCAGAGCTAATGTATATCTTTAGAGGAGTAGGTGGCAGTGACTGTAACATTATGCTGTCGAAACTAGTGGTTGGTCATGGTTGTTGTATGACTGGAACTTTCACTTCTTAATATAATAGAGCCAACATGTTTCATGCATATGTCGCATTGTATTTCAGCTATCTTGCTTACTCTAAATGATATATGTATCTGTTTTCTTACGCACACATGTGTATCTATTTTCTGTATATGTATGTATGAATATTACTGAAACGTGTTGTTGGCTTAACCACCACTTTGGATTGCTAACTCACTTTCCTTCTAGTTTGTGATGCTTCTTAGCTCACTTGTTCCCTTCTTAACTCCATGCTTTCACAGGTTTCCAAGGGGCGCACTCACCTCACCCTCCGTGTGGTAAAACCGTTCATGCACCTTTCTTGACTTGCTGCATATGTCACACACTTGCTACTGATGGGGACATCTTACTTGCCTCTATGCACAACCGTGGTCAAGACAATACCGTACGAACCACTGCTGGGACTCCTACACCAAATGGTTTGAGGTCTAGTTGGGACTTCTTACCGAGGAGATCCCCTGACATGTTGGTGAGCCTAGCACCATCAACATATACTAAATCCTCTTACATGTAGAAGAATATTGATATGATGGCAAAGAATCTTCAACAAAATAATTTTGGTCATCACGTTCCAGAAAGTGCCAAGAAGAAGGCGAAGGAAAAACCATCATAAACAAGGAGTAATGGTAATGCTTTGATTTCCCTTAATTCTACACCACAAGAATGGATCATCGATTTAGGAGCTTCACATCATATGGATTCTTCAAAGGAATCCTTTTCTTCTCTACATGCATATTGAGGACCTGCTATTCTCATGGAAGACAATTTTGCAATTGAAGAAAATGGAAAAGGAAGATTGCAATTCAAAGATGGAAGTTTTGATAATGTCTTGTATATTCCAAGGCTTTTTGTGAATCTTCTTTCAGTGTATCAGATGACACACACAGGCACCGAAAGGAAAGCAGAATTTACCCCTAATTCCATGAGAATTTATGATATGCAAACCAACCTGAATATTGCATCTTGCAAGGTAAATGGTCAATCTCATCTATAAGAATTTTTGATTTTGTTCCTCAATTAGATTGTATTTTTCTACTTATGCATGCAAATGAAGAAAGTATGATTTGGGACGAGAGATTTGGGCACTTGAATTTCAGATATATGAAATAACTTAGCAAGCAAGGGTTGATTAAAGGATTTACGACCATTGAATTTTCAAATGGTGTTTATAATGGATGTGCTCTTGGAAATAATCCCCAAGACAAATTTGAGAAGGGGAATGCATGGAGCCTCTTCACCTTTGGAGCTTGTACATGGTGATCTCATGGGTCTATTTCTAGTACTTTAAATGAGAAAAGCAAGATATGTGTTGTCATTTATAGATGATTACACAAGATTCACTTGGGTTTACTTCTTGATACTCAAGTCTCTAGTTTTTCAACATCTAAATATTTTCAAAGGACATGCAAAAAATCAGTCTAGAGAACACATCAAGGTACTACGCACAGAATGAAGGAATATGCCAACAAATATATCCATAATATTTTTAATGAAGTAGACATAACGTTGCCGCCTACATTTTGTTACACTCCACAACAAAATGGGGTGGAAGAAAGGAAGAATATATCTTTGAAAGAGATGGCCAATTACATGTTGCATGCAAGATCCCTTTCATCAAAATTGTGGGTTGAAGCTATCAATTGTACCTTATACATCCAGAATAGTTATCCTCATAAATATGTTACTGGAAAAACACCTTTTGAGGGTTGGACTGACATGTAACTTGAATTCATTCATTTCCGCATTTTCAGATCTCGAGCATGTGCCCACATTCCTAGAGAGAGGAGAAAGGTTTTGGAGCCTCACGGTAAGGCATGCATGTTTGTTGGATATTCTGATGAAGCTAAAGGGTATAGATTGCTTGATATCAACTTTGAAGTTCTCTTTATCGAAATGAGTGTAAAGTTTGAAGAATATGCTTTGCATGCACCACCAGATGAACCTGTTACAAAGTTTCCCTCACCATTAATTGATGAGTATGCAGATGATACTTCAGATCATTATTCTGATCTAGATTGGCCTTTTCTTGTGACACATGTTGGACCACCAGTTCTTGAACATCGAGATACTTCCTCATGTAGTTCAGAAGATTCTCGACCACTTTCAACACAAAAATGGCATAACATGAGTGATATCCTAGATGATCCTGCCACTATACCTCAGTTTGAGGAAGATCCACAAGAACTCCTAGCCATGGAGCCATGCATGCCTATATTATACATGCATATGATCCACACACTTATGTAGAATCATTTCTAGAGATTTCGGAATAAACACTGTGTAATATGTAGAATTTTCTCTACAAATAAGCTAGCTCACTAATATCATGTAGAAATTTCACCTGCAGATCAAACTGGCATATGCAATGTACTAAAGCATAATACTAGATCTACATCTACCATAAACTTTGCAGAAGCTAATCAACCATGAGAAACATCAAGCATGAACACATATAATTGATAAGAAGGAATCAATCACACATAACACAGAAGAATTTATCTGGGAAGGGCACCAACCTAAAACCCCATCTCTGTATTATTAATCAAGTGGAAATCATCAACAACATACAAAAAGAATCACCTCAAAAGCTATCCTTCTCTCTCTGTACTATGATGATCAAGCTCATGGACTACCTAGCCCTATATATAAAGGCTGCACCTTAGGTCCAAGCTCCTATTTCCTTGCGCAGTTTTGATTGGGGTCCAATTACAAAACACATGTAAATTGGCTTGATCATACCTGTTGTCACCTCAGGTCCAACTACGCAGTCATAGAAGGAAGAAGCTTCCTTTCCCATGCAAGGAATACTTACTAGAAATATCCTAGCATTTGATAGTCCAACCAAAGGAACATGAGAAGATAGAGTTTGAGCTAAAGGAGAAAGAATCAGACTCTACAATAGAGGAGGAATCAGAAGATGAAGAGCCATAAACTCCGAGTGTGAGAAGATCATTTTGAGAAAGAAGGCAGCTAGAAAGGTATAGTCCATCTACTTTTTGTTCAAATTTTTCTTTATCTATTACTGATGATGATCCCAGAACTATGAAGGAAGCAGTAGATTCAGAGGATGGAAAACTCTGGAAAGAGGCCATGCTTGATGAAATGGCATCTTTGCACAAAAATGAGGCTTGGGATATGGTGGAGTTGCCGGCTGGAAGGAAACCCATTGATAGGAAATGGGTGTTTAAGAAGAAGACAAATGTAGAAGGAAAGGTGGAGAAATATAAAGCTCAGTTGGCAGCAAAGGTTATTCCCAGGTGCCTGGAATTGATTTTGGTGATATTTTTTCTCCTGATGCCAAGGTAACTTCTATTAGATTACTTTTATCTGTTGCTGCTACTTTTGATTTTGAGGTAGAACAGATGGATGTGAAGATAATATTTCTTCATGGGGATCTGGAAGAGGAAATATACATGAAGAAACCTGAAGGCTTTGCAGTGAAGGGTAACAAAGAACTAGTATACAAGTTAAAAAAGTCTCTATATGGGTTAAAACAGTCACCAAGGATGTGGTATCAGAAATTTGATACATTTATACGGGGACTTGGCTTCACCAGAAGCAAAGCAGATCACTGTGTGTATTTTAAATTAATTGGTGACCGTGTTATTCATTTGGTCTTATATGTGGATGATATGTTGCTGGTTGGAAATGACAAAGAAATTATCCAGGATTTGAAGACCCAATTGTCCTCCAAATTCGACATGAAAGATCTTGGTGTTGCAAACTATATTTTGGGCATGGAAATTAAAAGAGATCAGGAAAATAGGAAATTCTGGTTAAACTAGAGGAAGTATGTTGAGATAATATTGTAGAGATTTAATATGAAAGATAGTAAACCGGTGAAGGTTCCTATTCTTGTAGGTGTAAATTTATCTGCTGAATAGTGTCCCAAGGCACAAGAAGAGGAAGAGGACATGTCCCATGTTCCATATGCAAGTGCAGTGGGTAGTCTGATGTATGTAATGGTCTATACTAGACCAGACATTACACATGCAGTGGGAGTATTGAGCAGGTTTATATCAAAACTAGGAAAGGAGCATTGGATAACAGTGAAGCAAGTTTTCAAGTATTTGTGTGGCACTAGTGATTATGGTTTGTGCTACCAAGGAAGACCAGGATTGGACAGAGTGTTGGATATTCGTGGCCTTGTTGATGCAGACTGGGCTAGAGATCTGTATCAGAGAAGATCTACAAGTGGGTATGTGTTTAACCTATTTGGAGGTGCAGTCAGTTGGATGAGTAAGAAACAATCTGTAGTGGCACTATCAACTACATATGCAGAATACATGGCAGCCACTCATGCAAGCAAGGAAGCAATTTGGTTACAGAGATTGTGTTCAAGTATGGGGTTAGTACAGGGAGCTATAAGGATAGACTGTGACAGCCAAAGTGCAATTTTCTTGGCAAAGAACCCTGCATATCATTCAAAGACAAAACACATTGATGTTCAGTATCACTTTGTGAGGGATATGATAGAAGACAAAAAGGTGTTGCTGGTAAAGGTGGACACTTTGGTAGATGCATTGACAAAATCAGTGAGCTTTGAGAAGTTCTCTTGGTGTAGAGAAACAATGGGAATTGTAGGGCTGGATAATGACTAAGCTCTCTTGTGCCCCCCTGTGTAAAGAAAACAACAAGAGGGAGAATGGTTGGTTGTGTTATATTCTTTCCATGACTAGCCCACGTAGTTAACCAGGGGGTTTGAAGGAGGGCGGAGCCCCCCCTTTCATTGCGCCGATTGCGTAGCGGGGGGGTCACAGGGGTTTGAGGGGTGTAGGTAACCCCACTCTATGGGGTCCGGGGAAGCGCCACGAAATTTTTTGGTCTTGGAGCCTATATTAGGTTGGGCGGACCTACCTACGGTTTTGTGCATGTTTTTTGCACATGGTTTTTGACGCGATGGTTTTCGGTCCATGGTTTTGGATGTGATGGTTTTTGGTCCATGGTATTGGATGCTTCGACATGTATAAACATGTATTGTAACATTGGAAGGAACATAATGCAAAATCATGCTGGTAGTCCTGATTTTGGGATCCAGGGGAAATTTCTGTGTATATGTGTTTTATGTGTTATGCTCTTGCATTGTTTATTTTCTGTGTTTTAGAATTCGTATGCAGGTATTTTCTGTACGGGGTTAAAACCTACAAGTACCCCTAGTGAAATCAGTTCTACACATAATTTTATTATTTTATAAATTTGAAATATCATTGAAAGGATGAAAAGTAAAAGTTGAATACTTTTAATGAGATTGTAAATATTTATTGTTATTAATGAAACATTATCATTTTTACTTATTGATATTTTTTAAAAATAAAAGAGGAGATACCACATGAGTAGTTAGGCTCCTAATTGTCAGGAAATAGTTAGAAGCAGTTTTGGTCCACGAAAGGACAAAGACACATAAAACGAAAAATCCTCTATATTGAAAGGGATGATTTTTCCCTACCACCAGAATGATCATGACTGGAGAGAAATTTCATGGGTGGAAGATGATTTAGAAACAAGATTGCGGCAGAGAAAAACAATTCGTAAATAAAAACAAGATTACAATGGGATATAAAGGTTGGACTTGTGTAATTAAATTATTCAACCCAATGTTAGCAAGACGTTGCTATGGGCTTGAGGATGTGATTCTATGAAAAAAGTTGATTATGTTCCCGACAGAAAGGGAGCCTAGATCTTGGGGGGGACTGTTGAGATAGTAGTTCATTGGTTGAGAGGAGCCTGACAACACATATTGTGTTTTTAGATATTCAAATAAGTAATTGAGTTATTTATATATTTTGTTGGGATTTTACACACACACACACACACATATATATGCCAAGATTTTCCTTTGAATCTTAGTAAAAATGAGAAGAAATTGCAAGTTTTTTGTTGAATGTAAGTCTCTATATGTAGAAAGGAAATAATTAACAGTGTAATATTTAACTTTGTAGAGTCTCATATATATATATATATATTGCGAGTATTTTGTTGAATGTAAGTCTCTATATGTAGAAAGGAAATAATTAATTGTGTAATATTTAACTTTGTGGAGGAGACTCTATACAATAAACTGTGAATAACTCGGTATTTGGTTCTGCTATGTTTTCATGAAACGTTTGTGTGTGTAAGTAAATAAGATGTATATATGGAAAGGTTAGTATGCTTATTGGTTAACCTTGTGATAAAGTACCCAGATTATCCCTCAACCAATGTGCAGTCCTTGCCAAGGGACAAATTCTTCAAAAATAACTTGGAAGTCCAAAAACTTGGAAACCAAGACTCGAGAACTTTGCTTTTCTGTGCATTAGTAATGTCCATAAATTATATGTATATGTACTAATATAAATATATGTATACATGCAACCAGATAAGGAAATCAAGACTACAAGGGTGGAAATCCCAAAAGAAATATATACACAACACAAAAGGAAAATTTCTGAAACAGGTCATATTAAATGTATAGTATATTCATAAAAAATACTATTTTCTTAAATAAAGTAGATTGTGCTAATAAAATATGATATTCTACAAGAAACAAATATCATTGACAGATTTGGTTCTTTATAAGAATAACAAAAAGGACCTCATAACTTTAATAGTAAATAAATGCATTGGGACAAATATACGTTGTTCATATAAAGACAAAATTAATTCATGTCTAGCCTCCAATAGGCTTAATTAATTACACTCAGTGCCCATGATAGACCAAAATAGTAACATTGTAAATATTTAACATGAGAGTAAAATAAAATTGGACTCAAATTATGAGTTTGGTGTACAAACAACTTAAATAATTGTTTCATGTGTGCATAAATGTCATAAAAAACTAAGCCAGATTCAACCTAATTCCTATATTATATATGGAGTTTTATATCATAGAACCAAAAAGAAGGAAAAGGGTTGAGTACCAAATATTATGTAGAAGTAAAAACCTGAAATTTCACTCCTTGTAGAGCTTCAAACCCTTTTGATATTGACTTGTATGAAACCTGTTAGTGTTAGTCTTATTTTCCTATCACCAATGATCAAATGTTCTTTTACCAAGCTTGTCAAGGGTCTCAAATCAAATTTTACCATGTCACTGGGTTTACAGAGTAAAATTTGGTTACTGGTTAGTTGGTCTAGGAATGAGTTCAGTTTTTTGGGAAGGTCACATATGCCAGTTACCTATCTCATTCAGATGAAGGTGTCATAATAAAAGCAAGTTTTTCCTTATATTAGTCATCATCATCATTCCATTTAGTTTAAGGTTTTTCATTAGGTCATTAGGGTTTTCAAGGTCCATCATTACCATGTGTAAATCTAGCATTGAATAAAGCATAACAAGCAACTCTTTGACATTAATTTGTTGAGTTTTTACAAGTTCATCATGATTTCAGTTTGAAAGGCAACAGGAGAAAAAGTTCCAGTGTTCAAAAAGTGAAAATACAACTTCTAAGGTGACTCAGTTTTAAAAGGTGAAAAATCAAATTTTCAAAGGTTTGTGGCTCCCATTTCTTTTCAAAAATGAAATTAATTTTCCTATATAAACCAAAAAGCCCCAAACTCATCTTATTTTCCTCTCATTCCTCACTGTGCATTGAGCTCTCCCTTCTGTTGGTGAGAAAAACTCAATTTTCTAGGAAAAATTGGCAAAAAAGCTTCGGCGTTGCACTTCCAGACACTGCGCTTCGCTTCTAAGGCCGACAATGCACTTTTGGGTACTACGCTGTGCTTTGGCACTGCGCTTCTAGAGACTACGCTGTGATTGTGCTAGAGCAGCTCAAAATCGCCTAGAACTCACCCAAATCGGAATCTTATGCTTGAAAATTCTTTTTTCTTGCAACCCTAGAATCATCTACAAGTAAGTATACCATTTTACTATACTTTTTATTTTTCAAGATGAATTCAAAGCTAAAGATTTCTTCATTAGGGTTTCTAGTGAATTTTCCATGAAATGATGTTAGGGTTGATGATGGTCATGTATTTTTCATAATTTTAAACATGTAAAACCTCATCTTATATCTCTACACATGTTTAATATGCTACATGAACCACTAAACCAACTATAAAACACTAAATTACTTCACCAAAAATGAAACCCTAGCTCATTCCTATGGGATTTGAATAGTTTTCCTAGAAACCCTATTTTTCCTTTTTCACAAATACATCATTCCTTAATTTTACCTCCTTTGATTTTCATAAGTTGTTCATAGTTCATATTCATCTCCTACAAATTCCCCTTGCCATTTTTTCCACTCTACCTACCCATCAATTCATTTTTTACTCATCCCTCACGTTTTTTTTCTCATTTTCATGCTGCTAGGGTTTCTATCAACATGGAAGGAGACTCTTCACCAAAAAGGAAGAAACATCACAAGGGAGGCAAAATTCTCAAATATAAACCATCCAACTGCAATGAGATCAATTCATCACCCTTTATCAAACAATGCTTTGAAGATGTGAATTGTCTAGATTTTTGCAAAAGGGTGTGTGAAGTGGGTTTCCATGAGCATTTGACAGATTGGGTTGCTACTCATTTGAAAGGAGAAAGTGAAATTATTGTTGGTGTTGACTTCACATTTTCAGTGGATTTTATTTCACTTGCTATAGGGATACCACATCATGGTGAATACTAGTTCAAGGGGATGAACTTATATCTTGTACATTATAGATCTTTCTTGAAAACACCATATAGGGAAACCCATACTCATATCATACCTTTCAGGTACCTATTGGAGAAGTATGCTCCATTGATGAATGATCCAAAATTGATAAAAGGTATTACAGACTATGTGTGAAGTTTCCTATGTTACTTAGTGCAATGGATCAATAAGATTGTGAATAACACAAACACTTAAATAATTATAATAACACAATCAGACACATCAACATAAAAAAAATTGATGAAGGAGTTCACCAGACTTTTTGGCTATGTTTCCTGGTCCTAGCTTCCAGTGTTGACCTCTTTATTATGTCTTCAAAATGGTTGTTACAAGTGTGAGCTCAAAAAAATAGAGCCTCAACATAGAAATGGCACCACTATGTTATGATCGAAACTTCGAGTCGAAATGAGCATACACATGACCGTATTGGTCACCTTGACCTCCAGACCCCTTGGAACGGTTCACAATAGACTCCTCTAAACAGTCCCTGTCAAATTTTCTATGTTATGGTGTTTATATAACATGTTTTAGTTACAAATTGCAATAAACGTGGAATAATACATTTATAATAGAAACAGGTTATAAACGAAAGGATCGGGGGCCGTGGGTGAACCCCGACCATCTGACCTTTCCCCGACACTAATCTCGAGAATAAACCATCTAACGGCTATCACATCCCACTCATCAACTGATCCGGACAACCTGCACCATTGATCTGTCCTTTGGGATCCGATGGCTATCGCGCGGTCTTGCATTCCAACTAGCACGTTTGCTAATTCTTCGAAGGCACATGGTAAAGTGGTTCTCGGGAGGCTACATGTCGAGCACTGAGTGGAATCACGTGCTCCTAGTCTAAAACCACTTCCTACCTTGAGGGCATGCGATAAACCGTTTACCACCCTCCTGTCAGAACTCAAAGAGTTTAGCTCCTTTTTCATAGTTTTATCGTGTATGTTTTCCTAGATAACTCGCTTGCATGTTTTGACATGATATGTGTCAATCTCATTTGATCGGATGATCTCCGCTCTTAACCGTTGTTCCTCATCCCTTGAGGTTTGAACCAATCTCTGATTGCCACATCATCTTCTATGCTTACATCATCAGGTATCTGCGACTCTTTCTCGGGTTGCAACATGTCCTGCTGACATAGGCTTTGACTCTTTGACCTAAATATTTGATTGGCTCTAATTTCCTTGTCCGAACTTAGATTTGCATGCAGTTTGCACCATTGGCTTTGTATTCACGAGCCCTTCAACATTTTTCCATTTCACCTGTATTTGAAGACTTTTGATCTGGAGGCTATGCTGAATCCATTTTGGATCACTCCTCCCCACTAGAAGCTTTTGATCCACCAAAAGTTGGTTTAGATATTGAGTAAGTGAGGATAAAGTTCATTCACTTTTCCAATCTCTATCCATCGTGCTTTACTTAGATTTGTACCTTTGGGTCCAACTCTCAAGTACTCAACATCCCGTCATCGTGAAGTTCTTATCCTCCTGTCGAGAACTGTGTCCTCCTCTAACTCATCAAGATACTCAGGCAACATATCCTCAATGGAAGGTATCTGACCTTGCTCCTTGGGATCTTCAATCAGTGAAGGTTCATACAACCTCAAGTTTTCAACATTAACGAATGAATAGATTTGCATATAAGCTAGTAGATCAAGGCAAAAAGCATTTTCGCCAATTTTATCAAGTATTTTCAAAGGACCATATCTATTTGGTTTCAATGTTTTACCTTCCTCTTGCAGTCTTTCTCTACTGATGTACAACCAGACTGGATCACCAACTTGAAAAATATGCTCAACTCGATGCTTGTCATGTCATGCCTTATACTTGGCTTCACTTCTTTCCAGCTATTCCTGTACTGCCTGGTGGATTTCCTGGATTTGTTCAATGAACTTGGTTGCTTTGTCCACATCACTGTGTCCATCAACTGATATGTCTTTACCAAAGACAAAATCCAAGGGAGACTTTGGTATAAAACCAAAACAAGTCTCAAATGGAGACTTCTAGGTAGAAGAATGTTTTGCATGGTTGTAAGCATGTTGCACATAATACAAATGCTCATCCCAAAGTTTGGGATGATTGCTGCAATATCCTCGAAGCAACTGTATCACTGTCCTATTGACCACTTCTATCTGACCATCTGTTTATGGATGAAATGATGTGCTCTTCTTCAACTTGGTGTCCATTAACTCGCATAGACTTGACCAAAATTTCCTAACAAATCGAGAATCTCGATCAAATACAATAGAAATGGGTAACCCAAAATGAACCGATACATTTTGAAAGAACAACTTTGCAGTTTGGTCAATTGTGACTTGTTTATTACATGGTATCAAAATACACATTTTACTGAACCTATCCACAAATACATACAAAGAATCATGACCTTTTCTATACTTTGGCAATCCCCCAACAAAATCCATGGAAACACTTTCCCAAGGACGAGAAGGAATTGGAAGTGGAGTATACAAGCCTAATTTTCTATTACTTAGCTTGCTTGTAGCACACATAGTACATCCTTTGATCTATCTAGAAACTATCTCATGCATTCGTGGCCAATAACAGAACCTTTGTAATTGTGCAACTGTTTTACTTACACCAAAATGAACTGATATGGGAGAAGTATGTGCTTCTCGAATTATGTTAACTCTTTCAATTTGTGGAATGCATAACTTTCCCAAATGATATAAGAGTTTGTCCTTAATGTAGTAATCCAATTCTTCTACCTACTTGCCATGACTTAAAGTTGCATATACATCCTTAAAATCTGTATCTTGAGCATATTATTCAATGTAACTTTCATGAATTACAGAATTATGCTTAAGTATAGTGGATGAATTTATGATTGGTCTTGATAACATGTCTGCAACCTTATTATGCATGCCCTTCTTATATTTGATGACAAGATGAAATTGCTGTAGAAAACCCATCCATCTGTAATGTCTTGATTGTTGCAATTTAGTTTGTGAGTGTAAATATTGAAGTGGTTGATGATCTGTGTGTATGATTGTTTATTTACCCATTATATAATGTTTCCACTTTTTAACACTTTGTATTAATGCATACAATTCTTTATCATATATAGGATAGTTAACTACTGCCGATGTAAATGTCTCAGAATGAAAGCATATAGGCTTCCTGTGCTACATCAACACTGCCGCCATGGCATAGTCACTTGCATCTGTCTCGATCTTAAATGGATGTTGAAGATCTGGTAGTGCTAGTACTAGCACTGTACTGATCCTTTCTTTCAAGGTGTCGAAGGCTTTCTGCTGTTTGCCTCCCCACTGAAACACCTGTTTCACACTTGTCAAAGCATGTAAAGGAGCTGCAATCAACGAAAAGTTAGCAATAAACTTTCTCCAATATTGCGCTGCCCCTAAGAAACTTCTAACTTCTGTAGAAGATTTGGGTTTAGGCCAGTTTACAATGACTTCAACCTTAGAGGGATCTATCTTCAATTCACCACCCCCTACAATATAACCCAAATAATTCAAATATGTCCTGCCAAATTCACATTTTGACAGCTTCACATAGAGATTTTCTCTTTTTAAAACATCTAAAACCTACTTTACATGCTTTACATGTTCATCCCATGTCCTACTAAAAATAAGAATATCATCTAAATAGACTATTACAAAATCATCAATAAATGGTCTAAATATATCATTCATGACTCACATAAATGTAGCAGAAGCATTAGTTGATCTGAAACGCATAACCATCCACTCATAAAGTCCTTGCTTCGTCTTAAAACCATTTTTCCATATATCATGTTCTGCAATCTGATCTGATGTTAGCCCCTTTGCAAGTCTAACTTAGAAAAGTAAACGACGTCTTTTAATTGATCTAATAAATTATCAATACGAGGAAGAGGATAACGATTCTTGATCTTAATTTGATTTAGTGCTCTAAAATCAATGCACATTCTCCACGAACCATCTTTCTTTCACACCAACACAATTGGTGATCTGCACGATGATGTGCTTGGTCGTATAAACCCTTTATCAAGCAACTCCTGTACCTACTTCTTTATCTCTGCATTCTCTAAAGCTGATAACCTGTACATTCCAATGTTAGGTAGTGGAGCATCTTGCTGCAAATAAATATCATGTGCTATCTCCCGCTTGGGTGGAAGCCCCTGAGGCTCTTTAAACAGAATATCATAATCAGAAACAACTTTAACTAAATCTTCTTTCTGTCTAGGGTTACAACCTTGGAATGCATCAAATTTATCAGGATCCTTTGCCTTTACAATCATTAGTAAAAATTGCTTACTTGAATTTACTATTCTTTTCATTTGTCCTGAGTTTATGAGAGAGAAGTTATCTTTAATTTTATGAGCTCTTACAATATACTCAATTCCATCCTTAGTGAGTTGATACTTATTTTCAGCTTGATAGAAGATAGCCTTTCTATCGTACAAGTATGGACTCCCTAAAACAATTCCACATATGTCCAATGGGACTATATCTAACTCAACCTCATCTACAAATGTTGACCCAATAGCAAACCAAAGTTTACATTGTCTCGTAACTTGTAGCTTTGTTTTATCACACACCCAACCTAATGGATATGGCTTCTTATGAGGTTTTGTTTCTAGACCCAACTTCTTTACAATTGTTTTAGAAATCAAATTTACTTGTGACCCACTATCAAATAAAGTATCAATTTTAGTGTGCTTGGAAATGACTCTAATATGAAATAGCTCATTTCTTTTCCTCTCATTATTTTCATTATCAACAAAATGCGAAGAATTACTAGTAGATGCTTCAGAATCTTTACCTTTTATATCTGTGGCTGTAACTATTTTTTCGTCACCTGAGTCTGACCCCAATTCATTTTGAATAACATCAGCATTCTTTCGCTCTTTACCCCCGAACTTCTCAAGCTTCAATTCTGGATGAAAAGACCATCAATGTGCCTCATCATGTCCTTCCTTCTTACAATGAGTGCATGAAGGTTCATCCTTCTTCACAGTGTTTGCTTTCCTCTCCTTCCATTTCAGTTTCTTCTTTCCTTTATTCTTGTTCTTAATAGATTTGGATGTTTTCCCAACATCTGGGTTTACATTTTTACCTCTAGCCTCTAGATGAGTTGCTTGAACTGATACATCATCTAAGCTAGTGGGATTAAACATAAGTATAGTATGCTTTAAATAAATATGAATACCACCTATATATTTTAACAATATCTCTGGTGAGTCCAATGATATGCCTAATGTAAAAGCTTTCTTGCGAAATTCCTAAGCATAACTCTGAACACTTTGACCTTTTAATTGACATAGTGTTTGCCAACTCATCATTTCTTGTTGCATATAAGCCAAAGGATAAAATTTCTTTTTAATGGCAGAAACAAATTCATTCCAAGTTGAAAAGATTTTACCATGCTTTTGAAGATCTACTTGTGTCTTGCCTTCCCACCACACAAGTGTGGTTCCTCCAAGACGAAGGTTGGCCAGCTGGATCTTTTTCCTTTCTGAATCGACTTTCTGCACCCTGCAATATACATCAATTTTCCTTATCCAATTATCAAGATTTTCTGCATTAAGTTCTCCATAATAAATTGGCAAATCAAATTTTACATCTAATTTGATCAAAGAGGTTTTACTTTTTCTTCTTCTTAGAAGAACTAGTTTTGTGAGAACAAGATGATGATGGTGATGATGGAGGAGATGGTAGAGGAGGAATTCCTCCCTTTCCTTTATCTTATTTATCTTCTGGACGAGCAAAAAGAAAAGGTACCTTAGCTCCTTTGTCTGGTTTAGGTGATGAAGTGCCTTCACCTTTTCCCTTTTTAAACTCATTATAAATCTCTTCCACCATAGCACGTATCATCATGAAACTATCCAAGAACTGGGATTCTGGACCAATTGGAGCTTCATCTGCCATCCTTCTTCGTGAAAAGACCCTTCCAATCTCTGGATTCACCTTAAAAAGTTCTCCTTCACCTCATTTGAGCCTTAACCTAGTCAGAATTCAAATCTCCACACAAACTTTCAAAACTTAAAAACCTTAAGCTCTGATACCATTTGATCTGAAATTGATAAAAGTTATTATAAACTATGTATGAAGTTGCCTATGTTACTTAGTGCAATGGATCGATAAGATTGCGAATAACATAGACACTTAAACAATTATAATAACATAATCAAGCACATCAACACAAGAAAAATTGATAAAGGAGTTCACCAGACTTCTTGGCTATGTCTCCTGGTCCTAGCTTCCAGTGCTAACCTCTTTATTATGAATTCAAAATGGTTGTTATAGGTGTGAGCTAAAAAAAACAGAGTCTCAACACAGAAATGGAACTCACCACTATGTTCCGCTCGAAACATCGAGTCGAAATGAGCATACACATGGCCGTATTGGTCGCCCTAACCTCCAGACCCCCTGGAACGGTTCATAATACACTCCTCTGAACACTCCCTGTCAATGTTTATGTGTTATGGTGTTTATATAACAAATTTTAGTTACAAATTGCAATAAACGTGGAACAATACGTTTATAATAGAAACTGGTTATAAACGAAAGGACCGGTGGGTGCAGGTGGACCCCGATCGTCCGGCCTTTCCCCGACACTAATCTTGAGAACAAACCATCTGACGGCTATCATGTCCCACTCATCAACTGATCCAGACAACCTGCATCGTTGATCTGTCCTTTGGGATCCGATGGTTGTCGCATGGTCTCGCGTTCCAACTAGCACATTTGCTAATTATCCGAGGGCACGTGATAAAGTGGTTTTCGGGAGGCTACGTGTTGAGTGCTGAGTGGAATCACGTGCTCCCAGTCTAAAACCGCTTCCTACCTTGAGGGCACGCGATAAACCATTTAATACCCTCTTGTCGGAGCTCAAAGAGTTTAGCTCCTTTTTCATAGTTTTATTGTGTCTGTTTTCCCAGATAACTTGCCTGCATGTTTCAACATGATATGCGTTGATCTCCTTTGATCGGACGATCTCCGCTCTTGACCATTGTTCCTCATCACTTGAGTTCTGAACCAATCTACGATTTCCACATTATCTTCTGCGCTGACATCATCAAGTACCTGTGACTCTTTCCTGGGTTGCCACATGTCCTAGTAGGCTTCGACTCTTTGACTTGAACCTTTGATTAGCTCTAATTTCCTTGTCCGAACTCGGTTTTGCATGCGGTTTGCACCATTCGCTTCGTATTCACGAGCCCTTCAACATTTTTCCATTTCACCTGTATTTGAAGACTTTTAATCTAGAGGCTATGATGAATCCATTTTTTATCTATGAAAGTTGTCATGAAATTCTTCACTTATGAAGGAAGGTTCTCTAGACTATATGACTATCACATCCGGCTTCTAATGCACTTTACAGCTCAAAAACCTCTAAACATGTGCAACTATCTATGCAGGAGCCTTTCCAAGATTTAGGAGAAAGTACAGGTGAAGAACACGGAACATTATCCTAGTATCTTTCATCATAGTCTGATCAAGGTTGTATAGCTTCACCAACTTGCAGAAAAGAACATGACATGGGAATTTTTCTTGGAGATAGCTCTGAAATGGCATGAATCCAATGTGGCAACTCAGTCTTCTAACATGCCAACATAACAAATGGAAATTAGGTCTTTAGGAAAATCAATGGAAATGCCTAAAGCACCAAAACCTGAGGTGACTAGGATGTACGAAAGAGGAAAGAGGCTTGTGTTTGCTTCTCATGGTGAGAAAGGGGCAAAGCCTTCTACATCAGCAAAATAAGGACCACCATTGTAGGATAAGGACTTGATTGAGCATGCATTTGAGTTGGTTGAATTAGAAGCAGAAAATGAGACCTCAAGCATGTAGCATATGATCAGAGACAAGGATTATTAGATCAAGGAACTTGTAGTCAACATGGCAAGAGCAAGGTTTATCATTTCATTCCTAGAACATGAAAATAGTCGATTAAAGGCAAAACAATTGATCATGGAGAAAGAGAAAAATAAACTATTGTAGCAAGAAGACAAGGGAAAAGAAATCATGGAGATCAATGAGCCTGAAGGAACAAAAGGAAAAGGTAAGAGAAAAATTCCAAGAACCAAAGGGCTTAAGAAGGCATTAAAAGAAGAAGAAAAACACATCTTACTCGATGAGGAACTAGACCTAGAGGACATAATTGCTTTAGAAGTCAATCAAGACAAAGAGTACTCATTAGAAAAGGTAAATGACCATTTGGAGAAGCTTCTAGACAAGGCCAATAGAGACAATAATCTTTTAAGGCACATGGCACATCACTATTAGGCCTAGAACATGATTTTCATTGTCAAGGTCAAACAACATGAAAATAAGCTCAAGGAAGCTCGAAAGGACCAAAATGATAAAGGAAATTTGGAGGTGCTTGCTGAAGCATCCATGAGGGCTTAACATGCCTCATTTTACATCTCTTGACCAATTTTGAATAAATTTTGATCATTTTTGGGTTTTTGGAAATTTTAGTGCCTTATGCAGAAACTTAGCCAGTAAGGCACTGTGCTCTTTCCTCAGGCACTCAATTTAGGAATGGATTGCATTTTTGGAAAGCCCTTAGCATCCTCTAAAAACCCATTTCTTCATATTTTCCGGAGGGGGCCTAAATTTTGAGAAAAAGGGAAAAAGTGGTAAAAAATCAGCTTTCTGGACCTCTTTTTGACAAGCGCGTCACTTCTGGAGCGATCTTGGGAGATTGGAGTTTTGAAGGCCTTCCCATGGGTCATTTTCAAAAATTCAAGGTGATATGGAAACTAGACTGGAAATGCTAGTTGAAAATTCTCTTAGATCTTCATTTGGACCTTAGGAAGGCACCTTAAAGTGGGCTCAAAGTCACCGTTGTACTTTTGTAATTTCCTGTGGTTTTTTTTAAATTTCACTATGTAAATTTCCTACTTTTTAGTTTGACTTAGTCAAAGTCAAAAATATTGATGTAATGGAACTTTTTTTTAGCTTAGATGATGTAAGCATGAATAAATGGACATGATAGGTTAGGGTTTTTTTTTTTTTTTTTTTTTTTTTTTTTTTTTTTATGTTTAATAGGCTTCATTAAGGAAGCAAAGTCGTAAACAAAGTCTCCAATAAGTGTTTGTGTTTTACCTTCTCACTCTCACCTGTTGGTTGAGAGAATCTCGGAGTCAGTTCCACCACCTAAGAATTCGACTCCTGAAGGTGGGGAAGTGGTCTAATTGATTCTATATGTATTATTTCTTTTTCAGAGAGAAGGGTTGAATTTTTGTGGAGGAGGCTTGTATGTTATGATCTTTTCAGCTAATACAGGAGCAGTTGCAACTATTTTTCAAGAACTCTAGTTCATTGAGTCTATGGTGTTTGTTCACTCTTTCTATCAGTTTCTTATGGTTAAATCATGTTTCTATTCATGCTTTCTCTTATTTTTATGAATTTCCTGGCAGTTATATAGAAAATATTCTTGATTTCAAGCTCTGTTTATGTGGGTTTCTTAGTTGTGTTTATTTCTTCTAAAGCTAATGAATTCATACTTGTATATGCTCATTAGTCTCTTCAAAACTTTCTAATCTATGATACATTGAAAATATTTCAAGTACACCATAGCTTACTGATGCCTAGTGATGGGCATCTAAATTAGACATAAATTAAGGCCCATGCCTCTAAATTAAAACATAAATGAAGGCCTATGACTATCTTTCAGCACATTAAACCTCTATTTTTGCATTAGATAATTTATTTTTAACTTTAATTTATTCATTAGGAAGGTTTATGAATAATTGAATAGTTGTGCCTAATATTATTTATTTTTTGTGGAATATTATGAGAATATTGGGCATATTATGAAGAGTTAGAGGAGGAGATAATTTAGGGACTTGTTCCCTACTACTGGAGGACCAATAATAAATAGTAAGTCAACAAGATATTATGGAATTATGGCACAAATTGTGGAACTCCAATGATTGAGAAAATCTAGGAATGTGTTCCACTAATCAAGGGAGAAGATCCACTAATCAAGCGATTTCGATGGGGAAAGATTCCTCAATCCATGGGAAATGATCCTTAATCATTTTTTATAAGTACCAAGTCGAATTTGCCTCTAGGGAATGATTGAGAAAATCTAGGAATGTGTTCCTCGTCATTTAATGCAAATTCCTAGTATTGGAGACTAGATCCACTAATCAATGGATTTTGGTGGGGAAAGCTTTCTCCATTCATGGGGAATGATTCCTAATCATTTTGTATAAGTACTAAGTCGAATTTTCCTCTAGGGATAGATTTTCATTAGTGTTATTATGAAGAGCCCTTGTATTTTTGTAGCTCCATTGTATTTTCTTGCAAGGATGTAATTCTATTGATGAAAATCATGAAGATTGGTATCATGTTCAGCTTCTAGATCTTGTTCTCCTCCATAGGTCTTTGCATTTCCTTGGGCTTGGCCATCCCAGGAACCTCAGAGCCCTTTTGTATCATTTTCTTTCCTTCTTTTCACTACTTATTCACATGCATCTCTAGTTTGTATTTCCTTCTACTTTTGCATTTAGTATTAATGATTTCTTGTTGCAGGATTGAGTTAAATACTAAATGAAAGTTATTTTGCAGGATCACAAGAAGTATTTCAACCTTGGAAAAGCTTTGGAAGTTCATAGTAATCATTGAGTTGCTTGGATTAGTCTTCTTGTTCCCAAATCTAGATTGTTGGACCTCCTTTTTAGCAAAGAACAATAAAATTATGCCATTTTTTAGAGCATGCTAATGAGATTCAATCGAGTTAATTACACTTGCATTAGATCAAAAAAACATTCTATTTCATAAAAAAAGTTACCCCACTACATTTTCACTTGATTAGGTTAGTCATTTTTTAGATTTACTAGCTCACTAGTTCTCAAATTTCTAGATTTTTGACTAGTAATGCTTTTATATTTTTTTGCATGGGTTAATAGAGGTATTTTTGAGTGATTCCACTTGGAATGGGGACCTAAGACATCCTAGTTAATACAAAAATTTGTTCCATCCAATTTGGATTTGATTTTATTTGTACATCCTGTAGGAAATGAGGGGATCTTGTAGGAAAACGTTGTAGCATCGTGTAGGAAAGCATGTTTTGAGGCTGAATTGAGGAAAAAGCCTCTAGGAAGCTAGAAAATGGTCCCTACTTGTCTCCCAAACCTTCTGACCATTCACCATCATCTCCAAGCCACCTGCCACATCACCAAAAGAGATTATCTTTCACACTCTCACATAACAAAAAAGACAAAAAGAAAAACAAATTTATTTTATTCATTCACATGCACAACAATAGAAGGTTTGATGGTTTGAATCTACATGCTTAGGACAATAGGATTGCATACATGTTAACTTAGAATTCTTTTGAAGCAAATCCTCTTATCAATTAGTTAGAAAATGGAGTGCTTTAGCATTTGATTTATTCTCTCTCCTTGTACTTTCTTTCTTGCAATAGGTTAAGGTTCCATTTCAAACATTTCATTTTCTGCAATTAGTTTAGGATTTGACTTCAGTACATGCACTCCATTACATCATGACAAAAAAGGAAGGACACATTGTATGCCGCACATATAGTGCCGACACCTCTTAAGTTTGTACGAACCCCGGGTTGATAATTAAAGTCGGTAGCCTTCAGAGTTGCAACATTCTTGTTGCAATACTGAGGCTCATCACTTTTTGGCACCATTGCCGGGGAGGTGTCAAAGTATGCATTTCTTTCTTCCCTAGTTGATTCATTTCTTTTTACTTTTTGCAAAAACAAAAAATATTTGCATTAGGCATATTTAATTTCAAAAGTAGAAAATTGCATTGCATTATAGTTTTCATTCAATCATAAAAACAAAAACAAAACAATTCTCCAACACCGACCCACCCCCCCCGGCCCCCCCCCCCCCCCCCCCCATTGCATCACATGGTGTAGTAAGAGCCATATCACCATCCACTTTTGCAGGTAGTAGAAGAAGAAGAGATGACAAAGAATGTAGAAGAAATGGATGGAGAAGATAACAATGAGGAAGATCCTCTCGGATTCCCCATTCAAGATATTGATATCAATGTGCACATGAAGAACATCCCTCCATCTTTTCTTCCAAAATTTCATGGTCTAAGGTCAGAGGATTCAGAAACCTTTCTCTTTGAATTTGAAATTGTTTGTATATCTTATGGTTACTTATTAAAAACTCAAAAATTGAGATTGTTTCTGGCAACATTGAAAGATAGAGCTCTTAAATGGTTCATGAGTTTAGGGACTAATTCAATAAGATCATGGAATGATATGCAAAAGATATTCCTAGAAAAATATAAATATCATGATCTTAAAGAATAAATATTTAGAATGAATCAAAGAGAATATGAGAGTCTAGAAGATCTAATAGAGAGGTTCATGTATAATCTTAAGAGTGCAAAACTACATCATTTAAGATCCGACACACTAAAAACCCTCTTACTTAGAACAATTAGGGATGAGTGGATTGATCTCCTTAATCTCATAAGTAGAGGTGATGTATATCAATTATCATTTGAGGAAATTTGTGAAACATACCAACACATATCAAGAGAAAAATCAAGAGTAGGTAAATCAACATCAAAATCGGTAAGTCAAGCTAAACTTGGAAATTTGTTTAATGACTTTAAAACAAAAATTATTAGTAATCTAACCAAACAAGTAGAAATGTTAAGAATACAAATGAGCAAAAAGAAGATTTTTGTGTTGTTCATGCAGAATCACATGATGTTAAATGTTGCTTGTCATTACCAAGGTTGAAGGAAGTTCACCAAGAGGAAAATGGAGAAAATCAATTGCCAATGCAACAATGTTATGTAGGTCCAAGAGGACCATGGTAGCCTATTCAGCTTGATATGATGCAAAATCCTAATTCGCAATTTCAAGGTTATGCATATCCACCTCAATGTAGTTGGAACACACCTTTTCCTTGGCAACATTAGCCATCTCAACCTCAAAACCAATCTTGGCAACAAGGTTGGCAAGGAACTTATAGGAGCCATCCACAATATCCTCAATATTTTCTTCAATATCCTCCATACCCAACTCCATGTTATCCCTACCATTCACCTCCACCACAACCACAACCCCATCCACATCGATCTCAAATATACACTCCCACTCAACTACCTATACCACCATTTCCAAGCCCACACATTGAATTAACTTAGCCCACTTACAATGATGAGGTACAACATTTCCAAACATCTCCTCTTGATATCAATGGTATTCACCATAGCTCAGGAATAGTATTGCAAAAAAGAGATTATCTTGATATCATTGAAGTACCACATCCAGAAGAAGAAGATTCAAATAAGAAGACCACAGAACCATGGGTTGTGATTGATGAAGAGCAGACACCAAAATCAGAGATCGAGAGAAATCCCTCATGGTTACCACCAAATCCTCCATGTATTCAAGAGAACAATCAACAAAAGGAGGAAGATTTGAAGGTTATGGTAGAAGAAGGCATGAAGACTGAAACAGATCAGCAAAAGGACCAAGGACATCACAACTATATTGAAATATGGTTCCAGATAGTCACTAAGTTGCAACATCACTCTCTTCCTCAACTATGCTTGATCCTTTCAAAGTCAAATCATTTGGTCTCTGAAATCTAGGTACATGTCAAAGCATATATCTCAAGCCTACACATCAGTTTTTCTGTCATATTGATGTGCACACTGTTATAGACATTTTTGTGCCTTACAGCATGAAGCATGAAATGTCAATAATCTAAGGGATCCAAAGTCCCTAAACATGTTGTTCCTACCCCTAGAGGAACAAGGTCAGCAAACCACAGCACTGAAAATCAGTTCTCCACCTGAAAACACTCAAAAACAAGCTATTTCTGGATCATGTCAACTGCTCCACTGAGCATCTGCGCTGAATGTCAACTGCTCCACTCTGTACCTGCGCTGAATGTCAAAAGCAATGAAGGCTACCTGTGCTGGGCGAGATTGGCCAAGTGGCACAGTCATTCTGCAAGGTGTCAAAAGCCCAGGAAGCTTCCAAAATGACACTTGGATCAAGGAATTCGCCTTGTGATGAGTAAGAGGATCTAGGTCTCCAAGTGGAAGCAAGAAACTCCAAGTGGACTCAAGAACTAAAGTATAACTGAAGTGGGAGAGGACACTAGTCTGCTTCATGCCAAGCTCAAGCTGACTCATCCTTTCTCCAAATCTCCTATATATAGAGCTCTCTCATGAGGTCTAGGGAGGCTGGAATTTTGTGAATGTAAGGAAGTGCTGTTGGTTTGTGCATAGAACTATTGGGTGATTGCTTTGAAGGAGGTGAAGAGGAGATTTCTTTCTGCTGGGAGGTGTTGCTGGATTGGGCCTCTTATGGTTGTAACACTCTCAGAACTTTACTTCTTCCATTAATAAAGCATTTGAAGTTCTTCTATATGCATGTGTCTTAATGGTGTATTGATGCTTGTATATTTGATTTATTCTAATCCTTGAATCAATTATGGATGTATGCTTCTTGTAGTTTCCCTTTCTTGTGCTTTTGCAGGATCTTTGTGTAGCTGGGCCAGTGAAAGAGCAAGGAGCTGGGAGCAAGCAGCAAAGAGGGAAGATTGGATCAACCATTAGCAGAAGACAACGGTTAGTGGATCCCTTTCTCCTCTCTCTTACATCTCATAAAGAAGTAATCTTGAATAGCTTTGTATTCAGTTGTTGCTGAGGTACTATCACCCTTAGAGTGGGATAGGGTCATTCCGTATTGGATACTTTTCCCTACAACAAAATGGCGACTCCGCTGGGGATCGTATCTTGTTGGTTGTTTGTGTTTTTTGCTATTCATTTCATAAACAAAGGGAGTACCGAATCGAACTGTGTTTGAATTCTTCAAATACAAAGTAGAGGGCAGCTACTATAGCTCAGTTTCTGGGCAAGTTTATGATTTGAAGAGCTGATCCACAAGGACTCTAATAAGCTCTTAGTGATAGCTTTTCATCCTCCTTGTCATCCCTTAGTGTGTCCTTGACTGATAGCTTCTGATTTGAGCAAAAACTGTGAATTTTTGAGCAATCTGTGACCCGGAGACCACCAGAAACGAAAGTTTCGTTCTTCAGTGCAGGCTGTACAAAGGCTGTTTGCATTTCAGCACAGTTCCCGAAGGGGCTACCTGCGCTGAAGGTCAAACAGGCAGTGTCCCACCTGCGCTGGACCAGTCCTGCCTTGTGCTGCTGGGGTTTCCTGCTGTTTCTTGCCCTGTTTTCACTCTTGTTTTTTGCTGTTTGTTACTAGTCAGTGGGCCTATCTGAAACCAACTTTCCTTATCACTATTCCGCCTCAGTTGTATAAAGAAACTGTGTTTTTTCTTTGTGTATTTCTTGTGCATTTACAGTTTCCCATAACGAAAGTGAATAAGTCTTGATGTGGCCTCTTAGATTTAGACCTGTGATAAAGTGTCGTATTGATCTTAAGAGTTAGTTTGTTTGCTGTTCATAGCTGATTGAGCTTTTGCTTTCGTCATTTGGTTTGAGTTTATATATTTCTAGTGTCGAAACAAGTAAATCTTAAGGTGTCTTTTGATTTTGGACAAGCTTGTTTGCTGTCACTTGAAATTGAATTCAAAATTATACAACAGCTTTCTTTTTGCATTTCACCAACATTAAGAAAGAGAAAAGAAATACTTGCATTGTGCATGTGCATTATGACAGCTTGCATGTCGATTTAGGGAAAAGTGCATTAGTGTGTGCTCTATGATCTGTGTGAAAAGATGTTGTCTTTCTTTTCCCTCAGTAGTTAAGATTTTCAAAGTTGAAAGATTGAAAAGCTTGCTTATCATCTTAGACTGCATTTAGGAGTGTTATCATACATCTCGTGGTGATCCATAAAGGCAAACTGCTAAACAAGATCAAGCTTAAAATAAATTGAATTTACATAACAATGCATTGAAACATAACGCTAACACATAGAGGTCTAAGCTAGAGACGTGTTCCGGCGTCGTTAAACGTGATATCTTAGCGTTGAGTGGTTGGGTGATTCCTCCACGGTGAAGCGATAAGTATCAATACGGACTTGTGCTCCCACGTACCGTCGCGTATATATTGGGAGACCCCTATAGGATCAAAGCCTTTATCCAATAGGAAACCGTGTCGGCTGCCCTACTGATCGCAATGCAGTGAACACAGCATTCACGAAGATTGACCACTCATACCATAAAATGTATTCTGTGGTTTTGCGAAAAGTTTGGCACACCCTCTGCCTAGAACTCCAGAGCAGTTTCTTTTGGCCTTTTTCAAACTCTATAACTGAAAAAGTCCATCCGAGCATTTGTCACTTCGAGCTCGTTAAAACATCGAAGGAGACTAGAGTCATCTTTAGCTTTTTCTCGACTCTTAAAAAGTGAAAAAGCAAGTTGTGTCTAAGCGTCGTTATAAAATTTATTTTAAACGGAACATAATCACCTCCTATTCCCGCGTTGATCTTAAGTTGGGAACATGGAACGCCCCAACCAAGGAACTCCACATGATGGAAATCCTAGTCCATTCTCCTCTTGGGGAGAAGTTGGTGCGCCCCACATGGCCACATTGTCGCTTCCAGGACTGACAATTGGCCTGCCTATTTGGCTATTCTCAACTAATGTAGTTCAGACCACCATGGTTCCTGAGCAGTCGAGTCAACAGTTAGATCAGTCTAGAGCTGCCCACCAGCCTTCTACTTCTTATAACTCTTCCTCTAATCCTTCATCTTCACAAGGTAGGGCTGGCAAAAGCCAAGCTCCCATGGAGAAGAAGGAGAAGAAGAAGAAGGAGAAGAAGAAGAAGGAGCCTAAGGCGACTGGGGGCAAGCAAAAGACATCTGACAAAAATCCACACACAGCACAGACCGGGCCTAAATCGCCATGTGTCATATGTAAAGGAGACCACTTCCATAGAGATTGTCCCTGTATTCCCCGGATACTAAGGGACTGGTCCCCTCGGTTGCACAATTCGGGAGCGTCAACCTCTGATAGTCAGGTTGAATGCTTACCGTCAACCAGCGAAAGTGAAGGTTCAAGACGAAGAGGGGGAGTAAGATCCCCCTGCAGACTGTGTGAAGGCGGTCACGCCATCCATCGTTGTCCCTTCTTAGACGAAGCGAAGAGAGTTTTGGAAGATCGTCCGGTTTCACCGGTAATGCTTCCTCCTGGATACAAAAAACTCGTGCCGAGTCCTTCGTTGGTTGAAAATACAGCTGGCCTGCTCAAGTGGTCAGCTGAAGCGTCAGTCATTGAAAATGAACCTACTGAATCCAGACCAGACGAAAGTCTAAAGGTCGATACGGCAGTTGACCCGGTTCTTCCTTCAGAGGTTTCATCCTCAAATGACACCGTCACTGAAGATTCATCTTCAAATGACACCCTCACTGAAGAGAATAAGGATGACACCATCCAGATTCTTTTCATCAACACAGATTCTGATGAGCATCAGGGCAATGCGCCCATTCCTTTATCGCAGGAAGGAACATCATCAGGATCGTATCCGGCCGTGTATTCGGTCCCACCACCAAGCAACCTGGTTGTGTCCTTTGATTGGAACCAACTAGGCAGACCCCGGTTACCAGCCAGTATACCATTCAGAATCATAGTCCAAATTTACAGAATGGTAATGGCTGGAACTATCATTGATGAAGGGGCATCTGTGAGTATCCTTTCCTCTATTGCTTGGAAAGCACTGGGTTCCCCGAGCTTTTACCTGAGATAAGAAATCTCTCAGGTTTTGATAAAGGAACCAGTCGACCATTAGGGATCCTCCCCAATGTACCTGTTACATTGAAAGGGAAGACCGTTCAAATGAACGTGATGGTCGTTCAAGGACCCTTGGATTATAACCTACTCCTTGGACGAGACTATATATATTGCATGGGAGCTATAGTCTCCTCACTCTTTAGAGTAATGTGTTTTCCACACGAAGGAAGAATGGTCAAGCTCGTAGACCAACTTTCATTTCCGGATCACGCATCGCAAATAGTCAAATACCAACCCTCAATGGTCTGTTCACCCAAGAAATGTCTCCACCCCAGTTCTCCTTCCCGATGAATGCGAGTGATTTGGAAAGATGGGACTGGAACCCAGGGGGCATGCATCTTGGTCTGCTTCGGGCAGAGGAAACCTTGGGTATAAAGTAGAATTTCCGCGAAGGAATATGACTAGTCCATACCCCGTCCGAAGAAGGAAGAGGGGTTGTTCTGGAACAGGATTCTTTTGTCAAAGTTATGTGTTTGATGATTTCTAGTCATTCACCTTTGTCTAAACAGGTAGGCAATACCAAAGAAAGAGATTCTTTTGCCAGCAAGCAGAAGCACATGATAGGGCAGCAAATTGTAACATCTTTGAAGGCAAGCCTCACCCATTAAAACTAATGTTTTTAAGGATAAGTAGGGGCCCTCCAAAGAAAGAGATTCCTTTGCTGCAACAAATTGTAACCATCTTTGAGTAACCTAATGATAGACATCGCCGAAGAAAGAGTTTCATTTGCGGCAGCAAATAAAACCATTTTTTTTGGATAACCTGAAAGAGGCAAGCCTCACCCATCAAAACAAATGTTTTGTAGGATAAGTAGGGGCAGCCTTGAAATTGTACTTTATACCTGGGGGCATGCGAACCTTTTGGAGTGCAAGCAAAGAGCGGTTATTTATCTGTTTTTTGGATTAGTCGTTTCCGAACTTGCATAAAGAAAGGATGTGGGGCAAAGGTCAAAAATTGCCAAATTAGGAGCATAGCTTCGTGAGATAAAGCTCCATAAAAAATAGCTATCTCACAGGAGACATTTCTTATCTTATGACTGGTATTTCGAGCAGTTTTACCGCGGAATTTATGCTCGTTAAAAAAATAGAAAAGCGAGATCCGAGCAGTTTTAGCGTCATAGTTCATGCTCGTTAAAAAATAAACATAAGCTTTTGAGCAGTGTTTTGGCGCATTCAAGCGCTTTAAAAAATGAACCCAGTACCGGTAAATAACCATTGTGATCGTAAATATATTAGCCATAAAAGCCTTGGTCGTGTTTACACCCGCCACCTCCATTTCATTTGGCCAATCATTCACCTCCATATGATTGTTTACCTATTTTGAGGAACAGCTGCGAAGAGTGATTTCACCTAGCCATCCTTGTGACACTGCCGTGATTGGAAAATTCCAACCTGTACCTGGAATCTACTGCTATCCCTGTTTATCACTCGTTCCTCAAAAGACGAGTCTTCTTTGAGCTCTTTTCTCCTGACTCGTAAAATATGAAAAGTTTGCCGAGTTTTGGCCTTCCAGCTCGTTAAAGTGACCGGAAGAGCTATACCTCCTCTAGATTTTAATCTTTTTGGACCTGAGGGATTATTACACAAAAAGGTCGAGCGCTTGTTTTATTCGGCTCGTTAAAATTACCGAAAACTCATCCCTTCTGTATTGTTTTATACTTTTTCGGACTTAGGGGATTAGATGACGAAAAAGGAATTTTGGAGTTAACTTTCTGTTCCTTTTCAGACTCTCTAAAATTGAAAAGGACCGAGTTTTCCTTGTCGTTAGACTCGTTAAAATGATTAAATAGCGACAAACTTGTCTTTAGACGAGAACGAGTTTCCCTATCGCTAAGCTTGTTAAAACATAGCGATGGGCTTGCCCGAAGGGCAGGTTATAGAACAAGCATATGTTATCCTCCTCAAGCTTGACAAAAATAAAGAGGTACTGGTCAGAAATGACTGGGGAAAAATTGGGAGAACCTCAAAGCTTTAATGGTAGCAAGTCGCTCTTGAACATGACACTTTGTCCTCCGTATCACATCGGGTTGGGTTGTTTCATTCACTGGTCTCATCACCATGGTCCTCGCCAAACCATCCACATTTGGGGTAATGCTACCGATCCATCACATCAGTGTCGTTATATGTTCAAGAGATGTTGTTCAGAAAGAGTCAACCGTGTCCCATCCACTGCCATACATTATCCTTCATCCACCCATGATCGCCACCCTGAATCATATTTCACAGATTGTTTTTCACCTCCACTAAAATCATTAGCTCCGTTCCGTGTCATTGATGTGGGATTCATTAAGGCCCTCCTTTGACAGATCGCTTCTTGTCGACTTCAGCTCATTATCCAAGAAGTTGATTTAGGAACAACCCCCTCAGTACTTTGAAGCTTGCATGCCTCAATGGCAAGTTTCTCACTTCCGCGACAGGTATACATTAAATGACCTTCGACCAGAAGATTTTGTGTGGTGTTCGACGCCAAGTCCTGTATTAACACCACGTGAATTGTACTGCAGTACCTTGAGGGTCATTGTCATTATTGGTGATTCCTCTCGCGCTTGTTAACGGTTTACATTATTGACCGGTAATTAAGCGATGTATTTCCATGTTCGACTTCAGCGCAATTCTCACATGGATCAACTTGTACTTAGAGTGAAGATCGAACGAGTTTGAAGACCCCAGATCTAGTTTCATCCATCCGGGCTGCGATATATATTCAGGAAATATAAAGACATTTGTTATGTACATCATTACAGCAGATGATCATCCTACTCAAAGGATGATAATCTCAGCAGAGAATTATCAGTCTACCATCAGACGATCGTCTGTTATGTGTACCAAAATGAATTTATAAAGCTGAGCATGGGAATGCTCGCCTCAGCTAGATCATGAAAGCAGAATGAAAAAAATGTATTGTATTGTATTTTATTACAGGGCACCTCTCAACAATTGAATGAACTTCGGATCCTCCTGATAAAGCATTTCACCCGATAAACGACCTCATACTTTAGGGGGCAACTGTTATAGACATTTTTGTGCCTTACAGCATGAAGCATGAAATGTCAATAATCTAAGGGATCCAAAGTCCCTAAACATGTTGTTCCTACCCCTAGAGGAACAAGGTCAGCAAACCACAGCACTGAAAATCAGTTCTCCACCTGAAAACACTCAAAAACAAGCTATTTCTGGATCATGTCAACTGCTCCACTGAGCATCTGCGCTGAATGTCAACTGCTCCACTCTGTACCTGCGCTGAATGTCAAAAGCAATGAAGGCTACCTGCGCTGGGCGAGATTGGCCAAGTGGCACAGTCATTCTGCAAGGTGTCAAAAGCCTAGGAAGCTTCCAAAATGACACTTGGATTAAGGAATTCGCCTTGTGATGAGTAAGAGGATCTAGATCTCCAAGTGGAAGCAAGAAACTCCAAGTGGACTCAAGAACTGAAGTATAACTGAAGTGGGAGAGGACACTAGTCAGCTTCATGCCAAGCTCAAGCTGACTCATCCTTTCTCCAAATCTCCTATATATAGAGCTCTCTCATGAGGTCTAGGGAGGCTGGAATTTTGTGAATGTAAGGAAGTGCTGTTGGTTTGTGCATAGAACTATTGGGTGATTGCTTTGAAGGAGGTGAAGAGGAGATTTCTTTCTGCTGGGAGGTGTTGCTGGATTGGGCCTCTTATGGTTGTAACACTCTCAGAACTTTACTTCTTCCATTAATAAAGCATTTGAGGTTCTTCTATATGCATGTGTCTTAATGGTGTATTGATGCTTGTATATTTGATTTATTCTAATCCTTGAATCAATTATGGATGTATGCTTCTTGTAGTTTCCCTTTCTTGTGCTTTTGCAGGATCTTTGTGTAGCTGGGCCAGTGAAAGAGCAAGGAGCTGGGAGCAAGCAGCAAAGAGGGAAGATTGGATCAACCATTAGCGGAAGACAACGGTTAGTGGATCCCTTTCTCCTCTCTCTTACATCTCATAAAGAAGTAATCTTGAATAGCTTTGTATTCAGTTGTTGCTGAGGTACTATCACCCTTAGAGTGGGATAGGGTCATTCCGTATTGGATACTTTTCCCTACAACACACACAACTCCATTGGAAGTATTCTTATACTTGAAAGTGATTTTTGTTTTTCAAGTAGGGTAGGGTAGAAAAAAAAAATGAAAATAAGAGAAAAAATAAAAATCTCAGGTGAAAACCTCCTTTGAGGCGCCTCAGATTGGCTCATTGATTGAAAACCTCCATGAGGCGGTCAATGGGTTGGGAAAAAAGAAAAAAGAGAAAAAAGAAAAGATCCTAGGTGAAAACCTCCTTTGAGGCGCCTAGGTAGACCTACTAGTTGAAAACCTCATTGAGGCGGCTAGTAGGCCTAGAAGAAAAAAGAGAAAAAAAATAAAAGAAATCCTTGCTCCATGCATCTCTTTGATAAATGCATGTACTCTCCAACATCTACAAGCAACAAGAACAAGTTGGTCAAGCCTAGTCAAAAGAAGTCAAATTTTGACTTTCTCCTCCTTTGCTGAAATACCCCAACAAGTCTAAGGCCATGCCAATCCATCACCCTCATCTATTTTCACCATCCACCCATCATTCTCAAGCTTCTACCATTCAGTTTGCTTGTTGTCCTAAAAAACTACAGGATGCTTTGTTTTACTACAGGATACAAAAATACATAGAGCATAAATTTGTTTTTTCCATAACTTGAAAAACATGCATCCATTTTCCAAGATGTTTCAGGGGGAGATACATATGGATGATGGTAACATGCTCAAGCAGTTTCAACAAATTCCAATGCACGGTTTCCAAGAAATTAGCCTCCATCACCTTCAGCCATTTTTACATTTTCTCAATATTTGTGCATCCATTTAAAAAAAAAATTCATGGGGAGATGCATATGGATGATGGTAACATGCCCAAGAAAAAATGCAACAAATTCCAATGCACAATTCACAAGAAATCGACCTCCATCACCTTCAGCCATTTTTAGTTTTTCTCGAGATCCGTGCATCCATTGACCAAAATGTTTCTATGGGGAGGTGCATAATGATGATGGAAACATGTTCAAAAAGTTTCAGCTTAATCCAGTCTACCGTTTGGGAGATATGGACAAAACAAGTCATTGTCCTGTAAACCTACAGGATACAGAACAACACCTATAGGATTGGCAGTGAGCAATTTTAAAGGATATCTAGAGGTTAACGAAGCTCCTCCAGAGCTTAGCAATAGCATCAAGATCATCAACATCACCATCCAACACCTGCACATCAACATCAACTCAGCAACAACATGCATGTCTCTCCAACAACCATCAGGTAGGTACAGGTATGCAATATTCTTGACCTCTTCTCTTGAGCATATTATAGTTATAAATTTGTTGTCAATGAATGAGAGATGAGGTTTTATAGGCTAAGGATGGGTCAAAAGCCTTAGCCACCTTCAACTACTTGATTGCAGCTCACTCCTTGACTCATGCAATGTTGAAAAGTAAAATTATGAAGGGTGATGATTTCAAGGAATGAGGAAAACAGTTAAAAGAAGAAATTTTTGCAAAGGCCAAGGTCACCACAGTACTCCAAGCCCTCCATCTACTTCATATTCACTATCTATTCATCATTCATCCATCCCATTTCATTCTTGAAAGAAAAAAAACAAAGAGAGCATCCTTTCCATTTTCATGAAATTTCCATTTGTAGGTCAGAAAGAAGGATGGTCAAAGAGCAAAGGAGGATCAGAAAGAGACCCTTGTCACTTACATTTTTATTTTACCATTGATTACCATTCATTCCTCCACCATTTATATCATTTTTTCTACTCTAATTCTGTTTGCAGAGGGACTGTGTTTTCTACAGGATGATCCTATAGGAATTACAGTGACCCAGAAATCCTACAGGAGGCAGTCCTAAGGCAAATAAATAACTTTCTATGAAAACAAAATGCACCCCCTTCATCATTCCATCACCATACCTTGTCCACCATCATCACCCCTGCATTCACCCTTAAAAACAAAATCAGTTTCAAAAAAAAACAAACCAAAAAAAACCAGTTTTTGATAAGAGGGAAACAGGGAGGAATAGAGAGCATCACCTGAGTATTCCTTGTCCTCCACACTCCTAGTCTTTCTCTCCATCCATGTCACCATCTCAGCAAAGCGTATGATTAAGAGTTTTGAGGGAGAAGCAACTATAGGACATCTTGTAGGAAATCCTGTAGCAGCCTATCCCACAGAATACAAATCATAATAGCAGCAAGCCTCCAACATGATGATCCAAGAGCAGAAGGAGCTCCAAAGCAGCATCACCACCACCATCTCCAACCACAGGTACTTGCACAAATAAAGGAGTCATCAAAAAACAACAAGAAAGGGAAGAAGACTCTCATATAGTTAGAAGACCCTGAAAGAGGAGGAATGACTAATACAGGAAGGTAGAATGTTCTACAAGAAGGAATAAATGAAAAAATTATGCTAAACCCCAAGATGAGAAAGATTTTTTAGAGAACTCCAAGGTGATTAGGCAGTCACCTAGGCAACAAAATAGAAGAAGAAGGAAACAAAAGGAGGTGGGCATTCGCCATGAAAACAAAACTCAAACTGCAGTGATAAAAAGAGGGTTTCCAAGAGGTCTCTAATCTATTTCTAGATTTTGTCCAAGGCATAAAAGTTGTTATAAAAATGGAGAAAGGCATGGAAATCAAGTAAGGGCCTTCCTTAACCTCAAACTATAATTTATGCTCAAAACTGGTATCCTGTAGTTTTAACAGGGTTTCCTATAGGTTTCCCGTAGTTTTGACAAGAATTACTAGAAGATGTCCTAGTTATAATCTAAAGGAAGTTTGAAGGTTAGAGAGGTGTCCAAATGGTGGAAGAAGGTAGCAGAAGGTTGATAAGGATATGGAAGACCTTGCTAAAAAAAAAGAATATTCAAGAACTCATCTTGAATAAGGGCAAGAAAGCAAGCTAATGGTCTCAAGAAACAATGATTTATCTTTGAACAAATATGTTTTTGGGCTTGTCCTTACCAAGCTTACAACCAAGATTCTTAATGCACAAGAGAGAGGCCACCAGGGCCATAGATGAGGCACAATGAGGTCACTAAGTTGCTCAAAGGATGAGCAACACTTTCAGCTGGGGGATATGATGGTTCTCTAAATTAAACATAAATTAAGGCCCATGCTTCTAAATTAAAACATAAATTAAGGCCTATGACCATCTTTCAACACATTAAACCTATCTTTTTGCATTAGATAATTTATTTTTAACTTTAATATATTCATTATCAAGGTTTATGAATAATTGAATGTTTGTGCCTAATATTATTTATTTTTTGTGGAATATTCTGAGAATATTGGGCAGATTATGAAGAGTTAGAGGAGGAGATAATTTAGGGACTTGTTCCCTACTACTGGAGTATCAATAATAAATAATAATTCAACAAGATATTATGGAATTATGGCACAAATTGTGGAACTCCAATGATTGAGAAAATTTAAGAATGTGTTCCACTAATCAAGGGAGCAAATCCACCAATCAAGGGAGCAGATCAACTAATCAGGGGATTTCGGTGGGGAAAGCTTCCTCAATCCATGGGGAATGATTCTTAATCATTTTTTATAAGTACTAAGTCGAATTTTCCTCTAGGGAATGACTGAAAAAATCTAGGAATGTGTTCCCTGCCATTTAATGCAAATTCCTAGTATTGGGGACTAGATCCACTAATCAAGGGGTTTTGGTGGGGAAAGCTTCCTCCATTCATGGGTAATGATTCCTAATCATTTTTTATAAGTACCAAGTCTAATTTGACTCTAGGGATAGATTTTCATTAGTGTTATTGTGGAGAGAACTTGTATTTTTGTAGCTCCATTGTATTTTCCTGCAGGGATGTAATTCTATTGATGAAAATAATGAAGATTGGTGTCATGTTCAGCTTCTGAAGCTTGTTCTCCTCCATGGGTCTATGAGTTTCCTTGGGCTTGGCCATTCCAGGAACCTCAGAGCCCTTTTGTATCATTTTCTTTCCTTCTTTTCCCTGCTTATTCACATGCTTCTCTAGTTTTTATTTCTTTCTACTTTTGCATTTAGTATTAATGATTTCTTGTTGTAGGATTGAGTTAAATCGTTAATGAAAGTTATTTTGTAGGATCACAAGCATTATTTCATCCTTGGAAAAGCTTTTGAAGTTCATAGTAATCATTGAGCTGCTTGGATTAGTCTTCTTATTCCCAAATCTAGATTGTTGGACCTCCTTTTTAGCAAAGAACAATAAATTTATGCTATTTTTTAGAGCATGCTAACGAGCTTCAATCGAGTTGATTCCACTTGCATTAGATCACAAAAAAATTCTAGTTCATAACAAAAATTACCCCACTACATTTTCACTTGATTAGGTTAGGCATTTTTTAGATTTACTAGCTCACTAGTTCTCGAATTTTTAGATTTTTTACTAGTAATGTTTTTTTATTTTTTAGCATGGGTTAACAGAGGTATTTTTGAGTGATTCCACTTGGAATGGGGACATAAGACATCCTAGTTAATACCAAAATTTGTCCCATCAAATTTGGATTTGATTTTCTTGGTCATTCAATGAATTATAGTAAATTTGTACATCATGTAGAAAAGCAGGGGATCCTAAAGGAAATCATTGTAGCATCTTGTAGGAAAGCTTGTTTTGAGGCCGAATTGAGGAAAAAGCCTCTAGGAAGCTATAAAATGGTCCCTACTTGTCTCCCAAACCTTATGACCATTCACCATCATCTCCAAGCCACCTGCCACATCACCAAAAGAGATTAGATTTCACACTCTCACATAAAAAAAGACAAAAAGAAAAACAAATTTATTTTATTCATTTACATGCATAGCAGTAGAAGGTTTGATGGTTTGAATATGCATGCTTAGGACAATAGGATTGCATACATGTTAACTTAGCATTCTTTTGAAGCAAAGCCTCTTAGCAGTTAGTTAGAAAATGGTGTGTTTTAGCATTTGATTTCATTCTCTCTCCATGTACTTTCTTTCTTGCAATAGGTTAAGGTTCCATTTCAAACATTTCATTTTTTGAAATTTGTTTAGGATTTGACTTCAGTACATGCGCTCCATTACATCATGATATAAAAGGAAGGACACATTGTATGATGCACATATAGTGCTGATACCTCTTAAGTCTGTACAAACCTCGGGTTGATAATTAAAGTCAGTAGCCTGGGGAGTTGCAACATTCTTGTTGCAATAGCGAGGCTCATCACCTAGCTCCTTTCTATGCTTGTTTTTGCATTCCTAAAGCCTAGACCTAATCATTGGCTCTAAACCCTAGTCCAACAAACCCTAAAATCTCAAATTCGCTAACACACAAACAAACATGCATATCTAGCCTAAAAAAAATTGTTGTTTAAAGTTATTCATTCATAAAAACTTTGAGAGATCCCTCTTTGGCTCGGTAGGGCTATTTACTGAGCTGAAAGTGGTTCAAGGTTACCTCTGTCAGTCTCCTTTTCAGCCTAAGAAATTGTAGGAGATAAAAAAAAAACCGAATCAAAATGTTAAACCACAAAGGAATAAAAAAAGGATGATAGTTAATGGGTTATGCATAGACATAATAAAAGGGGTATACTCTATATAAATTACCTAAGAGGGGTGTTATAGTGGCTAGAGGTCTTTACTCTATGATAGGAACACAGGCTCGTCAGTTCAGAAGAAACAAAAAACTTGAGAAGTAAGAAAAGGAACAAGAAAAGAAGATTTTATGCAGGAAAACCCTAGGTTATAAGTGTTTACCAGTTGGGAGGTTCATCGTTGGGAATATTGCACAAAAATCAAACAAATGAAACTCAAACCCTTCCAATACAGTGTATGGGTAAGCCATTATTTGTAACCAATAGAAAAATGCAAGTGAAAACTGCTTCACTTAGGGTAAGAAGAAAACTAAAAAACGTGTAAGGTAATACCTTGAAATGAACATCACAATTCTTTTTATAGTCATGTTGAAGTCATGACTAAAAACTCTTTTTTCATTATTTTTTATAATTTTTATAATGATTGAATACTAGTGTAAGGGAATATGTGTCATAGGATTGATGTGCCATCTAATGGAAAGCTTCTAAAAATGCCATGGTAAGCAAAGATGGAGAATTTGTTGAATTTTGACAAGTTTTTCCATGAATATCAAAGACTAAGTGTCAGAGAATCAAGGGTAAATAAACCCTTCTTGCTATTAGATACACAAAAATTTGATGGCATGAAATAAAGTGAAAAATGATAGTCTTTCTGGCTGAGGGCAATGGGTGGTTACCCTAATTGCCTAAAGGAAAACCTGACCACCATTGGATCAAGTGTTAAAATATTTCCCATCCATTTCCTAACCACCCACATGGCCAGGGTGATGTGTCACAATTATAAACATCCATGAAGCCCAAAAATGTATGCTTATCGTCCAGTGAGATAATGCATGTATTATAATGTCGTAGGGTAAGGAATGTTAAGGTATAGGTACAAGATTTAAAACGATAATCTGAACTATGCATAAAACAATCCGACACAAAATTGACCATAACCCATTAGTAAAGTTTGGGTATTATTTGTTATAATGTATATAGTTCTAATGTCATAAAGGGTGCATAAAGTTCCATAGACATGTCCAAGATACATGATGCCAAAGGGGGATTGATACAACACATGAAACCCCAACCATTTTATCTAAGTTCCCCCATACCTTGGACTAGAATAAAGAAGGTTCTTTTATAACAAAATGAATGAATTAGAAATATTAAAAAAACAAATGTACAATGGGAAATAATGAACATAAGGATTAACTTTTGTATGGAAGGAATTTAGAGACAATGAAACAAAAATTTAGATTTAATTTGTGGGAACATATTCTAGTAGAAATATAATATGTAAATAATTCTTTAAAAAAAATTAGAAGATGAGCTTATTTATGTGTACATAAATAAAATATAATAAAAATAAAAATAATTGCTTTGCAATGACATACATTACAAGATCCTTCATATCCAAGCTCTCCCATGAATTATTTTCAACAAAAACTCAAATATCTCAAAAGCTACATCAAAATATGGAATAAGAATGAATTTGGGAACATATTTCAAGCTCAAGGATCCCGTGAAGAACAAATGCAAGAAATAAAAAAAAAAAAATCATAATAGATGAAAAATCAAAAGAGATTGTGGAAAAGGAAGCAACTCTCATCACTCATCTTAAGCACTGGTGAAAATAGGAGGAGATTCTTTGGCATCAAAAATCATGCATCATATGGCTTAAATAAGGTGAGAAAAATTCTAAATTTTTCCATCGCTCCATGCTTAATCATAGAAGTAGAAATAAAATCTCCTCCCTATAAAATTCAGTGGGTGTTAAGCTCTTAAGGAACATCGATACTGAATCTGAACTTGTTTCTTACTACCAACATCTCTTATTGGATTCCTCCCCCTTCCAAAGCTGAAGTGATCAACAAAATCAATTGTTGCATCCCTAACTTAGTCATTCCATAGAAAAATGAGGCTCTACTTCATCCTACTACCATAGATGAAGTGGAAGAAGCCATTTTTGGAATGCCCAAAAAAAAAATAACCAAGGCCTAATGGATTTACCTCTAATTTCTATTAATAAAAGAGGATTTCTGGAGAGTTTTGGAGGAATATTGATTAAGAAAAGTTGTCCTACCAACCCTCAATACTACTCTTCTTACCCCTACATCCAAAAAATCCAATTCATACAACCCTAGTGGCTTTTGTCCTATTTCTTTTTGCAACACTATCTACAAAATTATCTTTCAATTGATCCATTTGAAACCCCTTCTTCCATCACTCATCTCTCTGGAGAAAACAAGCTATGTTGTAGGAAGAAATTTTTTGGATGGGATAATAGTGGCCCAAAGGCCGGTCCATTCTTGCCATCATTCAAAAAAAGTAGGTATGTTCATCAAGCTTGATTTATATAGGCCTTTTAATAAACTTAATTTGGTCTTAAATTCTCATATCATTTTATTTCTTGTGTAGGTTTTAACCTTGTACAAATATTACCTGCAAATGAATTCTTAAAAAACATAAAATATACAACGCGAAAAACATAAAACAAATGCATAGATATTTTCCCTTGGGTTCCAAAACCGGGACTACCAGATTAATTTTTCATTATGTTCCTTTCAATGTTACGATACATATATATACATGCTGAAGCATTCATAAACCCCAAGCCATTAACCTTGGATTAGAACATAAATGTAGTTCCCTTGACCGGATCTACAAAATACCATGGGAAGAAAATCATCATACCCAAAACTGGGTAGGTCCACCCACCTAATATACGGTCCAAAAAAAAATTATGGGACGCTACATCGGACGCCATGCAAGGAGGCTATTGCTCCCCTTTAAACCCCCTAACAAGGGGGCTATGCCCCCCTGTGACCCTCCCATGTGTGCGACCAATTGGGGAAAAATATAACACACACCCAAAATTCTCCCATCTGTTGTTTTATTTTCCACATAAGGGGTCACAAGATAGCTTAGTCATTGGTTCAGCCCTGCAATGCCCATTGTTTCTCTACACCAAGAAAACTTCTTAGTTCTCACAGACTTCATCAATGCATCTGCAACGTTCTTCAAATTGTCAACCTTTACGAACAACATTTTTTTGTCCTCAATCATATTCTTGAGAAAGTGATACTGAAAATCAATGTGCTTTGTCTTTGAATAATAAGCAATGTTCTTTACCAAGAAAATTTCACTTTGGCTATCACAATCTATCCTTATCTCTATTGTAGTTAATGGATCTCCCTCTAAGGCCTTCAACCCTTCTAGAGGAATTCATTAAGGTGACCCTATTTCCCCCTTTATCTTCATCCATCAGGTTTGATTGGCTCACCACTCAAGTTTAAATTTGACATATAAATCCTCAACTCCATATTAACCTGGGTTATTTAATTACTAAGGCTATGTCTTTAGGCACCTAGAAGTATCCACACTCATGTCGCATTTTGTGCCCAAAGTAAAGCAATGGTTAAGCCAAACCTAATCTAATTTTCAAGGTTCATTCGAGTGTGAAAATGCACAGAGGATAATGCTCTCACTCCCATCTAAAATTATCTTGTGGTCATTAACCCTCAGATATGAAGGTAGAGAATGTTTCAAGTTTGAAAGTGCTTGGAAGTTAACGTGATCTCATCCACCTAAAACCAGACGATGTTTGAAAGTGGAGAAAATCGACAATTCATAATCATTTCAAATCCCAAATAGCATATGATTTAGCCATCACTTCTCCATCCAATACTTTGTATGATTTCCATCGGTTTCGACATTTAGTCCTAAGGACAATCCCAAACTTCTTCTTGAAGGAAATTCCTTTTGATCATGTAATGTCCCGACCTAGTATTAGGGAAGGTACTGAAGTAATTTTAAGATGAAGTTAGCCCCATTTAACCATTATTTCAGTGAGGGTAGAAGCTATTAGGGATTAAATTTATCCCTCATGCACAATATCATGGGATCTAAAACCTAGTTATAGTGCAAGCGAGATCATTCAGAAGCATTTTTTGCCCTACCTAATCTACTTTTGTGAAGACTGAATTTTCACTGTGCAAACAAAATTTCAAAACCCTATCTCAGCTAATCCTATTTGGTCTCATCTCCATATTATTCCAAGGAAATTCTAAAGAATTTTTCTGTGTCTTGTTTAGGTTCTAAATTTAGAATACGACATTATGTGCACATTAGGTTGCAGGTACAAAGCATCTAAAGTAGCATGGGTGTTTCCATTTTTGAAATTCGAGAGACTAAGTATATATCCCTATCAATGATGAGTATCATAAAGAGGAAAGTGAAGTCCTATGCATTATATTATAGGTCTTAAATCACCAGAGAAAGACATGTTACTGAACTGCAAAGTAATGATCCAAGGTTAATGATCTGAGATTAAATGAAGTTACTATGCCATCGAAGGAAGCGACAAGTCTATCTAGAGTAATAATGCCATCTGAAGCTATAGTTGGAAGAGTAGTTGTGACATTACAATAATACTTGCAATATTTGAATGTTTGAAAGGTGATATATGAAGGTACCATATGAAGCTACCATTGAATTTCATCCATAGGTTTCAAACATAAAAAGACTACACTCATCTAAAAACTACAAATCACAGTATGAAGTGTAAGAAGAGATGTCGTCTGAATTTTACAAGTACTATGAATTACAAATGTGGACCCACCTAGGCTCCATATGGTTGCATTAATATAGCCCTTTAATGGGAATTGTTGTTGTTCTATATTTTTGAGGTTGAGGGAGCAAACACATAGGACAACATCAAAACCAGTTTGGAAGCCAGGATCTAGCCCTGCCAGCTTCAGAGAGGGATCTCTCTGTAACATTTAGCTATGTTTGATGTGAATTTCAGGCTAGTTATGACTGTATCGTTTAGCTATGTTTGATTTGACTTTTTGGTTGATTAAACTGTCATAATTCCATTGGGCTATGGAGTCTAAATATTAACTGGATTTGGCATCAAATTTTAGAGGAGTTTCACAGGGAAATCTAGGTTGCACTATTTGGATCTTTTAGAATATTAAATGGATTGTGAAATAGCATAAATGTAAGATTCAGTAGAAATTAAGGAGCAATTAAGAATTCCTTAATTTGACTTCAGCAGAAAACATGAAAATTACTAACAGCGAGAATAGGGTGCTCTAAATAACAAATCCTATTCATCACAGTTTCTGTTAAGTAATTGAGATTTTCAGAATAACAGAGAAAGAAAACAATGTTTAAACAAATAAATTGAAGAAACACATCACCATTTAGTACACCACATGAATCATGTGAAAGGTCCCTGTATTATTGATGCTCCAATACTTTGAAAAATTACAATATGCAGAGGAAATTACATTCAAAAATCAACCCTTAATACTTCAAACAGTGAAGTATTTATACTAATAATTACAAAATCATTACAAAATCGTTGTCTCAACCGACAGTGTATTATTAGCCTAATTCTAAACAATAAGATTTATCTCTAGTAGAAAAATAGGCCACGTAGATAGTTGCATGGAAAGGTGGTTCTACTTTGGTGGGTTTGGTCGTCGAATCGACCAAAACTGTGCTACGTTGATGTGCTGGCTGATGTGTTGGCCGCAATTTTTACTACCTATGAATTACCCGTTAATCCAGTAAATCACACAATTCTTCCCACCTTTTCTCATCTGGTATGGTTAATTTAATTACCCTGCGGTAAATCTCAACAACCTCGATATATTTGGCAAATGTAGGTTTTACTAGGAAGAGATGTTTTACCTCATTCTGGATGTAAAATTAATTTTCCATGGTTTCTAAAAATTCTCTTACTATCATACTACCCTTTATCCCACTGAACTGGACACTGCTTCTGGCCATTTCTTTCATTTCCAAAACACAGTCTTCATGAGTGATAAATTTATCATTAATAACATATATGTTGGGCAACCCTATCTGGATTAATGCTTCAATTCTGTTACAGAACTTGTTTACTCCCAGCTCTAATGTTTCACATCTTTCCTTCAATTGATTAATGAGGTTCCTTTTAGTCAAGACTTTATTGACTTCCAAAATAGTTGCAGTCCTGTCACTAACTCCCAATTCTTCAAGTTCATATTTAGACTTAGAATTCATAAATTTGATAATATTGGAGGCTTTTGTGGGCATCTCTCCAAGTTTTTCCCTTACCTAAACAATGGTTTCTGTGGCTTTTTCTATCATCTCCTTCTATTCAAAGATGATTTGGATAGATGGCCAAATCTCATTCATAGAGTCTAGAATACCCATCCAAATCATTTCCTTGGCTTGGGCCAAGGTCTGACCAATGGAGGTATCCTTTTCTACCTTCTGCAACCTCTCTAACAACCTCTATGATTTCTGCACTTCAGTAAGCTAGAAGCTTCAACTCTGGCTTTCTTCTCTTCTAGAGATTTTAGCTGTCCATGAAAAGTCTTGATCTCTTTTGACTAGATTGACATGTTCTCCAGTGTCTTTGTGACCTGTTCAACACTTGTAGTATGGGTGGAAGAAGTAGTTGTAGTGGTTGTTCCTATTGTTGGGAGATGATAAATGGGTATGGCATCTAGGGGGACAATGGCCATCTTCTGATTCTGTCCTTTCTCCTTTATCATCTTCTCCGTTTCTGCCTCCATATGTCTAATTTGTATGTTCTTCTCTATAATCAACTTCATCATGTTAGCCTTTTGTACCTCATTTTCTTCAATGTCCTTGGTTAAGGGGTCCTATGTGGCTGACAGCTTAAGATGCGTTCTCAATGCTACAATATCCATATTCTTCTTCTTGATGATATCCTTTGCAACATTTACATCTCTAGGATCATATCCTATCTTAATTATGAAATCTTCCAAAGACCTAATCCTAGTATCCTTTGCTAAGGAGGATACCTTTTCCATTTTTAGCTGAGACTGAACATTGGCAAATGAAACCTGCAACTTGGACAATGACATAGTAGTTTTAGTTAAGCTAGAAGAAATCATCTCACAAGTCTTCTTATGCATCTTCATTTGATCAATGGGATGGATATCTTTGGTGTTTAACTCAAACGTTGTACTCTTGATGTTTTTGGATGTGGATTTTGGACCTCAAGAAAGGCCATCTGCATCTTTCCATGCTCCGTGTCAAAAAATAATAACAATATTCTCTGTGAGTTGGAGGTCTACTTCCAAAACTGATTATAAGTACTATTTTTAAGAATGTCATTCTTGAGTTTAATTTCTCTGTACCTATCAAAAACAATCTTCTCCTTCTCTCCTTGGAAATTTTGTGAATTCAGTCTTGTTTCATTCTGACCCTGTGATGATGAAGGTCCAGTAGAAGATGTTACAAGTTTTCTGCTTGCAGGTAGTGAGTCTGTAATTACGATTTCATCATGTTCTTCTGTCTCTTTTTCTACATCTGTCCTAGGAGTCAATTTTGGCATTTTCTTATAACTAATCTTGAACTCTTTGGCTTCACTCCCTATTGTTGATGATGATCCCTCCTCTCTTTTTATTTTACTCGTTTTCTCTTGAGGAGTGGGAGTTTGTAATCTTGAAGTAGAAAAGAGTTTTTCTTCAGCTTTCTGCAAGGTGTTCTCTATCCATTTCGACTGATTTTCATACTTTTCTATTTTAGGCCTTGAGGTATGGATGTAGGGAATAGTTTTATTTTCTACTCTGAGCTTTGAAATAACACCCCAAGGGTCATCAGACCATGTAAGCCTCAAGCTGAATTTCATGTCTTTAAGCATTTTGTCTTCTTCTTCACCTGCTGTCCTGGTATTGCATATAAATGGGCCCACCTGTATCTTTATGCGAAACTGTGACTTCTTCTTAGCCACCACAAAATGAATGTCATCAGAATTTAACATATTTTTGATGTATTCCAGGGAAAAAATCCTCACGGGGAGGTATTTTGGGAGTCTGTATGGTGCCAATTCGCATCCATAAACTCTGATTTCTATGTAGTTTTGGTATAAATACCAATCTCCAGTCTTGGCTTGATTTGTTAGATGTAAAATTCTTTTAATATCTTCACTGATTCTGGGTTGTATTGAGTTGTTTAGGATGTTCATTGCTGGGTGAACAAACTCCTCATTAAACTATTTGCAGGTGAATTCCTGTTGCTTTTTCATGACCAATGAAGTCCAAAAGATCATTGGCTACTGATTTCCTTCATCATCTAGCTTCTGCATTGAAAAATTGAACTTGTCTGCTTGATAATAAAGAAACATGTAAATTAAAATGGAAGTGTAATTAAACACCTGCTCTTTGGGGAATTTTAGAAACTGTCCATGAATGCTATCAGCGAAGAATTGACTGAAATTGAATACAATGGATGGTTTACCGTATGTGGAAAGTATTTAGAGGAGACCTAAAATGGGCTCATCTACCCACTAATCAGAATAGTAACCCAAAATATGGGAAATTATGGATATAATTTTCTTAGCTTGATCAGGGAAGATAGAGGAAAGGTATGGAAGATTCTTCTTAGGTAGTTGGGCATTTTCAGGCAAGAAGATCTCAAATATTTTGGCTCTTGTAGCAAAATCCAGCTTTTGGTAAAGATGGGTGAGGGCTTCTAAGGAGAAAGGTGCACTATTTTCCATAGCAGGAGCTAGCATAATTTGATTGATTGATTGAGGGATTAATGGATTAACAAGTTTATCTTGGGTTTTTCTCTTTGGAGGCATGACTGTATTAGTGAATAATAACAGAAATTGGGAGAAGACCTTACCAGAAACAGTTGGGGCAATGAGTTATCAAGGGAATGAGATAGAGGACTGTCACTTTATGTTCTTGGTCTGGTCACGCGAATACTGCGAAGATGATTGCTGTGTAAAAGATATGAATTACATGGAATAAGTCAGTGAAAGGAGGAAGGAAACAGTTCCAAAATATTTTAAACAATGTTGTGAAAGTGCCGTTGGAAATGGAATGGGACCGTTAAGTTTGAACGGTTACCCAGGAATTGTAGATTTAATGTTGAACGATTATTTTATTGGGAGAGAATTTAATTTGATAAAAGTTAGGTGACATGGTGGGAAGTGAGTGGCGGAGGTGTCATGGTGGGGACATGGTAAAGCGGGCGAGGGAAGCTAGTTTCGGAGGGGGTAGCGGGTGGTAAGTAGTATTGTACGGGGGGTGCGAAATACAAAGAGGGCACCACGTAGGAATGGGGCTCGATGGGAGAACAACCTTTTCGGACCCCTAGGCTGTAAAGGTAGAATGGAGTGGGGGCTGAAAGAAGATATGGACCGTGGATCGTCAGAGAGAGAAGATCTTGATGCTCTAACAATGATGTCCTTTAACCAAATAAGAAAAAGAAAACTTTGTCGACACGTGCCTTTGCTTTTGCATTTTGGACTTGGGATAAGGTTAGAAATAAAAAACATGTAAAAACACTTTATACCATCATGCCCATTTGCCTTTTTACAATGAAATTACAACTTAGGATAAATATGGCATAAGCCTATATTTATAAAACCATCTAATTTACCTACCCTTAACTAAGCTAACATTTTTTTTTTTCTAAAGGGTGAACTTAGACTAGCAAATCCACCTTATTTTATATTATAAACAATGAAAAATTATCTAAATCCTATCATTTATTTCTCCTATTGATTCAGATTAAATAGTTGAATCAATGTGATTTTCTACCTAACCACTGATTTACCAAGATTAAATATTTTGGAAAATATTTATTCTCTAGTCTAATTTACAGAAATTTAAACATGATTAACCATGATTGTACTGTATGATTAAACAAATAACTAGTCATTGTGGCATTTTAAACAAGTTGCACACAACCTTTATTTATTAATGATGAAGAAAACTATCTATCAGTAGTGGAATTTAAACTTACAACACTTTTAAATATTATTTCTTTTTGTTTTTCTTTATTTTGGTGGGGTTCAATCTTCTCTTCTTTTTCAATATTTTTAGTTTTTCCCTTCTTTTTTTTATTTATACCCTCTTTTAATTTTTTATTCTATTTTTTCTTTAATTTAGAAATAATTTACAGATTGACAATTATTTACAATATAAGATTCTTGAGATAAAATACTTAATCACCTTGAGATCCTATAAATTATAGGACCCTAACAAGAATGATGTCTAGCTAAGGAACTACGCTTACATGAAAGGATTTATAATCATTTTCATACAATTGCAAAGCCCTAACCAAGGCCAAGTATCACAAGAGAAGGATAGTTGTATTAACAATGAAATCAATCTCCTCTAGAAGGCCTAAAAAGGAAGGTGACTGTGGGTATACCTTGAAAAAATAAGGAGGAATAGACAATACCAACTCAGAAGAATTTTTTTCCTTTTATATATGTCATGGATGCAGAATCAATATTGAAGGTGATTATTTGAAAGACTATAAAATCCTATAGTAAACTGCTAGAAGGGGTGAAAGGAAAAAGGTTTTGAGAACAATTCCTTGAAGAAGGCCTCATAAAGATGTTATCTGTGGTATTCTTGGAGACATTATGAAGATTTTAGTAGCTATGGAAGTTCAATTATCTTGAACAATGTAGCATACCTTCAAGCAATCATGGTTGACTAAGGTATGCAGTCATAAGGTATATGCATCTGTGTAATTGAAAGGTTTGTTTTGATTGTATTGGGGATTTTTCTATGTATGTCTTGCTTGTATGGTTTGTATAGTTACTCTTTGGAATATACGTAGTACAAAACCCTAGATAATGTTTGAAGTAGAAAACCATTCTCAAGCGATAAAACCCTAACCCTAATTTAGAAAATGTAGCTCTTGTCTTTTAGTGTTTGCAGTCTTCATTTTGATGAAGATCATTGATTTTGCAAAAACCCTTGTTGGTATTTAGAACCCTAGTGAAGAGTGAAACCATAACCATAATATATTTATTCCGTCATAAGAAACCCTAGAATTTGGTTTCTAGGGTTTTTAAGTAGTCTAAGGTAAATGGAAAAACCTAGAAAGAGTAAAATTGGATTTGAGACTCAAACCCTAATATTGATGTTTCAAAAGGAAATATCATAAAATTTAGGATTTGGATCTAAAAACCCTAGGATTCTCGTGTTCATCACTTTTAAATATTAGTCCCATCTCTTTTAAAACTGATTAATACAGAGAGGGTTGGTGTACTCACTATAATAATTTGTGTTTGCATTAAATAGGCTATTAAATGTTGGGAACATTATATTTTGTATCCTTTCACCCCAATTAAACTATGTTCCTACTCATCCTCCAGACATTGAACCTCATGTTGCATAATGAAACAACATCGAAAACCTAGTAAGTATCCACGACCTAGCTTCTCCATACTAGCAAGTTGTAGTGGTTACTACCACTGTTATAGTGTTTTCTTCTGAAAGGTGTACGAAAATAAATCACCTAAGACTGTGGATGACAAATAGTCTCAACAAATAAATTGCTGCTAAAAATTGTAGACTTGCAGCAAATGATAGAAAAAAACCTACCAAAGTCCTCATCTATGCCACAATCATAGTTAAACAACAAAATGAAACAGTAATAATAAATCCAATAATCCAATGGAAACCAAATATAAAAAGAATAGATTTTATTATAACACCTGTGGAGGGAACAAATAAATGTTACCAGTTCCCCTCTATGGGATGGGTTCTTGTTTATCCTCAAATGTCTTTCGCTTGTGTAGAGTCTCTCTTCTCTATATCGTGTAAACCCAACAAATAAAAATGATTTGAGCTCGATGAGAACTCAAATG